>CM024655.1:24421792-25657266 GCA_014182695.1 Eucalyptus albens | reverse complement strand
TTTTATTTTTATAAAGGTTTAGGATTTCAGAATTTGATAGTTTGTTTCTTCATTATGTTTAATTTAATATATTATACAAGAATCCGAGGTCACTTTAGTTACAAGATTATATTTGATGAGATTAGATTACAAAAGACTATTTTTCAAGAACTTCCAGGTTTGTCTTTCTTCACTTTCTTAGTTTGAACTTTTCATTTTCCTTAGTTTGCTAGGGTTTGTACTCAAAAGATTCGCTATATATTCAACTGCTTCACAGGGACGGGGGCGAGACTGCTGCAGCAGCGGCGGCAGTGCGGGTTTTGAGTTATCAGGGACGATGGTGGCAACTTACGGATGTTAATTAGCCTTTTTGAGTTTAGTCCTAAGACATGTATAACATGGCAAGCGTTGTTCATTCCGCTTCTCAAATTATAAATCCATATAGAAGACGTTCTCCTTGCAGTTCCAATCCATTATTGCCATGCCCTCCTAAATCCCTGTAGGACCACTTTTCTTGTCACATGCAGCGGGTGAAGAAGCTCAACCCTCTTCAGATATGATGATGGATGAGGAGCGTATCTTCTATGGATGCTGGATGCTCGTTTCGTCGTCTTTCTTCTTGAAGTGAAGTGAGTAGATTACGTTCTCTGATTCTGAAGACGGGGGACTAAGAGGATGCAACACAATCAATCCTAGAGCAAGACACCAAAACCACGGCATTCGTGATGGCGATATGAACTTCCGCAGCACTTTTCAGGTCTCTCGATCCTTACAGCGATGAGTTTCTTCGAGACAGATTGTGGAGTTCTCGTTAATATTTATGGAGCAATGGCGAATCAACCCTTCAAGAAAATCCACAAGCTCTACCTTCTGGCTGTGCAGTTTTTTCCACCCTCAACATTTGCTATCTATTTCACAGATTACGTTTGAGAAGCACCGTGCAGAGTCATGAGCAACACATTGTGCAATCTGGACTGTCGACAGCCATAAGATCCGCATCAAACGCGTGTTAGAACGGGATTTGCGGCATCTTACAGTGAAGAGATCGCACGCTAGCAGGACCCTTATACTACCAGGAGCAAAGTGCCTAGAAGGAAGCGGAAGATGAAATCCAGACGTTACCTTCTTTTTGAAAATCAAATCCCAGTTCATCTCAAGAGCTCTTAAGTTATTTGGAATGTTCACCTTGTAGAAGATTAAGAACTATGATGGCGGAAGAACCCTCATAAGTAAAGAATTCGATATTGCAGCTTAAACTCAAGAAGCCAAGTGCAGTGTGGAATGAAAGTTTGTATCAAGCAAGCCAATCGTGTACATACATTCATGGTCAGATCAATATTTACGTGCTCGGTACAGTACTTCAGTTCAAATGAAAGGTCTCGCAAGTATGCCTCTGCACTAAAAGAAAAAAACCACATCCTCCTCTCCTTCCTTTAGATACACAGAAGAAAGCTATCTAAATGAAAAGAAAAATCTCCTTTTTGTTTCTGTTGCAGATGGAAATCACTGAAAATGGAAAAGACCCCAAGAAAACTGGCAGACCGAATGCAATCCAACTGTAAATCTTCCTATCGTGTTGTATCTGCAGCGGGTACTTCGTTACTAATCACGGTCACAGTAGTCTCAGTCAAAGCCTCATCATTTACCAGAAGAGGCTCCAAGGAATCTACTATGTCTCTCATGAGAGGCCTAGCTTTGGGGTTCCGATTCAAGCAATGGTAGGCGAGCATCGCTGCTTTTTGCATTCCTTTGATGGGATAATCACCATCCAGCCTCGGATCCACAAGGTTGAGTATCTTCTTCTTCTCTTTAAGCAAAGGAAGGGCCCAATCTGTGAGGTTTTGCTCCCGTGCAGGCCTAGACTTATCCAAGGATTTTCTCCCTGTAAGAAGTTCTAGAAGGACTACGCCATAGCTGTATACATCACTCCGTGGAGTCAAATGCCCTGCACAGAAATGGATTCTTGTGATGTAAACAAAATGCACAGAGGGACGACTGATTACAAGAGAGCAGATGTAAAGTTCTTTCAGGAAGTAACTTTGTTCAAATGCTAGAATAGACACAAACAAGATTTACATCATAAGTTAAAAGTGCAAGATATAGAATTGTGACCTGTCATTATATATTCCGGCGCAGCATATCCATATGTTCCCATTATGCGAGTGGAAACATGTGATTTGTCTCCTTCAGGTCCATCTTTTGCAAGACCAAAGTCAGAGAGCTTGGCATTGTACTCCTGTTTGATTAAACTAGAATTGAGAGCTAAACACACCCAAATGCCAAGTAGGAAACAACTATTTCGGTGTCCACTGAACTACCATTTTTCTAGTCCAGGACTCAGATCCGCAATTTTGACTTTTAACCATGACCCAAACATTTAGTAATTCACTCAACAAAAGGTACAGCACGAAAATGAATTTAAGCTTTTATCTGAATTTGTAGAATTTGTAGTCAATGAATGGGCATGCTTTATGCTAGCAAACTACCTTAGAGGATTACAAATTCCACTGTCAACAAAATTATGTCCATTCATGGACTATGGCATTGTTGTTTGCTCTCTATCACGAACTTCTTCCTCCATTTAAGGTAGAAAAGTTATAGAGCATTTGATCCACTGACCTCATCTAAGAGAATATTAGACGTCTTGAAATCACGGTAGATGACGGGCTTCTCAGCTTCATGGAGAAAAGCAAGACCTTTGGCAGCACCGAATGCAATTTTCATTCTGATAGACCATGGAAGAGGAAGCAATACTCCTAAGAAAAACACAAAACAAGAAAATCAGAGATTGCGCATATGTATGACTTCAAAGAACAACAATCGATGTCTCAACAATAATTACTGAGAACTAAGTTTTTTAGATGAACAAGCTAGAGTCTGACAATAGGGATACAGAAAAAAAATTATCAGGGTGGAGAATACTAGGCATTAATTTGAAGGGTTTCCTTTGGACGAAAGCAACCATGAAAGAAAATTTCATACTCTCCCACTGGATATATGGCTTTTAAAGGATACCAATTATCAGAGGGCAATTGACACATTCTTTTTATAATTTTTTCCCAAGGAACCTACATTTCAATCATATATTACCTGAACTGACTTCTTAAGTTTAGAAATCAAAACTGTCCTACACAAAAATCGCCTCAAGATTGAGATCTAAGACACGTGAGTTAATCTAAAGGAGAAAGATTGATCATCAAGGTGAATGTTGAAGCTTCGCAAGAGAGAGCTAACAGTAAGAGAGACCTAACAGTAAATGAGGCATGAATATGATTGAGGAACAAACTAAAACCTCTTTTTTCTAGTGCATCTAACAAATCTCTTCCTTAGTTGGCATTAAAAAAAAAAAAAAAAAAAAAAAGCCATATCTTCCTGAAATCACTTCCCTGTGTTCTTCTTCATAAGAGAGAGCTACCAAAAAAATGAGGGGATAATAACATTGAGCAATTAACTAAATCCTCTTAATCTAGTGCATCTGACACATCTCTTCCTAATATCACTTCTCCGTGTTCATTTTCATCATTTGTAGGAGAATTACAAGGGACTACTTACTCGAAAATAAGTTATGTTCCACACTACCCCGAGCCATGTACTCATATATCAACACTCGATGTTCATCTTCGCAGCAGTACCCGATCAATTTCACCAAATTCGGATGAGAAAGCTGCCCCAGGAATATGACTTCTGCCTAAAATTCCAGAAAAGTATTAATCAAACCAACTGGAAAAAGCAGGACACACTGTCATATCCATCGAAAAGAGGTTAAAGCAATTTAAAATCAATCACTCCTTAATTAAGCTGGGGAAAGGGCAAATTTTCTCACCAGCCACTCGCGGTGGCCTTGATAACTGTTATCGCCGTCATGAACCTTTACAGCAACTTGGAGAGGCTCCAGCCCCTCCCGCAAATCCTCTGAGATAAACCCTTTGTACACGCTTCCAAATCCACCGCCACCCAACACCCGATCTTGCCTGAAATTTGCAGTGATGATCCTCAGCTCACTATAGGTGAATGCAATCAGCGGATTGGCAGCTGCGTCACGGCGCAGATCTTCCACTTCCGCAGGATTTGATGGTAATTTACTTTCATCCCTTTTATGTTTCACGGATGGGCTCCCGTACTTAGGGGATTCTGAAAACAGAAAGGCAAAAGCCTAAATACAGTAAGCCCATACTCTGCCCTGACAACGAGAAACAGAACCAACATTTCCAAACAACTACGTGCCATATTCATCTGGAAAGAACAAGGTAAAAAATGGACGGTAAAGGATCTTAAAAATCGAATCCAATATTTTTTTAATGGTAAAGGATCCTAAACTAACTTTATGGAGGGAAATAACAGCAAAAATGACTGCAAAATCACTTCATGCATGGGACAAGACTTGAAAGCCTCATATGCAATTATGCATCAAAATGAAAGTAGGTGCAAAACCAACCTTCTATCTTTATACAAGCAGAAATCTCTCGAGGTACAATTCTAAAATGGGCAAAGAAAATAGAAAGAAAAGGTAGATTCTGTCAATCAATGTGCAGGCTAAAAATGGTGTATCATCTGGGTCAAGAAAAATAAGATTCTACGAAGAAGATTCACATAAGTTTGGAAAAGGCACATCCTGCACAATACTAATTCTGATTCCAAAAGGACCGCCAACTTTCGAGAGGACGATGGCAAATTTGAATGAATCACACAATACTTCATAAACTAGGAAATGAAAAAATTAAATTGGGACAAGAAAGGACTTAACGAGACAGACAGCAAAGAGAACAACCGCAAATAAAAATGGAAAAAAAGAGTACCAGAAACGAAACAAATGAGGCAGGATAGAAAAAGGGACAAACAGAGTATATACCCTCCAGCACCAAAATTTATTCTCAGTTCACCTGATCTCTCATCAAAGAAGCTTCTATGATCCAACATTAACAGAACCCATTTGCTGCAAAAGATTCACCGAGAGAGAGAGAGAGTTTTGAGAATACCAACCTGACTTAGCATTGGAGGAGACTCTGTAAATCGAAGGCTCCCATCTACACAAGCAATTTCCCATGACACCAAGACCCGAAAACAGCCCAGACCCAGCTCCTTTCACCGGCTGCCCATCATAAAAATCGAAGCTTTTTCTCGTTCACTCCCTCGGCAGAAACCTCAGCACCGCCATAAACCACAAGAACACCAGACAAATTGGGAAGACGCGACCTTTTTCCTTCGTGGGTTCGTGGGGAATGACAGGAAAGAGTTGGGTGCGGGCGCTGGTGGGAGCGAGAGAGGGAGAGAGAGAGAGAGATTCTGGGTGGCAATGATGATGTTTTAGTGAGTGTTGAGGTGGGTGGTAACTCTTTGGCTATGGCGGAGACGGACCCACAAGCAGCAACAGCAACAGCAACAGCAGCGGCAGCGGCAGCAAGTTTCCTTTTTTATTCCGAATTTTCTCGTCTGTTTTCGGACCAAGAGATCATTCGTGTGTGCTTCTTAGTTTTTGGCTTCACGGGCTGTCGAGGTGAGTGCGCCTATAGGGCGCGTTTCAATTCCGGAGCCGACCACCAATCCCTTTCATCATTATCCACGAAATTCCCTTTGTTTTAGGTCGTTGGTGACCGTGCGATCGTGCATTTGTTCGGAGAGATGTATGAATTAATATCGTGCCTGAACATTGATCGCGATATGCGACATTTCATATGCCCCAAAAATCATGGGGTCGAACTACCATTAAGTCTCTTGGACCTGTTTGTCGGTGTCTTTGAAGTGTTGAATGAACAACTTCTGTTCTTATTCGGTCAAAATTTAATATATTATTTAGATTTTTAAAAATGTGAAGAAGTTAAAAGTGAAATCACACATCAAGATTTGGATATTTTTCGAAAATATTAAGTGATTCGGATGACAAAAATGCATCCATTCCAAGATTTTGATTAGTGAAAACAACAAAGAAAAATAAAAAAAAAATAAAAAAATTCAGTTCAAACATAATTTTAGTGCAACTGAGATTTTTGTATCATCATATTTACTTTCGTCAATCACATAATTGTTATGCCATTCATAGCATGGCTACTCATGGGCAAAGGTTGCAATGCTTAATGCAATCCAATCACATCGATCAAGCAAGATGAGAACTACAATGACCTAGAACATTAATATAGGATAAAATAATGGAGAAACTTATGATTTGGAGGATAGTTCAGCACTTAATATGATGCGTTTGTTTCTTGAAAAATAAATAATTTAGAAAATATTTTCCTAAAATTAATCATTTGTATCCCTTAGAATAATTTGTTAATAAATAATATTTTCATTATCAATAATAATTAATGTCTAAATATTTTCATAAACGATTAAAGTATTTTTTATTTGTTTGTTGTGTAAGCGATCATGTTTTAAATCATAAACAGAGGTAAATAAATATTTAATATTCCCCCAGCCTCCATATTTACCCATTCCCTTCCCATGTTGCCACGCCAGCATTTGCAACCACCATTACCCACCACTACTTCTTTATCAATTTGCAGTTCACTGGGTTACGGGAGGAGTCTTCCCTTTTGAAATGAGTACCTAAATTGTTAATTACGCTTCCGCTGTTGCCATTCAAGGTACGTAGTGGCTCCTTTCCTATGGTCCTGTAAGCCCCCAAAAAAAAAGAAAAAATAAAAAGAATTAGATTTACACGTTCACTTTATTGTGTCCTCTGTTGTTTCTATCTTTTCGTGCCAATCTTGTTTCCGATATTTCTTGTACAAGAAGGCATGTCGGACCAAAGAAGACGCACTCGGCCTAGATGCTATGATGCGCAAGCCCTTCTATCACCATGATTTGTTCATCCTTGAGGCATGATCTTCGTCATAATTATTATGATGGAGAGTTGGCAACTCCTATCGTACCATCATATTCGCATTCGTGTGGTCACCAAAATGATGTAACGTAATTGTAGACCAATTTATTTTATCGAAAACAACAGAAACCGT
The DNA here is from genome assembly GCA_014182695.1 of Eucalyptus albens. NCBI lineage: Eukaryota > Viridiplantae > Streptophyta > Magnoliopsida > Myrtales > Myrtaceae > Eucalyptus > Eucalyptus albens. Next base: position 25,650,334 of record CM024655.1, on the reverse strand, counting down.
ATTGATTCATGTTGGTTCAAGTTAAGGGTGCCGTGTTTGAATTCTTCTCGATGTGTTCCCGTTGTATAGGGACCGTATTGTCGTTGTCTCCTCGAATAATGACATTGATGGTACATGCTACAAGTACTCTCTGTGTGGTTAGCAATTAGAATGGACCAGACTATCTAAACCTCGAGATTCATTCAACAAAGCTAGGGCGGTATCCTATACTTATTAATATCAAAAACCCTAGATGACTGAACAGAGAGAGAACTATCAGAAGCGTGACGACCGACGAAATGGGGGTCGCTTCGTTCCAACGAAGGAAGCGAGTATTGCTGCTTTTGAGCTGTGAAAGTTAACACGAGGGTTGACTTGCGAGCCGGGGTACAGGCGGGTTAGATTTGTCGATTTTCATGCACAAGTCCAGATGTTACGTCCTACTCAGGAGGCGGTGTTATTCAGCTTCCAGGGCTTCGAGAAGAATCAAAATGTTTTTGTCCCCATGTAACTTCAAGCTGGACAGCTTTCCTATCCTTAAAATATTCAAACCTTGTCGGCAGATGGTTTTGTAGTTACTTGCAATCTACTCTTGAATTTTATTTTTACAGCGAAAGTTTATGATGTTGAACAGTAGTAATCTTGGAGATGAAGTGAATTTGAAAAATACTTTTTTATATTAGTTTGTGACGCTACCCGAGAGAGAGAGAAAGACAGAGAGAGATACCCGGATGAAAAGGCTAAGGTGGAGAGGGTGTCCCACCTTCCATGATCTTGACTTGAATTATATTTCGATCTTCTTCATCTTTTTCCGTTCTTGGCTTCGAAGGTTTCGACTTTTTGGAGAGTTTAGGAAACTAAAAGTGGCAGTGGGCGAGATGGAATGTGAATGGGAGGGAGTGATCTTGGTGGTGGTGGTGGTGGTGGTGGTGGTGGTGGTAGTGGGGTCTCAGTTCTCATCATCCATGGAAGCTCTCTCTCTCTCTCTCTCTCTCTAACTGACGCTGGGAAGTGGATTGGAAGATCCTGTAGCAGCGACAGCGATGGAAGACCCAAAAAGCATCCCTGTAAGCCCCACTTTGGTTTCGCATGCGCCTGGCCCCTCTCTCTCTCTCTCTCTCTCTCTCTCTCTCTCCCCGTGTCTCCGTTACTAGAACTGAAAAGCCATAACCCTGCTCAATTCAGAAATCCAAGAACTGTTAAGTGGTGTGGAAAGTCGACTGTAATTATACTTGACAGACCGCTGATGCCATGTACTAGCTTATAGAAAAATGCACATCGATGTTTTTTTTTGTTCAGTATGAAGACGAGGTCAGCAACCAAACGAAAATTGGGTTGCTAAAAGCAGTTCTAGGCGGCCAAATTGAGAGGGCTGGTGTTCGGTCGCCAGAACTGGCCTTTTGACCACAAAAATTTAGCCCTCTCGATTTGGTCGCTATAGAATTCAGCTTCCAATTCCCAATCCCTAACCTTAATTTCACTCCCTCCCTCTCTCCCTCTCTCCTCGTAATTTAAGGACCCGCGACCACATGCCACCTCGCGAGCGTCAACCTCAATTATCATCGCCACCGATTGTAACATCTGTCGTTACCGTCGACCCCAGCTGCCGTCAGCTCCTGCCCTTTGTTTTGATTTTTTTTTTTTTTTTTGTGGGGCCAAGTATGACCAGATTGAGGTCGTGCTTGTGTGCCACCCGTTGTGTCTATGGTGACCTTGGGTTGTGTCGCCACTCACGGCCCTATTCTCGACCGCCACTCGTGGCCATATGGTCACGACTCTTAAGTTTTTTTTCCAAAAAATTTTGTTGATCTTTTTGAAGTTAATTGTGCTTTATATGTTCATTGTTAGGTTTTAGTGGTTCACGTTGGTTGGTTAAATTATACCATTTGGAGTTACGTTCTTTTCTCATAATTTTTCTGTGGCTATTTCCTAATTGGTATGGTATATAGCCGGTAAGTCTAATGTTTACATTTGAATTGGCGGTCATATCTAATGTTTATACTATATTAGAAAGTTGTAGCCATTAAATTTTTGCACGCTTGCAAAATTGCTACATTTAAACCATACGTTTCCCATTTGAGAATAGTTTGCAGAATTAGTGTGGGTCATGTTTCTCCTTAGATAAACACGACCATGCTAGGTTTTGTGTACTATTCTTTAGTTGTCCTCAATGGATAGTTTTTTTTTTTTTTTTTTTTTTTATCGAATGGATAGTTTGGTGACCACAAAATTTGCATTGACGCACACCTGCTTTTATTTCATAAGGTTTTATGATTGCATTACTCATTTTGTTCTTTGGGCACCTACTGGAGGAAAATTTGTATAAAAAGTCTTAAACTCATAGTATAACGGTCAATTTAGTTCTAAATTTTTCATTTAATCAATTTAATCTTAAACTTTTATGCTTATCATCGAAGGACACATCAAACCCGTCAAAAGGTTAGATTTGACGTGACTCAACAGTTAGAAAAACCAGAATCAATCTGGACCACTTGTACATCAAAGATGCTATGGACGTCTTACTAGACAAATCATTGGACCACTCTATGCTATATGTAGGAAATATATCTATCAACTCCATTTAACTTGCTTTTTTTTTTTTTTTTTTTTTTGTATAAAAAAAGGCATCGATTCACGTTATCGATTATTTTGAACTCGCGACCCTCTTAAGTGAGAGAAACGCGGCCTCACTATCTCAATTGTACATAAAATATTTAATTAAGTTACTAAAAATTATATAAAAATATTTATATTTAACCGGCCACTTGCGAACTAGTTGAACAGCACACCACCGAGTAATCGAGTATGGTCTCCGACCCAGTTTTAAAAACATTGGATTGGTACGGAAATAAAAAGCAAATGTCCGATTTGATTTTCATCTGGCTTCGAATGAGATGACTCGGGATGAACAAAGTCTGAATTTCGGGATATTAATTGTTGTCGAGATGACAAGAACACTCTTCTCTTTTCAGCCGTTACTTCTTTATTTTATTTTAATAATCTTTTTAATTTGTAGAAACCAAAACTTCTTGCTTGAAAATGAGAGATGAATATTGCCTAAAACCAGTGGGAATAATGACTCTAATCAATTTTAAAGTTAGATATAATATTTACAATGAACTGGCCAATTTAACTCGTTCAACCGGTCAAATCGATTGAGCCAAGTAATTCGGCATGGAATCCGACACAGTTTTATAAACATTAGATTTTTTTTTTGTCAATCCTACTCTATTTCTACTTTAACTCCTAAAACTATATTGTCATCACCCCAATCCCCTAAGAATGTGGGGATTTAGACCCCCCACCACCCCCTTTCATGTTGGAAGGGTGACTATTGGGGCAAACCCTAATGGTTATAAACATTGGATTGATTTGGAAGAAAAGAGTAAACGTTTAATTTGGTTTTTCATCCTGCTGACAAACCATATCAAATCAACACCAACGGGACCCTCAATTTACCTTTAGATGAGGCCCAACACTTTCGAATTGGGCTTTGAATGAGGCATTGGGGCCGAATACTGTAAAAAAAAAGGGTCAGTTTTTGTTCCTCCGTAACTTCAATTTTTTGTCCACCGTTCAAACTTCCCAAATTGAAAGTCTAATTAACAAATTCCGTTAACTTGAACAAAAGAAGGGATAATGTTAGATAATTTCATATAGTCTAGGGACTTGTTCAACATTTATCAAAAGTTCATAAACAACATTGAACCAATTCAAAGTTGAATGATGATATAATAAATTAAATCACATATTGAGCCAAATTTTATGGACCGTTTGCATAATTATCTCTTTTGATTTTCTCAAGATGAAAACAATGTTCTTTCTTTTCAGCCCTTAGTCTTTTTTCTTTTCTTTTCTTTTTTTTTTTTTTTTGTTACTTTCCTTGAACGTGGATTTACTTCCAATCAAACTTTTTTAATTTGTAGATAATCAATTGAAAATAAGCGAAAATATTGCCTGTACCCCGTGGGTCCAATGTAAAGCTATGTCTTTATAGCAGAATCTAAAGTGAGAATTTTTACATGAGGATACTAAGCTTATTATATCCAAGCAACAAAAAATTATTTCTACCAATATCTTTATATATCTCATTCAATTAAGATCAATGCTTAAAGTTTTTGGTGGTAGACAGAGGGTAATTTTATCATGCGAGTCCAAGTTTGGGGTATTGATGACATGAAAAATAAACTATATGAAAATGCTGGATATCGTATGTGGTCCCTAGACTTTTGGTCTTAAACTACACAAAAATGCTCAATATTTTAATTTATTTAATGGGGTTCCTCAATTATATAGTTCAGGGATTGAATTAAAAATATACCAAAAGTTTAAGGTACTTTTATCATGCGAGTCCAAGTTTGGGGTATTGATGACATGAAAAATAAAAATAAAAATGAGTTATTGGTGTTAGAATGAAAATTTTTAGAGTTTTTAAAGTAGATGGAGGGTCTTTTGGTCATATCGGTTCAAGTTTAAGGTACTAATCACAGACAAAAAAAAGTTTGAGGTATTGGCCAATATGCAATATGATTGTTGAATTTTTAATTTGTTCAATGTAGCCTTTAGATTTTTTTGTACATGTTCAGTTTAACCCCTAAACTATATGAAAATACTCAATGTTGTATATGGTTGTTAGATTTTTGGCACATATTCAATTTAGTCCTAAACTATATGAAAATGCTCAATATCGTATGTGGTGTCTAGACTTTTGATACATGTTCAAAGTCATTACCAAACTATATGAAAATACTCAATATTATATATGGTCCCTAAACTTTTGGCACATATTCAATTCACTCCATAAACTATATGAAAATGTTGGATATTGTATGTGGTCCCTAGACTTTTGGTCTTAAACTACACAAAAATGCTCAATATTTCAATTTATTTAATGTGGTTCCTCAATTATATAGTTCAGGGATTGAATTAAAAATATGCCAAAAGTTTATGGACTACATACAATATTTAGCATTTTCATATGTTTCCAAAATTAAATTAAATATGTGTAAAAAATTTAGGGATCACATACAATATTGGCAATGTGGGGCTTGATGTGTGGTGGAGGATCAATAGTGATTGAATGTACATGCAGAAGCGGCGAATGAGAGAGACCTTAAATATGAACACTTGGGGTCGTCTTTTGAAAAGCCCACATCAATCAATAAAACAAAATCAATCAAGTCGAGAGTGTCACCGGAGTAGCGTGCAACACCCAATATCATCCCCAATTCTTTCTAGTGAGAAAACATGACAAATGACAACCACATGTTTTGCCATCCTATGACATTAGTAATTTGTTCTAATCCGAGACATAAACCTAGACTTTTAACACATATTCAATTTAGTCCATAAACTATATAAAAATGCTGGATATTGTATGTGGTCCCTAGACTTTTGGTCTTAAACTACACAAAAATGCTCAATATTTTAATTTATTTAATGTGGTTCCTCAATTATATAGTTCAGGGATTGAATTAAAAATATGCCAAAAGTTTATGGACTACATACAATATTTAGCATTTTCATATGTTTCCGAAATTAAATTAAATATGTGTAAAAAAATTAGGGATCACATACAATATTGGCAATGTGGGGCTTGATGTGTGGTGGAGGATCAATAATGATTGAATGTACATGCAGAAGCGGCGAATGAGAGAGACCTTAAATATGAACACTTGGGGTCGTCTTTTGAAAAGCCCACATCAATCAACAAAACAAAATCAATCAAGTCGAGAGTATCACCGGAGTAGCGTGCAACACCCAACATCATCCCCATTTCTTTCCGGCGAGAAAACATGACAAATGACAACCACATGTTTTGCCATCCTATGTCATCCTTTCTTATTTTTGGGACTATTTTTCTTAAATAAGTAAGTATTTTCGTGTTCTCGGAGATATTTATGACATTAATGGGTTTTCTTTTCTTTAAGATGGGAAGCTGCCTTAAGGATCGAAGTAAATCTTTAATCAAATTGAGTCCAAGTGAATTCAGAATCATGGATTCTTATAATTAAGGATAGCATAAATTCAGTTTGAGCGTAAAAGAATTTTTAGGAAACTGAAAGAATTGTCCACTTTATTCTATTGCTATTGAAGAATATTCTCCGCAAGTGTTGAGAGTTAAAAATTTGAACTTAATGGTCCCCTCGATCCATCTTTTGGGAGAATCTTATAGCAAGCTCAAACGTTTAGCATTGTTAGAACTTAGAAGACTTCAAAGTCACCAAAAACAATAGATGATAATCTAATTGATGCAAGCCTTGTTTGGTTTCTTGAGGTAAGCAATGACGGAGTTAAGATTTAGGTTGAGGGAGACCGATTTTTTTTTTAAACTATTAGTTTATTGTTGGTGTTGTTGTTGTTGTTGTTGTTGTTGTTATAAATAAGTATTGGGACAAGGGAATACTTTTTTTCTTGATGACTCTTGGTCATAATTAAATTAAATTTTAAAATACACTTTTTAGCTAGAACTTTTCCACTAAAATATTCAATTAATTAAGGTTGGCTTCATCAATATTTTTTTCTAAAATTAAAAGATATACCTAAACAACATATATTTTTCATACGAGGCACATATATAGTGTTAATTAAAATTGCAATTCCTTTCTTGCGAAATTATACGAAGAGAGAGCGAGACGATACAAGGGAATTGCCATTTTAAGAGGCAATTATGCTATCAGTTTGCATCTTTGCCTAGTGAATACAATATATGGCAATTTACCTAAAGCAAATTGACTTGGATTTCCGTAGAACTTTTTGGGGAGAAAAAAAGTTGAAGCAGGAAATCAAAGATGAAATTAATTTTATATAGCAGCGATTTATTTATTTTTTCTTCGGGGGAGGCGATGCCCTTATAATTGATTAGGTTCTTTAAATATATTAATAAAAAATTATTTATTTAAAAAAAAAAAAAAAAAAAAAAAAAAAAAAAAAAAAAACTGGGGAGCGTGGCGCCTTCCCCTCTTCCCCTTCCCTTCGTGGCTGATGTCGAGTACATAAGCGAGGTTGATAAAATTTCATTAAAGTGCTCCAAAATTCTAAAAGCCCGTTAATTAAATTCACCATAATCGCGTGACGAGGAAGTAAAATTCTCATTGTCCGTCTCCTTGCTCCCTCTCCAATTTGGCTATTTTTTCGGAGGAGGATGCAAGAGCGTAAAACGATATGATATACAACAAAACAGTATTGACCTACGAGCTAGGAGAACACGATCTTGAATGTATTTACAGTCGAACTAAACTAGCTCAGGTCCCTTCCAACATAATAATACTCTATTGTAAAGAAATTTGACAAATACACAAAGCTTTTCCAATCAAACTCTTCATGATTCTCTAAATGTCATTGCTATCTCGAAATGAATTACTAACGAAATTTATTGGAGCAACTGATGAGGTTGAGAATGTTTCTAGTTCCATCTTGGCTTTGTTGTTGTTGACCGGCACATCCGATAGGCAAGTAAGTGGTTTTGGAGGCATTTGAAGATTATCAATATCTCCTTCAAGCATTTCTAAGACTTTGCTCATTGAAGGCCGATGGTCAGGACTTAATTGTATACACCAAAGTGCAACTATTGTCATCTTTTTTACCACCTTCCTTTCCTCTTCCACTACTCCTTCCATTTCAACACATTTTCCTTCATTAAGCTGGTCATACACCCACTCTGGAAGATAAATTTGGCTTGAGCGTTCTGCATGTTCATCTAAATTTCTCCTTCTACCTGCCATTTCCATGAGTAACATCCCGAAGCTATAGATGTCTGCTTTATAAGATACACGACCAATGTTTTTGTATAATAACTCAGGCGCCATGTATCCCAAGGTTCCTCGTGCAGCAGTCAATGAGACTATGCTATGATTAGTGGGATAAAGTTTTGCGAGTCCAAAGTCAGAAATTTTTGGAGTGAAATTCTTGTCTAAAAGAATGTTATGAGGCTTGATATCAAAGTGTAATATTTGCATGTCACAGCCCTGATGTAAGTATTCAATCCCCCTCGCCACCCCAAGAGCTATCTCATATATTTTCTGGTAATCAAGAAATTTATCACTTTCCTCAGCAAAAATGTGCTTATCCAAAGATCCATTTGACATGAGATCATAAACAAGAGCTTGTTTCGAGCCTTCAAAGCAAAAACCGATGAGTTGCACTACATTAACATGGTGTATTCTTCCGATACTAGCCATTTCACTAATAAAATCTTGGCTATGAGTGTTGGACTGCTTTAGAATTTTGATGGCCACTTCATTGCCACTTCTGAGCATTCCTTTGTACACAGAACCATACCCACCTTCACCTAGTTTGTGCTTAAAATTTCCAGTGATCTTCTTAATATTCGAGTAAGAATACCTTATGGGTGAAAAATTGTTGTGAGCTTCCAAAAATTCTTCGATGTTCGTGTCCATTGCTAAGTGTCTTCTTTTGTACTTGTAGATTAGAAATATTGCAACAAGTGGCATCCCAATTATGAATTTTGCTACACAAAAATACACTGAGGAAAATATTAAAAGGTTAGTATGAGTTATTTTCTTGAATTATTAAGAACAAGTCATTGCGGCTTACCTAGGAGTACAATAATAGCTCCAATTATCCAAATTACAATATCATTTAAGACACCTGCGAAAGGAATGAATGATGTGAAAAGAAAATTGAAGGAAAAGATTTTTGGATTACAGAGCTGACGAGAAAACAGAGTAGTAGCAAGCTGCTTTGTTTAAGTTGAAGTTTGTCCAAAAGAATATGAGACGTGGATGCGTGCATTTCCAAATAAAAGAAAATGATAAGTTTCGTTTCACATGGATGATAGACAATGCAAGAAACTTCCTTTTCTTTGTTGCGAGTCAACAAATATAGAGGAACAGTGATACCCATTCTTAATTAATCATTAGTTCCTCCTATAGATACCTGAATAGAATTTTTAAGGAAATTGTTAACAAACGTCTCTTGCGTTATTAGTTAAGTAACCAAACAAGGAGGTGAATAAGCAAAAAAAAAAGTCTAAAATTTATGCCAAAAAAGAAAAAAAAAAAAAAAAAACTAGTCGTGTGGCTGCTCGCAGGATATTCCTTTCTTAATTTTTTTTTTACATCAAGATAGCTTGGAATTATAGTCCAGCAACTCCTACAAGTTTATTTTTAATAAGTAACGCGAAACTCCCGAAACTTTTCATATAAACAAATGTTGACTTATACCAACATGTGTATTTTCTCCTAAGTTTCTTGGATTTTAAGTATTTCGGAAGAGGAAGTAGCAAGTAAAAGAGTGTACAAGAATCATGCAAAGTAGTCGTAAAATTTCGCTGCCGACCGATGCTTACCGCCGTAGTAGTACTTGGATCCGCAAGCCTGGCCTCTGTAGATGCTATAGAGATCAAAGAAGCAGAAGAAAGTTCTCTTCACCGAAAATATGTCAAAGCTGAGAACAAATCCATCGGCCATGATGTTATGGATTAGCTCATAGTTAAAGCTACTGTTAATCTCCATCGGCCACTGAACCCACGTCCAGCTGCTAATGGTACAAAAGTCCCTAACATCCGATGCTATTGGATTGATCAGAGCATACGAGCTCCAATTCAATGATGTAGTAGATGAATACAACCCCATGATGCATGGAGCGGTAGTGATGTATAATGGAGAACTAATCGGCTTTGAACAATTCACAATGACTATTGTGCCGACATCCATGTAGTATTGGTTGTATGGATAGCGAGCGTTCCTGAATTTATATCGGACCGGCAAATGATGAGGGAGAGATGAGCAGTTGCCCTTTTGCAGCCCATCGTCAACCAATCTAATTTCGTGAGCGGAGTAACTGATGGACTGTATATAGTACCGGCCTCCACGGAGGTATAAGATAGTGCGATTATCTTCACAAGCCAACTCTATTGCCGCGTTGCCGCATCCCTTCGAGTCGCTCTTGAGTCGAAACGGATAGCTTATATTGTGAATGTTACCGCAGGATGCAGCGATGCACTGCCGATTCCTTGGCTTGGCATTGCTGGTCATCACTTGCAAAAGAGCGAGAATGAGCAGCAACACTTGATAGGTATTCATAGAGCTGATAGCAAAGAGAGATCAAAGAAGCAGAAGAGAGAACGGAGAAGAATTGCTTGGTTTGTGAGCGTGGAGGAGGCAGGATATATATGGACTCAGAAAAGATTGGATCATCTGCGAAACAATTTCATTCAAGTCAAGAAGTCGAAGAGGCGTCGACCAAGCTGAAGTTTCATTATCAAGTGGAGCGTCGGGCACGGCACGGTGGTCAACCCTAACTGAGACCCGCTGTAATCACGTTTTTCTACAGTGCATCTGGAAAATTTACATTTCTAGTGCAATAAAGATAAGAGAAAATGATACAAATTATTCATATACTCAAGACTAATGTTAAATGTCGTCCCTAAATATTTTAATTAGTTTAATGTGCTTCATGAGCTTTGGTTCAATGTTCAATGCAATCCCTAATATAATCTAGGGACGAGATTGAACATTTACTAATAATTTAGAGATAATATTGAGCAAATTAAAAATTTAGGACCAACTATGCACATTAGAACAAAATTAATGGCCCACTTTACACATATTAAAAGTTCATGAACCATTGTATATTGGACTAAAGTTTATGGACCATTTATGCTATTACCCATAAAGATAACCATGCATTTCATTAAGAGCAAACTAATTTCCTTGCTTTTGCTTTCTGGGTCCCTAACAAAAATAGTGACATTACATCTTAATCCAGATGCCAATTTTAAGCATTACTGATCAAAATATGCATAATGCTATTCTAGAAACTTATAACTAAAATATGCATAAGAAGTAGAGATGCAAAATCAGAGATTTGCCAAGATCAGATATATCCTAAATTATCGGGTAAAGATCATAAGCGTGCCACGTGACTCAATCTTGGATACAGATATATTAAGATTAAGGCCACCATAAATACCATAATTTTTTGTATAGCACTCACATAAGTTGAGTGCTATAACTTTTTTTTTTTTTTTGCTACTTTGGTGTCATGAGTTAAAAAAAAAAAAAAAAAAAAACGTTTAGAAGAAGCTTTTCTAATATAGTTTAGAAGATGGACAATAGTCATTTGGCTATTTCGGAGATTAGCATCTACTTGTGGTTGTCTTCTCAAGACTAGAAGTGCGCAACAAACTGATTGTACCCAGGAGTCAGACTGAACCGTCCTAAAAACAGCTCCTATTCTCAGCTCCAAAAATTTGGAACCAGTGGGAACCAATATGATTCTCGGGTCTAGTTCTAGTTTGGTTCCTAGTTTTGAGTGAACACCCACTGGGAAACTAGATCGACGGGACCAATTTCAGAATCAGTTTCATAAAGCTAAAAAAAAATTTAAAACCCTAGTTTTTCTGTGTCCAATCTCAAAGATGATGTTTTATGTAAATTTATTGTGAATTTAGCTAAGTTCTTTATTTTGCTTTTAAGTGGTTAAAATTCGGAGCAATATCTTTGTGGATGAATGGATAGAGTTTTATAATTTACGTTTTATATTATTCTATATTATGTGTTTTAACTTTTTATCATTACATGTTTATCATATAGATTGTTGCTTTTGATATAGGGATTTTTATTGTTCATCATTAACTTTGATTAATTTTATTGCTCTTATATTTTGAAGTAGAAAATGAAACTAGAAAAAAGGAAAAAAGAAGAAGGAAAAACAGGTTCTCAAATAGACCATGAAACCAAACCGGAAAAATGGGTGGGTTCAAAAATTGATTCTAAGGCAAATAGGAAGGTTCCATGTTCCAAAAACTAATAATCGGTTCTAACATGATAGGTTCCAGGTTTTGGGTTTGAAACCTACTTACCCAAGGACTGATCACCTCTACTTGGGACCATTGTTCAAAAGTTAAAGGTTGTTAAAAATAGAATATTTCCGAGACACAAATATTTAATTCTTCTTCTTATTTGCCCTTTTGTCACGATTACAAGAAGTTTCTATGCTCATTCCACCGTCGGTTGCATTTCGAAAGAAACATATGGAACGACGGATGTAGTGAGTTAACTCAGCAGATTACAACCAATAATAGTAATCCAATGATGGTATTGCGTAAGAACATCCATAAACTAAAGTAGTCTTCCTACCTAATTCTGTTTTTTAAATTGAAAATTATTTTATAGTTGTTGTGCTTTCACGATCCCTTAATTGATTTAAATAATAGCCAATTTCTCTACCATTAACCAAAACTAATTTTTAAAAGGCAATTATCGAGTCTTAACCGTAGGGAGAACGTAACTAGTAAGGTTCCACATGTGACCTAGTTGGAAGATACAAGAAGGACCAAGACTGGCAAAATAAAAGACCAAGACAAATAATCAGTGACTACTAAGGTAGACTTATTCATATTTCTTTCATCAGCCAAATTAGACTTATCAATTTTCCTCAACCTAGACGGATATAAAATGAAAGTTCAACGAAATCCAATTATGATTAATCAGCGAAAAAATAAACCCCATTTATGGTTCTTTAGCATTCATTAAGAATGTAGTTAGCTCTAGTAGCCCTTCTCCAAGCTATCATTGAAAAGTCAAAGCCAATGGTTGTTTACCAATAAGACATTTCCAAGACACAAATATTTGATTATTTTCCTTGTTTTCCTTTTGTCACAATTCATGACTATTTAGAAATCCCTATGCAATTTTTTTCCCAATAGTAATCATTCATTTTCGAACCTTTTATGATGATCTACGGTATCAAATAAAAAAGCGTAGTTGCAGTGAACTAGCAATCCTCGATTACTTGTTTCTAGTCTTATTCAAGTGTGTTTGTTTGAATGAAAAAAAAATTACAAATTAGTTTTCTACCCTTTAGGGCATTTGGTTTGCTGAAAAAGATTAATCAATAGAAAACATTTGCAGTCAATAAAAAAAAAAAAAAAAAACTATGTATGATAAAAGTAAGGAAAATAGTTTCCTAACGTAAAAGAGGAAAACATTTTCCTTGAAAATAATTTTCAAGAAAAGTATTTTCCTTTATCATGAAGTTTTCTTCTAAATGAATACATTATATACAAAAACTTTGTTGGAAGAAACAATACATCAAACCTTTTTAATAATGAATTGCAAACCACATTCTAATTTTTGGCATATCTTTTAATAATGTACTAACATTTCCTGAACAATTTTGTAAATCACATGCCATTTTTATTCAAATCTTCTTCTTTTTTCATTGGTTTTTCTATGATTGAGGATCTGTTTTTAAATTTGAACCACCAAATGTGATTACTTAACAATACTGCAAAAGATTGAGATCATTTTTTCTTATTTTCACACGTATGATTTTGCTATCGAAATGCTGGGCAAGTATCAAAATGATCTTGGATTTGATTATTGGAAAGCTGCAAATAAAGTTTTCAAATATTTGCAAGGTATGAAGAATCATATGCTCATTTATAAAAGATCCAATCATCTTGAGGTGACTGGATATTTAGATTCAGATTTAACTAGATATGTTAATACAAGAAAATCAACATTTTGTTAGTTGTTTCTTCTGGCTGGAGAGGCAATATTATGGAAAAGTGTGAAGCAGTTGATTACTGCCATATCCACTATGGAGGCTGAGTTTATGGTATACTTTGAGGTCATTATTCATGGACTATGATTGTGGAACTTTCTTTCAGGGCTTATGATTGTCGACAATATTATCAGGCTATTGAAAATTTATTGTGATAATTCTACAACAATTTTCTTCTCTAAAAATGACAAGTGTTCTAAGGATGGTAAGCATATGGAAATCAAATATTTATTTGTTAGAGAAGACGTTCAAAAACAAAAAAGTGTCAATTGAACACATTAGCACCAACCTTATGATAGCAGGTCCCTTAAAAAAGAATGGATGCCCAAAACATTTAATGAACATGTCGAAATGATGGACATTATTGGATGTCATTAATGATTGTATTATGATAACATTAAATTTAGCAAACATCATGCATTCTTTGACTCCTGCTAATGTCACCATTTTCAATGAACCTAACATTTCTAGATTCAATAATTCTCATACTATGACTAAGACAATAAAATATATACCCTTTGGACTTCTTTGTATAACCAATGAAGTAACTATCGGTCATTCTTAAATCTAATTTCTTTTCATGTGAATTGTAAATTCTTACTTTTGCTAGACAACCCAAAATATGCAGGTATCGTAAACTCGGTTTTTTTCCTATCCACAATTCAACAAAGTCTATTTGTCATTTGTCTCTTATTAACATAATAATTGAAGAATCTAGAGTTGCAGTCACCCTCCTTAAGCCACTTGATTTTGGACTTTTATCTAAAAAATGATTCTTCTTTAGAGCGCAAATCCAAGAAAGAGCGCCGCTGACATCTCTCCAACTCTGCAAGGGCAATAGAATTTGGGTCTTGCTGAAGGCCAAGCTGAGTAGACCGCAACTTGGCCTTTAGCAAGACCCAATTCAATTTCTCTCCCTTAACCCACTTTTTCTTAATGTATTTTGTTTGATGGAGGATTGAATACAGAGTTCTTTTCACGTTATGGGTGGAGAGAGGACCAGACTCTTGTTTATTCATGTTATCAAGAGGTGCCTTCTACCAAAACGTTTGTTAACTTCCATGAGAGTTGCATATCTTCATAAGAATGATAACTTCTTAATGAGGATTGTAACATTTCATTAAAGTCATAACTTGTCCTAGCCAAATACATTTTAGCATTAAATATTTTTAAATCATTAAATAATAATATCATGTGGCCATACAATAATTTTTACACAAGCAAGTGAATTAAGAGGGAGGTGCATTTGTTGTTCTTGGGAAAAAAAATTGCAAATGACGTATGGAATTGTTGTTGTAGTAGAAAACAATTATGAAAAACAATATTTTTATCAAACAAATAATGAAAGAATTAAGGAGATAGAAGAGATGTAGGACAGATTTATGGTAGTTCAATGTTCCACTTGACCTACTCCACTCTCTTAGCTCAAACAGTTGTGTCCACTATGTAATTCTCGCAATTTTATGGTTTGCGGAGAGTCTATTTCTACATGAAACTTGAGTAAATGATTTTATAAATTAAAGCACCTCTTGCAACTCTTATAACTCACTCTCTTCCCAGATTACAAAGGCACAAACTTGTATAGAGACATACAATCAAATTTATATGACTTCTACACACAAGATCAATAAGAAGATGAACTCATATCACAAACTAAATTTTGTCAATTTTCACCAACTTTACCAATTTTCTAGTTGGTTTGAAAAAAAAAAAAGAATTGAAAAATGCAATTAAACAAGCAAGATGGTGAAGACTTTGACTTGCTTTCCTTACCTCACGCCATGAAGTAGGTCAACACAAGAACAACAGGAAGATGAACTCACAACATAGACTAAATTTTGTTAGTTTTGCCCAACTTTACTAATTTTTGGGTTGGGTTGAAAAAAAAAAAAAAAAGAATTGAAAAATGCAACTAAGCAAGTAAGATGGCAAGGACTTTCACTTACTTTCCCTTGCCTCATGCCAAAAAGTAGTTTAACACAAGAACAATAGGAAGATGAACTCGGAACACAAACCAAATTTTGTCAATTTTCTCCAACTTTACTAATATTTGAGTTGGGTTGAAAAAACAGAATTTGAAAATGCAACTAAGCAAGCAAGATGGTGAAGACTTTGACTTGCTTTCCCTCGCATCATGCCATGAAGTAGGTTAACACAGGAATAACAAGAAGATGAACTCAAAGCATAGACTAAATTTTGTCATTTTTCCATAACTTTATAAATTTTTGGGTTGGGTTGAAAAAAAAAAAGAATTGGAGAATCCAACTAAACAAGTGAGATGGTGAAGAATTTGACTTGCTTTTCCTCGCCTCACGCCATGAGGTAAGTTAACACGAGAACAATAGGAAGATAAACTCAGAGTATAGACTAAATTTTGTCAGTTTTCCCCAACTTTACTAATATTTGGATTGGGTTGAAAAAAAAGAATTGGAAAATGCAACTAAGCAAGCAAGATGGTGAAGACTTTGACTTGCTTTCCCTCACCTCACGCCATGAAGTAGGTTAACACAAGAACAATAGGAAAATGAACTCAAAGCATAGACTAAATTTTGTCATTTTCCCCCAACTTGACTAATTTTTAGTTGGATTGAAAAAAAAAAAAGAATTGGAAAATGCAACTAAGCAAGCAAGACGGTGAAGACTTTGACTTGTTTTCCTTGCCTCACGCCATAAGGTAGGTTAACACAAGAACAATAGGAAGATGAGCTCAAAGCATAGACTAAATTTTGTTAGTTTTCCCCAACTTTACTAATTTTTGGATTGGGTTGAAAAAAAAAAAGAGAATTGGAAAATGCAACAAGCAAGCAAGATGGTAAAGAGTTTGACTTTCTTTCACTCGCCTCACGCCATGAGGTAGGTTAACACAAGAACAATAGGAAGATGAACTCAAAGCATAAACTAAATTTTGTTAGTTTTCCCCAACTTTACTAATTTGGTAAATTTTGAAAAAAAAAAGAATTGGAAAATGCAACCAAGCAAGCAAGATGGTGAAGACTTTGATTTGCTCTCCCTTGCTTCACTCAATGAAGTAGGTTAACACAAGAACAACAAGAAGATGAACTCAAAGCATAGACTAAATTTTGTCAGTTTTCCCCAACTTCACTAACTTTTGGGTTGGGTTGAAAAAAAAAAAAAAGAAATGGAAAATGCACCTAAACAAGCAAGATGGTGAAGACTTTAACTTGCTTTCCCTCACCTCATGCCATGACGTAGGTTAACACAAGAATAATAGGAAGATGAACTCAAAGCATAGACTTTACTAAATTTTTGGGTTGGGTTGAAAAAAAAAAAAAATTGAAAATGCAACTAAGCAAGCAAGATTGTGAAGACTTTGACTTGCTTTTCCCTCGCCTCACACCATGAAGTAGGTTAGCAAGCAACCATAATTTGGAATTTTGTGTGCTTTCCAAATAATTACTCAATCATAATCGAAGTGGAATTTAAAATAACCAAGTTCAATATTACAAAATAACAAAGTCTAATGAAAAACTTTGTAGTGATCAAACATTACTACGTGCAATAAACAGAATAAATGAGATATCAAAGGATAGAGAAAATTGCAAACAACAATTATAATGGTTTGGCTTATAATAAGCTTACGTCCACTCTTCTGCGCTAACAGCCTATTGGCTAGATTCTACTAAAATGAATCAATTGGAGGTTACAGTCAAGTTGTGGCGCTTATATCCAAGTGCTTCTATGCAAAGCTAGTGTTGTTTATATCCAAGCCAATAGAACTAATCATCTTACACCAAAACACACACTTATGACATTGATTGCACCTCTCAAATGATTACAAATTAAGCTCACAAAGGAGAGTATGTAAAGACAAAACTCTCTTTGAACTTCGAAATTTGTAGACTATTGGTCTCTTGTTCCATTCAGCATGGCTATCTCATTTTATACTCCTCATTGTCCAAAACGACCGTTGGACATAAACTCTAAGGATCATTCATCCAATACACTTGTTAGACCTAAATGCTTCAGGACGATTCGATTGCTTCTAGGTTGCTAAGAATAGAGTCTCCCTTGATTCCGCTGCCCATACAACAAAGATAAGGTTTCCTAAGTTGATTACTCCATTTGAAAAGTGCATCTCATCTCCAATTGATTGTCACATGGATATTAACTATTCAATAAGGAAAGATTAGGTGGATGTCCATCCGTCCTGGACAATCAATATATATAGAAAGAAATCAATGCCATATTACCAGCTGTTGCGCTTCATATTACCAGCTGTTGCGCGACCTAGTGGCACCTCAGGAGTTGTAGCGCTTGCAAATAAGATTGGTCTGCAAATAGGAAGCCTAGAATTGCATAGATGCAATTGTAACCACATTTAGAGTATCATTCTGCTTATAAGTAATTGTGTTTAATAGACTATAAAAGGCGACATGTAACTATAAGAATAGGATCCATCATCCAAAAGACGTACTCTCGATGTACTTTTATTAGTTTATTAATTTTAATGTCTTTTCAATTTCCATCGTTAACAACTTTTTACCTTTGAATTCATTTTTCTTCTTCTTTGTTATGCTGATTGAATTAACATCCAAATTCACCACTAAACCGATTTCATAAAAAACAAAAGTTCAACTTTTTCTTTTTATGGAAGTTCTTTCTCCACTTGAGTCAACGCCCATTTTTGGTGAAATATTTTTTTAGCCCACTTGGTGAGACCATTACAGTTCAATTTGAGAAAGTGCAATGGCAAGAACTAGGAACCAACAAGAGCCTAACAATTACGCTGGCAACAACCAGTCCCTGCATCATGATAAAGTTACAGCTAAGCATTTCGAGTCATCAGTCGCCCAAGCGGCACTGAAGAAGGACCAAGGTGGGAATACTGACATTCCAAGGCATCTCACGGAGGTGCGGAGGAGAGAAGTGGAGCTGAGTCCAACTATGGTGGCCACCATGGGGAGCTCGTTCGAAGAACAACAAAATGAGATGACCAACCATATTGCGAAGCAGATTTATGATGTTATTAGGCACTAGATGTGGGTCTAATTTCATAACTTGGGTAATCTTCAATGATCCTAGGATTAGGCTTAGCTTAACCTCACCTAGGCTTAAGTCTAGTTTAATGATTTATAGTACTCTCTTTAAAACAAAATGGTAGTCTTTTAGATTGCGTAAATTCACCTTAAACAATTGAATATGTGACGTCGGATATGTCGTATCCTAAGGCAAGGCTAGAATAATCCCAAGGAGCATAGACCATCCTAGATCGGATAGGTACTCAAGTCTAAGTGATTAATGATTAATGTGGTTATTTCACTGGAGGTTTTGAAGCGTCCATGTTACCCGTTTTGAGTTAAATCTCATTTAGAAATTTTCTTTTATAGATGCTTTTCTCCAGTGTAGGAAATAAACTTAGGTCGAAATTTAAATAAACAAGCTTATGGGATCATATTTTTCTTCTAGAGCTTAAAACAAGGCCATGTAATATTTTTTTGTTGGACTCTTATCGGGTTGAATAAGCTCATGAAGACCATATTCTGTGGCTTAGAACGAAGTCATATAATATTGTTTACCAACTCATATCGGATTTACTTTCCTCGCGCATTACTTTATATTGTCTTCTACTTACCTTTGATGTGGCGTGCTCATTACAGTCATATGATGATTTGATCTCCTTCAATGTTGATTGGCGAACAGATCACACTAAGGCACAACCCCAATCAAACTACCGTGCGTGGACACATAAGGGGGAAAAAACTTAGAATTCATAACTTGACAACAGACTGCGTGAATCACTTAGTAAACAAACAAAACAAGTACCGACCAAAAAAAAAAAACAAACAAAACAAGTTTATAACCCGAAAGGACATTAATTTAGATGATTAATGTAGCCAAGTCTCCAACCTTAGAATCTATAGTTCTAGGAAGTGAGACATCCTCCTGCATCCCACTCAACTCATGTTTGGCCCCAGTAGACTCGGGACAACTCCCAAATAAAATATAATATAATCTCAATTTAAAATCAAATCGTAATTTTTCAATATTGCACAAATTAAGGGCTTTCAAAGAATTCGCACTGAACGAGGGCGAGGACTTCGAATATGAGGACTATTCATTCCCGCTCCACATTAGCTCCGAATCTGCTCACTACCTAATCCCTCCTTGAGGAAGGGTCGCAACATCAGCTACTTATTTTTTGCGCTATATTTGCTTTACTCTTTCTAAAATTTGCTATTCCTAAGCTACGTACGATCATAGGCGTCGTGATTTGCTCAGAATCTGATTTGCAGAGCCGATATGTTTGTTCCATCCAAAATGAATTGCACACACTTATCATTAAAAATTAGAATCGCTTTGAAAAGTCATATGACATAGCCCCACGCCACTCCTATTGTGAATCGCAAAACACCAATGGTGAAAGTACTCTACTAGGCCGACACTGACACTAAGAGGCGAAAGCTAGGGAGCGAATGGGTATAGGTACCCTTTTGTTGAAAGCCGTTCGAGCTTTTCCTGGGAGTATGACATGGGTTACTTTGGCGCTATAGCGCCTGGTACTCGAACATTGGTGCGGGCCATTTTCCCCCCTAATAATATCCATAGCTTGTTTTTGGTAAAAAAATGGACATTACTATATGTAAATTCAGTGGTTTTTTGGGGTGATAGTAGAAAAGTTGATAAATAAGTCACCTGTATTGCCACTCTACATTAAGGAATCATCCAAGATTTGACGTTTTCAAACTCTATCTATAAATCACTATAGGCTTGGGAAATAAAGAGAAGATGTGTGTGAACGATATGTGTAGCAACAAGAAGAAGGAAAATGATTGAATAGAGGAACTCCCAAACATTTGGAGATCCTCATTATTTTGATGAATCATTTCTTCGGACAGAAGAAGATTATATAAACACTTACTCGAAATTTCACTTATTAAATTCCATTGTGGAAGACAAAAAATTTTCTAAAGAATTTGTCATGATATATCCGATCCATGCATAATATCATGAAAAATGGATAGAAATTTTTTATTACTACTTAGTATCAACGATAGGTCTTAAAAAGTATCTAAAAATATCCAATTTAGATATTTGTACCCTATCGAGGTAAGGAACCATGGCCCAACCCTTGGAACATACTATAGCCCCAAGTGGCGAAGAGCCAACATCAAGGTGCTAAACATTCCAATCGATGGGAACTCTTAGGGAACTCTCTATTTGCCTCTCCATTCTATGAGTCTTCCTTTTTGCATATGGCATCACCACTCCCTTTGGCTCACCCGTTATGATAATACATAGAAACCATATTGGAAACTCTATACAGTTGATCTTTTGAGTTGAGCTCACTTCAAGCCAGGATGACTAAGTCTTGCTTATATTTAGTTCTTTTTTTCGGTCGCCGGCTCCCTTGTCATTAGGTCACCAACTCCCTTGACCTTCTGGTACTGTGCAGGCGTTAGCTAGCCTATTTTTTCATGATTTTCCCTGAGGCCTGGAGAAAGCTACCATCAATAGGATTTTCTTAGTACTTTTTTTTCTTCTTGGTAATTGAAAGACCCCCATCCCTCTCACAGCACCTCCGCCCCTCCACCGCGGCGGAGTAAGCAATCCGACTCGAGTTAATCAACGGGAGGATTGTGATCCTGGGACTGAGCGCTGCTGCTTCTGGAGTTAGTGACGGTGAAGAGTGAGGTCTACTACCAAACGCCAGCGATCGGGCTGATCTTGATGTTCTTTGTGGCGGCAGTAGCGATGGTTGTTTCTTCGTTTCTTGCGTGTTTATATTACAGCAAAGAGAGTCGCACCCAGCTGGGTGTGGTTCGGGGAATCAAATTGGAGAACCGTTCTTGTAGAAATTAAAGCGGAGTATATGAAACGCTGATGGGTTAAAGGAGATAAACGTTACAAAGTCCAAAGATGAAAAAGAAAATGAAGAACATTTAAAAAAAAGAGAAGGAAAAACTATGCAAAACAGTGTTGTTCGATTAAAGTTGTCCATGTCAAGTCATCAACCATGCCAAATCAAACCATCGACATTGACTAGATCACCATTTGAGCAATTTTAAGCAAAAAATGATCGGAGGAATATGTGGGAAGTCAGCAGAAAAATTTAGGACTACGAAGATGGTTAATTTTCCCTCAGTTAGTTGGTTGGAATTAAGATTGAAAAAAATCATCAAAGTTTAAAAAACGACACATATTTTTTCTTTCGCCACAATTTTCAGACGTGTTGAGATAGCCTCTCTTTGAAAATCATACAATCAAGTGGGAGGGTCATGTAACCCACTTTTATTATATAGAAAGAAGATGGACACATTTTTCTAAGTTGCCCTTTACTCTCTCTCTCTCTTTTCCCATTAAAAAAGTTTACTGTGACTTATTTTTACTTTTATAAAAATGCAATGGGTTTCGTATTATGAAAAATTATATTGTGTATGCCAAAATGAAAAGTTGCATATATCATATATTTGTCGGAAGGCATTTTCATATTCGAACCCAAAGCTCACGCTAAGGCTCCATTAGTCCCATGACACGTAATCCTCCCATAGGTTCTCACATTGAGAAATCTCATCCTCCCTTCAAATTGCTTGAATGGTAAGAGCCTTGACCCATTTAAAAAGAAATACTTCTCACCGACGGCGGCGACAACGACCGGTCAACTATAGTAACGACAAAGTGATGGAATTGGGTTTGGGATGGTTCAGTGGTATTAAGAATCTGAAATTGGAATCTCACTATCGGCTATTACCGAATCATTTCTTCACCCAATTTTTTGGAGGGATCTTATTTTTCGCGAAATCCAACCCTCCGAACATGAAAATTACAGGATTCGGAATCCTATCTCTTGAAGAACCCAATCTCGCAATGACCCAAAACAAGGCCCTATCAACCTCGATGCAGGCCCACGTGTAGCACAACACAGAAATTGCAGTCTTGTCAAAGTAAGATAGTGTAGCAAATAAGGGCCAGAGATCATTGTCACCTTCTTCTCCGGCGAGGTGGAACTCTCTTGGAACTCTCTTGTAATAACAGGGCATCTTAAGGCATCTTGTCGAGTCTGTGGTGACTAGCTGGTCGATTTCGATCCGAAAATACTTTCTCTTACAAATTCCATCCGGAGCTAATAGAGAATATTCTATGATATAAAAAAAATTAAAAATATATATATGAGAAAATATGAGCCACGTTAGCCTACCAATGATCCTTTTTATTTTATTTTTTTAATTTTTCCATGTGATCCCAGAACAATGATTAGAGCAAAGAAAGTGCTACTCGCTGACTCAATCCTCCTCCCCAACTCAGCTCCGCGACAATGGCGACCTCCGCTGCGCAGCGATTCGGGAGACGCCTCGCCTCTTCGGCCCCTCGCCGGCGGTTCTCGTCCTCCGCCGCCGCCGCCGGCGGGAGCGCCGTCCAGCGGACCCAGAACCCGTCGCTCAACCTCTGCTCCGCGATCAATCAAGCTCTCCACATCGCCCTCGACACCGACCCCCGGTGACGACCCTTTGCTACTCTGCGCTTGCGGGTTCTCGCGTCGGAGCTTTTTCATTTCGATGTTGAGTTTTGAGTCGTGGGTTCTTGTTTTTTCCAATCAGTTCGGTCGTCCTGTGATGGAGGAGTTGGGTTTCTTGCATAGTCTAAGCGAGACGAGGGAAAGAAGTGAGGAGGAAAAAGAGAGAGAAAGGTGATCGTTTGCGCAGGTCTTAATGGTCTTCTGGTCCATGCACGATGATGATGCTGGTCGGTCAAATGATGGGCTTTGTTCTTGTTTCTCTCCCCACTGTAAAATGGATCGCAATGGGTCATCGGTCAACTCCAGATAGTGAGATTTATGCTAAATTATGATCTCTTAGTACCGTAGGCAGCATCAGGATTTAGACATTTGGTTAAATATGATTTCGTGGGGTGCAGTCAAATTTTGGATAGGGAAATAGTCTATGAATGATGTCTCTTGTTGTTGATTTATGTCTACGACACTAGTGCTTTAGATGTGATCGGTCTGGATAAAGTCGAGCTAACTGCTGCTTTACTGATATTCGGTTGTCCTTAAAGTCAAGCTTGCGAGTGTTTGATAGCGAAACTCATCATTTGCATTTCCTCTTCAGTTCTTATGTATTTGGAGAGGATGTGAGCTTTGGCGGGGTCTTCCGTTGTACAGTGGGATTAGCTGACCGATTTGGTAAAGGCAGGGTCTTTAATACCCCTCTCTGTGAGCAGGTATTCTTTGTCCTAGGTGCTGCCCATGAATTATTGATTCATTCTGACTTGTCAGAAGGGAAAACAAAGTTATCCCACGATTCTTGGAAGAAAAACATTGCATCCTCGATTGCCAGATTGACTTGACTGTTTTCTGCAAAAAGGTGTATGCTTTTGGTGATCAATACCAAAGTGTGACGTTTCTTGGCATTCTTTATCTGTCATTCTTTCTTGATCTTCTTTTCATATGAGAAATACTTCACAATAATGTTTAGTTTGTGGCTTCTTTCTCTATTTTGTTTGACTGAGCCGTAGCTAATTCTGTTTTACTAACAATGTTTTAAACATTGTAAACAAATGCATAAGCTTTTAATCTCAAACAATTCGCATGCAGGGGATTGTTGGATTTGGTATTGGTCTGGCTGCAATGGTCAGTACTTAATTTTCCCCCTTATGCAATTCAGGATTATGGAATCATATTTGTACTTTAAGATCTCCCATTAAAATTTTTCTTTTATACCACATTTAGGGAAATAGTGCAGTTGCAGAAATTCAGTTTGCAGATTACATTTTTCCTGCTTTCGATCAGGTAAGAATTTCATCTTGCAAATACTGTATTGCCACATGTTTAGATTTAAGTAACAGAAACTCTTGTTTATGTAGATTGTTAATGAAGCTGCTAAGTTCAGATATCGTAGTGGGAATCAGTTTAACTGTGGAGGTAAACTCATTATCAGTCAGTATCTGATGATCAAATTAGATTTTCTTTTGCCAGTTGTCGCTGATAAGATTTAATGTGATATTCTTAGGCTTAACAATAAGAGCACCTTATGGAGCAGTAGGACATGGGGGGCATTATCATTCACAATCCCCAGAAGCATTCTTCTGTCATGTCCCTGGTATCAAAGTATGGCTTTTGTTCCCAAAATCTGGTTTGCTCCTTTCAGATTCATTTTTCTCTAGGGAATTCTTCCCTTATCTTACAAGAGTCTGAAAGAAAAGACATCTATTTTATGAGTATTGACCATTGCATGAACATATACATACCATTTCATTGTTTGTTTGGCCTCTTACAGTTTCTGCTGAGTGATTGTAGGTGAGGTAGGAAAGGATAGGACAAACCTGAAAAGTGTAGTCTATTTCCCTGGCTCAAATTCTTTTTGCATGAGCAAGTCTAGTTCAGGAGACTAATAAATTAAATGAAGTACAACCTCTCTAGATGTTTATCTAATACTTATAACTTGAGGAAATCGTCAGTTCTTAAAAATCATCAGTGTTTTACTTTGGAATCTCACCAAAATAAGCATCTTTCGACTTCAAGGGCTGAGGAATTTGGTTTTTGTGATTATTTCATTTTTAAGTGCATCAAAATCATGGACGTGATCAGTTTTTAAAGATTAAAACTGATGAAATTTGCATCACTTGAGAACAGATCAGTGGTTAGTTAAATTGTCCGTGGTATAGCCTTAAAATTTAATTGAGATGTTCACTGAAATTCAGAAACCTTTTCTTTTTCCTCAATGAAACTGATATTCTTTCATTACTTATATAGTTTGTGGTTTAGAAACTGCCCGACACCTTTATTAAAGGTTCTTTTTATAGGTGGTCATCCCTCGAAGCCCAAGTCACGCCAAAGGACTATTACTCTCATGCATACGTGATCCAAATCCTATTGTCTTTTTTGAACCGAAGGTTTTTCGTCTTTCAATCTAAGCTCAACAACTAATAATAACTTTGGCCCAATTTAAGATTTTATTTTTGGTGGATTCCAGTGGCTGTATCGTTTGGCTGTCGAAGAGGTTCCTGAACATGATTACATGTTGCCATTGTCGGAGGCAGAGGTACCTTTCTTTTAGCTCACACAGTCAAAGACTTAAGATTCTAATGAAGCTCCAATGTCGTAGGTGATTCGTGAAGGCACGGACATAACACTGGTTGGATGGGGAGCTCAGCTTTCTGTCATGGAAGAAGCCTGCCTTGATGCTGAAAACGTAAGCTTATTTCCAGCTTGTTTTCCTAATGATGTACCTTCCTGCTGTTGTGGGCCATCTTGAACATAATTTCAAAGTGCAGGAATATAATCTTTTCTTCTGTTCAGCTTTGGAATTGATGATCCCGACTCCATTTTTCCAACAGCTCATTTCTTGGAGTTTTCTGGAAAAATGATTGGCATTCTTGTGACCAATTTCCAAATATATTTCTTTATCACAATGAATGCAGATAGATATGATGCCACTACATTTTCTACAGCTTGTGTAGCACTTGTGGTGTGTAATGTGTGTCATCTACATATTGATGTCATCAATCCCCTAGGTGTAGACTTCAGATACTGACACACTTTAATGACTGTCATCTGTTAAAGAGCCTCAAGATGGTTGATTGTATGAAGTCATCTAATGTCCTCAAACTCATATTATCAAAAAACTTTGCAGGATGGGATCTCTTGTGAACTGATAGACCTCAAAACTCTAATACCCTGGGATAAGGAGACAGTGGAGGCATCTGTCAGGAAAACTGGAAGACTTCTGGTACATTCTGCTTTCCCTCTGATAGCCTGTGAGATTATTGAAGTAAGTCAGATCCCTATTTGCAGATTAGTCATGAAGCTCCTGTAACTGGAGGTTTTGGTGCTGAAATCTCTGCTTCAATTGTTGAAAGATGCTTCTTAAGAGTAAGCCTCAAGATTTTCATCTTTATCTGATTCTCTTTTATATGGCAATACTGGTTCAAGGATTTTTCTTCTTCTTATGGCAAAATAAGAAACCTTCTAATTCCTAAAAGCAGTAATTGTTTTGCAGCTACAAGCCCCAGTTGCCAGAATCTGTGGTCTGGACACCCCCTTCCCCCTAGTTTTTGAACCATTCTATTTGCCCACCAAAAATAAGGTGATCAGTTTTTGGCTTGTTGCATTGGCCTTCCCATAAGGATAATGAAGTATTTGCTGATTTTGTGACTTTTTGTTCTGGATGCAGATAGTGGATGCCATAAAATCTACTGTAAATTACTAATGGGTACTTGGCTCTCATTGTTCACTCCGGTCCTATGCCATGATATGATGTGCATAACAAATTGAGACTGGCAAAATTTTAAAAACCATTTGTTCAATACTTCATGCCTGAAGATTTAGCTGTATCAACCCCCGCTGTATGTGGAAGTGTCCATGAATGATTTTTCGGGGTGGTACATGGCTGGGATAAGGAGTTTGTCTTTCCTTGCCTTTGGTTTAACCCTATTCAACTCTTGTTAACGTATCTGTAGATTCTATATGGAGTAGTGACTGGTCAAATAAAAACAAAATAAAAGATTCTCGCACTTGACAGTTCGACTAGTAAGTATATATGTATATGTATTTGGTATCTATCTCACTGAAGTTGTCAAATGTGTTGCAAGGAGTGAGAGTTTCATGGACATTTCATTTTTCTGATCAGGAGAATGTGGCATATTGGGATCAGTTGAGAAAAACGTTGTGGTTCCAGGGATTTCGTTCCCTTCCTTTGGGACAGTAATATCTCCATCGCCCTAATATAGATGGGGATTATCATTAGATTAGGTCAAAAGAGCCTGTAAGAAACCAACTTCAGTGCTCCTGAGCTAAGTTGAAATGATCAGAAGAAAATCCTGACGATTACTAACCAAGTGAAGGAACTTGCTCGAGTGCAAAATCAGGCTAGCAAAATTATTAAGCAATTACCTCTAGATATAAAGATTTGTACACAAACTGTGCACTTTTACCAAAACCACTCTTTTCTAACCCGGCAGCGGCGACATTCCAAGCCGGTACATGATTAGCTAAGTACTGAACGGGCAATCAACATGCCGCCCTCCTCCGCGAGAGCTTCCGACCACCTTTATCATGGCCATCAATGTTATCGTTGTGATTGATGAAGAAAAGTAAAGAGCGGACAAGGTTATGTATGGATGACCTGACATTATATAATGGTCCAATCATATCACCCAACGTACATTACAATCGACTTTTAAATATTTCAATAAGTTTCCTCACATGTCATTATCGCATCGCACTGGCACCAAACAAGACGCTTCCGAGTACAAGGCAAGATAAGGTTTTGTTGGAGACGGCTAGACTGGGAACTTGGATTGGAATCGGATCCTTTTTCACCGGTGCTTATCTGCTTTAGCCTGCCTACTCAACCTTACTTCTATAAACAAAGCCTTTCTAATCCAACCCATGATGATGCCTACTTTGAATAAAAACGCAATTTACACGATCAAGTTCCGGTCATGTTTCTTGAGATCAAAACACACTTGTAAAGTACCATAAATAGGAAACGAAGCGAGGGTCCAGAAAGTCAACGCCAGCACCATTAATTTTTTTTTTTTTTAAGTATTTCTCATTGGTGACTTTAAGAGAAAGCTGTAAATTTGCACACTGGATGCAAGCAAACAAAACAATACTATTTTCTTTCAAGATACTTGCACATAACAACTAGTCTTTCTTGCTCTCCCTTAATTTATCTTAAATCGGAAAGGGCCTCGAGTGGAGTTATCCTCCAATATTTACAACTGAATCCAGTCTCCGTCGTCGATGCCAAGCTTTCCCACCCCCCCATGACTGCTCGACTTACGTCAATCTGATCTCGACATCAGATATCTGTCACCAAATAAAATCAACAGAGCTCAGATGCTAATAAAAGCATAGACCACATAAGCGATTGAACATAAGCTTATTGTTGGACCCAAAAAGACATAAGCTTAGTGATCCTCCTCTATGAAAAAAAGTAACATTGTTTAATACAACCTCCGCACAATCAGAAACTTAAGACTAATCATAAACTGAAGATTGTCAATACCCTATATACATACGCGTGTTTGTTTATATGCATCCATTTGCTGCCATATGTATATGTGCATGTATGCTCATACAAATGTATGTCATTATGTATGAATGCACGCATGTGTTCTCCTATTCAGATAGGATATGCAGCTGCTGCAAATATAGCTGCAAGCATAGGCTAAGGGGCAAACTTCGTCTGCCACCAGATCAAGTCAGGACATGCACATGACACATGACCTTTTAGTTATGCCAAAAGCCACACATCAGCAGAGCCAATCAAATTTGGAAATGAAGAAGAAAGATTGCCACAACACCAAGAAAGTAAGAGCTGTACCATTGCTGGATTTTCCTGAACTCAGTGAGCACAGGGTATATGTTCTCAAAGGCAGTGTACGTCTCATCTCGCACCTGGATAATCAAATAGCATGAGCGAGGCTGATATGACTCTCCAGAAACACCCGCAGAACCAAATGCATGAGTACAAGCTAGATAATCACCTTTGCCCCAGTGAGGACAATTTTTCCTGACACAAAGATTAGCAGCACGATTTTTGGCTGTTTCATCCGATATATCAATCCAGGGAACAGCTCTGGTTCATACTGCCACAAAATTCAAACAAAAAGACACATCAACCAACAGTTCCAAAAAATGACTTGCAACTTTAAAATAGAAATTTTAGTAATACTAAGGCCATAAAAGTGCAGAGGGCTCCTGACATCATAAGAAGATGAGCAGCTACAACTTACACTTGAGAAAGCACCATGCGAATATGCAAGACCTTCAAGCCTGATGGGGAATTTCACATCACAAGAACCCACAATATTTTGAATTTTGAAATCCTGGCAAAGACAAGTACCATTAAGTAACTCAGTAACTACAACAAATCAACCACAATATTCTGCCACAAGAAAGGAGGAGACACATGTGTACCTTAAATTTAGCCGGGAATCCGAGTTTCTGAATGATTCGAGCATACTGGCAGGAAGAAACAATATGTTAGCCTTCAAATGATCATTGTCTCAAATTGCATTGTTGTTTCACTCCAAAACAAGATGCAGCCTCAACAGAACTTATGGCTTTGTGAAGATATTACTAACTTTTCTCTTATTCATGTACCAATGAAGATTGCTTGTGACAAATCCAAAGACTAACTGCTTCTCATGACACCATCACATCCACTTTTTCCATTCCCATTAATTTACAGCTACAAATATACGACAGTTCCATTGAAAACTAATTAATTGTGAACTAAGACTTTGTACGATGGTGCTATTTGTCAGAGGCCATACACCATTCCACTTATCAAGTTACCTTCCGCGCTGCTAACTTTGATTGTTGTTCACTCTTGGCTCCAGTACAAACCTGAAAAGAATAGCGCACTCAGTAAGCAAAGACAACGACCTTAAAGAGAAGCAATAAGTAGGACCCTAAACTATGTTCAAGATGGCAAGGAGAATGTACATGTCTTTCAAATCAATATGGCAACCATTAAATGTCAATACAAAGCTTCCCATGATTAAGAGACGTATTGTTGGCCTCATAATCATGCGCCCCTTGGCGTTTCTGTGCGATCTAATGATTATGATGTTAAAGACTGCTAGCCATAGAGCCAGCTAGTAACTATACATAGTCAGTACTGGAAGGACGAAGAGATGAATAGAGGTGATTGCTTGCTTTCTTTTCAATCAGGGAAATACTCAAAATTAATGAGTAAATAATTTTGAAATAAAAAATAACTCAGGCATACACAATCAAGGGGATAGATTTCTATGAATTCAAAAATGACACAGAGAGAAATGTCAGCTGCCAACAGAAACAACTCAGGAGTCTAATCTAATATGACTTACCATTTTCCCTGAAGCAAATATCAATGCCGTTGTCTTTGGCTCCCTTATTCTCATAATTACAGCAGCAAAACGCTGCAAAAGATATACATTTGGAAACGTTAATCCATGTAAGTACAAGAAAGTAAATTTATGGTGTCACCAAAATAATTAAAAGGAACTAGGTCAGAAACAATTTACAAAGGGAGTGATGCCTCAGATAAATACCTTGGGATTATACTCAGCATTTCTAGCTTGCAAAGCAATGGCCTTAAGATCCAATTTGCAGTCCAAATTCACTGTTGAGACTATGTTCCTGGATAAAAAGACAACACTACTTATTATCATTGCACAGCATGTATTGAGAATAGGCGGTGTTTTAATTACTTTCAAAGAACAAAGTAAAGCATCTAAATTGTCTCAGGAAGGGAAGATTATAGTTTCCCAGGCAAGACAATATCACCCACTCGTTGCCATGATATAATTTATGTCACCGTGTCTATGCCAAACAAATGAGCATGCAAAAAGAATAATATAAGGCCACATGAGACATTCCATTAGCATTATATTGTGCAAAGACAAGATTTGGACATATATCTACTTTTTCAGAAGAATAGATCTTAGAGATACTCACACCTACAGATGCATACATGAATTGTTACTAGCTTAAAACCATGACGACAACACCCTAACTAATACTCATACATGCAAGCAGGCACATATTCAGTGATTTTTCTTAACCAGTAAAAGTGGCCTCCCCTCTGTGCATGAGATAATTTACAGTCATTCCTCAGTTGTTGTTAGTTACCAGCAGTCATGTTTTCCCACGTCCTCTAACTTAGTGTAGCCCTTGCATAATCTCGAGAACCCAGCCAATATGATAAAGAACGTATGACACGACTTTGAAAGATCTGTGGAAGGGCGAATTAAAGTTTGGGAAAATGGAGCTGCTCTATTTATCTATTTAAATACTCCAGGGCATAAAATAACCGTTTATGAGCCCAGTTTGTATCCAAGAAAATTTTTGAGAAGCTGCTTCAGCTTCCAAAGAGCTACATCAGGTCCAAAAAGCATTCCAAGGCACGAAAAATCATAGGCGAAAGATCTGCAGCAGTTCAAAATTTAGTTCTCAGGAACTAACTAAGAGTATTTTGCATCTCCGATTTTCCAACTTTCATAGATTTCTTTCAACTCTTCGGTCTTGAAATACCAAAACCATTCAAAGAATTTCCACTTTCAACCTTGAAAATTAATTTTATAAAGTAAATCAAATGATTAAACTCATTGACTTCCTTAAATCATTCCATCACATTAAAATTGACTTTGCCAATCCATACAAGAAAACATATGACGACCACGCAAGACCGACACAGCTACAGCAACGTCGAATCAGGCCGACACAGCTACAGCAACGTCGAATCGGGCTCTCAAGTAAACCAGAGAATGACAAAGACTCACTGTAGAGTGGGAACGATTCCTGAAGGATGCTTGGACAGATCAACCGGTTGGCTTCCCTCCAAGGCCTGATCCGCCATGACTCGTCCCTTCAAATCTCCACACACAATCCAACACAGAAACCCCTGTCCACCTACAGAGTTTCACGAACGCATAAACAAGATCAAAAACTAAACAAAAAACCCAAAAAAAAGAAAAAAAAGAAAACCCTAACATCCCCCTCAGATCCTACAACAAGGAGAACCCAATTCATATCCCCTCAAGAACGCAAAAACAAGATCAACCCATCTCTTTCACGAGCCCTAATCACATTCCCCAACCCCAAGTCCCGCGATTTCTTAAAGAACTACCAAGTTTCCATCACCGACCCAGTCGTTCAAGATCCGGCACGAGCCGAAAGGGAACAGACCCAGATCCTGAAACGATAAAAGATCGGACCTTTTCTTCGAAACCCGGGTTTTGACCGTTCGGATCGGCTCAGAGGGGACAGATCCGAGCGGAATCTAGAGAAGAAAACGGGCGGGTGGAGCGCCAAAAGTTCGAAAAGGCGAGTCTTTTATATGTTTATAGATGAAAGATTTGTATCTGGAGGCTTAAAAATGAGAGAGGGATGAGGGAGAAGGGGGGAGAGAGGTAGAGGGAGAGAGAGAGAAGAGAGGAGAGATTGGTGAGAGAAGTGAAGGAGAAGAGGCTGCGGTGGTGGCTTATGGAGGCGAGGCAGGTTGCGTAGGTTCTTGGGACAGCCCTCTTGCTTATATTCAGGTTCCCAAAGTGCCCTCGGGGCCGGGGGCCTGGCCGGCCTGTCGGGAGGGGTGTTTTCGGGAATGCACTGTGGGGGAAGCTGGGGGTACAGGGGGTCGCGGCGTCACCGTCCAGTGGCCGCACGCCACGTCATTGCGGAAACGCGTTCCGTTGTTTTGTCTGTATCCTGCACATTGCACATGACGGGCTTGACAGCGATGTCGATTTTTTTCTTTTCGATTTTCCCTTTCTTTTTTTCCTTAATGTCGGGGGAATTAAAAAGGACTTTTTCTTTTTTCTTTTTTGGTTAAGGCATACTCCTTTTCACATATTAGTTGACTCGATTACCAATCAATTCAATATTTCTAATCAACATTGCCCTCTCTCTTGATAAAATTGATCTCATCTCTATCTTTTAGTACCCTATTTGTGCTAACATTTCTTACCAAAAATTATTCTCTTGTAGTGGTGAAATTTTTTTATTAAAAAAAAGGCCTCAATCTTTTTGCGATCAGGAAATCATTAATTTGTTAAAGATGTGATGTTGTTAATTTTTCTTGTTAGGAATCTTAATGTGTTCTTTTTGTCTAAGTTTGTATAATTGATTCTAATGAAGTGCATTCAAGTTTATTTATAGACAAAACTTTGAGGGTAGGATTCATAAGCAATATCGATAACTTTATTCACGATTAAACAATAAAAGAAAGTTTAGCTTGATCTAATCTTTCCTTAATTTTCATTTGTTTTACCTAATAATCTTTATGGATAAGACAAATCAGCTAAAGTCCCAAATCAAGTTTCCAACTAAATATGAGTTTGGATTTTGTTTTTCTTATTTTGAGCGAAAAAATAAATCTTTATCATCTATCTAGGTTTGGGAAAGATGAAAAAGGAAAATTTTTAATTAAATCGAAATAGGAAAGTGGCAACGCATAGATTATTAATTTTCCTCTAAAACCATGTATAAATAATAAATGCATAATAATGTTGAGACTAATTTGGTTAGTTGATATGATTTTGAATTTGAACTTTAATGCACATTGTTGTGTTTGGTTCGATTTTACTAAAGCCCTTTTTGAGGCCTTAAAATCCCGTGGGTTCCGACCAAAAAAGAAGAAGAAAGTCTCTTGGACACATACAAATGATTTTGGGAGAGATTTGAGGAGATGCAATTACAGTTCTAAAGAGCCTTAAGCCCGAAACAACTCCAAAAGTGTTTTGAGCTCTTTCAAAATATAAATACATTTTTTCTAACTTTGTCCTGATTAATTCTCATAATTCAATAAAATGCCCCACCTCACACAACTTCATTTGTAAAGGTTTAAGCCACTAGTGAGACTAAATCTAATTGTCAAGAAAGTTAGTTTGGCACTAACCAACCACACCCGAGGTCATGTGACCTCAAGGGAAGCTAGCTAGCGAGGGACATAGGTTGATAATTTCAACCCCCAAAAAAAAAGGAAGAAAGGAAGCAAAAGTCATTTATAAAATATAGTATTTTTGAAACAGCATTTAGGTTTAAAAGTTGTTTTCTGATGTATTTTTATAATGCACCTTACAAACATTACTTACATTTTGAAAAATAAAAATCCTTTTAGCTCCATTTATTTTGAGGAAAATAAATAATTTAAAAAAAATACTTAAAAAAAATCTAAATCTTATAAAATGAATAAAAATTATCATAAATTATTACCGATAATAAAAATATTAGTGATCAGCTAATTATCTCAAATCAAATAAGACTTTGACCTAAAACCTTTAATTTACAAAAGACACCCATTGCCAATTCCATTGGTTTTGTTGAAATCCTGATGTTCCACGGAACGTGACGTCTTCACATCGTTGACCCGCACGTCCAGCGACAAAAAACAACGTCGTTTCCGACCCGGAGCGCCTTCCTCAGGTTCCCGTTCCCTCCCTCCCCGTCGCCGCGACCAGCGAACTTCCAAGATCACGGTCGAGCACCGGCACCGGCGCCTCGAAGAATTTACTTCTGGGTTCCAGCTCTTTTCTAACGCTTCCTCCGAACATGAATTCGCCGACCGTTTTCATGTCCATCGTCGCATTGGTCCTGCTGTCCAACGGTTCTCTCCGCGCGTCGTCCTCGACTCGTCGCCCA
Organism: Eucalyptus albens; assembly: GCA_014182695.1. Lineage (NCBI taxonomy): Eukaryota > Viridiplantae > Streptophyta > Magnoliopsida > Myrtales > Myrtaceae > Eucalyptus > Eucalyptus albens. Next base: position 25,615,731 of record CM024655.1, on the reverse strand, counting down.
AAGACCCGTTTCTCGGGATCGCTCCTGAAGGTTCGAGCCCGTCGCTTTCTTCTGGGTGCCTCGTTTGTGGAGTGTTTTTTATTGGGCAGAGCTCGCTGTAGTGGGTGGGGTATGTTGGGGTGGGGGTTTTGACTTTTTGAGGTTGTGCTTGGGTGATTGATCACAGTCTGCGTGATACCCAGATGTGAAATATTACAGTTCATCGAACAGGATCAAGTGTAAGGATGGGTCGAAGAAATTCACCAGAGCCCAGGTCAATGACGATTTCTGCGACTGCCCGGATGGCACTGACGAGCCAGGTCCTTTTTTGAGCCTTTTTTTTTGAGTAATTTTTTTGGTATGTTTTCCTTTAATTATTGGTTGTTCTCACGTCTTGGGTTGTGTTTATATGGATGAGTTGATGCGACGGAAGGGAAATCGAGATAGAGATTATGAATAGGATAAACAACGGAAATAGTAAAATAAATATTACTTTTTTGGGCCATAGACCTTCACCCCGGGGCTAAAACTGGGAGGTGATAGAAGCAAATTCATGAATCTCTGTCGCCCTTCTTTTCATTGATGTCTGTCTTGTTCATTTGATAAGATACATATGAAGAACTCCCGGTTTTCATAAACTGGCATTGTCGAGCGATGCTTTCCATTGATATCTTATTAATGATGTTCATCGAGAAGCTCAGCCAGCCTCATGTTAGTTCAGTTGTATTGTGCTTATCACAAACACTGGGTTTCTCTTTGTTAGGCTTGTACTGATTTTAGATAATCTATGAAATAAATTACTTATCCAAAAAAGACTGTTACTAATCCTAGGCTTTATTCTTCCTATAGAACATAGTATGTGTGCAAACACCTAGTAGTGTCCATATCTGGACCTGCTTTGATGCTTAGACTATTCTAAATGACACTGTTACCTTCACCAAGCTTTGTTTCCTTCTTTAGAACATCTCATGTATGTCTGCAGATTTCTTGTAGTGTCCACCAATTGTAACTTCACTTTCTCTGACTCAATAATGCAGGAACATCAGCATGCCCAAATGGAAAATTTTATTGTCAGAATGCTGGATATGTTCCTGTCATTATATTTTCTTCGAGAGTAAATGATGGCATTTGTGGTAAGTAGTCCATCAGAACTTTTCTCCATGGTCTTGGCCTTTCCAAGCATTTGTTTTCCTGTGTTGATTGTGGACCTCATTCTCCCTTCTGATCATCTGTACATAACACATGCATGTAAGTTCTTGTACCATTGAACAAGATCCTGCTGCATTTGAAATGCCCAACAAGGTTGCAATTCCTTCTTAGACACGGAAATACCAGATATGATATCGTGTATGGCCAGAGCCAGAAGTCCTCTTTACTGATTTTAATTTCTTCAATGTCAAGGATATCTCTAATCTTCACTGCAATGAGATGTTCCATGCTTTGTGTCACGGGGCACTGATTAATCATAATTTGTGCAACAACAGATTTATTTACCTGCTTTAGCAACTTCATGTCCTGGATTGTCTTCCTCACCAACAAACATCACTGTTAAAATATTACTTTACAGACTATTTAATGAACTCTAATACCATGAAGACAACTAAACAAGGGTATATTTCAAGTGATGAACAGATTTGAGACTACTTTTTAGGAACTCTACGACTTTTGAGGACAAGGGCATTGATTGTGAGATATATGCATTTGGGAAATGAATGGAAACTTTTTTTTCGGCTTTACATCTTAAGGATTGTTTTAAAAGCTAGACAAGAGTGGCTTCTTCAATTGAGAACAGTTCACATGCTTGGTCTGGTTCAATCCAGTGAAAAGACAGTGGTCAAAACTAGGTGAGATGGAGAACTGGTTTAGTTCAGATTGATCTTTCCCTTAACACTCATCAATGAACAGTTTTTCTGAGAATACAAGAAAAATTGCAGGAAGGGGGAAAGGTTGGAGAGAAAACAAAAGGTGCATTTTTGAATGAAATCTACGTGCTTATCAATATGCAGGGATCTGCAGAGTGATCAATTGTTAGTAAAATGGATGATGAATGTGTGGACTAAGTAACATCATAATATTGTGATAAGATACTAATTAATGCTTAGATAATTTTCCCTTTTCATTGTTTAGGATTTTTGTCAATTGGACAATTACTAAATGCTAATTAATGCTTAGATTAATTTTCCTTTTTCATTGTTTAGGATTTTTGTCAATTGGACAATTACTAAATGCTAAGGTCTTATAAAAGATTTATATGCTGACATCATCTGACCTCAATAGTTTGACGGAATTACTAAATCGTTCTGGTTCTTAATGTTTCCTCCTAACATATGTTCTTTGCCTGCTCCATGATACTCAGACTGCTGTGATGGGAGTGACGAATACGGTGATAAAGTGAAGTGCCTGAATACATGTCGGGAAGCTGGAAAAGCAGCACGAAATGAGCTGAAGAAAAAAATTGCTGTGTACCACAAGGGCGTTGCCATACGTAAACAGGAGGTGGAACAGGCTAAAGTAGCTCTTGCAAAAGACAAGGAAGAATTGTCAAAACTGAAAAGTGAGGAGAAAGTACTGAAAGTGCAGTTTGAACAGCTTAAAGGTTTGGTTTTTCCTAATTTGGTGGTATCTTGGCAAAATAACTTGAATTTAGTCATCATGATCTCATTAAATCTGAGTTTGCCCTCAAAACGTAGTTGCTGGCTACTGCACATATATATCATCTTTGTTCATACTGCATCCAGTGATGGCAGCATATTATGGTCTACGGAATTGGAAAAACTCAAACTCTGATGATAATGAACTCATCATAGTATAGCTTCTGTATAGATATTTTACAGTACTAACTGTTTGGTAGTTTTACCAAACAACGAAGCATTTTCTGAATGAGTGTGTGGATGTTGTGACTATTAGATATTGATGTGCCAGATGTATCCCAACCTTGTAGTTAAATGGATGGAAGATTTGGGAAGCATTTGGTTTACCTCACTAAAGAAATTACTTCATCCCTCTAAACAAGTGTCTAGTAGTGTTATGATGTTTGGAGGATTAGCTATATTTGGGAAAAATAGTGAAAATGGACGGGATAGGTGGAAAGTCGGGAGAAGTTTGAAATTTCTGTGAGAGAGAAATAGAGAGAAAATTCAAATTTTTGATACTCTCTCCAAATTCCGGCCCTTGGTGCTCCCAAAATAGCCTTAGTGTCATGGTCACTATTTGCTATCTCTGTTGTTGTACATGTGCTTAGACTACCCTTCTTCCATGCTTTGGCACTTTATGATGCTTAGTTTAAGATTTCTTTTACATGTGTTCGTTTTTGTGTTACTATCAATTGTTTTGTTGCTTTTTCATCTCTCAATATAGAGCGCAAAGAACAAATAGAGAAAGCAGAGGAGAAAGAACAAATGAGAAAAGAAAAAGAAGAGAGGGAAAAAAGGGAAGCTGAGGAGAAAGCTGGCAAAGAGAAAACCAAAACAGCTGAGGAAATTGATCAAGAGAGAATTGAAAAGGGTGGAGGAGGTGAAAGTGATATGTCAACTACAGAGAGTATGCTTGATGAAAGGATTGGACTTGTGGATTATTATCCATCTGACCAGGTTCAATAGAATTTCTCTATCCTATTAACTTTTTGGCGAGTTGTAGGTCAATGGTTGTAGAAAATTGTTGTTCCTTAAATTTTGAAAGTTTTGGTGTGGGATCTATATTGCTTGCTGCATATTCTGTAGCATGTAAAATACGATCTGCATGGACAATTTCTTAAATGGCCTAACTTTTTTTTTTTTGGTTGAAATAAGATTACCTATTGACTGATTGAATAATGTTACGTTGGCATCATAGCTATTGTGCCTCTGCACATGCATGTTGATTCAATGCCTTTCTTTTTCTTTTTCTTTTTCTTTTGTCCCTAATAGTAAGGCATGGTTACAAAGTTCTGGATGCATATTAGTATGTTAACTTCCTGTGCGATAAACTTCCTCCCAGTTCTTTACATGTGTGCACTTTCGATAGGATTTGGAAGAAGATTTGGCGGCAGAACATGATCATCTATCAACTGGAGTCCAAGATAAGGGAATTACAGTAAGTCATCAAAAGTTTAATCATGCAGTACACTCAATTGATTCTCTGTAGTCAACATGGTTCCAATAATCTGGACATTTGTTGTTCTGTATAGCATGCTGTGGAAGAGAAAGATGAGTTTTTAACACTGGCAAATGAGGAAGAGTCAATTGTATCATCTGAACCTATTGTTGATGCTGAAAGCAAGGTGGCTAATGGTTATATAGATGCAGAAGTACTTTTTCTCAACTCTTTTGGTTTTTTGCTTTAATGTGACTGCAAACCCTAGATTTCTCTGGTAAAATCTGGTGCAATCATAAGCAAGTATTATGTCGTAGATGCTTTTTGCTTACCACAACTAATGCCTTTGCAATGCAGCAATATGCATGAAATTTTATATTCTCATACCAAACTTTGATTTCAGTCAATCATAGCAGAAAATGTTATAGCTTGGCGGAAGTGAATGTCTGATAGAAATCATGTTGGCCATAGAAATTATAGTCGTCCTCATCACCTTCATTAATGGACTCCTCTTGTCTCGTGTTTTTATGTAATATGATCCCATTCGATGCTTTGGGTATCTCTGCTTTCTCTGATGTCATTTCTTGCAGATGAATTGGTTAAGCATACTCCTTTTCTGCCATTGGCAGTGTATGAAACATAATTCACATGTCATGGAAAATTCTGTTAGATTTAAGTCAACATGAAAAAATATATTCTGATTACACTTTTAGCTTCTAATAGAAAATGCAGCTTTTTTTTCAAAATTTGGGAAGAACAATCTTATTTCTCAGTGTAATTTCCATCAAGTAGATATCATAGGTTTGAGAATGAATATCTTTACTCGAGGTGTCTACATGACTGCATGTTACTTTTCTTCCTCTTGCCCAATGCAGAGCATTTTATTTTTATGGAGTTTCTGAAGTTCTTGTGGTTTTGAATTTGAAATGATCTCAGATATCTCACTTTAGCTGGCTTTTCCAGAACTGGTGAATGATTGTTTTATTACTTGTAGGGAGATGATGCATCTGAGAATGCTGAGGAACTGTCAAAGGAAGAGTTGGGTCAACTTGTTGCTTCTCGTTGGACAGGGGAGAAGACAGAGAAGGAAAGCGGTGAAGACTTTGCAAGAGATAAAAATATTGAGGAACAAAGTAGGGAGATCCCAAAAGACACGCGTGATGGTATTGATGATATATATGCGTTAGAAACTGCTGACAGCGAAAAGAATGAGTATGATAACGTGGAAGATGCTTTTGATGAAGATTCTGCAGTGAACGATCATTATGATTTCAGTTCTCATTACAAAGATGGATCAGATAGTGACTCAGACGATGAATTTGACTTTGAAGGTTCGCTTTTATGGCTTCCTGTGAATTTGAATATCCTGTTTTAAAAGATCACTGGAATTTCAGTAACCTAATGCATCATGTTACATGGAACAATATTAACTTATAGATATCGCAATCCAGAAGTTCTTTTCTTGGGTAGAAAAGATGAAGAAAATGTTGCGGGGAATTCTTCGAGCTATCAATATATTCCAGACTCCAGTTGACATATCTGGTAGGTGGTAACCTTATAGTTCGACTTTTAATCTTAAGATTGAATTATAAAGAATCATGTCAATTTTTTTTTTTTTTTTCTTCAGAGGCTGCTCATGTACGTGAAGAATATGATGAATCGAGTACAAAATTATCTAAGATCCAGTCAAGAATATCACGCTTGTCACAAAAGCTGAAACAGGATTTCGGTGAGAAGATATGTCTATACTCGTGAGAATATCTTGACAATGATGCTCTTGTGAACTAAAACTCAGAATTAAATGTTACAGGCCCAGAAAAGGAGTTCTATTCATACTATGGTCACTGTTTTGAGAGCAAACAGAATAAGTTACTGCTTCTCTTTTCTGGGATGTTCTTTCTGATCGTCACATTTTTCAAATTGAGTCAAGGACCAATTTGCAAAGATCAAGCTTTCTCAGCAGTCAGTGTCCTAATTTCACATCTGTTGATCTAGGTACATTTACAAAGTGTGCCCCTTTAAAGAAGCTTCCCAGAAGGAAGGGCACTCTACAACTCACTTGGGGTATGTTTTTAATGTTACTTGTCATGATATTTTGATCTACGCAATTGCTATTCTTACGTTAGGAGAGTTGCTAGTTAACTTATATGTGTTTTGCTGAGAATTACTTTCCTTGCATCATCTTTATAGAGGCACCAATTTACTTCAACTTAATAGAGAGATTGCTGAGAAATCTTGATTAATGATTGGTTCAAGGAATACATAGTAAAATCTCAGTCTACTCAATTGCCAATGGATCAAACATAGGTTAGCTTTGTTTTTAACGCAGATGAATTTGTTGTCTATCTACAAGTAGCTAGCAAATTACTCTAATAGAACTTGGCTGTACTGACCTTTTCCATCATGAATTAAACCAACAAACCTTAGGCCATAAATGCAAATAAAAAAAAAAAACTCAGGGCTATTTTGTCTTGGCAGATGCCAAAATGCCCGCACGTATGAATTAACGCTATTCACGTAGCACCAATAATTTTTTTGTCCCTGAGATATTTAGGAAAAATTTACTTCACCATGATAAGATGACCAAACCAGATTGTAGATGTACAATTTTGTAGGCATTTGAATTGTAAATTATTGTAGTCTTTTTCTTAATAAGACATAACTTTGGCATTAGATGAATTGAACCATTCCTTATTCATATCTGTCATCTTTAGAGGGAACATCCCTCGAAGTCCATGTGATTTATCTGTGGTCTTATTGACTGATGGAATTACCATGATGATATTCTTTAGTGCTTCTCAGCTGATTGATGTTACACATGTTTGCAAACAGATTTCAAACCCTGCACCTTGGATAATTATTTAGTCATTCTAGGTTTTCTTTTTTCACCCATGACAGTCTCCATTGCACTAAGGATTTTATTTTCATAATACCGTATGATGGTTATCATGTGTGGTTTCTAGGAAGTGGGACAAATTTGACGACAGTTACAGAGTCATGGTCTTCTCAGCCGGTGACAATTGTTGGAATGGTCCTGACAGAAGTATGAAGGTACTTTTGTTAATGCTTTAGAGTTTGTCATAGACATGGTTGAAAGATTTTTCCCTCTAAGATGTAATTTATTTGGCACCAACATCAACTGCTTCAGCTTTATGATTCTCTTAGAAGGATAAGCCATGGCACACTGTGCTGAATTATGGGATCAAATAACTTGTATATTGGCTGTTTTGCAAGGCTTGCTCAATTTCCTTAATTTTGAGATGAGGCTGATTTCAATTGATCATCACATGTCCAGAGTTGCCAGCCTCAGAGAGATAGGTGGTAGTGTGTATTGCTGTTATGATTTCTGCTATTGCACATTTACAGGTGAAGCTGAGATGTGGGCTGAAAAATGAGGTTGCTGATGTAGATGAACCAAGTCGTTGCGAGTAAGGATTTCTTTCCTATCACTGCCTGTGTGTAATTTTATGTCTCTTTCTTGTGTAAAATCTGGTTTTTCTGTGACAGATATGAAGCAATGATATCCACTCCAGCTCTTTGTAAAGAAGATAAACTGAAGGTACTTATTCTGTCGTGTCTCCACTGTTTCAAAATCACCTCTTAGTTCAAGTAGTTTCTTATGGTATCATAAAATTTTTCCAATGACATGCTACAGGAACTTAAAGATAAGCTAGACACAATGAGCAGAGAACTGATGGAAGGCCATGATGAACTATAATAAATGGACGGAATCAATGAGTCGGAGATTCCTTTCAGATGCTGACTTATCGAGCCTGTACTACCCACTTTGTTCATAAGAGGTTTACACGTGACATTTAGTAAAGGAGTGACATGTGCAGCTTCTTCCACCTTTGTTCATAAGAGGCTTACATGTAACATCTAGAAAGGAGTGACTTGTGCAGCCTTCTTCAGTTGAGCTTCGTCATGGTTACCAGGCTTGAAACTTTAGCATGCTCAGGAGCACGTTGATTACTGGAGCTGTCAAATGGGTAAATGGCAGGATCAGGACGGGAAGCTTTCAACATGACTGCAGCATGAGAAGGATTTTCATGTTAGGATAAGAGGGCCCTATGGAGAATGTATACAGCTCTGAACATGGTTTTTCTTTTGACTGTATACAGCTCTTTTGCAGATCAATATCAGGCTTTTCAGATGCCGAACCACAGTTTACTAGTTTGAATGTTAATAAGACACAATAGGTAATTTATGGTGACGACTTTTGCTGTATATCGAGAAGCCTGTTGCTTATAGTTTTGTCAAAAGACTCAAAACGAACAAACCATTGTGCACATGACAAGTACAAACTGGTGTCTGGGGATAGGTCCGGGCAAGGGTAAAACAAATGCCCTGCCCTGTTGGCCATCCGGTGCCTGCGCAGCCCTGTAGGGAATCCATGAACAGGCGATTCTTCATTCCGACTCTCAGCTGCATATTGTTCTTTGCATCTTTCCCTTCTTACTCCAGAGATAGAATGCTGAAGTTCATTCTGCGGGTTGAAAATCCAACCTCTCGGAACACCCATCAGTCTTAAACTTTTACCGGGTCACGACAGTCCTCTAGTCTCTCCTTCCAAACCGGGCAACTACCGAGTCGAGAACAATGGCGGTCGTCGAGTAACCCCCATCGACCCTACTAACTGTAGCATGGGCTGCAGAACGGATGAGAACGTTCGAATTGCCCGTGGCCGAATTGCCGCGGCCTGAGCAGTTTTCTTGACAGACTTTCGTACATCATGCACGAAAATGGTCAACTGACGGCGGCTTTCTTAAAACTGCAGAACATGAAGTAAGTTAATAGACGAGAGGTCAAAAGAAATTCGAGGAGAGGACCCGACTCATTACACTCTCCAAGAGCCAATTTTAGAGCGTGCAACTTTCGAACAATTGTGGGTGTTCCTCCTCGTGGACACAAAGGGTCAAAGGACCCGAATGAACTGGGGAAAATACCTGTCTTGACCCGAGCTCGGCGTCATGTGGGATTCACACAGTGTTAGCGGCTGTGATATGCTGAATTCGCCGGACTTGGGTTAGCCCCATGTGGGATCCACAATATCAACGGCTATGATTCGCCGGATTCGCCGGATTCGCCGAACCCGGGTCCCGAACCGGGCATGCCCGTGGCCGCGCGTGATGTGCCTCTCATGCTTACCCAGGGGTCACCAACACCGACGGCAATTAAACAAAAGTGGGGCTTCGTTGATGATGATCTGGGTGTTGTCCTTTTCAGTTTAGTGGATATGTATTTTATGTTCTGACTTTGGTTTGGTGGCTTTCGTGTTGTCATGCATTCACAAGCTTTTCCTGTATTCTTTATCTCCTGGCTATGGCTTTATAGTCCAAAATATCATTCTAGGAAAATAAAATAAAAAAACGTGAACAACCACTTGTGTAGGAAAAAAAAAAAAAAAAAACACGTGAACAACCACTTGTGTACAGCATGTGAGGAAGAAATGGAAAAATGATTTATTTCTGATAACTCTAATTAGATATTCTAGATATTTTATCTTATGTTGACAGAATCGTTATATATCTTTTTGTGTAATTTAGGCAGCGGGTACACATGACATTGGTGGAAATATAAGGATCTTATCAACCAGTGTCCTAACCACACTGCCTTAAGATCACTGAGAATAATAATTGTGTGTCGAATATATTTTGAAAATTGGGTAATAAGGCCTTTTGAAAAATTCACGTACTTTAAATAAAAATATCGATATTTCCAAAGCGTAATTAATGATCCTTCATAAGTGTTTCAGAGCCACTTAGTAATCTTCACCGCTGGACCCCAAAATTTAGATCATGGAAACTTCGATTTTCATTCATTAGATACAATTTGACTTGACTTCGATTTACTTTTCATCGATGGACTTTAACGGAGATATTGCACCATATTATCATAGGGATAAAATGTGGACCAATATTCTAAAGAAATCCAAGTGTACATGAGCCCAATAAAATTGATCGATTGAATGATGTGAAACTCACATGAAACATGTGAAGCCACGTAATTTAATAGTGGGACTCACTTGCTCGTATGCACCTCCATATTTGGGCTTCTCAAAAGAATTGATTAGAGGAGAGCACCACTCTAGGGTGGATCCTGAAATTGAACTGAATTGATACTTTCTCGCTGGTTTGATTCAGTTTCAAAGTCTGCAAAGTATTTTCTAAATTCTGCAAAAATCGAGAATTGGTTTTGAGAAGATAGGTTTCAACTTTTGAATTTAGAGCCTACCCACCGTAGATTACTCACCCCTAACTTGCACGCCTCTTTAGTTGAATGGTGCCATCCAGCTTCCAGCATCATCTAATCTATCTTCAACTCAGTGAATGTTGTCACATCAAGCAAACTTTTCTGGTATGTGCATTATTTGATCTCCACCTCCTTTGAAGACTTCGATTCTTTTAAGCAGTCGACTCAACACCCTACGTCGGCAACGTAGTCGAAGACGCTGCCTATTTTTCATCTTTTACGGATGATTTGCTTTTGACGATCAATGAATTCAATTGTTACTTCAACTTTCATTCTGCTCAACTAACTCATCAATAGGGCATCTCCCAATTGCTTTATATTTTCTCATTCATTTCGTACCACAATTCCGGTCATTCCGTTGCTCTACTATATTATCATAATTGCTATGTGTCTCGATTGTAAACCAAGGGATGGTTTACTTAAATCTGACCGTTCAAGGAATAATGAGAAAACAAAATGAAGCAAAAAAAATAAATCAAAAGAGCACCTAAAGAAAAGAACATGAATGGATTCCATCTTTATTTTCATAATTTAAAAAGTAGAAAAAAGGAAAAAAAAAAAAAAAACCCTAATTTTCCCTATTGGCTTGCTGGTCAAAAAAAGGCGTCGCCTTTTAAGGTCCCCCCCCCGGTCTCCCCGAACCGTCGACTGTTAGCGTGAATTCAACAAACACCTTCTCCGGCTTTCCTTCACAGCCAGTCAAACCACTCTCTCTCTCTCTCTCTCTTCCTCTTTCTCTCTCATCCTCTTCTCGTGATCGGAAGTTGCGGCGGCGTTCGAGGGCGGAGATGGTGCAGGTCAACGGCTACGTCGGAGGAGGGGCGGCGGTGGTGGGAGGGGCCGAGGCGAGGCCGAAGACGAAGATCGTGTGCACCCTGGGGCCGGCGTCCCGTTCCGTGGCCATGACCGAGAAGCTCCTGCGGGCCGGCATGAACGTCGCCCGCTTCAACTTCTCCCACGGCTCCCACGAGTACCACCAGGAGACCCTCGACAACCTCCGCCAGGCCATGGAGAGCACCGGCATCCTCTGCGCCGTCATGCTCGACACCAAGGTAACCCCCTTCGCGCTCTGTCGTTGGGGTTTTGAGTTCCTGATTTTCCGGTCCGATATGCGTCTGGGTTTGGATTGGATGGGTTGACGATGGCTGGGGCATGCATGATTCGATGCGCGTCGATCGATTGCGTTGTGCTGTGTGCGGGGTGGTTGTCGGTGTTCGGGCGGCACGGCGACTCGGATCCTTCTTTGTGCGCTAGTTCTCGCGATCTCGCCCGGCCAAGATTCATGTTAAAATTCGATCTTGCATTTATGTGTGCGGTTACAGCCGGAAAATCTAGGTGATGACTGTTGTCTTGATGGGCCCCATGATTTTTTAGCGTAGGTTTGCAATTTGAGCTTGCTATTTCGTCGATATATTTTCTTGACTACTGTAGCAAAGTGTTTCATGGAAAGTCTTTGAATTGCATCGATTAAATGCGCGTTGGAAAGAATTTAATTAGGGAGCAAGGTGAAGATCTCTTCAACGCAATGTTTGATGCTCTAGCATTTGCATTTTGCTCTCTTGTGTTGTAAGTAATTCAATTTCAAGGCCACTTTTTCTTATATGATGTAATTGAAGCAAGCAAGCTCCTCCACAAACACTAGCGCTTGTTTTGTCTGCTCATGTGGCTGATTGCAAAAGTTTCCTAATGATTCATTTGACGGGTGTGTGCGTGTGGTGTCCAGACACACACACCCACACACACACACAAAATAAATCAAATTATTTTTGGGGAGAGAGATCTCTCTCTTTGTTAATGTTGCTGACATAGAGTTTAAATGGTGTCGGACAAGTATCATATGTGAGCCAAACAGAACGCCATGCAAATGGGCAAATAAGCTTTTCTTCACTCAAAGTACAAGTGACTTAGATGTTATTTAGCCAAGAAACCGACAATTGAACTTTTAGAAGTACAGCCAAACTTACTTACTTTCATGCTTTAGAAGAAATTGTTAATTGTGAGAATGGAATTTACTTGGTGTAACAGTTGAATGACACAGGCTCAACATCTGTGAAGTTTTCATTTTCCATGGGAGTAAAACTGAGCCGTGATGTTTGAAAATAGGGAAATGCATCTTGCTGGGATTCATAGATGTGATTTCTTCAAGATGCTATTTCTTTTATGGAATACGGTCTTGCTGATATCTGTTTTTAGCTGGAAATTTGATGTTTACCTTAGTAAACCAATTTCTCTTTATACCTGATTAGAAGCCGTATATATGTGTTGCTTTGAGTAAGCTATTGATTTTGATGTGTTCCACTGTATCTTGTTTGAAGCTCCACAACAATCCCAGCACGAAGATTATCCAAAATGCACCTTTCTGTCAACTTCTATTTACATGAGATGTTGGCATGTTTATCTCTCCCATTAGTATTTTCTTTGCATATGCTAATGTCACTACTATCGTTTAAATGCATAGCTATCAGTTAAGACAAACATGATCGGAATTCTGATTGCTAACATTCAATGCTGCAGGGGCCAGAGATTCGAACTGGATTTCTGAAGGATGCTAAGCCCATCCAATTGAAGCAGGGCCATGAGATCATGATATCTACTGACTATAGCATAAAGGGGGATGAGAAGATGATTTGCATGAGCTACAAAAAGTTGGCTGAGGATCTAAAGCCCGGAAGTGTCATTCTTTGTGCGGATGGGACAATCTCATTTACTGTATTATCCTGTGACAAAAAACAGGGTCTAGTTCATTGTCGCTGTGAGAACTCTGCAGTTCTCGGCGAGAGAAAGAATGTGAATCTTCCTGGCGTTGTCGTGGACCTTCCAACATTGACCGAAAAAGACAAAGAAGATATCTTACAGTGGGGCATTCCCAATAAGATTGACATGATTGCTCTTTCCTTCGTTAGGAAAGGTTCAGACCTCGTGGAGGTACGGAAGTTGCTTGGGAAGCATGCGAAGAACATTCTTCTTATGTCAAAGGTATGATGAATCCGTGCCTCTATCTGGACCAATGACTTATGTTGTCAAAGTTGCTGCTAACATGCATTTATCAGGAAGCAATTCATTGAGTTGTTTTCTCCTTTAGAAACTGACAAAGTGACAACTAGGAAAATAGATACTTATTTGGGCTAGTATGAATGGTGTATTAAGTGATTAAATTTTTAAATGACAATTACATGGATATAGAAATGCATTTCTGAAGATTTGGATTCTTTCATATGTATAAGCACGGCATTATAGTTGTCCCTTGGGTTTGGTTTATCCTAGCAGCCAATGAGTTGCAATTTATAAGGTTAGTCAAAATTTCCATTCTAAATATTGGTTGGTCCCTTTCTGTGAATGACATTTGGTAGGTCGAGAATCAAGAAGGTGTTGCAAATTTCGATGACATTCTTGCAAATTCTGATGCATTTATGGTGGCTCGTGGTGACCTTGGAATGGAAATCCCAATTGAGAAGATATTCCTTGCACAGAAAGTGATGATCTACAAGTGCAACATTCAAGGTAAACCAGTGGTCACAGCCACACAGATGCTTGAATCCATGATAAAATCACCCCGGCCGACGAGGGCAGAAGCTACTGATGTTGCTAATGCTGTCCTTGATGGCAGCGACTGTGTGATGCTGAGTGGTGAAACGGCTGCAGGAGCTTACCCAGAGCTCGCAGTTCGCACCATGGCAAAAATTTGCATAGAAGCAGAGGGCACTCTTAACCATGGAGATGTTTTTAAACGGATAATGGAACACTCACCAGTTCCCATGAGCCCATTGGAGAGCCTGGCTTCTTCTGCTGTTAGAACGGCCAACTCTGCTCAAGCAGCTCTTATACTGGTTCTTACTAGAGGAGGAAGTACAGCAAAACTGGTGGCTAAGTACAGGCCCGGCTTACCCATATTATCGGTTGTTGTTCCTGAGATCACAACAGATTCATTTGACTGGTTTTGCAGCGACGAGGCTCCAGCAAGGCATAGCCTCATATTCAGGGGGTTGGTGCCTGTTCTATGCGCAGGATCTTCCAGGGCTTCTTCTGCAGAAACCACGGAAGAAGCCATTGAGTTTGCACTTCAGGTTGCGAAGGGTAAAGGACTGTGCAGAAATGGAGATTCCGTGGTGGTTCTACATCGCATTGGAAATGCTTCAGTGATCAAGATCTTGGTTGTGAAATAATGTGGAGGTCTGGTGGTGAGGTTCAATTTTGCATTTTTCTTGCAATTTTTAAGAGAGGATTTTTGCTCTGGAATATCTTGAGATACGAGTCTATAATGCTTTCTGTAATTTCTAATTGAGGGTATCATAACCTTGAAATGTCATGGTGAAACACACAGAGATGCCCAGACTTGTGAAAATGAATTATTTGGAGACTTTCTGCTATGCTTTAGATGGGGTCCCATCTATTCGGTGAAGAACATGGGATCCTATTGTTTGTCAACTGTTCTCTTTTGATATTACTAAGATTCCATTTAGTGTCGCTTTACTTTGGTGCCCGTGTTACTGTTTCTCATGCTTTATTGTGCTGCGATATAATATGGTCATGCCTATAGTGTTTGCGTTGTCGGCAGTGTTTAGTATAGTGTTCTTAGCCCTGTATGCCGTGGGTCATCTAAAATGACGTAATTTTAGTATGTAAAGTTTCGCCTAAGTGATAGATCGATTTCTTTGAAGTGAAGATGAATTTTGTCAAATTGATTTGCGTTTTTAGATGAAGAAAGAGTTCCACACTGATGAGAAAACTTAAAATGTCGACTGCAAGATCTCATTTATAGCCTGCCCGTGTAAGAGGAAAAATTAGTCGAGATTTTACAATCGAGCCACCGTCTTGAAACAGAAGAAAAAGAACAATCTCTGGCTCTTTAATTGTTCAAATCTTAGGAAACTTTGATATAAGCTTGGGATCGGTCTTAAATCTTGTCAATGCGATATTTACCATCACATGAAATTTAAGTGTATCTCGCCTAAAGCTTTGCAATGATCAATCAATCCTGCAAGATCTGGAGAGAGGGACAAGCGATTTACGTTGCTGTCCAGGACGGGCATCGATGTCTCGGCCAGACCGGGCGTAGTCGTTCCCGAAATAATTTAGAAAATCAATCAGCGATGCATGATCTGTTGCGTTTGGTGATACAGCCTTCAAGTCCACGTCAATTTTGATAATTTCCATGAAGAAACGACGAGGAAGGCAGTGGACGTGTCGTCCGCTTCTGATCGTCGGACACGACAAGCCCAAAAAAGAAGAAAACGAGTCGTGGATCACATGAAAGATTCGACGCCTTCTCTTGTGTG
Organism: Eucalyptus albens; assembly: GCA_014182695.1. Lineage (NCBI taxonomy): Eukaryota > Viridiplantae > Streptophyta > Magnoliopsida > Myrtales > Myrtaceae > Eucalyptus > Eucalyptus albens. The sequence goes on along the minus strand of CM024655.1, from coordinate 25,600,153 downwards.
GAAAGTACATGGGAAAGAGTCAGATACCACATGGGGGGGGAGCAGTTTCTGGGAAAAAACGTTCCGTCTAAGTCATGGCTTTTGGTCCACCCTCAAATGATGTGGTTCCACTCCTCCCAGCTCAAACCAATCGAAACAAGCACATAACATCCAAACCCCACGAACACGTTGCGGATTCCCTGCAATAAGGGAGCGTCCAGAGTCGTGCTGACCATTGTGCTTCGCATGGGCAGGCCTAGGCAGGATGTGTAGTAATGTCTATTTTCAAGAGTAGGCGGTCCCGCTTGAATAAAAAAAAGTTGTTTGTGAGAAATGCGCACGCACGGTAAATGGCTCCTCTGCATCTTTTGAAAAATTTCGACCCTAGATTACTTCGGCTTGGCCTTAAGGCCAAATGAGTGATACTCCAATGGCAGACTCTTTCTCTAGTCCGGGGGAAACTTGGATCATCACTCCTTCGGAGCGTAGGGAGTTGACAATCAAAAACCTATCTTGACTAATGCCTTCATAAGCAGAAGGTTCGGCTCATACATACAGTGTCGTCTCCCTGTATTTGGGTCACGGTTTCATGACAAGAGAATTTCATTAACTGATCGAAAATTACAAGCAGGAACTCTGGCCAGATTCCCTGTTATACGATGTTCACACCTCACGATACCGCTCCCCAGAGGGTGCTTCGATCTAGTAAGTAAGACAAGCTTTGGAACAGTTGCAATCAAAAGAGACGCATTGCGGTGAAAAGATCCTGTTTTTGCACGGATCTTGTCTGCAACAGAAATCAGAAATCGACCCGCCTTAAAATGTGTCGCATGCATCTTGTTACACCCGCTTTGCTCATTGCCTTCGCCTTCTGAAAGATCAAGGTATGTCAAACTGTTTTTCAACCTCCATCTCCGTCAAAGGGTCTATTCTTCTCTTCTTCATTGAAGCACTGAAAGCTGCCACCCCACCCACATGTCGGCATAACTTCAATGAGCTTTTCTCGTCTTATGATCAGTGGCTTGTACCAAGTTCTCCCCGAGCGCACCGACTTCCCCAACATAGTTTTGGTTTCTATCATGAGAGGTTAACAAGGACCCCCTTGAAGCATCACATATTTGAATACAAAAAGGGGTAACGGATTGACAGCAACGCCAGTCGCAGTCGCGATAGCTGTTTTGTCATCACATAAGGATGAGTAAATCCTTCTGGTTTCCGCTTTTAAAAGCATAAAAGAAAGTACAGATCTCCAACAAATGGGAAAAAAATAGCAATATCTTGTTGGAAAATTCCACATAAGCAAGTACAATACTATGTACAGCGTAACTCCAGACTGCCACAGCAACAAGCCAAGAAAGAAAATACCAGAACTAGTAAGAATTGTTCTTAATTCTCACCGGTTTAAGATGAAGTATCTTCACGTCCATTTGATGATGAACCTGATGGCGATGAGGTAGAATTTCCTCCCCCAGAATGTGATCCAGAGTTGGAAGAGAACCAACTAAGGGGAGACCAGAGATTAAACCTCCTGCCATTTTCATTTCTCTGGTTCCCTTCTCCTTCTTCACCACTACCCTGAGCACTCTCCCTTTCCCTCTCCCTCTCCCTCCTCTCCCTCTCCCTCTCCCTCTCCCTCTCACCAGTGTCATTTCCGTTCCTGGATCCATCAGCATCAGTCTTTGATTCATCAATAGGCAACTGAAAGCGGCAGACGGGGCAAGAACTATGGAGCTCGAGCCAAGGCAAGATACAGCCACTATGAAACTTATGCTTACATGGCATCTCTCTAGCTTCTGCTCCAATATGGAAATCATCCAAGCATACTGAACACTGCACATTCTCCGTCATCTTCACAGTTGGCATAGCTTCAATGGCCTCCTTTCTGGCGGGTGGAGTACCGTGTCCGTTGGGATCGTTTTCTGCCAAATGTTGCAACAGCAAATCCAAACCGGGGCCAACAAAATAATCACCCAGCGAGCCAATTAGGTTTGAGTTCTCTCTCGAATAATCTGATGAACCCTGAAGGACTATAGTCTGATTAAATGGATTTATCAAGATCACACGCTCTCTTTCCCTATGCCTGTCCCTATCTCCATCTCTGTCTCTAGCAACATCTGCAAATTCTGATTCAGATGCAATTCCAGCTCTAGCATCTCGCAACAATCGCAAAATAGTGGCTGAGCTTCTCCTCCTCCTACGAATTATGGAATCAATTTCCCGATCCAATTCCATGTCACCACCATGACGTGACTCACCCTCCTCGGTATCATCATCTTCATCTTCAAACCCAAAGCGTCTCAACCTACGCCTTCGACGGCTATTGCCCATCATCCCAAGCAAAATCGGTGCCCAAAGAGAGAGCGCGCGGTCTGAACCAAAGTCACTGTCAGAGTCCTGTGAATCCCTCACGGTGGAGCTCATCTCTTCAATAAAACCGCTTTCACAGTACGGGCACTTGATCTCTACTTCCAGAATAGGACTCACCATTCGTGAGCACTGGTAACACCAATATCTTGGGGCCATTGCTTCCTCCATCTTGTCTCCCTGTTCCCCCTTCAGTTCTGTCATGCCCAAAGCAGTAAAATTAACAACCATCATAGGCTAAAAATAATTAGACGAGTCAATATGCAGCACAAGTCTACAGAGACTCCACGTTTTCCAAAACCATGACAGATCTTGCTCATAGACAATGATTTTGTGACATCCAAACATCAAAATCTCCTCTAAACATAAACATGCACAAACCAGGGAAAAAAGAAGAAGAAACACTCCAAGCTCTGATAAATCCCAAATCATTCAGCAAACCCCATCGATTACCTTCCGAACTCCAATTGGGTCCATCTTCAACTCTGTAGCTCGAAGGAAACGTTCACAAATACAGTAGGGGGGACGAAAATCATCCTTCAACTGAAGAGAAGGGTTAATCTCAAACTTGCTCTTCAACAAAACACAGAGGACCAAAGTCAACGTTTTGCTTTCAATCTACGTACCCACCACCTCCAAAAGAAAAAGTTTTCTGCTTTCAATTCCAAAAAGGCAAGACAGACAACAATAGGAAGGATCCCAAACAAACATCAAACCCAGCTTCGAACTAAGCTCCCAAATTCGCACATCACCTCGAAAATAGGGGGAAAAGAAAGAACCCACAAATCATAAAAAGCGGGTTTCGCTCAGGAAAAACAACCTCGCTCAATTTTGGGAAAAAGGGATAAAACCCAAAATGAACACGAGAAACGCCACGATCTGGAAACAAGAAAGTCACAAGCGCACCCAGGTTCTACCTAAACACATCACCGCCCGAATTCAGACGCAGACGGACGCGTAAAGAAGAAGAAACCCAATACCACGAACGAATCAACAGAGGAGCAGCAGCAGCAGAGCACGTTTCGATGAACGTTGAACGGAACCCAGATGAGACGAGAGAGAGATCGAGCACCCACCCGAGAAAGATCGAGGAAAGAGAGGAAGAAGGAGGAGGAAGAGGAGGAGGAGGAGGAGGAGGAGGGGAAGGAATGATACCGACCCGACAAAGGCGTTGCAGCTTCGGACCCGTTGCCGGTGTTTGATTTTGGCCTCAACAGGAATTCCAGAGGTAAAAGGGAGAAAGAGAAGCAAAGCGGAGGAGGTGGAAGAAAAAGGGAAAGGGAGGGAGAGAGAGAGAGAGGGAGACAGAGGATTAGAAATGGTTGAAGATTCTTGGCAAAAGGCCAAACTAACCGCGTTTTCTCTCTCTCTCTCTCTCTCCTCTGCTTTTCCCATGCCTGTCCTTTTCTCCTTTTCTTTTCTTTTTTATTTCCTCGGATTTTCCCGTTTTCTATAGGAAGAATATGTCTTTTTTTTTTCTCAATGGGTTAGGATTTCATTTATAATTACTGAATTTGCCCACTTTCTTTTTTCTTTTTCTTTTTTTCAATTTAAGCCTTTTTGAACCTGAGGAGACAGTTAAAAAGACTCACATGAGAAGAGATGGACGGGTCGATTCTCCTCGGAATGAAGGACCTTATTATGTCACCTCCCACATTCTCTCTCATTCAGGAAGAGAAATTTGGGTGAGAACTAGAGCTAAGTTTGGTCGTTTAGATTTTTAATCGGGATAGGACTGAATAAGATATAATATGAAATCCTTGGATTTTTTTGTATCATGTTCATTGTTTGGTGAATCACAATATTAAAGCCGAATATATTCATATCATATCATGTACATTTTTTTTTATATAAATGGCATGTCATTATAAATATTTTAAATGTTCATGAACGGAGATAGTAAAAATATCTCGTAACACAATTCCTTAATTTATTTTTATTTTATTCTTCCTTTTTTTTTATATTATTTTCTTTATTATTTCTTTTTTTCCCTTTCATCATTCTTTAATAAAATTTTATCAAATAGTAAACTGTACTATCGTACCTAAAATATATAATAAATATAAATATTTAATTTATAGATTGAATGCTTATTATAAGATATAATTAAAGTTGAATATATAAATTAAAATAAGATTAATTAAAAATAAATTTATATTTTAATTTTAAATTTCTTAAATTAGAATTCAAATATTACTATATTGAAATATAATTTCAATTTTGTTAACTTAATAAGTTTGTTATTCGAGAAAAAGAACTTTCCTATTATAGATATTAGAAATTCTATTCACATTTATCTTACCTCTCCTATGAGATAATTTTATCCTACTTATCCCCTTATATCCGACTTTATCATATCCTAAGCAAGTACCAAATGTAGGATATGATAAATTATATCATATCTTGAATTTTATCCCTATTGCTAAATGCAGCCTAGGAGTATGAGGCATCCAAGTACCAAGATGTTAAAATAAATAACAAGACTTGGTAGAGCACTTGCATTGGTGAGATTATTAGAGGTGGCCCTCTTAAATGGAAACACCCTTATTTGTTTAACGTAGGCGATTATTGGGTTGCACAAAAGACTTTTATTTAAGTCGACTTGATTTTTCAAAATATGATATTCGGTTGGTCGGACTTCCTCATCATATGCCCTCACCCAAGTTCGCCCTGAAAGTCCTTTGGCCCTCTCGGCTTAGCCGAGCCTATCGCAGATTGCTTCATCCATGATCCGATTTATTTTCTAATCAAGTCCTTAAACTTTTACATGATTATCATGATTAAGTCTTTTTGGCTTCAATTTTGGTTTGTCAAAGATATTGTGTCTGTCGGAGCAAACAAGAGTTTGATGGGGAAAGCTTGATTTTTCTGTTGTTCGTGTTAAGAAATCTAGTGCTTGACATATGATGGTAATTTTTATTCTGTAATTATTATTATTATTTTTTGAGTTGTATGCATTAGCTTATGGTCCAAGATGAGAAAAAGCTTTTCTCACATTAGGGCTTGTCGACTTTGATGAACACGATAACCGGATTTGGAGATGGTGGAACTAGACTTGAAAAATTATACATGTTTAAGGATTTAATTAGGTAATTTAAAAGTTAATGGACAATATTCGGTCCAATATGACACATGCTATATTTGAGCTATATTCATTATTATACAAAAGCCTCACTTAATGAATGTACACATTATGTGCATGTACATTCACTAAGATTAGTAGATTTGAAGATTTTGTTACCTATCTTATACCTATTGATAGAAGAGTATAAAATTTTTCCATCTAAGAGTTGAAGTTCTATAATTATGCGAGGTTGTCAACTCATTTAAGTAAAATTTTAAAGACAAGTAGGACCAAAATTTATCCATCCATATATGGTGCTTAGAAAATCAAAATTCAAATCAAGCATAGATGCCCATTTAATTTGTCAATTGCCTAAAACCGGTCAATTTACCATTTTTTGTGACAATTTATTTACACTACCCTTATCACTCTAGGCATAGTGTGGATTACTAGTAAAGAAATATGACTTTTATTAGGTTCATCGTTGGTACAAAATATATATTATATTTATCGTTCAATGGTTAATCATAAAAAAGTTTGGTTAAGAAAGCCGATTTCAAAGATACACGTCACTCTCATATTTTTTTTTTACATGGACGGTAGACCTGATAATAATTTATAAAAAATATATCTTTTTTAAGCCTTCTAGAAATAAATGTTAACTTTGACCCAAAAAAAAGAAAACAAACGGAGTCAAAAGTCTCAATCTTGTGTTATTAATTTATTTATTTCATGAAAATGATTTTTAAAGGTCTTCTCTCCTTTACTTGACTGAGCTTAGGGGACGTCGCGTTGCAAATGCAAGTCCAACGCCGTCGTCTTCATCGCCGCCCCGCAGCTTCCCGCATCTAACCGCCGCGACTCCCCCCGCCGCCGCCGGCCGCCGCCATGGAAGACCACGGCCACCACCACCACCACCGCCACCACCGCCCTCACCGGATCTCCGTCCCGCCGCGCGCCGCCGGGGCCACCTCGAGGTCCTACCCTCCCTTCTCCTTCCCCTCGTCGACGCCGACCGCGACCCCGTCGAAGTCGCGCGGTCTCCCTCTCCTCACCCCCTCCTCCGCCCGCGGCGGCGGCGGCGGCGGCAGCAGATCCTCCCTCTCCTTCCTCCTCCTCCTCCTCTTCTCCCTCCGATCCCTCTACTCCCTCCTCCCCTTCCTCCGCTCCTCCCCGCCCTCCTTCTCTCTCTTCCCCTTCTCCTTCCTCGTCTCTCTCCTCTCCTTCCTCCTCTCCCTCTCCTTCGCCCTCCTCTCCCCTTTCTCCTCTTCCTCCTCCAAATCCTTCGCCCTCCAGTCCAGGCTCCAGAGCCAGCCCCTCCTCGTCCTGACCTCCCTCTCCCCCTCGCAGAACAAGGTCCTCGCCGCGAAATCGGTCCTCCTGGCCGTCGTGTTCCTCCTCCGATTCCAGGCCCTCCGGTACTGCGGCGCCGCGGCCATGATCCTCGCCGAATTGTCCGGCAACGTCGCCGCCCGGTTCCTCGCCGAGGGGAGGATTAGGGATTCCGGATATCTGGGTAAGAATCGATCCTCCCGGGTTCGCGGGTTTGCTGCATTGTTTCTGGGATTGTTTCTTTTGGCTCTAAGTTGGGACCGGAACATGTGTTTCCCCTTTTCCGGATCGTTGTCTTCTGTTGATAAATGGAGGTTCTTGGTATTGCCTAGAGAGAATTGTTTGAGGATATGGCCGATGCTGTTGCCGTTCTTGTCCGGATTTTTGGGGTGTTACGAGCGCGTGTCGATGAATCGGGGAGTGCTGCAAGAGCTTGGGCAGAAACGGGTTAGATTGATTTCGCTGCTCTATACATCTATTGTGCTCCTTGTTCCTGCTGTTATTAGCATTCTTGTCTTCGAGCACGAAGGAGATAGTATTTCGGTTACTGGTTTAGGTTGGCCTCTAGCTAATACTGTTGTTTTTGGAGTGCTGTTGAGTGAGAATTGCAGTGATGAGAAGTTCGTTAGCTCTAAAGATTTTCGGAGGGAATTTTTGGTTACGTTCGCTTGCACAGTGGTTTTGGAGTTGTTTTACTTCCCTGAGCTCTCGCTTTGGGGATTATTGCTTTGTGGGATACTTCTTTATGTTGCTGTTGCGGAGCTGGATCCTATTTACTCGAGTTATGCTGAATTGGGTTTAGAATCGTCGGAGCCATTTACTACCTCGATCATAAAGCCCATCCGTCACATTTTGAGCGAAAGGAAGTCTCGCAAGATTGCGCTTTTCCTCTTGATCAACGCTGGCTACATGGTTGTTGAGTTCGTAGTTGGGTTCATGAGCAACAGTCTTGGCTTGATATCAGATGCATGCCACATGTTGTTTGACTGTGCTGCTCTGGCTATAGGCCTTTATGCTTCGTATATATCTCGCTTGCCTGCTAATGGTCAGTTCAATTATGGTCGTGGGAGATTTGAGGTTCTCTCTGGGTATGTTAATGCAGTTTTTCTGGTGTTGGTTGGAGCACTTATTGTATTAGAGTCTATTGAAAGAATTTTGGACCCTCAGGAGATCTCGACCAACAGTTTGTTAATTGTGTCCATTGGTGGGCTTCTTGTCAATTTGATTGGGTTGATATTCTTCCATGAAGAGCATCATCATGCACATGGTGGATCCTGCTCTCACTCGCCTTCCCACTCCAGTTCCCATTCCCATTCCCATTCCCATTCCCAACACCAACATGACCATGACTGCCACATTGAGGATCAGAAATGTATTTCTGTCGAGCATGATTGCCATGAAAAATCTTGTTCTGGTCATCATAATCAGCATGGTCACCATCATTCTGATCAACATGGCAATGGCGATGCTAAAGTTGCTTATCCTACTCTGGGGAGCTCTAGTTGTCATGGTCATGACCATGCTGACAATCATAGTGAAGGTTCTCATGGTTGTGATCATGCTCATCACAATGACCATGCTCATGGTCATGGTCATGACCATCATCATCATGAGCTGGTCTTCACACATCATCACTCCACTGAAGGTCATGCAGATGGATGTCTGCCTACTCAGACAGCAGCTCCACACGCCCATGGGCTCAGTTCGTCCATTAGTCAAATCCACCAGAGAAATCTACCTTCAAGTGAAGGCGAAGCAAAAAAGCACAGTCACCATCACATTGACCACAACATGGAAGGGATATTCTTGCACGTTCTAGCAGATACAATGGGAAGTGTTGGAGTCGTTGTATCGACTCTGTTGATAAAGTACAAGGGATGGCTTGTTGCAGATCCTGCCAGCTCCATATTTATTTCCATTTTAATTGTGTCATCAGTCATCCCGTTGCTCAGGAACTCGGCAGAGGTATTGCTCCAAAGAGTGCCTAGGGCTCACGAACAGGATCTATTTAATGCTCTAAACAATGTCACAAAGATAAAGCAGGTGAGGGGCATTCCACATTTCCATGCGTGGAGCTTTACGAATACAGAGGTAGTGGGAACGATCCATCTTCATGTTGAGACGGAATCTGACAAGGCTTCTGCAAAAGCACAAGTTTCCCGGATGCTGCATGATGTTGGAATTAACGATCTTACTCTGCAGGTAGAGTGTGTCAAGCATACTTAATGCTGATCTTGAACTAATGTTGAGTTTCATCATTTTCGGGACCAGTTGAAGAAAAGAGAAACCCCCAATGTGAGGACAGATTCAAATTACTGACTAAAATTGTCAGTGAAGCTCCATATGCAGTGCTATCGTGCTGTTCTGGGTTCTATCTCAGTTACTCCATGTAGTTGTCAAAAATTCATATTGAATGAGAAGATGCAAGAGACCCATCAATCAACTGCTGGAATGCTGTCCTTATTCTGGTAAGATTGCATGGCAGGGGCTGTTGCCTCAATGTCATCGCGGCTCCCTCTTTTGATTTGGTCCATAGAAATTAGATTGCTTCGATGTAAATAAATAGCTTAGTACCCATGCAATGTGCATGCGCGGAACTCCTTTCTCTCAGCAATATAATCTCCAAAGGATTTTCTGTCCTGGTTTTATTTATGTAGCTGTAACTTGTGAATGAACGAAGAAGCCATGAATCAGAACTTGGTCGATTTAATGCTGAATCTTAAAAAGTCTTAGATAGCATTTGATTATGGAATTGAAGAAAATTGTGTTAAGCTCAGCTTGCAGTGTAAAGTGTACTTGCAAGATTGCGATTTGGGTTAATTGTAGAGAATATCAGGCTATGTTTGGTGGTTAGGATAAAATTCATTATCCGATCAAGTGACTGGTTTTTGTTCAAAACACGATAAAATTGAATATAAGAGAATGGTATCTAGATAAAAGGGAAAATTTCAAATAAAGATCTAAAGTGCCATTATTTTCTCAAAATAAAACCTGAAGTGAAGTTTGTCTTAAATAAAAACTTAAAGTGCCATCATTTTTCAAAATATGACTTGAAGTGAAGTTTGTAAAAGTCATTTAGTCTCAAATAAGGATCTCACTCATCAGTCGATGAATAGATGTATCTCCGATGTATATTCTAGTGGCCTGATTAGGGTATTTTCATCTATTTTTTTTTTTTTTTTTTTTGGTTGCCCTTTTCATTGTCTTCTTCATCCCTTGTTCACTTCTTCTTGCCCATATTAAGAATATCAGACTTGGGGAAAGGCCAGCGAGCACCGGCCGCTAGTAAAGGCCGATGAGGGCTCAATGCCCATCACCAGCAGCAAGTGAGGGCTTGACGCTCATTGCTAATAGCGGGCGAGATTCATCGATCCCTCTCTAGCCATGGGGGAAGGGGGCCGTCCAAATCGAGGCCCTACAAGAAGGTCCTCAAGGGCAAAAGGGGTAGTTGAAGAAGTTGTTGATCTGGGAGTGGTGGTGGGAGGAAGGGATAAAGAAAGGGGTAGCTGAAGAAGTCGTCGATCTGGGAGTGGTGGTGGGAGGAAGGGATAAAGAAAGCGATGTAGGCGTCCTAGTCGTAGTTTTAGCAGAAGACGAGGTTGTTGGTGGAGCAGTGGATGGAGGTGGGGGAGGTCGCCCCTCACGGCCATTAGCGAGGTCGCCCCTCGTCGGCCTTGGGTGAGGGCTCGCCCACCTTACCGGCCATTGATAAAGGCCGGCGAGGGCTTGCAAGCCCTCGCCCGCAGCCTAGGAAGGGCTTGATGACCCTCGCTAGCCACAACCGAGGCCACCCTCACTAGATTTGACGAGGGTTGGCTTGCAAGCCCTTGCCCACGGCCGGCGAGGGCTTAGTGGCCCTCGCCTACTGCTGGCGATAGGCGTTTAACCCTCGTAGGCCCTCACCAATGACCACGGCTAGCGCTCGCTAGCCCTTCCTAAGTTCGATGTTTTGAGAAGAAGACGAACAGGAGATGGAGAAGATGATGAATAGTGCCACCATTGACCCAAAAAAAAAAAAAAAGTAACAAAGAACAAGACAATCGAAAATTTTAAAAAAAATTGACAAAAATACCCCTAACCAGTCTATTGGAATATGTATCGGAGATGTATCTATTCACCGGCCAGCAAATGAGGTCCTTCTTTGAGACTAAATGATCACTTTGGATCTTTATTTGAGACAGACTCCATTCCACTTCACGTCCTCTTTTGAGAAAATGAAGACTTTGGGCCCTTATTTCAAATAAATTTCACTTCACGTCATCTTTTAAGAAAATAATTGCACTTTTGGTCTTTATTTGAAATTTTCCCAAAAAGTGGGATAAAGGTAGATAAATTTTTAATATTCATAATATAAATTTTATTTTTCTAAACGTTTTAAAATTAATAAAATTAAAATAATATTGGGAAAAAACTATCAAAAACTCTAAATTTTGCTTAAAGTGATAAATTTATTCCAAATTTTTTTGTAAAATAAAAAATTTCAAATTTTACTAATTGTGGTACATTTACCCAAAACTCTATAATCAATAGTAGTTTCGTCTTATTTTTTTCATTTTATTTATTTATTTTTTCTTTCATTTTATTTTTCTTTTTCTTCTCCTCTCTTTCCTCCGCTAGCCATGGTGGAGGGAAGCGAGACTTGGGCGAGGGCAGCCCTCCTTGGATTTGGCAAGGGCCGCCCTTGCCTAAGTTTGGCTTCCCTCCATTGGCCACGGCGAAAGAAAGTGAGAAGAAGAAAAAAAAGAAAGAAAAATTAAAAAGAAAAAAATTAAAAGTAAGAGACGAAAATACCCTATAGTTTAGGATAAATGTATCATGTAGGTACAACTTTAAAGTTTTTTTTATGTCATGAAATTTTTTTGAAGTAAATACGTCATAATTGACAAAGTTTATGATTTTTTCTCTCACAAAAAAAGTTGGGATAAATTTGTTATTGAACAAAAGTTATGGGTTTTTTATAGTTTTTTCCCAATAATATTTGAATTCTAGCATGAAAAAATTCAAAATCACAAAAATTTCTTTTTTATTTGTTCTTCATTTTATTTATATATTCGAATTTGTTTCTATAAATTCAATATATAAATATGCACTAATATTTATTTTATATTTTAGATATATTAATATAGTTTATTATGTAATAAAATTCAATTAGAGAATAATCGAACGGGAAAAAAAGAAATAAAAAGAGGAGAAAGTAATAAAAAATTAGGACATAAAAATGAATTAAATAAGAATGTCGCGAGAAATTTTTATTATTTTAATTTATATAAATGAATATGATAAAATTTAAAAATACTCAATTTTATTATTATGACTTGTCAAATAATAAATAGAATATAACAAAATTTCTAGATTTCTATGTTTTTTTTTTTTTTGGTCGAAATCTCTATGTACCTTGGGGAGCAGGGAACGTGCATGGGATTTACCGGAGGCTTACCTAGAACTTTCAGCTGGATGTACGACCGCTTTTGTCTGGTCTCGTGAAACGACTCGTAGAATATGATCGCATTGAATGATCAATCAGAGAGACAAGACAGAGATGATGGGAACCTTTTTCTCATCTTGCAGCCTGGTGGTTGGAACTTTGTTTAATTTTTCTTTCTTCTTTTCACATTGAGTACCGCAATTTTCGAGAATGGACTTCGTGCGGTCGTCGTCATGCATTTTCTTAATATGACTTGAACCAAATGGTCATTTCTTTTGCCAATAAGCTGAAAAACCTCGTTTTTCTTTTCCTTGTCCCTCTTCCTCTTTTTTCTTCCTTCCTCTGCACTGCCGTTGTTACTAGTCTTGTGGGCCTGTCGCAGCTTGACGCCGCCATCGCCATTATAGTCGCCACCCTAGCACTGTCCGAGCAGGTGGTGGCCTTGTGGTGGTCCGGTAGAGTGTGGGTTCTCCCGTCGCGGTCATGCTCAACTGTGTCGTGGCAATGACTATAATTTCTATTACACTTTTCTGTTCTTATTGTGTTTGTACTATTATGCATGAGGAAAAAGCTATGATTTAAAAAAATAAGAATTATCGCATTTTGACTTGGAAGACCAAACGAATGTAGCCTTTCTTGCAGCGGCAGGCATTTGAAATCATTTTCTGCATGGGGAAAGAATTTCTAATTTGCGGATGGGGACATAATATTAGTAATTTTGTCAAAAACATCCCGAAAGACTTGTTAAATAATTAAAACAGAAAATATGTTTAATTTTAATGTATCAACTGTCTCCCTTGTTCAAACGGTTAGATGGAGAGGAGCTTAAGCTTGAGCCGCAGGACATCTAACATTGAACTGATTAATTGTCAGGAATCTTTGACAATTCGTTCATTTTGCACACTACAAACGAACCCTTAAAGACGCTGTGTCAAATTATTGAAACCCTCTGATTTGATTTAGTCAATGGTTGACTGCACCAACCGATACGGCGGTAATCAAGAGCGAAATTTCCTGGCCTATCACGACCTGGAAATTGAGTAAAAAGATCACAAGATGAAAGCAATCGAGGGCAAACACTTCTACGGATCCGGGTCCCACGATTCCAAGCCTATCACGACCGCTAATCACGTGGGTCGCACGTAACTAACGATCATGACTATTTTCGGTCCACGGACCCGCCGAGTCTAGGCGAGACACCTGGGAGTCGAGGCGGGATTTTTGGTCAAAAGATGATGAGCGGTGGTGGAACAATAGCAATCCGAGAATTAGATTACGTATCAGAGTGTTTTTTGACTGGCGGATCGATGGCCGAGTCACGTGCGTTTGACCGGTCGGACAAGGTTAACGTCGATAGTCTTCGCTACCCTTTTTAGTCGCTGCGTGGTCTCCACTTCCTGTGTCAAGTCCGGCAAAGCAAACGAGAAAGCGAAAGGTCACGCTCCTCGATGCCTATTTGCCAGGTCTTTACTCAGTACAGGGTAGTTTCCATGATGTCCTACTCAAACTGGGGGGACCCTAGAAAATGGAAAGTGAAAAAAAGGTGATAGAACCACATAGAGGAAGGAATATATCAAGCATATGCTTGGGAGGGACGTTCTCTGAACACACAACACAACAACACACCAATGAAATGGGAAATTTCCCAGATACAACGTTGTAAGGCGCGATGATTGCACTTTAAAATTCGATTTACGACAAACCTCCGTGACATTGTAAATCACTTTCTCCGACATATTACTCGTGCCACTGTATCTGAAAGGCGTTGCGAAAATGCTCCAGCTATAACGCACCTTAGCAGCTGTAATCATGGTTGCACGATGGCGTCCTTTTTCGCTTTTGTCACGGTAGGAGTTCGTTTTTAGTTCAAGCAGTCACCATTTCAGGGGCTCACGCACGGGGAGGGAGGCAGAGAGGTTAGGGTGCTCAGCATGCCGAGGAAAAATCAGTTGTCAGCTCTAATACCCTGAAGACATCAGCAAAACATAGCTCGAGAGGGACAGAGAGAGACAAACATTCCTAGCAAAAATCCGTTCTAACACTCTTAAGACACCAGCAAAACATAAATTGAGATCAGAACTAGACTAATAGGCCATTTACTCAACAGAGGACCAAATCTATGTCTTAAGTAATGCAAATGTTTTTAAAAAGAGAGAGACAAGAAATCTATGCATAATCTGTACATAATCATGGTCATGCACAACAATTCCAACCGCTGCCAAGAGAGGTCTGACATGATATTCAATGCAAAAGTGGCATTCAAATGTAGTTAAACCCAACATTTTCCATTGTGGTGGCATTCAAATGAAGTTAAACCCAACATTTTCCATTGAAGTTCCCTCTCAGAAGTTAATGAATACAATATCATTTGATTAGTCAACTCCAATTTCCACATGAGCCGTGAATATGATCCTTCTAAATTACACTCAGCATCCTCTTCATACAAAAAGAATGGACATAGGAAAATGTACAAAGCCATCCTAAAATAACTCAATTGGAAAATTGAATGAACTCTCAGAATATATGGATGCACTAGATCCTGAGAAGGGTATATTTCTCATATATCCTTTACCTATAAACTCTGAGGCTTCTTTGCAGTCTCATGCTGAGATAGGGTTCTTGAACCCTTGACCTGCAAAGACACATTGAAATTACAGAGGACAAAAGGAGAATCATGTACCGTAGTCCTAAAACTGTGCTCATCTTACAACAAATTCACAATAACTCTGGTACCTTATGGTGCCACTATAAATTTATCTAGCAGTTATTTGCTTTTACAAACATATGTCCATTTGCAGGAGAAGCTGCACATATCTGTGTTTGAAGTTACATGGACTACTCTCTCTCTCTCTCTCACAGACAGAGACACACACAAAGAGGTCCGAGTAAGGGAGATTGGTTTCAGGGTGGGTAGATTCTAGACCAACAACCTTTAACCTAGAACCTACCTTGTCAGACCAGGAACTGAACAAACCAATTCCAAGGTCAACTCGGAACCAGGCCTGATTATAAGTATTACTTCTATTATTTTAGGAAAACATATTTCCAACACTATTCTTTTCTTTCAAACAAATTACAAAAAACAAAAAGTTAAAAAACCGATTTAGAACTTATTCACCCTGAGTACCAATGTTCACAGTATAAAACCAGAAACCTAACCAGTCAAGGCAGGTTCCCAAATTTTTTACGTAGAATCTACAAGGTGCCCCTGTGAACTGGCCTAGAACTGGTCAGGTAAGGAACTGGTCAGGTAAGGCTGGTTTAGTTCAGTTCCCGGATTGAATGAGCCTGGTTACTCACACCTAGTTTTGAGCACGTTGTGATGAGTAGATAAACTAAAGATCAATCTTGCAAGATCCCTAGCTCCCTCTTTTTTCCAACCAGTTCATCAAGTGAACCAAGAACTGTATTTATAAAAAGTTAAATTCTCCATCTAATCAATCCTCAAGTATAATCAATCGCAGCAAGTAAAAAGAAATATTGAGATTGCCACATACATCTGCATCCTGAAAGGACCTCCCAACGGATGTCTTCAGCTCAGAAAATTCTGCCGAAGATAAAGATTCATCATCACGAGCGCCACTTTGGTTAACCTACAAATGCAGCAAGCAAGATAGATGGTGTCAGAATTCATAAATTATACCACATCACAAAGAACTCTGCAGCTTCTGAGAAACTGAGCCTAAGGATAATGCCTAGGCAATCTCATTAATGTACTCTCAACTCAGAGATAGTTAGATTCAAACACATAGTCAGATATAGAAACGAAACAACCTGCAAAATCAGCTTTTGCAGTACAACCTCTCCAGAACAGATTTTGATCCCAAGAAAGCACGCATTAAGAGGAAATGCAGAAGAGTTAAATAATGGTTGTCACACGCCATGTAGAGAGAGCCTTCACTAGCTTCTAATCAAGCATATTGTGACAAATCTTCAGATTTTCCATATATAAAATAAGATGTGTAAACAAACATAAACCACCACATTATGATGACACAGCCATTATACACTAACTAAACATTCAATAAAGGTTCATTGAAGCAAAAGTGATAATTTTTTTTGGACAAAAGGAAAAGTGATATATTAACTTCGCTCATCTGAAGAGATCTCGAAAAGTGTATAAAACAAAAATAGATATACTGGAGATTTAGTTGGCACTTGCACTGAACCATGCATCATTGATTTGGTTGCAAGGCAAAGGTTTTAAAGCAAGGACTTGTCGAGAATTTCCTAGAGCTCTTGAAAAGCTCGTGATTGATCACAAGCATTGCTACATCTCCTAATGAAGGATGCACAACTTATAATCAAGAGAGTTGATTGTCAACCCTACTTTATGCTTCCACTCGGAAGGCCCTACCATGAAGACAAGGAAGCAACTTATGACAGCATGAGATCAAACATGTCATAAAGTTGCTATACAAGTAAAATGGACATTTTACTGGTCAACATTAACAACTATGATAGCACTTCTTATGCAAAAATGGAAAAGATAGCTGGGATGCACTACTATCGTTGATAAAGGAGGCACTCCCTAAGATCATATATGGTCTAGACAATGGCTCCAACTATATTCTCCCAAAACTTGCTCCCTAATGATTTTTGTACTCCCATCTACTCACTTATCGAAGACAGTATTCGACCCAAATATCCTTCTGTAGCCCAAATGCTTTCAATGACACTTCACAATTCCAAATCTAATGTATCAAAATGTCAACTGCTATTACAGTTTCAACAGCTAATATCTGCTGCATAATGGAGTCATCATATCAAAGCAGCCATCCAATTCCTACATTATCAGTCAAGAACAACATATATAACATACATATACTCTATTTCAGCAGAACAAATAACACTTTTCTGTCAGTTAATATTATCTGTGAGGGAAAAGATCCAAAATTAAGCAAACAATGATGTATGGACACAAATAAGGTAAAATGACATGAAACATTTGAAAAACCATACGACCAATTTAGATGACAATCACAATAACTTGGAAGCAAGTTTAGTGCAGAAAAAGAGCAAGCCAAATACAATTAATATAATATAGGTGAAAAAACTATACCCTATTTAAGCATCCACTGTCTTGACCCTCTTCAAAAAGTGATGAATAATAAGTGGGGTCATAGATTGAGCCTCCAAGAATCTCATCAGGATCTGGGCCTTGTCTAACTGTAGCAGGAGTCACCGGACTTAAAAAGCTACTTCTTAAATCAGAATCTACCTCATGGGGATATGTGCTGTCTTCACGTGAGGCCCCTAGCCTGTAGATCTGAATCCATAAAAACGAGGATGACAGCCTCACAGAAAACCCACATATTTGCATAGCCAGCACAAGTTTCACTGAAAAGATGAAAAATACTCCATAGTCATCAGAAGAAATGTTCCTGCATTAACATAAAAATACTCCAAGATTATACATAAAGGAAATGCAAGAAGAGAAAGATTGTTCCCTGGAGTAAACTATTAACTACAGTAGGCCATCATTGTTCCACAGGGAAAATATATTTTAGGCCCTACAATATTCTTAAAATTTCCATTTGACATCTATAAATACTCATTTTCAATATTACTTTCAACAGTTTGTATAGATTCTTAAAAAGCCTTTGCATATTGATCAATATCTAAAAGACTGATATAAGTTTATTTTCCTAACGGTATTGTTGTTAAGAAAAGCACATGCCAGGATATATGACCTTTGAGTCACATTTCATTTCCAAGTAACTCTTGGTAAAGTAATCAACCTAAAGGAACATAAATAACTGTGGCAGGCCACTTTAGAATGAGGGGTTGGTGGAAAAATAGAACGGCAGCATATTAGGTTCCAGAACCATCATCCTTGGACAGTTTCAATTACTGACATTGGAGATTGGGATTTGATCAGCAACTTATATTAGGTATGTAATAAGTTTTCTTGTCATAAGTAGTGACAGGCTTCCTTTTCCAATTATGTTTCCTATTCAGGTTTATTATTTCGACTTGGAGTTGAATTTACAAGAGTCACATATATGGTTAAAATTCTTTCATTTTAGATTAAGTTAAGGAAAACTACTGAATTTTAGCAAGTCTTTCCTTGAATAGTATGATGCAATTCTTCTCTTAAGCTTGATAAGAAGACTTAGTGGCATGCTTGGGAAACTTTAAGTGTAATGCAAAAAGAAAAATGCGATTGTCTTTGATTATTGTCCATTAAAAGTTCTCCTTGAATTCTCTGTCCTGGCCTACTAAGTTGGGACTCGTCCTATATCAGGTTTTGGAATCAAAGCAAATGTTCCTAGAATTGACTTATGATTTTCTCTAAAAATGGTGAGTCACACTGAATCAAACCCTAGGCTAAGTAAGTTGAACTATGACTTCGGCAAATTGAAATCAAAAAGCTTTTTGTGAGGTTCATGACAATATAAAGGAAGTTTTTATGCAGAGGGCTTTTCAAGGAGAAGAGAGATCAATATCCATCCACTCTTCACATTTGGTTGGTGGAATAGTTCAATTTCACACTTATGGCTTGCTGGGAATGATATAAATAGTCTTTTGTTCTTAATATTTGTCTATGGGTGGCTTCCCTTTGAAGTCATTTTGTATAGGGGTGGTACCTTTGTGGCACCCCCTTTTTACAGATATTTTGCTCAAAAGATATATAGATGAATAAATAAAGCAAGTTTTGGTACACTTGCAAACAAAGTCCATGAAATTTTTGAGCAACTAAACAAGATACCCATTGCCCATGGATTGCAACCAATTTGAACCACAAATAACCAAGCCTCTCTTGCATGGGATACAGAAAGTTTCCACGGTCTTCAAGAGTTAGAAGAATCTTTGCTAGAGGGCGAGGAACTAGAATCACATGACATGGTGGATTATTGGGAAAGGATTAAGAATGTCAAAGAAACAGGCAAGGAAGAAAGCTTCAATGTTTGTGCTTCTAGCGTGGAGAATAAGGTCATATGGTATACCAAAATTCAGTGAGTTTCCTTTTCCTATTCCTATTCCAACTTGGAGTAGGATTACTGTTTACCTTTCTTTTAAATAGAAAGGATGGAGATTATCGAATTCTAGCAAGGTTTGCTATAATAGTTATGCCATAATTCTCTTAAGTATGAAGCCCAAGAAGCCTAGAGTGATGCTTAAGAATCTTCAGATTGGGAGTCCCCTTTCAATTCTCAATCAACCTGCGCTCACTACTTGTGGGACTCGTGGCCCCGCATCAACCAACCTTTCCTTTTCTTACATTGACTAAACCTCACAAAGAGAACTTGTGGCACGCCATAAGATCTGCAGCCAAGTTTTGCATCGAATTATGGGAAAGGTCACAATCAATCTTCACATTCATACAATTCCGTTATTGTGAACTAATGGCAAGAATGATGGGTTCGTGGAACTTAATTACCACAGGACAAAAATCACTACAAGAATGGGCAGTGAAGTAATCCTTTCACATCTGATATTTTCTACAAGCAGGTCGACTGCTTCAACATCAATACCCCGGCACGACATACAGGCAAAGCAACAGTTCAACCAAAAATGAAGTACTTGGGAATAACTATCGGACAGACAACGTACCATATCTCGTACGAGAAGAGGACGAACCAGGAGATGTCCAGCACAATAGCGCAGAAGAGAAGGACGGCGTAGGTTCGACCCAACTTCTGGCTACTACTCTCGATAGCCACCAGAGCGAACAGAGCAATAGCCAAGTTGATGAGCAGGACCCCGTTGTATATCGCGCCCAGCGATCCCAGCAGCGCGCAAGCAATCTTCAATCCACAAAGACCACGAATTCCCAAGCAAACAATCAAACGCCCTCCGAAAACCACAACCCGAAAACGAAGGGAAAAAAAAAAAACCGAGCTTTGATTCAGGGGAAGAGAGAGAGAGAGAGGAAGGGAGCTGACTTGGATGTAAATGAGGACGACGGCCAAGGACTGGAGGCTGTCGTAATCACGGAGGAAGCGCTGGACGCGTTCTCCCAGCGAGCAACAAGGCATCATATGCCCGCGGGGACGGGTCGAATCTCGCCTACGTGGATCTGGCCATGCGGGAACCGCGCGTGGCTGCACATGAACGGAAGCGGGCGCCGCGCGCGGCGGAGGAGACGGCGGAGGAGGGCGAGAAGCCGGTAGCTTCTGCAATGGCGGCGAGATGCGCAGTGACTTCAAAAAATGGGAGCTTTGGGAAGGAAGGAAGGAAGGAAGGAAGGGAGGGAGGAAAACTGGTTGGGCTTTTACAGTTCCAGAGGTCGCGCTTCGGTTCCTAAGGAGCGGAAATCCTCGTCCCCACAGCCCGGCGCACGTGCGGCGCACGTGCGTGATGGCTTTGATGGCGCTTTGTCGCCAGTTGAGTTGTGCTGGTGTTCTGTTCCTTTTTTGTGCATGTGAGGTTCGACATTAACTAGAGATTGACAAGAGAGTTTGTCACTTTGTTCATGGTCATGGGCTTTAGATCCTTTTGGAGGCATTTCGGTAGATAGAAATCTTGAATGCATCGAGCCGATTCGAGAGAATGGCATGCCCTTAAGAGTAACGGATGGGGTTAGTTTACATTTCTTTTAAAAGCAGCACGACCAGTGGTCAATCCTAATTCAGCAACGGGTGCGGTTTAACTTTTTCAGACTTCAAAGTTGCTGAAGGCAACTTGGTTTTCTTGAATTAGTAGAGTGCCTAAGCTAAGCCTTTCCAATGATCGATGACTTGTTCAGCAAGATTGTAAGGAGAGAGAGTTTAAGAAAAGAAACTACGGGAAAGAATCTTTTGTATTGTTGAAACTTTGGATGGACATAAATGAATGGGAGAGCTTCCCTATTTATGATTGTTTGAGATTAGTTCAATTTGAGTTAAGAAAGATCCACAAAATGTACAAACTTTGTATAATCAAGATTAAGTACGTAATGGGTAAGAGATTATTTCATCACAAAAGAATCTCACATTGCCAGATTGTTTTGATGTGATCGGATCCTTCTTAGACATCCCAGTCTGGGACAGACTTTTATGTTCTCCCTGGAGGGATACAAATGATGGCTAGATGGTAAACCCGAAGCAGAGTTTTCCTGCACCAACTGCGAGCTACGAATAGAAGGCACTGGCTCAATTATCCCGACCTCCTTCGAAACTCTCTGTCCTCCACCTCTGACTGGAACACCAGAAAGGTTGACTGAAGTAGGTGGGGCAGCACCTTTGGATATGGGATTTCCATAAGGTGTACTTGGAACATTGGCAGAAGCTACACCAAAGGCAGTTTGAAACTTGTTGTCTTCAAATTGATTTGAAGTGAATGCGGACCTTGATTCAAAGCTATTTGAAGATGTGACTTTCCCACTCAGCCATGTCTGAGAAGGAGAGATCTGAAAACCATGTGAAGCTGTTTCAGCTGGCACTTTCTGACCAGCCTGAACATCGTTTTGCATCACTTGAGCAGTACTACTGGAATTAACTCTAAACTTTTCCACAACTGAAGGACTAGATCCAACCCCAACCTGTTTATAATCCTCTTTGCTTTCTGTGATGCTCTGTATTTCCTTAGGTTGTGGGAACTTCAACGTTGATCGGCCAAGAAGTGTGCTTTGGGGCCTTGAAAGAGAGACTGAGTGGAAACTGCACCAACTGAATGCTTTTTCATCCAGAGCCTTTTCAATTACATTAGATCCTTGTGGCTGTGCAAATGAATTTAGATTCCATTTTCCAGTTACAGCTTCTTTCCCCTCTGTTTGATTAGTTACTAGTCTGGCTGTTGCAGACTCAGAAGACTTTGTATCAGCTTTAACAGCAATCTCGCGATCTTTTGGTAAGTTGTGTTCTATTGTGTTGATGTCCTGAATTTGATGACCTGTAAAAACCTGTTGTGAAATCATCTCTCCCAAACCTGAGGAAACGGTTGAACTGACTTCTTCTTGGGCTTCAACTCCAGAAATATCCTCTTCCACGTCAGACAGCCAGCCAGTGCCAGGAAAATCAGTTTGTTCTGCAACGCTGCAAAGAAATAACACATCAGGCACTGTAGCAGCAGTGAGTTCAAGAGGCCTAACATGTTGACAACAGATTTAATAAGGTTCGACAAAATCAACAAAGCAAGTAGGAGAGGGCAAAGGGGAATACCAGGCAACATTGAACATCATGACCTTTCCTTCTAGAGAAAGACAAAAAAGGATGCAAAATCGTGAAAGGTCCTTTTGTTCCTCAACCACAAGTTGAACTTTGACTTTCTCATGCATGGATACTTTGTCAGTGCAAAGCCCCAGGATTGAATTGTCGTCACCATTTTCTGACCACAATTGAATTTTTAAATCTTCTCGGTGCAGATTGGTACTTACAGCAAATAAGAAAATCAAAATACATGAAGAGAACAACAGGCATCGGGAGACTGTCATCTGCATAAGTTGATAAATGTACCACTGCCCTATCTTCTTTTTGCTACGCTTAACTTACAATACACCATGTTGACTCCAATTCTGCGCCAACTACTCTGCCATAAACCTACCTACGAAAACAAGAAATCCAATCATTCCGAAAAGCTTCAGTTAGGAATCCTCCACTAATGCCATTCACTCCAAGTCTGATCAACAAGAATACAAACCACAAATGCTTGAAACAGTAGAAATTGCAAAAGCGCAAGAATATGTAGTTAGCTTATCCTCGTGAGAACATTAGCACTTTCAGAACTCTGATAAGGAACGGACAGAGTTCATATCTAATCTTCCCGAAAAATGAATGCAAACATAGATTAACTAGCAAATAATGTATTAAATGAAAATGATTACAAATTTCTGCGAGTCAATATATAAGTCCATCTATTAACTATAACCTCATGTACCTTAAAGCTCAATTATTGGAGGCCAATTATCTCGATCAATATCAACAAGTACTGCTTCATTCCTCTCCTCACCAAGTGACCAACTGAACAGAATAATGTGCTGGTCCACATTTGGTTAGCTGCAATTGCAAGCTTTCTGAAATTATGGGGAAGAAGAAATGAGGTTAGCCTTCATCAGCTATGCAAGATCATTTCCGTGGATACTGCGGAAGGAAAAAGTGAAGTAGCCAATCTCTGACGTTATCATCTAAAGTCAAATATCTATACATAAGTAGGAAAAAAGAGGAAATCTGTCCGTTTAACTTTCTCATGAAATCAATGTGCTATTAGAACCAAAGCAAGAAGTTCAAATTTGCAAACAGGCATGTAACTCAAGATAATTTGCCAATTGGGTTATTTCCATGACGGACCTCAACAAGGATCAAATGAGATAATTAGACCATAATCAGGGCTTTGCACCAGACACGAGTGATCAAAAATCACATATTAAATGGTCACGAGTCCCATTTTTTTTTTTTTGAAATATTCTATAATTATAACTCTCTCAAACAAGATATACTAAGGAATGCAAGCGATCAGAATCTCAATAACAGATGAAAGAATAAAAAATATGGAGAGAGTTAAAATTAGGACATTACCATTGTTCCAAATAGCTGAAGAACAGATGCGGCTCATATCCTGCAGGAATAATATCATCCACAATTCCAGGGAAAACATCACAAAAGGACTGCAGTACTGCCTCAGAAGAAGCCTACATAAATGAATATTACCAAAATAATTAATCAAAACATCATATTGCCACATAATCAGAAAGAACAAAGGTGGTTTGTAAATTTAAATTTTTGGACATAGTCCTGGGGATGCCATTCAACGGGATCAGCATCCCCACATTCAAGTATGTTGCTACACATATAACAAACAGCAAGCCATCAATTGCATGTCATCCAAGGAAAATGGAAAACTATTGAGACATAGGAGTATGCCCTCTCCTTCAAATCCTAGTTGCAACATCTAGCAGCCATGGACTCGTTTAAATATTTGTAGAAACTTTGTATCACCCAATAGCAAGTGCACCAAAAACTTCTCTTTTGTCACCAATGACATCTTGAGACGATAAAATTTTGATTAGAACATAAATTTTAAGTATGGCACAAGGAAAAAATAACTATGTCACAGGATTCCACAGGAAACAATTTAATTACAGGAGAAATTTGGAAACCATCATAGCAAGAATTTACAATACAAGACGAGGAGGTAATCCAGGGACCATGAAGATCAGTGCAACCAGATCTAGTTAGTAAAGACTGAAACTACTTCAATTCCAAGCCAATTACCATATAATCATACTGAAATCAAGTTCAGAAAAATCACTTGTTAATTGTTGAGTGTACAATTTAATTTTTCTAGTTACTAAAGGAGGTTGCTTATTAACCTCTCTTGCTGCTTAATGATGACGACGTGCAATGATGATGAAAAAAATAACACTAATAATATTTGCCATATATTTTCAAAAAATTAAACAATTGATAGTGAAAACTATGTCAATAATTGTTTCACTCACATGAAAAAACTCACCATCTCTTGTCCTCATCACTTGCAAAAGATAACCTTCCTCCACGCCATCTGAGGTAAGTTGAAAGCACCCTAGAACGATGCAATCGCAACGAACCCACCTGAGAGAATCCACTGACAACACGGTACAAGAAATTTTCAGTATTGCAGATATTAACAAGTTGGGAAGATAACTAGACCTCAAATCTTAGGGTATAATCAAACTAGAGAGCATATAAATCTATTCTTCCATACTTATTAAATATAATACCAACAAAGAATAACAGAAGCTAAGCTTGACCAAATGAAAGTGGTAGATGCAATTTAACGTAGACATTAAGTAATTGGCAATTGACCTTCTGAAGAGCAAGTCCTGCTGACAAGTCATGACCCAGGTCAAATTTACAACCTGCTTTCTAAAGTAACCTAAAGAGAAGTACTGCATGTGACATAATGACATGATGCGCACAACAGCTTTTTTTTTTCGTTGGGGGAGGGGGGTTGGGGGATGTTTTCGTTGATAAGTGATGAACACATAAATTGATATTCTCACTTGGGTTTGCATTTGGAGAAGGCCATTACTTCAAGCATATTTTTGACAGCCAAGATTTTTCTTTTAAGAGATGGAATCGCCAGAAACAAAAGAGATTCTACACAAACCCATGAAACAATGTCAAATTTTGCTTTCTCGGCAATGGTGAGAAATTAACCAAGCAAAAATTCAGATAATCTCTGTATCATGAAAGACACTAATAACCCTAGAAGCCACACAACTTGGACACTGAGAAATGATTGTTATTTAATCTAATTAAGATAGCTAATTCATTTCTTGTAGAGAGGATTTTGATATGTAGTCACCCAAACATTTTAGTAGTGCAGATTGCCTGTAAATGCTTTAAGGACATAACAAGTTATCCCACTCATCCATCTACAATAAGAGATCCCTGTGTTTTCTAAAAGCTCCAATGTTGCATCATATCCGGTCCCTTGGTTTCATTACAGACTAAAAAACTGCTGTCCATGCAGTCATATCTTCTGCTTTTCCCTCCTTCTAGGCCCACCGATAGACAAATGATGGTAAAAGTAATTCTAACTGCCGCTGTTTACTTGGTTATGAAATCCTAAGTGACAATGATCTGACATCTGCAGATGATGGCATCACATCATTAAAAAAAAATGCTGAACATTCTGTCAAGATGATATGGGAACATGTTGGTTCAAATTTCACTGTCTAGAATCATCTACATGGATCCATAGAACCTGAATACCATTCGTCAGAAAGTGAATTTGGCAAAAGAACTCCTAGTGCACCTTTTCCTAGTTTGGTCTAGTATCCCACAAAAACCTTAAAGACCAAAGTGATTCTTTAGAAAGAATTCAAGTGTGAGCAGAATGCATATATGAAAAATAAAAATAAAAAACCCTTGCTCATGCAAACACGGAGCGAACTTTATCTGAACCATATTATTTATCCAAAATTTTAGCCTCAGTGAAAGATAACAGCATGAATGATCATCTTCCAACTAACCTCTTGCTCAGGGTTACAGGAAGGTTATGCCTTCAGATAACAAATGATGAGCAAAAATTGCAAATCAGAGCCAATGTACCTTTCACACTAAAGTCATCAGACTCCCCTGTCCATGGTTGGAGCGACAATGCCATATCCCTCGCCACAGCAATGCAGTCGATTAAAAGGACAAACACCTCTGAGAAAATCCGCTACTTTAACCGTGGAGCGACAATGCCATGTGGGACAATGCCATCTCCCTCGCCACAGCAATGCAGTCAACTAAAAGGACAAAGACCTCTGAGAAAATCCGCTACTTTAACCGTCTCTCTCGCTCCAGTCTCTCAGTCTCTCGCTCCAGTCTCTTGCTCTGAGTCTCTCGCTCGCTCTCAGTCGCTCTCAGTCTCGCGCTCGCTCTCAGTCGTTCTCCTCAGTCTCTCGCTCGCTCTCACTCCTCCATGGCTGAAGCACTCGCTGCCCAGAAGAGAGAAGAGGCGACCATGCGCCTGGAGTTTCTACAGTCCTCGGTGGACCTATTTTGGCAGCAGGTGGGTCGCCTCTTACCGTTCCATGTGATGGCACTGTCATGCGTGCAGGCCATGACATTAGCCACCCAGCTCCGCTGCGAAATGCGATGGTTGCCGGCACTTCTCATTCTGTTGATTTCCGCCGCCAATTTCATTATATTTTTCATGCTGTTGTCGCGTGTGGAGCGTCGGTACGCGGAGCTTGCCCAGAGGGAGGAGGAGTGGAGGCTCCTCCTGCCGGATGACGTGCGGCTACACAACGTCAGGAGGCTGGGCCGCAGGGGGCGATTGACATATGCGGTTCTTGTCGGAGTTTCCATCATACTGTTCTCGGTTGGGTTCGCGGCTTTTCCCTGGTTGATGACCTGCTCTTAGAGACAGGGTTTTAGGCTTATTTAGGTTGTCAGTACTATGCTGCGTGGTTTGTAGTAGGATGAGTCTAGGGGGCACAGTTTTAGGTTGTCAGTACGCTGTGCTTTGTGTAGTTTGTAGGATGAGTCTAGGGGCACATTGAACGCTCCTTTTTTTTCTTTTCTGGTGAATACTTTGTGCTTTGTCTGGATTGTGACTACTATGTGATGTTGGCTTTTTTTTTCTGGTGAAGTTTGGGGCACAGTCCGTAGACAAGTTGTTACTGCGATGCTTAGTTCAGCTGGGTCTGACCAGCAAGATTCAAAGACAACATAATTTCGCAGTTAATGTTTAATCCAATTATGGAACTTTCAGCAGCATACTTTGTTGGATCAGGTAGCCATCAAAGGTGAATGCTCTCCATAATCAAAGGATATAAATGGAAACAGCGTGCTAAATTTATAAAAGATCTGAACGCAAGCTTCACGTCAACTTAAGTAAGAAAAGCTATTCCATTGTACTTTCAAGTCGAGGCTCAACAGATGCAACGGCATTGGTAATATGTATAATTTAGTTTATCCAAAGTCAAATAATCAACAATAGCTAAGTTGGTCTCTCCAAGCCAATGGGATAAAGGACACAATGAGATAGAGTTCTTTTTTTTTTAGCATGAATCGATACAAAAACCTTGCGCCGGATGCCTCCATCTTGCGCCTCAGCCTCTATACGGCTGGAGCTCTTCAATTTGCTTCACCAATGCTGCTGTGCTCTGCGATTAGGGTTTCGACTTGATTGAACAGGGGCAAGGGTACATCCCTTGTTTCAGATGTGTTCGGCTGAAGGGATTCCAAGGTAAAGTGAAGGGGATGTGTAGGGGTGAATGATTTTGCAAACATCTTATTTGATTGTTTTAGGGAAAAGAAAATAAATGATTAAAAACTTTTCCAATCCCTCCATATATCTTTGTAAATTGAATGATTCAGATGCATGTGCCATGATTACCACCGCTGATATGGTATCATTACGCTCCTGCAACAAAATATATGTTTGGATTAAATTCTTTTGGCTACCTCAAATAGTATTAGAAACTCAATTAATTGATAAATAGCAACATTATGGTCTTCTTGCTTTAAAAAATGTGAGAAGCCCTTACTAAGCATAATTGACAAGAAATTTGGGAATTTTTCCTGTTAATTTTAAATTATCTAGAATCATAATGGTTCTTGATACTCCATTTGTTTATAAAAAAGAATAATTTAGAAATTTTTTCATAAAAAAGATTATTTGTATCTTCTGAAATGATTAACCAATGAGTAATGTTTTATTGTTAACAATAATTTATGATTAGATATTTTCGTAAATGATGAAAGTAATTTTTAATGTATTATTTTTGCAAACAATATAAATAATTGATTTTTGAAAATTTTAAATTATTTATTTTTCGCAAAATAAACTGGGCATTATTTTTATTTTGATAGAAGATGTCGAAAAAATATTCAAGAAAAACTTGTCAAAAGAAATTCCCCATAAAACGTCGGAAAAGAGACCAGAGACACCTCGCCGCGACGGGAAGAGGGGAAGAAGGCGATGGCGGAAGCATCTCCGTCGCCACCGGCGGCCGAGCCGGCGGCGCCGAGGCAGAACGGAAATCGATAGCCGACATCGCGGAGGACGTGCAGCGGACGGTGCTGGAGTCCCGAGACTCCGCCATCCAAACCGCCCGTTCTCTCCAGCAGAACTCCTCCACCCATCTTCGCTCCCTCCAGGTCCCCTCCTTTTTTTTTTGTTGGGCATCGATATTCCGATCTGGGTCCTGCCATTTTCCGATTTTTGAAGTTTCCGACGGCCGTGCGTGTCTCGATGAACTGGGTTTATGGCAAAGTCGATTCGTGGGCACCGTCAGCTTGTCAAAATTCGATCTTTTTTTCTAAGTGGCATTTGCGATTTGCTTGTGCGTTTTGGTTCAGCATCGATATCCCGATATGGGTCCTGCCATTTCTCTCATTCTAGAAATTTCTGACTGCCGTGCGTGTCTCGATGAACGGGGTTTATGGCAAAGTCGAGTCACGGGCACCGTTAGTTCGTCAAAATTCGATTTTTTTCAAGAGATATTTGTGATTTGCTTGTGTGCTTTGAGTGATTAGTAAGAGTGTGGTGAAGAATTCATGATTCCTCCTGGTGGGATGATCAGTTAATGCAGTTGCTCGAGTTCTTCTTCTTCTTTTTGGTTCTTGATTTTGAAGCTGCTCGTGGTGACTTCTTTTTAATCCTTTGCAGGGTTTTCTGACAAAAATGAGATCTCAGTATCATGCATATGAAGATACTTTCGTCAATAAGGTCAAAGGTATGTCACGTTTTACTTTGGGAAATTTAGTGTGAGACATGCCTAGGATGCGAGTATTATTTATCTGCTTCTGGGACATAGTTTTGGGCTGTAGCCAGTGAAAAATTGGTCAGATAGGCGTTGATCATTAAACTCATTTCGAAGGAGTGAGGAGGTTTGACCACAATTAAATTTGGGATTTTGTAGCTGATGAGATGAAATTGTAAAGGAATGATACATCCGCCATGAAGAGTTTTTGGTTTTTGTTGGATCATGCTGGATTGACACATCTGAAAATGATCTGTATAGGCCATAAAATAATTGAGCAGCATGTACAAATCATAATATACGAGCCAGTCATTGGGTTATCTTGTTGATTCTCATGATGCACTGTCTCCTTTTAACAGAAGAAGTCACGAGTGCAAGGGAACATCCTGGAACAACTGTTGGGGTTTCTGTTGCAGCTGCCCTCCTCCTCTTGCGGGGTATGAGCGGTCGTCATCTGTGCAGTAATTTCATAGTTTTTGTTAAGCATGGGATTCTAAAACCAGTCATTTTTCAAGGAGCTGTCCTTTTCACCCATGCTACATCCTTTTATCACTAGCCGTGTCAGATTTTTCTCCTGGCAACACATTCCGTGTTTGTACAACCAAGGATCTGTTTAATCACAAATAGTGATTACTCAGACATATGTGAAGGATGGAACCAATCAACCATTATTGTTCCCAGATCTGTTTGCCAGATTCATGCTCAATCAGAGAATTTGCTTCTTCCATGGAGATATTTAGTTTACTATTACTTAGGTTAGCATTTGTCTTGGAACATGGTTTTGGCTGACTGTGCACAACAATGTCATTTCAAGGATCGTCTATGTTGAGCTTCTAGGTAAATAAAAATCTAATCATGGTATATTAAACTCTTGTCGTTTTATTCAAAGTCTTGAGAATGAGGACGGTTGCACTTCATCTATATTGGCATATGAAGACGATTTGTGTGACTGTTAACCCCTCCCTTTTAGAAAAGAAAATTTTTTCATGCATGAGGATTTCTAGTTAGGATGCAACTTTTTTGAGTTTACTGTTTCAAAAGGACGGTGGACAATTTTAAATGCTGCTATTTAATCCATTCTTTCTAACTTCTCCTTCCTCTGTCCTTGTATATCCTCTGCTTCTCATTGAAGCCTGGATGTTATTTGAGATCCTTCTCCTCTTATCACATTTGAGGAGGAGGAAGACACTTTTTTCTTTTTACTGGCACACTATACTAGCCACCCGGACTTACAGACTATTGCACATTTATTGGCTCCAAATGCTTATTATTGTAGGCTTCACTTTGTAGTGAACTGATTCTTATATATTGTTCCATCTGTGCAGGTCCTAGAAGGTTTCTGATTCGTCAAACATTTGGTCGACTTCAGAGTGAGGAGGTTGCTTGCTTGATTGCTCCTAGAGAGGCTTATTGTAATCTATGATGCTGACCAATGCAATTTATGCATAAGTTGCCACGAAAGCTGCTTTTTTTGCAGATGGATACTCTTAAGGCATTGCTAATCTCTGACTCTTATTTCTACTGCTGCACCAATATGCAGGCACAATTTGTTCGAGCTGAGAAAAATGTGAAAGATCTTAATCTTTCTGTTGATTTGATGAAGAAGGAAAGTAAGAAGCTGATAGAAAGGGCAGCTCTAGCAGAAACAGATATGAAACGTGGCCTTACTGACCTAAAGTAGGATCATTACTGTCATTTCGTTGTTAATATTGCCTAATGTTTAGCTCTACTTTTCCTCTAACACTATTGTTGTTGAAATAACTGCAGAACTACAGGAAATCAAACCCAACGTCTTGCTAAATCAATCTACAAGGTTGAATCGCAAGCAGGAGGTATGCATGCTCTATTAGATCTTTCGGCCTTTTTTGTTCTTGTAATGATTTAGTTGGATGATCTTACAACTTCCGATAGCTTCCGGGGACCAGCATAATTGTGCATTACAATTCATCTTTTACTTATTTGGGATAAGCAAATGATACTTGACTGAGCTTGTTCATCTCCACTTGGGCCAATTCCATATTGGATTTTCTCAGTTGCCATCACAGCCTGGAGTAAGAACTTTATTTAGTTTAGGTGGAAAATTCATCTGTGTCAATAGGATGTTTAACTTCCTTGTTTGGTTGAGTTCTCAGTTGCAAAACTTCATGTCATGGGAGCCAGCCCAGATTCATCAAATCATTTATCATCACCTTTTGAAACCACCTTCTCATTTTGTGCATTGACAGACTTTGTAATGTAGTGATTGTAACCCCTCTCTCAATTGAGAGGGAGGGGAGTCGAAAATGAGTGATTAATTTGCTTGCCTCTTTGGACAGGTCTAATGGATGACCTACGTGAAATTCCTGGTCGGGAGGCACTGAAACTTCGGGCTGAGGTATATCCATTTGGAACTTGATGTTTTCGTTTTTTGTGTGCCTCTTCTTGTTTTCTCTACTTTGTGGGAAGTGTCATGGTCTGCTCTCTCTTCTCTCTCTCTACAGGTTGCTTCATTGGCATCAAATTTGAAGCAACAAAGAGTTGCAATGGAGAAACGGATAGTAAAGATATCTGAACTAGGGGTCGCTGTTTGATTGTAGAGGAGCGAGCATAATGAGCATTAGGAAAGATTGTTGACAGAGTTAAAATTCGGGTACCTGCCTTCTTGTCAACTATTTGCAAGAGCTGACCGGTGAATGAGATTTTCAAAGCTCGGATTTTGTATCCAATATGTTCTTTTGGTCTTTAATTTTTTTGATACCTAAACTCTTACATTGATGCCTGAAAGACAACTGATTTCACGAGGATGAACGACTCTTTGTGATGGACTGATGCTGAAGTTGGCTTGTCGATTGTGGTCATCAGTGACAAGTCAATGGATTGTATTGAAGAACATCCGAAGCTTAGCATAAGTCCACAGTTCGCTCAAGACTTGCATAAAACAGGCCGATTGGTCTTTGTCGTCCCCCATTATCTATGGTTGATGTGATGAACAATCTGTTTCTGTTTTTATTTTCCGTTTTTAAGGAAATGTTGATTTTTACAAGATTCACGTGCCGAATTGTATAATTTGATTTGATTCACCTACAGAATGATTTAACACAAAGGCACGAAAGCACTAGTTAATAACATTGGTCTGATTCAGCTACAAGTCAATTCGATCCATTGTTCAACGAATAAAGCTAATTTGTCAAAAAGATCATCGGTAATCTATCATATCCGAAAGCCTTGATCCATAATTGTGGTTTTTAACCTAATTTGGATTCAAACCCAAGGTCTGATCATTTACTAGGTCGAACAACCAGATCAGGGCAGGAGGCTCGTGTTGTATGCTTGAAATCTTCTAACATGAGCGATGTCAGTTGGCGGGTTGTACTCAGTCCAGAATTCGTCATTAACTCATTCCTATTATTAGCCACTCATTTAATTTTTCCTGGTTGCAGCTACATATGCAATCTCGTTCACGGTAAAGCAACTATTAGCAAGTCGTTATGATTATTCAACGAAATTCTCATTGCAATTTTTGAAATTCTCATTAAGGATACCTGCCCAGAACAATCCCTACAAAACTTTGTTTTCGCTATACAGGAAAACTCGCAACAGAAAGTGCTCTTAAAACAACAGGTGCAAGCCACAGCCAAAAAATATGCAGACCATCATTCTGTCATTATGGTACACGAGAATTAGCCCGGTGGCACCAGGATTAAAACAAAAGGTATTGCCTCTAGATAATTAGTTGACTTTGCTAACTTATTTACCTTATATCATTCTGAAGTTTCCGTGAGTTCTGCCAAAACTATTTTCTGATCTGCGTGAAAAGGTCAGATGTTTTTGTATTTCCACCACCACCAAAAGCAGAGAAGCCACCTGCACCTTGTTGGCTGCTGAAAGCCCCAAAACCAGCTCCTGTAAAATACAACGTACTATGTTTAAAAGACAGTAGACACAATCCGGGGAAGGGGGTGGGGAAGGACAGAGAGACAGAGGACAGACAAAGACAGAGACCCTCACCAGTCGAAAATCCTCCCCCAGGAGCAGCTCCTGCAAATCCAGCACCGGATGGAGCAGCTCCTGCAAATCCGGCGCCAGATGGAGCAGCTGCAGCAAATCCTCCAAATCCACCCCCAGCTGAGGCCGCGCCAGCAAACCTACCACCACCAGAAGATGCCAAAGCAGCAAACCCACCACCAGTAGAACCGACCCCTGCAAATCCACCTGCTGTGGCAGAGGAAGAAAAACCACCAGTTGAACTAGCAGCAGCAAAACCCCCACCAACACTGCTAGAAGATGCAAAGCCAGGACCTCTCAAACCTGAGCCAATCTGTCTTGACTGTCCAAAAGTGCCAAGAACTGATCCAAGAGCAGGTTGACCAGGTCCAATCTGTGATGGCTGACCAAATCCACTCTGAGTGGGAACTTGAGCATTTGTTGGAGAACCAAAGCCTCCAGAGAATGCACTCGCAATCGGTGGTTGTGATGGCTGTGAATATTGTGGAGACTGGAAACTGAAAGAAGCAGGGCGAAACATCTCTGCACCAGGTGCTGCCATAACAAATGGAGAGCTTGTTGGGGTTGTTGCTGCACTACCAAAAGAAACACCAAATGGGTTTCCCTTAGGTGTGGTCGAACTAGGTGTAGATCCAAGGCCAAATGCATTGAGACTTCCCAGACCAAGATCAGGTTTTTCATTAGTCTCAGGAGCCACTTCCTCCATCTCATCCTCCTGCGTAGCTGTGACATCCAGACTTTCAGTCTTTTGAACTGTGTTAATCGGAGAGGTTGGAAATGAAAACTTTCCAGCTGCCAAAGGCTGCTCTGGAGGAGCATTTGGTGATTCAGTCATTTGAGGACTGCCCATCTGGTTACCAACACCCTGAACTCCCGGTATTGGTCCAGGAGAAAGCTCACTGGGAGTAGATGAGACTGAAGCTTCTATTTTCACAGCAGATCCACCAGTAAAACTCTCAGTCAGAAGAGGTGGGGCTTCTAAAGGAGCACCAAAACTGACTTTGGGTTCCTGTTGTATCTCCGGCTTTTGGTTTTCCGACCTTTTCTCCAGGGGCAGTGAGGAAGCAAGCGAAGGCACTGAATTTTTATAAGCCTGGACGGAATAAGATGTAGTGGTGGACAGTGAGGTAGAAGGGGGAGGAGAAGTGACTGACCATGATGAAGTTGATGATGGGAAGTTTAATGGAAGTGCCTTATTAACATCTGTTGTTGCTCTGCTAATGATCCGAGATCCATCTGATGACACCTCAGATAATGAACTCCCTTTGATTGAAGGAACATTAGACAATGTAGAAGGCTGAATGGAGGATGAATTGGCCACTGACCCTAATGGAGATGACATTGATTTAAATGGCATTGAAAACGATAGTGATCCACTAGGAAAGCTTTTGCCTATTACAGGATGTTCATCTGGAACTTTTTCAGGATGAGAATTGGCCAGAGGAGCACTAGGGGTGGCAGCCAGCAGTGGGTTCCCACTTCTTTGAGATCCAAGGAGTGAGCTTTCAGTTATTTGGGACCCATGCTTAACATTTCCACTTGTCGGCTCAGCAAGAACAGTCTCTTTAATAGTCAAACTAAAAGTCTCACTAGAATTATCAAGAGTCTGCATGGGTGATTTTATGGAGATAGCTGGCATCTGATGAATATTGGTGTCTCCTACCATTGTGGGCTTGATCTGATCACCAAAAACTGATTTTGACTTATTAACAGTCTCACCAGTATACTTATCTGCAGCAAGATTGTCATTACTGCTACTCATACTCCTCGGTTTGGTTTGTCCATCAATAAGTGATGCTTGGGATGCAGACAAGGAGTAACTAAGGGTACTACTTTTTTGTGCCACTGGAACCATCGATCCTGAAGTTCCATCAACCTGTTTGAAAGGACTAGATGGACTCATACTACTTTTTTGTGCCACTGGAACCATCGATCCTGAAGTTTCATCAGCCTGTCTGAAAGGACTAGATGGGCTCTTAGATGCCTTTTCACCAGAAATCTCATACATGGCTGCAGAACATATGTTATTGAGAAAAGATTAAACAGCCATTCCTCAGATTACTGAACTTACCAAAAGAAGAAAATCTGCTAAAATTATCACTCACCATTAACTCTCGCTTGACGTGTGTAGGTAGACTGCGTAGTGTGATTTGACTTAGCAACTCCTGATCTCTCTGAAGAGCTTAAATATGGCTCATCCATTAACAAAGACGACTTTGTGCAATCCTTCTGGTATTCTCGTGAGAGGATCCTTTTAACTGTTGTCTTTGAAGGCTCATAACTTGCCCAGCTCTGTATCAACAAAGTAATAGCCAAAGATTTTTAGGGCACCATTCAACCATGAGTGCCTTATGAAAAGCAAGGGTCAGTTGATCTTTCGGTTCAGAGACTACACATTCGAGGATCCATCTATATGCTTCACATTTTATCTAAGATTTAACAATTCTGCACCATTGACTAGTCTCCTTAAGAGGACATGACTCTCTTTGGCCAAATTCTTCAAGGAACAACTGGCATATTTAAAAGTCCACACAATTTTTTGGTTGCATTACTTCTAATATCCCTTTCTCAATCACCATTTATTCAGCATGGCATGCTTAGTTCCATTTCAACAGCACATTATGCACTTCTGTTTTCTCAACTATAGAATACTTAATGGACTTGTTACTCTGCACTCTCTAGAATGTATGAACATATGGTTTTATGATATTTCAACAGTTTCAGATGAAAGGTCCATGTTCCTCAGTATTTAAAAGAACAAAAATTTCCTGGATGTTCATTTTCTCCTTCATTTGCACTTTCTTAATTCTAACCTAATTTTGCATCAAACAGGAGACAAGACTACACGACATGATATAATCAGGAAGAAGTGATTTGGCAGACAGCTAAGCAGCAGAAGCAAGTCTGCTGCAGACCATAATAGTACACACACCAATTGAGTTAACTGGTCAGCCACTCAATCAACTTAGAGCATTCCAAGAATTATTCTGGAAAGCATCAAATGGAAGTCATCTTCTAAACCATAGTATCAACAAAAGCAAAAAGTGACTTAACAAGATAATCACCTGATCCAGAGAGTCTCTCCGTCTCCGGGCAGTTTCCGGTTCAGAAGGCTTCAGAGCACTAGTCTGGTTTCTTCTAGAATGATCTTTTGTAGCAACGGTATTTGAAAGTGTGATCTTTTTATCTCCAGGGCTTTCAGAAACTTTTGTCACATCAGGGGAGCAGAAAGAGGCATCATAGGAAATTCCAATTTCATCAAACAATTCTTTTTTAATATTCTGCTTAACTGAAGGCGACTCAATACTCAACACTGACATTTGTCTAGAGAGAGAGTCAGAAAGTTGCTCGGCAGCCATTATTTGAGATGTCATTGTGTTATATAAACTTTTTAAGGATTGAACCGATCTGCAAAATAGTTGAATTAATGTTACATGTTACAGAATAAGCCATGTGTCATGCATCAAGTTTCTTCAAATGTGTAAAGCATGTCTTAGAGCCAATATGATAAGCAGGGAGCACTGGTAAAATCATTACATCACAACCAAAGCTGAGACAAAGATTAAACATAATCGAAACAGACAGACTCTGCCTAATGTGGCAAGGCTGCCTATATTTTAACTATGCAAAAAATCTAGCAGTGGAAGAGTCTCAGGCAATTTGAGCAATTTTTTGGGAGTGCAAGGAATCTATAAGATGAGCTTGCAATTTTAATAGGATGGTGGTACTGGCATCAAAAGGAGAAAGGCCATATGCTAAACTCAAACTAAAGATATAATCAAACCTGGGAGGCTCGTATCTATTTTGGAGAGCTCTTCGACCTCCATGAGCTTCACTTATATCACCAAATTTGTTAAGTTCCAGGGTATTGAAATGCCTTTCTAATTTAATCAGCTCATTGGTCAGGTCCTGAATATAACATGTAATCAGTATATTTCATCTGAACAGTAGTCTATACATAACAACATACATAAGAGACCCTAACCTGGTTTAGTTTCAAAATATGTTGCCGCTTCATCTCCAGTTCTGTACCCAACTTCTGCCGATTCCAAAGGTCCCAATATTGATCATCCTTGGCTTGTTTAACAATTCCTTCCACATACATTTTCCTAGCCAAAACTGAAACCCACATGAAAAATTGCTGATAAGCTTACCTTCATTAAACAATCCATTGAAAAGCAGAAGCAGCAGAACTTCACCAAAGGAAGGGGGAAAATTTGAACATATTCCATCAATTAAACAAAGTATAAATGGCTAAAAACACAATTAGGCTACAAAGCTCAGTAGGAATATAGTAAATCAACTCTGCACTTATGATGAAATTTACATTATTTACCAGCATATCATGTATACACAAGAAATTGGTTGACTAAAATTGGTAAAATCAGTGACTCGCCTACAGCCTTAATACGATAGATAGATGCTTCCAAATAAATCACTTATCTTCATCTGATTATAGAAAACCTTGTAACTGAAAGTACCTTGTACAGTGTTGTCGAGCAGGCTTTGAACTTCTTCAAGTTGTTCCTCCACTATACTCTACAATGTCCAGATGAAACAAGACTAGAACTAAGTAATATATAAGTGCAAGTTAATGGAACAAAGGATATAACGTACATAATTTACCATATGAGAGGAGCAAGACAACAACATTATCAGAAACAGCCACAAATACATTAAAGGGAGAAGTAGGGAGAACTCAAAAACGGACATATAAAAGCTCCTTACAAAATCATCGTACAACATCTGAAGCTATGAAGAGATAGATATGGAAAAAAAATGCGATTTAAGCGATAATAGAAAAATGAGAAGTGACCTCTTCAGTACGCGTGCATCTACCATCTCATGACAGAAATGAACTCAGAGTCCTTGTTTCTTATATTGATAAAGGATGCAAAAAAAATTCCCAAGCTTCCAGCAATCAGAAAAACTTCATCTCAAGAGTGACATAGCATAGATGTACAACATAAGCTGAATTATACTAGAGTAGTGACGGGACACGATACAGACAGAACTTAGAATAAAAGATAACCCTTAAAAGGAATTCCAAGACATTTTAGAGCTACAAGAGAAACCACAAGTAAACACAAAGGAAATATATGAGACCAAAACATATACCTTCCACATCATACATTGGCTAGAAAGATTCCCGATTCTCTCTTCTATCTCGTCAACTGGACCTTTCAATGAGATGGTACATGCATCCTTAAAGCCACCCTTCCGCACTATAGAGTCCAGAAGTGTGTCCAGTTCATTGACCATCTCCTTGATCTGGAAATCCAATGAAATTAGTCCTTAATAAACAAGAAGCCATCTGAATCCAGAACAATCCCTTTCCTGGACCACACCATGAAGACTAAAATCCCAAAGCCATTAGCATAGAAAGTGCCAATAAAAACAAAAATTTTAAGGTATTCAAGCGACAAATTGACTATGAGTAGAATAACATTATGTCAGATAATGACAGAGATGGCAAGCAAACTTATATTCGCCATATTTAATAATCAATTCCATGATAAGCACTGTTGGTTAAGATAAAAAGATCCACAAAATGTACAAACTTTGTATAATCAAGATTAAGTACGCAATGGGTTGTTTCATCACAAAAGAATCTCACATTGCCAGATTGTTTTGATGTGATCGGATCCTTCTTAGACATCCCAGTCTGGGACAGACTTTTTATGTTCTCCATGGAGGGATACGAATGATGGCTAGATGGTAAACCCGAAGCAGAGTTTTCCTGCACCAACTGCGAGCTACGAATAGAAGGCACTGGCTCAATTATCCCGACCTCCTTCGAAACTCTCTGTCCTCCACCTTTGACTGTAACACCAGAAAGGTTGACTGAAGTAGGTGGGGCAGCACCTTTGGATATGGGATTTCCAAAAGGGGTACTTGGAACATTGGCAGAAGCTACACCAAAGGCAGTCTGAAACTTGTTGTCTTCGAATTGATTTGAAGTGAATGCGGACCTTGATTCAAAGCTATTTGAAGATGTGACTTTCCCACTCAGCCATGTCTGAGAAGGAGAGATCTGAAAACCATGTGAAGCTGTTTCAGCTGGCACTTTCTGACAAGCCTGAACATCGTTTTCCATCACTTGAGCAGTACTACTGGAATTAACTCTAAACTTTTCCACAAATGAAGGACTAGATCCAACCCCAACCTGTTTATAATCCTCTTTGCTTTCTGTGATGTTCTGTATTTCCTTAGGTGATGGGAACTTCAACGTTGATTGGCCAAAAAGTGTGCTTTGGGGCCTTGGAAAGAGAGACTGAGTGGAAACTGCACCAACTGAATGCTTTTCATCCAGAGCCTTTTCAATTACATTAGATCCTTGTGGCTGTGCAAATGAATTTAGATTCCATTTTCCACTTACAGCTCCTTTCCTCTCTGTTTGATTAGTTACTAGTCTGGCTGTTGCAGACTCAGAAGACTTTGTGTCAG
The DNA here is from genome assembly GCA_014182695.1 of Eucalyptus albens. Taxonomy (NCBI): domain Eukaryota; kingdom Viridiplantae; phylum Streptophyta; class Magnoliopsida; order Myrtales; family Myrtaceae; genus Eucalyptus; species Eucalyptus albens. The sequence continues at coordinate 25,560,451 of CM024655.1, read as the reverse complement.
CTTTAACAGCAATCTCGCGATCTTTTGGTAAGTTGTGTTCTATTGTGTTGATGTCCTGAATTTGATGACCTGTAAAAACCTGTCGTGAAATCATCTCTCCCAAACCTGAGGAAACAGTTGAACTGACTTCTTCTTGGGCATCAACCCCAGAAATATCCTCTTCCACATCAGACGGCCAGCCAGTGCCAGGAAAATCAGTTTGTTCTGCAATGCTGCAAAGAAATAACACATCAGGCATTGTAGCAGCAGTGAGTTGAAGAGGCCTAACATGTTGACAACAGATTTAATAAGGTTCCACAAAATCAACAAAGCAACTAGGAGAGGGCAAAGGAGAATACCAGGCAACATTGAACATCGTGAGCTTTCCTTCTAGAGAAAGACAAAAAAGGATGCAAAATGGCGAAAGGTCCTTTTGTTCCTCAACTCCAAGTTGAACTTTGACTTTCTCATGCATGGATACTTTGTCAGTGCACAGCCCCAGGATTAAATTATCGTCACCATTTTCTGACCACAATGGAATTTTTAAATCTCCTCAGTACAGATTGGTACTTACAGCAAATAAGAAAATCAAAATACATGAAGAGAACAAAAGGCAACAGGAGACTGTCATCTGCATAAGTTGATAAATGTACCACTGCCCCATCTTCTTTTTGCTACGCTTAACTTACAATACACTATGTTGACTCAAATTCTGCGCCAACTACTCTACCATAAACCTACCTACGAAAACGAGAAATCCAATCATTCCGAAAAGCTTCAGTTAGGAATCCTCCACTAATGCCATTCACTCCAAGTCTGATCAACAAGAATATGAACCACAAATACTTGAAACAGTAGAAATTGCAAAAGTGCAAGAATATGTAGTTATCTTATCCTTGTGAGAACATTAGCACTTTCAGAACTCTGATAAGGAATGGACAGAGTTCATATCTAATCTTCCCGAAAAATGAATGCAAACATAGATTAACTAGCGAATAATGTATTAAATGAAAATGATTATAAATTTCTGCAAGTCAATATATAAGTCCATCTATTAACTATAACCTCATGTACCTTGAAGCTCAATTCTTGGAAGCCAGTTATCTCGATCAATACCAACAAGTACTGCTTCATTCCTCTCCTCACCAAGCGACCAACTGAAAAGAACAATGTGCTGGTCCACATTTTTTCTGTTAGCTGCAATTGCAAGCTTGCTGAAATTATGGAGAAGAAGAAAAGAGGTTAGCCTTTATCTGCTATGCAAGATCATTTCCGTGGATACTGCAGAAGGAAAATGTGAAGTAGCCATTCTCTGATGTTATCATCAAAAGTCAAATATCTATATATAAGTAGGAAAAAAGAGGAAATCTGTCCGTTTAACTTTCTCATGAGATCAATGTGCTATTAGAACCAAAGCAAGAAGTTCAAATTTGCAAACAGGCATGTAACTCAAGATAATTTGCCAATTGGGTTATTTCCATGACGGACCTCAACAAGGATCAAATGAGATAATTAGAGCATAATCAGGGCTTTGCACTAGACACAAGTAATCAAAAATCACATATTAAATGGCCACGAGTCCCAAAAAAAAAAAAAAAATGAAATATTCTATAGTTATAACTCTCTCAAACAAGATATACTAAGGAATGCAAGCGATCAGAATCTCGATGACAGATAAAAGAATAAAAAAGATGGAGAGAATAAAAATTAGGACATTACCATTGTTCCAAATAGCTGAAGAACAGATGCGGCCCACATCCTGCAGGAATAATATCATCCACAATTCCAGGGAAAACATCACAAAAGGACTGCAGTACTGCCTCAGAAGAAGCCTACATAAATGAATATTACCAAAATAATTAATGAAACCACCATATTGCTGCATAATCAGAAAGAACAAAGGTGGTTTGTAAATTTAAATTTTTGGACATAGTCCTGAGGACGCCATTCAACGGGATCAGCATCCCCACATTCAAGTACATTGCTACACATATAAAAAACAGCAAGCCATCATTTGCATGTCATCAAAGGAAAATGGAAAACTATTGAGACATAGGAATATGCCCTCTCCTTCAAATCCTAGTTGCAACATCTAGCAGCCATGGACTCGTTTAAATATTTGTAGAAACTTTGTATTGCCCAAGAGCAAGTGCACCAAAAACTTCTCTTTTGTCACCAATGACATCTTGAGACGTTAAAATTTTGATTAGAACATAAATTTTAAGTCTGGCACGAGAGAAAACTAACTATGTCACAGGATTCCACAGGAAACAATTTAATTACAGGAGGAATTTGGAAACCATCACAGCAAGAATTTACAATACAAGATGAGGAGGTAATTGAGGGACGATGAAGATCAGTGCAACCAGATATAGTTAGTAAAGACTGAAACTACTTCAATTCCAAGCCAATTACCATATAATCATACTGAAATCAAGTTCAGAAAAATCACTTTTTAATTGTTGAGTATACAATTTAATTTTTCTAGTTACTAAAGGAGGTTGCTCATTAACCTCTCCTGCTGCTTAATGACGACGACGGCGATGATGATGAAAAAAATAACACTAATAATATTTGCCATATATTTTTAAAAATTAAACGATTGATAGTGAAAACCATGTGAAGAATTGTTTCACTCACATGAAAAAACTCGCCATCCCTTGTCCTGATCACTTGCAAAAGATAACTTTCCTCCATGCCATCTGAGGTAAGTTGAAAGCACCCTAGAACGATGCAATCGGGACGAACCCACCAGAGAGAATCCACTGACAACATAGTACAAGAAATTTTCAGTATTGCAGATATTAACAAGGTGGGAAGATAACTAGACCTCAAATCTTAGGGTATAATCAAACTAGAGAGCATATAAATCTATTCTTCCATACTTATTAATTATAATACCAACAAAGAATAACAGAAGCTAAGTTTGACCAGATGAAAGTGGTAGATGCAATTTAACGTAGTCATTAAGTAATTGGCAATTGACCTTCTGAAGAGCAAGTCCTGCTGACAAGTCATGACCCAGGTCAAATTTACAACCTGCTTTCTAAAGTAACCTAAAGAGAAGTACTGCATGTGGCATAATGACATGATGTGCACAACAGCTTTTTCTTGTGGGGAAATGTTTTCTTTGATAAGTGATGAACACAGAAATTGATATTCTCACTTGGGTTTGCATTTGGAGAAGGTCATTACTTCAAGCATATTTTTGACAGCCAAGATTTTTCTTTTAGGAGATGGAATCGCCAGAAACAAAAGAGATTCTACACAAACCCATGAAACAATGTCAAATTTTACTTTCTCGGCAATGGCGAGAAATTAACCAAGCAAAAATACAGATAATCTCTGTATCATAAAAGACACTAATAACCCTAGAAGCCAGTCAACTTGGACACTGAGAAATAATTGTTATTTAATCTAATTAAGATAGCTAATTTCTTGTAGAGAGGATTTTGATATGTAGTCACCAAAACATTTTAGTAGTGCAGATTGCCTGTAAATGCTTTAAGGACGTAACAAGTTATCCCACTCATCCATCTACAATAAGAGATCCCTGTGTTTTCTAAAAGCTACAATGTTGCATCATATCCTGTCCCTTGGTTTCATTACAGACTAAAAAACTGCTGTCCATGCAGTCATATCTTCTGCTTTTCCCTCCTTCTAGGCCCGCCAAGTAGTAATATCTACAAAATATGGGAAGGGCCTTGCCGATAGACAAATGATGGTAAAAGTAATTCTAACTGCTGCTGTTTACCTGGTTATGAAATCCTAAGTGACAATGATCTGACATCTGCAGATGATGGCATCACATCATTAAAAAAATATGCTGAACATTCTGTCAAGATGATATGGGAACATGTTGGTTCAAATTTCACTGTCTAGAATCATCTAGATGGAACATACAACCTGAATACCATTCATCAGAAAGTGAATTTGACAAAAGAACTCCTATTGCACCTTTTCCTAGTTTGGTCTAGTATCCCACAATAACCTTAAAGACCAAAGTTATTCTTTAGAAAGAATTCAAGTGTGAGCAGAATTCAACTATGAAAAATAAAAAAAACCCTTGCTCATGCAAACATGGAGCGAACTTTATCTGAACCATAGTATTTATCCAAAATTTAGCCTCAGTGAAAGATAACAGCATAAATGATCATCTTCCAACTAACCTCTTGCTCAGGGTTACAATGCCTTCAAATAACAAATTATGAGCAAGAATTCCAGACACAAACATCTGAATTTGAACATCAGAGCCAATGTACCTTTCACACTAAAGTCATCAGACTCCCCTGTCCATGGTTGGAGTGACAATGTGATGTCCAACCTCTCATTTAATTTGGATGAAAGAATGCTTAGACTGTTATCCCTTGCCACAGCAATATAATCATCTTTTGCACTGCAGTCAACTAAAAGGAGAAAGGCGTAAACAGAGAGTGAAGAATAACGAGAATGACTACGCTAATTTTTTATGTTCATTTTAAGGCATTACTGTCCAAACAAATAATTACTATGCCATAAAGCAGCATTAGAGAAGTAAACAGGAAGAACTTTACCAAACTAAACAAAACATGATGGTTAAAGTACTCTACTAGCATACTTTGTGAAAGCCAGAGAAAAGTTCGTTCCAGAGCTCATTGTAGTATGAAAAAGTAATAGAATGATGAAAGTTTGTACATTTGATCCAATTGTGGAACTATCAGCAAGAAATTTTCTTGTATCAGATAACAATCAAGATTTGAACAATCTCCCATGACCACACAATGTAAATGAAGACAGCATGCTAAGAGAAAGCCAAGCGCAAGCTTCACATAAATTCTTCCTGCCACATAAATAAAGCTATATGGTGGAACTTTCAAATTTAATCAGGGATCAACAGATGAACCAGCATTCATAAAATGTATTCTTCAGTTCATCCTCTGAAATTCAAATAATCAACACTAGATAAGTTGGTCTCTCAAACTCAGAGAGAAAATGACACATTAAAATAGAGTCCATGTTCTTGAGCATGAATTGATACTAAAATAACCACAAAACGAGTGGCATTATCGTGCAACAAATAAGTAATACGGCATAAAGTAGCATGCAGGAAGTAAACAGAAAGGACTTTACCAAACTAGACAATACTTAATGGTTAAGGTACTTTACAAGGATACTTTGTGAAACACAGCAAGATTCATTCCAGAGTTCATCACAGTGTAGGCAAATACACTGATCAACAAAACACTATGTTTAATCCCATGGGTGGTTGTAATATGTATAATTTAGTTTATCCAAAATCAAATAATCAGCAATAGCTAAGTTGGTCTCTCCAAGCCAAGGGAATAAAGGACACAGTGAGATAGAGTCTTTTTTTTAGCATGAATTGATACAAAAACCTTACAAATCAAACCAAATCACAATGCAAACGAACAATAATAAGTAATACAACATAAAACAGCATTGCAGACACTAAACAGAAAGAATTCACCAAACAAGACAAAAAAAGGATGGTTAAGGCACTCTTCTACAAGAATATTTTGTGAAAGCCACAGCAAGATTCACTCCATAGGTCATTTTGATATACTGCAATGTCAGAACAATCAACAATCCACCATGTTTTCCTCAATAATATCCTTTATTATCTATGAAAAACGATCGACTGCATTTGATCTTCTCATGGAACTTTCAGCACCCAACTTTCTTGGATTAGATAGCCTTCCCCATTAAACAATCTCTCATAAGCACACAATACAAATAAAGACAGCATGCTAATTTATTAGAAAAAGAGTAAGTGCAATCTTCACGTCAACTCTATCAGCCACACAAGGAAAGCTATTTGGTAGAACTTTCAAACTTCCATTAATGCTCTACTGATGCACCAGCTTTCATAATATCTACAGTTCAGTTTATCCTCCTAAATCCAAATAATAAGCAGTATATATGTTAGTCTTTCAAACTCAAGGGGAGAAAAGGACACAGATTGAAACAGATTCCATGTTCTCGAGCATGAATTGATGCCACAATAAAGAAGAAATGTGGACATCAAGGGTGACAAGCAACAAAGTCCCTACAGAACAAAGCAGAGCCTAAGTAAAGAAGTTATTGATTTTTAAATGCATACCTGCATCAACATTATCCATTAAAGACTTTAAAGGTCCATCAATGCTCCCAAGATAGAGGTTCCCACGACTTGTCAGAAGAATGTATGAATTTTGTCTCTTCTTTAGCCACTTCATGTCCTTTACAGAACTTTCTTCATCTATTGAGCAGGAAAAAAAAGGTAGTTGCTCCTGCACGATTGAAGAGCTCAATTAGAAGCAAACCCATGTCAGATAGCATATATGTATTACTCCTTTATGAAAGAGGAACAAAAGTCAAAGACAACATAATTTCATCCAATATAATTTGAAATGCATAATGTTAGTAACTGCACATGATGTTAACGGATGAAAGGAAGCTCTCTTTCCAACCTCATGTCAAAGTGTTTCAATTATTTGGTGTTAAATCGATATATGTACTAGCCTAGGAAATACTTCACATGCAAAGCCTTATGGAGAATAAAGATAAATAAGGGGATAAAAATGCAAATTGCAAACGACCACGGCCTATTTCAAAATATGGTTTAGATTTTCATACATGTGGAGTACATAAAATGCACAAAGTAGGAAATTGTTGATGTAAGAATAAATCAGATTAATCACCAATTTTGTACATTAGTCTATGTCCCACAAAATGAGGCTCCAGCTAGACCAGGATAATAAAATTCAACGAGGCATCCACATCTATAGGACTGTCAGTCATTACAAAGGGAGGATACTGCTCACCTACTTCATTTTGGTCCATAGCTCCGTCTTTATTATGGATAACTTGCACAACAATCATTTGCAGATACCAAAAGAAAGCGCATGTAACTAGAGATATCTCAATTCCCAAAAGCCAAAAGAGCATATATGCAGGAAAATGTCCAAAACGTAGGGCCAGCTATACCCAGTCCCAATCTCAACCGAACGTAACAAAATAGGCATCGCTTGCCAATCGGCCAGCTTCTTCCAAGAATTCTCAATGAACATGCTCAGAAAAGAATCACACCATCACCGGAAAAACTCAACCTTTTTATAAAGGACCTCCACACGTAGGGAGTGTAACTGGAAAAGGAATTCCGGCCCCAAAAGTTCCGAGCCTTGTTCTCGGATAAACACAAAGCATGATCGGAGACTTGAACTGACCTTATTGAGAAGCGAATCGACTGAGAAGAAGTTGAGAGTTCCCCCAACGGAAGCCGCAAGCGTCGAAGAATCGGGAGAAAGAGAGAGCAAGCCGATCGCCCCCACAGGTACGTCCACGACGCTGAGTTCCAGCACGGAAGATCGGCTCCCCTTCTCCTTCATCTCCTTCGCGGCCTCCACCACATCCCCGGTCCTCGCGACGCAGAATCCTACGAAATCGGAACACGATTATCAGCACCGAGAACGCGCCGCCACGGGCGATCGATTTGAGCGGACGCATCGAGGTCCACAACTCACCGGAGGAGTGGGCCACGAAGACGAGACGGAACCGCTCGGAGACGGCGAGCGGCTGGGACGGGAGGCGGCCAGGGTCGTAGAGCCCGGGACCGCCGCCGCCGCCGCCGGTGGGCCTGACCGGGACCGGCTCGCCGACGCGGTCGAAGAAGAAATCGGAGGTCTCCACGAGCTCTCCCTCGACCTCGTCCTTCAGCTCGATCGTTGGGGCCATGGCTGGAGATTGGAGTTCCGGTGCGACGAAAATGTGAGGGCTTTTTGGGCGGGAAGACAGAGAGATGATGATAATGATGATGAGTGCCCTAGAGATGAAAAGACTACGGGCTCGCAAAATTACTTAAGAATAAAGCAACTATGGTGTATAACATTAAATTCACAAATATAAATTTAAAGTACTATAATATGCTATTCTTCAAACTACTATGGAAAAAAATTTTGATTTTTTTTTTTTTTTTTTACGTTGTTGTGTTAGATTAAAAAAATTCCTTAAATATAAAAGAGTTAAAAGTTAAATAGTCAATAATGGAGAGAGAGGAGAAGGATCAGGGGGATGAATTATTGCCCATGTGTTATGCTACTTTCACGAATAAAGCACCATAATCTTTTCTTGCAACGAGTAGCGTCTGATTCTAGCAATTTACAATTTCAGGCGGCACACTCAGAGACAAATTTAGAGACAATTTGTTGTGACGGTCTAGTTGTTTGTTTTGTTGATTTCTTTATAAGAAAGGAAAATTTATACAAATAATACTAACTACTTTTCTCAATGTCCAATCAGATTCCAAGTATTTTGAGTCCAATGCAATCCATTCCTTCTGGCCAAGCTCAAATAATTTTGCCAACGTGGGATGTGTAGGAATTCGACGTGTTGATTTTTTGAAATACTTTTTTTTTTCTAAATTCTAAATATTTCTATCCTAGCGCCCCCATCAACCACTTCTCCATAAAAGGGCATTAAAAAATGCTCCATCAAACTATAATGAACTACATCATCAAATTTGATTAAGCAGTTGGTTGAAAAATACTTAATTGCATCATATCTAAAACATTCAAGGCTTAGTTGCACTTATTCAAATGTTTAGGATTAGACTGTATACTAGGCAAAACATGTAGAAATTTTGTGCAATTTTCACTAAGAAAAACCAGTTTTATTACAGAAAGAGAGAGAGTTTTTAGACCCAATCGAATAAAAAAAGTTTCTAGAATCATATTGAACACTTTGAATAAAGTTTGGGGGCTAAAGTATCTTTTTCCCTTACTTTTCCTATTATTCTTTTTTTTTTACACAGTGGCAGCAAATATAGATATATTAAATATTTAACTTTGCACCATCTGCGCAAGAGCATATTCCAATTTCATCGTATTCGAATATAAAGTCACGAACAACACATAAATTCAAAACAAATATTTATAGTTCATTGACAAGTAATAAGAGCATGTTAGTAAATAAAGTGCACTGATTTTATTCACAATGGTTACACATAATCTCACGCACACAAATATAAATAGTCGGAGTAGAATCCTAATATCAAGCCACGTACAGCACACGTGTCAACACATCAACATTAATAAAAATAACTAATATCGTTAGAAAACTCAAATCGATATTCCTGTGTTCCATTTATCCAAAACTAATTTTTGTATTATAAAAACTTCCAAACCGATACATTATTTACCCCAAATTAATTTTTAGGTCACAAAAATTTCAAACGAGTATATTTGTACCACAATTATACCAAATTAGGGATAATGATACAAATGATCCCTTAACTTTAGTTTAATGTTTAATGCGATCCATTAACTTTTTTACTTTGTTCGATGTGATAACTAAATTTTTGGTACATGTTCAATATAGTTTATGAATTATATAAAAAGTTCAATATAATCTTTCAATTATTTTAAGATTAGAGACAACATAGAATGCGGGGACTAACTTTAATTGGTATGAGTTTTTTGGTGTTGGAATAAATTTTTGATGTAATTAGTGTTTTTATGCCAAAAGTGTACTTAATTCATGTCAAATCGAACCAAATCAACAGCTCAAATGGGGAAATTCATTATTTATTATATAAGAAATTGTAAAATTGCCACAAAATAATAGCCTTCTATTTTCCATATTGAAAAATCCAGAATTGGCTTCAAAATCGACATTTAAATCGGTTCAAATCATTTTAAAAAGAGAAAAAGAAAAAATCTCCTCTCAGCTGGTTCAGCTTTATTTCTAAAAAACGATACCCCTTACCAATAAAATTGCACATGTGATAGACGAGCGATGTGTCGAGAAAAGGATAGCACGGGCCGGGAACCCAACGACGGCTCTAAACTACGGAGGAAAACCACCTTTTGAAAATTGCGACGGCTTAAAGTATGATAATGATTAAATTGCTCGATTGACCAGTCTTATCAGGGTTAGCCTCGCAAAAAAAAAATTGTTATTTTGAACATAAATGATGATTCATCTTGATTGAACAATCACATCTTGATTGAACAATCACGAAAAGTTAAGTCGATTTAAATTTGATATCTCGAGTGTCTCTTTTATATATATCATTCATTTTCAATTTTGATGTCCCTTCTTCTTCTTCGCCCTTTGTTGTGCGTCAATGACATTTGAAGATGGAAATTTCTTCGAAGATTGGGGCCAAACAGTGTCCCTTCTTCTTCTTCGCCTGTCCGCAGAAGCTCGCCATCGTACCTTTCTTCTTGTTCTGCTTCAGCTCTGTTTCCCTCTCGAAGCAAGAACAGAGCCACCGTCATGAAGAAACTCTGATAATGTCAAGACTCACTCAATCTCACTAACTTTATAATTTCAGACAGCACGAAGTTGACTTTCTAAGTAACTGAAAGCTCACTCTTTGGATCTTGAAGAAATGAGGCCTGTTGCTGGCTGTGACGCCTAGTGCTCCTCTGGCCAATTCTTATCCTGAAATAGTTCCACATGTCCATCCCGCAATAGGCAAAAGCTTTCCTGGTGGATCACAATCATTTTCAACACTGTTTAAATCAACGTCATCTCCGTCGTCGCGGTCGCTGGCCAATTCATCTTCCATTCAGCCTTCTACGTTGCTTAATGTTCCTTCAATCAAAGGGAATTTTCATTATCTGAGGTGTCATAGGTGGATCTTGGATGACTAGCAGTAGCAGGGCAACTACAGATTATGATAAGGCGCTTCCATTAGACTTCTCATTATCAACATCATCATGCTCGGTCACTTCTCCTCTTCCCCCTTCTTCCTCCCCCTACACCATTTCATCTTCTTCCGTCCAGGCTTCTAAAAATTTAGTGCCTTCGCTCGCTTCCTCCCCACCCTGAAATTATGGTTGGAAAATCAAAAGCCAGAGATACAACAGGATTTGCCCAGTGTCAGTTTTGGAGATCCTCCAGAACCCTCACCTCTTTTGGCTGAGAGTTTTACATGTTCGTCTGCCGTGAAAATAGAAGCGTCAGTATCATCTACCCCCGTTGAACTTTCTTCTGGACCATTACTGGAGTTCAGGGCATAAATAAACAGATAGGTAGTCCTCAGTGAACTGAAACACCGAATGCTCCTCCAGAGCAGCCATCTGCCGGAAGCTTTTCATTTCCAACTGCATTTATAACTTCTCTGATTAACACAATTCAAAAGACTGAAAGTCTGGATGTTGCAGCTACACAAGAGGATGAGGAGGAGGCTCCTACGATTAATGAAAAACCTGATCTTGGTCCCGGAAGTCTCAATGCTTTTAGCCTTGGATCTACCTCCCAATTTGACCACACCCAGGGGAAGCCTGTTTGGCGCTTCTTTTGGTAGTGCAGCAACAACACCAGCAAGGTCTCCATTTGCTACGACAGCACCCAGTGAAGAGCTGTTTGGCGCTGCTTCTTTCACGTTCCAATCTCCACAATTACTTTTTTTTAACGTAATGACTGAGTTTTTTTTTTTTTTTTTAAAGATGTTGTTTGGAGAGCACATCAGCATCTTCTAGCAGTTGTGGTGGGAAAAAAAAAAATCAAACATTGAAAAAGTGCGGGAATCAGCCGTGCCATTGTTCAGGGTCTTTTTTTTTTCTTTACTGCTAAGTAAATAAAGATACTCGGGTATATATAAAAAAAAAGAAAAAGAAAAAGAAGATACGTGCATCTTATAAATTCCTCCACGAGTCAAACCGATTTCCATGGACTTGGAGAAAATATGTGCATCAATTGTATCATTGTAAAAAGAAATAACAGCATAGTCCTCTTAGCAATGTTCAATGATATTTATATAATGAATGGGTCAACAACGTTTCACTGCTTTTAAGAATTACATGAATCTTATTAAAAAGTAAATGTTAATACCATCAAAAACCCTACATTATATTCATCAAAATTGTGTCCTCTATGATGCGAATATCTTAAAAAAATTTGTGCCACAATATCTCCTACATTTACTCTAATGTGACAAAAATATCATACATCATTATTGCATCCAAGATACCTATTGAAAATCCAATGTGGTGACTTGTGTGGACATCTGTAGGTGAATGGAGCTAATGTGGATCTGACATGACTTTAGTTAAGTCCACAACGACGTTGATTCATATGCACGGACGATCCACCTCCCTTCTATGTATGTTTCTATCTAGCCACGCATTGATATTAATATTACATCTAAATTGCACCACAAAATCAAGGAGACCCAAAGTAAGCACTTCATAAACTGTCAATATATGACTTTCAAAACAACCAACGTTAGTTCAAAAATTATGTGCATAATGCATACCAAGTATCACATCCTCTTCCACTCATCCTTGTATATCGGCCAGTATGATCCTTATACTATTTATTTTTCAAGTTATGTGTGGACCAACACAGTAGCGCCACGTATGCACCGACTAGGCAATGATAATGGAAAATAAAAGAAACAATATCAACGCCTAAGAATCAGACAGAGAGAAGAATGAGGGGAAATGGCGGCGGCTCATAAAAGGAAAAGCCTCCTACCCAAAATAAATAAATAAATAAAAGCAACAGTCAAGGGATTCTTGTGAGAGAATCTTTTTAACTACCGTCTTTTTTTTTTGGACAAGTTTTAAGTTTTAACTACCGTCTTTGCTGGCTCTTAACTTGCCCAGCTCTGTATTGACAAAATAATAGCCAAAGATTTTCGGGACTATTTTTAACCACGAGTACCTTGTGAGAAGCAAGGGTCAGATGATCTTTCAGTTCAGAGACTAGACATGTGGGATCCATCTGAATGCCCCAATTTTCATCTAAAACTTATGATTACTGCACCTTTGACTTCTCTCCTTGAGAAGACATGACTCAACTTCGACCGACTTCTTCAAGGAACTGGTATATTAATGTCTCATGCAGTTTTCTGGTTGCATTACTTCGAATATTATCTTTCTCAAGCACCATTTTTGTAGCTTGGCATGCTTACTTCCATTTAACCAGCACGTTATGCACTTCTTTCTTTCTGAACTACAGAGTACTCATGAACTTCTTACTCTAAACTCTCCAGAATATGTTTGGTTTCATGATATTTCAACAGTTTCAAAGGAAAGGTCCATGTTCATCAGTGCTCAAAAGTTCAAAAATTCCTGCAGTTTATTTTCTCCTTCATATGCATTTTGTTAGTTCTAACCTAATTTTGCATCAAACATGAGACAAGACTACACCGCAGGACATTCTGTACTCAGGAAGAAGGGCTTGGCGGAATGCTACTGCTGCTGGCCATAAGACTACACAACACATTGCTTGAGTCATAACTAATCAGCCACTCGATCAACTTACAGACCATCCCATGAAAGAGGCAGTTCTTCTAGTGGACATTTACCTTCCACAGCATGCATTGGCTATTAGAACCAAAGCAAAAAGTTCAAATATACGCACATGCGCCTAACTCGTGTTAATTTGCAAATTAGGCTATTTCCATGATTTCAACGACAATAGAAGTATAAACATGAGACAATTAGACCATAACAAGGGGTTTGCACCTGACACAAGTGATAAAACATCACGGCATTAAATAGTCCCGAGTCAAAAGAAAAACAAATTTGAAATGGTCTAAAAATTTATAATTCTCAAGAGGCTAAGTTGCAAGCAATCAGAGTCTCAAGGACAAAAGAAGAATAAAGAATTACACTGCTAATTATTAGAGAAAGTTCAAGATTCACGTCAATTCCATCTGCCCAAGCTATTTAGTGGAACTTTCAAGCTTTCATCAATGCTCTATGGAGGCACCAGGTTTCATAATACGCATATTTCAGTAATCCAAATAAATATGCACCAGCTTTCCTTGAGCATGAATTGATACCGCATTAAAGAAAGGGCAACAGGCAATGAAGTCTTTGCACAACAAATTTATTTTAAACCACCGTGTTGGGGTGTGATCCATACTCATCATCAATAGGAAGACGTCGGTCCCGCTCCTCAGTGAGAGGACAGGTCTAGGGCTGCCCCCAACGAGGGTCGTGGGGTAGTGCCCCGTGCTATTAGAGGACTTTTATAGTTTGAGTTATATTTTATTGATAGTTTTGGCTTACGTCAATAAATAGCTACTGATGTCTATATATAATCTCTTTCTTTTATAATTAAGGGATGTAATAAAAAGGTGGGATGTGTTAATTATAGTAGAATTCTCTTCTACACATAACCCTAGTTTAAGGGTGAATCAGGATAAAATTTTGTGTCTCAATTTCTCTTTCTTACCTTTACTCTTTATTTCTTTGTGTTTTTGCGTTGAATCCCAAACACACCACTCATAATGAGTGAAGCCTAATGCAAGAAGTTTTTTTCATTGATAAACCGTACATGGATCAACATTATTTGTCAATGGCTTTAAAGGTTCATCAATGCTCCCAAGATACAGGTTCCCCTGACTTGTCAGAAGAATGTATGAATATTTCGTCTTCTTTAGCCACCTCATGTCCTCTGCAAAACTTCCTTCATCTATTGAGCAGGGAAAGGAAAAGGTTGTTGCTGCTCCTGCACAATTGAAGAGCTCAACTAGGAGCAAACCTTCGTCAGAAAAGACTGCACATGATTTAGCGGAGCACAAAAGCAAGCTCTCTCTTTCCAACTGCATGTTAAAGTGTTTGAATTTATTGGTTTTAAGTCGTTATATGAGGCTACCCTAGCAAATAATTCGCATGCAAAACCTATGGAGAATAAAGATTGACAAGGGGATAAATATGCAAACCATAAACAGTCGCCACATATTTCAGAATAAGGTTCGTACTTTTTGCCTACAAGAGCATTGCATCAAATGTACAAAGACGACACAGGTATGCGTACGTACAACCTAATATATCAGATATATTGATGATTTTGTCCATTAATCTGTGTGCTTAAAACGAGGCTCCAAATAGACCAGTACAATAAAACTCAACGAGGCACCTGCATCTATTGGACCGTCGCTCATTAGTAAGGGAGGTTGCTGTCCACCTATTCCGCTCCGGTTCATCAAACTGTCTTTAAAATGGGTAATCTGAACCATATAATAGTTGCCAGATATAAAGTGAAAACGAATGTAACTAAAGATATCTCAATTCCTAAAAGCCAAAAGAGCATACAGAGGAAAATGTCCAAAAAGCAGACCAGCTATACCTATTCCTAATCTGAACCGAGAATAACAACATAGGCATCACTTGCCAATTGGTCAGCGTCTATCAAGGCTTCTCAATGAACCTGTTCAGAAAAGAATGACGACATGTAGGCATTGTAACTGGAAAAGGAAGTTCAGCCCAAAAGTTCCGAGTGGTGTTCTCATATAAACATATAGCATGATCTAACAAAAGGGACTCCGAAATAACCTCACTGAGAAGCGAATTAACGGAGAAGAAGTTAACAGTTCCACCAACAGATGCTGCAAGCGTCCAAGAATCAGGAGGAAGCGAAAGCAAGCCAACTGTCCCCACAGGTACGTCTACGACGCTCAGTTCCAGCACGGACGATCCACCTCCCTTCTCCTTAATCTTCTTCGCCAACTCCATCACATCCCTGGTCCTCGCAAAACAAAATCCTACACGGCAGAACACGATTAGCACCAAAATGCACCATTACAGGCTATCAATTGAACAAACGTGTTGAGGTCTACAACTCACTGGAGGAGTAGGCCATGAAAACGAGCTGGAACCGCTTGGAGGCGGCTGGGACAGGAGGCAGCCGGGGTCGTAGAGCTTGGAACCGCCGCTGTCTCCGCCCTCCGTGGGACTGACTGGAACTGGCTCACCGATGCGGTTGAAGAAGAAATCGGAGGTCTCCACGTGCTCTCCTTCAACCTCGTACTTCACCTCAATCGTCGGGGCCATAGCTGGAGATTGTAGTTTCGACGGCCGAATTCGAAGGCTACATTCAACTTTAGTTGAAGGTGACGAAGACGGTGCGACTGAAGTGCTGAAGTGCTGAAGTGCGAGGGGTTTTGGGGGCGGAAAGAGAGAGATATGATGACGATGATTCGTGCCCTCTAGAGAAGAAAAGACTACCGGCTCGCAAATTACCTATGTATAAAACGACTATAGTATAGGATCATACATATAAAATACTATATGTCTTGGTATATATCATACTATCTCCAAAATGCATATAAGCAATTGAAGGGTTTGGCTACTTACTAGTATGGAAAAAAAAAAGAGTTTGAATTATGCTATTGTGTTGGAATAAAAAAATTATTTTGTTTGAATATAAACGGGTTACAACTAAATAGACGATATGATGGATAGAGAGGAGAGACGAGGGTCGATGATTTTTTTTTTTTTTTTTGGGGGATCGGTAAGGGGAGATCAATTATTGCATACGTGTTTTGCTACTTTTATGAGGAAAACACCAAAGTCTTTTTCTTGAAATGAGAGGAGTCCAATTTTAGCAAGTTAGGGTTTTAGGGGGGCGCACTCATCAACATTTTTCATTTATGTTTTTTTATTTATTTATGAGAAATGGAAAATTACACCAATAGTTCTAAATATTTTGCTCGATGTGCAATTGGGCCCTTATTGTTTAAAAAGGTGCAATCAGACCTTAACTATTTTCATTCCGGTGCAATTAAGCTCTTTTTGGCCTTGCTCAAACGATTTTGTTAATATGGCATGTGCAGAGATTTGGAGTGTCGACATTTTAAAATATTTTTCTAAGTACTGATTTTTTTTTACGTGGTTACCCATCAATGTTATGTCAGCATTGCTTCCGTATAAGAGCATTGAAGAACGCTACGTCAGATCCTAGTGTACCATGTCTACAAATTTGGCTAAGCGGTCGTTTGGGAAGATTTAATTACATCGGATTTAAAACATTTAGGACTTGATTGCAATTGATTAAAAATTTAGGATCTAATTGTGCTTTGAATAAAACATTTAGGACGGTTTGAGCAATTTCCCCAAAGCAAAAACAATTTTAATACAAAAAGATAGCTTTAGGACCCAATCACATTAAAAAATTCTAGTAAAAGCAACTTTGGCTAGCTAATTTTGACAATTAAGTTTTAAATCTTTTAACGATTTATTAATATAGTTCATTTGATTAATTTTGATTGGTAATCATTGGCATGCACGTTGATCGTCTGCGTGGTATGGACGTCATTAACGTGAATAATTTTTAAAGTTTTTCTTTTCTTTTTTTTTTCCCCTCAACTGTGGGTTGATTACCCTAACCACCGTTGGCCCAAAGTTGTGAGAAAAACAAAGAGAAAAAAGAAATTCGGGAAAAAATTGTAAATTTACAAAATTTGTTAATGTCAATATTAATCGTGTCATATAAAGTATCCGGTGTCCATGTCAATGATTTTCAACTAAAATTGGTCAAATTGATTATATTGATAAATTATTAAAAAAAATTATGATTCAAGTAGTACAATCGAAAAGTTTATAATTGAATTGAAACTAGTGCAATATATTTAGAATTTTTTTTTATACTTTTCTCAAATAAAGTGCATTGATGTTACTGTTAATAGCTACACATAATCTCACCCATATAAACATACACAATCGGGTTGAATCCTAACATCAAGCCACAGACGGCACACACGTCGGCACATCGGCATCCGTAATAATCATACTAATTAGAACAATATCCTTAATGTAATAGTTATCGTTAATTTTGCCAAGAAGCCTTCTTAATTCATGTCAAGTCGAACCCAACTCGGCATCCGAAAGAGGAAACTCATCCTTTATCTAACTAGAAAAAATTTCAAATTTCTCACAAAAAATGCCAGCCTTTTATTTCCCTCGTCAAAAATAAAATCGAGCACTGGCTTCCAAAATTCACATTTAAATCGATTAAAACCAATTTTTTTTAAATAAAAAAATCCCCTTTCCTTCTGTCTATCTTGATTTCTGCGGAAAAAAAAAAAAGAGAGAAGAAAATCTGATAATGTGCAAAATCTTATAACTGATAACAATCGGACATTTCAGGAAATATTTCGAAAAACTCCAATTCGAGTTAGGAAAGTTCAAAATCTTTTCGGCCAACTTATAAATAATGTCATGCACATCTCTTCAGAAGCTCCGCATGGAGAGAAGATTGCTGCCATGGAGAGAAGAAGCCAAAACGGAGATCCTGCTGTCCGGGAAGAAGCCGGAGAAGACCTTCGGGCATCGCTGTTCCTTTCCGTAATGAAGCACACCAGCGACTGTGCCGGGGACGCTCAAGCGAGCACCTCGCGCCAGCCGCCGCGCAGGTCCAACCCTCCAGTCGTCCAGCGCGTGAACGCACTGATCGACTCAATCGACCAGTGCCATGGGCCGTTTGAGAAGCCGGTCACGGCGAGCGACCTCAAGGAGCAGCAGAACCGGCTCATCCTGCGGAAGGGAGATGTCCGGGATTTCGTGCTCCCGCTGCTAAGGGAGGAGGACAACCCCACGGAGGGCGTGGCGGCGACGGTGTTTAACAATGAGGGAGAGGCGTTCCCGATGCGGTTCACACTCTGGTCTCGCAAGGTGTACGTTCTCATGAGCAGCTGGAAGAGATTCGTTGAAGCGAATCACCTGGAGGAGTCGGATATCCTCAGGATATGGGCGTTCCGCGACGTCCGGACCGAAGGTTTGTGCTTCCTGATCCATGTTCGGAGATCAAAAGCGGCCGGGCAGAGCTGGACAGAGAAGGGGACTCGAAGCGAAGGACGGAAGCGCGTCACGTCGAAGCCCCGAAGGCGCTTTAATCCGGCTAGGTAGGGTTATTGGTTTTCGCCGGCTTCGCTGCATTTGTCTTCTGCCGCTCCCATTCCGGCTTCGATTGAGTTTTGGCACCTATTCTGGTGCTCACCGTGTTTTTTGTCCTTTCATTATCTGTCATTGTGAAATTTTTTGAGACCATTGTCAAGTGTTTTTATACTTAAACTTTTGAATGAAAATTTTGAATTTAGGATCTTTTGAAACAGTTGTCAACTAATTTCTACTCCAAGATCATCATAAATATTTGATTTGTTTTAACAAAAAATAATGCGAGTTTCTCATTGAGTATCTCTTGCATCGTGAATAACAATAGCAATATCGGCTAGCTACTTGTACAATCAATCTATCACAAACATAGTTGATCAAGGATAAGGTTTCGATGAGAAAAGTGTCAAAAAAGTCTTATACATTTTATTTATACCAATTTAGTTCTAAACCTTTTACTTTAGTGCCAATTTAGCTTAAGCATTTTGATTTAGTGTCAATTTAGCTTAAACCTTTTGATTTGGCTAGATTTGACTGACATGGACACTGTTCGGTTGACTTGGCACAACAACATTAACGTTGACAACTTTTAATAATATTTTAATATTTTTTTTTTTTTATTTTTCTTTTTTCCTTCTCCTCCTCCTTCCTTCACCCGATTGCCTAGAGGTGATGGCTGGTGAGGTTGAGGTTGATGTCATCGGCCTTTGGTGAGCCTCATCGGCCTCTTGCAAGCCTTGTTGGCAACTAGAGAGGCTTGAGCCCTTGCTAGAGGTCGTGAGGCTCACCTTTGTGCTAGGCAAGCAAGGGTCGGGCCTTGCTAGCCTATGGCAAGTCTAGCTCAAGGCTGCCTAGGTTGTGAGGGTTTGACCTCGTTGGTCACTGGCGAGGCTTGCTTGCACGAAGCTTGTTGGCCATGGGTGAGGCTCGACCTTACCAAATCCAGTGAAGTCGAGCCTTGCTAGCCTTTAGTGAGTTTGGCTTGAGGCCAACTAGGCCGTAGGGCGGTCTCGTGTTGGGTTGGCGAGCTCATTGGCCATGGGTGAGGCTTGACCTTACCAAATCCGGAGGTCGAGCTTGCCGCCTTTAGCAAGTTTGGCTTGAGGCCAACTAGGCCGCGGGGCGGTCTTATGTTGGGTTGGCGGGGCTCGCCCTTGCCAACCATGGGCGAGGCCTAACCTTGCTAGATCCAGTAAGGTCGAGCACTCACAAGCACAACCCTGCAGCCTCTAGCGAGGGCTCGAACCTCACTAGTGGCCGGCGAGGCCCCAGCGACGTCAGGCCTCGCCCCTCACTAGAGGCTAATCGGCTGGAGGAAGGAAGAGGAGAAGAAAAAAGAAAAGAGAAAAAGAAAAAGAAAAAGAAAAGAAAAGAAAAGAAAAATAAAAAATCGAAAAAATATTAAAATGTTGTTAAAAGTTGTCTACATCAGCACTGGTCATGCGATGTCAGCCGGCTAGCGTCCACCTTAGTAAAATCAAAATAAAATTAGCCTGAAATGACTAAATTGGCACAAAACCATAAGTTTTATGACTTTTTTTTGACACTTTTCCCGAGGTTTTGACAAAGGCGGCAATACTAGACATGATTTGCTTGTGCAACTTGAATAAGAGAGGTAAAATGCAAATTACAAATAAGAAAATCCAAATACGACATGATGTGCTACATTGTCACGAAACGGCGCGAATTAACATGTTCTCTTCACATATAAAATCATGTTTGAGATGTTTTATGAGTATCACTAGTATCCTCTCTCTGTCAAGTTAATATTATTTCTTTGGTCTAAAAAGTTATGCTTATGTAAAGAAAGTGCTTTTTGAAGGATGTGATATAATTGTACCTTATAAATTAATTTAATTGGGCATTCGAACTCAGAGAATGATCAAGAGTTTTGGGTGAAAAGCAGATATATCTCGAATTTAAATTTGCAAAGACATCCCGATCCAAGCGAACTTCCTAGTTTTAGTAGGTTTACTTGTTTGAATGACTTTTTTTTAGCTCGAGTGGGTTTTCTAAAAGGGATCCTTAATATTTGGATTTTGTCACGAAGTGAGAAATTATGAGATAAATACTTGTGTAGTTTTGCTTTAGACATAATTTAGTTAGGGAAATCCTTAAACGATTTATCATCGTAGTACTACCAACTCTCGAGACTTTGTAGCGAAGATTTCTTAGCGGAATTCTCTTCGTTTTGGTAAATGCTTCTGTTGGTATTCTAACGCTTTCTCAAAAGTGTAGCTTAAGCCGTGAAAAAAATTTGAACTTAAAACTTATGCAAGGAAAAGTTACGTAAGAAAACTGTCAACTATCATAAAACCTTAAGCCATTAAAAGACGTGTGATTTTGTGTTTAAAAATACTAACAAGTCTCTAACATTATTCTAGCGCAGCACGTAAATTAACAAAAACCATATATTATGCTTGTGAAGTTTTAATTTTATACGAATCAGTTATTCTGTACTTTGAGAGTTAATTTTATTTTTACCTTTTAGTATCAATGGTATGTTATGATAATAGTGCGCTTATATTGAATATTTTACGCTCCAATTTAATTATATTTTAATACGATAATCCGCAAAAAAGTAAACGTCAAGTCTTATGTAGTTATTAGAACTTATAAAGCTTCTAAAGATATTAAAAATTATTTTTTTAAAGAACGAAAGGTAAGAAAAAGGGATCAGCAATAGATGATAGTTGTACGGTGAAGTGTAATTTGAAAGTGCACTTTGATTTTAAATGCTGTTTGGAAAAAAAAATTATATTTTAAACATTCGCTATTTTTTTCTTTTATAAATTCGGACCTTCACAAGCAAAGCTCGGGCCAGCAGTGGTCAAATCTGGTCTCGTCGGGAACATATAACTTTTCTGAAATTTTGAAAGTTTAATGAGAACAAAATTGCAAAAAAAGGAAAAATACATTAGCACTCGTTGTCGATAATTCAAAACTTCAGCCGCGCGTCCTTTGTCTCCTCGGACTAAGCTAAAGGCAACCTCCATATTCTACCATCCCTCCCTCATTTCTCGATTGAGCCCAACTGTAACTTCATCTCCGGTCAAGCCCCGAGAAGGGCGGAGACAACGGTTTCAAAGCTCTACGACCCCAGACTGCCTCCCGCTCTCGGCCGCTAGCCGTCTCCGACTGGTTTTAGCTCGTCTTCATGGCCCCAGTCCTCCTGTGATTTGTAGACCTTCTCGATACGTTTTCAACCACGCCTGTGGCAATGTCGGTGCTGATCTTGTTTCCATGGGTTGGATCTTGTGTTGCCGGAGACCAAGGGACGTGATGGAGTCGGCCAAGAAGATAGGGAAGCGGATGGTGTTCCTAATTCTTAGGCGTACCTGTGGTGACAATTCGCTTGCTCTCGCTTTCTCCTGATTTTTTGACCCTTGCAGCTTCAGTTGGGGGAATTAGTTCAGTGTCCCTTTTGTAAGATCATGCTACATTTTTGTCTGAGAACGAGGGTAAGGTTGCTGCCGCCCGCCGAAGTCGATCTCGGAGGAGGCCATGCCGAGGAGAGCGAAGGGGGCGGTGCATCCTCAGTTGCAGTTGACTAGAACGGGGGGTTGACGAGGATGTTCCAAAATTCGGGATGGGGATGATGATGACTGGCGGAAGAGGGAGAAATTCGAGGGAGGTGGCGGGAATTGCGCTCGCCGGAGCCAGCGCACGACATTGTTATTGTCCGTCCAAGGTGTTATATAGGTGATCCACGACCGTTCGGTTGTTTTTAGCGGTCCTGCATGTATCTGATGATGAGGTTCTCTCTGATGAAATAATAGTTTCTTAGATGTATTTCAACTTGGTTGTTTGTTCAAACGATTCCCCTTGAAAATCTGTGGTGCCGACATTTTTTTTTACTTAGTGGAACTGTAATTTTCTTAAATTTGATGTCATCAACCAACCTTCCATTAGTCATATTGAATGGAGTCTCAAAACTAATTTGTGAAGAATATGGCGATTGCAACATGATCAAATGTTTTTCAAATTATTTGCAGAGATTTTTCCCATCAAACTTGGATTAGTTTAAGAGCTTGATTGAAAAACGAGAAAGTGGGCATACTAGGTCTCGAGGACCTCTTTTGTTGTTGCTAAAAGTAGATTTTTGAAGGTCATAAACATCAATAAATAGAATATTTGAAGGAAAATAATTTCACGAAAGAAAAACTAAATTGAATTACAACATATGAATTCTACATACTGAAAGCGTCACGCAACACATAGTAGATATGATATGTCACGGTCTACATAAAAGCATGACGAGTGTCCATGGGACAATTGGGACATTTTAGGGTTGTTTAGGATATTTTGGCAATTTTTTTCTATTTTTAATGGCTTTTTGAATTATTGTACATAGTTTGAGATTTTAAATTCGTTTGAAGCGCTTATAATTCATTTAATTGCATGCAGGCCTCATGAGCACATTTAAGACTAGGTTAGAGGTGGGGCCTCGATCACATTACGAGTGATCACAATTTTCATGGAAATTAAAATGAACCAACGACATCAAAAGTACGACCCTATTTAAATTTACATTATAGTGTCATCTTATATAATAATTCGTACTACGCCCAAAGTAAGCTCAAAAACATTGTTTAGCTCAAACTTTTGGTTAGGAATCTTTTTGTTTTGTTTTTATTTTGTTTTTTAAAATCTAATGGAAGGAGGGACTACTCCTACTTTTGAGGGGAGAGGATCCCTTCCACATTTCAATTATGCCCGTATTGTCTAAGGATAAGTATGCCGGAAATTTTAAAACTTATTACGAAAGTATAATTGAGCTTTAAACCTTTATAAAGTGTAATCAAATCCTAAAATTTGTCCAATTTGAATAACCAAGTTATTCTGTTAACGTCAGTTTGATTGACGAAAGATAGGGCTATGGCATTTTTAATAATTTTCTCTTTTTTCCATGGCAATCGCTTTAACTAGTATAAGGCCAAAACAACATTGTTGTAGTCTAAATCCTAATTTTTTTTTACCCCTAAATCTTACTTAAACTAAATAAAAATTGAAAAAGGCTAAAATTTTATTAAAAATATTTGCGTGTTGTGTTAGGCTTACCCCTCATCATCCACATTCTGACATTCATAAATATTTTGCAATTGGAATAATCCTTTTGATGTAATTATCACATTTTTTTTTGGTTAATATTACGAAAAACCTCAAATTAGTACATTTTCAATAAATTTGCCTTATATTAATTTTTTTTTTTACCACAAAAATCTCAAATCGGTATATTTGTGATAAATTTACTATTCGTTGATTTTTGTTAAATTGGTAAACTTGAAATTGGTACACCCTTAACTATCATATGTCATCCAACTCAAAATTTGACAATAAAATTTAACGGAAACTAATGGAGGATAAATCTGTTGTAGGTGTATCAGTTTGAAGTTTTTTTTTGTCAAAAAGTTAATTTAGAATAAATTTGTCACAAGTACCAATTTGTTATTTTTCGTGATGTTAACCTTATCTCTTTATGCCAAATCAGCCGTTCAAAAGGGAACATTCCTTTCTTTGATTAGAAAAATCTAAATTTCGTCACTAAAGTTACAGCCTCTATGTTTCCCTTGTCGAAAAATCGAGCATTGGCTTCCAAACCGACATTTAAATTGATTCTAATCT
The DNA here is from genome assembly GCA_014182695.1 of Eucalyptus albens. NCBI lineage: Eukaryota > Viridiplantae > Streptophyta > Magnoliopsida > Myrtales > Myrtaceae > Eucalyptus > Eucalyptus albens. The sequence continues at coordinate 25,536,236 of CM024655.1, read as the reverse complement.
TTAAAAAAGAAGAAAATAAAATTTCCCTTTTCAAGTCGTTTCAGCTTGATTTCCAGAAAACGGTAATCCCTTGCTCAAAAGGACAGCTCGTGAAGAAAATTCGATGATGTCTAGACTCACTCGATAATATCAGACACCACCAAGTAACTCTTCTATGCGAGTATAGTTCAGGAAATATTTCAAAGGACTCCTATTAGGAAAGCGTAATTTCTACTCGAACTACTTATGGATTATGTTATAGACATCTCTTCAGAAGCTCAGCATAGAGAAATTGTTGCCGTGGAGGGGAGTCAAAGCCAAAGTGAAGAAGCCAAACAAATCTTTCGAGCATCGCTGTATCTTTCCGTAATTCAAGTTAGATTTACGTCCTGTTCATAACTCAAAAGGAGTTAACGAAACAACTTTGATAAGAAACACGTTTTTGTATGTGAAATGTTTCTTTCAAAATATTAACCCATAGAAAACTAGATAATTAGTCTTACTAATCATACCCATCACTATGTTCATTATGGTGCGATCACACCTTTTGGCTAGATCATTTTGCTCACGATTTTCAGGCAAAGTAAATTAAGTTACCACTCCAAAATCTACCAAGTATTTGACAAATGACCATTTAAGTTATTCGGCATTGTCATACTTGGCACAATACTCACCATCACAGTTAGGTCTAACAACCTTTAACACTTATTTCGACCCAAAAAAAAAACAGAAAGATCTTTAAGACTTATTCTAACTGTTTTTCAATTTTAGTCCGAAAAAAAAAATTGAATTTATCCAGAGGTTTAGACTTTTCCTCAATCAAGTACAAAGGAAATAGTCGTAAATGACTTTGTTGAAATAAAATTTCTGTATAACGTTACCATATAGGGTCTACTAAGATAAACTTAAATGACCTCTAACATGTCAGAACTTCATACTGCAGTTTTATTCTTTATCTCGGTCATGTTACTTTCATAATAATCTATAGAAATCTTTAGATAACCGTTAAGAGTAGACAGAATATTAGCATTATCAACTTTTCTACTCTCTCTAGATATGTGACCAAGAGGTTAATGCATGAGATTATTCCTTAGGCAGAAAATTTTTGGAAACAACATTTTCAACCGTATATGAGATGTATATATTGGTGGGTGTTTAAACACGATCTGTATAATTAATTTGATATAATGTCGTACTCAACTTTATTTGAATTAAAGAACACAAACATAATTTTTAATTTTTCTTTTTCAAAAAGAGTAGTCATACATGTTTAAACAAGATACGTAAACTAAGTTTCATGTCAAGGAAAGTACATAAAATGTGTTTCTTAATATCATATTAAAAAATAGAAATCTAGAATTAAAACGATATTTCCAACGTAGACTAAATCGTTATTTTCCATGGTGAGCTATGATTCATCTTGATTTGGCTTCTTTAGATTTATAAATCCCCGCATGATAAATACAACAAACTTGTTGCCCCACTATCCTCATGAATTGGATATGCTTATAATAGGTAATTGATTCATAAACAATGCCAAAAAATCATTGATTACAAGTTCACACTCAGACAACCAAATTTCGTATACTTACTGCAGTCTATCTTTATGTGACATTTCTTTTTTCTTTTTTAAATAATAGTCACTAATTCTTCTTGAATGATTCTATCATAAGACCCAAACTATTAGAATGACCGGTGGTTTCATGAGTTCTTTTATGAGTATGATTTTTAAACTTTAAATTTACCATCCTTAGAACGTAATTTCTAACCTTATCAGAACAATCATACCTTATATTAAAAAGTCCTTACAAATGTGTCCTAATATCGGTATTAGATAAGATATAATTTCAAGCCACTAAGGCTTCCATCATCTTTTAGCAGTGCAGTCAGTTGGTAAACCATTTTTCAAGTATTCCTGAATGGAATACTTCATGGATAACAAGCAAATCCGATTACTCTTTTCCCAAACAAAAAAAAAAATCATATTTCCATCACTTAAAGTTTGAACTAGTAAAAATCTCAATAATAGTGGAGTCATTAATTATAGATAAAGTAATTAAAATAATAAGCAATGTATGTAATTAGTATCATGTAAGTACTGTGTAACTTGGAAACACATAAATACACATTCAAAGAGTTACATGCATTATCGCATAATCACCTTTGGGCAGAATACATGATATGCAATTGTATACTCTTTATATGACGGCGACAATAAGAATATTCGTGAATTCATCACCTTTGAATATATGAATCACCAGAAGTAGTCACTCCTCCACCATACTGTTATGTATCTCTTCATGAACTAATACACAATTATCTCCTTTAAGAGTATGACCACGCATTAGAACAAGAGCCATTCCATCATCATATGAGACCGATATTTCTCAAACCTAATCAAGTGTGCTACTTTGGCGGTCATAACTTAATTAAATCCTTGAAACTCTCTCATATCAGTGATATAAACTTTACTTCTCACGTACACTATATACACGTAATTTTAACTTTAGTGACGGGGCAATTTATTACTAAAATCATATATCATGCTAATTACATTACTTTATTCATTGATACAAATTAAAATTTATATATTATAAATATAAATGAATCACACTCTACACAATAACTATGTGATGACATATCTATAAACTAATACTTGTATTTCCAAAATCAAAGAAAAACACAAGAAAATACACAAAAAACCCCTAAAATAATTCAAAAAGTCACGCGTATTTAGGATTTTGTATGTATTTTCACATTCATAAAATTATAAAAAAAATAAATATATCACAGTATAGAGCATCTCTATACGAGCACATAGACTCTAAAAACACCCCAATTAGAGTTCGAATGCGCTCGTACACGCGTTCGGAGTGTGCGGCGCGTGTAGCACATGTGTTGGCTGCTTAGACCGGTCTGACTGTCACGCCCTGATCCTCAGACACGCTCCCATCCCTTACATGGTCGATATAATAGCGACGTCTCAGGATACATCGCTGACCCATTCATTTTAATACGCATGCGGAAGTATATAAATAATCCCCAGACAATAAATCAATGGGATAGGAAAGTAGGACTACAAATTTTCCAACCAAACGGCCTTTTATAAACGAACGGGTTTATATATCATATTAGGCTGTTTACAAAATATCGGCTTAATAACAAAAAGGGAATTGTCCTGACCTATGATCCATTGGTCGGAATTATTCGCCGATTCTTCGATCTCCACTTTCCCAGACTCCAGGGTTCCCAATCCTCCACCAACATCATCTAAGAACTTGAAAATGATTATACAATAACTAGTAAGACTATGTCTCAGCGAGTTCTATTCTTTAAGACTCGATTAGGAAGCCAATATACCATAAGGGCTGCCTATGCACAAAACGGGTTGAAGGACTTACTGCGCGAGGGCTCCCTCGCTGCCGCCGCCTCTCCGCCGTCGCCGGATAGGGCCGGCGACGGAGGGCGGAGGGTCGGCCGAGGTCGCCGGCCCCCAACCGACCGTTGGCGAGGGCTGCGAGCCCGATCCTCGCCCCAGATCCGGGTGAGGGCTCGCGGGCCCTCGCCGCCTTCTCGCCGCCTGTCGGGAAGGGCCGGCAACGGAGTGGGGAGGGTCGGCCGGGGTCACCGGGCCCGGCCGGGGTTAGTGAGGTCGGCCGATCGGCGGCGGGCCCGCGAGCCCTCGCCTAGATCCGGGGGCGAGGGTCACGGCCCTCGCCGCGATCCGGTGAGGGCTCGCAGCCCTTGCCGACGGTCGGCTGGGTGCCGGCGACCTCGGCCGACCCTCCGCCCTCCGTCGCCGGCCCTTCCGGCGACGGCGGGAGGCGGCGGCGGCGAGGAGCCGCCCGTTTGACCTCCCCCTTTTAATTTAATTTTTAATTTTTAATTTTTCTTAATTTTTAAAATTTTTAAAATTTTCTTAATTTTTAAAATTTTAAAATTTTTCTTTTTTTAATAAATTTTTTGAATATTTTAAATCTAATTTAATTAATTTATATATTATTATTTACACGTAGACACGAAACGGCGTTGTTTTTGCGTTTTCTCCGCCACGTCAGCATGCAAAACGACGCCGTTTTGGACTAAACTCGCCGGAAAATTGCCACGTCAGCCATTTGGTCGGATTTTCGCCGGAGTGGCACTTAAGTGTCCCATTTTACTCCGATATTGGCACTTAAGTGTACCATTTTAAAATTATGGCATTTAAGTATCCCTCCGTGCTAAATTATGGCACTCCAGGTATCCTAACCTCCCAGATTGAGGGTTGACGAGGAGGTTCTGAGGATCGGGATGGGGATGACCAATTGGTCGAAGAAGACGGAATTGAAGGAGAGGTGGCAGTAGTTGCCCTCGTCCAAGCTGCAGAACGCCGCCGATGGAGCGGTGCTGATGCATGACCTTGACCAATCATCGATGATTAACATCGGATCAAAGCAGCTCAAGGTACATAAGTGATGATAGGCGATCGTTAGTGTTAGCTGGGTTCACTCCTATGTGGAGGAAGCCCAATGAGTTGCAAGCCCAAAAAGGGCTTGAGCCCATATAATAAGTTATATGAGGAAATATGGTTTCTCACTATTTATATAAAAAGAGGTAGCAGAAAAGGAAAAAAGAATAAAGAGAAAAGAGAAAGCAGAAAATGCGGGGTTTGGGGCAATATCTAATTTACATCAAGCTGGCGTTGGAGGTTGATTCGTGGTCCGATTGAGCTGAAATTTTGTCAGCATGTTCGTGGCGCAATTTAATCGAATCTGAACGGTTTGATTTTTGTTTGAAGCTTCATACATTGGGTTTTTCGTGGATTGATCAAAACCTGCGTTTTTGGTCGATTTATCCTTGATCTCTTGTGAAGTTCATGTGTATTGCCAAGAATTATGTTCTTGAGGTGTTTGTTGCTATGTACCTCTAGTATTTACTAGAGAAGAACAATTTTATTGATAGTGAAGAATTTTCAGGTGGACTCCGGTCCCGTGGTTTTTTATCTCCTCACATTGAGGAGGTTTTCCACGTAAAAATCGTCTTGTGTTCGCGTGCTTGGTATTTATTTTTCTTTACTATATCGATTCCTATTAGGTTTACACAAAAGGGGAGATTATTTTATTCCGCTGCGTTGATTCGATATTATTCAAATTATTACCGTTCTCCCATCAGAGTGGTATCAGAGCATAAAGTTATTGCTTGGTTTTTCTGCCTTGTGTTAAACAATGGAAACGAATATGAGTAGAATGGTTACACTGAATGGTTCGAATTATCATATTTGGAAAGGGAAGATGGAAGAACTTTTATATGTAAAAGATTTTTATTTGCCCGTATTTTCCGAGGAGAAACCGAAGAATAAAACTGATGTTGAATGGTCTATATTTCATCGTCAAGTGTGTGGTTATATCAGGTAGTTGGTAGATGATAATGTTTTGAACCATATTATTGAGAAAACACATGCACGCAGTTTATGGGATAAGCTCGAACAGTTATATGCTCGAAAGACAGGGAATAATAAGTTATTTTTGATAAAACAGATGATGGCTCGAGATATCATGATGGTACTCGTTTGATCGATCATTTAAATTCTTTTCAAAGAATTATAAATCAGTTGGCTGCGATGGGAATCAAGTTTGATGATGAGATACAAGCATTATGGTTGCTTGGTACTTTGCCGAACTCATGGGAGACGTTTCGAACATCTTTGTCTAATTCTGCCCCGGATGGTACAATTACCATGGATTTAGCCAATAGTAGTATTTTGAATGAAGAGATGAGAAGGAAGACACAGGGATCATCCTCTTCACATTCTGATGCCTTGGTTGTTGAGAAAAGGGGGAGAAGTGAGTCTCGAGGTCCGAGAAATAGAGATAAAAGTCGAGACAAAAGTAGAGGTAAGTATAATAAATTTGCTAATGTTGAGTGCCATTATTGCCATCAGAAGGGACATATTCAGAGGTTTTGTCACAAGTTAAAAAGGGACAAACAAAAGGAGAAAGGTAAAGAGAAGATAAGTAATAATGACAGTGATGACAATCGTGTTGCTGCACTTAAAGAAGACTTTCTCACTATTTTTTATGGTGATGTGGTGAATTTTGTTTCTCATGAGACCAGTTGGGTAATTGATAGTGGTGCATCCGTTCATGCTACATCTCGTAGAGATTTCTTTACATCACACAGTCAGGTGACTTCGGATCCGTGAAGATGGGAAACAATGGACTAGCTCAAGCTATAGGCATCGGTGATGTGTGCCTAGAAACCAGCAATGGCACAAGGTTAGTATTGAATAATGTTAAACATATACCGATATCCGCTTGAATTTGATTTCTACAGCAAGTTGGATGATGAGGGGTATTGCAGCACCTTCGTAATGGTCAATGGAAACTTACCAAAGGTTCTCTTGTTGTGGCTAGAGGTGAAAAATATTCTTCGTTATACATTATGCAGGCAAAGTTATCTACAGACAAAATTAATGCAGTAGATAGCGAAGATGCAGCTGAGTTATGGCATAAGAGGCTCGGTCACATTAGTGAGAAGGGTTTGTCAATATTGGCCAAGAAGAAGCTCCTTTCAAGATTGAAAAGTTCAGCGCTAAAGAAGTGTGCTCACTGTTTAGCAGGAAAACAGAACAGAGTTGCATTTAAAAGCTCCCCTCCTTCAAGAAAGTCAGGTATATTGGATTTAATGCATTCTGATGTTTGCGGTCCTATGAAAACAAAATCACTTGGTGGCTCTCTTTATTTTGTTACTTTTATAGATGATTTTTCAAGGAAAATTTGGATTTATACCTTGAAAACTAAAAATCAAGTGTTATATGCTTTTAAGCAATTTCGGGCTTCGGTTGAGAGACAGACCTGGAAAGAAATTGAAATGTATCGAATTGATAACGGGGAGAGTATATTGGACCTTTTGATGAATACCTGCAGACAACAAGGTATTCGACATCAAAAGACACCTCCCAAGACGCCTCAGTTAAATGGCTTAGCTGAGATAATGAATAGAACATTGGTTGAACGAGTAAGATGCTTACTTTCACAGTCAAAACTACCTGGATCCTTTTGGGGTGAGGCTTTAAGTACAGTTGTGCATATAAAATCTTACTCCATGCGTTCCTTTAGAGTTTGATGTTCCTAATAGAGTTTGGACAGGCAAAGAAGTTTCTTATGATTATTTGCGTGTATTTGGGTGCAAAGCATTTGTGCATATTCCCAAATATGAGAGATCTAAACTTGATGTGAAAACACGACAGTGCATATTTATTGGTTATGGACAGGATATGCTTGGCTACAAATTTTATGATCCACTTGAAAAGAAAATTGTAAGAAGCAGAGACGTTGTGTTTATAGAAGATCAAACAATAGAGGATATTGAGAAAGCGGAGATGATTTCAGCACCACAGGTTAGTGATAATCTGGTTGATTTAGATCCAGTTCCTCTTACAAATATCCCTACACAGGTTGATGAAGAGCAGCAGGAAGTCAATGTTCCAAATAACGAACATGTTCCCCGAACATGTTGAGATAGATAATACTATTCCCGAACCAGAGGCTCAATTAGATGTTCCACTTTGGATGTTCCAGTCCAGGAGATCCATTAGAGACCGACGACCTTCCACAGGTATTCGAAGATGAGTATGTATTATTGACTCGATGCGGGTGAACCAGAGTGCTATGCAGAAGCAATAGAAGATGAGTACAAAAACAATTGGTTCGATGCTATGCAAGATGAGATGCAGTCACTTTATGATAATCATACTTTTGAGTTGGTGAAGTTACCTAAAGGTAAAAGAGCTTTGAAGAACAAGTGGGTATATAGGTTGAAGCAAGATGAACATACTTTACAACCACGGTACAAAGCTAGATTGGTTGTTAAGGGATTCGGTCAGAAAAAGGGTATTGATTTTGATGATATATTTTCTCCGGTAGTAAAAATGTCTTCTATCCGTATGGTACTAGGCTTGGCAGCTAGCCTAGATTTAGAAATTGAGCAAATGGATGTTAAAACAGCCTTCCTACATGGTGACTTGGAGGAAGAGATATACATGGAACAACCTGAGGGTTTCAAAGTGAAAGGGAAAGATGATTATGTGTGCAAATTGAAGAAAAGTCTTTATGGCCTAAAACAAGCACCGAGACAGTGGTATAAGAAATTTGCGTCAGTTATGATAGAACAGGGCTATAAGAAGACTTCCTCAGATAATTGTGTGTTTGTCCAAAAATTTTCTGATTGTGACTTTATTATTCTCTTGCTTTATGTTAATGATATGCTGATTGTTGGCGGGAATGCTTCAAGAATTGAGTTATTGAAGAAGCAGTTGAGCAAGTCTTTTGCCATGAAAGACTTGGGCTCGGCGAAGCAGATTCTTGGCATTAGAATTACCCGAGATAGAGATGCTAAAAAGTTATTTTTATCGCAAGAGAAATATATCGAGAAGATCTTTCAGAAATTTTACATGGACAAGGCTAAAGTGATTAGTACTCCTCTTGCTGCCCACTTTAAGTTAAATATGATGCAAAGTCCTACGACCGATAAAGAAAAGAAAGATATGGAAAATGTTCCATATGCTTCAGCCGTAGGAAGCTTAATGTATGCGATGGTATGTACACGCCCGAGACTTGGCGCATGCAGTTGGCGTTGTTAGTCGCTATTTGTCAAATCCAGCGAGAGAGCACTTTGGAATGCGTGAAGTGGATTATGAGGTATCTTCGGGAACTTCAAATTTGAAACTCGTTTCGGGACCGGGAAACTTGAGTTAGTTGGATACACAGATTCCGACTTGGCAGAGATATTGATACTCGTAAATCTACTTCTGGTTATTTGATTTCTTTTGCGGGTGGAGCCTGTGTCATGGAAGTCAAGATTGCGAAGTGTGTTGCACTTTCTACAACCGAAGCTGAATTTATTGCAGCGACTGAAGCTAATAAAGAGATGCTATGGATGAAGAAGTTCTTAGAAGAACTTGGGTTCAAGCAAAAGAGGTATGTGCTATTTTGTGATAATCAAAGCGCAATTCATCTTGGTAAGAATTCATCTTTTCATTCTAGATCGAAACATATTGATGTTAGATATCATTGGATAAGGGATGTTCTAGATGAAAAGTTGTTGGAACTCGAGAAAATTCATACGGATCATAATGGCTCCGATATGATGACGAAGACTCTACCAAGAGAGAAGCTTGAACATTGCCGTTTGATAGCAGGGATGGTGAATCCCTCCACATTGTCGTGAGGGGGAGATTTGTTAGCTGGGTTCACTCCTATGTGGAGGAAGCCAATGAGTTCAAGCCCAAAAAGGGCTTGAGCCCATATAATAAGTTATATGAGGAAATATGGTTTCTCACTATTTATATAAAAGAGGTAGCAGCGAGAAAAGGAAACAAGAATAAGAGAAAAAAGAAAGCAGAAAATCGGGGTTTGGGGCAAGAATATCGATTTACATCAAGCTGGCGTTGGAGGTTGATTCGTGGTCCGATTGAGCTGAAATTTTGTCAGCATGTTCGTGGCACAATTTAATCGAATCTGAACGGTTTGATTTTTGTTTGAAGCTTCATACATCGGGTTTTTCGTGGATTGATCAAAACCTGCGTTTTTGGTCAAATTTATCCTTGATCTCTTGTGAAGTTCATGTGTATTGCCAAGAATTATGTTCTTGAGGTGTTTGCTGCGATGTACCTCTAGTATTTGCTAGAGAAGAACAATTTTATTGATAGTGAAGAATTTTCAGGTGGACTCCGGTCCCGTGGTTTTTTATCTCCTCACATTGAGGAGGTTTTCCACGTAAAAATCGTCTTGTGTTCGTGTGCTTGGTATTTATTTTTCTTTACTATATCGATTCCTATTAGGTTTACACAAGAGGGGAGATTATTTTATTCCGCTGCGTTGATTCGATATTGTTCGAATTATTACCGTTCTCCCATCAGTTAGGCCTCTTTTTTGCGGTCTTTGCCGAAGAATTGTTAGTATATATGTGTTAATGACCAGTTCTAAACCAGTCTTGCCACAATAATTAACGACGAAAAATTGATGAAGAGAATCGATTTTCTGCAAGTACTGCTCTTTATGTTTATTAGTACTTGACGTGCATGAACTATATAACAGCACTGTTTTTCTATTTCATGAAAACCATCCCGTCTATCAATATGAATCGTAATCTTATACATGACGGACTAAAAATCATAATGTAAATTGTTAAATAATTGCCCGAAAATAAATAAAAAATCCAAAGAATAATTGCCACCATTCTCCGGCCTGACCTTGTCCTGGGCTTGAGCAGCCCATTTGATGGGCCACTGCGTTAGGCCTAGTCCTCAAGACTCCTACATTACTAAAAGCGCACGAATTAGAATAATTCTTTTTTTTTTAAAAGGAAAATACCGCTAAAAACCATAAACTTATGCCCACTCTAATACCAATATCTCGAACCTCACAAAAACACTCAAAGTTGAACCGGTGTGATAAATAAGAATACCCTTACGCCTACCGCAAAAAAAAAGTATAAACTTTGCCCACTGCAACAATAATACCTCAAACTTCTCTTTCGTGCCACCAATGCCATAAAGTTATATAGTACGATAAGATTACATTGATGCAAGTTTTGACACAAAAAGTTTGGAGCATTGGTGTCGCAATGTACATAACTTAAGATTTTTGGTAACGGTATGTAATTTAAGGTGTTCGTGTCACAATGAGAATAATTTAGAGCTTGTGTTGGTATCAATACATAACTTTATTTTATTTTATTTTATGTAATTGTTCTTGTTTTGCCAAAAGTGTTTCTAATACATGTCAAGTCAAACCAATTTAACTAACTGGAGTATATCTCGATTAGGCAAAGGATAACATCAAGCACCACGAAGTAGCAACATTCCGATCAGTGTGTTATTTCGGGAAATATTTCGAGGGACTCCTATTCAATTTAAGAAAGTGCAAATTCCATTCAGGCAAAGTATAAATACGTTATACTTATACATCTTCAGAAGCTGAAAATAGAGAAATAGTTCACTTTGACATGGAGAGAAGCAGCCAAAGCGATACGTCCTCCAGGAGCATTCTACTCACCCTGGAGAAGCCAAAGAGGTGCTTCAGGCAGCATTGCTCCTCTCTGTATTGAAGCACTCCGGCAATCCTGTATCGAAGGGCGACGAACGCATGTGGCCGGAGGACGTTCGAGAGAGCAGTTCCCGTGCCCCGGCTTGCGGTCCCGACCCCTGGCTCGTCTGGCACGTGAAGGCCCTGATTGACTCTATTGGGCAGTGCTGGGGGCCGTTTGAGCAGCAGGCGACGGAGAGCGACATCATGGACCAGCAGAACCGGCTCATCCTGGCGAAGGAGCACGCCCGGGAGTTTGTGCTTCCGTCGTGGAGGTGAAGATATTCGATACAGAGGGGAAGACGTACGGTATGCGGTTCAAGATCTGGTGCAGCAAAGTATATGCCCTTACCAACAATTGGCAGGCGTTTGTCAGGGAAAATTAACTGGGGGTCTCGGATTTCCCAAGGATATGGGCGTTTAGCGATGTTCGGACCCGAGGATTGTGCTTAGAGATTGCTCGGATGTTGGAAGATCGGGAAAAGTGCTAAAAAGTCTTAAACCTTTTGTCTTTGTGCCGATTTAGTCCTAAACCTTTTTTGGTGCCGATTTAGTCTTAAACCTTTTTACATTATGCCAATTCAGTCATTTCCAGCTAATTTTGGCCAGAATTTGCTGACTGGACGCCGGCCGGCTAATGTGGCCTCGATCGACGTTGACGTAGACTACTTTTAATAATATTTTAATATTTTTGAATTTTTGAATTTTTGAATTTTTATTATTTAATTTATTTTTCTTTTTGTCTTCTCATCTTCTTCCTCCAGCCGGCCCGCCGGACCTCGGCGACCGACAAGAGGCGACAGCCGGCGAGGTCGACCTCGCCGGTGGCCGCGAGGGCGGCCTCGCGCCGGGCGGTGAGGCTCGACCTTGCTCGCCCGGCGCGAGGCTACCCTCGAGGCCCTGGGTGGTGAGCCTCGCCTCGTCGGATCCGGGCGAGGGTCGGGCCTCGCCCATGGCCGGCAAGGGCAAGCCTCGCCAGCTCGGCGCGTGGAGCATGGGGAGGAGAGCGAAGCCAACGGTGGCGAAGCTCGAAGAAGGAGATGACGCAAAGCACGAGCCGTAGTTCGCGGTGCTGCTCGGCAGCAGCGCGACGACGATGACGATGACGAGGAAGCGAACGAAGACCCGAGCCCGAAAATCGTCGAGAAGGCGCTCTCGGTGCACGCCGTGAAGCTCGCCTCCATGTTGCCGGGCGTCGACGTGTCGGAGGAGGATGACGATAGGCCTCGGTTCCGTAAGACCTCGAGGACCAAATCCGGCCGCCTCCCCGCGCCGAGCTGGCGAGGCTCGCCTCGCCACCCAAGCCTCAAGGGCGACCTCGCGCCGAGCGGGCGAGGCTCTCTCGTCGGATCCGGCGAGGTCGAGCCTCGCCGGCCATGGGCAAGGCTCGACCCTCGCCTCCCGGCTAGATCCGACGAGGGCAAGCCTTGCCGCCCGGCGTGAGGCCGCCCTCGCGGCCACCGGCGAAGTGGCCGGCAAGGTCGACCTCGACCTCACCGGCCGCCGCCCGGCCGGTCGTCGAGGTCCAAAGCGACCAGCCTGGAGGAAGAAGATGAGAAGACAAAAGAAAAAAAGTTAAAAGAAATTAAAAATCAAAAATTAAAAATCAAAAATAAAAAAATTCAAAAATTCAAAAATTCAAAAATATTATTAAAAGTAGTCCACGGCGCCGATTGGGCCACGTCGTCGGCCGGTGTCTAGTCAGCAAATTCCTGCCAATTTTGGCCGGAAAGGACTAAATTGGCATAACGTAAAAAGGTTTAAGACTAAATCGGTACAAAGACAAAATGTTTAGGACTTTTTTGGCACTTTTCCTCTGGAAGATCTTCAGCCAAGAGGAGGCTTTTTATTCGGCTGGGTAGGAGGATTGGTTTTCGTTGGGTTTGTCACATACCATCTTCAATAGCTTTCGTCCTAATTTCGTTGAGACATTTTTGTTTGGCTGTTATCTAACAAGAATTTTGTGAGAGCACTACTAATTATTTTCAATATTAAATTGTTAGATAAATGCGTGATTTTAGTATTTATACCAACTGTTTTAAAACTTAAATTAATGAATGATGGTGTAATTTGATATTTTGAGATATTCGTACATCCATATAATGATATCGATTGCCCGATTTAATATCATAAAGCAAAGAAGATCTACTGCAAGATCGTTGTTGAATGTTCGATATGCGTTCACAAAATCCTCACTTCATGCACTGAATTCTAAAGAGAGCGTGCCCTTCCGTTAGATACTCACTATATCATAGAAAATAGTGATTTATCAAGTTTTGGCACCTATTTTGATGCTTACAGTCTGTCAATATCTAATCGTAAATTTGTCATCTCTCAATTTTTATTGTGAAATTTTTTGATATCATTATCAAGTGTTCTTGTTAAATTAATATCTTAAGTTTGAATTTGGATATCGATTTATTAAATTAAATTTGTTGAGGAAGATTTTCCCTTGGAATTTCTTCTTCGTTGAAGAGCCTGTCCCTGCAAGAAAAGATTCGACACATTTATTGTACAAATTTGAATATGTTTATTTTGTGAGGTAAAAAGGTAATTGCGACAAAAGGACAAAAGCAAGAGTTTCTTTTCACTAGCCGAATTGTAGTTGGGCTTCTTATATTTCCCTGAGCGTGAGAAGCCACACGGTGGGCCCAGGTCAAAAGTGTTGACTTGGGCACCCATATAAAACGCATGGATTTTCTTCGACAAGACGAGTGCGGCGCGCAAACCGATAAGCGATGCAGGAAAATCAAGCCGCCGTACTAAGCAATTAAGCATAGAAGAAATAACCCATTCTTGTTTTTCACCGTACGCGAGGGTAATGCATTGGGCGTAAACATCGGTAATTTTATGCTATACGTTTACGTTAAATTAAATTATTTATTTATAATCATTTTAAATTTTGACCTTAAATTAGGTGTAAAAAATATTTAGACACGTGAGCTGTTGTAACTTTAATTATTCGATCATAATAGATTATATACTATTAATTCTCCCTATAGATATATGTACTGATACATTATATAAATCTTTAATGTTCTTATTTTTTTTATTTGTTTTTTTGGTATTTTTCGCATTGACTTATTTGTAAAATCCTATCGTTTTCAAGTATTCTTACACTTAAATTTTTGAATAAAAATTCAAATTTTGATCTCGTGGAATCGCTGCCAATGGATTTCTCCTTCAAGATGGCCGCCGAATATTCAATATTGTGTTAACATCTTCCCCACCTCATGCATGGAATACCAAGCACAACTTTCTTACCATCTCTTGTGTCATGGAAAGTAGTAGCACATCGGTCAGCTACCTGTACGATCTGTCTAATACGGACATAATTGATCCAAGTCCCTAACATTATTCTAGCGTACCGTGTTAATCAACAAAAACATATATTATACTTGTGAATTTTTAATTTTATACCAATTAGTTGTTCTATACTTTGATAGTTAATTATAATTTTAACTTTTAGTATTAAAGTAAAAGCCATCAAAACCCCAAACTTGTATATGTATGACACATTTATCCAAAAAAATTAGTATCACTAAATAAAGTTTGGGATCTTTGGTGTCTCAAAAAAATTTTGGAGTTGATTTGTCACCAGTATAAATTAAGAGTTTAAATTTGGGATAAATGTGTCACACGAATACAAGTTTGGAATTTGTCGTCACAAAAAAAAAAATAGAATAAATATGTTATAGTGGACATAGTCTAGGATTCTTTGTGGTTTTTTCCCCGGTACTAATGGTATGTTGAGATTATATATATTAAATATTTTACGCTCCATTTTAATCATATTTTAATACGATAATCCACAAAAGTAAACATCTAGTCTTATGTAGGTATTAAGAACTTATAAAGCTTTGACTAGTTGTCTTGTGAGTGTAAGTTTTGGTGTCGGGAACCCCCTTTTTTTGTATAGTTCTGGTTAAAGTCAATATATTCTTACCTTACCAAAAAAAAGGACTTATAAAGCTTTCAAAGATATTATAAAATATTTTCTGACAAAAAGAAAGGTGAAAAAATAGAGATCGTCTAATAAAAGGAGTAAAACAGAGGTCAACAAGGTAGTACTGGGAAACCCTATGAGAAACAGAATATTTTACATTTTTTCTTCCAAATGCAGATAGTGTACAATGAATTTGATTTAAAAATTATTTGGAAAAAATAACACTCTAAACGTTTTGCTATTTTTTCGTCAGTTGATTCGCTTCTCCATAAAATTAGTTCAGAGTCCCTTTTGTGAAATCGTGCTATATTTCTGTCCGAGAACAAGGGCAAGGTTGCTGCTGCCCACCGAAGTTCATCTCGGAGGAGGCCGAACCGAGGAGAGCGAATGGGGCGGCGCGTTCTCAGTTGCAGCTGACTAGAACCGCGGGTTGATGAGGATGTTTTGAAGTTTGGGATGGGGAGAGCTGGCAGGAGTTGCGCTCGTCGGAGCTGGCACACGACGTGGTTGTCGTTTGGCCAAGGTGGTACGTAGGGGATCGGCAACCGTTCAGTTGTTTTTAGCCGTCCTGCAGATAGGTGAAGACGCTCAAAAATTGGGAAGCGTTTCTTTGCTCGGACAAGTACAACTGCCCCCATCTCTATATTTGAATTCCTCTCTCTCAAAACTTCGTGATCGACTCCCATTCTGGTCACTTGCAACAGAGAAAACACAATGCCCCCGTCTCTCTTTTCGATCTCCTCCTCCAAAGGCGGCTCGGGCATAGTGGCTGCGATCTTGCCCACATTTTCAGGTCTTGAATCACCAAAATTGATCCACTTTTGTGTGTGCGTGAGTTGGGGGTGAGGGTGATTGTGGATCAACTCGGTATCTGTTGACATGCACACCCATCTTTCTTTCTTTTCGGCAAAACTTTGTATTTGAATGGCTCTTAGTCGTTCGTATCATTTGGGTACTGTTTTTTAGTCTTAATCTCACCATCCAATATCATCACCGATTCGTTCGCATCAAATGTGCTAACAATCGTACTAAGTGAAGGCGAACAAGCAATGTTTCCTCATGAACTCAACCAGATCGAGCGAGAAAATTAGGCGGTTGGTTGGTTTATAAGGCTGGTTATCTCATGATCACGTCTTGGATTAATCGGGACGGGCATTCTTTCTGAAGGTTGCTTTCTGGTGTTTTATCTACAGCTCTATCACACAACCCATTACCTTTTAATCAAGACCAGACCGCTGATCTTGCTTTTTGCTTTTAGTTTTATCGAATGGAGCCTTGATGATCACCATGTCAACCTCAACCATTACGATGATGTTCAGCGACCATCTAGATCATTTTGGTCTTGATTATTGTCGAAGCATTCGAGAAACACATCTCTAGAATTTCTGTGTTATTTTGGTCACTCTTCAATCATAAGGCAATTGTGGGGGGAGGAGCTATACACGGTTCAACCTTTTGGCGTAAAGGGGACTCAAGTATAAATTTTCAGCACTATGCAACTATGAGAGAGATTTTGGAATTAGTAGCTAAGTACAATCCTAGACTCATTTGATTGTCGCAGGCGAAAATACAAGGTAAGAGGACATAAAATCCTACCAACTTGCAATTGCACAACGATAATTTGTTTTCATCTCTGATGTTGACCTATAGTGTACAGACGCAAAATCCTTGAAAAGCCATGACAAGGATGATATGATTCTGTTTTTACCTCCGGTTATAGTAATCCTAATAAATCATGTATTAATGAAAGTAATTATAAAATCCTACCAACTTTCCTCTCTGGTTGATAATTTACTAGTCTGGCTGTTGCGTACTCAGAAGACTTGAAGTTGAGTTCACCAGCAACTCACTTCTTTCCTTTTGTTAAATCAGGAAAACAGTGGAACTGACTTCCTCTTGGGCTTCAACTCCAAGGGATATCGTCTTCCACTTTTGGCGGCGACTGTCTATCTATGGCACCACAAAAACACACAAACACATCAGGCTCTGGAGCACAGGTGAGTTGAAGAGGCCCAACTTGTTGACAACAGATTTAATAACACAAAGCCAAATTAACAATGTAACTAGGAGAAGCAAAGGAGAATACCTCGTAACACTAAACGCACTGAGCTTTCCTTCTAGAGAAAGACACCAAAGGATGCAAATTGTGTCACCAGGAATATGAATGAAACGGTTTATCCAGTCTAACCACTCCTGGGATATCTCATTAATGCAAAGTCCCAGTATTGAATTGTCATCACCATTTTCTGACCATAATGGAATTTTTAAATCTACTTAGTATAGATTGCAACATACAGCAAATGAGAAAATCAAAGTGAATGAAGAGAAAAGAAAACAATAGGAGAATGTCCTCTGCATAGGTTGATAAATGTAACACAGCCAGCCCCACCTTTTCTGTTTACACTTAACTGACAATACAACCACTAGGATTTGCCCTAGTGGCCACCCTTCCAACATGGAAGGGGGAGGTGAGGGGTTCAAATCCCCACCTTCTTAGGGGGATGGGGTGGGGACGCGTAAGTTTCAGGAGTGGGTTTCGACTCCCACGCCCTGCAAGAGGCAGGGCAAAAATCTGAGAGTGAGTGTAGAGTAGGAACAGAATAGGACTGACAAAAAAAAAAAAAAAAAAAACTGACAATACACTCTGTTGACTTAAATCTTGCGGAAACAATTCAATATAGCCAACTACTCTACCATAGAGCTACCTAGGAAAATGAGAGATCCAATCATTTCGAAAACCTTCATATAGGAAGCCTCCGCTAACGCCATTCACTCTGTCTGATCAACAAGAATGTAAACCACAAATAGTTTTTTTTTTTTTTTTAGTTTATCGGAAACCACAAATAGTTTGAAACAGTAGAGATTGCCCAAGTGAAGGAATATGTGGTTATCTTGTCCTTATGACAACATTAGCACTTTCAGAACAGTGAATGTACCAAGTACGTATCTAATCTTCCAAAATAAACGATTGTCAACATAGACTAACTAGCAAATCATGTATGAATGAAAGCAATTATAAATTTCTACATAGATACTCATATACCTTGAAGCTCAATTCTTGGAAGCCAGTAATCTCGGTCAATATAGACACGTGCCATCTCCTCACGATGACGCCAATCGAACAGGACAACGTGCTCGTCCACATTTTTTTGGTTAGCTGCAATTGCAAAATTGCTGAAATTATGGAGAAGAAGAAAAGAGGTTAGCCTTCACATGCTATGCAAGATAGTTTCCTTGGGTACTGCAGAAGGAAAAAGTGAAGTTACTAATTTCTGACAGTATTACCAGAAGTCGAATATCTATATATAAGTAGGAATAAAGAGGGAATACGTCAGTTTAACTTTCTCATGAGATCAATGCACAATTAGACCAAAGCAAGAGGTTCAATTTTATGAACAGGCATGTAACTCGTGTTAGTTTGCGAATGGGTTATTTCCATGATGGAAGACCAAATTTCGACTAGTATCAACATGAGAAAATTAGACCATAATCAAGGCTGTACACCGGACACAGGTGATAAAAAATCATGTATTAAATAGCCACGAGTTAAAAGAAAAACAAATTGAAATATTCAGAAGTTATAATCTCTCAACGGAGATAAGCAAAGGGATGCAAGTAATCAGAGTCTCAAGGACAAATAGAAGAAGTGATATATGCAGATAGAGTAGAAAATGAGAACATTACTGGTTTCGCAAACAGCTAAAGAACAGATGCGGTCCACTTCCTGCGGGCATAATATCTTCAACAATTCCAGGGAAAACATCATGAAAGGACTGCAGTACCGCCACACAAAAGAACATTACTCTTCTCATGAACCTCCCTCGCTCCTTAATAATAATAACAACAATAATAACAATAATAATCATAATAATAATTTTTGTCAAATATACCTGAACGTAATCAACTGATAGCGCCAATCTTGTCGAAGTTGTTTCACCCTTAGGCAAAATCTCGCTGACTGTGAGACTGATTACTAGCAAAAGATAACTTTCCTCCATGCCATCTAAGGTAAGTTGAAAGCATCCTAGAATGATGCGATCCGGACAAGCCCACTTGAGAGAATCCATTGACAACATAGTACAAGAAATTTTCAGTATTGGAGAAATCAAATCAACACGGTGGGAAAATAACCAAGACATCAAATCTTAGGGTATAATCAAACTATAAAGCACATAAATCTATCCTTACATACCACTAAATATAATACCCCCCTGCTTTAATTGGAAAATCCAAAACAAAGAATAAGTCAAGCTGGATTTGACCAAATGAAAGTGGTAAATGCAAATCAAAAAAGTAATTGGAAATTGACCTTCTGAAAGGCAAGTCCTGCTGACAAGTCTTAACACAGGTCAAAGTCACAACCTGCTTTCTAAGTGACCTAAAGAGAAGTACTGCATTTGACGTAACGACCTTATGCACACTTAAGCGTTTTTTATTTCTCTAAAAAGTGATGAACATAAAAATTCATATTGTCTCTTGGATCTTTGCATTTTGAAAAGGGCATCTTTAAGCATAGTTTTGAAAGCTAGGATCTTCCTCGTAGAGAAGGAACCACCAGAAACAAAGGAGATTCTACAAAAACCCATGAAACAATGTCAAAACTTGCTTTTGAAGAAATTAACCGAGAAAAAATACAGATAATCTCTGTATTGTGAAAAACATTACTAACCCTCAAAGCTGGACGACTCAGGCGCTGAGAAAGAATTGTACATTAGTCTAATTAAGATAGCTGACTCGTTTCTTGTAAAGAGGAAATTTTGATATGTTGTGGTGGTGCAGCCTGAAGGTTGCCAGTAAATGCTTCAAGGACATAACAAGTTATCTCACTCATCTGTCTACAACAAGAGATCCCTGTGTTTTCTAAAGGTTTCAATGTTCCATCAAATCCAGTCCCTTGGTTTCATTAGAGACTAAAGAAGTGCTGTCCATGCAGTCCTATCTTCTGCTTTTCCCTCGTTCTAGGCCCGCAAAGTAATAATAATGACCAAATATGGGAAGGGCCTTGCTGATAGACAAATGATGGTAAAAGTAATTCCAACTGCCGCTGTTTACCCGGCTATGAAGTCCTAAGCGACAATGAACTGACATCTGCAGATGATGGCATCGCATTATTAAAAAAATAAGCTGACAATTCTGTTGCGATGATATGGGAAAATCTCAGTTCAAATTTTGCTGTCTAGAATTATCTCACATGGACAAACAACCTGAATACCATTTGTCAGAAAGAGAATTTGACAAATAACTCCTTTTGGAACTTTTCCTAATTTGGTCTACTATACCATAGAAACCTTAAAGACCAAAGTTATTCCTCGGAAAAAATTCAAGTGTGAACAGAATCCATATATGAGAAAAACAACCCTTGCACGTGCAATTATGCAGCGAACCTTATCTGAAGGACCATATTAACAATCCAAAATCCAACCTCAGTGAAAAATAAAGCATGAAAGATCGTCTTCCAACTAACCTCTTGCTCAGGGTTAAAGGAAGGTATGCCTTCAGATGACAAATTATGAGCAAACTGCCAAACACAAAAATCTGAATTTGAACATTGAATCAATGTACCTTTCACACAAAAGTCATCAGAATTTCCCGTCCATGGTTGGAGTGACAATGTGATGTGGGACTCCTCATTTAATCTAGGTGAAAGAATTCTTAGCTCGTCATTCCTTGCCACGGCAATATAATCAAATCCTGGACTGCAGTCAACTATAAGGAGAAAGGTGAAAACAGAGAATGAAGAATAATTAGAATGATTTTGCTAATTATTTGTTTATATTTTAAGGTTTTACAGTCCAAACAAATAACTAATAACGCCATAAAGCAGTGTTAAAGTATAACAGAAAGAACTTTCATAAACTAGACAAAACATGATGGTTAAAATACTCTATAAGCATACTTTGAGAAAGTAGTTCCAGAGCTCATTCCAGTATGAAAGAATAATAGAATGATATAATCGTCTGTTTGATCCTATTATGGAATTTTCAGCAACAGATTTTCTTGGATCAGATAACCATCAAGGTGTCAACAACCTCCCATAACCAGACAACGTAAATGAGACAGCATGCTAAGAGAAAGCTAACCATAAGCTTCACATCACCTGCCGCATAAGAAAAGCTATTCAGTGGAACTTTCCAACTTTAATCAAGGCTCAACAGATGCACCAGCATTTGGAGTAGATATAGTCTAGTTGATCCCCCAAACTCCATATAAACATCACTAGATAAGTTGGTCTCTCAAACTCAAAGGGAGAAAATGACACATTGAAATAATCCATTTTCTTGAGCAAGAATTGATACTACAGTAAAATGAAAACCACAAACCAAGCAGCATTAACATGCGACAAATAAGTATACGGCATAGAATAGCATGGCAGAAGGTAAACTAGACAAAACCCAATGCTTAAGGTACTCCATAAGGATACTTGGTGAAACAGAGCAAGATTCATTCCAGCACTCATCACAGTGTATGTAAATACACTGATCAACAATACGCTATGCTTGATCCAATTATGGAACTTTCAGCAGCAGACTTTTTTGAACCAGGGAGTCACCGCAGGTGAACGCTCTCCATAAACAAAGAATATAAATGAAGACAGCATGCTAATTTTATAGAAAGACTGAATGCAAGCTTCACGTCAACTATACAAGTAATAAAAGCTATTCTATGATACTTTCAAACTTTTGTCAAGGCTCAACAGATGCAATAGCATTGGTAGTATGTACAAGTTAGTTTATCCTCCCAAAATCCAATAATCAGCAATAGGTAAGTTGGTCTCTCAAACTCAAGGGCAGAAAGGGACACATCGAAATAGAGTCCATTTTCTTGAGCATGAACTGATACTGAAAAAGAGTCACAAAGCAAACAAATGACGATAAGTAACAAAGCATAAAGCAGCATTGCAGATGGTAAACAGAAAGAGCTTCATCAAACTAGACAAAAATATAATGGTTAAGGTACTCTAGGAGAATAGTTTGAGAAAGCCACACCAAAGAGGTCATTGTAGCGTATACTGCAATGTCAGAACGATCAACAATACACCATGTTTCCTTCATATTTTTTTTTTCCCGTTAATTTTATCTTTCCTTGGACATTTCTGATGTAATCTTCAGCTACTTCTGTGAAGTGCTCCTTTAATTGGCTTTGAGCATGTTTTTCAAACTCTGTATAGTCTTCTGATTTTTTTTTTTTTTCCCATGTATGTACTTGAATTCTTTTCTCACTAATATCCTTTATTATCAGTCAAAAACGATCCACCACATTTGATTCAATCAAGGAATCTTCAGCACCCAGATTTTCTTGGTTCAAATAGCCATCCCAGTTAGACAATCTCCCGTAAGCACACAATACAAATGAAGACAGCATGCTAATTTATTAGAGAAACACTAATTGCAAACTTCATGTCAACTTTGCCACAGAAGAAAATCTATTTGGTGGAACTTCAAATTTTCATAAATGCTCTAAGGATGCACACGCTTTCATTATATGTATAGTTCAGCTTATCCTCCAAAATACAAATAATCAGCATTAAATTGGTCTCTCAAACTCAAGGGAAGAAAAGGACACATTGAAACAGAGTCCACGTTCTCAAGTATGAATTTATACCACAACAAAGATCCCTGGAAATCAAGTGCAACAGGGACCGAAGTCTCTACAGAGCAACATTATTTTAAACTACCGGCCATAATAAGCAGAGGCTAATGGATGAAGTTCTTGATTGATAAAGCATACCTGCATCAACCTTATCCAATGAAAACTCTAAAGCTCCATCAATGCTCCCATCATACAGTTTCCCACAACTTGTCAGAAGAATGTATGAATGTTCATTTAGCCACATCATGTCCTTTACAGATCTTCCTCCATCTATCGTGGGAGATAAAAAAGGCGCTTGCTCCTGCACAATTGGAGAGCTCAATTAGGAGCAAACCCTTGTCAGCGTAGATGCGTTACTCCTCTATGAAGGCAGAAGAAAAGTCAAAGACAACATAACTTTATAGAATATAATTTGAAATGCAGAATTGCAAGATGCATGATGTTAACAGCGCACAAAGGAAGCTTTCTCTTTCCAATCACATGTCAAAGTGTTTAGATTCAATAGGTTTTAAGTCGCTATATGTGCTAGCATACCCACTAATTTGCGTACTAAGCCTATGGAGAATAAAGATGGAGAAGGGGATAAATAAGCATACTGCAAATAATCACCGTGTACTTCAAAATATGGTTCAAAAAGTGCATCAGATGTACAGAGACGATGATGGTCGATGTATGTACAACCTACTGAATCAGATTTATTCATAATTTTGTTATTTAGTGTATGTCCTAAAAAATGAGGCTACAGCTAAACCAGGATATTAGAGCTCAAAGAGGCATCCACTTCTATAGGGCTAACGCACATTTCTATTTTGGTTCATGATTCTGTCTTTACAATGGATAACCTGGCCCTATAATCATTTTGCAGATAATATAAATTGGGGATTGTAACTGACGATATCTCAAGTCCTAAAAGCCAAAAGAGCATATGGAGGAAAATGTCCAAAAAGCAGGGTCAGCCCTACCAACCCCTAATCTGTACTGGATTTAACGGCATAGAAATCACTTGCCATTTGGTCAGCGTCTAACAAGAGGTCTTGATGAACATGCTCAGAAAGGAGTCATGAGTTAACTTCTTTTTAAGGTTCTCCACATGTAGGGAGTGTAGCTGGAATAGCAATTCTAGCCCCAAAAGTTCTGAGCCTTGTTCTCATACAAAAATGATCTCACAAAAAGGACTCTGAACCAACCTGTCTGACAAGCGATTCAACTGAGAACAAATTAACGGTTCCACCAACACAAGCTACAAGCGTCAAAGATTCAGGAGAAAGCGAGAGCAAGCGAACTCTCCCCACAGGAACCTCTACGATGGAGCTGCTCCTCACGGATCCTTCCCCACCCCGCATATGTGTCAACATCACATCCCAGGTATGCGCAACTACAAATCCTGCACAACAGAATACAATTAGCATCAAAATGCACTGCAGGCGATCAATTGAACGAACGTATAAAGATCTGTAACACACCGGGGGGGTGGGCCACGAAGAGGAGTCCGTACCGCTCGGAGACGGCGAGCGCCTGAGAGGGGAGGTATTCACGGTCGTAAGGCATGGGATCGCCGTCTCCGCCGTTCCGGACCGGAATCGGCTCGCCGAGTCGGTGGAAGAAGTAATCGTTGATAACCTCGTGCTCTCCTTCGACCGCATCGTTTAACACGATCTGGGCCATGACAGAAGAAAGAGCAGTGAAGGAACAGCTGAAGTTCGGGGCAAGTGAAAGTATAAATTCGTGGCTCGTGCTCTAGAAGGCTCGAAAAGATTACGGGTGCTACCCGCGCGAATTGTCATTAAAAAATGTAATTAAAATGGAGAATGAAACATTTAGCATAAATGCAACGTCATCTTAACTTGTCATTAACTGTAAAAGGTACGAACAGAACTAAAATGAAATTTCAACATATATAATAAGAAACGTTATATATCGTATATATTATATAATTTCTGAAATGTATATAAAAAAATTTATATTTATTACCAACTAATATAAGAAAATCTTTAAGTTGTGTTTAAAGCAGTCTCTGGTCTCCACTGAAAGATAAAGAGAGAAAGGAAGGAGGGTCTTCCTTTCACAGCTGCCAAAGGCCTCCTCTCTAGAGAGAGAAAAGAGAGACGACACTGTTTGAACGACTTCAAGTCATTTTCACCAATTTTTTTGATACGAAATAAACATTCATATTTGTTTACTAATATAAGAAAAACTTTAAATTATGTATTTTTCTTATATGCATTTCAGAGATTGTATAATATATGCGATATATAAATATCTTTTTCGATTTTTTTCTAACTGGTATTTGCGATTTGCTTGTGCATTTTGGTTCGGCATCGATATCCCGTTATGGGTCCTGCCATTTCTGATTGCCGTGCGTGTCTCGATGAATGGGGTTTATGGCAAAGTCGAGTCACGGGCACCGTTAGCTCGTCAAAATTTGATTTTTTTTTCAAGTGATATTTGTGATTTGCTTGTGTGCTTTGAGTAATTAGTGGGATTTTTACTCCTGGAGGGATGATCAGTTAATGCAGTTGCTCGAGTTCTTCTTCTTCTTTTTTCTTTGGTTCTTGATTTTGAAGCTGCTCGTGGTGACTTCTTTTTAATCATTTGCAGGAGTTTCTGACAAAAATGAGATCTCAGTATAATGCATATGAAGATTCTTTCGTCAATAAGATCAAAGGTATGTCACGTTTTACTTTGGGAAATTCAGTGTGAGACATGCCTTAGGATGCGAGCTTTATTTATCTGCTTCTAGGACATAGTTTTGGACTGCAGCGTGAATTCTGTAGCCAGTGAAAAATTTGTTGGGATAGGCGTTGATTGTTAAACTCATTTCGAAGGAGTGAGGAGGTTTGACCACAATTAATTTGGGATTTTGTAGCTGATGAGATGAAATTGTAAAGGAATAATACATCCGCCATGAGGAGTTTGTGGTTTTTGTCGGATCATGCTGGATTGACACATCTGAAAATGATCTGTAGGCCATAAGATAATTGAGCAGGATGTACAAATCATAATATAGGACTCAGTCATTGGGTTAGTCTTGTTCATTCTCATGATGCACTGTCTCCTTTTAACAGATGAAGTCACGAGTGCAAGGGAACATCCTGGAACAACTGTTGGGGTTTCTGTTGCAGCTGCCCTCCTCCTCTTGCGGGGTATGAGCGGTCGTCATCTGTGCAATAATCTCATAGTTTTTGTTAAGCACGGGATTCTAAAACCAGTCATTTTTCAAGGAGCTGTCCTTTTCACCCATGCTACATCCTTTTATTACTAGCTGTGTCAGATTTTTCTCCTGGCAATACATTCCACGTTTATACAACTAAGGATCTGTTTAATCACAAATAGTGATTACTCAGACATATGGGAAGGATGGAACCAATCAACCACTATTGTTCCCAGATTTGTCTGCCAAATTCATGCTCGAGCAGAGAATTTGCTTCTTTTATGGAGATATTTAGTGTGCGTTTGGTAACATTTGTTTAAAAATTATTCCAAAAACAAAAATAGAAAAAAATGTTTCTATTCCGAGAACAATTTTTGAACAAAAACGTATCTCAGTAAATTTGTTCCGGTAATAAAAATGAACAAAAACACGTTTGGTAAATTTGTATAATTTTTTTATTTCTTTTATTTTTTAATATTTTTATTTTATTTTTTCTATTTTCTTTCTTATATTTCTTATTTATTTTTCATTTTTTCATTTTTCTTTTTTTTCTTCTTTTGGGTGCGGCCTCGCCCAGCCACCGGCGAGCCCCGGTGAGGTTGAGCTCGCCGGCCGGGCGAGCTCGGCCTCGTCGGATCCGGGCGAGATCAAGCTCCCCGGCCCGGTGCGAGGTCGCCGGCCAAAGAAAAAAAGAAAGAAAAAGAAGAAGAAAAGAAGAAGAAAAAAAGAGAAAGGAAAATGAAAAAGAAAGTGTTTCTACATTTTGTTAAGAAACAAGAAACAACTTTTTTTTTTTTTTTTTTATTTCTTGTTTTCTATTCCAGGATGTGTTTCCGGAAACGAAAAATAATTTTGAAACAAATTACGCAAACAAACGTGTTTATGTTCTTTTTTTGTTCTCAAGAATAAAAAAAACAAAAAAATAATTTAAAAACAGAAAAAAAAAAATCAAAACAAACGCAGCCTTAGTTTACTATTACTTAGGTTAGCATTTGTCTTGGAACATGGTTTTGGCTGACTGTTTACAATAATGTCATTTCAAGGATCGTCTATGTTGAGCTTCTAGGTAAATAAAAATCTAATTACGATAATTACGATATATTAAACTCTCGTCGTTTTATTCAAAGTCTTGATTATGAGGACGATTGCACTTCATCTATATTGGCATATGAAGAGGATTTGTGTGACTGTTACCCTCTCCCTTTTAGAAAAGAAAAGTTTTTCACGCATGAGGATTCCTAGTTAGGATGCAATTTTTTTGAGTTTACTGTTTCAAAAGGACAGTAGACAATTTTAAATGCTGCTATTTAATCCATTCTAACTTCTCCTTCCTCTGTCCTTGTATATCCTCTGCTTCTCATTGAAGCCTGGATGTTATTTGAAGATCCTTCTCCTCTTATTACATATGAGGAGGAGGAAGGCACTTTTTTTTTTTTTTTTTTTTTTTTTTACTGGCACACTATAGTAGCCACCGGGACTTACAGACTATCGCACATTTGTTGGCTCCAAATGTGTGAGGGCTTTTTTGGGCGGGAAGACAGAGAGATGATGATGATGAGTGCCCTAGAGATGAAAACATTACGGGCTCGCAAATTACTAAGAATAAAGCAACTATGGTATATAACATTAAAATTCACAAACATAAATGTAAAGTACTATAATATCCATAAATATCGTGTTATGAATACATATGGACAATTGAAGCGTTTGTCTTCAAACTACTATGGGAAAAAAACTCTGATTTTTTTTTTTTTTACTTTGTTGTGTTAGATTAAAAAAATTCCTTTAATATAAAAGAGTTAAAAGTTAAGTAGTCAATAATGGAGAGAGAGGAGACGGATGAGGGGGATGAATTATTGCCCATGTGTTATGCTACTTTCATGAAGAAAGCTTCATAATCTTTACTTGCAACGAGTAGCGTCCAATTCTAGCAATCTACAATTCCAGGCGGTACATTCATAGACAAATTTAGAGACAATTTGCTGTGACGGTCTATTTGATTGTTTTGTCAATTTCTTTTTATAAGAAAGGAAAATTTTACACAAATAATGCTAAATACTTTTCTCAATGTGCAATCAGATTGCAAGTATTTTGAGTCTAATGCAATCTATTCCTTCTGGCCAAGCTCAAATAATTTTGCCAATGTAGTATGTGTAAGAATTCCATGCGTTGATTTTTTCAAACACTTTCTTTCCCTAAATTCTAAATATTTATATCCTGGTGCCCCCGTCAACCACTTCTCCATGAAGAGCATTAAAAAGTGCTCCATTGAGCTGTAATGGACTACATCATCAGATTTGATTAAGCAGTTATTGAAAAATACTTGATTGCCTCAGATTTAAAACATTTGAGGCTTAGTTGCACTTATTCAAATGTTTAGGATTAGACCGTATACTAGGCAAAACATGTAGAAACTTTGTGCAATTTTCACTAAGAAAAACCAATTTTAATAGACAAAGAGATATATAGTTTACTCAATGGAATAAAAAAAGTTTATAGAATCATATTGAATACTTTGAATAAGTTTGAGGGCTAAAGTATCTTTTTCCCTTACTTTTCCTATTATTATTTTTTTACACAGTGGCAGCACATATAGATTTATTAAATATTTATCTCTGCACCATCTGCGCAAGAGCATACTCCAATTTCATCGGATTCGAATATTAAATCACGAACAACACATAAATTCAAAACAAATGTTTATAGCTTATTGACAAGTAATAAGAGCATGTTAGTAAATAAAGTGCACCGATTTTATTCACAATGGTTACATATAATCTCACGCACACAAATATAAATAGTCGGGGTAGAATCATAATATCGAGCCACATAGAGCACACGTGTCGGCACATCAACATTAATAAAAATGACTAATATCAATAGAAAATTCAAATTGATATACCCGTGTTACATTTATTCAAAAGCAATTTATGTATTATAAAAACTTCCAAACGAATACATATAATTACCCAAAATTAATTTTTAGGTCACAAAAATTTCAAACGAGTATATTTGTACCACAGTTATACCAAATTAGGGATAATGATACAAATGATTCCTTAACTTTAGTCTAATGTGTAATGCAATCTATTAAATTTTTACTTTGTTC
Source organism: Eucalyptus albens (assembly GCA_014182695.1). Classification (NCBI taxonomy): domain Eukaryota; kingdom Viridiplantae; phylum Streptophyta; class Magnoliopsida; order Myrtales; family Myrtaceae; genus Eucalyptus; species Eucalyptus albens. Next base: position 25,507,395 of record CM024655.1, on the reverse strand, counting down.
AATGTGATACCTAAATTTTTTGTACATGTTCAATATAGTTTATGAATTATATAAAAAATGTTCAATATAATCCTTCAATTATTTTAAGATTAGAGATAACATAGAGTGTAGGGACTAACTTTAACTGGTATGAGTTTTCTGGCGTTAGAATAAACTTTTTGATGTAATTAGTGTTTTTATGCCAAAAGTGTACTTAATTCACGTCAAATGGAACCAAATCAGCAGCTCAAATGGGGAAATTCATCCTTTATTATATAAGAAATTGTAAAATTGCCACAAAATTATAGCCTTCTATTTTCCATATTGAAAAATCGAGAATTGGCTTCAAAACTGACATTTAAATCGGTTCAAATCATTTAAGACAGAAAAAAAAGAATTAAATCTCCTCTCCGCTGGTTCAGCTTTATTTCTGGAAAACGATACCCCTTACCAATAAAATTGCCCATGTGATCTTGATAGACGTGCGATGTGTCGAGAAAAGGATTGCACGGGCTGGGAACCCAACGACGACTCTAAACTACGGAGGAAAACTACCATTTTGAAAATTGCGTAGGCTTAAAGTATGATAATGATTAAATTGCTCGATTGACTCGTCTTATTAGGGTTAGCCTCGCAGGAAAAAAAAATTGTTATTTTGAACATAAACGATGATTCATCTTGATTGAACAATCACATCTTGATTGAACAATCACGAATGAAGTTAAGTCGATTTAAATTTGATCTCTCAAGTGTCTCTTTTATATATGTCATTCATTTTCAATTTTGGTGTCCCTTCTTCTTCTTCTTCGCCCTTTGTTGTGCGTCAATGACATTTGAAGATGGAAATTTCTTTGAAGATTGGGGCCAAACAGTGTCCTCTCTCTCTCTCTGGATGCCATGGAAGCTCGTCGCCATTGTACCCTTCTTCTTGTTCTGCTTCAGCTCTGTTTTTCTCTCGAAGCAAGAACAGAGCCACCGTCATGAAGAAACTCTGATAATGTCAAGACTCACTCTTTCTCACCAACTTGATGGTTTCAGACAGCACGAAGTTGACTTTCTAAATAACTGAAAGCTCACTCTTTGGATCTTGAAGAAATGAGGCCTGTTGCTGGCTGTGACGCCTAGTGCTTCTCTGGCCAATTCTCATCCTGAAATAGTTCCACATGTCCATCCCGCAATAGGCAAAAGCTTTCCTGGTGGATCACAATCATTTTCAACACTGTTTAAATCAACGTCATCTCCGTCGTCGCGGTCGCTGGCCAATTCATCTTCCATTCAGCCTTCTACGTTGCTTAATGTTCCTTCAATCAAAGGGAATTTTCATTATCTGAGGTGTCATAGGTGGATCTTGGATGACTAGCAGTAGCAGGGCAACTACAGATTATGATAAGGCGCTTCCATTAGACTTCTCATTATCAACATCATCATGCTCGGTCACTTCTCCTCTTCCCCCTTCTTCCTCCCCCTACACCATTTCATCTTCTTCCGTCCAGGCTTCTAAAAATTTAGTGCCTTCGCTCGCTTCCTCCCCACCCTGAAATTATGGTTGGAAAATCAAAAGCCAGAGATACAACAGGATTTGCCCAGTGTCAGTTTTGGAGATCCTCCAGAACCCTCACCTCTTTTGGCTGAGAGTTTTACATGTTCGTCTGCCGTGAAAATAGAAGCGTCAGTATCATCTACCCCCAGTGAACTTTCTTCTGGACCATTACTGGAGTTCAGGGCATAAATAAACAGATAGGTAGTCCTCAGTGAACTGAAACACTGAATGCTCCTCCAGAGCAGCCATCTGCCGGAAGCTTTTCATTTCCAACTGCATTTATAACTTCTTTGATTAACACAATTCAAAAGACCGAAAGTCTGGACGTTGCAGTTACACAAGTGGACGAGGAGGAGGCTCCTAGGATTAATGAAAAACCTGATCTTGGTCCGGGAAGTCTCAATGCTTTTGGCCTTGGATCTACCTCCCAATTTGACCATACCCAGGGGAAGCCTGTTTGGCGTTTCTTTTGGTAGTGCAGCAACAACACCAACAAGGTCTCCATCTGCTATGACAGCACCCAGTGAAGAGCTGTTTCGCGCTGCTTCTTTCACGTTCCACTCTCCAAAATCTTCAGAGCCGTCAGGACCACCAAATGGGAGTGCATTCTCTGGAGGCTATGGTACTCCAACAAATGCTCGAGTTCGCACACAGAGTGGATTTGGTCAGCCATCCCAGATTGGACCTGGTCAACCCGCTCATGGATCGCTTCTTGGCACTTTTGGACAGTCAAGACAGATTGGCTCAGGTGGAGGTGCTGGCTTCACAACTTCTAGCAGTTGTGGTGGGAGTTTTCCCAGTGCTAGTTCAAATGGTGGTTTTTCTTCCACCGGCACCGCAGGTGGATTTGCAGGGGTTGGTTCAACAGGTGGTGGATTTGCTATGCTGGTATCTTCTGGCGGTGCGGCCTGAGGTGGAGGTGGATTGGGAGGATTCGCTGCAGCTGCCTTATCAAGTGCTGGATTTGCACGAGCTGCTTCTGGGGGAGGATTTTCGACTGGCGAGGGTCTGTTGCCCCCTAAATTGACCATATTTATATTTTCATTTACTTTTCTTTTTAACGTGATGACCGATTTTCTTTATTTAAAAAAAAAATGTTGTTTGGAGAGAACATCGGCAAAAAAAAAGAAAAAAATCGAACAGATTGAAAAAGTACAGGAATAAGCCGTGCCATTGTTCAATTTTTTTCTTTACTGCTACGTAAATGTTAATATCATAAAAAAACCCTACATTATATTCATCAAAATTGTGTCCTCTGTGATGCTAATATCTTTAAAAAATTGTGCCACAATATCTCCCACATTTACTCTAATGTGACAAAAATATCATACATCATTATTGCATCCAAGATACCTATTGAAAATCCAATGTGGTGACTTGTGTGGACATCTGTAGGTGAATGGAGCTAATGTGGATCTGACATGACTTTAGTTAAGTCCACAACAACGTTGATTCATATAGAATTATCATTATATGTGATGAGCAGATCGCTTGTTAAAGTTGAGAAGAAAATTGTAAGGTGATTAGTATTAGGGTTGTTAGTGACAATAGTCCAATGCACATGACGACACAAGCTTGTTGACTTGAGGCAGAAGAGATGAATGTTCGAAGACAATTTCCAGCATAGTCATTTTAGCAGATCACTTGTTAAAGTCGAGTAGAAAATTGTAAGGCGATTAGTATTGGGATTATTATGACAACAGTCCAATGCACATGACAACATAAGCTTGTTGACTTGAGGCAGAAGAGATGAATGTCACTCCCAAAGATTGCCAAAGTAGGTTGATGTGATTTTCTTTGAGCAGTGTGTTCCAACATGGAAAGTGGAGGTTGGGGATTCGAATTCCCACCTTCTTGGGAGTTGAGGTGTGGATGATTTAGTTTCAATTATGAGTTTCGATTCTCATGTCCTACAAGAAAGCAATACAAAAGTCTGAGAGCAAGAGTTAGAATAGGAGAAGAAGATGACCGACAAATTAAAAAAAAAAAGTAATATTATCATTATTGGTTGTCAAGGCATCGTGTAAATTAGGGCAACAGACGAATGGCTATCCATAGCAGAGGAAGAGCTGGAAACACAAGACCAACAAAGTCATCAATGAATCTGATAAACACGTTTTGGAATATTGATGTCACGTTCCATATTAAATCCACCCAATTAAGATCACTCATTAATGACAGATCGAGTTTGATAAATTCGCCCTTTAAAACAAGAAGTTTTCTAGCCCTAGGGATGGCATCGACTAGAATTTGTAAGGTGCTTTATGAGCCTTTGGATAATCAAGCGTTCGCGATCATGCTTCTTGATTATCAAAGAAATTTGTTTACTTTAAATCGTCTAATTAGGTGAGAACCACTAAATCTCCCCTATTAAGTTGAATAGATTGTTCTGTTCTCAAGGTATCACGACCAGCGTCTTCGAGTCTATTTTCCAATGCCGGTTCCAAGGGTCGGTTTCCAGGTTCGGCTTTATCTAGGAAGGTGTCGGCTGATCCTCCACGCAGGATAAACGGCAATGTAAGGCCTCCAAAAGTGGACATCCCGATGTATACGGTTCTCCAAATTGGATATACACAAGCTACATCAGCGTGTTTAAGTCACTCTCAAAATTTATATTATTTTTTCCCGAAATAATTATAGATTCTAAAAAATTTTGTTTGTCCTTTTATCTGAGCAATTGCCTTCCCAAACGACAACCTAAGAAAATTCCCGATTACAAATTCAATGCGGTCGATGCATTATATGATAAGGAAAAAAAAATGGGGAAAATGATTATTGATAATTTTGAAATTTGTTTTGACGAAATAATTTTTACACGACGGTTCGCATCGCCTGCGTCAAACCAATTATGGTTTTTCATTTATTCGATTTGTTGATATCTTGTGCTCGGTTGAAGTTTTGTAGTTATCTCGCGTTAAACTCTAGATGTTTCGTATGTGTCAAGCGTTGTACTCTCCTGCTTTTCTTTATAAAATATTGACTTCGACCGCGAGAATCTTCCACAAATCCATGCGGTGGTTGTTGTTGGCTAATTTTCTATTCACTTTAGAATGGTGACGCGAGAGATATCTACGTACATTATAAAACATTATCTACTAAAAGATAAAGCAAATTAAAAGTAATTGCATAATCTTCTGCATAAAAGTGACCCGGGAATATTCAAGTACAATTTCTACGTATTTCATCCATTTTTTAAAAAGTTTTTTGGTGATTTACTTTTATGTCATTATTTTATCGACAAAAATCATTATGAATTCCATATCTACAAATACTATGTATGTTTCTATCTAGCCACGCATTGATATTAATATTACATTTATATTGCACCACAAAATCAAGGAAACCCAAAGTAAGCACTTCATAAACTATCAATATATGACTTTCAAAACGACCAACGTATTGTTCAGAAATTATGTGCATCATGTATACTAAATTACTAAACAAAGGTAGACTAGCATAAACGGTGCAAGAGTCCAAAAAATTTGGTAGCGGCTGTTTTTTGGGTAGAGTGAACATTAATTTCTTATTAGGATTATGGTGCCGTCAATCCAAGTTCTTTTTAAATTATTTAATTTCTTTCATTTAGGATTATCAGCGGAGTCAAGTATCACATCCTCTTCCACTCATCCCTGTATATCGGCCAGTATGATCTCGATACTATTTCTTTTTCAAGTTATGTGTGGACCAACACAGTAGCGCCACGCATGCACCGACTAGGCAATGATAATGGAAAATAAAAGAACTCTCAACGCCTAAGAATCAGACAGAGAGAAGAATGAGGGGAAATGGGGCGGCTCATAAAAGGAAAAGTCTCCGACCCAAAATAAATAAAAAATAAATAAAAGCAACAGTCAAGGGATTCTTGTGAGAGAATCTTTTTAACTGCTGTCTTTGCTGGCTCATAAACTTGCCCAGCTCTGTATTGACAAAATAATAGCCAAAGATTTTTGGGGCTATTTTTAACCACGAGTACCATGTGAGAAACAAGGGTCAGATGATCTTTCAGTTCAGAGACTAGACATGTGGGGATCCATCTGAATGCCCCAATTTTCATCTAAAACTTATGATTACTGCACCTTTGACTTCTCTCCTTGAGAAGACATGACTCAACTTCGACCGACTTCTTCAAGGAACTGGTATATTAATGTCTCATGCAATTTTCTGGTTGCATTACTTCGAGTATCCCCTTTCTCAAGCACCTTTTTGTAGCTTGGCATGCTTACTTCCATTTAACCAGCACGTTATGCACTTCTTTCTTTCTGAACTATAGAGTACTCATCAACTTGTTACTCTAACTCTCCAGAATATGTTTGGTTTCATGATATTTCAACTATTTCAAAGGAAAGGTCCATGTTCCTCAGTACTCAAAAGTTCAAAAATTGCTGCAGTTTATTTTCCCCTTTATATGCATTTTGTTAGTTCTAACCTACTTTTGCATCAAACAGGAGACAAGACTATACCGCAGGACATTGTACTCAGGAAGAAGGGCTTTGGCAGAAAGCTACTGCTGCTGGCCATAAGACTACGCAACACATTGCTTGAGTTATAACTAATCAGCTACTCAATCAACTTACAGACCACATCCCATGAAAGAGGCAGTTCTTCTAGTGGACATTTACCTTCCACAGCATGCATTGGCCATTAGAACCAAAGCAAGAAGTTCAAATATACGAACATGCATGTAACTCGTGTTAATTTGCAAATTAGGCTATTTCCATGATTTCAACGACAATAGAAGTATAAACATGAGAAATTAGACCATAATAAGGGGTTTGCACCTGACACAAGTGATAAAACATCACGGCATTAAATAGGCCCGAGTCAAAAGAAAAACAAAATTGAAATGGTCTAAAAATTTATGATTCTCAAGAGGCTAAGTTGCAAGCAATCGGAGTCTCAAGTACAAAAGAAGAATAAAGAATTACACTGCTAATTACTAGAGAAAGATTAAGTTCAAGATTCACGTCAATTCCATCTGCCCAAGCTATTTAGTGGAACTTTCAAGCTTTCATCAATGCTCTATGGAGGCACCAGGTTTCATAATACGCATGGTTCAGTAATCCAAATAAATATGCACCAGCTTTGTTGAGCATAAATTGATACTGCATTAAAGAAAGGGCAACAAGCAATGAAGTCTTTGTACAACAAACTTATTTTAAACCATTATGTTGGGGTGTGATTCATACTCCCCATCAATAGGAAGACATCTGGTCCGCTCCTTGGTGAGAGGACAGGTCTAGGGCTGCCCCCAAAGAGGGTTGTGGGTAGTGCCCGTGCTATTGGAGGACTTTTATAGTTTGAGTTATATTTTATTGATGGTTTTGGCTTACGTCAATAAATAGCTACTGCTGTCTATATATAATCTCTTTCTCTTATAATTAAGGGATATAATAAAGAGGTGGGATGTGTTAATTACAGTAGAATCCTCTTCTACACATAACCCAATTTAAGGGTGAATCAGGATAAAACCTTATGTCTCAATTTCTCTTTCTTACCTTTACTCTTTATTTCTTTGTGTTTTTGCCTTGAATCCAAACACACCACTCATAATGAGTGAAGCCTAATGCAAGAAGTTTCTTCATTGATAAACCATACATGCATCAACATTATTTGTCAATGGCTTTAAAGATTCATCAATGCTCCCAAGATACAGGTTCCCCTGACTTGTCAGAAGAATGTATGAATATTTCGTCTTCTTTAGTCACCTCATGTCCTTTGCAAAACTTCCTTCATCTATTGAGCAGGGAAAGGAAAAGGTTGTTGCTGCTCCTGCACAATTGAAGAGCTCAATTAGGAGCAAACCTTCGTCAGAAAAGACTGCACATGATTTAGCGGGGCACAAAAGCAAGCTCGCTCTTTCCAACTGCATGTTAAAGTGTTTGAATTTATTGGTTTTAAGTCGTTATATGAGGCTACCCTAGCAAATAATTCGAATGCAAAACCTATGGAGAATAAAGATTGACAAGGGGATAATTATGCAAATCATAAACAGTCGCCACATATTTCAGAATAAGGTTCGTACTTTTTGCATACAAGAGCATTGCATCAAATGTATAAAGACGACACAGGTATGCGTACGTACAACCTAATAAATCAGATTTATTGATGATTTTGTTCATTAGTCTGTGTCCTTAAAACGAGGCTCCAGCTAGACCAGTACAATAAAACTCAATGAGGCACCTGCATCTATTGGACTGCCGCTCATTAGTAAGGGAGGTTACTGTCCACCTTTTCCGCTCCGGTTCATCAAACTGTCTTTAAAATGGGTAATCTGAACCATATAATAGTTGCCAGATATAAAATGAAAACGAATGTAACTAAAGATATCTTAATTCCTAGAAATCAAAAGAGCATATAGAGGAAAATGTCCAAAAAGCAGGACCAGCTATACCTATTCCTAATCTGAACCGAGAATAACAACATAGGCATCACTTGCCAATTGGTCAGCGTCTATCAAGGCTTCTCAATGAACCTGTTCAGAAAAGAATCACGACATGTAGGCATTGTAACTGGAAAAGGAAGTCCAGCCCAAAAGTTCCGAGTGGTGTTCTCATATAAACATATAGCATGATCTAACAAAAGGGACTCTGAAATAACCTCACTGAGAAGCGAATTAACGGAGAAGAAGTTAACAGTTCCACCAACAGATGCCGCAAGCGTCCAAGAATCAGGAGGAAGCGAAAGCAAGCCAACTGTCCCCACAGGTACGTCTACGACGCTCAGTTCCAGCACGGACGATCCACCTCCCTTCTCCTTAATCTTCTTCGCCAACTCCATCACATCCCTGGTCCTCGCAAAACAAAATCCTACACGGCAGAACACGATTAGCACCAAAATGCACCATTACAGGCGATCAATTGAACAAACGTGTTGAGGTCTACAACTCACTGGAGGAGTGGGCCATGAAAACGAGCTGGAACCGCTTGGAGGCGGCTGGGACAGGAGGCAGCCGGGGTCGTAGAGCTCGGAACCGCCGCTGTCTCCGCCCTCCGTGGGACTGACTGGAACTGGCTCGCCGATGCGGTTGAAGAAGAAATCGGAGGTCTCCACGTGCTCTCCTTCAACGTCGTACTTCACCTCAATCGTCGGGGCCATAGCTGGAGATTGTAGTTTCGACGGCCGAATTCGAAGGCTACATTCAACTTTAGTTGAAGGTGACGAAGACGGTGCGACTGAAGTGCTGAAGTGCTGAAGTGCGAGGGGTTTTGGGGCGGGAAGAGAGAGATATGATGACGATGATTCGTGCCCTCTAGAGAAGAAAAGACTACCGGCTCGCAAATTACCTATGTATAAAACGACTATAGTATAGGATCATACATATAAAATACTATATGTCCGTATATATCATACTATCTCCAAAATGCATATAAGCAATTGAAGGGTTTGGCTACTTACTAGTATGGAAAAAAAAAGAGTTTGAATTATGCTATTGTGTTGGAATAAAAAAATTATTTTGTTTGAATATAAACGGGTTACAACTAAATAGACGATATGATGGATAGAGAGGAGAGACGAGGGGCGATGATTTTTTTTTTTTTTTTTTTTTTTTTTTTTTGGGATCGGTAAGGGGAGATCAATTATTGCATACGTGTTTTGCTACTTTTATGAGGAAAGCACCAAAGTCTTTTCTTGAAATGAGAGGAGTCCAATTTTAGCAAGTTAGGGTTTTAGGGGGCGCACTCATCAACATTTTTCATTTATGTTTTTTTTTTTTTTTTTATGAGAAATGGAAAATTACACCAATAGTTCTAAATATTTTGCTCGATGTGCAATTGGGTCCTTATTGTTTAAAAAGGTGCAATCAGACCTTAACTATTTTCATTCCGGTGCAATTAAGCTCTTTTTGGCCTTGCTCAAACGATTTTGTTAATATGGCAAGTGCAGAGATTTGGAGTGTCGACATTTTAAAATATTTTTCTAAGTTCTGATTTTTTATTTTTTTTTGACGTGGTTACCCATCAATGTTATGTCAGCATTGGTTCCGTATAAGAGCATTGAAGAACGCTACGTCAGATCCTAGTGTACCGTGTCTACAAATTTGGCTAAGCGGTCGTTTGGGAAGATTTAATTACATCGGATTTAAAACATTTAGGACTTGATTGCAATTGATTAAAAATTTAGGATCTAATTGTGCTTTGAATAAAACATTTAGGACAGTTTGAGCAATTTCCCCAAAGCAAAAACAATTTTAATACAAAAAAGATAGCTTTAGGACCCAATCAAATTAAAAAAAGTTTCTAGTAAAAGCAACTTTGGCTAGCTAATTTTGACAATTAAGTTTTAAATCTTTTAATGATTTATCAATATAGTTCATTTGATTAATTTTAATTGGTAATCATTGACATGCACGTTGATCGTCCTGCGTGGTATGGACGTCATTAACGTGAATAGTTTTTAAAGTTTTTCTTTTTTTCCCCTCAACTGTGGGTTGATTACCCTAACCACCGTTGGCCCAAAGTTGTGAGAAAAACAAAGAGAAAAAAGATATTCAGGAAAAAATTGTAACTTTACAAAATTTGTTAATGTCAATGTCAATCGTGTCATATAAAATATCCGATGTCCATGTCAATGATTTTCAACTAAAATTGGTCAAATTGATTATATTGATAAATCATTAAAAAAAATTATGATTCAATTAGTACAATCGAAAAGTTTATAATTGAATTGAAACTAGTGCAATATATTTAGAAATTTGTTTATACTTTTTCTCAAATAAAGTGCATTGATGTTACTGTTAATAGCTACACATAATCTCACCCATATAAACATACACAATCGGGTTGAATCCTAACATCGAGCCACAGACGGCACACACGTCGGCACATCGGCATCCGTAATAATCATACTAATTAGAACAATATCCTTAATGTAATAGTTATCGTTAATTTTGCCAAGAAGCCTTCTTAATTCATGTCAAGTCGAACCCAACTCGGTATCCGAAAGAGGAAACTCATCCTTTATCTAACTAGAAAAATTTCAAATTTCTCACAAAAAATGCCAGCCTTTTATTTCCCTCGTCAAAAATAAAATCGAGCACTGGCTTCCAAAATTCACATTTAAATCGATTAAAACGAATTTTTTTTTAAATAAAAAAAAATCCCCTTTCCTTCTGTCTATCTTGATTTCCGCGGAAAAAAAAAAGAGAGAAGAAAATCTGATAATGTGCAAAATCTTATAACTGATAACAATCGGACATTTCAGGAAATATTTCGAAAAACTCCAATTCGAGTTAGGAAAGTTCAAAATCTTTCCGGCCAACTTATAAATCATATCATGCACATCTCTTCAGAAGCTCCGCATGGAGAGAAGATTGCTGCCATGGAGAGAAGAAGCCAAAACGGAGATCCTGCTGTCCGGGAAGAAGCCGGAGAAGACCTCCGGGCATCGCTGTTCCTTTCCGTAATGAAGCACACCGGTGACTGCGCCGGGGACGCTCAAGCGAGCACCTCGCGCCAGCCGCCGCGCAGGTCCAACCCTCCAGTCGTCCAGCGCGTGAACGCACTGATCGACTCAATCGACCAGTGCCATGGGCCGTTTGAGAAGCCGGTCACGGCGAGCGACCTCAAGGAGCAGCAGAACCGGCTCATCCTGCGTAAGGGAGATGTCCGGGATTTCGTGCTCCCGCTGCTAAGGGAGGAGGACAACCCCACGGAGGGCGTGGCGGTGACGGTGTTTAACAATGAGGGAGAGGCGTTCCCGATGCGGTTCACGCTCTGGTCCCGCAAGGTGTACGTTCTCATGAGCAGCTGGAAGAGATTCGTTGAAGCCAATCACCTGGTGGAGTCGGATATCCTCAGGATATGGGCGTTCCGCGACGTCCGGACCGAAGGTTTGTGCTTCCTGATCCATGTTCGGAGATCAAAAGCGGCCGGGCAGAGCTGGACAGAGAAGGGGACTCGAAGCGAAGGACGGAAGCGCGTCACGTCGAAGCCCCGAAAGGCGCTTTAATCCGGCTAGGTAGGGTTATTGGTTTTCGCCGGCTTCGCTGCATTTGTCTTCTGCCGCTCCCATTCCGGCTTCGATTGAGTTTTGGCACCTATTCTGGTGCTCACCGTGTTTTTTGTCCTTTCATTGTCTGTCATTGTGAAATTTCTTGAGACCATTGTCAAGTGTTCTTATACTTAAACTTTTGAATGAAAAATTCGAATTTAGGATCTCATGAGACAGCTGCCAACTAATTTCTACTCCAAGATCATCCTAAATATTCGATTTGTGTGAACGAAAAAGAACGTGAGTTTCTTGTTGAGTATCTCCTGCATCATGAAAAACAATAGCAATATCAGCTAGCTACCTATATGATCGGTCTATCACAAACATAGTTAATCTAGGATGGGGTTTCGACAGGAAAAGTGTCAAGAAAGTCTTAAACCTTTTATTAGTGCCAATTTAATATTAAACCTTTTTGATTTGGTGCCAATTTAATTATAAACATTTTGACTTTGTGTTAATTCAGTCATTCCGACTAATTTTGGCTAGATTTTGCTGATGTGGGCACCGTTCGGTTGATGTGGCACGTCAACACCGACGTGGACAACTTATAATAATATTTTAATATATATATATTTTTTAAATTTCCTTTTCTTTTCTTTTTTCCTTCTCCTCCTCCTTCCTCCGGCTAGTAAAGGCGACGGCCGACGAGGTCAAAGTTGACGTTGCCGGCCTTTGGTGAGCCTCATTGGTCTCTTGCGTGCCTTGTCGGCAATTGGCAAGGCTTGAGCCCTTGCCAGAGGTCGTGAGGCTCGCTTTTGCGGTGGGTAGGCAAGGGTCGAGCCTTGCCAGCAAGTCTACCTTAAGGCCGCCCAAGTTGCCAGGGCTTGGACTCGTTGGCCACTGGCAAGGCTTGCCCTTGCATTGTGCGGGCAAGGGTTGAACCTCGTTGGCTATGGGCAAGGCTTGACCTTGCCAAATTTGGCGAGGTCTAGCCTTGCTAGCCTCTAACGAGTTTGGCTTGAGGCCAACCAAGCCTCGAGGGGGGTCTCGTGTTGGGCTGGCAAGGCTTGCCCTTGTCGCCATGGGCAAGGCCTGATCTTGCTAGATCTAGCAAGGTTGAGCCCTTGTAAGCACAACCTCATGACCTCTAGCGAGGGCTTGAGTCTTGCTAGTGGCTAGTGAGGCCCCGGCGAGGTAGGGCCTAGCCCCTTGCCAAAGGCTAACTAGCTAGAGGAAGGAGGAGGAGGAGAAGGAAAAAGAAAAAGAAAAAGGAAAAATAGAAGAAAAGAAAAATAAAAAATTGAAAAAAATATTAAAATGCTATTGAAAGTTGTCTACATTAACATTGGTTATGTCATGTTAGCCGATTAGTGTCCACGTCGGTAAAATCCGAATAAATTTAGTCGGAAGGACTAAATTGGCATAAAATCATAAGGTTTAGAACTTTTTTTGACATTTTTCCCAAATTTTGACAAAGGTGGCAATACTAGACATGATCTACTCGCGCAACTTGAATAAGAGATGTGAAATGCAAATTACAGAGTAGAAAATCCAAATAGGACACAATGCGCCCTCCTCTATACGTTGTCACGAAATGGCACGAATTAACACATTCTCATTGTAATTCAATTATTTCACATATAAAATCATATTTGAGATGTTCTATGAGTATCACTAGTATCCTCTCTATGGCTAGTCAATATTATTTCTGTGGTCTAAAAAGTTATGCTCGTGTAAAGAAAGTGTTTTTTAAGGATATGATATAATTGTACCTTATAAATTAATCTAATTGTGCATTCGAGCTCAGAGAATGATCAAGAGTTTTGGGTGAAAAGCAGATACGTCTTGAATTTAAACTTGCAAAGACATCCCGATCCGAGCGAACTTCCTAATTTTAGTAGGTTTACTTGTTTGAACGATTTTTTTAGCTCGAGTACGTTATCTAAAAAGGGATCCTTAGTATTTGGATTTTGTCATGAAGTGAGAAATTATGAGATAAATACTTGTGTAGTTTTGCTTTAGACATAATTTAGTTAGGGAAATCCTTAAACCATTTAGCATCGGAGTACTACCAACTCTCGAGACTTTGTAGTGAAGATTTCTTAGAGGAATTCTATTCATTTTGGTATTCTAATAATTTCTCAAAAGTGTACCTTAAGCCGTGAAAAAGGTTTGAACTTAAAACTTATGCAAGGAAAAGTTGCCTAAGAAAGCTGCCAACTATCCTAAAGCCTTAGGCCGATGCGTGTTTTTTTGTTTAAAAATATTAACAAGTCTCTAACATTATTCTAGCGCAGCACGTAAATTAACAAAAACCACATATTATGCTTGTGAAGTTTTAATTTTATACTAATCAGTTATTCTGTACTTTGAGAGTTAATTTTATTTTTACCTTTTAGTACTAATAGTATGTTATGATAATAGTGCGCTTATATTGAATATTTTACGCTCCAATTTAATTATATTTTAATACGATAATCCACAAAAAGTAAACTTATAGTCTTATGTAGTTATTAAGAACTTATAAAGCTTCTAAAGATATTAAAAACTATTTTTTGAAAGAAAGAAAGGTAAGAAAAAGGGATCGGCCAATAAAAAGAAGTAAACAGCAAAAGATAGTGTGCGGTGAAGTGTAATTTGAAAGTGCGCTTTGATTTTAAATGCTGTTTGGAGAAAAAATTATATTTTAAACGTTCGCTATTTTTTTTTAATTTTTAAATTCGAACCTTTGCCAGCGAAGCTTAGGCCAGCCGTGGTCAAATCTGGCCTCGTCAGGAACATATAGGACCTGCATGTTTTTATTTTTGTTTCTGTTTCTAAACACTTTTTTTTTTTTTTTTTTGTTCATGGGAACAAAAAGGGCAAACGCGTTTGTTTGCGTTTTTGTTCCAAAATTATTCTTTTGTTCCCAGAAACACATCTAGAACAGAAACAAGAAACAAAAAAAAGTTGTTTCTTGTTCTAGAAACACTTTTGAAGAAACAAAAAAAAAAATTATTTCTTCTCTCTCTTCTATTTTCTTCTTCTTTTTTCTTTGGCCGGTTGCCGGCCTCGGCCATGGCCGACAACCAACCGTCGAGGGCCGGCGACGCCATCGAGAGTCGGCGACCTCGCCGGAGCATTGCCGGCCCCCGGCGAGGTCGAGCCTCACCCGCGCCAAGATTCAGCGATGCTCGGCCTCATCGAATCTAGGCAAGGTCGAGCTCGCCTAGCCAAGGCGAGGCCAAGCCTCACCCAACCACGGCGAGGCTCGGCCTCGCTGGGGCCGGCGACCGGCCGAAAAAGAAAAAAATAAAAAGAAAGGAAAAAATGAAAAATAAAATTAAAATATAAAAATAAAAAAAAAAAAAAAAAAGAATAAAAATTTACCAAACGTGTTTCTATTCATTTTTTATTCCCGGAACAAGTTTACCAAACGTACGTTTCTAGTAAAAAATTGTTTCCCGGAACATAAACACTTTTTTTCTATTTTCGTTCCTGGAACGATTTTTGAACAGAAATGTTACCAAATGTGCCCATAATTTTTCTGAAATTTTGAAAGTTTAATGAGAGAAAAATTGAAAAAAGAAAAATACATTAGCACTCGTTGTCGATAGTTCAAAACTTCACTCGGGCGTCCTTTGTCTCCTTGGACTAAGCTAAACGCAACCTCCATATTCTACCATCCCTCCCTCATTTCTCGATTGAGCCCAACTGTAACTTCATCTCCGGTCAGGCCCCGAGAAGGGCGGAGACAACCGTTTCAAGCTCTACGACCCCAGACTGCCTCCCGCTCTCGGCTGCTAGCCGTCTCCGACTGGTTCCAGCTCGTCTTCGTGGCCCCAGTTCTCCTGTGATTTGTAGACCTTCTCGATACGTTTTCAACTGGTCGCCTGTGGCAATGTCGGTACTGATCGTGTTTCCATGGGTTGGATCTTGTGTTGCCGGAGACTGAGGGACGTGATGGAGTCGGCCAAGAAGATAGGGAAGCAGATGGTGCTCCCGATTCTTCGGCATACCTGCGGTGACACAGTTTGCTTGCTCTCGCTTTCTCTTGATTTTTTCACCCTTGCAGCTTCAGTTGGGGGAATCAGTTCAGTGTCCCTTTCGTAAGATCATGCTACATTTTTGTCTGAGAACGAGGGTAAGGTTGCTGCTGCCCGCCGAATGGGGCGGCGCATCCTCAGTTGCAGTTGACTAGAACGAGGGGTTGACGAGGATGTTTTAAAATTCGGGATGGGGATGATGATGACTGGCGGAAGAGGAGAAATTTGAGAGAGGTGGCAGGAGTGGCGCTCGCCGGAGCCGGCGCACGTCATGGTTATTGTCCGGCCAAGGTGGTATATAGTTTATCCGCGACCGTTCGGTTGTTTTTAGCGGTCCTGCAAATAGCTGATGATGAGGTTTTCTCCGATGAAATAATATTTTCTTAGATGTATTTCAGCTTATTTGTTTGTTCAAACGATTCCCCTCGAAAGCCTGTGATGCCGACATTTTTTTTTTCCTTAGCGGAACTGTAATTTTCTTAAATTTGATGTCATCAACCAAAACCTTCCATTAGTCATATTGAACGGAGTCTCAAAACTAATTTGTGAAGAATATGGCGATCGCAACATGATCAAATGTTTTCAAATTATTTGCAGAGATTTTTCCCATCAAACTTGGATTTGTTAAGAGCTTGATTGAAAAACGAGAAAGTGGGCATACTAGGTCTCGAGGACCTCTTTTGTTGTTGCTAAAAGTATATTTTTGAAGGGCATAAACATCAATAAATATAATATTTAAAGGAAAATAATTTCACAAAAGAAAAACTAAATTGAATTATAACATATGAATTCTACATGCTGGACACGTCACGCGACACATAGTAGTTATGATGTGTCACAGTCTACATAAAAGCGTGACGAGTGTCCACGAGACAATTGGGACATTTTAGGGTCGTTTAGGATATTTTGGCAATTTTTTTTTTCTATTTTTAATGGCTTTTTGAATTATTGTACATACTTTAAGATTTTAAATTTGTTTTAAGCGCTCATAATTCATTTAATTGCATGCATGCCTCATGAGCACATTTAAGATTAGGTTAGAGGTGGGGCATTGATCACATTATTAGGTGAGATTCGAGCTATTTGATCCACGAGTGAGCACATTATAAGGATTAATTCCATGTTATCGAGAAATACCTCTAGTAATTTGTCTTTTAATTTTCATGGAAATTAAAATGAACCAACGACATCAAAAGTACGACCCTATTTAAATTTACATTATAGTATCATCTTATATAATAATACGTACTACGCCCAAAGTAATTTCAAACATTGTTTAGCTCAAACTTTTGCTTAGGAATGTTTTTGTTTTTGTTTTTTTGTTTTTAAATCTAATAGAAGGAGGGACTACTCCTACTTCGAGGGGAGAGCACCTGCTACACGATCAATTATGCCCATATTATCGAGGGATAAGTATGCCAGAAATTTTAAAATCTATTGCCAAAGAGCTTTAAACCTTCACAAAACACAATCAAATTCTAAAACTCATCCAATTTGAGTAACCAGGTCATTCTGTTAACGTCAGTTTAGTTGACGAAAGATAAGGTTGTGGCATTTTTAATAATATTGCATTTTTAATAATATTTTCTTTTTCACTTGGCAATCACTTTAATTGGTATAAGGCCATAACAACATTGAAGTGTTCCAAATCCCAATTTTTTTACCCCTAAATCTTACTTAAACTAAATAAAAATTGAAAAAGTCTAAATTTTATTTAAAATTTTTTTGTACTGTCTTAGGCTTACCCCTCATCATCCACATTCTGACATTCATAAATATTTTGCAATTGGAATAATCCTTCTGATGTAATTATCACATTTCGTTTTTGGTTAATATTATGGAAAATCCCAAATTGATACATTTTCAATAAATTTGCCATAGATTTTTTTTTTACCACAAAAAATCCCAAATCAGTATATTTGTGATAAATTTATTGTTCTTTAATTTCTGTTAAATTGAATTAATATTGCGAAAAATTTAAAAACTGGCACACCTATAACAAATAAATGGTAAACCTGAAACTGGTACATCCTCAACTATCATGTGTCATGTAACTTAAAATTTGACAATAAATTTTAAGGGAAACTAATAGAGGATAAATTTGTCACGGGTGTATCGGTTTAGAGTTTTTTTGTCAAAAAATTAATTTATAATAACTTTGTTACAAGTGTACCAATTTGTTATTTTTCGTGATGTTAACCTTATCTCTTTATGCCAAATCAGCCGTTTAAAAGGGAACATTCATCCTTTCTTTGATTAGAAAAATCTAAATTTCGTCACTAAAAGTTACAGCCTCTTTATTTCCCTTGTCGAAAAATCGAGCATTGGCTTCCAAACCGACATTTAATTTGATTCTAATCTTTAAAAAAGAAGAAAATAAAAATTCCCCTTTTCAAGTCGTTTCAGCTTGATTTCTGGAAAACGATAATCCCTTGCTCAATAGGACAGCTCGTGAAGAAAATCTGATGATGTCTAGACTCACTCGATAACATCAGACACCACCAAGTAACTCTTCTATGCGAGTATATTTCAGAAAATATTTCGAAGGACTCCTATTAGGAAAGCGCAATTCCTACTCGAACTACTTACAGATTATGTTATAGACATCTCTTCAGAAGCTCAGCATAGAGAAATTGTTGCCATGGAGGGGAGTCAAAGCCAAAGTGAAGAAAGCCAAACAAGTCCTTCGAGCATCGCTGTATCTTTCCGTAATGAAGCACACCGGCGATCATGTCTCCAAGGGCGACGGACCCACGAGCAGTTCGCGCGTCCCGCCTTGCCAGCCTCACAGATCCGACCCCCCGGTCGTCCGGCGTGTGGATGCACTGATCAACTCTATCGGGCCATGCGGGGGGCCGTTTGAGGAGCGGGTGAAGGTGAGTGACCTCAGAGATGATCTTCTTGCACGACTTGAATAAGAGAGGTAAAATACGAATTATAGAGAAGAAAATTCAAATCTCACACAATATATCCTACTTTATATATTGTCACGTAACGAACAAAACGATATTGATTAACACATTTTCATCGTAATTTAATTATTTTGCATATATGATCAAATTTGAGATGTTTTATGCGTATCACAAGTCAATATGTTCCGCGGATATGGGGACAGCACTGTGGATTTCCAGTCAAATTGTTCGTAAAGTCCGCTCTTGTCCAGTTAATAATATTTCTTCGGTCTAAAAGTAATGCTTATGTGAAGAAAGCGTTTTCGAAGGATATGATTAATTGCTTATGCTTTACGGATTAATTTAATCGGGCATTCAAGCTCAGAGAATGATCAAGAGTGTTATTTTTTTTTTTTTTTTTATATTATTATTATGAGTGAAGGGGCGAGCATGAGAAAGGGTGATGTCTTGAATTTAAACTCGCAAAGGCAGCTTGATGCAAGTGAATTTCCTAATTTGAGTAGGTTTCTCATTTGAATTTTCTCTAGCTTGAGTAGGTTTCCTAAAAGGGATTCATTAGTATTTGGGTTTTGTTCGAGAGTCTTTAGAACGAGAGATTGTGAGATAAAACTTGTATAATTTTGTTTTGGGCAAAATTTAGGCAGGGAAATCCTTAAGGCTACCTTTGGTAGTCACGATAAAAATTGGAACATGATAATGTTTATCCTATCCTATGTTTGGATCCTACCTAAGATTGGATTAAATTGGATATAAGGGAATATAACCTAGATAAAAATATCCTATAAATGAGTAGGATAAATGTGGATAGGATTTCTTATTTCCATATTATAAAAGTTATTTTTCTCAAATAACATACTTCTTAATGAATTTCTTAGCTTCGATGAAAAAAAAAAGGATTTCTTAGTGGAAATATCTTGTTTTGAAAAATTGTTTGATGGTATTCTCATACCTCATGTGTAATGTGGATGTCTAGTTGTAGAACATGAAAAAATTTGAACTTAAGACTTAAACAATGAAAATTTTTGTAGGAATATTACCAAATATTCTAAAAACTTAAGCCGCTAAAAGATGGATAATTTTATATTTAAATGTACTAACAAGTCTCGAAGTTCATCACCGAGCTAGTCCGCTTTAATTGGGAGGGTTTTGAACCATTTTTCTTAATTTTTTTTTTTTTTTAAGTTTGGGTGTGGAATTTCATTTCAGAAGCAACTTGATTAGTGAATCCCTCTAGAACGTAATCTAATTAAGCAAGGTAAATAATCATGTTGCGAAAGCTTAATCGTCTTACACGTGACACGTAATAGAGGTGATGTGTTACAGTCTACATGGAAGTGGGATGAGAGTCCGCATGATAACTAGGGCATTTTAGGGTCATTTTTGGATTTTTAGGCGATTTATTATTTTATTTTTATGGTATTTTAAAATATTGTACACATTTCATGTTGTTCAGGAAGTTTGGGAACTTAAATTCGTTTTTAGCGCATATAATTCATATAATTGCATTCAGGCCTCATGAGCACATTTAAGATTAGGTTAGAGGTGGGGCATCGATCACATTATTAGGTGAGATTCAAGCTAGATCATGCCTCCACCAAAGAGTGGTAAATTAGGGAACATCCCCATTCTGACATCTATAAATATCTAGCAATTAGAATAATCTTTCTGATGTAATTATCCGTATCTCTTTTTTTGCCAAATCAGCAGTCCAAAAGGGCAACATTCATCCTTTCTTTGATTAGAAAAATCTAAATTTTGTCACTTAAGTCACAGCCCTTTTATTCCCTCGTTGAAAAATCGAGCATTGGCTTCCAAACTGACATTCAAATCGATCTCTAATCATTTAAAAAAGAAGAAGAAAAAAAATCCCCTTTTCAGTCATTCCGGCTTGATGTCTGGAAAACGATGATCCTTGCTTAATTAGGATACTCTTGAAGAAACTCTGATAACGTTAAGACTTACTGAATCCGACTGACTTGACAACATCTGACAGCCCGAAGTTAACTTTGCAATCCGAGTATTATTTCAGGAAATATTTCGAGAGACTCCTATTCAATTTAGGAAAGTGCAAATTCTATTCGGACTGCGTATTAACATGTTATATACATCGCTTCAGAAGCTGTGAATACAGAAAAGTTGACATGGAGAGAATTCTAAGCCAAAGTGATATGTTCTCCGGAGATTCTACTTCTACTGTTCGTGAAGAAGCTAATGAAGTCCTTCAAGCATCGCTGTTTCTTTCCGTATTGAAGCACACTGGCGACGGCGTCTCTAGGGGCAACAAGCCTGCGCGATCCAAGGACGTTCGAGTGAGTAGTTCTTCGTGTGGGCCACTTCACAAGCCGCGCAGATCCAACCCCCCTATCGTCCGGCGTGTGAATGCACTGATCGACTCGATGGGGCGATGCCGGGGCCCTTCAAGAAGCAGGTGAAGGCGAGCGACCTCAAAGACCAACAGAACCGGCTCCTCCTGAGGAAGGAGGACGTCCGGGAGTTTATACTCCCGCTGCTCGAGGAAGACGTCAATCCTGAACAAGGCGTGGAGGTGACGACGTATAATACGTTGGGAGAGACAGTTCCTATGCAGTTCAAAATGTGGTCCGGCAAGGTATACGTTCTTATGCGAAATTGGAAGGAGTTCGCTAGAGAGAAAGGTATACGTTCTTATGCGAAATTGGAAGGAGTTCGCTAGAGAGAATAAGCTGAAGGAGTCGGATACCCTCAATATATGGGCGTTTCGCAACGTTCAAACGAAACGTTTGTGCTTCGTGATCTCGAGGACCCCAAAAGCGCCCGGACAGATTCGGACGGAGAAGGGACCTCGAAGCGAAGGACGGTAGCGCGTCGAGCCGAAGCCCCAAAAGGCGCTTTTATCCGGCTAGGTAGGGTGATTGGTTTTTGCCAGCTTCGCGGCATTCATATTCAGCAGTTTCCGTTCCGGCTTCGTTGAGTTTTGGCACCTATTTTGGTGCTTGCAGTATTTTCTACTTATATTGTCTCCATTGTAAAATTTTCGCAAGATTATTAGCAACCATTTGAAGCTTAGACCGCTATATAAAAGAATATAAAATTCAGGATCTCGTAAGACCACAATCAACTGATCTTTTCTTCAAGAACATTGCTGAATATTCGAGTTGTGTTAACATGTTCCTCACCTTATCCATGGAGTACGAAAAAGAGCACGACTTTCTCGCTAGGTATCTCATGTATCGTGGAAAATAGTAGTATATCAGTTAGCTACTTGTATGATCCGTCGATTGCATACATAGTTGATCCAAGATGGAGATTCGATAGAGCTGGCAATTCTAGACATTATCTGCTTGCATGACTTAAATGAAAGAGATAAAATACGAACTATAGATACACGTCTTACTTTATATGTTATCACGAACTGACATGAGCTAACACATCTTCATCGTAATCAATTATTTCACACATAAAATCAAATTATGAATCCATTCATGACAGTTTAGATGAGTTCACATGGACATGGGAACATATCAGAGGACTTTGTTGTCCATAAAGTCCACACTCTCTTCAGGTTATATTATTTCTTCGGTCTAAACGTTACGCTTATGTCAAGCAAACGATTTGAAGGATATCATTTGATTGGTTAATTTCTATGGACTTAGATTTCATTTAGCATTCAAGCTCAGAGAATGAACGAAAGTTTATTTTCTATATTTAAATTACATGAGTGAAGAAGGGGTGAGCATGAAGAGATAATTAGCAGATATATGTCGAATTTAAACTCGTAAAGAAACCCTAATCTAAGTGGATTTTCTGGTCTGAGTAAGGTTCCTTATTTGAATGATTTTCCAATTTGAGTAGCTTCTCTTAATATGGTTTTTCTTTGCGCATAATTTAGGGAGGGAAATACTTAAATGATCTAGCGATTGTGACTCTATAACTCTTCAAATATATAGTGGATTTCTTAGCGGAAATCTCTTCTTTTGGTAATTTCTTTTCTTGGGTTAGACTTGAATCGTAAATGGTTAAAGGAAGGCAAAGTAAGGACCCACAAAACTTTGAGCTCTAGATCACTACATTGAAAGATTATGTATGACCCTCGTTAACTATTCAAAAAGCTAAAATTATTAAAAGGATGCATGATTTTATATTTAAATATTCTAACAAGTCTCTAACATTACTCTACTGTACCATGTCAATTAACAAAAACATATATTACGTTTGTGAACTTTTATTTGGGAAAAAGCCATAAAAAAAAAACCTTAACCTTTGTCCAATGTGATAAATTTATCCAAAACATTTTTGTGATACAAAAATTCTAAACTTTATCAATTGTGACACATTTACCCCAAATTTTATGACTAGAGGACATTTTCATCTTTTCTTTCCTTTTTCTATTTTATTTTCCTTTTTCTTCTTCTCTCTTATGGTGGAGGGAAGCCAAACTGAGGCAAAGGCAACCCTCAACCGATGTAGGTGAGGGCAACCCTCACTCAACGCTGGCAAGGGCGTACCTCCTCGAATTTCACAAGGGCTACCGTTGCTAGCCCAGGTGAGGGCGACCTTCACTCGATGTCGGCGAGGGTAGCCCTTGTCTGAGTACAGCTTCCCTTTGTCGTCCATGGTAGAGGGAAGAGAGAAGAAGAAAAATACAAAAAGAAAAGAAAAGCAAAAGAAGTAAAGACGAAAATGCTTTATAATTTGGGATAAATGTGTCATGTGGGTACAAGTTTGGAGTTTTTGTATCATTAAAAAAAAAAAAGTTTGAGGTAAATGTGTCATAATTGACAAAGTTTTAGTTTTAGTTTTTTTTTTGTCACAAAGAAAATTTGAGGTAAATTTGTCATATCAGACAATGTTTGGGATTTTTGGCAGCTTTTTCCCTTTTTATTTTTACAGTAATGGATTGTTTTATACTTTGATAATTAATTTTATGTGTACCTTTTATATGATAATCCGCGAAAGTAAGCCTCTAGTCTTATATCGCCATTAAGAACCTATGAAGCTAATACAGATATAACAAAATATTTGAAAATAGAAAGGACAGAGGTGTGAAAAAAATAGGGATCGGCCAAAGAAAGAAGTAAAGAAAGGTGAACAACGTAGGGCGGCTGCCTCCGGTGAGAATTTTTGGAAAATCTTCTCAAAATACAGAGTAATTTAGATGAAGGAGTCGGATGTCCTTAAGATATGAGCGTTTAGCGACATTTGAACCGAAGGTTTGTGCTTCGTGATCGCTGTTCGCGACATTGAAAGCGGCCGTGCAGAGTCAGATGGTGAAGGGACTTGAACGAAAGGACGGAAGCGCGTCAAGTTGAAGACCCAAAAGGCGCTTTTATCCAGCTTGGTAGGATGGTCGGTTTTCGCCGGCTTCATCGCATTCGTCTTCGGTAGCTTCCATTCCGACTTCAACGAGCTTTGGCACCTATTTTGGTGCTTATAGCATTCTTTGCTGATATCTAAATGTAAATTCATTGCCTTCATTGTGAAATTTTCTTAGGATTATTGTCAATTGTTCTGAAATTTAAACTCTTAGATGGAAGATTTAAATTTAGTATCATGTGAGACCATTACCAACCATTTTTCCTCCAAAATCATCGTGAATATTCAATTTTGTGTAACCATGTTTCTTTCCTTATGTATGCAATACTTAAAAGGAGCACAACTTTCTCGCTGTATATCTCATGTATCGTGGAAAACAATAGCATATCGGTTACACGTGCAACCAGTTTATCACAAACAGAGTCATTCATGGGGTATTGATAGAGGTGGCAAAACTAGACACGATCTGCTTGCACGACTTGAACGAGAGAGGTAAAACTTGAATTATAGAGAAGAAAATCCAAATACCACACAACATATCCTATTTTATATATTGTCACAAAACGATACTGATCAGCACATTTTCATTGTAATTTAATTATTTTGCATATATAATCAATTTAAGATGTTTTACGAGTATCACAAGTCAACACGCTCCACGGATATGGGGACAGCCGAGTGGAATTCTAGTCAAATTGTTCGTAAAATCCGCTCTTTGTCTAGTTAATATCATTTCTTCGCCTTAAAACGTTATGCTTATGTGGAGAAGGTGTTTTTGAAGGATATGATTAATTGCTTATACTTTATGGATTAATTAAAATGGGCATTCAAGCTTAGAGAATGATCAAGAGTTTTTATCATTATCATTATTATTTTAAGTGAAGGGATGAGCATGAGAAAAGGTGACTAGTCGATATGTCCCGAATTTAAACTTGCGAAGATAGCTTGATGCAAGTGAATTTCCTAATGTGAGTAAATTTTATTGTTTGGAGAATCTTCTAGCTTGAGTAGGTTTACTAAAATGGTTTCCTTAGCATTTGGTTTTTGTCTTGCAGTCTTTAGAGTGAGAGATTATGAGATAACCCTTGTCTAGTTTTGCTTTGTGCACAATTCGGGTTTCTAAATTCTTAAGGTTATGTTTGATAGTTAGGATAATAGTCGCAATAGGATAAAATTTATCTTATTTTGTGTTTGGTTCTGGTGTCAAATTGGATAAAGTTGGATATAACGAGATATAGCCCAAATAAAAATATTCCATGAGGGGGTTGGAACAAATATGAATAAGATTTCTTATCTTCATAGTATAAAAGCAATTTTTTTTTTTTTAAAATAAAAAACTTCTTAACTTAAGAAATTAAATTAATAATTAAATACAAAATAACATTTTGATCTTAATATAAAAATAAAATTCAAAATAACCATAAAATGATGATTTTTTTTTTTCATTTATATATATATATATAAATTTCTTTATATTCTATAATATATATTGTGAATATATATTTAGTATCTATTTATTATATTTTAGGTATATTAGTATAGTTTATTATTTAATAAATAAAAAGGAAATAAAAAAGGTAGAAAAATAATTAAAAAGTATAAAAATGAAGGGAGAAGAACTCATAAAAATGAATGGGAGAAGAACTCTGATTTTAAATTAACAAATTTAAACTTGAAATGGATCTTTCTAATTTTCTATGTTTCCTTTTCCTTTGTATTTCTAATTCATGTTGAAGCTTCACAACTCTTCCATAATTCTTTGTTCACATCAAACTTTCATGAAAACAAGGAGCGAGTCAAAACTCCTTATCCTTTGCAACTCTCTAATTTAGGGGTGATCGAGTCCAAGATAGGTAGGGTCTAGATCTGGATCCTGTACTCAACCCTAATATAATTGGTTCTCATTTTTTAGACCCTATACCTAACTCTGTTTGTATTGGACCCTATACCCGATTCACCCTATTTTTCTGGTCCGATTCTAAGGTTAACCTTGTTTCCACTCAAACATGTTTTGTAACCACCCAATATGCTATATGATTTTGATATTTACATTAATACGCAAGAAAATAACATAATCCTCCTAATTTGTATTTAAACATTAAGCATTTTTAATGAATAATATGAACATTTTGACTAGACACAAAATTAAGGATCCACAAGGCTAATTATCATAAATAAAATCATAAGGCAAAGCAAAAACCATAACATTGCATAAACATTAGCAAACATAGGTTTAATATTAATCTCATTCCCACAACTATTACATCAAGTTGTTCATTTATCTAAAATGGTTAACAAATCTCTACTGCAAGCATAACTCCTCCTCCAAAAGAGAAATTAGGTGAGTCAATCCACGTGGTATATAGGAATTTGGTGGTGACAGACGCCGTCCGTCCATCGGATAGTGCGAGAGGGAGTTTTTGAAGGAGGGAAGCGAGTGATGAAGAGGAATGGCGAAGAAGGAGCATCGTGCATGTCTAAGAGAGTCAAGAGGAAAATGTTGTGCAATTGCGGGAGTAAGAATAAAAATCAAGGGAAAAAACAGGATTTTGGACCTCTACTTACAAAACCAATTCCAAAACCGGTCAAAAAACCAATTCCCGAGTGGGTAATCAATTCCAAAACCGGCGAAGAAGGAGGGTCGTGCATGTCTGAGGCGAGATTTCTGCTGCTCTGCTGAAGTCGCCGTCGTCGTCAGACTCGTCACAGGGCGAGGAGAGCGATTGCGGTCACGTCTATTCTCTGGTGCAACTAACCAAATTGGGGGTCGACGAGGAGGTTTTGAGGATCTAGATGGGGATGATCAATTGGTCGAAGAAGAGGGAATTAAAGGAGAGGTGGCAGCAGTTGCGCTTGTCCGAGCTGCAAAATGCTGCCTATAGAACAGTGCTAATGCATGATCTGGCTAATCTTTATATCGATGATTAATGTCAGAATAAGACAACATTGGGTATATAAGTGATGATAGGCAATTGTTAGGCCTCTTTTTGTGGTATTTGTTGAAGATTTAACAGCATACATGTCTTTATAGCTGATTTTCAATCGATGCCGTAGTAATTAACGATAAAATTGATGAATGGAACTGATTTTCTGTAAATACTATTCTTTATATTTGTTAGTACTTGATGTGGATGAACTATATGGCCGCATTGTTTTTGGTTTCATGTATTCTAGTTTCACAAAAACCGTCCTGTCTATCGATATGAATCGTAATCCTATATGGTTACATGCATGACGGACTACAAATCATAATGTAAAATGTTAAATAATTGCCCAAAAATAATATATGAAAAAAGATCCAAAGTGTAGTTCAACTCTCCCTATCCTGAGCAATGAGGGCTGGATTTACAGGCCTAGCTCATACCGCCATCTTCAGGCAGGCCTTGTCCTGGGGTTGAGCCCAGCTGATGGGCCACTGCCTTAGGCCTACTCCTGGTTGCTTACGTTAATAAAAGCGCACCAATTGGAATAATTCTTTTTTAGGGAAATACCGCTAATTGACCCTCTTATACCAGTACCTCGAATCTTACCAAAAACCTCAAGCAAAGGATAACATCAAGCACCGCGAAGAAGTAATATTCCGGTCCGAATATTATTTCAGGAAATATCTCGAGGGACTCCTATTCAACTTAGGAAAGCGCAAAATCTATTCGGTCAAAAGTATAAATATGTTATATACATCTAAGAAGCTGTGAATAGAGAAACAGTTGACTTTGACATGGAAAGAAGTAGTCAAAACCAGTGTCCTCCAGGAGTTCTACTTTCCCTGTAGAAGCCAAAAAAGTGCTTCAGGCAGCGCTGTTCCTTTCCATATCAAAGCACACCTGCGATCCTGTACCTAAGGGCGATGAATGCGCGCATTCGGAGGATGTTCAAGCAAGCAGTTCGCGTGCCCCGGCACGTGATCTGGACCCTCAGCTCGTCCTGCACGTGAAGGCGCTGATCGACTCTATCAGGCAGTGCCGGGAGCTGGTCGAGATGCGGGCGACAGAGAGCAACGTCATGGACCAGCAGAACCGGCTCATCCCAGTGAAGGAGCACGTCCGGGAGTTTGTGCTCCCGCTGCTGAGGGCAGGTGACGATCTTGTAAGCAGCGTGGAGGTGAAGATGTTCAATACGGAGGGAAAGACGTACGGTATGCGGTTCAAGGTATGGTGCGGCAAGGTATATGACCTTACCAGCGATTGGAAGGCGTTTGTCATGGAAAATCAACTAGGAGTCTCGGATGTCCTGAGGATATGGGCGTTTAGCGACGTTCGAGCCTAAGGATTGTGCTTCGTGATCGCTCGGTCGCCGGGAGGTCTCAAGCCGAGCCGTGTTAGATATAAAAGGACTATAAGCTCAGTAGTTAATATTGCGAAAGGAAAAGAAAGAACACAAAGACAGAAAAGCAACAATGAGCGGATGATCAACGGTGAGATGATCAACAATGAAGAATTCGTGATAAAGACAAATGGATTGACATCAATAAAGAAGAAGCCTGAGATAAAGAGTGACACGGATCGCCAAGTCATCGGATCGCCAAGTCATAAAAGATCTAAACTAACTCGTGTACTGTTATTCAGCTAAAAGAAAGAAAACAAATGTAAAACAGTTAGTTAGATTCTGTTTTTCCTTTATGAGCTGTATTCTATTTTCTCCGTTTTTCCTTTAAGTAGCCTTTTGATTCATTGATGGGAAGACTATGAAGAGAGAAAAGAGAGAGAAAGAGGAAGTGAGAGGAATCAGCCATGGATGCTCTGCACTGAATTGATGAGTCTAGTTGAGATAGAAAGATAGAAACAGGGGAGGAAGAACAGAGGATTGATTGTACAGTCTTATTGGAATAAAAGTGATTCGAGTTTTTCATTCGTGGATTCTTCTGTAACTAGATTCATTTCATCTTCATCTTTATCATCATCTTCTCATGGTATCAGAGCAGGTTATCACAGTTACTGAGGAGATCTGTTCAGAAGGTATTCATTGAATCAGAATAGAGAAATCGAAGATGCAGCAGATACCAGTAGTGCGGTAATCGTATTTGTATTCATAAAGTTACTGTCATCTTCTTCCTCAGGTTGGAAATAATAACAATGGCGATAAGAACACCAAAGTATCCTTTCCCAATACATGTGAATATTTCGAATTTTGTCACAATCAAACTCGCCGAAGACAATTTTCTGTTGTGGCAAGCTCAGATCCACAGATTCCTGAAGAGTCAAGAACTCTTTGGTTTTATTAATGGCGATACTTCACCACCTCCTCAAATGTTTCAGAATGAGGTTGAAGGATGCGCATCGGAAGTTGTAAATCCAGATTATATTGACTAGACAAAAACTGATCAGCTGGTGTCATCTTGGTTAAGTGGATCTGTCTCTGAGCATATCTTGAGCTTGATAATTGGTGTGGAAACATCCTATGAGGTATGGCAAACTCTTCTGAATCGTTTTACACAGAAGTCAATTGCTAGAGAGTTCGAATTAAGAGGGAAACTGCAAGCTTGTCAGAAGCATGATCGAACCCTCTCGTCTATCTCGAGAATATAAGTCCATATGTGATCGTTGAATGCTATAGGAAAGCTGTGGATGAAATAACCAAAATGTTTGGTGTATTGGAAGGCTTAGGTCCTGAGTATGAGAATTTTCGAACTACCATATACTGTCTTAAGCCTCAACTAGATTATGATGAGGTAATTGCACAGTTAGAAAGGCTTGAATCAAGATTGTTGAATTATTCCAGAAATCATTTCAATCCAAATTTAGCCTACTTTGGGCAAAGACAATCTCATATACAACTTAAAGAAAACACTGATGGAGGATATATCGCTCAAAGCTCTGGATTTGTAGCTCAAAGAGGAAATTACAGAGGAGGCCGTAGCTATGGTTGAGGTAGAGCTGCAAATAACAGAGGTCGAGTTTTTGGATATTCTGAAAGGAATCAGAATTACAAGACAGATGCGTTACTTCAAGGACAAAAAGATCAACAATACGAGACAAAGAAATGTCTTTTGGATCTAATCAAGGGTTTCGACCCTATGCCAGTTATTCTCAGAGGTATCAAAACACCAACACTTATCCTTCTTTGACATTAACCTCAAATAGAACTCTACAGGATGAGAAAGAAACAGGTAATGTTAGATTAGAATGTCAAATATGCAAACGACTGGACATGATGCTCTTCGCCTTTGGTATCGTTTTGACAACTCCTATCAAGCGAAGACATTCCAACAGCATTAACAGCATTACACATTGAAGACCCAAAATGAAGTGAATGGTATCCAGATACCGGTGCTACAGCCCACATCAGCGCTAATCCTAGTATACTTCATACTCTTTCTAAATACAAAGGAACTGATACTGTCATGATTGGAGATGGATCATGTTTACCTGTTACTTATATTGGTGATACCTCGCTGAGAACAAAAGTTACTACTTTACCACTCAATGATGTACTGATTGTTCCAGAAATAAAGAAGAACCTCCTTTCAGTTTCTAAACTTACAGATGACTATCCTTGCTCATTTGTTTTTGACAAAAATGGTGTTTATGTTAAGGACAACTATACCAAAGTGACAGTGAAGCTCGGAAGGAAAATTAGGGGACTTTATCAAGTGGATACACAAACCACGAAGCCTTTTTCACTCGAGACAAAGAGCGTAGATGAAGACATATGGCATCAAAGGTTGGCTCACACAAATTTTCAAATAGTGAAACATCTGCAGCATCAGAAGTGTATTCACTACAATACAACAACCAAGAATATATGCAGCAATTGTCAAATAGCTAAAAGTACAGCTTTATCTTTCCTTTTGTCAGACTCTACTTCAAGTGTTCCTCTAGAAAAGATACACTTTGTGACATTTGGGGACCTTCACCAAGTAAGCTCTTTTCAAAAGTTCAAATACTATGTGGTCTTTGTTGATAACTTTTCACGATATAGCTGGCTCTATCCAATGAAGTTGAAATCTGAGTTCTATGAGATATTTGTCAAATTCCAGAAACTAGTTGAAAGACAACATAATCATCAAATCAAAGCTTTCCAGAGTGATGGAGGAGGAGAGTTTATAAGTAACAGATTTCAACATCATTTAAAGAACTATGGCATAAAACAGCTCATATCCTGTCCTCACACACCAGAACAGAATGGAATCTCAGAAAGAAAACATCGACACATAGTTGAGCTTGGTCTAGCTATGTTGTATCACTCTAGAGTTCCACTGAGGTTTTGGGTAGATGCTTTTGCAACAGCTAACTACATTGTGAACAGACTACCTACATCGAAACTAAAGATGGACACACCTTATAACAAAATTCATCATACTCAGCCAAGATATGAACATCTAAGGGTGTTTGGATGTGCTTGTTATCCATGCTTAAGACCATATGCAAAACACAAATTTGATCCCGGATCTCTTACCTGTATATTTCTGGGATATAGTGAACAGCACAAGGGGTATCGTTGTCTTGTACCTACTGACAATCGTGTGTATATCAGTAGACACGTTGTCTTTGATGAGACTTTTTTCCCTTTCTCAAAGAAGTTGGTCAGTGAGTATAGACAGTATACACCTTTATACAAACAATGGGTTGAAGGAGTTAGTCTACTCGAGTCTCCAAGTATTGACTCAACAGATAGAAGTCTTCTTCACCAAACAGCTAAATTTCAGTACCATCCTACTTTGGAAGATCAATACAGTAATTACTCATATAGTGAACATATGCCACAAAATACTTCTTTCACACAAATACAGAATGGTTACACACTAGAAGAGCAACCAGTACTTACCTCAATAGAGGTCTTGCCTACTAACAGTACTTCTGATCAAGAACAACATAGTTCAAGCTCTTCTTCTTCACAAGACACTGCTGTTGTTCATCATATGCAGACTCGCCTGAAGTCAGGTATTACTAAACCAAATCCAAAGTATGTCTGTTTAGCTGAATATCAAGTTCCCATGGAACCAAGATCTATTAAATCAGCATTAGCTAATAAAGGATGGTATAGAGCAATGCAAGAAGAAATGGATGCTCTATATGAAAATCATACCTAGATATTAGTCCCTAGAACTGATCAGATGAATGTGATAGGCTGTAAGTGGGTTTTTAAGACCAAACTAGCACCTGATGGCAGCCTTGATAGACTAAAGGCTCGTCTAGTAGCCAAAGGATTTCATCAAGAGCCAGGACTTGATTTCACTGAAACATTCAGTCCTGTTATAAAACATACAACTATCCGTATAGTACTGTCTGTAGCTTGATGAAACAATGGCCAATACATCAACTTGATGTTAAAAATGCATTCCTCCATGGTGACTTGAATGAGACTGTTTTCATGGATCAACCACCTGGATTCATACATCCTTAGAAATCTAAATATGTTTGTCTTCTCAAAAAGTCCTTGTATGGCCTTCGACAAGCACCAAGAGCCTGGTTTGATAAATTCAGTAAGTTTCTCCTTGAAACTGGTTTTTTTCGCAAAACACTGGTGATCCTTCTCTGTTTGTGCTTCATACTGATTCTCATACAGTTTTATTATTACTCTATGTCGATGACATCATTCTAACTGGTAGCTCACCTCAGCTCTTAACCACCTTGATTCAGAACCTTAGTCTCCAATTTCATATGAAGGATCTTGGGTATCTTCATTATTTTTTAGGAATTGAAGCTACACGTACTCCTTTGAATCTATTTCTATGTCAAACAAAGTATGCTACTGATTTGCTTAAACGAGCTCATATGGCAGAATGCAAACCAATCTCAACACCTTTGTCTCTTAGATCAATAACCATGATCAATGATGAAAATCAGCTAACTGATCCTTTTGAATATAGAAGCTTAGTAGGTGGTCTTGATGACCGACAATTACTTGACCAGATCTTGCCTTTGCCACAAATCTGCTCTGTCAAAAGATGCAACGTCCAACGGTGGCAGATTTTCATCGTTAAAGAGTCCTTTGATATGTTAAAGGGACTATACACCTTGGCATTTATCTTCACTCTAATAGTTCCACTAAGCTCTATGGCTACTCGATGCCGACCAGGCGGGGTGTACTGCTACTAGACGATCCACTACAAGCTTTTGTACTTTTCTTGGCTCTAATTTGCTTTCTTGGTCAGCTAAGAAACAACCAACTGTTTCACGATCCTCCACAGAAGCCGAGTACCGAGCACTTGCATCAACCACTGTTGAACTCACTTGGATCAGCTTTGTCTTGCGTGACATTGGAATTTCTCTCACATCACCAACTCTCTTATTTTGTGACAACCGATTAGCTATTTCTCTTACAACCAATCCAATATTGCATGCTCGAACTAAGCATATTGAAGTTGATTTCCACTTTGTTCGTGAAAAGGTTTCTTCTGGGTCTA
Organism: Eucalyptus albens; assembly: GCA_014182695.1. Classification (NCBI taxonomy): domain Eukaryota; kingdom Viridiplantae; phylum Streptophyta; class Magnoliopsida; order Myrtales; family Myrtaceae; genus Eucalyptus; species Eucalyptus albens. The sequence goes on along the minus strand of CM024655.1, from coordinate 25,474,371 downwards.
TCCATGTTCAACATATTCCCAGTCACCTTCAGTTAGCTGATATCTTCACCAAGTCCCTCTCACGAATAGCTCATATTACTCTTCGCACCAAATTGGGAATGGGATCCTTACCCTTTCCCAATTTGAGGGGGGATGTTAGATATAAAAGGACTATAAGCTCAATAGTTAATATTGCGAAAGGAAAAGAAAGAACACAAAGACAGAAAAGCAACAATGGGCGGATGATCAACGGTGAGATGATCAACAATGAAGAATTCGTGATAAAGACAAATGGATCGACATCAATAAAGAAGAAGCCTGAGATAAAGAGTGACACGGATCGCCAAGTCATCGGATCGCCAAGTCATAATAGATCTAAACTAACTCGTGTACTGTTATTCAGCTAAAAGAAAGAAAACAAATGTAAAACAATTAGTTAGATTCTGTTTTTCCTTTATGAGCTGTATTCTGTTTTCTCCGTTTTTCCTTTAAGTAGCCTTTTGATTCATTGATGGGAAGACTATGAAGAGATAAAAGATAGAGCGAGAAAGAGGAAGTGAGAGGAATCAGCCATGGATGCTCTGCACTGAATTGATGAGTCTAGTTGAGATAGAAAGATAGAAACAGGAGAGGAAGAACAGATGATTGATTGTACAGTCTTATTGGAATAAAAGTGATTCGAGTTTTTCATTCATGGATTCTTCTGTAACTAGATTCATTTCATCTTCATCTTTATCATCATCTTCTCAAGCCGGACGGAGAAGGGGCTTGAAGTGAAGGACGGGAGCATGGCGAGTTGAAGCCCCCTCGAAAGGCGGCTTTTTGTTCAGCTGGGCAGGAGGATTGGTTTTTGCCAGCTCCGTCACATACATCTGCAGTTGCTTCTGTCCCAATTTCATCGGTTCCGGCGGCTATCCAATGTGCATGTTATGTTCGGCTATTATCTTACGAGAATTTTATGAGAGGACTGCCAGCTATTCTAAAAATTTAAGCGGTTAAATAAATACGTGCTTTTAGTATCTCAACGCAGATTGGACGTATGTCAGCAGCATGTAAAATTTTATATAACCGCAATCAGCTTTTCTGAAATTTCAACTGTTAGATGATTGCCTAATTTAATGTTTGAGATATTCTGAAATTCATGTCATGAGATTGTTTGCCTGATTTAATATCATAAAGCGTAGAAACTCCAAGATCATTGTTGAATGTTCGTTCTGTGTTAACGAAATCCTCACTTTATGCACTGAATTCTAAAAAGAGCGTGCCTTGGTCGTTATGTATCTAATTTATCGTGGAAAATAGTAGTTTATCAGGTAGTTACTTGTACGATCTTTCGATCATAGATGTAGTTGATCTTTTTGTAGAGTTTTTTTTTTTTTCTAAAATTTATTTATTTATTTATTTAAAGTCTGGTTCTCACCTATTTTATATCTATTTTACAAACTACTGTGTTTGCTATGTATTGTGTATAGGTTGCGAAGCCAGTTCCCTCACTCATACGTCCCACAGGCTTATATGAGAGAAGTAAAACACAAATTATAGAGTTGGCAATGCTAGATGTGATCCATCTACACGAGCTTATATGAGAGAGGTAAAGTATGAATTACAAGGAGAAGATACGTATACGACATAACATGCCACATCCAATTTTATGTTTTGTTATGAATTAACATGATCGAAATTTGATTATTTTATATGTAGAATCAAAACAAAGATGTTTTTGGCCAATTCAAATTAATATGCCAACACAGTCAAGAGGCCTAGGTTTTGGCTACATGACACTTAGGCGAGGTTGACTCACCCAACCACATTGAGGCTGACCTTGCAGGGCACTGGTGAGGTCGCTGGCTCTCATCTTTAACTAGTTGCCATTTAGGGATAAGCATGGTTCAGGTGGACGATTCCCACCCTAGACCTGAAAACTACTCATTAAAGATGAATTTTGAAAAATTGAAATCGGGAACTACTCGTTGGTTCCATGGATCCATTCGAGAACTTGACCACTGGTCCGGTCCAATTCCCAAGTGGGTTCAATGGAACTGGTCCCATCAAGCTTCACACACTTAGTGCAACATTTTTCAGAAAGCCAAAATAAAGCAAAAAAACATAGAACTTTCATATTCTTAGTCGTAATATTAGTAAAAAGATTAAACTCATACTAAAAATTGAGAGTCAAGGCCGTCAGTCATGGGTGTTGAGCTTGAGAGGTGAGACCATGAGGAGAGATAGAGAGATGACTTAGATGAGATAAGAGTGAGACGAGACGAACACTCAGATAATGGGTGTTTAATTCCAAATTAGGAGTTTTAGGGTTTTCATTTTTCTTAAATTATTTCTTGATTGGAAATTTTTCTTAAAAATTAAAAATATATATTTTATATATTACCGGTCCAGTCTATAACCGGGAACTGGACTATTACCCATTGGTTCCAATAAATTAGAATCGAGAATTGAACCGGCTCCCTTGGGAACCAACGGTTTTGGGTTGGTCCGATCCGGTTTCGAGTGGTTTTGGAAGGTTATCGATTCTTTTGCACACCCTTATCACCAGCCATTGTTGAGGCCCAATGACCGACTCGAGGAGGAAGAAGAAGAGAGGAAAAAAAGAAGAATATACTATTGACACCTCAATTTTTATTATGTTTATTTTATTAATTAAGTTTTTATCTATTTTTTCTTTTTCGAAATAATAAGCAAATAAAAAAAACCGAAAAAACAAAAAAAACAAGAGAAAACATAAAAAAGCCCCTCCTCTGGGCCTCCTCGGCCCATTTCCGCCTCAGCCTGGCCCACGCGCCCCTTGTCTTCTTCCTCCTTGGCTTCTCCCTTCACGCCTCTGCAACACACACGCAGAGAGCGGTAGCTAGGGTTCCGGCGCGCGCATAAGCCAGCCGGTGACGGATGGGACGTGCCTTCAAAGCAAGCAAGTGGGCGGCCGAGGTGACGCCGGTTCGGCCGCACCAAGGCCGGTCAGCACACGGAGAATCGGCGGCCAAACCTCTTCATCGACTGGACTCCCTTGTCTATAAATAGGCCAGCACCACCTCCATTGAAGGACATGGAAGCGACCAAAGATCGAGGACTGCAGATCTTCGAAACCTCCCGCTGAGAGACTTCAGAAGGGGGGCTGAAGACGAGCAAACCGAGATCTGAGCGGAAGGGGCTGAGCGAGAGAATAATCGAAGCGAGAGGGGGTCGGATTCAAGGAGAAAGGAGGTGCCGTCAACGCTGCCCATCCCCGCGCCAAGCCGAACGCTCCCGACTGCCCTGATGCCGTGCCGCGACTGACCCGCCAACACTAGACCAGATCTGGAAACTGAGGAGCTGCTGTCGCTACCCCGCCATCGTCACCTGCACCTATAGCCCCCTGTCGCTACCACCATTCACTGCCTCGTCGCGCCGTTGTTGCAAACAGTAAATGCAGCCGCCGTCACCACCCCTGCACGCATCGTTGTTTGTTGCTCGAAGCCCCGGCTACCTCCCCCGCTCGTCGTCGTCGTCGTCCCGGTCCCTCCACCCGCGCCGCGACGGGTGGAGAAGCCAACAATCTGCGTCGGGTCGAGCCGGGTCGGGTGTGGTTCGCGAAACCGGGTAGGGTTTCGCGAGACCTAGGCGGCCGGAAAGCGGGTGAGAGTCGGGTCAGGCGCACCTCACCCGGGTAGGGTTTCGGCTAGCTTGGGCCATTCGCACGTGGGTCGGGTCCTCTTTAGAAAATAGATCTATTTGGGCTGGGCTTGTTAAAAAAAAAAAGAAGAAAAAAAAAAAAAAAAAATCCGAGTCGGGCCCGCAACGCGGATCCGACCCGGTCGCTTTTTATATTATTTTAATATAAAATAATATTTTAAATAAATAAATAATAAATAAATACTTTATTTCAAAAAAAAAAATATTAAAAAAATGTTTTAATTTCCAGAAAATCGAAAAATAATAAAAAATGATAAAAATATTTTTATTTTCCAAAAAATCAAAAATATCAAAAATATTCCATATTTTCCAAAAAATGCCAAAAATCCAAAAAAGGCCAAAAATTCATGAAAAAGCCAAAAAAAAATTTTGGAAAAAGCCAAAAAGACTTGTATTTTCCCAAAAATACAAAAAAAAAAAAATCCCTTTTGTGTAAAAAAAAATTTAGAAAAAGACCTAGAAAATACTTTTCTTCCCAAAAATGCATGGAAAATCCCTCGAACATCCAAAAAAACCTTAGGTTTAAACAAGATTAGGTACCGAAAGGGCATTAGCGATTAACTAGTGTAATCAAGTTCCGATCCTAATTTCTCCGGTTTGCGCAGAGTGAGTATTTCTCCCGATACTTCCCCGATCCTAATTTCTCTGGTTGCGCAGGAGTGAGTATTTCTCCCGATACTTCACTTGGGTTTCTAATCAACCCACCCCAAATTGATTAGTGGCGACTCCATTTTAAAAATCAACTTGCAGGTAAAAAAAAAAATTGAACCATTAAGTCGTGAATTGGTGGACTTGGGAGAGTCCGGGCTTAATAATTTCAGCCGAGCCATTAGCCTCCTTAAGCGCTCGTACCCGACTGCGGAAGCCGAAAAAAAAGAGGTCACGACATATACAAATCTCAAAAAATTATTAAAAAAATTAAAAAATATTCTATGTTACAAACAAAAAATTAAGGGTCATACCAAGTGTAATCATGTTCATTTTCTAATCTAGGAATAAAAATTTTGTGTAGTTAGCCAAGTTTTCGAATGATTCAAGATATGAAAAGTTCAAAGTATCATTCATTTTTCATTTTATTTACAAAAAAGGATAGGGAGGAATGCGGACAAAAGTTTATTCATCCAGGCCTAGATGACACCTAAACCCTGAGACGAAATCGACCAAGAATCTCTCTATATCTCCATTCTCCTCGACAGCCTGGTGATAAGCGAGGTGTTTACCCTTCACAATCGGTTCCATTCTGGCCTGGATTTCATCCAGATCCACGAGGGCATCTTTGCAGCCCTTGACCCTCTTTCTAAGGCTCGTCATCATTTCTTTGCAAACAACGATCTCTTCTTCGAGAATGGTCAATTGGCTGGATATCCTAGGGGTTATAATGTGGCCAAGACCTTGGGTCTGGATCCTTGCATACTCCTTGGCCACATCGTCTTTATAGGCCAGTATCCACTCCATCATCTTCTAGACGTCATCCCTGGCCCGGCGCCATCCGTCACGAATTTGTTGGAGGTGTCGATTGTAGTTGACGTCCCTTTTGACCTCTTCCTCTAACTTGCGAAAATAAGAGATAGTTTTTCAATTCTTGGAGAACGAGTCTAGCAGACTAGCACCTTGTAGAAGAAGAGCCATAACTCGTTATAAGCCTTCCTGAAGCTATGCGAGGGGGGAAGGTGAGTAGGCTCGCCATTGTAGATGAGCTTGATGACCTCCCCCAAGGTTCTTAGGGTTATCGATTAGGAACACGAAGGTCAGGATGAGTTTCGCGATCTACTTCCTCCAGAGGTTTAGGAAAGCACTGCTAGAAGGCACTGTGCTAGAGGAAAAGGAGGAGGAGTGTGCCATGCATCTTGAAATGGGGACCTCAAAGTGGGGGAAGGCTTTGTCTAGCTCCGCTTAATGCTTTCAACGATTTAACTTTGGATGGATAAGGAGCTCCACAAGCACTCACAGGGGTTTATATAATATAGGAAATGAAATCTTAAGAGCCGATGTTGATGGTGTGAACATACAAGGTCATGGCCAAGGGAGAAGTACAAAGGCCACAAGTAATGCATGGTTGTTATTGAGCGGTTGTTGCGGGAGTAAAATTATGATGAGAAGCCACTGGTCGATGGTAACATCCGTTGATTACTCTACACGTGTTTTGAGATTTTTATTAGAATGAAGAGTATCGAGGCAAGGGCAAAGATTAGCGCAAAGGTACAACCTACTAGAACTAAATCCTCAATCATTATGAGATACACCGTGGATATGCTGTGAATAGTTTGCTGGAAATCGTAAATAAAGATATGATAGCTATAGATAAGGCGCACAGTAGATAGGTGCATACCAGCTACGACATAAGCAAATAACATATCAAAGGATGGTTGTACGCCAGCAGCTTATACATTAACGAATATTTCATTGAAAGGGTAACAACACTGAAAGAAATAACATGTGAACTGCAAGGTTACATAAAGTGCTGCCGCAGCCCTAAAGTAAAGTTATGGAGTTTTAATTCTTGATCACAATTAACTTCGAAGAGTTTTTCTTTCTAGACACGATCTTTAGAAAAGAGCTTGAGTCATTGATTCACGTGTGGCTTAAGCTCAGAAATCAGTTGGCATAGGTTGACTATGATTTGTGATAAGATGCTCGTGTTACCACGATACACCTCAAGAAGCTTGTAAGATTGCGCCAGCTCCTTCTCCTTCAGGGAAAATGTCTCCTCACACTCCTTGACGGCCTAAATGTACTTCATATTTGCCTTGTAAGTTTCTAGGGCAGCGTCAAAGGAAGTAAAAAACTCATTAACAGTAAACTCCAAGGCGTGGCAAGGTAAGGGGTAAAGTAAATTGCTCAGATATCCGAGCAAAGATTTGATCTCATACTTAGTTTCAAGAGTGTGGCATATGACTTCGTAACCTTCTCACAACAAGTTGTAAAGCTTGGTCCATTTGCTTCATGCCATCGCTGATGGAAGGAAGAGTTTTCTCAGCTGGGGGATTATTTGTCCCTAATGCATAAACGCCATTGACAGATCGCCCGAAAAATGAGTACTATGAGCAGATTGCAATTCACTCATTGAATCATCAAAGTATTTACTAGGTGAAGGCAAGTTCCCTATTAATATCGATGGTATATCCGAATAAGACAGGTTGGTTATCCCAAACCTTATAAAAGGATGAAACATTACCATTGGACACTGGGTTATCCTTGATATCACTGACCTTGGGTTACATGGAAAGATGAAGATCCTATAGTCCTCCCACCATTGATCAAAAGCCTTGGAACTATGAGGAATCCCAAAACCATTGAAGAATTTGAATCCCTTCAAGACGTGCTATGTGATCTCATCATAACAAATCGCAGCAGCTTTTTCTTCAGCTAAGATGGGAGGAAAATTCATTGAATATACTATTGGCATGGGCATAACTTGGGTCAATCCAAATGGGCGAGCACAATAGTGAAGATTATATATCTCGAAGGTTGAGGTACGTTCCCCCCCAAAGTGGAGATCCAACATGAGATTAGTAGGGACAAGAACGCTTGTCCAAAATGCTAGCATGTCATGATGGAGTGAGATAGGGCTGGAAGAGAAGTCCACATCAAACCTGTAAAAGGTAAAACTTTCCAGAGAAAGCAGGTAGATAAGGAAGCATTCAAAAACAGAAAATCCTTCGTGGGTTGGTAAAAAGGTGTTATAAAATTTCCAATAGCCCAAATTGATTCTCAACTGAAATCTCATGTGCCTCACACCAATGAATTGGAGGGGTTTTGTCCTCAGGGAATAGTTGAGGAAAGTATGTGCGCAACCACCCATGCAGGATCCACAAAGGATTGAAAAATGGTGTGAGGTGAGCACTAAACAAGGAAGATTGAGCATCAGTAAGACTTTTGTACAGTGCACTGAGCGCCACCGAGACTCAGATTGATACCGTTTGAAAGGGCATATGCTATGTCAATAAAATCCTGGGATAAGCAAGTAGTGGGCAAACGGAGGATATAACAGTATAACCAATGTAGAAGAAATGCCACGTGCTCTTGGGAAGAGATTGGTCCTGCTGACTTGGCAAATTTGTCCGCAAATTCATCAAATGGCATGTTGGTGAATGTGGTGCCATAAAAATTTGGACAGGTATATGGCTATTGACCATGGAGATTTATGAGAGGGGACATGCTAGTCAAGGACCAAATATCGAGCAGAGTGATCGTAACCGGATTGGTTAGGAAGAAGAAACAATTGGTTGACAGCAACCAAAAGCAACAGAGACCCCCAATAAGCCTATACTTGACTGGATCGATCGCCATACAACTGAAGGAAACCGCTTTTCCAATTTTGGTTGTCTCCTATATGCCCGTCATTTCTCGTTTCAACCTTTTATACTAGTAGAAGAAATGCTTATCAAAGGAAGGGTATGAGTTGAAATGAGAATTAGGTATAGACTAGGCATGCATACGAATATGTGATTGGTTGATGGGAAGAATCCGTTTATAATGACGAGGAAAGTGTTTGGTAAAGGTGTATGGTAGAGGCGTGGACTTAAAATGTGGACTCAGGTTAACACACTGAGTGTCAGGATGATAATCCATAAATAAAGGGAAAGTCGCCCCTGAGCCTCACATGGTCAAAGGCTCCCAAAGTGATGGATTGGAAGAGCAGCTTGCGCATTGATTACATAAGAGCAAGAATTAGCCATGATGGGTAGAAATGATGTGAGCGTCCATGTGCGGAAGCTAGGTATAAATAGGTCTAGTGCCACATTTCAAGGATGCTCATGCGAATGTGGGTGCATGGAAATAGGAGCTTACTTGGCACAAAAGACGCGAGTTTCATGCAATAGTGGAGAAATAAAGAGGGAAAATTCATTTATTTATTGGCTTGTTTCTTGGGTTACAAGAAAGATTTTACATCACTTTGAAGACAAAATATTGTAGAATCAAGCTCGCTCATCCGTAAGAGATGCTCAGTTTTACAAATCCTATGCTGCCTTTCTGTGACATCCCGATTTTCCTCAATTTTATTTTCAATCAATTGAGTCGGGCAATTCATCTGTGCATGTAGTTCGTCTCTCAGAGTTGGCCACTCACGAGAGAACTAGTTCATTAAGTGAAGTAATTAATGAATTTTACCGCATCAGACTTGGGGACTGATCACCCTCGGGTCGATGCAAGAAAATTTCCCCAAAAGTTACTCAGTGAATTAGGCGCGCTGAAATTGCACTAGATTGAATTCAACCGTAAAATTGAGATTGAATTTAGAAATTGGAAGCCCGGTCATGTCACGTATCTCATTAGGATTATGGGATAATTTTGTGGATTTTAATTGGATTCGATTAGGAGAGGATTGAAAGAAAAATTGAAGGAATTAGATGTACAAAAATCGGACCTCGGCGGAAAATGAAAGTGCACCCATTGGAAAATGTTGTGGAGGATTTTGAATTAGTGGAAGATGATGGGATGATGTCATGGTGGTTGAGGCCAAGGGTGGAGATCTTGACAAGTGGACGGTGGGGATTGGCTCTTGAAAAGATGACCAATCAACATCATCTTCAACCTTGGGAGGAGAGAGAGAGAGAAAGGGGGAGAGAGAGAAAACGAGCGGAGGGGAAACCGCTTGTTGCAGCAGCCGTGAACACTTCCCCGCCGTGCGTCGTCGTCGTGCGGTGCCGAGCCGCCGTCCCCGCCGCGTCATCCCACGTCGGTCGGCCCGTGACCGCTTCTCCCTCGGTCGGCTTCGCCGCTCCGCCCGTTCTCCCTCGCCTCGCGCCCCGCCTCAACCGTCGTCCTAAGCTGCTCGTCGTCGCCAGCCGCCGCCGAGGCCCGTCGGAGTCGCGGCCTGCGCCGCCCGAGCTACCGTCGCCCTTCCCCGCCGGTTTCGGGCCAACCGGCCGCCGTTTGGCCCTCCGCCGCCGCGACCAGCAGCTGGTTTTTGGTGGGTCTCGCAGCCCACTCAAGGCCCGTTTTGGCCACCTTCCCGGCCTTGGAAGCTAGGCTCGCCTTTGGAAAAGTTGATCCCGGCGTCGCCCTCGTCGTTTTGGTCTAAGCGGCGAGTTAATCAAGTGAGTTTACCTCACTAAACCTTGATTAGAGTGTTAATGATGCCCTAAGTGTGTTTAGTTTAAATTAAGTAACTTTAGGTGGATAGATTAGTGTATTTAATTATAAGTTTGATTAAGTGATTGGTTTATATTAAAGTGTGTTTAATTAAGGTTAAAAGGAGTTATTTAATGTTAAACCTTGATGGGACATAATAGGATTTTAGTTTTGAATTATTTAATTGCTTCGAAAATTCTGGAAAATATAATATTATATTATAATCCGAAATTTAAAAAAAAAAACTCGAAAATTTACTTTTGACCCTATTTGCTTAGAATTTCGTGCCGATCGTTGCTGTGTATTTAGAATTTGAATTTGATGAGTAAATATTGCAAATTGAATGTTGATTGTGAAAAATAGGAATTTTATTAAAAAATTCCCACGTGTCGGGTTTGACACCAAAATCGAAATTTGAAGGGTTAATATTGAAATTGGAGTATGTGAGTGACATGTAAAGTGTACAGGGGTCGATTTTGAATTGTTGTGTGCTGGCTGAAAGGCTTGGTTACAGTAGTGGCGAGACCGACTGGACCTTTATTCTTCTAGAAATGCCGTAATGCTAATAGATAGCCGACTTGCGTGTAGGCTGTGCCTTTGTGTGACAGTGGATAATGATGACATGGAACGCTTGCTGTGATTGTGAAATTAAGTGAAATTGATTGTGTTTTGATGGCTTACATTCTTATCATTAAAGGTGCTTGAATGATATGAATTGTACTAACCTGCAGGAAGGCAAGAAGGCGAGGTAAGTCTTCTGTGCTGTGTGGCTAGACCACTTTGGGGTGTATTTGCTTTCTAATAGGGGTTTAGGAGGGGTGAACTTGCTGAGACAAAGTCTCATCTCGGTTTGGGGAAAAATATTACAGGACCGTAGATGGTGATACCCCGAAGATGAATTGCACGCTGACGGAGATGGACCAGACAATAGAGAGTGCTCCTGACCCTTTTTGATTGCACAAACTCTGACCCATTTTTGATGCATATAGTCTCTGGATCCTGTTGGTGTATGTAAACCCTGGATTGATGATGATGTATGAAAGTGTGTTTGTTTTTGAATCTATTTTTCCTGCTGTCCTATCCCGTATGTTTTTGTCAGGGGATTTTTTAGCACGTTCCGCATGCGCATAATAATTTAATGTAAATTTGGGGTCGACGACACTACCTGGGAATGTCGCATTTACATGACCATGGTGGGTTGTTCACGTGTCTCGGGGTTCGGGGCGTGACACTTTCTCGGCCCATCACCCGGAGATGTTCATTTTTCTTCAACTCTTGAAGCTTTGGTACTTGGGACTTTAATTTAGCCTCTACTTCCATCTGTTGTCCAAGCTTGATCATTCTTCTCTGGCGAACATCTTGAAGTGCTCTCATAAGATGAGCTTCTTCTTTATCGAGCTCAGTGACTTCGCCTATAAGGATCTCCAAAGATTTGCTGTGTTCTGACACATTTTGACTGAGTCCCATAAGGGCAGCATTAATTGCTGCATTCTCATTCTCATAAAGAGTCAGCCGCTGCACTTGATCCATATGGTAACAATACTTGTCAAAGATGCCTTGCTAGCCATTGGAGAATTGCTGAAATTTTTCTCTGAGCTCCCGAGGGAGGATAGCACTAAACTTGTTTCCTTCGTCACCATGTTGACTCGACAGAGCTTTAAGTTAGTGAAAGATCTTCTGGTCGAATATAATTTTGCAAATTCCTCCCACCAAAAGATCTAGGAACTTTGACAGTTTGAACCTTATATTGTCATTATTCATGAGATTGGGAGTGCAACCAGGAGTCAAATCATATGGATTGACATCCAAAACGATTTTGGCCCAGTTGAGTGTTTCCAACACTGGAGAAGATGTGTCCACTTGAGGCTTAATCTGGGGAGATACACTAATTTGGGGGTTAGAAGTACCAGCAACAGGGACAGAAGTTTCAGAAGTATGGGCAATAGGCATAAGATCAGCTAGTAACACGAGATGAATTGTTAAAACCAGAAGGATGGTGGAAAAATTAATGAAAACCAAGCAAGGAAGTACATACTAGGACTCGGCAATGGAGTGTGTATAGGTGAGCCAGGTGCTGAAGTAGCAGGAACTTCAACGTGTTTAACATTAATAGCTACAATGTCTGTCTCAATTTCAACAAATTCAATGTTGCTAGTTGCAATGGTGGGCTCAGCTGTCACCTAGAAACAGAGGGTTGTTACAAGGTACGTGGTATGTCTATAATTAAGAGGCAATCAAATAAGACTTATAGTGAACAACTAATGCAAGAAGATTGGAATCATCATGCTCCGATTGAGATGGAGAACAGATGATAGGATTGGAAGAAATAGAATCGTCGACGGTGCCAAGAAGCTCTGTTGAAGGAGTAGGCACAGTAGGAACATCATCTACCCCATCAACGATGGCCTTGGGAATCTCAGTCAAAGAAGTGGAGATAGCTCGGACATTATCTGCAGAAGTATCCTCGATGGCACTAGAAAGTCCTGTTGGAGGAGTAGAAATGACTGGAACGTCATCTGTAGGAGTCTTCTTAAAAAAAAAAAAAAACAGAGGTTGTTGGAGTGTCAATTGATAAAATATCTTCTTAAAGAAGCAATAACAATTGAAACAGTGACATCAGAAAGTACTCTAGATCGCTTCTTTGGGGAAACAGAAGGGGTCCTTTTACTTTTCTTCAACAACCGTGCCGGTGGTTCTCTGTCTGAATTCAGAGCATATAGTCTCTTGTAAGCAAAAAAATATATATATATGAAGAAACAAGAAGAACTTATAAGAACTTCTAGCTGGAGATAGAGTACCTTCATTCGAGTCACCAGGGAGGTTAATGGTATCACTGTTGGGTTTTTCAAGCTCACTAGGACCAGGTAAAAGCTTAGGGAGAGGATTGTTTAGTTCAGGCAAAAGGTTATTGAGCAGAGTATTGTCACCATATGTAGCCAAAGCAGAAGCAAAGTCAGGATTGGTGCATGGAAGACCTTGTTTTTGTTTATCCATATGTTTAATTCGATCAATTGCTATAAAATACCTTCTTCATAAGGAGCCTCATGAGTATAGTTGACTCACCATGTCATCCATTTAGGAAGTAGACCGAGACACGGTTGAAAATCTTTTTTAAGATCTTGTCAATATTTGGCATACATGGTCTTGGTTATCTTAGCACAGCAAATTAAGGGTCTACGATCTTCTAGATTATACTCCTTCTTTCACCGGGAGAAATCCATTGGGTAAGGGATAGGCATGGGAATGGCCTGAAAGAAGCCAAATTGTCTCGTGCTGTAATGAGGAGAATATACTTCAAAACCTGGGTAGAATTGACCCTTCATGGACAGCCATAATGGAAGTTCTACTAGAGATAATGCATGGACCCAGAAATCTTGGAAAGAGTTCATACTATCAAAATAAAAAAGATAGTAATGTTCCTCATTCTTATAGGGGAAAAAGTAAATATCTTGTGATCAACTTCCATGATAGCTTTAAAGTAACGGAGAAAAGGAGAAGTGTTTGAAGGACCCTTCTTGGGTGTGTGATTCAAGAGTCAATAGCCTAGATGAGGCCTACTTCTAGGTACTGCGCTCAACAGAGGGTAATGACGAACATTGTGAAAGCTCAAATCAAAAAGAAATTCAAGATAAAGAGCCATCCATGCTTGCAAAATCCAGAAAAGGACTAGAGATGTCACCATTCTTTTCAGCCTTCATGACCATTAAGGCATGTGCCAGCCCTTTGTACGAAGAAGCGAGAACTACTGAAGCCAAAGCAATGTGCTTACCACGTTCAAGATTCGCAGTTATTTGAAGATAATCCTTGTTCACTTTTAAGTGTCGCACAATAGAAAAAGTATCTTGATAACCAATATAGCAAGAAAAGGATGCGTTCCTTTTCATCAATAGGGCCAGTCCCTTTACCAAACCGCTCAAAGAATTTACTATGTGCAAGAAATCCATCTAAGATGAAAAAAAGGAATTTCGATCGTAAGCAACTCCTCAACAGAACAACCAAGTAGTTGTAACTGGCTATAGTGCACATCTCCAGTAAGATGACAGTCATAAGTCCTCAAGGAAAAAGGAAATAGTTAATAGAATGGACCAGACGCGTACGACAGATCCTACCAATATACGGTTTACAACATAAGAAAACATACTGATGGCAAGTGTCTTCTCAATCCCAGCATTCATCCAAGCAAGTGGGGTTGCTTCGTCATCCCTTAGTCAGAGATATAATTTATGGAAATCTGCTTCGAGTGAAGGAAACCCATGAAATTGAGGAGAAGCTAAAGACCAGAGATCTCAGAAATAGTTGTGTTGAAAAGCCAAGGTCTTACGCCTAGCCTAATCGGAAAGCTGTGTGAAAACGAGGTATTTCTTTAAAAGAGATAAATTCAAATTTATTTATTTTAAAAGGGGACATATGTTGATACCCAAAATTACCCTTGGGATTACATGATGGCCACAAGAGAATACCGGATGAAATGCCCCATTTTGGTTAACAAAATTAAAGGAAAATAGCTTTCGTGGAGGCTACTTAAGCTAAGCCTCAATGAAATTCTAGAAGCTAGCTACTAGGTAATTGACGGTCACGTGTCAAGCTATGAGGATAGTGCACCGGATTTAAAGATTAAATGGGATTAGCAATAGAATAACTGCTGCAAGGAATGTATGTCAAAATAGGAAATAGTTATTTGTTTGATGAGCAAGTTGTACAAACATCGTTGATGGGTCAAGAAGTGGTTGCTAAAGGATAAGGTCATTCAGAAGGAATGAAAAATGTGGAGATTGCAAAGAGTAGAGACCAAGGAAGAGCAACCGACTAAGGAACATTAGCCCACCCCATAAATACCGTGGCTTCTGCAAAGAGAAAAGCCCCCCCCTCCTCGGCCGCCGCCCGAACAACACATCAATTGCCTATACTTTATCTTTATTTTATCGCAACTTAGTTGTAGTTTTCAAGATTATCGTCATTGATTCAATTCTGACGTGTATCTCTATCCAGTCCAACATCATCGATTAGATTTCGATATAGTTCCACAAGCCCAGCATCATTGATTCAATTCCGGCATTGTGTTATCTATCTAGGAGTATTGCTGTTGATTAAATTCCAGCTTTACACCTAAAACAAATTGTGTCATAGATTGAATTATGGTGTAGTTTTGGGTTCCAATTTTAGGCTATCCAATTACTAGTGTCTAGATTACATCATTGATTGAATTTTGGTATAATTTGTGCTTAGTAGTGGTTATTTAAGTCATTTAGGCATTGGCTATCGATGGTTGTATATACAAGTTGGAAATAAAATTCCCTTTGCATTTGATATTATCTGTCCAAACTCAACACAGAATCCAAGTCTCCTATAATAAAACCAAAACGTAGCATTTAGCGAAATTTTTTTCACAGGAATCAAAACCGGTGAAACACTATGATATGAGTCAAAAATGAAAAGGAATTTGGTGGTTAACAAGTAATCCCTATTTTAAGGTCGGAATCACAAATTCTGTTTTCGTTTTCCCTGGTTCTTATCATAGGCCAATTTTATTTTAGTGACCTAAAAAAATTTCGAAGTATTTGTGTCACAGTAGACATAATTTGAGATTTTTATAGTGTTAATCCTTCAAATTTTTTATCCATGCATATAATCCTAATCTAGATCATTTTCACACGGTCTCAAGTATGTCACATTCGGTGCGCCTAGGCATACCACCCCGTCTCTAGAATGGACAGGGAAGAACTCATTGACTTATTTACGTCCTTCCCGCAACAAATGTCTTTGCCCATTTTCCTCAAGGGTTCTACTAGAGACGTCCTGAGAATAACATCGTATGCTTGCCCGGCTCCCATTTCCCTATATCGACTACAAAACATTACAATTATCATTCGTACAACAAGGTCGCAAAATTGATAACCCTTCTATTGGCAGCCGAGCTCAATCAGTATTCGGAAGACAATAGTAAGCTTGATATCCAGGCTATCCAGCCATTGCTAGTTTGCTACTCCTCTGGAAGGA
Source organism: Eucalyptus albens (assembly GCA_014182695.1). Classification (NCBI taxonomy): domain Eukaryota; kingdom Viridiplantae; phylum Streptophyta; class Magnoliopsida; order Myrtales; family Myrtaceae; genus Eucalyptus; species Eucalyptus albens. The sequence goes on along the minus strand of CM024655.1, from coordinate 25,458,636 downwards.
CAATCCTGATCACTGAATATTTGTTAAAGCAACTAACCCCATTCTAAATTGTGGTTCGTTTTCCAGATCATTCGGAAAATATGAGTTTTGTTCAATAAGGCTAGAAACTGTAGTTTTTCGGAAAATATGAGTTTTGTTCATTAAGGCTAGAAACTGTAGTTTTCACCAAATTTGAGGGCTTTTTTCCGTACATAATTAATAGTTATCTGCGATTTACTCGACGGAGGATTTTTATAATGGCGGTTTACAACAGTGAATCTCTTTTGTTCCTTTTATTTTGGGAAGGATGTTGGAAGTTTCGAAATAGTTCTTTTAAAGGCATAAAATTAAGTTAATTCTCTGTTGTTAATGATTGATTACTTGGAGATCGGAAAACGTTTTGAATATTGAAGCCAATGGGGATTAGATGACTTTGGAAGTCCATATTTGTTGTTCACTTTTGATGAGTTTATTTGAGGGAAAATTCCATGATAAAAAAATTTGATTACTGGAAAAACATTTTTTAAGAAAATGATTAGTTTATTTTTATTTGGTGATATGTGACCGAAAACATTTTCTAGTGCTTAATTTCAATCTCATGAAAATGTCCCTTCTTCTCCACCTTCCATCCAACACGTTATCATCACGTTTCTGAGAAAGCAAAGCGAAATCCGATCTCAATCTCCTAAAAATTGGATTTTCCCCGCGATCGGCCGCCTTGTAGTCGTAGCTGCTATTGTGCCACATCTATTGATGCAGAGACAATTGCAAAAGAGAAAGCCCAAGCCTGAGATCCCTGTGGTGTTGGTGCGAAGGAAAATTCTTCAAGAACAGGTTGATCGTTCCATGAAACGATCGTGAGCGTACAGAAGAGAGAGAAACAAAGACAGTGCAAGCAAATTAAGTCTATCAGGGGACAAAATTACCTTGGATTGGCACGATACACGCAGAGGACGATAATAAGATGGTCCCCCGTAGGTCGCAGAGTAAAATTCCGCTGTAATGAACGTGGGATGGTGAAAGAGAAGTCGAATCGGAAGCCCGGATGGCGATCAAAAGAGATGGCGCTCAAAAGAAGTGGCGACAAAGCTCGACGTCAAAGCACTCGCCGTCATCATCGCCATTTTGCTCGGGGAAGACGCAGTAGCCACAGAGGAGCTCAACAACGAAGGGCAAGCATCAATGATCAAGTGATGCCCGCGTAATGATGTGAGAGAGAGACTAGTGAGATTAGCGAGAATAGGGAGAGAGAGAGAGAGAGAGAGAGAGAGAGAGATTGTTTGTCTTGGAGCGTCAAGGCCTCAGGGGAGAAAGGAGCAATTCATAAGGCATTTCATTTTTAGATTTAGGAATTCACATTCTTAATTTTATGCATGAATATTTTCGTTGACCGCAAAGTATTTTCGGTTTAGCTAATAATTTTCGGCGAATCAAACTGGTGAAAGTTCGGAAAAGTAATTTTCGTAAAACACTTTTACTCAAATAAACACGTTGTTGAATTTGCTGCGACTTCTAACGAATTTGTTAGTTTTTGGTGTTACTGTACAAGTGTGTGTGTGTGTTTGAGATTTACTTGGCAAAGGACCAACGAGCTAGTTGTATTATCAAATTGTTAGGTGCAAGGGATTTGTGGAGCTGTAGTTGATCTGGACATGAATGAACGAGCATGAAGCCTTTTTATATAGTCCTTCCTAATCGACTCTTGTGCTAAGAATCTCTGTCACAGAGAATATGCTTCATTTTAATATTTTAGATGTTGGATAGAATTTTAGCCATTACTTCTTACTACCTCCAGCTAAGCTAGAAAACCACCAAGTTTTACTGCTCACTCTGGATCCAGAAAATTGTAGTCTTAGCTTTTCTGGATAAATCGACCACAGCTTCAACAAAATTTAATCAAAAAGAAAATGTTGGAATGGAAGATTTCATTTGCCTATAACTTGATCATCCTTCAGACAACCAATCCAAATTGGACAACAATGAAGAAGACTGAAACAAGACAAACATCATATGATAATGATATATAAACAACCAAATGTCCATCGTTCAAAACATTTGAAGAGGGAAATAAGCACGACTGAAAACAGGAGAAAAATCATTGATGACAACAATCAACAGCCAATCAGCAGAAAATTATCAAGCGTCAGCCATTAGGAGTTAAACCCAAAAATAGAAAGGGTTCAATAGTAGCTCAGCACGGTATATATGGTCTGAATTATGGTAAGCGCGAAGAGGAACATGGCGGCGAAGAGAGACAACCTAGCCCAAGGACTGCTGCAGTAGGTGTCGTGGAAATTAGCCCAGCAACTGTTCGAGGGATCCTTGTAGTACTCACTGATGCCCGCTTGCACCTTGCAAATGCTCTCGTTGAATTCAACTGGCACTTCCTGGCACAGCACGTTGAATAGCTTGGCGACCGCCTTGTCGCTCCCGATGGCATTCTGGATGATGCCTTTGGTGTGGAGCAGCGCGACATCCTGCTCATTGTTGATGATGCTGTCCATGAAGCCGATGTAGGATCTGATCTCGTTCCCAGTCCCGTGCAGGCGCTCGAAAGTTATGAGGTTGAGGAACTTGGACTCGGTGGTGTCATCCACCGGTATAACGGGGAGCTTCAGTACCCCTCCGGCAAAGGAGATGTCCTTGAGACTGTGGGTCGGGCTCTTCTCGAACTGGATCCCGGTCTTGCTGAGCTCGTTGGCCGACCGGATTATCTTCTCGGTCTCCTCATGCTGGACGTTCTCAGTAATGTAATTCCCGACACACTGCGTTGTTGGGAGTAAAGTCAGTGCATTGAATACAAGATTGTCGTCGCAGGGATGCCACTTGCTTAAATAAATAATGACACAAATAATCTCTAAACTTTGACTCAACGTATAATGTAATCCCTAAATTCTTCATTTGTTTAATGTAATTCATATACTTTTGATACATATTCAATGTTATTCTTCTATTAATTCTAATTCAGGAATAACATTAAACATTTATATATAATTTAAAGACCGTGTTGAACATATATCAAAAGTTCATGATTCAAGGACAATATTGCATATTGAGTTAAAATTTAGAGATCACATTGCATATTAAATCAAAATTTAGATGCAATTTGTGTCATTTTTTATAGCTTAAATGGGAAGAAAAAGTTGTCCAATAGTGATGATTATTAGAGAAGATTATCTGCTCGCCAGCCTCAGGCCCCACATTGTTCATTTCGGGCTGATCCTTCTGGGGTTCCGGCAGCAGGCCTTTCCTGAAGACGTCCAGGACATGTAGGCATCTTCTCTCTTCCATAGTGCGGATGCCGTAGAACCCGAGGATGAGATTGTTGGTCTCCTTGATGCATTCGTTAGCCTGCGTTGTTGGATTAGAGTCAGTGCATTGAATACGAGACTGTTGTCGTGGCGATACTACTCGCATAAAAGGGGGAAAAAAAGAGTCTCCAATTGGGGCGACAGATCTAATAATGAAATTGTTAATTGATCTCGAATAGTGCATCTTCAATGTTTGGAGCATTAGATTTAATGGATTCATGCGAGGTCGATATGATAGCACCAAGATGTACTGTTAAGTGAACATAGTACGGCGGTTTAAGCACGCGCAATAACCTCTCAAATGATGGAGTGAAATCTAAGAAACTAACCTCCTTGTTTTTGCCTTTGGCAACCAGGTGATACAGCACTAGCATCGGCAGCTGATTCTCCAGCAGCAGCATGTCCCGCCTTATGTACGGCCTTATGTATCTCAACCAGTGGGTGCTGAAGATGGGTTCATTTTCTGCATGGTTAGGAGTAGGATTCCCTTCTATCTTGGTCCTCATGATCTCCAGCATGAAGCAGCCGTCCGTGATCATCAACTTCAGGAATTCGTCGTCCCCCTGCCACACCGAGTCCAGCTTGTCGTAGCTGTCCTTGAGCTCTTGCTTCACTCTTCCCAAGGACTGGATAAGATTCTCGAGGGGCTGCCCGGACCGCTTTTCGAATTGGGCGAGAGCACGGCGCTTGTGTTCCTTCATCGGATTGAGGCTCTTGGCCTTGTAGTGGTAGGGGCCAAAAGAGACAACCTGTGGCCGGTAGGCCTTGTCGCATAGGATGCTGATGTAGCGAGGGACCTTGTAGATGGACGTCCCGTCCCATTGCTCGTTGGAGGGCATGGAGATGTTGACTGCGTCGATCTCGTCGGTCTCGTTCGGGTCCCGTGGGGGCTGCGAGGGTCTTTCGTAGGTTCCACGAGTTTCTGTTGCGTGTGAGAGAAGAGGAGAACGATCCATGGAGAGGGAGGGAGGGAAGGAGACAGACACTGTTGGGAAAGAGTATAAAGTTTGGGGTTGCTGTTGGCCTAGCCCAATGCTGGCCATGCTTGTATATAAGGGCGTCAAAATGATCCTTGGCCCACTTTGTTACTCGTACGAAATGAGTTGTCATGTGTGGGGTAGTGAAATTTTAATAAAGGATTTAAAATGACAAAAAATTTTAAATTTGTATACTTATGACAAATTTATCATAAACTAATTTTTTTATCATCAAAAACTTCAAACTAGTATATATTTGACAAATTTTCAGAAAACTAATATTTTGACTATCAAAAACTCCAAACTAATACATTTATAACAAATTTACCTATCGTTAGATTCCATTATATTTGGATTGATACTATGAAAACCTACAAACTGAAATTGATACATCTATAATAAATTGATTATAATATTTTTAATTAAAGGATATTAAATTTATCATAAATATACCGGTTTAAAATTTTTATGATAAATTTATCATAAATGTAAGGTTTCAGTACTATTAACTCTTTAATAAATAATCATTGGAGTTTGTCTTAGTGACTACTCTTCCAATATAGAAGAGGGAGGTGGGAGGTTCGAATCCCCACATTCTCAGAGGTTGGAGTGGGAACGATTTAATTTCAAATGTAGGTTTCGACTTCCACACCCTACAATAAGGCAAACAAAAGTCTAAAAGTGAAAATTAGAGTATGAATATAATAGAACCGATAAAAAAAAAACTCTTTAATAAATGACTGAGAAATCCATGTAAACATGAATTTTAAATGGGTTCACAAAAGCCTAAGAGTGAAAGTTAGAGTAGGAATATGATAGGACCGATAAAAAAAAAAAAAACTCTTTAATAAATGACTAAGAAATCCATGTAAACATGAATTTTAAATGGATTCAAGATTTTACCGGTATCCAACCCTTGTACGTAAGCACGTAATTACAGTCTACCACGAAATGGGGCCCAATCTGACCCTCTCACTTCCCAGGAATAAAGAAAAAGGGTGGGCACTCCTCCCACGTGTGAAAAGTCTACGAATCTACGGGACAAAAATTGTTGTTTATTCTTATTTCCTGTTAGGAACAACCCTAATATGGATAGTTATTTCGTAAATTATCTGAACGAAAGTTTCGAGCCAAAAGTCGTAACTTTGAATATATATTGGAATTTTCGTTGCCAATGCTCTTGCGAATTTGATGTACGCCTAATCAACATGCATGTAAACACTCCTTAAAAAGTAAGCCAATCATGGGTCTCGAAATGCCATAGAATCAAATCAATTTGATATTATCAATCAATTTTGGGCACTAAATCAATCGGATCCTTTGTTATTTGTTATTTGTTCTTATACATATTCTTCACGCAACGTGACTATCATAGTTTATGAGCACAATTGATTTCAAAATTGGTAATTCATGCATCGGGTTAGGTATAGGTCCATAGAGCCGGTCCCCTCTTCAAAGGCAACACTTTAAGCCGAAAAAAATTGTTAACATGGATTTTGAGTCAAGTCAAATAGGAGTCAGGTGTATTTTTCGTGACCGTATATGAGCCTTTCGATTCGATAAGTCTCACTAGTGTCTGCCTAAGTTAAAGGGGTTGTTTGACTTGAGTACACGTAATACCTATCGAGATATGAATTTTGCTGATGTGATACTAGATTTACAATAGCTTTTTATTTTTCCGTTTACTTTGGAAGTAATTTTTACCTCGTACAGATTTTATATGAGGTCTCCTTTTTAGTACTCGAAGCCCTTCTCCTATTTATACAATGCTAGTACGGAAAACAAATTCACAATGAGAAATGTTTCAGTAATATCTATGCATAGTTAGCTCACGACAATTATATGACTTCTCATAATTTAACTTCAGATGGAATATAAGATGCTTTGTTATCATCTAATAAGAAATTCAAAAATCTTTGCAGAATTGAAATGGAGAAAAATTGATTTAAGCAAAAAAATATATACATGAGAATCAAAGTCAAACCATAGAGGCAAAGTCAAGTTTCTAAGTTAATTTAAATATTAACGTGGATTTTATTTCTTTTTATCTTTTTTAGCTTCAAATCACCTAATCATGATTGATAATCCTCTAAATGCAGCAAATTGGATGAGGTGGATTAGAATTCTTGACTGCGACGGTTCATATGGGGTTGTTGCTTTGCTTTATCTAAATATATTGGAGTTATTTTATTTATGAACATTGTGGGCTCGGGTGTGTTTAGGTATGAAAAATATTCGAGCTTGTGAATGATTATTACTCTATAATTTTCAGATTAATTAGTGGACTATTCATTATTGACTCTCCCAATAGAATAGGTACAATACTCGGATCGAATCAAGTAAATATATTATGTTTCTTTACTATTCTTCGTTTAGTTATCTGGTAATTTTGTATTGATTTGATCATAAAGATTTGATGAGTTTTCCCATTAATTTTACAACAAGCTTCAATCGATAAGTACTTGGATATGTTCACAAAAATCTCATAAAAGATGTTGACTTAATCCAAAGGCGACTAATTCAGACCAATCACATTAATACGGAAGAGTGTTTGGGGGCACCCAGGTGAGGAGTGTGTTGCTTCTTTGTGCAGCAAGTAAAGACAAAATGTGTTTAGGTATGTCTCATGAAAGACGTGGGAATTGAATTGCATGGTTGCCATCCACATATTGAATTGAGTGCATTAATTGTGTTTTTGGTACGAACTTGACATATTTGACGTGACAGTAGATAGATGAGTTTTCCCTTCAGGATAATCCAAATTTCTCTATTGAGATCTCCTTTCTAATACTCAATGCCCTTCTTCCAAACATACATCTCATTCAGCAAAAATAAATAAAATAATATTCACAAAGAGTGATTTTACAATAATATATATGCTCAATTATCTCGCGGCAATCACAAAATTTCTCATAAATCAATTTCTGGTGGTGCACAAGAGAAGTTATAATTATCTTGTGTCAAATTCAAAAACTTTTACCTGCTTCATATGGAGAAAAATTGATTCTAGCAAAAAAATATATTAAAACTCAAATCAAAGTCAAATTAGCATGATAGAGTCAATTTTATAAGTTAAACTAAATATTCGTTCTGCTGGAGAGGAATCACCATCCAACGAAGGAACCAAATGCGAATTGAAATCTCCCTTTTTAATTCCACAACCTTCTAAATGCCAAAGAAAAGTTCATATTTTTCTTAAATCCTTAATTTTGGGAGGGAAACTCGCAGAAGTAGTAGGACATCCGTGATATTTATCATTGCTATTATTTATTGAAAAAAATGCCATTTAATTCAAATATGTGTTCCTGAAATATATTCTGGCGTCCTCACGTGTCCCACTTGCGCCGTCGCATCATCACATGCCGCTGCCTCTTAAGTGGTTTTTAAAAAAAAAAAAAAACTCCAAAACTTCCTCAACTAAAATTAAATCACTCATAATTTTTTTTTTGAGCTAAATCATTTTAATGACAGCTTCTTGTGTTTGATTTGACTAGCAGTAAATTTAACCAACTATTTTTCTTCATGCTGTCAAGTCGAATTTTCTGGCTCCAAGAAACAGTGAAATGATAATTTTGAAAAAAAAAAAAATTGTCCCATTTCATTTTTTTCTCTTTATTAAAAAATTTTCGTTGATTATTTGTTTATTTTCGTGGCGGGTGGAGAAGTGAGAAATGGTTGGTTTCAGAGTGCATCAACATCTGAATAAAAATTCTGAAAAAAAAAAACATATGAATAAAAAAATTTGTCATATCTGTCCTTTGCTTCCAATATAAAAATGGCCGTTCTTATAGTCGCAAAGCGTTTTTTTTTTTTTTTTACCATTTTGAGAGATCCCCCTTTAAGTAAATAAATTTCAACTCATTGAGTTGCACTATTTTCTTGGGAACAGTGGCAATTATGTAAGTGTGCAAGATTGACCAAGAGGTTGACTCCTCTGAAGGCCGTACAAGTGGCGCCACTCTTGATTGGCAGTATAAAGAGAAGGGTTTAAACTTTTTTCTTGATTTTAAGCTGCATCAAAGAAATAGAAATGGTCTTCCTTTCAAGGATGAATGACTAAGGAGGTGAATGATAACCATTCTGATTAGAAATTGATTTTTGGAAGATAAATAGATTTTTCTATTTCTATTTCTAGAAAAGTTTCTAAGTAAAAATAATCGTTTGATAATGATACAAAATTTCTACTTTAAAAATAGAAATTTATTTGATAATGACATAATTTTTTTTTCTTTTGGACGATGGTGGCAACCGGTGAGGTGGTGGCGACCGGTAGTGGGCGGTGGCGGTGGTGATAGGTGACCTAAGCAACACCGGCAGGCGGACGGTGACGGCATCCGACAACCGGGGGTGGTGGCATCCGCAGCGGCGGTAGCGGTGATAACGACCGACAATGGCAGCAACAATGGCTGGCGACTAACGGCGATGGCGGCAATGGCTGGCGACCGGCGACGGCAATGGCGAGCAACCAACGGACAGTGGTTGACGGCAACAAATGAAGGACCAATTAATGAATGATGAGAAGAATTTTTATTTCTCATTTCTTTTCAGAAATAGAGAAGTAGAAAATTTCTACTTTTGATTTCTACTCCAAACCTATTTTGGAACAAGAATTTATTTCAAAAATAAAAAATGGAATAAGTTTATTAAACGGATTTCTATTCCAGAAATAAGTCTAGAATAAAAAACTATTTATGGAATATAAATAGTGGTTGTCATGCACCCCCTAAGAAAGAAAAGGGAATCGAGTTATTTTATTTATGAACATTGTGGGCTCGGGTGTGTAGGTATGAAAAATATTTGAGCTTGTGAACGATTATTACTCTATAATTTTCAGATTAATTAGTGGACTATTCATTGTCAACTCTCCCAATAGAATATGTACGATACTTGGATCGAATCAAGTAAATATATGATGTTTCTTTATTATTCTTCGTTTAGTTATCTAGTAATTTGTATTGATTTGATCATAAAGATTTGACGAGTTTTCCCATTAATTTTACAACAAGCTTCAATCGATAAGTACTTGGATATGTTCACAAAAATCTCATAAAAGATGTTGACTTAATCCAAAAGCAACTAATTCAAACCAATCAAATAAATACGGAAGAGTGTTCGGGTGCACCCAGGTGAGGAGTGTGTTGCTTCTTTGTGTAACAAGTAAAGACAAAATGTGTTTAGGTATGTCTCATGAAAGACGTGGGAATTGAATTGCGTGGTTGCCATCCACATATTGAATTGAGTGCATTAATTGTGTTTTTGGTATGAACTTGACATATCTGACGTGACAGTAGATAGATGAGTCTTACCTTCGGGATAATCCAAATTTCTTTCTTGAGATCTCCTTTCTACTACTCAACGCCCTTCTTCCGAACATACATCTCATTCAACAAAAATAAATAAAATAATAATATTCACAAAGAGTGATTTTACAATAATATATATGCTCAATTATCTCATGGCAATCACAAAATCTCATTGGTTTAGTTATCTTGTGTCAAATTCAAAAACTTTTACCGGCTTCATATGGAGAAAAATTGATTCTAGCAAAAAAATATATTAAAACTAAAATCAAAGTCAAATAAGCATGACAAAGTCAATTTTATAAGTTAAACTAAATATTCGTGCTGCTAGAGAGGAATCACCATCCAACGAAGGAATCAAATGCACATTGAAACCTCCCTTTTTAATTCCACAACCGTCTAAAATGCCTAAGAAAAGTTCATATTTTTCTCACCAATTTAAAACTAGAACAAGCAAAACCCCAATAGGAGGAAACTCAAGATGACCCCTCCCCCCCAAAAAGAAAACCCAAAGGGAAAAAAGAAAACAAATTCAATTCACAATCGGGCAAGGCCATCATGAGGTTGCTGTGGTTGGTGGTGGGGGCTACATGGGCATGGCTATTGATGCCCCTTAATATTTTCTCATACTATATAAAGGATTCATGTCATTTTAAAAGGACTCAACAAGCCTTTCTAAGTCTGCATTTAATTGCCTCAACCACTCTATCTAGCTTTTATTAAATCTTAAATTGGGGTGGGTCACCTTTCTTTACGCTATTTGATTTTTCTCTTTGACCCATTATCTACTTAATGAGAGTGAAGTGGTTCTAGTCGTAATTCCAAAATTAGTAAGACATATTCGGAGATAATGGAGTATGATAGCTTTAAAAATTTCTTAGAACAACTTAGAATATCTACATTGAACTCAAAATTAATAAGACATATCAGTGCACAATTTGAAGTATAATAGAATATCTACATTGAACTAGACTTAGAATTTTTAATCTCGCATTCATATGTTACATTACAATGGTCTCTACTTATAATATCGATGAAATAGAGCTTATGAAACACTTTTATTGAAATGAGAAAAACCGATTTTTAAAATGGCCCTATTTAATTGAACATAATTTTCACATATCAAACATTATAAATTCCTTTAATTTCATTCAGAACGATATTGTTAGGCAGGAGATAATTAGGTTGGCTCAGCGGAAGCATCAGGATCGCTTCTGTTGGAAGGCTCTGGCGTGTTTCACCATTCTGAGGAGCAGTTCAGTCGCAATCATAGGGTAGATGTTGTGTCCTCCTGTAGCCGGCAAATTATGAAGTCCTTAATTCCAACCACTGAAAATTGACAGGTGGGTCATTTCAATACTGACCACAGGATGAGCTCATCTAATAATTGTTGTCATATGTCATGCTTCCATTTTCTTGGGGCTTATGATAGCTGAATGGTGTTCCTTATAATGAATAATGAAATTCGAGGTTAGTTTTGAGAAGATGACAATCTCATAAATTTTTTAAAGACGTTTATTGCAAGTGTTGAAAATCCGATGTAACATGACACTTGTAATGAAATTTTTTAAAAAGTTTACGACACTCAAGTAATCGATTAAAATTATAACACTCAAGAGAAAGTTATTTAGAAGTCATAACATTCAAATAATTGAAAAATAAGTTTTGGTCCTCAAGTGTACGAAAGTTAAGATACTTGTGAAATCCTTATCCCTTTGAAAGATCAAGTTGCAGTCAATAAGGCTTGAGAGAGCTCGTTATGTAGCATAAGTGCCACCTCGTGAGAGAGTTATATGTTAAATCCTTTAGGATTGATCTCAGGAGTTGTGATAGAGAGTTTCCACAATTTTAGACAGGCAAAAGAATTTCAAAACTGGTAAAATCTTTTATTCCTATAGTGTTTCTCTTGGAGTTTCAACATTGATATGTGCCTTATTTGTATAGATCAACAACGAGATTTATTAAGGGGAGCATTGTACATGATAAATAGGGCATTCATGTCATTTCGAAAGGATTGGACGAGCCTGCCCAAACGTGCCTCTTGGTTACCTCCGTAACCGAGCCAGTATTGATTCTTAAAATGGGTTGGGCTGGTCTACTAGAAGTACAAGTTAAACCCTCTGAAAACATTTTAGGCCCATCGGATGGTCCACTTTGATATTTTCCCTTTTTTCTTTTGTATCTACATAACGCCAATTACCAAAAATAGTGCTCAAAGAGCTTTACCAAATTCAACTCCTACTATTTTCCAAAATCATATTAGGTAACGACTAATTTAGTCTTTTCACTAATAAATTTTCTCAATTCCGCTCCTCAATTTTTTTAATGCAATTAAGTCCTCTAATATGCTTGATTTATACAATCAAACCTTTCAATCATCAACATATGATGAGCCTGTAAAAAGAAAAAAAAAAAAAGCGAATCTTTTCATTGAAATATACTTGTGCATGCAGATTTAATATCAAAATTTCCGTTTGTCATCATAAAAACGTTTAAGATCCTGTGACATATAAAAAAAAAACTTTGTGAGTGAGAGAGAATGAATATGGAATTCAAAAATTCCTACATCAATTAATAGTACTTAGGTAAAGAAGACGACAAAAGTCACATGTGAAAAATTCCAGTTGGATTAAAAAATGTTGTAGTGCTCAAAACATTCAAAATAAAATTTCCGTGACCGTGGTTTTCAGAAAGTGATTCCATTAAGAACAAATTAATAAACATTTGTGCATAGTTGATTATATATAATAGCTATGAAACACGTATTGTCGTAATATTTATTATTGGAGACTGATACACTCCAAGATTACGTATTGTTAAATTAGTAAGTTAGAAATCTACTGAGTTGAGTTTCTCTTGACATTTGCTAACTTTCATGGAACGTTTCAGTGGTTCAATTTTTTTTTTTTTTTTGACTTATAGTCTTTATAACGGACACTGATTTCCTTATTTATATACTGAAATACAAGATGTCTTAGTAACTTGTCCAGATGTCTTGGTAACCTGTCCAAATGTCTACTTTGGAATCATATAATTGAGCCATTTGTCTCTTTCTAATTTGAACACCTCTTGCTCAATTTCAACCTAGTGTTTTTAACCCAACGTTATCGTTACTTTTAACCTTAATTAAACATTCTTATGCCTGTGTAACTCATGTAAGTCTTCCAAGTACATCCTCTCTTAATTGTAGGAAGCCTTTAGGAATAATTAAACTCCAAAAGAATTTCAACTTGTTCTTACAGAGAATAAAAGATCATCCGTCACTTTCCTCTTCTATTATCACTTTTGAATCTTTTGAGTAAAAGCAAAAATTCTATACTTGTATTATCAATGCTTCAAAATCCCATCTTTCAAGAGTTTACAAGGTGAATTCGTGGGCTTTATTCTCTTCTATTAAACTAGTTTTGTTAAAAGACTGAGAACTATTAATCTTTGTTCTCGTTAATTTTACCTTGAAGGTGATTAAGGCTTTGAATTGTTTCCAGTCTTTGTTCAAGGTAAGTGAAACTCTAAGGATTAAGGTAGGTTGATAGATTTAGTACTTTTGATTTGGTCGGTTGATGATTGTTAACCGAGTTCTAATGTTAATCCTGGGTGCGATCAAGCTTCGATAAAGGCATATTGAAATAATATGTTTACTTGACATAAATTGACTACTATTTTCAAGAATGGAAAGTGTGTGGTCGACTCCCCAAAAAAATTGTTTGTATATTGGGTGAGATAAGTGTAAAAACGTGAAATTTGGACTTGAAAAAATATTCACGCGATTTTGATTTAGTGTCCACTGACAAGTCATTTGACCAATTTTGGTCATTCAATTGATTTCTGAGCAAATTTTCAATTTTGAAAGTCATTGATTTTTGGTAAGTCACCGTTCTTGACCAATTGTCAGTTCTCTGACTAATTCACTCCGATTTTGATAATCCAATCAACTTTCTAAGTAAATCGATTTATTGATCAAATTACCAATTGTTAACTAACTAATCTATTATCCAAGTTATCGATTTCTATGTGTCAAAGTTCAAGTAGTCGATTTAGAAGAAGTCGACTTTTGACCAAAGTTGCCGATTTCAAATTGTCGATTTCAATCAAACTTGTCTATTCTAAGGTTGTCAATTCGTGGACTAAGACATTCATTTCAAAGTTGTTGATTCTTAAGTGTTCATTTCGAGTTGTCAATTTGTAAGTATCGATTCCTAAGTTACTAATTACCTACCTATGGCTTCTGATTAAATGATGATGGCTTATTAAGAAAAGAATGAGGATACGTGTGTTGAAGTGTATGTAATAATTTGTTAATCATTAATTGAATGAAAAAGGACAAATTATTCATATGCATATGGCAATTGTTATTATCATGCGGATGTACAGTTGTGTATTTATCATCGTTGACATAAAAGATGTTGGGGAAATTTGATTATTGGTGAAGATAGAGAAGTACTAATAAATTTTTGATGATTTGATGCGTGATGACAATCACCTACTTAAGGTATTATTTGCCCAACTATTGTTGCTGTTAGGTTTGGAATAATTATACCTCTAGGATATATATTGAAGCCATAGAGAAATGAGTTAAGCAATTGCTCAATTTCTCTCTTATAAATTCATCTTGAATGTTTTAAAGTTACATATATGAAAAATAAGAAGAAAGAGTTCTGAAGAAGAAGCATTCATAAATAGTTGTGGTTATTATAAATAATATGTGAATTGGACTCTATTTATAGACAATCAATTAACATATCTCTTGGGAATAGGTACCTCATCCCAAACCATCACCACTCTTCATGTCAAAAAATAACTTGATTTCAAAATTATCAACAACCTCCTTTTAGAACAAAGAGTCACCTCTTTTCATAATCAAGAGTCATGTCTTCTATCAACTAAGAACATGTATTCTCTTAACCAAGAGGTACCTCTTTTATGATAACGAACTATTTTGGCAATCCCCCACTTAGTTTGTTACCTATACTAATTTACATAAATTCATACATACAAAAAAGTATTTATTAAGATTTGAATTTCCAATTAATGTAAATAATTCCATAAATGAAATTAGTGGTAGATAAAAGTTTGACCCCAATTCCACTTGTTAAACCTCTTGGGAGTCCCTTAGTGAATGGATTAGCCAAGTTATCATTTGTTCAAATGTAAATTGCTGAAATAACTCCATCAATAATTAATTGTTAAACATACTCCTGTTGTAAACTAACATGTCTAAATTTTCCATTGTATATTTTATCGTATGCCTTAGGCATAGTTGCCTTACTATCACAATGTAAAGATATCATTGCCATTGGTTGTGGCGACAATTCTATATCCAATAGCAAATTCCGCAACCATTTAAATGGGCTATAAATGTTTGCTTCTTTGATACCCAAGATGCTGCACCATTGGCAAGCTTTAAAAACTCATTCAAATATCGACTTGTTATCAATTATGCTAGTTGGAACTAGCATTTGAATATCCTTCTAGTACTATTGGTTGTCTTCTATAGAATAGACTATATATATACCGAGGAACTGCCGAAGCCCCCTTATGGGGTCACACGACCTGCCGATGCTCGGTGATACTATCGGGTCTCGCCGCAAGCCACTATTTAGACGTAAACCTCGGGGATAGCTAGTACAGGACCCCACTACCATGGCTCCTTGCTTAAGACGTGTTAGCAATGCAGAGATTCAAACTTGTTCCCTCGGCGATGAGGTAGTAAAGCCTAACAAACTGCACCGCCCACCAGTGGGTGAATAGACTATATTTATTCTTTAAGTAACCAATAATTCTAGTTATAGCCTTTAGTAATAGGATCATTACTAAATTTTGACAATTTACACATACTAAAGGCTATATTTGGTCTAGTGCAATGCATAGCATACATCAGACTTCCAATTGCACTAGCATAGTCTAACTATGCTAAAGATTACCCAATATTTCCATCATTTTAATTGCACATTATATGATACATTTGACTCTTTAATTCTTAAATGATGATATATTTGAATGATTTTCTTTTTATAGTGGCCTTGACTTAAAACATAACCCCCACTATGTGAAATATCACGGATAACTAAGCCATAAAGCTTTCTATTAATAGCTATTGTGTGCCATAGGTCATAGTGTATAGATTTGTGATGTGATGTTCTCATTGGCATGGGAAAATTGTCCGAAAAATCCCAAATCTATTACACTTTTACTAATTCAGTCATAAACCTTTTAATTTTACCAATTTAGTCCTAAATATTTTCATTTCTTGTCAATTGAGTCTATCTGGCTAATTTTGGCCAGAAATTACTAATATTGATGGTTGGCATTGATGTTGCAATTTTTAATAATATTTTAATAATATTTTGAATTTTTTATGGTTTTTTCTTCTTCTTTTTTTACATTTTTTTTTTGTTTATTTGGTTTTTGAGCAAGGGCCGACCATGGTTGCCAGGTGACCTTTGCTAGACACAAGGTGAGCCCTTGTCAGCCCATAGGAAGGGCCGACAAACCCTCATTGTGACCCTAGGTGCGTAAATCCATGGTGGACCCATATGGCGACTATTATTTGGAAATTTTACTTAGATCCCTTAACAAAAGTTGTAGGGGACCTCTTGAGGCACAGCATATAAAAATTTCAGAAGAAACGAAGAAGGATAAGTAGGTGAAAATTCGATGCGGAGATAGACACAAGGAAGGGCTATAACGAATCTGACCTGAGGCAAGGGCCGACAAACCCTCATTGTCACTAGCTCTAGGTGAGGGCGTTGCCCTCGCGGCCAAAGCGAGGGTGCACAAGCCCTCTCCCAAAATCGGCTAGGGTTATGACACCCTCACTAGATCTGGCCAAGTGAGGGCTCGGTGGCCCCAGTTGAGGGCAGCGATATTGCTTGAAGCCTTCGCTTAGCCAGATCTGGCGAGGGCGTCACATCCCTTGTCAATTCTGGGTGAGGGCTCACGCACCCTCGCATTGGCCGGCGAGGGTGTTCCGGCCCTAGCTTGTGGTTGGCGAGGGTGGCTGGCCCTCGCTTGTGGCTGGTGACGGTCAGCTAGCCACCCTCACCAGCCAAACTCCAAGCCCCCAAAAAAATCAAAGAAAAGTGAAAAAAGAAGAAAATTATTAAAATATCATGAAAATATTATTAAAAATGTGCCACATTAGTGTCGGCCGTCCACGTCAGCAAATTCCGACCAAAATTGGACAAATGGATTCAATTGGCAAGAAGTGAAAAGTTTTAGGACTAAATTGACAAAATTGAATGGTTTATGATTGAATTGATAAAAGTGTAATAGGTGCAAGACTTTTTGGACAATTTCCCCCATTGGCATAGGAGGAAACATACTAGATGTGGTGTGATACATTCGCCATAAGTTATTATACGCATTTCATAGAAGGCACCATGTCTTGTCCTCTCCTTTAAAAGCCACCATTTTTCTTGGAGCCTCTAAGTTAACTACACCATCTTGGCTTAGGCGTTATTTGTGCCATCCATAAGGTTCTTCAACCTATGCCGGTGCATGTCATAATCATCATTTAGCCTTGTATCCAACATTATCATCTCACCCACAACCACCATAAGTAACCGTGGGACATAGAACATAAGACAAAGAAATGATGATTCAGAAAACGAATTTAATCATGGACTTGGAAAATAACTAACATGACTTATCTCGACCAATATACTTTAGACAAATGAGAAAACAAAACCAACTTGCAATGGTTTTGATGAGCATTTCATCAAACAATTCATATGCACCGAAAGGTTCAAATTTTCTAACCAAAATCGAAATTGTTTCTTGTTATTGATATTATTATGATATGTTTCGAGTTTGAGCCCATGAATGAAACTGAACCCAAGATAAATTAAAGGAAAGTGGATATTTGGACTTCAAGAAGTCTGATTTGTTGAGACTAAGCCGTGAGTTTGCAGATTACAGAAACAAAGCTACGTTGGAGTCCAAGTTCAAGAAGTCTGATTTTGTGTAGAAAAGGAAATAAAATCAAGGCTATGTTAGTAGGTGTGGGCTTGACTCGGTCAAACAACAATGGATAAGAGAAAGAATAAAGGCAAATAAAAGATATGATTTTATTTGATGCAAAATTCGACTTGAATTCTAAGTGCATATATGTACACGTTCTCGTGGGATGCGGTGTGGATCACAAAGAAGTCTTGAAGCACCGCGTGAGTGCTTGGTGTTCTGCCATTGTTGATGCAAGTAATCTTGAAGCACCAAATATCGAGTGCTTGAAAGCGGGCTTGTTGTTCTTGTTTGTGAATTACATCCAAGAAGTTTTGTGTTTGTAGCCGATAAAGTCTTGTAGTAAGATTTGCGCGTAATTCTTTCATGAATTTGAGAGATTATTTCGTGAGGAATTTTGGGGCTAAACACTGCGTGCTCTTTTGGGTGTAATTGGGGCTTGGGAAATACCGATATAGTGTTTGAGTGATTCGAGTGTGTAATCTTTTTGTATCGCTTAATCTATAGTGAATTCATCATTGCTCTCTCCATGGACATAGGTCTCTATGACTGAACCATAGAAATCTAGTGTTTGACTTATTTTCTTGTTCTGTTTATTTTATTGTTTGATCGCTTGCTTTTCGCAACAATCAGTATCAAAGCTAGACTTGGCTAAGTTAAAGTGAATCGATGACGACAAAAGAAGCAAAAGTGAGAATCGACAGATTTGATGGGAAGGATTTTTGTTTCTAGAAGATGCAAATTGAAGATTATCTCCACTAGATGAAACTGCACTTGCTCTTGTTTGGGGAGAAGCCAGAGATGATGAAGCAAGCTGATTGGGATTTGCTAGATAGACGAGCAATGGATGTTATTCGGCTAACGTTGGCTCATAACGTCGCTTTTAATATCGTGAAGGAGAAGACCACTGCTGATTTAATGCAAGCCACGTTGGATATGTACGAGAAGTCCTCTATGAACAACAAAATTTATTTGATGCTACTTCTGTTTAATTTGAAGATGAGCGAAGGTGCATCAGTTGCAAATCATATTAATGAATTCAATGTGATTATTAGTCAATTGAATTCAATTGAGATTGACTTTGAAGATGAAGTATATGCTTTGATTCTATTATCCTTATTGTCTGATAGTTGGAATACTACCATTACTGCCATAAGTAATTCCTTTGGGCCAACAAGGTTGACGTGTGATGGGGTTCAAGATTTGATTCTAAGCGAGGACATCCATAGAAGAGAATCCGACAAACCTATAGTTGTAGCTTTAGTTGGTGAAAATAGAGGAAGATTTAGAACACATGTTAGTAAGAATAGTACTAATATGAATAGACATAGTCAGTCTAGAACTAGTGATGTTGTCTGTTGGAATTGTGGCAAAAGGGGACATCTTAGAAGTAATTGTCTTAAGCTGAAGAATGAAAAGTGTAAGTGAATTATAGTTGATTTTGCAGATGATGTTGTAGCTGTAACTGATAGTGTCGATTATGTCTTGTCTATCATGATTATTCATCATTTGATGGATGGATTATGGATTATGGTTGTTCTTTTCATGCTACACTAAATAGAAATTGGTTTACTACTTATCAATGCACGGATAATAGTAAAGTGCAGTGGGGGAACAACGCTAAATGTGATGTTGTTGGTGTTGGCAATGTTAGAATCAGAATGCATGATGGTATCGTGAGGACATTGATTGGAGTGAGGCATGTTCCATAGTTGAAGAAGAACTTAATTTCCTTGAGTACCTTGGATTCAACTAGGTATCGATATATTTCAGAATGTGGAATTCTAAAAATTGTTCAATGTGCTTTTGTGATAATGAAATGAATCAAGCACAGTGGCCTATATAAACTTCAAGATGAGACAGTGACCAATTTCACCACAAAGACATCGAATGCATCTGTTCAAGAGTCTAAATTATGACATATACGTTTGGGGCATATTGGCAAGAGAAGCCTAAAGGTTTTAAGTGAAAGAAATATGCTATTTAGATCAACGACGGAAAGTGCAGTTCAATACAAATGTCAAAGAAACCACTGAAATTGCAGAGTTAATTCACTCGAATAATTGCAGGTTGTCGCTAAAGGGAGAGTGCTAGATATATGCTAACAACTGTTAATGACTACTCGATGAAGACGTGGGTTTTAGTGCTTAGGCACAAGTTTGATGCTGTTGTTAGAATTAGGCAGTTGATAGTTTGGATTGAAAAGGAGACTGGTAAGACGATCAAGCAAGTACGGACTGACAATAGTATGGATTTTTGTTCGAAGCTATAAAACGAATTTTGTATGAAAGAAGGCATAATGAAACATGGCATTTATGCCTATGAAACACAAAATATTGTGGAATTGATGAGCAAAACATTACTAGAGATGGCCCATAAAATGCTCTCTAACGATGGTGTGGCTAGGAGATTCCTTATGGATACGCTAAGTACGGCAAGCCACCTAATGAATAGATCCCCATCAACTGCAATTGGATATGGGACTCCCAAAAAAGTGTGGTCAAGTAACATTACTGATTATTCTATTCTTAGAATATTTGATTGCCCATGTTATATTTGAGCAAGTGATGGTAAGCATGATAAAGTGTTAAGAAAGTGCATGTTCCTAGGCTACACACAAGGTGAGAGGGGTTATCGGTTGTGGTGCCTATAATTAAATTTACTTATTATCAATAGAGAAGTTACATTTGACAAGTCTTTGATAATTTTGGTTAGGAGTATTTATAGTAGTGTTCAAACGGATTTGAATGGTGTTCAGTTTGAGGTGAGTTGCAACTAGAAACTCCTGATGTAGCAGGTACAAGTGCTAGTGGAGTAATCGACATAAATGGTGCTTGTAGGGAGGTGGAGTCTATGGAGCCGATGGTTGCTTAATGGTTGATATTAACAAGGTATGTATTCAATCTCCCGACAGATATGAATGAACAATGGTTTTGCTTTATTTGTAGTTAAGGAAGTTGCATTGGAAAATCCTTGTGGAGCAATTAAAGGTGCATGTGGAGTTGGTATTCTAATGAGGTCTTTGGTTATGATGAAGTTCAAGGGCGGCTTAGACTTGAAAGATATATGTGGCGGTTGAGCCATTGGGGGCTGGAGGAGAGTATGGCAGAGCTCGAATTTTTGCAAAGCGATTGCAATTTGACTTAAACGTCGAGTCAAGGTGGAGATTATTATAATATGTCTTGAGTTTGAGCCCGTGAATGAAACTGAACCCAAGATAAATTGAAGGAAAGTGGATATTTGGACTTCAAGTTGCTAATTTGTTGAGACCAAGCTGTGAATTTGTAGATTACGAAAACAAAGCTATGTTGGAGTCCAAGTTCAAGAAGTCTAACTTTGTGCCAAAAAAGGAAATAAAATCAAGGCTATCCTAGTAGGTGTGGGCTTCTTGGACTTAGTCAAACAACAAAGGATAAGAGAAAGAATAAAAGGAAATAAAAGATATGATATTATTTGATGTAGAAGTTGGCTTGAATTCTAAGTGCACATATGTATGCACGTTCTTGTGGGATGTGGTGTGGATCACAAAGAAGTGTTGAAGCGTTGCGTGAGTGCTTGGTGTTTTGCCGTTATTGATGCAAACAATCTTGAAGCACCAAATATCGAGTGCTTGAAAGCGGGTTTGTTGTTCTTGTTTGTGAATTACACCAAGAAGTTTTGTGTTTGTAGTCAATTAAATGTTGTGATAAGATTTGCGTGTAATTCCTTCATGAGATTGATAGATTATTTCATGAGGAATTTCGAGGCTAAACACTACTTGTGCGTTTTTTGATGTAATTGGGGTTTGGGAAACACCGAAAGAGTATTTGAGTGACTCGAGTATTTAATTTCCTTATAACGCTTGATCTATAGTGAATTTGTCATTGTTCTCACCGTGGATGTATGCCTCTACGACTAAACTACATAAATCTAGTTTTCAATTTATTTTCTTATTCTGTCTATTTTATTGTTCAATTGTTTGCTTTTCGCAATAGATATCACAGCCCTCGAGTAATGACTCACTATGATCTATTTTGTGGCCATGGTGATGACCATGCTCATGATGGTATTCCATAAATTCACCACATGATAGTGGTATTAATCATCATATGCAACTCTTGATTTTAGGTTATGTCCAACGTGATCCTCATCATTATGTTCATGGCTTCCATGGTCATGACTATCTCCACTATGATGGTGGTCGTGGTCATGGGCATGACCGTGACCATGATTGTGGTCATGACTATGGTCGTGATGATGACCCAGCAAGAATGCCATGGCAATATTTACCACCAAACCAAAGGCAAAAACAACAAACATAAGAAAGCTCTGAACATCACCTATGTCATTGAGCAGCCTTGCAATGGCTTAATATATGAGAAACACTAGGGGTGATCGGGTCCAGGGTGGGTAGGGTTTAGACTTGGACCTTGTACCTGACCCTGTTATAACTAGTTCCCCCTTTTTAGACCCTGTACCCGATCTTGTTTGTGTTGAACCTTGTACCCGACCCACCATGTTTCCATTAAAACCTGTTTTGCAATTTCCTAATATCCTATACGACTTTGAATTTTATATTAATAAGTGAGAAAATAACGTAATCCTCTAATTTCTATTGAAACATTAAGCATTTATAATAAATAAATACATGAACTTTTTGACTAAGTGAAAAATTAAGGATCCACACGGCTAATTATAATAAATAAAATCATAAGGCGAAGAATTAGCAACAAACATGGGTCTAATATTAGTCCTACTACATAAAGCTACTCATTTATGCAAGCATAAATCCTCATACAAAAGAGAAATTAGGCAAGCTAATTCACGTGGTACACAAGAATTTGGTGGTGACGAACACCGTCCATCCATCGAATGGTGCAAGAGGGAGCAAGAAGCAAGTGAGGAAGAGGAACAATGAAGGAGGAGTGCCGTGCGTGTTTGAGAGAGCCAAGAGGAAAAACACCGTATAATTGCGGGAGTAAAAATAGAAATAAGGGGAAAAAATAGAGTTTTGGACCTATACTTACAAAACAAGTTCCAAAATCGGTTCGGGAACTGGTTCTTGGGTGGATAATCAATCGGACCTGGTTCCCGGATCGGTTTAAACCGGTTCCAAATTTTGGGAACCGATTCTTGGACCGGTTTCAACGGGAACCGGTTCCCGACCCTATTTTCTAGGTGGGCCAGTCCGGTTCTCGAGTATACCCAGTCCGGTTGCACACCCCTAAGAAACACAGCAAGAAGCCAATCATTTGAATAGACACAAGAGCACTAAGAATCTCAATCATGAAGAACCATAAGATTGACGAGGTGTTGCCTCCCATCCCGAAGCCTAGAGAGAGAATAAAGATATAGCAAATGCATCATCTGTTAGAATTGCTACTGTTCGCTTTGATGCCTTCGGCAACTTCTATAGTCATGAATATTATGTAGAGAACTACTATGACCAAAAGTTTCCTCATAGTGACCGCTCCTTTGCATTTTGAGAACTGGTACTAAAATTCAAGACTCTTCTGATAGATGTCGCAAGTGTTGTGGAACTTGAGTGCATTGCCCCTTCAATTGAACCCAATCAAGATTCACAGCAAGTGTGATCCGAGCAACTCGTTCAAATCTTTCTTCTTTAGAGATCTTTATTGTTTTCTTTATCCGAGAAGGGGTCGGTGGGGGTGGTCTTCCAACTCTCCGATCTCTTTCTTCTTCCTCTAATTTTTCGAATTTTAGCTTTGAATTTTGGAGAATCCCCAAGACCGAAGCCACCCAAGACATGAATCCCCACTTTTCTATCCATAAGACAATGCGGATGATTTGCTTAACCCCCACAATCAACTGTGTACTTCACTCCCAACAAAAATCCACAATCTCCATTGACTAGACCGAGGCCAAGGGATAGTAGGCAAGTTGGGGTCCAAAATGTAGAAGATACATAATTCAAATAAAAGGAGAATCATATTGTCCTTCCACCAAATGAAATTAGTTCCATCATAAGGATCAATTCGCAATCTTGACAGATTGCGAGCACTTGATGCTGTCAATGTCTCCATCTCCATGAAAATAATACCTTAAGATTGTTGGGGAAAATGTGATTATTAATAAAGATATCAAAGTAGTACTAGATCCTTAATACTTTGATACGTGATGACTATCACTATCCTTAAGGTATTATTTGCCCCCATTATCGTTGTTTTCTGGGTTTAGTATAAATCTTCCTCAAGGATATACACCAAAGTTGCAAAGAAATGAGTTTAACAATTACTCAATATTTCTCTTAGAATTTCACCTTGAATGTGTTAAAGTTGCATGTATGAAAAGAGAATAAGAGAGAGTTTTGAAGAAGAAGCATTCATGAACAGTTGTGGTTAATATAAATAATATGTTAATTGGTTTCTATTTATAGACAACCAATCGACATATCTCTTGGGAATAGGTACCTTATCTCCAACCATCACCACTCTTCATGTTAAGAATAACTTCCTTTCATAATTACCATTAACCTCCTTTTAGAACGAAAAGTCACATCTTTTCATAATCGAAAGTCATGTCTTATATTAACCGAGAATCATGTATTCTCTTAATCAATAAACTCATCTTTTATGATAACAAACTATTTCAATAGAAGACACCCGTTATGGATGGGCTAAGATGCGTGACAAATGAGTATGTATGATTCCATCCCCCATGAGTTATTGGTGACGATGAAATGCTAATCATCATGCAAATGTACAGTTGTAATGATAATCATCATGTAGATGTACAGTTGTGCATTTATCATCATTGATATAGAAGACACCATTGATGGATGGGCTAAGAGGTGTGGCAAATGGGTAATGTATGATTCCATTCCCTATGAGTTGGTGATGACGATGGCTCGTCAATCAAGATGCCTCATGAGTCAAGATGGGAGGCTAGTGACGAGTAGGAGTAAGAAACTCACCTGTATATATGGGTGAGCTACTACGCAGTATCTACGCATCATGAAATAATATGCCATATGTTTGTAGTTGAGTGAATAATATTATTCAATGTCGCTGTTGACATCTAAATTTTAGTGATCCGGTTTTATTTATTGCATAAAAATTATGGGGTCAATTTTATTCCTAAAAAAAATATTAATTGCATAGCGTGTTAATCTAGGTGCATTTGTTTTTAATTTGCATGTTTTGCATTTTATTTATTAGACTGGTGGTGGATGGGTTCGAATTAGTAGTTTTGAGCTTTAATTTAGTAGGCTAGACTAAGCCCGCAAAGCGAGCGAATTGGCCCAAGCCCTTTTTTTTTATGATTGAAAATTATTTCATGAAAAATAAGGATTTGAAATCTTTCTGAGATATGATGGAATTTTCTAGATAAGGCAGATATGACAAAAAATATTGTGTTCGGAAAATCAAATATTGCATTTGGAAAAATCTTTGTGGATATGGATTTTGAAAAATTAAAACCCTAACTCATGATCTATAAAAAGGAAAAAATGAATAGGGTTTCGGGAGGCCACACAATACAGAAAGACACGGCCATAATTCTCGAAGATAATGGGGGTTCTTTGGTTTTTCGCTCGATGAAAGAAGGTGAGAAAGAGAAATTCTTTTAGGTTTTCTTCTGCTGGCTTCGAAAGTGAAAAGGAGGGTGCAGAAAGTACAAAGAGGAGAGATAGGTAAGAGTGACCGAGAGGGAGAGAGAGCAAAAAAAGAAAAAGAAAAGAAAAGGGAAAAGGAGAGCAGAAAACGGGGGACTGTTCATTGTCTTCTTTGTGTGGCCACTCCCCCCCCCCCCGCCTTCCGCCTGCGACCCTTGTGCCGTCACCGTGCCACCGCACCCTTGCACCATCATTGCTGCGCCGCCCGCGTCCAATAGCTAGCCCCGGACGCTCCGCCACCGCTCCTCACCCCGGGAAGACGCCGCGCCCGTAACGCCGCCTCTGCTATGTTATTTATTTTATGATCCCACATTTCCGGACCCTCATTTTCTCTTTAAAGTGGCGGTTATTCAACATGCAGTTTTTCCACATACGTATCTTTTCGTGACAACTGCCCATTTGGTAACCGCTTTGATGGAAGACAGTTTATAAAAGAACGATCGTTCATTCTAACGGGTAACTACAAGGTCTAAACTCAAACTCTCTCATTTGGCATACACCATTAGTACGAGAGTGAATTGGGTTAGTAACGTGTGCCCGATTTTATTTGTATTTTCAGGTTTTCAAACAAACAAGAACAAGAACAATGGCTGGAGGTTTATCTATAAACGATCCTGGTTTCCGTATATTAATTATTTTGTCTAACATTTTGTATCAGAGCAAGTTTAGTGCCTTTGCCTTGTTTTTCTCGAATTTTTGGTGTATTTTTTGGGCTTTTGGAACATGAACAGTAATTTGGAGTTTTGAGGCCAAGAGAGAAACTCGCAAATTCCTGGGCAAATTCCAGCAACCCACCTCTTGAATTTGGACCCATACGGTCACACCACCATGAGGAACATTAGCCATGAGTTTTTCCGGTATATTAGTGTTTGCCGGAGGCTAATTGGGCGGCGGAAGTCATGGTGGTTGACGATTTGCATTTTTGGAGTTTTTCGTTAGATTTGAGACCAATTTCTTGGTCATTTTTGCCGAATCTTGGACCCATGTGGTCGTGCTGGCATGCTCTTCAAAAACCATCATTTATTTCGGTCTTAGATGGGCTACCGGAGAAGAAATGGGGCTGAAATCGGCGGAAAACGGCGAAAAACCGACGGAAAGGTTTCCGTTCGCGAGGAAGAAGGCACGTGGAGTCCACGTGCGCGCTGCGGTTGCAAGTGCGTGGAATCCACGTGCCACGCGCTCTCACGCACGTGGCAACCGCTGGCGCGTGGATCTCACATGCACGGCAGTTGTTGGCGTGTGCAACGCATGCGCCTGCGCATTGAACCATGCGTGTGCGGGCAGTTTTGCGCGTGTGCTTGGCACGCAATTTCTAGCGCGTGCTCGGCACGCGCCTGTCGTCTCCCACCCACGGCTGTTTTTACTTTTTGGCCCCAAACTTTTCATATTTTTACAATCTTGCCCTTGGCCAATTTATTTATTTACTGTTCTGCCCTTGATGTATTTATTTATTATGTCATTTCATGCATTTTATGAGTATTTTATGCATGAAATTAAATGTCCAATGGTCCATATATTTAATTAATTAGAGAGTGGCCATAGCATCTTTAATTAATTAAATTATATATTAAGAGCCTCCGGATCATATTTAAAAATGGACATTGATTGTAATTAATTATATTAATGTGATGAATTTTATCCCACATGAATTTTCATTATATTAATATGATTAATTAGGATGAAATATCATATTATTTTTCTTAATTTACCCACAAGGATTAAGAAAAAGTATATAATATGGTAGTTTCTTCATGAAGTAATTATGAATCTATTTAAATTAAAAACTTAGCCCACATGCAGTTTTTATGTTATGTGATTCATATTCGTGACATGTTTACATTGGTAAAACATGATTTATGTATATTATGCCTCAAATTTTGTGACATAAGCATGATTATTTGATATGCAGCTTTACAACCTGTGAATTTCTCTGAATTTAAGTTTGATGTTCCCATATTGAATGGTGAGAACTATAAAGTTTGGAAGGAGTCAATTCTTCTTCAATTGGGGTGGATGGACATTGACTATGCTATAAGAAAAGATGAACCACATGCTCCTATTGATTCGAGCACTGCAATTGAGATAACCCTTTATAACCAATGGGAGCGGTCTAACTGCGTTTGTGCTATGTTTATAAGGGCTAAAATATCTCATAGTATTCGTGGTTCGGTTGCTCAGCATAGCAATGCTAAGGCTTTATTGGAGGCTATAGATGCGCAGTTTGAGAGTTCTGAGAAGGCGCATGCCATGACCCTAATTATGAAGTTTTCATCAATGAAGCTCACTAGTGTTAAAGGTGTGCATGAGCACATCATGCAAATGAGGGATATTGCGGCTCAGCTTAAGAACCTTGAGGTTGAGATATATAAATATTTTCTTGTGTATTATATTATGAACACTCTCCCACAATAGTATGCACCTTTCAAGATCTCTTACAACACACATAAGAATAAATGGTCAATTAATGAACTCATGACCATGTGTGTTCAAGAGGAGGAAAGACTGATTATGGAATTGGGAGAATGTGCTCATTTGGTAACACAAGGAAAGAATAAAGGCCATGGCAAGCATAAGGGAAAAGGTAAAATACCTCCCCAAGCTGACATTAAGAAACAATCAAAATGTTTCTTCTGTAGACAGAAGGGGCATATAAAGAAGGATTGTGTCAAATTTAAGGCCTGGCTTGAGAAGAAAAGTAATCCAATCTCTTGTGTTTGTTATGAATCTAATATGATTGATGTAAGTCACAACACTTGGTGGATTGATTCTGGATCTACAATCCACATTTCGAATTCCTTGTAGGGTTTTCAAAACCACAGGAAGTTAGAAGCCAGTGGGAAGTGAACAAAGCATCCATTCGGAAAACAAGATGCGTTCACATGTGGAAGCTATTGGGACATGCATATTAGTTCTCAATAGTGGCTTTGTTTTAAATTTGGAAATGACCTTTTATGTTCCAAGTTTCTTTAGGAACTTAATTTCAGTTTCAAGACTTGTACCTTTGGGTTACTCTTTTAACTTTTCAGATTTGACATTCTATTTACCGTTTAAATCTGAAATTGTTGGGAGTGGTACTTTGTCTAATGGTCTTTTTCGAATTAATTTGCAAGACAATGCCTATTATGATGCGATGCATGTTCATGATAACGCTGGTATGAAATGATGTGTTGTGAAAGAACATTCCTCTATGTTGTGGCACCGGAGATTATGACATATCTCCAAAGAAAGAATTAAGCGATTGGTAAATGATGGAGTACTTAGTACTTTAGATTTTACTAATTGTGATACTTGAATGGACTGCATAAAGGGAAAAGCAGACCAACAAGTCGAAGAAATGTGCCAAGAGGAGTACAAAAATATTAGAAATCATACATACAGATATATGTAGTCCGGATATGGACTCGTGTGGTAGAAATACTTCATCTCTTTCATAGATGATTACTCATGTTACATGTATCTCTATTTGATTCATAATAAGCATGAAGCATTAGATGCCTTTAAGGTATTTAAGGCGGAAGTAGAGAAACAATGCGGTAAGCAAATTAAGATCGTGAGATTAGATAGAGGTGAGAATTTTATGGTAGATACACTGAAAATGGACAAGCACCTGGTCCATTTGCAAAGTTTCTTCAAGAGCATGGGATAGTTGCCCAATATATTATGCTTGGTTCTCCGGACCAAAATAGTGTAGCGGAAAGAAGAAACCAAACTTTATTGGACATTGTGTGAAGTATGTTTAGTAGCTCCAAACTTTCTAAGTCCTTGTGGACTAAAGCACTTAAGATGGTAGTGTACATATTAAACCAATGTCCGATCAAGAATGTTCAAATGACACCTTTTGAGTTATTTAAAGGTTGGAAACCGAGTTTGCAACATGTACGCGTTTGGGGATGCCCGTCTGAAGTGAGAGTTTACAATCCACAAGAAAAGAAGTTGGACCCAAGGACCATAAGTGGGTATTTCATTAGATATGCCGAAAGGTCTAAAGGATACATATTTTATTGTCCATCTCACACCACTAGGATTGTGGAATCAATAAATGCAAAATTTCTTGAAAATAACTTGATTAATGGAAGCGATCGATCGAAGGACCTTAATTCTAAGAAAGATCATATAGATACTCAACCTTCTACCTCAATTTTAAGGTTGATTGTTGCTCATAATGGCCCTTTAGTTCAATCAGTTATTGCACAACCAATTGTTGAAGTTTCACAACCAGCTGATATTGATCTAGTAGATCCAGTTGTTCAGCAATTACTAGAAACTATTGAACAACCAGTTGAACAACACGCTCGCCAAGAGAATGTTGATACAACATTGAGAAGATCTGCTAGAATAAGGAAATCGGCAATTCCTAGTAATTATATTATGTATTTACAAGAGCCTAACTACAATATTAGAGCTGAGAATGATCCCGAAACGTTTTCACAAGCCATGGATAGTGATAAATCCAATTTGTGGTACAGTGTCATGAATGAAGAGATGAGTTATATGGCATCTAACGAAATCTGGGATTTAGTTCAATTACATGATGGTGCGAAGGCCATTGGTTGTAAATGGGTCTTCAAAACTAAGAATGATTCATTGAGTAACATTGAAAGATATAAAGCTAGACTCGTTGTTAAAGGATTCACTCAAAAGGAAGGAATCGATTATACGGAGACTTTTTCTCGTGTATCTAAGAAAGATTCTTTTCGTATTGTTTTAGCATTGGTTGCCATTTTGATATGGAATTACATCAAATGGATCTGAAAATGGCGTTCATCAATGGAGAACTAGAGGAGGAGCTTTACATGAAACAACTTGAAGGATTCCCCTCTAGTAAAGGTGAGCATTTGGTGTGCAAGCTTAAGAAATCTATATATGGCTTGAAACAAGCATCCCACCAATGGTACTTAAGGTTCCATGAAGTTATCTCTTCATTCGGTTTTGTAGAGAATGTCATGGATCAATGTATATACCAAAAGGTCAGTGGGAATAAAATTTGTTTCCTTGTGCTGTATGTGGATGATATATTACTTGCAACTAATGATAAGGGGTTGCTACATGAGGTGAAACAATTTCTTTCTAAGAGTTTTGACATGAAGGATATGGGTGAGGCATCTTATGTCATTGGCATTAAGATTCAAAGAGATAGACCTCGAGGAATTTTAGGACTATCTCAAGAAGCCTATATCAATAAGGTCTTAGAGAGATTTCGGATGAAAGATTGTTCACCAAGTATAGCACCTATTGTAAAGGGTGACATGTTCAATTTGAACCAATGCCCGAAGAACGATTTAGAAATGGAACAAATGTACAACATTCCATATGCTTCTGTTGTTGGAAGCTTGATGTATGCTTAGGTTTGCACTCGACCTGACATCGTCTTTGTTGTGGGAATGTTGGGAAGATATCAAAGTAATCCAGGTTTAGACCATTTGAGAGCTGCAAAAAAAGTGATGAGATACATTCAAGGTACCAAAGACTACATGCTTATGTATAGACGAATTGACAACCTGAAAGTAGTCAGTTATTCAGATGCGGACTTCGCGGGCTGCGTTGATTCATGAAAATCAACATCTCGATACATTTTTATGTTAGCTGGTGGAGCCATGTCATGGAGAAGTGCCAAGCAGACTTTAACTGCTACTTCCACTATGGAGGCTGAGTTTGTTTCTTATTTTGAGGCTATCTCAAATGGTGTATGGTTGAAGAGTTTCATTACTGGGCTTAGAATTATTGATTCTATTTCTAGGCCATTGAGAATATGTTGTGACAATTCAGCTGCAGTTTTTATGGCTAAAAATACCAAAAGTGGCAGTCGAAGTAAACATATCGACATTAAGTATTTAGCCATAAGTGAACGTGTTAAGGAGAATAAAGTGGTCATTGAACACGTTAGCTCTAAATTGATAATAGCTGATTATTTAATTAAAGGCATGCCATCAATGAAGTATAATGATTATGTGACAAGTATGGGAGTAGGTTCCATAATGTAATTTATCGTCATATGGACGATTTCTGTTGTATGAAACTCTTATTCAGTTGTAATGTTGATTCTCAATTTTTGTGTACACATTATGTTGTTTATGAGAATAACATTTAACCTTGGTTATGAAATAAACATAGGGTTTATTCATTAAGATACGTTGTCACATATAGGCTGACATTAAAGAAATAAGATGCATTGTGATACATGGAAGATATTACTCGCTCTTAGAGAACATGTCGCCATGATCCATGTGTTTTGTTTCTTTTCTTTAAGCATAAAGTTTTCGTGGAATTAGTTGAATAATCCGTATGATGAAAATGATGGGATCAAGTGGGAGAATGTTATTTATTTTGTGATCCCACATTTCAGGATCCTCATTTTCTCTTTAAAGTGGCGGTTATTCAACATGCAGTTTTTCCACATATGTACATTTTCATGACAACTGCCCATTTGGTAATCGCCTTGATGGAAGACGGTTTATAAAGGAACGATCGTTTATTCTAACGGGTAACTACAAGGTCTAAACTCAAACTCTCTCATTTGGCATACACCATCAGTACGAGGGAGAATTGGACTAATAGCGTGTGCTCGATTTTCTTTGTATTTTCAGGTTTTCAGACAAACAAGAACAAGAACAATGGCTGGAGATTTGTCTATAAACGATCCTGGCTTTTGCATATTAATTATTTTGTCTAACATGCTCTGGTTCTGCCCGCGAAGCCGCTGACCACCGCCTCGCTTGTAGCGCATTGCCGATGCCAGCAGCTCCTGCAACCAGCCCCGATTGCGACTCTAGACGCCGCTCCTACCGCGACTCACCTTTACCAGCCCCACACTAGAGCGTTGCGAGATCTACAATGCTCGTCGTTGCTACCCGAGCCGCCGACAGTCAAAGCCCGCGTCGTCTCCCTCGCCCATGAGCTCATGTTGCTTGTCTTCCCAAGAGCCGCGAAGCCGCCGACCCTCGCCACACTCACACCACCGTCGCTACCCCCGCTCTATCCGCGGTTTGCAACCCAGCCCGTCACGAACGCTTGCAGCCGCCGTGTCTCGCCCCTGGCCGTGACGCACGTCATTGTTGCTTTCGGCCACCGCTGTTTCGGGCTTGCCTCTACTTCGCCTCTGGTCCTACGTTCCTACTGCAATCCCGCCAACAGTCGCGACACCTGATGCTGTTGCCCCGAAAACCAGGGATTGACGTCCCTGCTCAACCCGACGCTTTGCTGCCCAGAGCCGAAGCTCTGCAACCCGCCTCCACCTAGCCTCACCGCCGCCGTTCGCTAGTCGTGCCAAATGCCACACTGCCGCCAGTCCCATCGCCGGAGCTCCAACACCGGCCACCCTCCGTCCGACGCCGACCACCGTTGCTTCTCCCCTCCAAAATCCCTTAGGTGGTTTTTTTTTTTTTACTTTTTACTTTTGTTATATTTTTCATTTATGTTATCTTACTTTATTTTATTTATCATTGTACACTTTGAATATTGTAATTATAATTTGATCCATAAGATGTTGGATCATTTTTTTTAATTATATTAATTTTTGGGATTTGTTGATAGTATTTTAATTGTTAAATCATTATAATTATTAATTTGATCCATAAGATTTTGAATCAAATTTTTAATTATTTTGAACTCTATGCCGTGATGTTTAGGGTTAAAGTAATTGTTAATTTAACTTTTTGTGAGACGAGTGATTATTTTTTCGATTATTTTAATCCTTTATTTGTTTAATATCTTATTTTTTAGATTTAATATTTATTTGATAATTACTTGTCTTGGAAAAACACTAAAAAAATGAAAAAAATCAAAATCTTGCATCAAAGCATATAGGTTTAATAAATCAGACATCTAGGATTAGGATTATGAAATTCTTGTCATCTAGTGATTGTTGCTAGGTTTATTTAGTTACAAATTGCTCGTCATTAGAATTAGGTCATTTGATTAATTTAGATTGCATATTTAATTGTTGCATTTCTTTAATTTTGAATTTCATGGAAAATACAAAAAAATTAAATAAATTCATTTCATGCTTTAGGATAGATTGCATAATTATTCATGTTATATAGTTTAGGTCATATTGCCATGCCATATCATTTCATATTAAATTAGTAGCATGCATTGCATGATTCTCATTAAAATAAGGTGAAAACCAAAACTGAGTGATTGCATGTTAATTAGAAATCATATCTAGGATCGTCGATATGAATTCTATTCTAATATTGCAGATGCTTTCGTTGCTATGAGGTAAGTTTTGCAATTTATTCATTTGCTTTCTTGAGTGCTAAATTGATGGTTTGCACAAGAGGTAAATTAAAATCAATTCAAGCTGCCTGCAAAATATTTTTTTTAAAATAAAAAGGGAAAGGTACCGAAAAGGCATTAGAGAAATCTAGCGTAACCAAGTCCCCAAACTCATAATCTCTGGTTCGTAGGAGTAAAGTAAATCTCTAGTTACTTTATTTCGGTTTCTAATTGACCCACCAAAAATAGATTAGCGGCTACTCCTAATTAATTGCATGTTAAGAACTTGAACCTAAGTCACGAATTGGTATGGGCTTGAGAGAGCCCGAGCTAAGTTTAAGACTTGGTCGTCCATTAGCATAAACCTAGGTGGTACACCCAAAATTTAGGTCGCAACAGTTGCTAATGGTTTCCATGGGCATATTATAATGGGAAGATAGTGCATTTACTCATACATTTGTTGTACATGGTTATTTTGTATTTGTCTTGAACTCACGTCGTTTGTCGATACCAAGTTAAGTGTTAAGATAATCTTTTACTTTAGATTTAAGGATTTCAATCCTGAGCTTTGGCTTATTCCTTTATTTTTATACACATTTAAGATGGACCTCTCATTGCCACTACTTTTTGGAGCTCCTATGTATCTTGATCGTGAATATCAAGATGCGCTTGTACTTGAATTGACTAAATTTTGTTGTCTCGTACATAGTTCAAATAATTCAGTTAAGCTTAGAACCCCATTGCTTTAGTCCATTAACTCCAATGCAATATTAAATGGGCTCAATTAAAATGCTTCTAATGTCTATATGCAATTCAACTAATATTTTTGTTTTGGGGTGGCATCAATCCCTAATTTTCTATACAATGAATGCCATATTGGGTCATCAAAATTTAGGTATCCACATCAAATGACTGTTCAAACCCTTCAACATAGGAAACTTGCCCAAAATTGAGACTTATTCTCAACATTCTCTAAACATAATTAGCAATTTGCCATCAGCTTATTTTGATCTAGGATTCTATAATGGCGGACTAGAACAGTGAATATATTTCGCTCTTTTTATTCCATGAAGGATGTTGGAACTTTCAAAATATTTCTTTCTCAGTCATAAAAGTCTGTTTGTGCTCTGTGTCAATGATTGATTTCTTGAGGACCGCAAAGTGTATAGATGACTCTGAAATTTGAAGCCGTTGGGGGAAGAGAGATGACTTTGAAGGCCATCTTTGTTGTTCACTTAAATGCACTGCAACTCATTAAAATTCTAATCAAGAAATGGTGTGTTGGAAGATTTCATTTGCCTAAAACTTGATCATCCTTCACACAATTGGACAAACATGAGGAAGTCAAACAAGAGAATCGTTGTATGACAATGACAAATAAACAGCCAAATGTCCATCATTAGATACATTTAAAGTGGGAAATGAACATGGCTGGAAAGGGAAAATTATTGTACGGAGAGGCAAAGAGTGGGTTCAAATGTTGTAGCTGAGCACGGAATATATGGTCTGAATTATGGCAAGTGTGAAGAGGAAGATGGCGGCGACGAGAGACAATAAGTCTGGATAAGATTAGCCCTCCACTTATTCTAGGGCTTATTGCAGTACTCGTTGACCTAATTGCACACGGCAATGAGACGTTGTTGGGCTTAATTGTTGTATACTTGGCCAGCAAGTGGAACAGCTCGGTGGTTTCGTTGTCGTCCCCCAGGACATTCAGGACTATGCCCAAGTCGAGCAGAAGCGTGACGTCACACTCATTCTTGATGATATAGTCCATGAAGTAGATGTAGGATGTGACCTCGATCCTGGTCTTGACATGGAAGCACTCAAATGTGATGAATTTGAGGAATGTTGGAAATTGTGATCCATTTTCTAAATTTAGAAACTACTTGCTTAATAATGGCTCGATTATTGGCTGATTTTGGATTGGAGCCATATGAGGAAAACCTGGGACCTATTGCACAGCATAATTGGGCCCATAGAATTGTGGCTGTGGCTGGACTACAAGTGGCTGGACTATAGGTACTAGATTTATTTGGGATTGGAGATATTCGCCTGAGTGGAAGAAGAGGCTGCTGCAACATTTGAGGTTGAATGTTCGAAGGTATTTGGGGCTAGATACTATGGACTTGTCGTTGATCATTAAGAGGCCCTAACTGAGGTACCTAGGGGTGGACATTCGGTATTCTGATTTGGGATAGCTGGGGCTGAACATTCACATTTTGCAATTGGTCCCGCCTCCTAGTTGGAGTCATTACAACTCCGAGAACCTCTACCATGACAGGGAACACATTCGCTTGAGGCATCAGAATGGGGATTGGCTGAGTTAGACCCATTCTTAAGGTATTCTCCAATGATTTATTTTGTTGAGTTGCTGGTGAATGAACACTGCAGGACCGTGATCAACATTTGTAATGACATGTGCATCAATAAACCTATCTGTTTGGGCGGTCGCAAAAACTTCTCCCCCTTGTAGGATTCTAAAAGGGGGTCCAATCGACGTAGTTTGCCCTAACATTACATAATGTTATTTGTGAAGCTGATGATACAAGAACATATCTGGTCAAAATAGGGACTTGTCCAATTTGAGGTTGAATTGGGCTCTTTGGAACACTATATTATCTTTATGCACACTCGTGATATGTGTTGATAATCAATGGTCTGACTACATCAGTTATTCATTTGACCATGTAATCAGCAAACTCATTTTTGAGTCTCTTCAATTGTTAGCCTCATAGTAGCAAGCATTACTGATGTGAGGTTTGCCTGCCTTCTTTCTTCTGCATGATCCTTGAAGCATCAGCTCCTTCCTCTTGGATTTGATTTGTCACTTCATTTCGAGGATGTTGGGTTGATGACGACTTGGCTTGTGCATTGTTCTCAACCATTAGCCCTTGCTCGTCAATGGCATTATTCAAGTTAATTTGACTTAAGGTACGTGGTATAGCACTCTCTCAACTCCACACAAGAGGTCCCACCAGGCGTGACAAAAAGATGTTTCATTGATTTTGATTCCTGTGAAAATCTTTCACCAAACGCTACGTTTTGGTTTTATTATAAGAGATTCAAGTTCTATGTTGAGCTTGGACAAAGAATGTCAAATGCAAAGGAAATTGGATTCTCAACTTATATGTACAACCTTGACAATCAATGCTTAGATTACTCAAAGACTAACCACTATTGAGCACAAATTACGCTAGAATTCAATCGATGATATAATCTAAACACTAATAACTAGATAGTCTAAACTTCAAATTCAAACTATGCCAAAATTCAATCTACGACATAGCCTGCTTTAGGCGTAAAGCTATAATTTAATCAACATCAATACTCTTGGATGGATAATACAACGCCAGAATTTAATCAACGATGTTGAGCTTATGGAACAACACCAAAATCTAATCAACGATGTTGGATTGGATAGAGTTACCTGTCGGAATTTAATCAATGATAGGAATCTTGAAAACTATAGCTAAAGTGCAATAAAGTAAAAATAAAGTAAAGGCAATTGATGTGTTGTTCAGGGGGCTTTTTAATGGAAATGTTGTGGTATTTATAGGGTGGGCTCATGTTCCTTAGTCGGTTACTCTTCCTTGGGTACTACTCTTTGCATTCCCCACATTTCTCATTTCTTCTTAATGACCTTATCATTTAGCAACCGCTTCTTGATCCATCGACAATGCTTGTGTGGCTTGCTCATCAAGCAAATAACTATTCCCTATTTTTATGCACATTTCTCACAGCAATTATTCTCGCTTGAGTTCTAATGCTAATTTCACTTAATCTTCAAATCCGGTGCATCATGATTTCCAAAAAAAAATCAGGTGCATTATCCTTATAGCCTAACACGTGACAATTAGTTACCTAGCCATTGACTCTAGAGTTGGCTTTTAGAATTCCATCGAGGCTCAGCTTAAGTAGCCTACACAAAAGTTGTTTACCTTTAATTTTGTGAACCAAAAGAGGGCATTTTATCCAATATTCTCTCATGGTCAGCATGTGGTCCCAAGGATAATTTTAGGTGTCACCAGGTAGTCAGTATAGGATAATATTTATCCTATCTTGTGTTTAGATCCTACCTAAGATTGGATAAAATCAATTATAAGGGAATATAATCTAGATAAAATATCCTATGGAGAAGTAGGATAAATGTGAATAGGATTCATTATCTCCATATTATAAAAGTTACTTTTCTCAAATAACGGACTTCTTAATGAATTTCTTAGCTTCGACAACCAACAAAAACAAAAAAAAAGGATTTCTTAGAGGAAATTTCTTTTTTTGGTAATTTCTTTTGATGGTATTCTAACATCTCATGTGTAATGTGGATGTCTAGTTGTAGAACATGAAAATATTTGAACTTAAGACTTAAACAATGAAAAGTATTGTAGGAATGCTACCAAAATATTCTAAAAACTTAAGCCACTAAATCATGTGTAATTTTATATTTAAATAGACTAACAAGTCTTGATGTTCGTCACCGATCTAGTCTACTTCAATTACGAGGGTTTTGAACCATTTTTTTTTTTTTTTTTTTTTTTTTTTTTAGTGTGGGTGTGGAATTTAATTTCAGAAGCAACATGATTGGTGAATCCCTCTAAAATGTAATCTAATTAAACAAGGTAAATAATCACGTTACGGAAGCTTAATCGTCTGATATTTTAATCTCCCTCCCTCCCTCCTCCCTCCCTTTGAAACTGTCCAAATGAAAAGTACAAAAAAAAAAAAAAGAAAGAAGAAGAGTGGAACTAAGCCTGAA
Source organism: Eucalyptus albens (assembly GCA_014182695.1). Taxonomy (NCBI): domain Eukaryota; kingdom Viridiplantae; phylum Streptophyta; class Magnoliopsida; order Myrtales; family Myrtaceae; genus Eucalyptus; species Eucalyptus albens. The sequence continues at coordinate 25,420,525 of CM024655.1, read as the reverse complement.
CAAGTCGAAAAATCGGGGCCGCTCAAAATGGCTTTATCTGGTTGATTTACGCACTGAACCGTAATGACTTCAAGAAATTCAAGGAAGATCCGTTCGCATCAGGTTTTTCGTCAGACATATACGACCTTGAAGTGTATATGTTGATAAAGTTACTAATTATTAGCAGACCTCGGTGGTTCTAAACTCATTCTATTATATCAATCACGATATAAGTAAAAAAAAAAAATTCACTAAATTTCGTTACTTAAAAAGCCCTAACTTTACAAATTATAAATTTGCTGTGATCCGATTGATTGTACTTATTGCATCAGCAAAATAGCAAATTTCTATTTTATTCTCTTATCTTTGACCATTCACAATGGAACAGCAAGGATTACATTCATAATTTCTCTATTCAAATTTTAAGCAGTATGTAGATGGTCATTGAGAACTATTTTGATGAATAGGTACAGGTTGAACTCAGCAGAAAGGACCCGAATCTAGCGCTTGCATTTATGAGAAATAGAGAAATAATATTACAAGTTATTTTAATATGTGATCGGTAGGTCAGTCGATCACGTCAATTGTCAAATGAGCCTAGCGACCAATATTCTCATTCTTTGGAAATAAGGAACTTTCTCATGATGATGGCGACTCCATCTCCATTAAATTACTAATCAAAGTCCACTCTTGTCCAAAAGCAAAACCCTCGATTTCTTTCTCATATGCAAACTTGTTCCTCTCCCACGCACACTATAAAAATTTTCTGCTTCTTGATCTGAAGGAGGAGTTGGGCAAATAAGGAACTTTTCCTTGACGACGGCAACTCCATCACCATTAAATTACTAATCAAAGTCCATTCTTCACCAAAAGCAAACCACTCGATTTCTTTCTCAATGCAAATATGTTCCTCTCCCACGCACACTAGAAGAATTTTCTGCTCCTTGATCTGAAGGAGGAGTTGGGCAAATAAGGAACTTTCTCCTGACGATGGCGACTCCATTGCCATCAAATTACTAATCAAAGTCCATTCTTGACCAAAAGCAAACCACTCGATTTCTTTCTCATATGCAAACATGTTCCTCTCCCACCCACGCTTTAATATGCTTCTGCTTCTTGATCTGAAGGAGGAGTTGGGCAAACAACAAAGAATTCCAGAGAGAGAAAGAGAGAGAGAGAGAGAGAGAGAGAGAGAGAGAGAGAGAACACAAGTGAGTGTAGTGAAGAGAGGATTAAGAAGGATGAAGATGGAGGCGGGATGACTCTTCCAGGGTTCCGGCTTCACCCGACGGACGAAGGGCTCGTCACGTTCCACCTTGAGAGGAAAGAGGAGAAGCAGCCTCTTGGCATCGAGCTCATAAAGCACGTCGAAATCTACAAGAACGACCCTGGGGATCTTCCAAGTAAGTTTCTTTTCGCAATCATTCGTTTTCTTCTTTATAAAGTTTGTGTTTTTCATACTGAGCTGATCAGAAAAATAACCTCTTTAATCCTGTTTGTGGAATATTAAATTGATGTATATCATCGACCACTTTAACAAGTCTGATTCCTCGAATAACCCTGCAGCCCAACGCGATGCCTCCTATAATTGATTTGACCCTAGAAAGTTGAGTTCGAGAGAAGGTCAAATGAAGGGAAAAAAATTTTGGTTTCGATATGATGCATGGATGAGCACATGTGACACTGTATCTTACCCAACCTGTGAATTCTGTGGATGACTGACAAAAAAGAAAAAGAAAAAGAATTCTGTAGACGACATCTCACATGTGACACACGTAATAGAGGTGATGTGTTACAATCTACATGGAAGCGGGACGAGGATCCGCATGATAACTGGGACATTTCAGGGTCACTTAGGATGTTTTCGGCAATTTCTTATTTTATTTTCTATGGTTTTTTGAAATATTGTACATATTTCATGTTGTTCCGGAAGTTTGGGAATTTAAATTCGTTTTAAGCGCATATAATTCATTTAATTGCATTCAGGCCTCATGAGCACATTTAAGATTAGGTTAGAGGTGGGGCATCGATCACATTATTAGGTGAGATTCAAGCTAGATCATGCCTCCACCAAAGAGTGGTAAATTGGGGAACATCCCCATTCTGACATCTATAAATATCTAGCAATTAGAATAATCTTTCTGATGTAATTATCCGTATCTCTTTTTTTGCCAAATCAGCAGTCCAAAAGGGCAACATTCATCCTTTCTTTGATTAGAAAAATCTAAATTTTGTCACTTAAGTCACAGCCCTTTTATTCCCTCGTTGAAAAATCGAGCATTGGCTTCCAAACTGACATTCAAATCGATCTCTAATCATTTAAAAAACAAGAAAAAAAAATCCCCTTTTCAGTCATTCCGGCTTGATGTCTGGAAAACGATGAACCTTGCTTAATTAGGATACTCTATAAGAAACTCTGATAACGTTAAGACTTACTCAATCCGACTAACTTGACAACATCTGACAGCCCGAAGTTAACTTTGCAATCCGAGTATTATTTCAGGAAATATTTCGAGAGACTCCTATTCAATTTAGGAAAGTGCAAATTCTATTCGGACTGCGTATTAACATGTTATATACATCGCTTCAGAAGCTGTGAATACAGAAAAGTTGACATGGAGAGAATTCTAAGCCAAAGTGATATGTTCTCCGGAGATTCTACTGTCCGTGAAGAAGCTAATGAAGTACTTCAAGCATCGCTGTTTCTTTCCGTATTGAAGCACACTGGCGACGGCGTCTCTAGGGGCGACAAGCCTGTGCGATCCAAGGACGTTTGAGCGAGTAGTTCTTCGTGTGGGCCACTTCACAAGCCGCGCAGATCCAACCCCCCTATCGTCCGGCGTGTGAATGCACTGATCGACTCAATCGGGCGATGCCGGGGGCCGTCCAAGAAGCAGGTGAAGGCGAGCGACCTCAAAGACCAACAGAACCGGCTCCTCCTGAGGAAGGAGGACGTCTGGGAGTTTATACTCCCGCTGCTCGAGGAAGACGACAACCCTGAACAAGGCGTGGAGGTGACGACGTATAATACGTTGGGAGAGACATTTCCTATGCAGTTCAAAATGTGGTCCGGCAAGGTATACGTTCTTATGAGAAATTGGAAGGAGTTCGTTAGAGAGAATAAGCTGAAGGAGTCGGATATCCTCAATATATGGGCGTTTCGCAACGTTCAAACGAAACGTTTGTGCTTCGTGATCTCGAGGACACCAAAAGCGCCCGGACAGATTCGGATGGAGAAGGGGCCTCGAAGCGAAGGACGGTAGCGCGTCGAGTCGAAGCCCCACTGTCACGACCACTTTTTTTCCATCCGGGAAAAAAGAAAGGTTTAGGGGTATTTGCCTAAAGAGACGGACCAACGGCCCTAAATTAGGCGTGGGCTCTCCCAAGCCCATACCTCGCGCAACATTGGATTTTGAATTTTAATTCTTAACAACCTATGTACTTCTAGGAGTCGCCACTAGCCTATTAGGGTCGGCTAGAAACCAACCGAGACACGGGAGTGTTGCCTCGATTACTACGCAACCAGAGATTTCTAGGAACGGGGACTTGTTTACGTTAATGTTTCTAGTAGCGCCCTTGCGGTACCACTAACTTGGAATGTTGTTTATCTAAATGGTTACACAATCTTGATTACCAATTATAACCTTTATGAAACCACTAAGTGTCCTTGCAAATGTTTTTGTAGGTTTTTTTTATTTTTATTTTTTATGTCTAAACTAATTCTAACCTAATTTAGAAGAGAAATTTACACTCAAATTAATGAAAAAAAACGATGCAGTAAGTATACATCCACGAAATTAAAATGACTTGAAAATAAATACGGAAAAGGAAAACCCGATACAAGTCGGGCAAATAATATTACATGGCCTTGTTATCACGCCCTGGGACAGGACCCCCGTGAGCGAAATGGGAATTTAAATACGCATGATATTACTTTAAATGCATGAAATTACTCTAGATAATTTTAATCTATGCAAAATGGATTATTTACAAAAATTGTTATAAAATACCAAAATAGCATTAAATTAGGAAAATGACATTTTAAAATTAGGAAAATTCCATATATGTCATTTCTATCCTAATTTGATGTTATCCAACATTTTTGATATTTTTGAAATTTTCAGATTTTTCTCTTTTATTTTTTTATTTTTTATTTTTTATTTTTATTTAAAAAAAAAAATTAATAATGGTTCCTTAAACCGATCTATGCTAACATGGAGTAACACATCACATGAATATCACAACGATTAAGCTCAAATCGACCGCTTCGAGATTGAAGCTTGGTTTCAACATTTTATCGAATACTTGGCTTGCATCAAATCACCCCAAAACGGCTTTTTCGGGTCATGTTCGTGGCCTTTAATCTCGATCCATAAGCAATCTCATGTGAATGTAAAGTATCAAGGATATACTACTACATGCAAAGAACGTGTTTGACTAGAAATTACAGCCTAGAACATGCAAAAACCGAACTGAAGACGGCCTCCAAGATGCGGGTTGGAGCTGTTTTGCAAAACTGGTGATGAACCCAAGTCAAACAGCCATGCCAAATGCTCAGATTGAAGTTCCGACAACTATCACATGCCATATCTATATGAAATATTACTCCATCTAGATGAAAATAGGTAACACTTACTTTCAAATGCAACAAACATCACCGAAAACGATCAACCGAACGCATCAAAATGAACTCTCCAAGAAGCATTCATGCATGATCTATGCTAGCCAACCATGTCTCAATGTGGTTTTTGGCTCATCTTATAGATGGTTTCATGATTCACAAGGAGTTTTAAAGACTAAACCGGGTTGTTCTATGCATCATTTGTACTCCCATGTAACATTCATCAAAGTCACAACGACGAGAAAAAGCATGTAAAGGGGAGTAAGAAGTCAAGCATATAGGGGCATTGAAGAGGTTTTAAACACTTAGAAAAATTTTAGCTTCAGAAATCAGTTCTTTGGACTAGTTTCCTTCTCGATTTTCATGATCAAAACATTCCGGATCGAAGAAGAGGCAAATCCAAATATGGTGCGGAAAAACCCAAATCGAGATGAATGGAAGATGCCTCTGGAACTTGTTTTTCTATTTAAATTCGAACAAAAATACATCTAGGATGCTTACCTTGCTTCCTAGTTTCTTTTTCAAGTGACTCTTGGCCAAGGAAACCACGAAATTGTCCTCTGAAAGCACGTGGAAGTTGGTTCCTTCAAGCTGAAAGTGAGATCTGCAGAAGAAAAAGTGACAACGGAGCTTTTCGTTGACTTCCAAAATTAGACTTCCAAACCTTCCTTGTTGGCCAAGTTCAAATCAACCCAAACTATATGTATTATAGTTTGGCTTGTAAGTCATGGCTTTCCTCATTTGTCTCTAAAGTTTCTCAAAAGCACTCGCTTTTCCTCACTCGTGACCAATCAGGCTCAACACTTAGAAAAATTTTCGAACTTTCTGGGCCCGCCAGGAGGGCACTGTTTCGGGGGGCTTTAGGAGGCTTTCTCGATCTCCATTTGGGACATGCGACCTATGTTTGGAAAGATCTTTGAATGAATTTTCACTCTCTAGTTGAAGGTTTTGGCTAATTTTGGCCGTAGATGTGTGAAAATCTCACTTTTCTCTCTCCAGGTCGGTCTGGAATCTTGGGTTTCTTTCTTCTGGAGTTGCTTCTGAAGGTGTATTTGGGGTACGATTCCGAGCTCCCTCTCGTGTTTTCCGTCTTCTCCCTCTTATCCCTCAAACGAGCATGCTTCATAGATCTTATCCACTCCCTTAAGCAATCTCTTCCTCGGCTTTTTGCCCTCCTGCCAAGCCTACCAACTAAGCAGTCCACCCACTCTCGACTTAGTCAAAATTTTCCAATTTTGCAGATGTTGAGTGTGCCGGTTTTGCTGCGACTTTCCCGTGCTTCCAGCAGCTTATCCCAGGCAAATTTTCGTCCACTTGCACTACTCATTATGGTCTTCCATCACGTGCAAAGATCAGGCCGGTTGGACAGCCAATGAGGATATGGTGGGGCCACCAAGTTGCTTGCTCAACAACTTCGACTTCAAATCAACTTGTGGACTAGGATTTGTCAACCGGTTTAAGTGCTTTAATCCATGAATTTAGCTGCGATTTTTGATCAATTAACAAGCCCATATATAGTAGTTTAAGATCTTAATCAGATTTTGCGATTTTGCCCACCCAAGTTTGCAAAAAAGTCCCTCAAAGTTGGCCATTTTCTTATCTGAAAATGTCAAATTCAATGCAATTAGGTCCTTTTTGCCCGATTCGATTAATTAGACCTGGCCCAAGTTCAATTTCAACTTAATTGGGGGCTAAGATGATGATTTAAGGGCTCGGGTGAAATTTTGCAAAAATTACGAATTGGTCCCTCAACTTTTGGAAATTGCATTTTTGCCCCAATTTGCCATTTTAATTCCAATCTGACCTCCTGGGCTTGGCTAGTCACATTTGGATCATTGGCCACAAGTTTTTTTTTTTTTTAACTTTTTCTTTTTTTAATCTTTTTTTTAATTTTTTAAATTAATTAATCTATATGCAATAATTTGGGCAAAAAATTAGGTGTCAACAGCTGCCCTCTTTGGAAGAGAGCTCAAAGAGGTTTCTTTCAAAGATGAGGTGACGCCTAATTTTTTTTTTTTTTTTTACAATAGTAAAATGAAAATGCAAATGAGCTTAATGTAAAGAGCATGGTTTAGGGCTATCTATGAATAATTTGAGAAGTGTGGTTTAAGGATATACCCACGAACCTTGTGGTTTAAGGCAGTCCCACTAACCGTGTGGTTTAAGGCAGTCCACTAACCGTGTGATTTAAGGCAAATTCACTAACCTTGTGGTTTAAGGCAGTTCCATTAACCATGTGGTTTTAAGGCAATCCCACTAACCTTGTGGTTTAAGGCAGTCCACTAACCGTGTGAATTGTATGGTTTGCGGATGACTAAGAATCTCTTGAAAATGCATGGTTTAAGGCTGACCCATGAACCCTTTGAAATTGCGTGGTTTCACTGGAGAAACTTGTCATTCGAGAATATTTTGAAATGGACACTGCACATCAAATAGAATTCATTATAACAAGTATTCTAGTAGCGAAAGCATACTAGATAAGATCAATTTCAGCACATGTCATCAAAAACAATATCAAAAGTGTGTCAGTCATGCGAAAGCAATGATTGCATAAACAAATCAAGCTAATTCCAACTACTTGACAAACTCGCAAAATTGTCATCATGCTCGAATGATATCATTAATTGTCAAATTCTCTTGGGAGAAAAGTCCTTGTTGAAATGACCTTGACTTATGAGAAAGGTTTGTTAAGTATGCCAAGCAAGGACCCCTAGTCAGAAAGGGCTTCTCGCATATTCTCAAGAAAATGGCTATTTGATCCCATCTATTCATATGAGAAATAAAGCGATCACTCAATCTCACTCTTCCAAAGTGTGCAAGGCTTTGAATCATTCGCAATAAGTACACATTGACCAATCTAAAAGGTCTTTTAGGGGGACTGTAGTGCAGGTTTGGTCATGGGTTTAGCAATGGATAGACATCATTGGCTATGAAATGAATTAATCACCGATCACATCTTCGCCGGGTTTACAAGTCAAGAAACCTTAAGATGAGAAAAGACCACCTTGCTCTCACTTCTTCGAGTGGCATCTTCTTTAGAAAATCCCAATTTCCACTCGGATTATCCCAATCTGAAGAGACTTCGAAAATAGGTTGTAATGTTGGTTCGGTAAAAGGCTCAAAAGGCTTAACACTTTTTCAAAGAATAATTTGAGAGTTGGTGATTATCATGGTATCATTACCATATCATCTATCCATCTTTTTTTTTTTTTTAAGCGCTAGGCTTTTAAAATTCAAATTGTCTCGAAAGTTCTTTGGCTAATCATCTTAACATAATGACTTTTGCATTTGCAATGATTTTCTTTTCAATGCAAGCATTTCTTTTCCTTGGGCATTGGCCTTGCTTTTACCAGGCACACTACTTTTTTATGCCCTTCAATTTTCATTTGACTTTTGCTCTTTTGGACTTTTTGAGCTCTTAAGACTTTCGAGATGCTTTTCATATTCTCATGTAAACACCAATTGCATTGGTAAATAATATGCCATGCCCCCAATGTGGGGAGATAATCACCACTCGGGTTTTAGAAATGAACGATTAGGCTCAACTTGGTTTAAGCAAAGGGTATCAGTGTTTGGGTAGAGAAAAGAATGCTCTTCTTCACCTTGGGATGCTTCGAGCTTCCATAAGAACTCACCTGAAGTTACCACAAAATGATTTATGCAAGTGAGCGTAAGGAAGCCTTTCTCATCTTTCCTCTCCAAATAATGTCAACCCAGACCTCCATAATTGCCCCATCATGGGGTGGTTCTTGACAGGGGTATTTTGTAGAAAATTCTTCACATTAAAAGGCTCAAATGGGCTAACTATTGTCACCTGTAGTGTGTATGATAGAAGAAAGAAATGCCTCTTATCATCTTGATCTATGTACCGCTTGCGAATGAGTCCATCGACCTTAAACGACACGGGTTTTCTTTCTCGCTTGAATCCCATAGTGCTTAAAGGACATGTTTGGAAATGGGTTGCCTTTCTTCATCCTAAGTGTTTCTCGCTTGGCATAAGTAATACCACCTTTCATTTTGTTGAGATCATCTGGGTGGATTAATCTCCATAGAGAATTTTGATTCGAAATGACTGATCCACCGAGTGGATGGACAAATTAAAGGTAAAGAAGACTTTCGCGAATTTTGTGGAAAATTTGTTTCCTCAATTTCCATTTTTTGTGCTTATTTCTAGAAAAGCATTAAGTGTTCTCTCTCTTTTTTTCCCTTTTTTTTTTAAATGGAAATTCTCCATTTGTTTTCCATTTGATTTTGAGAAGAAGAGTACTTACTCGTGCCTTAGTAGTCGGTGACTCCCTTGATCGGTTTCACCATTTGGCAGCAAACGGCGGCATGAACCTATTGTTTTAAGGCTTGAAGAGATTCTCAGGTCTTTGGTCTCATTAGTTCGAGCGCTTTCCTCCTTTTGCAAAAGTAAAAGATGCAAAAATTTTTTATTTATTATTTTTTATGGCAAACTCATTGCCGCTTCCAGGGATCGAACCCTGGCCATTCTGGGACGACTTCATTCCCCATACCACCAGGCCGAAGCGCTGGTAGTGTCCATGAGGCGCTTCTTTTTTATTTAATTGAACCGTCTCTAGAATAACACATCTTTTAAACCAAGTCAGGTGAATTGGACATGTGTTACCTCCACATATTTGCTTGGTCGATATGTATTCCACTTAAATCAATTTCTTGGCTTTATTCTTCGGATATTGATGTTCCTGCCAAATAGGGAAACTACATCAAAAAAAAGAGGCTAGAGAAGGTATATCGGAAATGATACCAAATTACCCTTCTCCTGAGTTTGTATTCGACAACTTCTGGGAATGTCTCGAATGTGGACCATTGCCTTTTGTTTTGTCATTTTAATTTTCTTCATTTTACAATCTTTCCACCAAAGCAACTAGATACACATAACACGAATACATATGCATGTATAGAATGTATGCATGAAATGCATGATGCAAGTGCTAAGTGACTCGGGTTGTACAAGAAATGGCTATATAGCCTTGATTTCATTCATGGAAAGTATTTCTTGACCGCATTAGCATTTACAGGCTTTGGCAGCTCGCGGCCGTCCATTTCCACCATAATTAAAGCCCCACCGGGTAGTATCTTCTTAATGACATAAGGGCCTTCATAATTTGGAGTGAATTTTCCGCGTGGGTCTGGTATGATAGGCAATACTTTCCTCAACACAAGTTCATCCATTTGGAAATGTCTCGGTCGAACTTTACGATTAAAGGACTTTGCAACTCGCTTCTGGTAGCATTGACCATGGCATAGTGCACTAAGTCTCTTCTCATCAATCATATTCAGCTGTTCGTATCTCTGCTGCATCCACTCAGCTTCCGAGAGTTTAATCTGCGAGAGAATCCTCAACGAGGGAATTTCCACCTCTACCGGTAAGACTGCCTCCATACCATATACAAGTGAGTAAGGCGTTGCCCCCATCGAAGTACGTATTGAGGTTCGATATGCCAACAACGCATATGGTAATCGTTCATGCCAATCACGATAATTGTCTGCCGTCTTAGATAGGATCTTCTTTATGTTTTTGTTAGCTGCCTCCCTTTGCTCCATTCATTTGCGGGCGATAAGGTGACGAGTTCAAATGGCGAATTTGGAATTCACGAAGCAACTCATCCACAATCTTGTTATTCAGATTCGAGCTGTTATCAGTAACAATGGCTTATGGTACCCCATCACGAGCAATGATGTCACGACGAATGAATTTGGCTACGTTTTTCGCAGTGACATTGACATATGAACTCGCTTCAATCCATTTTGTGAAATAATCGATAGCTACCAAAATGAAGCGATGCCCATTAGAAGCTTTGGGGTTAATTGGCCCGATTATATCTATTCCCCACATGGAAAATGGCCACGGTTGAGACATCAAGTGCAGTTCGTTAGGTGGGGCATTGATGTTGTCTCCGTAAATCTGACACCGGTGACAATAGCGAACATGTTTGATACAATCGGTTTCCATGCTTAACTAGAAATATCTGAGCCTCATGATCTTTTTTGCTAAAAGGTGGCCATTCATGTGTGGTCCGCACTCTCCCTCGTGTATTTCTTTCATTAGCTGGTTGGCTTCTCTAGCATCGACGCATTTCAACAAGACTGAATCAAATGATCTTTTGTAGAGCACACCGCCAGAAACAAAGAATTTTGACGCTAGCTTCTTGATATATTTCTTGTCAGCTACCTCACATCCTTGAGGAAATTCTCCCAGTTGGAGGTAATTCAAGATGTCGTGGTACCATGGCTCTCCGTCTAGCTCACCTTCAACTGACATACAGTAAGCTGGGTGCTTGAGAATCTCGATCTTTAATGGCTCAATATCCAATCCCTCCATCACATGCAACATTGATGACAATGTGGCCAATGCGTCAGCAAATTGATTTATGGACCTTGGCAAATATTCAAAGGATATTTCCTCGAATTCCTTCATTAATTCTTCAAGGAATTCATGATATGGGATGAGCTTATGATCGCGTGTCCGACAACGACCCTCTGTTTGTAGAATAATAAGTGCAGAATCGCCATATACCTGTAAATTCTTGACATTCATGTCAATGGCTAATTGCAAGCCGATGATGCACGCTTCGTATTATGAGATATTATTAGTGCAAGGGAATGTCAATTTTGCAGCTACGGGATAATGTTGGCCACTGGAGAGATCAAAACTGCCCCAGTCCCAGAGCCAGATAAATTTACGGCCCCATCGAAGTACATGGTCCATTTATCATTTGCTACCGCAAAATACGTTCGTCCGGGAAGTCCGCTGTGTCGAAAAATTCTGCTTCTCTAGGATTTTCAGCCAACATATCGGCTATGGCTCTCCCTTTGACTGATTTCTGTGCTACGCTTTGTATATCAAATTCAGAAATTAGGACTTGCCATTTAGCCATCTTCCCAACTAAAGCTGGCTTCTCTAGCAAATACTTGATTGGGTCATTCTCTGTCACGAGCAAAATCCGATGGTGAAGAGTGTATTGGCGTAGCCGGTGCAATACCCAAATCAATGCTACACATGTTTTTTCCACTTCTGAGTAATTCATCTCAGAAACAGTGAATTTCTTGCTAAGATAATATATTGCACATTCTTTTTGATCACTTGGCCTCTTCTGGGCAAGCATGGCCCCTAGTGACTCCTTATGGATGGTTAAGTAGAGGACCAGTGGTATTCTTGGAACTGGTGGTACCAGCCCTGGTGGCTAAAGAAGGTATTGCTTTATCTCTTCAAAGGCTTTCTGGCATTTGGCGTCCCATTCAATCTTAGTATTCTTTCTCAGGAGTTTGAAGAATGGTTTGGCTGTCTCCGACAATTGAGAAATGAATCTTGCGATATAGTTCAATCTACCCAGGAGACTTCGAACTTCCTTGACAGTAGAGGGAGCTTTGAGGTCGCAAATGGCTTTAACTTTCGACGGATCGATTTCAATGCCTCGGCTACTAACCATAAAACCTAATAGCTTCCCAGACTTCGCTCCAAATATGCATTTGGCAGGATTAAGTTTTAGCTTAAATTTCCTGAGCCGGTCAAATAACTTCTTTAGAACCTTAATATAGTCTTCTCCATGCTTTGATTTGGCAATCATATCATCGACATATACCTCTATTTCTTCATGCATCATGTCATGGAATAATGTGACCATTGCTCTTTGATATGTGGCTCCCGCATTCTTTAGGCCAAACGGCATCACCCTGTAATAAAAGGTCCCCCATGGTGTAATGAAGGATGTTTTACTCTTATCCTCCTCTTTCATCTTAATCTGGTTGTATCCAGAGAACCCATCCATGAAGGAAAATAGTTCAAATCCCGCAGTGCTATCAACCAAAACATCAATGTGCGGTAGTGGGAAATCATCCTTTGGGCTTGCTCGGTTTAAATCCCGATAGTCTATGCAAACTCTCACCTGTCCATCCTTCTTCATGACTGGAACGATATTAGCAATCCAATCAGCATAATGGGATACTTCGATGAATTCCACTTTTAATAGCTTCATAACTTCTTCCTCAATCTTCTTAGAAAGCTCGGGTTTCGTTCTTGAAGTTTTTGCTTTTTGGTGGCATATTTGGGTCGGTTGGCGAGTGTGCTCCATGATTTCTGGGTCTAGTCCCGGCATATCCGCGTAGGACCATGCGAATATATCTTGATATTCCTTTCAGAACTCAACCATTCTTTTTGCCTCGATCTCTGAAAGGCCCGCCCCAATCTTGGTTTCCTTAACATTTTCTGCGTCACCAAGATTTACAATAACTGTTTGCTCGGCTGTCAAGGGTTTAGATTCTTCATGACGAATCCAATCTCTTTCGATGTCTTTCTGGATATCATTATCCTCGTCAGATTCGAAGAGACTTTCATTAGGCAATCCTGAGTCACATATATATGCATCATGATTATGCCGAATGACATGCCTGAGATGCAAACGAGGGGGTCAGTAAAATCACTTAACGAATGCCATGCATGATGCACATTCAAAAATTCTTTTTGAATAACAATTTGAAAAAATATGAATTAGGAAATTGTCCTCATATCCTCAGACATCTTTTCCCAAAACTTTGAAAACTAGGAGTCATGAGGAAGTCCAAGCCTCAAAGCATCATCATAGGATTGGTGGAATACTTCCTCACGCCCTTAATAAAACATGGATGCATTTGTATTAACATGATAAGGCCGTTTTACAAGGTTCGAGATCTTGGACCACGGCTCACAGTCCAATACCTTGATTACAAACGAAACTAACAAAAGTAGCTAAACAACTCTTCCTATGTAAGGGAATACATAAAGGAAATGACATAAAACATACATAAAGGAAATGACATAAAACTAAACAGGATAGGTAAGTAGCATCCCTACTCCGAAAGCTGGAAGAAGCCCGCAGAAGGCTCCGCCTTGTCATCATCAAAGGTGACAGACACATAGTTGGCACCAAATAGGTCTGCTATATCTAAGATTGCTCCCTCCTCTTCTTGTAGTAGCTCAGGTGACTTGGTAAAGGTCTTCTCCAATGGTGGATAAAGATGCTTTAGTGATGGAAGGAGTAAGCCTTGCTGATTTTGTAGTGCATTAGTGCAACTTCCATATTCAATTCGTCCCATATAACCTCCACACACATGTCGCCCCCAACGGTTACTTTGGCCCATGTGTCTCCCATGCATACTTCGGCCTCCACGATTACCTCGGCCCATACGGCCTCCATGGTAACCTCGGCCTCTACCTTTGCCATATACGCCTTGACCATCAAGCTCTTCATATTTCACCTCACTCTCCAGATATTTTTGGTAGCCTAAACCTACTCTTTTATGATTCTTGGGGGCTTCAATGGGCTTAGTAATACCTTGGGCATACACTCCCAATCCCAATCCGGGAGTGTGACCGTACTTCAATAGCACTCTACTTGACATGATAGACGGGCCAGACATTTCGGGACTCTTAAGAGCGGTCCCAATGGGTACATGGACCATTGAGACTAGTTCGAAGGTATGGTAGCTAGATTCCTCCTTCTCCTCAGGCTCCACATACGGGATGGCTGTGTCTTGAAAGATCTTAAAATCAGTTTCTGCACGAACGGTTACAATTTTCCCCTCCGAAATGAACTTAACCATCTGATGTAGAGATGAAGGTATAGCTTCAGCGGCATGGATCCAGGGTCGACCCAATAAGAAATTAAAAGCGCTGGGGATATCCAACACTTGGAATTTTGTTAGGAATGAGGTAGGGCCGATCAAAAGGTTGAGCTCAACTTCCCAGATTGTCTCTTTCTTTACACCGTCAAAAGCTCGGACGGTATACTTGGATGGTTTAATTTGCTCTTTACCAACCCCGAGATGACGAAGGGTGGCTAATGGACAAATATTCAGAGCGGACCCATTATCAATTAAGACCCGAGCTACCATCATATCGCAACACTTGGCCGATATGAGTAAAGCCTTGTTATGATCACGTCCCTCCTTTGGAAGATCTTCGTTTGAGAATGAGATTTGGTCCTTCAAGAGAATGGACCCAATGAACTCTTCCTGCTGCTTGTCCCCAATAGTCTCCGGTACGTGTATCTCATTTAGAATCTTCAATAGTGCATTTTTGTGTTTCTCAGAGGTCTTGAATAACTCTAAGAGTGAAATCTGGGCGGGCATCTTCCTTAGTTGCTCTACTACTTCAAACTCACTAGATTTGATCATCGCCAAAAATTGCTTCGCTTCCTCATCGGTAACAGCTTTCTTTTCCATAGCTTATGCGGGTGCATAACAGCGACCTGATCGGGTAACAGCATCGACTTCATTTGTCCCATAATCCCATGGGATTGCCTTAGGATCGAAACTAGTGACAGGGCTTTTTGGGATATCATCTGGATCGCATGGTGGCAACTCAATTACCATCCGTTTGGATTCAGCCTCTCCTAGCTCTAAGTTCGCGAACTCCTCGGCCGCTAAATCAATAACCACGTGTTTAAACTCGCCCTCATTAGAGTCCCATTGCTCTTCTTCAATAGATAAATCGATGATTATTGGTGTCATCATGGCGACGGTTTCTTCCTTGAGCTCGGTTAAGTCGTCCATGCCTCCCCATCCATCAAGGACGGTTTCTTTAGGATCCATGAAAAAGCTTGGAGGAGGTGAGTATTTGACGAGATAGTCATACTTTCCACTTGGTTGGCCTAGTGTATCTACCACTTCGCCCTTTTCTAATGCCATCTTCAAAAATGCACGATCTCCGCAAACTCTTTTAACTTTGAGCTCGGATTCAGCATCTAAGGCCTCTCCTTCATTTATGATTAACGGTTCGGTTTCCTTGGCTACGTCGACATCATTCAGTATTTTGACAGTGCTTACCTCCTCGACTAGCATCTCCACAACCATCCCAAATTCACAACAAGAATTCTTGGGAGAGAAATCAATTACAGTTGTCATTGTCTCATTTGCTTGGCCTCCTCCTCCATTGCGGATTATGCCCATGTTGATCATCCTGGTGACACGCTCTAGTTTCTTCTCAGTTGGGACAACTTCATCGCTCCTTTTGTAATAGCCAGTTAAAATCAAATCTTCATACAGTTTGTGGACGTCAACCTTGGCCATTTGCACGTTCCTTTCCTCTCCTTCAGTAATCATATTGACATCCCTGACATGAACGGGTAAAGGGTTTTGCTTGACGTTGGGCTGCGTCTCCTTAAATGATAAGATATCTTTGTCCAATAAGCTCTAGACCTTGTTCTGGAGTATTCAGCAATTATCCACATCATGGCCTTTCTCACCCATATGATACTCGCAAGACTTTGTAAGGTCAAACCCTAAAAAATTTAGGAGGGTTGTCACGAGGAATCTCTTTAGCTACCAACCCTTTCTGCAGCAACATGGGTAACAGTTTGGACAAGGGCCTTGGCAAAGGTGTGAATTGCCTCGGCATCCACTTCCGGGCTCGTAATTCTGGTACCTCCCTCGTGATGCGAAGGATTTTGAGGATTCAAAAATTGCTTTGATTCGGTTTGGGCCTTGCACGTAAGCTACTTCTACTTCTTTCTCCTTCTTATTGGTAAATTTCCTGCTTGTGCCTTCGGTTATCCGACCTTCATGCATGGCTTCTTCAATTCTCTCTCCAATGGCAACCAAACGGGTAAAGTTTCCACAAGTCGAGCTAATCATTTTGTTGTAAAAGTCTGGAGGAAGGGTATTAAGGAAAAGCTCCACCATTTCAGCGTCGTCCAGTGGTGGTCTAACTTGAGCAGCCAAGGCACGCCACCTTTGCGCGAATGACCTGAAGGACTCATTTCTCCTTTTCTCCGTGCGCATTAACACTTTGCGCGTCGGGGCAATCTCGGTATTGTATTTATATTGTAGCACAAATGCCTCCGCCAATTCTTCCCATTTTTCCATCTTTTCTAGTTCTAACAGGATGTACCATTGCAAGGCTGGGCCGGATAGACTCTCTTGAAAAGTTTGAATCAATAATGGGGTGTTCGGTGCATAGCGCCCCATCCTATTCAAATAGTACTTCAGATGGATTTTTGGATCGCCGGTACCATCATATTTAGCGAAATCGGGAACTTTAAACTTTTCGGGAAAGTCCATTTTGGCGTATCGAGACAGATCCTCGATCATGTTAGTTTCATATCCCTGTATGGCTTTAAGCTTCTCCTCAAGCTTAGCAAATCTTTTGTTGTTCTGCTCCTCCATTCGAGCTGAGATGGCTTCCGAGATGGGATCTTGCTCCACCACTACGAGTGTTTGATGGGGAATCTCTTTAGCAACGTTCTCCTTAACGTTGGCATTGTTAGCCTCGAGAGTAGGCACGAGCGTGTCTCTATTGGGGGCTACAGCCACTAGACTAGCTCGAATCTCGTTCGCAAATTGGGCAAATTGGGTTGCCAAGTTGGTGATTCTATTATTCAAGGCATTAAGACGGGCGCTTTGTTCTTCTGTATTCATCCTTGCAGCTACAGAACGGGTCCTGATGGGTGATCATCTTAAAGCCGTGTTGTCGGTACCTTGTTAAAGAAAACAAAAGAACAAACAAATCAGCATACAAAAGATGAGAAAGAGAATAAAATACAATAAAAAACTTAAAACCCTTCAATTTTATATTTTCTTATAACAAAATAGAAATAAGAAACCCCTTGCATAAGCTGAATCTCACATAAGTGGCTTCTTATCAATATTTTGTCATAGGAAGTTATACAATTAAAGGGGTAACACATGATGATTGATCAAAATGCCCATCTCATATTCCATTAGAATCAAAGTAATTATAAGGGAGGGAAAAACATCACTAATTACACCAAAAATTGTGAAGGAAGATCCCTATACATCCACTAAAGTAGAGGAACTCCTAAACATTGCTACTAATATTTCATATAAGGAAAACCTTATACAACTTTTCTAAAAACACAACTCTAATGGAATATGACTAATCCTTTAGTTTTCCCTTCAAAGCAACTTGCGGATGCGTTTGTTTGTTTCAGTCAAACGCTCCACCTTAGCTAAGGCTTCATCCCTTTCCCTTATAATCCGCCCCATTTGGATTTCCTTCGGAGTTGGCTTCATAGGAAACTTTGGAATGACGACGGCAACTTCAGGTTCAATACGGCGATCAATATATCCTCTTAATGCGTGGTGCTCCCTCATTTCTCCTTCCAACTCGGTGACCCACTCAATATCCCTCGGTGGGCAATGATGAAGGATGTTAATGATGTTTTCCATTTCTTTTTTCATGTCTTCGATTTGGTTCCCTTGACAACCTTATCGCGAAAGTCAAAACGAAACAACCCCGACTTTAAAGGAGGAGGGATTTCTTGAAGTACTCGATATTGACGAACTACTCTTAAAGGGTAATAAGATGTAGATCCTGTCAAACCTAAGAGTGGAATCGGGTCATCGTGACTACTCATAAGTCGTGCTTTAGGGAAGCGAATCCAAGGGGCTTGCCACAAGATTTGGTTTGGGGTGATATTTTCAAAAAGTTCTACCCATTTACGGAATGTCCAAGCATGGAGGAATTTTTCTAAATCCTTAAGTTTGGTGAGAGGGTTTGTATCTTTATCGATGTTGATAATAGCCAAATTCCCTCCAAATACTTTTAAGTAAGAGAGAATCCAAACTTGAAGGATGCCTATAGGTGCTCTAAGGATTGAACCCTTGTCCTCTTTGAAACGATTGAGAGAGAGGAACATTTCGGCAAGAAGCATGTGTGTAAATCCCCTAAGGTGAAGGACTCTATAGACAACATGAGCAAGGCTAGGATCCATTGTCTTTTGGGTGAACGGGAAAAGAACGAATCCGAAGAATGCTAGAAGGAAAATTTTAGCATTTTGAGGATTGGGGCTTGGGAGAAGACTACGGAATCTTTGTTCGATGAAAGACAAAGGGAGGCCTTTTGAATTCCTATTAAGAAGTTCTTTAATTTCAAGAGGAGGAACTCCTAGGAATTGACTCAACAGTGGGATAGGATCTACTCCTAAAGGAGGGTCGACAAGACCGAATGCAGGGACATTGCCAACAATGATTTCTAACTCCTCTAAAGTTGGGGTTAATTCATGATGACCAAACACGAATGTTGAAGTCTTGGGGTTCCAAAAATGAGCCATGGCCTTCATTAATGGCACGTGGGACTCTCGATATAAGAGAAAAATAAGATAGCCGAGTTTCTTCTCTACAAAAGTCTTCTTGTCCACATCAAGTGCATCCCACATGTCTAACAATGCCTTCTTTGGGATAGGGATGATACGAAGCTCAGGGAAACCCATGGTATCTAAACCTAAATAGGCATTTTGATCAATCACCATATGTCACAAAATAAGCTAAACTTAATGATAAAACATTATATGCACAAAATACATTATTTACATCGGGGAATAAAATACTAGTACCTCTTTGATAGAGAGAGAGAGAGAAAAAATGCGGCAACCACAAAGACACATCGCATGTCGACTCGTGAGGCTCACTAAAGGGTATGATTCTAAAGGCTAAAGGTTCCCATTTCAATTAGATCAAAAGAGTTTTCCCCACTCCGCACTTACGTCGGACAGTTCTCTTTATCATTAATCAAAATGAGCGGGACCAAAAGTGGATAACTATGGGTCATTCCCCGCACGGGTTCCATCTTTTGGCACCTCCTATGGGCTTCCTAGTGCGATCGGGGTTTTAGATCGCGGGTTGTGTGTGTAAATGTGTAGTGCTAAGGTAAATATAAAGGCACACACAACAATTGATATCCAAACAACACTTCAATTTCATCCATATATACATACATTCCTACACCTCCCTACAAAAGAAATGGGTTAACACACACTCCACCCCTTATTACTCCAAACCTACAAAAGCAATTAACACGTTGTTAGTGGACTAACCTTGTCTTCCACGTGGCTTTGACATGCGCTATCAAATGAAGACCATGTTAGTGAACAACCAACCAAATTATTACGGCCTAAGTCCTCTAAGGTTTGTAACCAAGTCCCCAACTGAGTCGCCAAGCTGTCACGACCTCTTTTTTCCATCCGGGAAAAAAAGAAAGGTTTAGGGGTATTTGCCTAAAGAGACGGACCAACGGCCCTAAATTAGGCGTGGGCTCTCCCAAGCCCATACCTCGCGCAACATTGGATTTTGAATTTTAATTCTTAACAACCTATGTACTTCTAGGAGTCGCCACTAGCCTATTAGGGTCGGCTAGAAACCAACCGAGACACGGGAGTGTTGCCTCGATTACTACGCAACCAGAGATTTCTAGGAACGGGGACTTGTTTACGCTAATGTTTCTATTAGCGCCCTTGCGGTACCACTAACTTGGAAGGTTGTTTATCTAAATGGTCACACAATCTTGATTACCAATTATAACCTTTATGAAACCACTAAGTGTCCTTGCAAATGTTTTTGTAGGTTTTTTTTTTTTTTTTTTTTTTTATGTCTAAACTAATTCTAACCTAATTTAGAAGAGAAATTTAAACTCAAATTAATGAAAAAACGATGTGGTAAGTATACATCCACGAAATTAAAATGACTTGAAAATAAATACGGAAAAGGAAAACCCGATACAAGTCGGGCAAATAATATTACATGGCCTTGTTATCACGCCTCGGGACAGGACCCCCGTGAGTGAAATGAGAATTTAAATATGCATGATGTTACTTTAAATGCATGAAATTACTCTAGATAATTTTAATCTATGCAAAATGGATTATTTACAAAAATTGTTATAAAATACCAAAATAGCATTAAATTAGGAAAATGACATTTTAAAATTAGAAAAATTCCATATATGTCATTTCTATCCTAATTTGATGTTATCCAACATTTTTGATATTTTTGAAATTTTCAGATTTTTTCTTTTTTTTTTTTTTTCAAAAAAATATTAATAATGGTTCCTTAAACCGATCTATGCTAACATGGAGTAACACATCACATAAATATCACAACGATTAAGCTCAAATCGACCGCTTCGAGATTGAAGCTTGGTTTCAACATTTTATCGAATACTTGGCTTGCATCAAATCATCCCAAAACAGCTTCTTCGGGTCATGTTCGTGGCCTTCAATCTCGACCCATAAGCAATCTCATGTGAATGTAAAGTATCAAGGATATACTACTACATGCAAAGAACGTGTTTGACTAGAAATTACAGCCTAGAACATGCAAAAGCCGAACTGAAAACGGCCTCCAAGATGCGGGTTGGAGCTGTTTTGCAAAACTGGTGATGAACCCAAGTCAAACAGCCATGCCAAATGCTCAGATTGAAGTTCCGACAACTATCACATGCCATATCTATATGAAATATTACTCCATCTAGATGAAAATAGGTAACACTTACTTTCAAATGCAACAAACATCACCGAAAACGATCAACCGAACGCATCAAAATGAACTCTCCAAGAAGCATTCATGCATAATCTATGCTGGCCAACCATGTCTCAATGTGGTTTTTGGCTCATCTTATAGATGGTTTCATGATTCACAAGGAGATTTAAAGACTAAACCGGGTTGTTCTATGCATCATTTGTACTCCCATGTAACATTCATCAAAGTCACAACGACGAAGAAAAGCATGCAAAGGGGAGTAAGAAGTCAAGCATGTAGGGGCATTGAAGAGGTTTTAAACACTTAGAAAAATTTTAGCTTCAGAAATCAGTTCTTTGGACTAGTTTCCTTCTCGATTTTCATGATCAAAACATATTTAAATTCGAACAAAAATACATCTAGGATGCTTACCTTGCTTCCTAGTTTCTTTTTCAAGTGACTCTTGGCCAAGGAAACCACGAAATTGTCCTCTGAAAGCACGTGGAATTTGGTTCCTTCAAGCTGAAAGTGAGATCTGCAGAAGAAAAAGTGACAACGAAGCTTTTCGTTGACTTCCAAAATTAGACTTCCAAACCTCCCTTGTTGGCCAAGTTCAAATCAACCTAAACTATATGTATTATAGTTTGGCTTGTAAGTCATGTCTTTCCTCATTTGTATCTAAAGTTTCTCAAAAGCACTCGCTTTTCCTCACTCGTGACCAATCAGGCTCAACACTTAGACAAATTTTCGGACTTTTTGGGCCCGCCAGGAGGGCACTGTTTCGGGGGGCTTTAGGAGGCTTTCCCGATCTCCATTTGGGACGTGCGACCTATGGTTGGAAAGATCTTTGAATAAATTTTCCTCTCTAGTTGAAGGTTTTGGCTAATTTTGGCCGTAGGTGTGTGAAAATCTCACTTTTCTCTCTCCAGGTCGGTCTGGAATCTTGGGTTTCTTTCTTCTGGAGTTGCTTCTGAAGGTGTATTTGGGGTACGATTCCGAGCTCCCTCTCGTGTTTTCCGTCTTCTCCCTTTTATCCCTCAAACGAGCATGCTTCATAGATCTTATCCATTCCCTTAAGCAATCTCTTCCTCGGCTTTTTGCCCTCCTGCCAAGCCTACCAACTAAGCAGTCCACCCACTCTCTGACTTAGTCAAAATTTTCCAATTTTGCAGATGTTGAGTGTGCCGGTTTTGCTGCGACTTTCCCGTGCTTCCAGCAGCTTATCCCTGGCAAATTTTCGTCCACTTGCACTACTCATTATGGTCTTCCATCACGTGCAAAGATCAGGCCGGTTGGACAGCCAATGAGGATATGGTGGGGCCACCAAGTTGCTTGCTCAACAACTCCGACTTCAAATCAACTTGTGGACTAGGATTTGTCAACCGGTTTAAGTGCTTTAGTCCATGAATTTAGCTGCGATTTTTGATCAATTAACAAGCTCATGTATAGTAGTTTAAGATTTTAATCAGATTTTGCGATTTTGCCCACCCAAGTTTGCAAAAAAGTCCCTCAAAGTTGGCCATTTTCTTACCCGAAAATGTCAAATTCAATGCAATTAGGTCCTTTTTGCCCGATTCGATTAATTAGACCTGACCCAAGTTCAATTTCAACTTAATTGGGGGCTAAGATGATGATTTAAGGGCTCGGGTGAAATTTTGCAAAAATTACGAATTGGTCCCTCAATTTTTGGAAATTGCATTTTTGCCCCAATTTGCCATTTTAATTCCAATTTGACCTCCTGGGCTTGGCTAGTCACATTTGGATCATTGGCCACAACTTTTTTTTTTTTACTTTTTCTTTTTTTTTAATCTTTTTTTCTTTCTTTTTTTTTAAATTAATTAATCTATATGCAATAATTTGGGCAAAAAATTAGGTGTCAACACCCACAAGGCGCTTTTATCCGGCTAGGTAGGGTGATTGGTTTTTGCTAGCTTCGCGGCATTCATATTCAGCAGCATCCGTTCCGGCTTCATTGAGTTTTGGCACCTATTTTGGTGCTTGCAATATTTTTTACTTATATTGTCTCCATTGTAAAATTTTCGCAAGATTATTAGCAACCATTTGAACCTTAAACCGCTATATAAAAAGAATATAAAATTCAGGATCTCGTAAGACCACAATCAACTGATCTTTTCTTCAAGATCATTGCTGAATATTCGATTTGTGTTAACATGTTCCTCGCCTTACCTATGGAGTACGTAAAAGAGCACGACTTTCTTGCTAGGTATCTCATGTATCGTGGATAATAGTAGTATATCAGTTAGCTACTTGTATGATCCGTCTGTCGCATACATAGTTGATCCAAGATGGAGATTCGATAGAGTTGGCAATACTAGACATTATCCGCTTGCATGACTTAAATGAAAGAGATAAAATACAAACTATAGAGAAAATAAATACAAACTATAGAGAAAATTTAATTATGACACGTCTTACTTTATATGTTTTCACGAACTGACATGAGCTAACACGTCTTCATTGTAATCAATTATTTCACACATAAAATCAAATTATGAATCCATTGATGACATTTTAGACGAGTTCACATGGAAATGGGAACAGATCAGAGGACATCGTTGTCCATAAAATCCACTCTTTTCAGGTCATATTATTTCTTCGGTCTAAACGTTATGCTCATGTCAAGAAAACGATTTGAAGGATATGATCATTTCACAGAAAATGTGGCGTTTTTGGAAAATATTTTCCAGAAGTCATTTTTCAGAAAAAAAGTAATTATTTTTCGGTGTTCGGATGAAATTTGAAAGTCACTGTTCGGTAAGGAAAATCTTTTCCTCCATATACATTTTTTCATTTATTTTATTTTTTAAAATGGATTTTTCATATTTTTTAAAAATCAATTTTTAATTATTTTTTAATTATATTTAATTTTTAAAATCTATTATTCATTTTTTTCATTTTTATTTTTTGTTTCTTTTTTTCTTTGTTTTCCATCTCCTTCTTTCTTGGCTTGTTGTTGGCCATGGCGATGGCCCGCGATCGGCCACTAGCGAGCCTCGAGATCGACAAGCTCAAGGTTCGCTTGGCGACGGCCAACAACTAGCCAAGAAAGAAGAAGATGGGAAACGAAAAAAAAAAGAAAAAAATAAAAGAAATAGAAAAGAAATAGAAAAAAAAAGGAAACTATAATTCGAATTAAAAAGAAAAAGAAAATTAAAAAAATAATTCGAATAAAAAACGAAAAGAAGAAGAAGAAAGGGGAGGAGAAAGTGAGGATTTGTAAAGGTGTGGAATAAGAGAGATTAAGTGAGGAAAATATTTTCCACTTTTCAAAAGTGGAAAAATTTTCTCTTAATTTAGAAGTCTTTTTTCTTTTCATGGAAAACGTTTTCTTCAAGGAATTCGTTTTCCGTGAAACGAACGCCGGAAAATCCGGAAAACGTTTTCCGGAAATTATTTTCCGCGAAACGAACGGAGCCTGTTTATCTTTATTTTCCCAGGAGTCTTTATTGTTATGTAAATTTCAAGAGTCAAAGTTCTAAATTTCTAAGTCTTTAATGTTTGGCTAGTTCCCATGTCTATTTATTACTTTTCTATTACCTAAGTTGTAGCCTTCCTATAAATAGAGGAAGCCTCTCAATTGTAAAGAGACTAGATTTGGTGAATGAAAATACTTGAGACTTCCTTTGTGTGAGCAAAATCTTTCAAGAGTAGATAACTCATCTTTCAGTCTCTTTATTCTTGAAGAGTGGATTACTCCTCAATAGTGAACCAAGAAGCATTTTGTCCTCGGTTGGTGGATTTCCTTTAGGCCCTAGTGGTGAGCTTCTCTCTATCCTGAAATCCTTTTTTCTTAGCGGGTGGTTTGTCCTTTAAGCTTTGG
Organism: Eucalyptus albens; assembly: GCA_014182695.1. Taxonomy (NCBI): domain Eukaryota; kingdom Viridiplantae; phylum Streptophyta; class Magnoliopsida; order Myrtales; family Myrtaceae; genus Eucalyptus; species Eucalyptus albens. The sequence goes on along the minus strand of CM024655.1, from coordinate 25,395,830 downwards.
TGGTGAACTTCATTTATCCCATTCTTCATTTTCGATTGGTGGCACGTCCTTTAGACTTTGGTGAGATCATAATCTATCTTTTATTTTGCAATTCATCCTTTGATATCCATCCCCATACACCCCATTCTATCATGCTCTTACATTTACCCATTGATAACCATCCCCCACACACACATTCCCAAACACTCAACCACAAAAAATCCCTTCATCCCGAAATCACTTGCCCATGCACGCATCAAGTTGGTATCATATTTAACATGAATGATTCAGTTTCAAGAGGCTTGACTTTGGAGCAAGCACACAACGAAAGGCAAGATCACGCTAAACAAAACCTCCAGCAACAAATGGAGTGAGTCCTTAATCTTCTTGAGTGTCTGGTGACACAAGGTCAACCCGCAAGACGTCCTAACAATCATCATTGACGTGACGATTTGGATTCTTATCAAAGTTCTAATGGTGATTTCGATTCCACTAGAAATAATTCTAGTGACTTTGAACATCGAATTCGGAGAAGAAGAGGGAGGCATAAGGAGGATGATCGAGAAATCAAAGTGGAGGTTCTCGAATTTGAAGGAAGTCTCAATTCCAACGACTTTGTTGATTGGCTGCACATAATCAAACGAGTTTTTGACTTCAAGTCCTACTCAGATAAGAAGAGATGTAAGGTTGGTGTCCTCAAGCTGACAAAGTATGCTTCTCTATGGTGGGAAAATCTTAATCATTGACGAACCAGAGAAGGGAAATGCCAAATCAAGTCTTGGGAAAAATTCAAGAAGTTGATGAAAAATGGTTCTTGCCTAACAATTATAAACAAGACTTTTTCCTCAAAATCAATTCCCTAAAACGGTAAAGGAACAATTATAAACAAGACTTTTTCCTCAAACTCAATTCCCTAAAACAGTAAAGGATGAGTATTGAAGAAAACATCAAGGAGTTTAAACAACTCAAGATAAGGTGCGAAGTTGTGATGTCCCGGTAATGTCCCATACTAAACGCAAGTAGTAGCTATTTATTAGTACCATGACAGGACTTGTTATAATCAATAATCACACTAAGGTAATTTGACCTAATTGATTAAAATATATAAAATGAATTATACGTGGTCTTGAATTCTTCTAAGGTATATGATCATCCTGTCTTGTCCTGTCATTTACTATAAACCATTCCAATTATAAACATATACGAAGGATCATGAAAGAGCTTCATTTCATTTCCCCCCAGAGTCACCACTGACTTTTACTTACATCGACTTAGAAACTGACATGTACCGCGTTTACATGGAAATATTTACATGTCATTGCCCAAAAGTATAAGCATCAAGCCTAGGAAAAGGGGGTCAAAAGGGAGCCTAGCTTCACTACCCCTTACATGATCCCACGTCAATCAAAAAACAAAAAGAAAGTCTGTAGCTTCCTCGTGAACTTAGTGCTCTAAGCATCACCCGCCACTGCTCCAAGTCTGCCATCGCCAAAACGAAGAGGACCAAACAACTCACATTTGTGGTTTATGAACCAGGCTTCAGACCTCATCAGTATCCAGTCGACATGTCTGTTATCCATCCAAAGAGTGGCTTTGTATTGTGTGTAGGTCATCTCGATGTCAAGGGCATCTCACTTTGAGGCATCCTAGTATCACACAACTGAGGTATCCCATGAACACACAACAAGAGCATTTCACTCTGAGGCATCCCGGTAACATACAATGGAGGCATCCCTGATCACACAGTAGGGGCATCATGCTTCGAGGCATCCTGCTTTTTCAATCAACCAAAGCATCCAATAACACACGGCATGGGCATCCCACTCCCTGGGGCATCACCAGTATTACAAAACTGATGGAAATCTCTCAATTTCAGTTCATTCCATATATTTCATGCATCAACACCTTAAAATCAGGATAAGTATACTATTAGTGCCAAAACTTGTGTACAGCACTCACTTTGGTGCCAAAAGTTTCCGTCTGATTACTTAAGTGCCAAAAATTTTGAAAAATGATCATTTCAGTGCCAACACCGATGAAATTGGCCGGAAATCTGACGTCGCACTTTTTATTAATCTTTGAAGCCGACGTGGCTCATTGGAAAGTTGAGTCAGCATTCAAACACCAAAACGACGCCGTTTGGCATCTTTCCCCCAACTTAGAAACCCTAAATCCCCAAATTGAGAGAGAGAAGGCTCGTCTTCGTCTTCTTCTTCCTCGAAGACCAACACCAGCAGCGGCACTAGCACGGCACCACCAGCAGCACCAGAAGCGACACCAGCAACGCACCAGTAGCAGCAGCGTACCAGCGGTACCTTCGACCCCTCTTCTTCCTCTTCCTTCTCCACCCTCGCCTCCGATTTTTCCTGCCACTTATTGCTTGAGCAACAATCTCAGTCTCTCCTTGCTCACTTGGTCGAGCAATTACAATGATGGCTAAGCGATGGTGGTCGAGCGACGGTGGCCGAGCGACGGTGGTTGAGCGATGGCGGGCGAACGACGGTGGCCGAGCGGCGGAAACCCTAATTTCAATCCCCTTATGAGCTATACGGCGTCGTTTCTGTGAGGGTGTCCACATATAATGACAAAATGATGTCATTTCTTGAGGAGGATGGAAAACGACGTCGTTTTAAAGCCACCGCAATTTTTTTTTTTAAATATAAAAGCCACGTAATTAATATGGCCAGAATCTCTTGCCGGTGGCACCAAAGTGATTGTTTTTTTTTTTTTTTCCAATTTGGCACTTAAGTGATCCGACGAAAACTTTTGACACCAAAGTGAGCGCCGTACACAAGTTTTGGCATCGATAGTGTACTTATCCCCCTTAGAATCATAACACCACAACAACATGCTTATCCACTCTTTACACAAAACCACTCCAAGCCAAGACTCAATGCTTGCACACACAACCTCATAGCATGCTTCACTCATTGCACTCATGAGACTCAACTAGCAATAATGCAAGATCATCTCATTTCAAATAAGGAAGAGACATATGTATGCACCAACTAGCAATGTATGAAAGGTTATAAGGCCTCCAAGGGTCACCAAAGAGTAAACAAGAGGACTACCGACATCTGCATGAATTCGGACTAGAACAGAAAACGGGGATAGATTTGAGCAGTTCGTAACACAAAGGTGAAAAAAATAGTAAATATTATTGAAAAATTATGAAATTTTAATATGTTGTAGAAGAGACATAGGTAAAAATTTTCTGTGAAGGAACCTAATCCTATTTCTCGCTGTACAAAGTGAAGCCACTTGATGAACTAACCCCTGAATCTGTAACGGTTTCCAGAACTAGCACTTGCAGAAGAAAGGTCATCTTGCCACCCAAAATTCGATTATTTGCTCTCAAATTTTAATATGTTATCCCCAAGAACGTGCCTTCCAACTTTCATGGAATGAATAAGACCTAAAAGTGTCCTGAAATTTCCAAAAAGATCACCGAATGTAACAAGCCTCAGTTGCGAAACCTATGCAAACAAGTTCTATAAGTATTCGCTCTTACACCAGCCAACTTTTACAAGAAAATTCCACAAAAAATGATATGTCGTAGCTTAAGATTCTTAGAACAACTTTCAAGAAGACACGTTTATCCAAATAACAGCACATTTGAAGCCAGAAAATACGCAAACCAGCAACTACAGCAAGTTCCCTTTCCGAATAGATCACTCTTGGATCCTAACACTTCTACTCAGCCACTCCTAGCTAGTTAGTTCTCTTGCAACTACATTTAGAGCCTCGACCACACATTCACAGCACAAAAATGAGTCTCGACCACTAGCTACTCCTCACGAACGACTCAAAAATCTCATCCCAAGCCAAGATTGAACCCCCAGCCCTCCCCAAGCCAACAGACAACCCATTTGATGGCTCATCCGACTCTCCTACCCAGCAACGATGAAGATCACAGCTTTCTCTCACCCTGACCTACACCACACCAGACCCAAACCTTACATGCAAGTCATCGAGCAACCATCCAACCCCACGACCAGCCCAAACGAGCCTAAAACACAATCATCCGAACAAGATTCGCCCTCGACCCACTCGATCCGCACCTCTCTCAACAACCAACGGATAGTTCAAATTTAGCACCCCAACGTTTCCTTACCTGGTGGTTCGGTGTTGCTTGCTTGCTACTGATCTCCAAAGGACGGCCTTTAGAGCTTGGTGTTGACGAAGAAAAATGCAGAGGAGGAGAGGGCGACTGCTTCTGCTCAAGCTGAGAGAAAAAAGGGAGGAGGAGGGTGGAGAGAGAGAAAATGTGGGTCGGTGGGGGTAAAAAGGCAGAGGAGAATTTGCTTATAGATTTTGCTATGGATCCTGATGAGAAGCAATGATGATAGGAGGCAATGTGATGATCCCTATGAAGATTTCGGCACTGAAGAAAGCCTTGAGGAGATGGGGTATGCGGCTTCTTGCATGAAATTTCCTTCATGCACTACACTTGACGTCCAGGGTTGAGTCTTAATCTTCATCGTAATTAAATCATTTATTTCTAATGTTCTTCACTTACTTTCGTCTCGAAACCCACCAATTTTGGTCCCCTCAAAGTTACAAGGGTCTATTAATCCACACGAGCCTAATTAACATGTTAATAGTGTTAGGGAAATCCCTTATGATGTTTTGAAGATGACAAAATAAATTAAATGCTACTAACATGTTTGATGGTTGAGTAATAGACCGTGCAGATGATAGAATATGTAAAGGATATTGTCAAAGTGCGAAGACGACCAGAATGAACGTAACACATGTCTAAAGTATATTCTGAAGATTTCCAGACTTCTGTGTCAAAGTCTGAAGACTACCAGACTCAAGACTCAAAGTCTGAAGACTGCCAGACTTTAGTGTCAAAGTCTGTTTTACATTAAAAGTCTGCTCATTCTGACAAATTCCAGACTGAACGTGAATGAAGAACCAGAAGACAGACTCAATGCTGAATGAAGAACCAGAAGACAGACTCTATGCTGAAGCTGAACTGGGTACTGAATTTGTTCAGAAGCAGATATGTTCAGACTCAGATTGCAAAGTCTATCGCACTTAGACTCAGATTGTAAAGTCTATTGCTCTCAGACTTTACATCCAGATTCGACAGAACGTAAATCAAGCCCAATCATATAACGGCTAGTGATCTGATTTGGATTCCACATCAAGATTGATTTGATTGATTCAATCTAATTGATTGATGATTGGATCTTGAAGACAAGAACTTTCTATACGAAGAAGCTTTACTTATGGAAACCAAGATTTCGTTTGTATGGGCGATCGGAATCAATTTGGGATTCTACCTTTGTCACTCAACGGCTACCAAATCTTCTAGATACAGAGCTGTCCAATGGGTATATTGGAAGACGATTCTCTGGGATACTGTCCAAGGGGTAGTTTAGAAGTGGAGGAGTATTTAAGGAGATCATGGACCGATGAGCAAGTAAGAGACGAAGCGTAGAATTTATAATTCCAAAGTTCGAGCGACCTTCGATCATACACTTGTCTTTGGATAGCTTAAACGTTTGTGATCATGAGAGAAATACCAAAAGAGTGACTTAGTAAGATATTGTGATCTACTACTAAGTGTTTGCACTCAAAGTTGTAATCTCTTGTTGATTGCATAGTGGAATCTAGCCAAGAAGGCTGTTAGCGTGGGAGAGTGGACATAGGCTTGGATTAAGCTGAACCACTATAAATATTGTGTTCTTATTCTCTTCCTTAACTCCTTTGTTTGAAGTTTATTTTATTCCGTATATATTTGCTAAGGTTTATTTTATATACCTATTCACCCCCCTCTAGGTGTTCATACTAGAACTCTTAATTGGTATTAGAGCCAAGTGCTCGGTTTATAAAAGTGTTTTTACTTTTGAGCTAAAGATTCTTTATGGCTAGTCTATTGGCACTAGGACTTATGGAATGGCAAAGCAACACAAGGCCACCATATTTTGATGGAAAGGAATACGACGTATGGAAGAAAAAAATGAAAGCATTCCTAAGATCCAGAGATCTCTTACAATGGGATGTTGTGGAAAGAGGAATCAACCCCATTGCTGCGTCCACATCAAATAAGAATGTCAAAGACAAAGAAACCAAACTCCCCACTCCTATGTCTCGGACGGAGATGTCCAAAAGAGAAGCGCTTGATGCGAAAGCCATTTATTCTTTATATTGTGCTTTGTCTCTTGCTGAATATAACATAATCTCTTCATGTGAAATAGCAAAAGAAGTTTGGGATAGACTTCATGTCACATATGAAGGGACCGATCGTGTAAGAGAGACAAAAGTAAACTTTCTTCTCAGTAATTATGAATCCTTCAAGATGAAGCAAGGAGAATCGATTGGAATATGTTCAATCGTTTTACAGAAATTGTAAACGGTTTGGCATATCAAGGTCATCCAATTTCTTCCCCAATGAAGGTCAACAAACTCTTACGAGGTCTCTCAAAAGATTGGGACCATGTCAAGACCTCAATCCGGGAGACTCAAAGGATTATGCCACTCACCGTTGATGAATTGATCGGCACTCTTCAATCCTATGAAGTGGAACAAATCAACGATGAAGATCCCAAAGGTAAGAAGTCCATTGCTTTAATATCTAATGCTGTTTTTTATGAAACAAACTCAGAAAATGACATGGACAATGAAGAACTTGCTTTTATGGTCAAGAAATTCAAAAAGATGAGTAGAAAAGGAAGGAAATTCGATGGAAGAAAATACAAGCAGAATGGCCAGAGAAGAACAATAAAAGAAGATGATGAGCAAGGAAATTTATGCTTGATGGCACATTCAGAATCTGAGTCGACTCGGACACGAGACTCAGAATCGAGTCGACTTAGACACGGACTCAGAATCCGATGAGGAAATCAAGGTAAGCAATTAAAAATTCCTCTCAAAGTTTCAAAGTATATAAAGAAGCTTTGCTCAAATCTCAAATCTTCTCTTAAAATGATCTCCAAACTTAAAAAGGAAAATTTTCGGCTTAGGCAACATGATCTTTCTTAAAAAGAAAATTTTGAAATTTTGCAAAAAAATTTTCTACAATCAAAAGAAAGTCGAGATTTACTTGTCAAAGAAAATGATTCTTTGAAGAAAGAATTTTCAAATATTTCAACAAGATTTTCAAATGGATCAAAAACATTAGAGCATATCCTTTCTATACAAGTTCCTTACTATAATAAGTCGGGACTTGGTTTTAATAAGGAAAGTGATTCTCTAATTGATTTTTCTAAAGTAAAGGAGAGACTTAAACAAAGACCTCATAGACTTGCATACAAGAATCATTTTCAAAAGAACTTTACAAAACTTGTTGGTCTAAATGCCCTTAAGTGTTCAAATTGTGGAGATTTGGAACATTTTGAGAAACATTGTCCTAAAGTCTGGAGACCGATTAAGAAAAATTGGATGAAAGCAGCATATTCTGCTAACTCTCATGGACCCAAGAAAAAATGGGTATCAAATAAAAGATGGGTTATTTTTGCAGGATATAAAGAAGAAAGAAGAAAGAGAGTTTGGTAAGAAATGTATATATTTTTATTTCTCATTATGCTTGATATTGGATATATCTTTGGTTGATTGAGACTTTATAATGATCATATTTTGCTTTATTGAAGAAAGAATCGCATGATTTGTTTTTGTGACGAGCTTTAATTTGATACGTGCGATCGTTTTTGATATCATGCTTAAAGACAAATGAATTTATTTGGTTTAATTTTATACTCTCAGATTTAGTCATATTTTGCAAAGTGAAAATCCGTTTTATGTGATGATACAAGATATGCTTAGATATTCAATGATTTTATTCTCTTTGTTTTTATCGTACTATGACTAAGAGAGAATTTATTTTTCAAAATATCATTATGCATAATATTCTTTCTTTGAATTCTTTGTTATGATGAATTAAGAAAGAATATTATTTATCTGTGGAGATTTTATATTTTGCTCTAACATCAAGGAATGATCCAAATTGATGGATGTCAAAAAGGGAAATGAGTTGATTGCAGAAAATTCTTTAAAGGAAGCATTATTACGAATCTACGCAAATTTTTGTGCAATCAGAAAATATCTCCTGCGACAATTGGTAATGATTTTTTTAATCAATGGTATATTTGAAACATATACCTAGGTAAGAGAAAAAAAAATTTCCTGCCTTGCAAATTTCTAAGTGCATTTATCATGATTTTGGATGATTGTTTATTGCGAATATCTTTTGTCATAAATATAAGGTATTGCAATTTTGGCACGTGACAGAAATATCTATTTTTCTTTTGCAAAATGCATATATGAAATTTATGCTCAAGGAAATCTCTTTGATCTTGAAAGATAATACTACATATTCATGGATATTCTTGCTATATTCTTAGAAGATATATTATATCTAGCAAGTCTGATCCGTAAATCAAATGATGATATTACGTGACATTTTTGTAAAGATTATTATCTGCTATATAAGAATTTGCAGGTCACAAAAGAATCTTCCATGTGGATTTTGGAAAGCTCAATCAGAAAATCATTGAAATTCTATACTATCTTCTGGAGGTTCAAAGATTCCATTCCTTGTGGAAAATTTTTGCTTATTGAGGAAATCCCTTATGCATTGTACAAAAGCTTATTTGTGAAAAAGTTTGTTAAGTTGATGCAGGTTGAATTCGAGAAAAGCTTAATCGAAGAAAATAAATTTTTGCCTCGAATTTCAAAATGCAAGTGATTGTTATGGATATTGTTGCTACGAAAGAAATATTGGAAACATATTATGTTCAACATGCACAAGCAGCAATTATTTCTATTCGCAAATATTGTCATAATCACAGGGGGAGAAAGCAAATCCAAAAGAAAAGGAAAAGAATTATGATCATCTCAAAAAGGCAACAAATTGAGGGGGAGCTTTGATCAATTATGGAAAAATCTTTTTGGATTGATCGTGATCTTATTATGGATGGAAGGAAAGGTAAATGTGTCAGAATTTGTTCAAAAAATAAAAAAAATCCGATTAGTGCATCTTTTATTACATTTTGTCATTAACAAATTATTATTGATATTATTATGACAAAAAGGGTACGTGAATTTCATGATACATCTGTGATTTTTATTGGATATTTGCTGATATATATGATCGAAGTGAGTTATATTGCATATCTTTAATATTCGACTTGTTTTATAAAAACTAATCTTTTTGGAAATTATATGTTATTTTATATTCTCTACGTGAATCTATTGTTACCGCTTTTTGATTATGACAAAAAAGGGGAGAATAATATATGAATATGCATATATGTTGATTGGTTGATATTATTAATGGTATAATATTGAGTGGCGATTATTTTTTTCTATATATTGTTATGCTAAATCTATTTGTTATTTTATGATATCCTTTGATTTAAATTAATATTTTTAAAAGCATGTTTATAAAATCTGCATATTCAAAGATTGTTTTGTCATCATCAAAAATGGGGAGATTGTTAGGGAAATCCCTTGTGATGTTTTGAAGATGACAAAATAAATCAAAGGCTACTAATATGTTTGATGGTTGAGTAATAGACCAAGCAGATGATAGAACATGTAAATGATATTGTCAAAGTGCGAAGACAACCAGAAGACTGAACGTAACACATGTCCAAAGTATATTCTGAAGATTTCCAGACTTCTGTGTCAAAGTCTGAAGACTGTTAGACTCAAGACTAAAAGTCTGAAGACTGCCAGACTTTAGTGTCAAAGTCTGTTCTACATTAAAAGTCTGCTCATTATGACAAATTCCAGACTGAACGTGAATGAAGAACCAGAAGACAGATTCTATGCTGAAGCTGAATTGGGTACAGACCTTAAAACTAAATCTGTTCAGAAGCAGATATGTTCAGACTCAAATTGCAAAGTCTATCGCACTCAGACTTAGATTGTAAAGTATATTGCTCTTAGACTTTACATCCAAATTCAACATAACGTAAATCAAGCCCAATCATATAACGGCTAGTGATCTGGTTTGGATTCCACATCAAGATTGATTTGATTGATTCAATATAATTGATTGATGATTAGATCTTGAAGACAAGAACTTTCTATATGAAGAAGCTTTACTTATGGAAACCAAGATTTCGTTTGTATGGGCGATCGGAATCAATTTGGGATTCTACCTTTGTCACTCAACGGCTACTAAATATTCTAGATACAGAGCTATCCAATGGGTATATTGGAAGACGATTCTGTGGCACCCCTAGATGGCCCCCGATCCATTAGGGTCGCCATAGTTCGCTCTACCTTTCCCTTTCCCTATTAACATGTTACTCTGATATCATTTCAATTGCAGTGGGTCCATACAACCTGGGGGTTTACATCTCTTTTATTTTTTTATTTTTTTCTTTTTAACTAAAGGTCCCTTGCGCAATTCATATACGGAAGCATATCCAACAACTCCATTCCTTATATTCATAAACAATGCACACATACTAAACATTTATAGGTAAAAGCCGTACACTTTTTATTTACTTAAATCAGATGGACATCATTCATCGGTACATCAAAATGCCATAGTCTTCTACATTCGGCTACATTCCAAAAGATGACCGATGTTTCCTCAAACAGTCATACACTTTAAGTCCATCGATCAGTGTCGGCATCCAAAAACTCCTTCCCTTGCTATCCTCCTCCTCACGGTCACATCCAACCGTTTAAACCATCTACTAATCTGAAATGTTGGTCCCCAAAAGGGGTGAGTACAACCACTCAGCAGGTAAAGGAATCCAATAACCACTCAATGCATCATACAAGTCATACATGCATTGCAAGCATTACTTACCTTGAAGCCATGCACATACTATCATGTATCATCATATCAATTTATAACACATACATGTGTATCATCATCGTATCATACATGTCATCATCATCATGACATCATTATCTTACACATGTCATCATCATCATGGCATTATCACATTACACATGTCATATCATATATCATCATCATATATCATCATCATTATCATCACCATGCATATCATCATGCATATCATATCATGGGTGATCATCATTATTTCACATCACATATCATCATCATCATCATCATCATCATCATCATCATGCATATCATATCATGGGTGATCATCATTATTTCACATCACATATCATCATCATCATCATCATCATCATCATCATCATCATGCATATCATATCATGGGTGATCATCATTATTTCACATCACATATCATCATCATTACCATGCATCCATGCATGTAACATCATCATCACATCATGCATATATCATCATGCATAATTTAATTTTAATTTCATTTTGAACTGCCGCATTTCTCTTTTCCCGGGATCAATGTTTGCATCCCACATTCATCACTCGCGCCCAATCTTGGCATTGCGAGAACCATCCGGGCATGTATCCAAGATACAACCGGACATCCAGCACCCCCACATTCCGGGCATCTCGTATCCCAACTAGCATCACGAGACATCCGGGCATGTATCCAAGATACAACTGGGTATCCAAAGGGCATCGACTCATTCGAACCTTTGGGCATCTCGCACACCACCTGGCATCATGAGGAATCTCCGGGCCTCGCCATGAAAATGGTTACCCTTACCCTCCGAGCATGCATTATGATACAACCCCTCACCCTTCGGGTATGTATCATAATACAACCGGGCATCCCGACACTCCCGGGGAAAACCTCTGGGCATGTATTCATAATACAACCAGGCATCCAAAGGGCATCGACTCCTTCGAACCTTTGGGCATCCCAACTCCCGAGGCATCATCGGCTCACATCTCCGACGGTATCATCATCAGCACGATGCATATTCTCATACATCTCATTTCTCATCTTCCACATTTACCAATATTTTGATCTCAATTTAACATGGCACATGTCGTGACATCAAACAAGTCATACTTGGCATAGCATTCACACATGCATCACAATTCAATGTCATAAATACACCAATATCTCATCATACATGCTACAATGTATAATTATTTATAAATTCAATGGAATTTATGGCCAATAAAATAATCCATTTTATTATTATTGTTATTATTATTATTATTATTATTATTATTATTATTATTATTATTATTAAATAAATATTAAATTCAATATCTATAAATTCCCAAAATTATAAAAATTCAAGCAACTACAAACCAATAGAATTACATGCAAAATTCATGGCCAAATCGAATTTCACAAAATTTCACAATTTCCACAAAACAGCCCATAATATTCGGATAAAACCAAAATGCACAGTTTCCGTAGAAATTCAATTAAAATATCCATACGGCCTCCACAAATTACGAAATTTTACTGAGTTATAGCCAAGACATTTTCGTACAACTTTCATAAAAAACTCCAAGCCAGATTATGTTTAGATTATTTTATACAGTCTCACGAAGCTTCTGGATCCATTACCGCATCGTCCAGTGCACACATCTCCGAAATACTGAGGTTTCACCTACCTATTCTCTTTCGTTTTCACTGAAATTTTGGTATGTTATACATCAAGATATCCTTTACAAGTTTTATGAAGAGATCTAGGTCAAATAACCAGAATATAGTCATTCTTTAGGTCTTTGAAGTCTCGGGTGTCTCGGAACACATCACCAGAATCATCATCTTCAAGATCTAGTCGATTAACCAAGCTATACTTGTTATTTTCACTTCAAATTTGAGTATGTTGTATTTTAAGATGTTCCCTACAACTTTCATGTAGAAATAGAAGAAAGATTCTTAGCACAAATCGACATGCAACCACAAATCCAACAAGAGGTCAGTAAAAACTCTCCAGATCTGAGGTCTCCGTAGGATGAGACTTTAACCCCTCAAATCTACATAATTTTCCACGAAATTTTAGTATGTTGTAGAAAAATATGTTAGCTACAACTCTCATGAAGATATCACAGCCAAAATCGAACTCTAAACATGCATACAAGCTCTCACAACATTCTGACTAAAACAGTTCATACGAAAATATTCCAGATCTAGCATCTCCGTAGGATGAGGGTTTGACCCCTCAAATCTCCATCATTTTCCACAAAATTTCATTATGTTATATTTGACGATGTTAGCTACAACTTTCATGAAGAAATCGAAGCCAAAATCGGACTCTAAACACACATGCAAGCTCAAACAAGTTTCTGACTCCAAACAGTTCATGCGAAAACATTGGTGCAAGAGTAGAAAGTGGATTCCCAACTTGCTTCTAGACCTCACGAACAGCACGAGCAGACGGCGGCGAACGGGCTCCTTTCTCTCCCTCTCAGCTTCCTCTCTCTCTCGCACGATTCTCTCTCTCTCTCCCTCACTTGGCCGAATGGCTAACCAGCCATTCTCTCTCCTCTTCTTCCCTTTTATACCCCCAAATCCTCATAATTACTTGCCTACAAACCAGCCAATGCATGGCCTTCTTCCCTAAGCCAATGCATGAAGACCTCTTGCCACTTGTCACAAGACATGCAAGATGGGCTTGGGCTTTTGGGCTTGGGCTTGGGCCGGCCACTCCTCCCCCTTTCTTGGTCGACGGCAGCCCACTTGTGGGCTTCAATGGGCCGGCCAACCTGGCCCATTAAAATCCACCTTTTGGGCTTAAGGCCCAAACCTAATTTAAATCCTAATTTCACCTTTCAATTATTCATCTTTAATTCTTTCTTTTAAGAATTTAATTACTAAATTCCACATGGCCAAAATCTTGAAATCATAATTCCATAAATCCCAATTTATAGAACACATGGCCAATGATTGGATTTTCTTTCCTATCACATAATTATCCCTTAAAAGCTTGGCCATAAATCTTATTACAAATTATGGATTAAATGGCCATAAAATAACTTGATGGTACTTCCATCACCTATTCATAGACTTTAATGTAACTAGAGGTCATTATGAATTTTGGGATGCCACAGATTCTCTGGGATACTGTCCAACGGGTAGTTTGGAAGCGGAGGAATATTTAAGGAGATCATGGACCGATGAGCAAGTAAGAGATGAAGCGTAGAATTTATAATTCCAAAGTTCGAGCGACCTTCGATCATACACTTGTCTTTGGAGAGCTTAAACGTTTGTGATCGTGAGAGAAATACCAAAAGAGTGACTTAGTGAGATAGTGTGATCTACTACTAAGTGTTTGCACTCAAAGTTGTAATCTCTTGTTGATTGCATAGTGGAATCCAACCAAGAAGGCTGTTAGCGTGGGAGAGTGAACGTAGGCTTGGATTAAGCCGAACCACTATAAATATTGTGTTCTTATTCTCTTCCTTAACTCGTTTGTTTCAAGTTTATTTTATTCCGCATATATTTGCTAAGGTTTATTTTATACACTTATTCACCCGCCTCTAGGTGTTCATACTAGCACTCTCAAATAGCTCAATATTAACCTAGGATTGAAAACAAAGGAAGAATCACAAGAAAATACTAAGGTTAGTGTTCGAAGAATTATAGTCACTCATAAATTTTTAATAGGATCCTAAGTCAATTTCGTACATGATTAGTCTAAAACCTTAATCATAAAAATCGAGTTCTTTTCCGTTCGATTCAGACCTGACATACATGCCAACCCACCGGCCTCATTTCACAGCCCACTAGGTTTAATCCATAGCTCTACTGAGCCCAAGTCTTGGCCCGTCCCACGTCATCCCAATTTATAGCCCATCCTTAGGCCCATTGAGCCTACACTTGTTATCTTATCGTGGCCCATTAATTCCTTACAGTCACGCCTTCCTTATGGTCCATTGGGCTCGTCATTTGGCCCATTTTCAATTGTCTAAGCTCATATCGGTCCATTTATAATTATAGGGTCGAAAAATCCAAGATCTCATAGAAGTTCCAGAAGTTTTGAAGCAAACCATCGCTCGATTTCTTGGTAGAACGAATCTAGATATAGCTTCCTTTGAAGATATATGAAAGTTGGCCATAAAAGTCGAGAAGCAATTGAAAAATAAGAGGTTTTCTTTCAAAACCTCATCAAAAGGGACATCCTATTTTAAGAGTGTTTCCTCAAGCAAGGGTGAGAGTGCGTCGACAAAAGACAAAGGCAAGGAGAAATTTGTGGAGCCTCCCAAAGAATTCCAAAAGAAGCCTGAATGCGACACAAGGAAATGCTTTAAATGCCACAGCTATGGGCATTTTTAAGTTAATTGTCCTAATTAGAAAGTCATGACTCTTTAGGAAATTGAAGAGATCAATTTTCCTTTCAAGAGGCTAAGAACAATGCGGACCAACATGTTTCTAAATCTAAAAAGGAAGAAGAGATCGTTGAGAAAGCTAATAATGGCGATTTGTTGATTATCCGAAGAGCATTGCATGTTGAAGTTTCTCCAGATGAGAAAGAGTAAAGGGAGAACATCTTCCACACCCGTTGCACTATCAACGGGAATGTTTGTTCGACAATTATTGATGGCAGAAGTTGCACCAATGTCGCATCGACAACCTTGGTCGATAAATTAAAGCTTCCAACAACCAAACATCCTCAACTGTACGAGCTCCAATGGTTTAGTCAAGGAATGATCTCAAGGTAACTAAGCGAGCTCTCATATCATTTTCAATTGGAAAGAATTATCGAGATCAAGTTTGTATGATGTAATTCCCATGGATGTATGCCACTTGTTATTGGGAAGACCTTTGCAATATGATAGAAATGTTGTGCATGCTGGGCATAAGAACACGTACTCATTTAACTGAAAACAAAAATGCATTACTTTTGTGCCATTGATTCCTTCCATATGTTGGAGAAACATCTTTAAGTGACTTTGATGATGTTCAAACTATCCTTAGTATAAAATATGCTATGGTGTATGCGGATGTTGGGACCAAAGGACTGCACAATATCCATGGTGTGATTCATTGGAAATAAGTTCGCAAATGTCTTGATACAACAAACAGTACCGGTCAACGTAAAAGATCAGCTGTTGATGATATTTGTGTTGAAGCTATAAAGATCGGGTAGGTGGTGCTTTGATGACCAAGTACATCTAATGATATTTGTTTAGTTAGCTAAGTAGACATTTTGGGCTTGGATTTGTGCAGTAGTAGATCCAAATAAAGCATGTAGCAAAGCAGTTAAGTTGTTTGACAGGTCTGTTAGAGACTACAACAAGAAGATAGCAGCAATTGCCATTTTTGGATAGTTTGCAAAGGTTTAAGGAAAGGAATTGTATGGGCAATTCCATCCATGAACAACAACTCAACAAAAAGTCTCTAACAGCTATCTACTACTCTAAACTATCTTCAATGGACAAATTGGAGGAGGATATTAAAGGGAAGACCTTAGAAGCCATGAAGAGTAGCGCGACATAAAAACTATAACGACCCGGGCCCCACTATGTAATATTGTTTGCTTTGAATATTGAGTCCTCACGGCTTTGAAATGCGTTGTCTAGGGTAGAGGTGTGAACCTAGCCACCCTCATCCTAGCCCAATATTGCCCACTTTGGAGGCCCGGCCAATGCCGTCCTCCTTCACGTGTTCATTTTCAGCGCAGAGGAAGTGTACGTGAAATGTGTTACACAGATTAAATGGGCCCAAGCCTTTATAAACAAGCCCAGGACTCCCCCCTTAAGCGATGTGGGACTAGAGAGGGACTCCTTCCCCTTCCTTGCGCACGTTCGGGGATTGAGGCGCGAATGCACCGCCATCCCTCCTCCTTGCGCACCGTCGTTTGGACTGTCACACTCTCCACCCCTTAGGAGGATAGCGTCCTTGCTGTGGCCCCACATGAGGTCGGGAGTCGGCTCTGATACCATTTGTAATGACCCGGGCCCCATTGTGTAATATTGTCCACTTTAGACAATGAGTCCTCACGGCTTTAAAATACGTTACACAAGGGCAGAGGGCCATCCCTCGGGCCTTCCCTCTCCCAAGCCATAATATTGTCCGCTTTGGAGGCACGGCCCACCGGCTCGTCCTCCCTCACGGCTTTGTTTTCAGTGTAGCAGAAGCGTATGTGAAACGCGTTACATAGATTAAAGGGACCCAAGCCTTTATAAACATGCCCAGGACTCCCCCCTAAGCAATGTAGGACTAGAGACGGATCCCTTCCCCTTCCTTGCGCATGTCCGAGGACCAAGGCGTGGACGCACCGTCATCCCTCCTCCCGTGCACCGTTGCTTGGGTTCACACTTATTTCCTACTATTTTCTTTCAAGTTATACACTCTCTGTCATATTGTTTTGATATTCATACTGTTTAGTAATTATGCAAAGGACTAAGTATACAAGAGTAAGAGCTGCAGCTGAGTCCTGATAGTAATATCTATCTTGTAAAGGATAAGTGCAAGCCAATTGTAATATTCCAAGCAAATTACTAGTGGAATTCAGTCCACCTTGAGGTTGTTAATCTGAAGAGTAGAAATAGGCTTGTGGATAAAGCCAAACTACTATAATTCTCTGTGAGCCATTGTTTTTCATTTGTTTACATAGATTTACACACAATTGTTTCACGGCTTTTCTAAACATTACATTGACTTGATTTTTACTTAATTATTAGCTAATTTTCGCGAAAGATTGCCAAAGTTAAAATACAACCTATTCACTCCCTCTAAGTTGAATTGTTAGCCATCAACAATTGCTATCAAAGCTCTGTTATTCATTATTTGAAATGTATTTCTTCTAGGTATAAAGATCCTCTATCATGGCTAACCTTGGCAACTTCTTTACTAATGATGGTCAAGCTCCTAATAAGCCACCGTATTTTGATGGAAGCAACCATGGCTATTGAAAGCAAAGAATGCAATCATATATTGAAGTCGTAGATCTAGATATGTGGGTTGTAGTTGCAAATGGTGTAGAAGTGTCACGCCCCAAAACTCGGGCATATGCACACCCCTTGGCGGTCAATTAAAATGCGACGTTCTCAAGACGCGTCGCCAACCCTTTCTTTTTATCTTTCAATTAAGCACATGCGAAAACAAATTAAATAAACACCATGACAACCATCAACCATTGGGATAGTAGAAACCAACTAACGCTCTTTTTTCACAAAACACACTTTATACACATATCCAGTTAGTCTTACAGGTCTATTCACATAAGTCTGTTTCAAAAAGAAACTACTAGGTCACCTACACTCTGAACCTTTCCGCCTCAAGCTTCGGGTTCTCCATCCTCGGGACTTGAAAATATTTAACCATGACGGGGTGAGATATAATCTCAACGAGTCAACACCCTAAACCCCGATTAGGACGAGATTTCACCTAGAGGCAGCCTAAACATGCACCAAATAGGACTTACCTTGCCTCAGCACCTCCCTGTACATTAGTACATCTCATATATCATATGCATACAACAAACGTATTTAATAACTAGAACACCTCATATATTCATCAAATATTCATAAGGGTCCCGATTATAAGGCCAAACCGTTATGATACGTCACATTCCATGCCACATAATTTTTTCCCATAATCAGGCGTGGTTATCTCAATCACTCATGCAAGTCCTAGTTATTTACGACCTAATAGCCACGGCTAACTCAACAGTCGACGGTCATCCGGCATAACCGAGCGTCATCCTGCTCCATCGGGCACGGCAACATCTACCCCTAGACGGCATTTCATAAAGGAGCATCGGCCCAGCCTCCACTGTGACCAGCATTTGTTATCAAGGGCATCTGAACTTAATCAGGCATCGTCCTGCATGAATACATCAGGACGGGTTTCGATAATGACCACACGCACATCCACATTCAGTTAAGAACATCATGCTTTGCACTCAAATACTTCCATTTCATATAATGGACTTGACCAATTTTCTTCGTATTAAAAATTCCCGGTAAAATAATTATGCATGGTCACACATTTAAATTGATCCATAAAACGTGATATTCTCCCATTTCAAAATTTCACGATTTTATATAGTACATAAAATATTTTTGACATCAAAACCCGACACCTGGTATTTTTCTAATTAAATACCATAAAATCAATTTTTAACAATAATAATCCAAAACGACAATCAAGCACTCAATTGCACAAATAAGCAAGCAATTTCACATATAAATACATCCACAATGATTAGCGTAAAATTTCACTAATCGGCTATCCCGATACAATTTACGCTAATTAAAATTAATTAAATCAATTGCAATTAATTAAATAAATTGTAAATTATTTAAACTAATTCACTTAATTAATTTAATTAAGCTAACCGAACTAATCTAATTGAACTAACTAAACTAATCTAACTAGGCTAACTACATTAATCTAATTAAACTAACTAACCTAACTAACTACCTAACCAAACTAGCTTAGGTAACTAACTACCCTAACTAGCAATTACACTAACTAGGACTACACTAATCCTTAATTAAGCCTAAACTATTCCACTAAGTGAAATTAACTTCCTAATCCAAGATTAAGGCGTTAACTCACTGGATTAGCGAGGCAACGGGTTCATGGTGAAAGCGGCGCAAAGATGGTGAAGACCCGAGCTTATGGTGTCTCCAACGGAGGGCCGAACAAGGCTGAGAACAGCCTTGCAAGCCCACGACTTGAGTTGGTCGAGTTGACTCTGCTCGGTTCTAAGCTGAGCTGGTTGGCTCGGCTGAGGCGAAGTTAGGACGGTGCGGATGAGCAAGGGTGGTGACTAGAGCTAGGACGGGTTAAGGCGGTGCTTAGACACTGGTCGGTATGGGAACGGCAACACAAGATGGGACGGTGGTGCGAGGCTGGTCGGGGACTGGGAGGGGCTCGTTGGACACGGCTGGTCACTCGATCTTTGGCGGCACGGCTTTGGGGACGGACGGCGGCGGGCAGAGGTGCTGGTCGGTGGTGGATTTGTGTGGGTGGCAGCAAAAACCAGGGAGGGAAAAAGCTTGAGGGAAGAAGATGAAGATTTAAGGAAGAAGCAAGAAGAAGAAGGAAGCAGAAGCTCCTGGGGGTGTGCACACAACCAACAGGGGAGGAGAGAGGGGAGAAGGAGGTCAAGAAGTCCAACATGCAGCTAATTAGAAGCCAAGCCAAAATATCCATGCACTTGAGTGCAATGGCCCCTAAAGTCTTCAGCCAAGAAGTTCAAGCAACATCTAATGGTAATTTTCCCCTTAGTTCTTCACAAACAAACTCATTTAGGTGGCCAAAAATGCCAAGGAAGCTGCCTATACGAATTTCTTCTTATTTTCCTTCAATTCCTCACCAAATCAATTCATTTAGGTGGCCTAAAGGTCCATGGCAGCAGCCCATACGAATTTCCCTTCAACTCTTCACATAACAATTCAAATCGGTGGCCAAAATTCCAACTAAAGGTGCCCCTCCGAATTTCCTTGATTTTAATATGCCGAATTTGATTTTTCCGCAAATTTCCGGGCTCAACGGAAATTTCTTCGAAATATGAGACGATGTCTTAAAAATAAATCGTGACACGCTCGAACGTTCGATTCCCGAAACTGAATTCAATTTCTTGGTTAAAATCAATCGGATGTGATTTTAGTGCGACCTAATCTATCGAGTAGCTTTTAGGGATTTTAATGCGTTTGGCCCGTGGTCGATAATTTTTTATTCACGTTTGTGCCTCTCCGACTCGTTGGTGACTCTCGGTTGTTGTAAAAATCTCAAGGTTTCAATTACGGAAACTAAGTATAGAATTGACAGAAAATTGGGTTAGTGCCGTTCGATGTGAATTTTGCAATTATGCGAAATCACCCGCAATCCAATTACGTGATTCCGTCGAATCGACCTATATCTGATCATTAATCGATTATAACAGTGTCGTACTGACCCTTGCCGATTATTATGGTCGAGTAGTCGATTTCTAATCGAATTCTCAAGTGTGTTGCGTTTATATCCCTTATCAGCTTCACCTGATAGATTAGTTAACTCGTGAGTGATCAGCTCCGAGAAAAGGACCATAGGCACGTCGACGAAATGCCCATTTCATATTATTGAGATGGGGTCGAAATTCAGGATGTCACAATAGAAGTATTAGCTCCTGCACAAGCTCCTGCTTACCAAGATGGTCAAGAAGTAGTCGCTCTCAACAATATGGAAGAAGTTTGAAAAGAGCTGCTCTTAATCCCAAAGCTAAACATTTCCATTATGTTTAATGTAATTTCTTCTTATGATACAGCTAAGGAAATCCCGGATTGTATCATGCTGACATTTGAAAGAACAAAAAGAGTGAAAAAAATAAAGCACATCCTACTTGGGAATTACGAGCTATTCAAGATGAAGTATGATGAAACAGTAACACAAATGTTCATGTGGTTCACTGAGATAGTGAATGGTCTCACTTTTCAAGGAAAAGTTTATACTGATACTAAGAAGGTGTTACCAAAAGAATGGAGTACTATGAAGACCTCCCTATAAGAAATAATGAGGATTCAACCAATCACAATGGATGAGTTGATATGAACCTTCATGTCCAATAAAGTTGAGCTTCAAAATGAAGAAAGCAACTCAAAAGGTAGGAAAATTATTGCATTTAAAGCTAACCACAAGGATGCAGGTGGAGAAATGTCCTTAGACGAAAAAGAAAGTGATGAAGATATGGCACTTTTAAAAAAGAAGGTTCAAGAATTTTATGAGTAAAGAAGGAAAGTACAAAGGAAAAATATTATTTAAACATTTAGATGGCAAGAAGCTTTATAGAAACAAAGAAGAATCTAAAGGTGAGGATATCGTATGCTTTGAATGCACGAAATCACGACAAATAAAATCATATGCCCTTCTATCAAGAAAAATAAAAGAAAGTTCGAAATGAAGAAAAATGCGCTGAAAGCTGAAACATGAAGTGACATCGAATGTGAGTTAAACGATGAAGAAGTAAATCTTTGTCTCATGAATGACTCAAAACCAAAGGAAGAAGATGAGGTAAATGATTCTAAACTATCTTATGAAGAATTACAAAATTTTCTAAGTGAATGTTTGAAGACCACCAAAAAGTTTCTTAAAGAATTTCTGTCTTTAAAAGGGAAGTTCATAATCTTACCACTAAAAACTTTGCTGGCAAAGTTCTCATCGACAAACTTAAGAAAAAACTTGATCTTCAAGTGAATGAAGTAAAGCTTTTGCAAGTTGATGAGAATGTCATAGTTGAGATTTCATAAATTAACACCAAATTTTCTTTTGGTTCAAAAACTTAGAAGCACAATCTATTGATTCAAATTTCTCACTACAATAAGAGTGGCTTGGGGTGTGATGGAAATGAAGATCACAAGAATCTGCTTCCAAAAGCAAAAGATATATTAAAGCTTAAACTTCTTGTACACTATTACAAGTCTGATTTGATAAACAATTCACTAGAGCTATTGGCAAGAAATTTCCTGAGTGCTCAAACTGTGATGGATATAGTCATTTCAAAATGAATTGTCCAAAATAACATAAGAGATCCAAGAAGACTGGCTAGTCTTTTGGCCCTGACTTGAAACCTAACCACAACGGATCTAAGTTTATGTGGGTACCAAAGAAAAGATGAGATTTTCTTTGATTTCAAGTGATCTTGAAGAAAAATAGGTGATAGTTAGACAGTGGATGTTCCGAACACATGACTAGAGATAGCACCAATTTTGTAACACTCACCACCTTAGATGGATGAACGGTTACTTTTGGAGAAAAAGACAAAGGTAGAATCATCGGTAAATGAAATATCAAGTTAAGAAATTTGATTGTTGAAGATGTTTCGCTCGTCAAAGGATTGAAGCACTATCGCATAAGCATTAGTCAGTTGTGTGACAAAGAATACAATATAAACTTCGAAAAAGGCAAGTGCATTGGCACTAGTAAAGACAAATCTCAAACATTCACGGGAAATAGGTATGGTAATATCTATTTACTTTATATCAATTTTGAAGAATCTTATTGCCTAATGCCTATCAAAGAAGAGTGATTTATGATACAAGAAAATAGGTCATATAAACGCAAATCAGATTCACAAAATATCTTTAAAAGAACTTGTTTGTGGATTACCAAAAATCAACTATAGCAAGTGTGATTCTCGCAATGCTTGTACATTGGGGAAACATGTAAAAAGCTCTTTCAAATGTATGAAAGTTATTGCAACTAACAGATCTTTGCAGCTATTGTATATGGACCTGTTTGGACTAACACGAACAACAAGTCTAGGTGGAAGAAAATATTGTCTAGTAGTGGTTGATGATTTCTCAAGATTCACACAGGTAATGTTTTTAACACAAGAATGAAGCATTCCATTCTTTTGAGAAATTTGCACGACAAGTCCAAAATGAAGAAGGATACATCATCACCACCATCAAAACTGATCATGGAGGATAATTTAATAATCAAAGCTTTGCTGAGCATTGCGGTGAAAATGGAGTGGAGCACAAATTTTCCACTTTCTATACTTCTTAGCCAAATGGGATAGCAGAAAGAACGAATCGAGCACTTTAAGAAATGGCCAGAACCATGATAATCGAAAGTAGAGTTCCCACTTACTTCTGGGATGAAGCCGTTGCCACCACATGTTACACACTCAATAGAGTACTACTAAGACCCATGATAGAAATGACTCCATATGAAATTTTCAAAGGAAGAAAGCCTACTCGAATCACTTCCATATACTCGGATGCAAATGATTCTTTTTTAAAATTACAAATGATGACATTGGGAAGTTTGATGCAGGAGCAAATGAAGGTATTTTTCTTGAATTTCAACTACTAGTAAAGCCTATCGTGTTTTCAATAAAGATTTAAAGGTAGTAGAAGAGCCCATAAATGTGAAGTTCAATGATCAACAAAAAGAAATGTAAGTTGATGACCGCGAAGACACCATACAAATATCAACACCAATTACTTGTAAATAGAAGCAATTACAACCATCAGCAAATCTTTTGAACCAAGGACAACCTTTCATGGATTGAAGTTCAAGTTAGAACATCCTAAGGAACAGATTATTGGGAAAGTAGATGAAAGAATTAAAATCAGGTCATCTCTTAAAAACATGCTGAACTCCTTAGCTCTCATATCTCAACTAAAACCCAAAGAAGTTGAAGATGCCATCACGAATGAATATTGGAATGATGCAATTTCAAGATGAGCTACATCAATTCAAAGTCAATGATGTTTGGGAGCTAATCGTTAGACCCAAAAATCATATAGTAATAGGAACTAAGTGAGCGTTTTGTGACATTCTGAAATTCGCCCCTGTCTCGATTAAAAGAAATTGGCATTTCGTCGATGCGCCTATGGTCTGTTTTCTCGGAGCTGATCACTCTCAAGTTAACTGATCTATCGGGTGAAGCCATTAAGGGATATAAACGCAACAAACATGAGAATTTGATCAGAAATCGATCACTTGACTGTGATAATCAGCAAGGGTCAATATGGCACCGTTATAAGCGATTAGTGATCAGATATAGGTCAATTCGATGGAATTGTGTAATTAAATTGCAGGTGATTTCACATAATTGCAAAATTCACATCGAACGGCACTAACCTAATTTTCTGTCAATTTTGTACTCGATACCCATAATTGAAACCTTGAGATTTTTATGACAACCGAGAGTCGCCAATGAGTCAAAGATGCACAAACGTGGATAAAAAATTATTGACCATAGGTCAAATACGCTAAAATCCTAAAAAGTTACTCGGTAGGTTGGATTGCACTAAAATCGCGTCCAGTCGATTTTAACCACGAAATTGAACTCGGTTTCGGGAATCGAATGTTCGAGCATGTTACAATTTATTTTTAGGACCTTGTCTCATGTTTTGGGAAAATTCCATCAAGCCTGGAATTTTGGCAGAAAAAATCGAATTTGGCAAATTTAAATCAAGGAAATTCGGATGGGCCCCTTTAATTAGTTTTTTGGCCACCAAATTGAATTAATATGTGAGAATTGGAGGTAAATTCGTATGGCTGCTAAAGGGGATTATTTGGCTACCAATTTGGCTTGGTTTGTGAAGAAATTGTGAAGAAATAGATGGAAATTCGTATGGATAGCTCTAGCTAAGTTTTTTGGACACCAAAATGCATTGTTTTGTGAAGTTTTGGAAGAGAAATTGGCCACTGGTTGTTGGTTTGACAAAGTGGGCTGAAGACTCTTGGGGCAAAACACTTAAGTGCAAGATATTTCCCCCTTGGCTCCCATTGGCCCTCACATGGACTTGCATGGCCCTTTGTCTCTCTCCTTCCTCATTTATGCGACTAGCCCCTCCCCTTTGCGAACGGCTTCTACTCTTCAGCTTTTTCTTTATTTTATCTTCTTCCTTGTTGCTGCAAGCACCAGCCCAAGCTAGCACCGAACCAGCCACAGCCAAAGCAACCCTGTTCAAACGCCACGGTTCCTTCGCGAGCTCGGTCGTCATCCGAGACCAGCTCCATACGCAACCCCACCGCTCACCCGCTCAACCACCCTCTCTCTCGCCAAGACCGCCTCACGATGTCCCCCGAGCCGCCAGCCCTTGATCGTCGACTAGCTCCAACCCGGCGTCTAGCGGCCCGCCACGTCGCCCCCGTCCGTCAACCGGCCACTCGCCAACTAGCCGCCTTAGCCGAGCTCGTTCAGCCTTTACTTAGAACCGAAACCGAAGCAAACCATGAGGCTTGTGGGCTTTTATTCAGCCTCTTCCAGCCCTTCATTGGAGACGCCATAGGCTCGGGTATTGGTCACTTTCACGCCGCCATCGTCGTAGACCCGTTGCCTCGCTAATCCGATGAGTTAATGCCATAATCTTGGATTAGAAAGTTAATTTCACTTAGTTAGGTGGATTAGTGTTAATTAAGGATTAATGTTAATCCTTAGTTAGTTGAACTAGTTAGTTAGGTTATTTAGTTAGGCCAACTAGTTAGTTAGGTGGTTAGTTAGGGTATTTAGTTAGCTTAATTAGATTAAATTAGTTAGCTTAGTTAGATTAATTTAGTTAGCTCAATTAGGTTAGTCCGGTTAGCTTAATTAAATTAATTAAGTACATTAGTTTAAATAATTTGTAATTTATTTAATTAATTGCAATTAATTTAATTAATTTTAATTAGCGTAAATTGTACCAGATAGCTGGTTAGTGGAATTTTACGTTGATCGTCACGGTTGAATTGATTTATGAAATTGAGTACTAAATTATGCAAATTAGTGCTTGGTGATGATTTTTTATCATTATTGTAAAAATATGATTTTATGGTATTTAATTGGAAAAATACCGGGTGTTGAGTTTTGACGCCAAAAATATTTTATGTACCATATAAAATTGTGGAATTTTGAAATGGGAGAGCATCACGTTTTATGGTTCGATTTGACTGTGTGACTACGCACAATTATTTTATCGAGTATTTTTAATACGAAGAAAATTTGCCAAGTCCATTATTTGAAATAGAAATATTTAAGTACAAAGCATGATGTTCTTGGCCGAGCATGGATGTGCGTGTGGTCATTATTGGAACTCGTCCTGATGCGTTCACACGGGACAATGCCCGATTAAGTTTAGATGCCCTTGACAACAGATGCCAGTCACAATGGAGGCTGGGCCGATGCTCCTTTATGGAATGCCATCTAGGGGTAGACGTTGCTATGCCCAAAAGAGCGGGACGACACTCGGTTATGCCAGATAACCGCCAACTATTGAGTTGGCCGTGGCCATTGGATCGTAAATAATTGGAACACGCTTGAGTGATTGAGATAGCCGCGCCTGATTATGGGACAAAATTGTGTGGCATGGAATTTGACGTTTCATAATGATTTCGCCTTATAATCAGAACTCCTGTGATTGTTTGAGAATGAAATAAAGTGTTCTAGTTATGGAATGCATTTACTATATGCATATGATATATGTGATGTACTAATGTGCAGGGAGGTGCTAAGGTAAGATAAGTCCTATATGGTGCATGTTTAGGCTGCCTCTAGGTGAATTCTCATCCTAATCGGGGTTTAGGGTGTAGACTCGTTGAGATTTATCTCACCCCGTCGTGGTTTACAATTTTTCAGGTCCTTAGATGGAGGTTTGTCACGTCCGTTTTGGGTGTCCACCGGAGGTGGAGACTGACTTTACCCATCTCCCCATCCCCGGGACCACCCGAACCCGTGAGCTTGTGGTGACCACTCTTTGGGTCGATGAGGGCCTACCTCACTTGGTACTTCATTGTTTAAAAGTGTGGTACATTATCAAGCTTGATGGGATTCGGAAGGGTCATTTGGAAGGTTTTGATGAGCCTGTCGTCGATACCGAGTGTGAGGAGGTACTTGGTCCCATGGATATCGATATATTCAAAGATATCGAGGTGAACACGGGCCCGAGGTTGAAGGGTCCGGAGTAGAGGTAGCTGATCCCTTGGACATTGACATCCCAGACGGTGTCGTAGTAGACTCGGATCCCGAGTAGATAGGGTTCGGGGTAGAGTTGGCTTAGTAGCTTCTTTTTGGATATAGACTCTTGTATATAAACATGTAGGTTGAACGTGATGTGTATATAAAGTATGTTTTGTGAAAATGTGTTATCAAGTCTTTCTACTATCCCTGTGTTGATTGGTTGTTTGGGTGTTTATTTAATTCGGTTCTGCATGTGCATAAAATGAATGGGTTGGCGAAGCGTCCTAAGAATGTTGGAACTTAATCGACCGCCGAGGGATGTTTGTACGCTCGAGGTTTGGGGCGTGATAGTTTTGAAACAAACTCGACGAGAAAGGTAATATAGTCCGCAACAGAGCAAGGTTAGTTATTAAAGGATATCTACAAGAAGAAGGTATTGATTTTGATGAAACTTATACTCATGTTGTTAGATTAAAAGCTATATGCTTGTTATTAGCATATGCGTGCTTTCATAATTTCATATCATATCAAATGGATATTAAAAGTGCATTTCCAAACGGTTATATTAAAGAAAAAGTATATGTTGAGCAACCTCCAAGTTTTGAAGAATTGGGAAGATCAAATGATGTCTATTGACTCAAGAAAGCACTCTATGGACTAAAACAAGCACAAATAAAATGGTATAAGTTATTGACTAATTTCTTGACTAATCATGACTTTGAAAAAGGTAAGATAGACACTACTCTTTTCATCAAAAGGAAAGGTAAAGATTTGCTCATAGTTCAAATATATGTTGATGATATAATTATTGGAAATACTAATGACATACTGTGCAAGGACTTTGCAAACATGATGGAAAGTGAGTTCGATATTAGCTTAATCGGAAAACTAAATTTCTTTCTCGAATTTCAAATCAAGCAAATTATTGAAGGCACTTTCATACATAAAAAAAAGTATGCAAATGATATAGTAAAGAAATTTGGTCTAGAAGAATACAAGAAAATTGAGACGCCAATGCTCTATCAAGCTAGACAAAGATGAAAAGGTAAGTCTATCGACTCCAAACTCTATAGAAGTATGATAGGATCATTACTGTACTTAACAGTATCTAGACCTGATATTTTATTTAGCACCTATTTGTGTGCTTGCTTTCAATTTGATCCAAATGAATCCCATTTATATGCTATTGACTAAATCATTCGATACATTGGATCCTCTACAAAACTAGGGATATGGTATCCTACAAAATACAAATTTTATATTGCTTGAATACTCGAACGCTGACTTTGTAGGTTCTAAAATCGATAGGATGAGTACATTAGGTACTTGCCAAATGTTGGGAAGTATGTTGATCTCTTGATTTTTAAACAAGCAAAGATCAGTCACTCTTTCAACTACTGAGGCTAAATATATTACTCTCGGAACTTACTATACACAAGTTATCTAAATGAAGCAACAATTAAGTGCCTATGAAGAAAATGTGGAATGTATTCTTATTATATGCGACAACACTAGTGCTATAAATCTCACCAAAAGTTCAATTTAACATTCAAGGGAAAAACACATCAAGGTAAGACATTACTTTGTTAGAGATCATGTTAGCAATGGTGATGTTTGCATACAGTTCGTAGAATCAAATCGGCAGCTAGGAGAAATTTTCACAAAGTCGTTGGACAAGCTAGATTTTAAATATATTTGTGGTGAACTAGGGATCTGCAATGCAATTAAATAATATCTTCTAGGTAATATCTTCTAGGTAATGTTTCATTTACTTTGTTAGAGATCATGTTAGCAATGGTGATGTTTGCATACAGTTCGTAGAATCAAAACGGCAGCTAGGAGAAATTTTCACAAAGTCGTTGGACAAGCTAGATTTTAAATATATTTGTGGTGAACTAGGGATCTGCAATGCAATTAAATAATATCTTCTAGGTAATGTTTCATTTACTTAACAATGATTAAAAGACCAAATACACTGGCAAATATAGGTACGCATCTATTGTTTTATTTTCAAAAATTGTTACCATTATAGTGTTTTCTTTTTACCCCTCTGACAACTAATATACCCTATCTCTAGTTGTTGCGACTAGTTCAATGAATTTCTTGAATGCGATTTCATTGCTCGTTTAAATGTTGATTGCTTAAATCATATACAAGTAAAAATTACGGATAAGAAAATTACCATTGGAAGACAACGGCTAGCTTTCTCTACATGAATTTACTGCTCCTATTTATAGAGAGGCAGTATTCACGTTATCCCTTCTATCTGCTCAAAAACTCGCTCTCCTATGTATTCTCTCTTTCTTCACTAAAAAAAACCATGGCACCTAAAGCTCGCCCTACCTCTAAGGTCGCACAAAAATCCTCTCATACCGCTGGACATACGACCAAAGCATCGAAGGAGGAAGTCTCTCAGCAAGAAGGATCTTTTGAAGCCACTTAAAGTCAAAGTGTTGCTCAAGCCGGTGGATCAACAACTACTAGCACCGCATTACCTTCATCAACTGATAAGGCAACTCCACTAGGGACGACGCCAAAATCAACGTTGCCAGCAGAAAATGATACAACAAGTGTACCACTTATGGCACCGTTGGTCACAGTCGCTCCATCACCATCAGCCTTGCTCAATCTCTTCCCAGAGATCTACTGAAGGGATTAGCTACTCTCATGGAAACCCATGAATCCGAATTGAAGAAATTACTTAAGATTGAAGCCGCTAGTTCACAAGCCTTACAGGTCGAACAACTACTCACGGCCTAATAATAGATAGCCGCTAAACCATCGTATTCAGCTACTTAGCCCTCTCAACCCTCTCCTAAAAAATCTTCAAACAAGGAAGATTGAACCTCAGAACTTATCGTTGCTAAAGACAAAGGAAACGGGTCATTGAAAAATCTGAAGTAATCCCTGAACAGACCATCACTTAGCCAAAAGAAAGCAAAGCAACAAAGAAAATCGACGAAGCGCTAGGAGACAAACGTCATGAAGATGATGACAACCGTGTTGGAGAAAACTCCTTTAATGTTTTGAAGTTGACAAAACTTATCCAAAGTTTATTATGAAGAATTCCAGACTATAGTGTTAAAGCCTGAAGACCGCTGGACTTTAGGTTCAAAGTTTGCCCACATTGACATATTCCAGATTGAATGCTATTGAAGAATGAAGACTTTTCCAGACGCAAGATTATCTTTATTTCTTCAAGGGTTCAATTCGTATGGCTTAAGGATGGCTTTCTGGTTGGATATAACACCTACATGATTGATTATCTTTATTGGAATCAATTTCGATATTCAAATCTTTTGGAAGGCAAGTAAACTTGGAAAATATCTACTTATGGAAACCAAGATCCTGATTGTATGGGCGAACATGATTGATGGGCTTTCATCTCAATCATCAAACGACTCGAGATCTCTTTGATTGATTCTGTCCAACGAGTTGATTGGAAGGATTCATTTGGAAAGTGCCAACGGTCAAGAAGGCATAAATGAGTATTTAAGGAGGACTCTCCAATTGTTCGAGATAGTGCGTGAAAGAGAAATTTCAAAGTCCGAAGCTTTCCATTTCCTTGTTACTCCAAATATTGAGCTCAAAGTTGTATACAAAAGAGAGAAACTCATAGTGAGACTTCATGAGAGAACAGTAGAGACTCTTCACTGTGAAGTCAAGATTATAAGACTGTAAATTCTCTTTTGATTCTTAGTGAAATCCAACCGGTAGGCTGTCAGCGTGGAGAGTGGACGTAGATTTGATCTAAGCCGAACCACTATAAACTATGTGTTTTTATTCTCCTCCCTGAATTCCTTCGTTTGGTTCATAGTCTGTATTCGTTCAAAGTCGATCATTTTCCAAAAGCAAAATACCTCTACTGAACTTTGCAAAAAATTTACTTCACACCTATTCACCCCCTCTAGGTGTTGTTACTAGCCCTTTCAATTGGTATCAGAGCCCGTGTGCTTATTTTATTGAAGTGTTTTACTTCTAAAGCTAAAGAGTCATGGCTAGTATTTTGGCTCTAGGTTTGGTTGAAGGCTAAAGCAATACCAGACCTCCTTACTTTGATGGGGGAGTACAATGTGTGGAAAAACAAGATGAAGGCGTTTCTGAGATCAAAAGATCCCATGGTGTGGGATGTGGTAGAAAAATGGATCAATCCCAAAGCTACATCAACCTCAGAAAGAAGAAAAGAAGTTGTAGATGCTGGCGAAATAACATAAGCAGAATTATCCAAGGACAAGCTCTTGATGCTAAAGCTATCTACTCTTTATATTATGCTTTATCTTCTACTGAGTATAACTGAATTTCTTCCTGTGAAACAGCGAAAGAAGTTCGGGATAGGTTGCACATTATCTATGAAGGAACTGATCAAGTAAAGGAAACAAAAATCAATATTCTACTCTAATAGTATGAAGCCTTCAAGATGAAGCCTGGAGAATCCATCACTGATATGTTCAATCGTTTCATTGAAATCGTGAATGGATTGGCATATCAAAGACAACCAATCTCAGGACCAATGAAGGTCAATAAACTACTGCATGGAGTCTCCAAAGGCTAGAATCACATGAAAACGTCAATTAGAGAAACTCGGAGGATCATGCCTCTTTCAGTAGACGAACTAGTAGGCACACTTCAATCATATAGAGTGGAGCAAATCAATGAGGAAGAAAATCCTAAAGGTAAGAAGTGAATTACTTTAAAATCTAATGATGATTCTGATGATATAAATTCAGGAGATGACATGGACGATGAGGAGCTAGCACTTATGATTAAGAAGTTCATAAAGTTGAATAAGAAGGGAAGAGGATTCAACTGGAAGAAGCAGAGCACTCAAAATTTCCAGAAGAAATCGACTATGGACAATGGAACCAACAAAGATGTGACATGTTTCGAATGTAAGAAAAATGGGAACATCAGACCTAACTATCCTCTGTTGAAGAAAAAGAAAGGAAGAACTAAGTGATACAAAAAGGCTCTTAAAGAAGAAACTTGGAGTAATATCGAGTGCAAGGAAAGTGATGAAGAATATGCCAACATATGTTTGATAGCCAATTAAGAATCAGGCTCAGATTTTGAAACAGATTCTGATTCAGACTCGGACAAAGAAATTGAGGTTAGTAATTTAAAAATTCTCGTTAAAGTCTCAAAGTATATAGATGAACTCAGTCTCAATCTCAAAACATCTCTTAAAAGGATTTCTGAACTAAAAAGGGAGAATTCTAAACTGAGGCAACAAGAAACTTCTTGGAGAGAAAAGTTTGAAAGTCTGGATAAAAGTTTTGTTGATTTGAAAGTAAGTTTTGATTTTCTTTCGAAGAAAAATACCTTTTTGAAAGAAGATATTTCAAATATCATAAAAAGATTTTCAAATGGAACTGAGAAGTTGGAGAAAATTCTTTCGGTACAAAAACCCTATTTTAACAAATCTGGTTTGGGTATGACTTCAGAAACTATTCCTTTAATTGATTTTCCCAAAGTTAAAGACATAATCAAAAAAAGACCTACAAGGGCATTTTACAAAAGTCACTTTCAAAAAGTTTTTGTAAAACATGTTGGCCAAAGTGCTATCAAATGTTCAAAGTGTAACAGCTCGAACATTTCGAGAATGAATATCCCAAAGTTTGGAGACCTGTGAAGAGGGATTGGGCTGAGACTATTTTCAATACTAACTCCCATGGACCCAAGATAATATGAGTACCAAAGAAAACTTGAGTTTTTTTATTTTTTATTACATGTCACTGTCTAGGAAAGATCAAATGGTATTTGGATAGTGGCTGTTCGAGACACATGATAGAAGATTCAAGTTGCTTTATAAAACTTGTTTAAGTGAATCGTGGAAAAGCTTCTTTTGGTGGAAACAATAAAGGAAGGATTGTTGGATGTGGAACCGTGAAGATTGGAAGCCTAACTATCAACAATGTCTCCCTGGTGGAAGGTCTGAATTACAATCTACTCAGCATTAGTCAACTTTGCAATATTGGATTCAAAATAAATTTTCAAGAAGGCATATGTTCGGGAACGAGCAAAGATTTCTCTTAGGGCGCGTTTGGTAACGATTCTGTTCCCGGGAGCTGATTCTGAGCAGAATTGATTCTTTTTGATTCTGTTCCCGGAACTGATTCTAAGCATTTTAAGCCGTTTGGTAACTGTCCAAAATTTCTGATTCTGGAATAGAATTGCGTTTGGTACCGTATTTATTAATTATGTTCCAAATCAATTTCTTTTAATTTTTAAATAATTTTTTTTACTTTTTTTCCTTTTTTTCTTTTCATTTTTTCATTTTTTCATATTTTTCTTTTCATTTTCCTTTTTTTCTTTTCTTTTTCTTTTTTTCCTTTTTCTTTTCTTTTTCTCACCTTCTTCTTCTTCTTCGGCCGGCCGCCGGGACCGGCGCCGGCCAGACGAGGGCGGCGACCTCACCGGAGCGTCGCCGGCCCCGGCGAGGCCGGCCCTCGTCGGCCGAGCCTCGCCGCAGCCCTCGCGGCCGACGGGCGAGGCTCGCCTAGCCCCGCCGAGGCTCGGCCGAGCCGGATCCGGCGAGGCCGAGCCCCGCCGGTGGCCGAGCCGACCTCGTCGGGGTTGGGCGAGGCTGCCGGTGCCACCGGCGGGCGGGCGAGCCTCGCCGGTGGCGGGCGAGCCTCGCCCGGCCACCGGTGGGGCTGGGCGTCGCGAGTCTCGCCCGGCCCCTGCCCGGGGCCCCGGCGAGGCTCGGCCTCGCCCAGATCTCCGGCGAGGCCGAGCCTCGCCGGTGGCCGCGGCCTCGCCGCCCCGCCGAGGCCTCGCCCGGCCCGGCGAGGCCCTCCGGCCCCACCGGCGAGGCTCGGCCTCGCCGAGATCCGGGAGGCCGAGCCTCGCCGGTGGTCGGGTAAGCCTCCAGCCGAGCTCGCCGGTGGCGGGCTTGCCTCGGCGAGCTCGCCGGACCTCGCCCTGTTCTAGCGAGCCTCGGCGAGCTCGCCGGACCTCGCCTGTTCGGCGAGCCTCCCGCGAGCTCGCCGGACCGGCGGCGGCGGCGGCGGTGGACGGCGGTGGCGGGCGGCGGTGGGACGGCGGTGGCGGATGGCGGACGGTGGCGGGCGGCGGTGGATGGCGGTCGTGAGATGGCCGAAGGAAAAAAAAATTTTGATTCTCAAATTGATTCTCGGAACAAGAATCAACTTTTTTTTTATTCTTGATTCTGTTCCCAATCTGTTCCCGGGAACAAATTTGTTCCCGGGAACAAAAATTTTACCAAACGCGATTCTAGGCCGAAACCGATTCCGGGGAACAAAGAATCAGAATTTGGCTTGTTTGGATGGTTACCAAACAGGCCCTTAATCTTTCACTGGACGAAGGCTTGGGAATATTTAGATTCTGGATATAAAACCATAAAGTTCTCAGTGTCTTATATTTATTCAAGACAAAGCAAATCTTTGGCATCGAAAGCTTGGTCATGTTAACATGAAGCAGATTGCCAAGATTTCTTCTAAGAAGCTTGTTCGCGGTCTTCCTAACCTAACTTATCAAAAGTTTGAATTATGCACTCCATGTATTTTGGGAAAATAGGTTAGAAGTTCCTTTAAATCTGTAAATCAAGTTTCTACCAATCGAGCGTTACAGCTTCTGCATACGGACCTCTTTGGACCAACCAAAACTCAAAGTATTGGTGGAAAGAAGTACTGCCTAGTAATCGTGGATGATTACTCTCGCTTTACTTGGGTTTACTTTCTAGCAAATAAGTCTGAAGCCTTCTCTCACTTCTCAAAGTTTGCCAAGAAGGTTCAGAATGAAAAATGATATGCTATTTCGAGTATACAAACAGACCATGGAGGTGAATTCGAAAATCAAGACTTTGCAAAGTTCTGTGATGAATCTGGTTTCCAGCATGGTTTCTCTTCTCCATACACTCCAGAACAAAATGGGGTCATGGAAAGGAAGAATAGATCCTTACAGGAGATGGCCAGAACCCTCTTAATTGAGAAAAAAGTTTCCTCTCGATTTTGAGCTGAAGCAGTTTCTGCAGCTTGCTACATCATCAACAGAGTATTCTTGAGGCATATTCTAGAGAAAACTCCTTATGAAGTGTATAAAGGGAATACGCCAAATGTTTCTTACTTCCATGTATTTGGTTGTAAATGTTATGTTTTGAAAAATGCAAATGATCGAATAGGGAAGTTTGAAGAAAAATCAGACGAAGGAATTTTCCTTGGCTACTCAATCTCAAGCAAAGCATACAGAGTCTTTAACAAGACGACTCAATCTGTGGAAGAATCCATGAATGTCAAATTTCAAGATTCTATGCAGAATAAGCTAGATCATACTCAACTTGAAGAATCTGAATCCATTCAAGACTTTATAAAGTCTACTTCCTCCGAAGAGGGTAAGACTTCTGGAGATTAGCAACAAGCAAATCTAGAAGATTCAACTGACATAGAGGATCATCAAACTCTCAGACCAACCAGCAATTGGAAGCATAAGTCAAGTCATCCCAAAGAACTCATCATTGGCAACATTGATGAAGGAATTCGCACCAGATCCAAAAGGCGAGAAGAATCTAGCGCCCTAGCACTTGTTTCTAAGATAGAACCCAAAAGTGTAAAAAGAAGCCCTGTCTGATGAAAGCTAGATCGAAGCTATGCAAGAAGAGTTGAGACAGTTCAACATCAATGATGTTTGGGAGATAATTCCTAAACCTAAAGATAGGTCT
This sequence comes from Eucalyptus albens, assembly GCA_014182695.1. Classification (NCBI taxonomy): domain Eukaryota; kingdom Viridiplantae; phylum Streptophyta; class Magnoliopsida; order Myrtales; family Myrtaceae; genus Eucalyptus; species Eucalyptus albens. Next base: position 25,360,015 of record CM024655.1, on the reverse strand, counting down.
ATTATCAGGACAAAATGGGTTTTCAGGAACAAGATGGACGAAAAAGAAAAAGTAGTCAGGAACAAAGCAAGACTTGTGGCAAAATGATATACGCAAGAAGAAGGGATAGGCTACGACGAGATCTATGCACCAGTAGCGAGGTTAGAAGTAATTAGATTATTACTTGCTTTTGTTTGCTATAAAAGTTTCAAGTTATTCTATATAGACGTCAAAAGTGCATTCCTAAATGAATTCATCCAAGAAGAAGTATATGTGGAACAGCCACTAGGATTTGAAGATCCAAGAAAGCTAGACTCAATCTACAGACTGAAAAAAGGCATTGTATGGACTAAAGTAAGCATCTTGAGTCTGGTATGAAAGGTTAAGTAAATTCCTAACCCAAAATAGTTTTGTTAAGGGAAAGGTAGACACTACTTTGTTCATAAAAAGATAGGGTGAAGACTTTCTGCTGGTTCAAATTTATGTTGATGATATTATCTTTAGATCCTCTAATGAAAATCTATGCAAGAAATTCTCTAGATGTATGTAGGATGAATTCAAGATGAGTATAATGGGTGAGTTAACTTTCTGTGGCATCCCAAAATTTCATGGCAATTTCTAGAAGCATTTCGACCTATGGAAAGGTATCTTATGTTCTTAGAATTATCAAAGTTGGTGCTATAGGACAAATTGATAAGGAGGATTTTGTTCTTGGCTATGCACCTTATAGATTTGATTCTTATGGTTTAATGTTACAAAGTTTTTATGGCCATATGAAATTGTAATTTGGTATTTATATAAGTGGGGATTTAAGATAAATTATTAAAAGTAAACATGAACTTATTTAAGAAAATTTTGGGCCATTTAAGTTTGGACTTTAGGCCCAAGAGTGTTGAGCCTAAAGTGGGCCAAAAGGCCGGCCCATGAAGCCCCATTGGGCCGTCGACCAAGGCTGGCCCAAGCCTAGCCGGATGAAGCCCATTTTGCGTGAAAATTGCCAAGTGGCGCCGGCATGCAAGATCAATGATTGTTAATCATTGAAAGGAAGAAAATTAGAGAGAAAGAGGGGGGCGGATTAAGCGAGGAAAGCGAGAGAAAGAGAGAGTGTCGCACGAAGAGAGAGAGGAGAGAAAGAGAGAAAGGAAAGGAAGAAAGGAAGAGAAAAAGGGGAGACCGTGCGTGCGAAAAGAGAAGGAGGTCTGTTCGACCGATCATTCGCCTAGCTCGCCGCCGTTCGTTCGCTGCCGTTCGTTCACCGCCTTGCCCCTCCATTCGTTGCTTGCTGTGTTCGCTTGGGCTAGAGGCAAGTAGAGTCCTAAAACCTACCCTTTGCTTGCTGTGATGTGTGTGTAAAAGATGGTGAACTTCGGTTGTGGTAAAATTTCGAAACTTTGGGGAGAAATTTGTTGGCCTAGCATGCTGTTTTCTAGAAAAATCAGTCCGACCCTTCATGAGTTTGTGAGCTGCATGCTACTTTTTAGTTGGAATCTCACTTTGATCTCTTAATGAAAGTTGTAGAGAGCATCTTGAGAAGTAACATACTAAAATTTGAGATAAAACGGACAAATATTGCCTGGTGAAACGATTTTCCTTTGGAGAAATTAGATCTGGAATTTGTTGTGCTGACTTTTAGTGATTTCGTGGACTGTAAAGTAGCTTTCTTGCAAAAATATCACTTTGATTTCTTAATAAAAGTTGTAGTGTACTTCTTGAGGTAAAAAATATCAAATATTTAGAGGTAATGAACAAAAATAGGTCGGTGAAATTGTTGTCCTTTGAAGAAACTGGATCTGGGAAAATGCTACCTCGACCTAGTATGATTCTGTGATTTTTATAAAATCATCCAATGAAAATTTGATCATGTGTCCTTAATGAAAGTTTAGGTAATATTCTGAGGTATAACATATTGAAAATATAGAATAAACGGACATATGTAGGTCGGTGAAACGAGTTTCCTTTGAAAGAAGATAATCTGGAAAAATGACACCGAGAACAGGGAGAATTAATCATCTATATCTATTAATCTAGAACGATTTGGGTTTCAATTTCTTCACGAGATATTTACCTTTAGGACTTTTATATAACATATCAAAATTTCAGAATTTTTGGAGTTCATTTGGATATTTAATTTAAATTACTTCCGAAACTGTGCAAGCTGAAGTGTTGAAATTTTGAAAACTGTGATGCATGGACCGTACTGTTTTGTGTGAGATTCTTTTAGTATGGTGTTTTTCATGAGATATCTGCATTTAGGTCTTGTCTATAATGTGTCAAGTTTTCAGAATTTATTAATAGCATTTACTAATTTTTCTAGAGTTTTAACTAAAGGAGTGCATTCTGTTTTATCCGAAAATTGATGTGTTTTCAAAAATAAATGAATTTTTCCATGTGATGTAATGCTTTGAGCGGTTGATTTTGCTCCATATGTGATGACATATGGCATGTTATATGGCATCAAAAGCTGGTTGAGACCCTTAATATTGTTGCATCAAATGCCATTTTGAAATTGAGATACATGTGTGAATATAAATTGAGATAATAACGAGACCGTCGGAGGTGTGAGCCGACGATGCCCCGGGAGTGTCGGGATGCCCGGAGGTGTGTGCCGGAAGCCCTGGAGGAGTGTGCCAGGGGGATATCTCGTGATGCTAGTTGGGGTACGAGATGCCCGGAGTGTGTGTGCCGGAGGTTCCTCGCAATAAATTGTGGGATGTACACATTGGTCCCTAGAAAGAAAAATTATGTGATCTAATTGAAAGATAAAGATCGAGGATTGAATCATGCGCATGGATGTATGCTTGATAGCATGGATGATATGAACTTTGGTGATATAAGTTTGGCTGCTTGATGATACATGTATAAGTGCATGGTGGTATATGCACGTTGCATGATGATATGCATGGCTGCTCAATGATATAAGTATAAGTGCATGGTGATTTATGCACATTACATGATGATATGCATGACTATAAGGTGAGGTATGCTTGAATGTATGAATGATATATGTTTTATTCTTGATTGTTTTGCTTGATGCATTGTGTAGTTTGGTGGATCTTTACTGCTGAGTGGTTGTACTCACCCTTTTTAGGGATTAACATTTCAGATTAGAAATATGTCTTTGCTACCAGTTGCACGCGGTACCTATTTGGATGGCCATCTGATGTCATGGTGGAGTGTAGAGAGCATTCCTGTACTAGTGTATCTGGTCTCGTGTATGTTCGAGTCCGTGTCTTAATGATGTACGATGTAGGTCTTGATGATGGCCTGGTTATCCAAGAGTTTTTGTCTGTTCACGTCTGGCGTGGTGGAGTGATGCTAGGGATGCTGCTGCCGCCACTACCCAATGCATCGAGTTGGGTGTGATGGCACGCATAGCTTATGGGAGCTGACACTTTTTGGGGGATAGCCGACACTTGTTGATGGAGGGTGTACATGTTTGATGTAGGGTCGAGTTCTCTTTTGAGTATAGCCAAGTATAGTTAAAAGCTTGGCCTTTTTACTGTACCGACCCGAAATATCCATCGTGAAAATATAGATAAAAATGACTCAGCTTTGTCTTTTCATTTGGAGTTTAGGTGGTGTGCATTGCATTATTATTATTGAAGGGAGGATTGGTGAGATACGTTTATGCTTTCGCCGATGAACTGCGCTAGGTCCTTTACAAAAAAAAAAATGGAAAAGTATTCTATTGATCAACCCCTTTGAACTGTGGTTTGATTTTAATTATAAAAAGTCATTAGACCGGTATGTAATAGGATGAGTGACAAGTACCTGTGGTGACCCTAACGGATTGGGGGCCGTCGAGGGGTGCCACACTTTCTTTCTGGGATTGCAAGTTAGACAATCGAAGAAATGTATCTTTATTCACCAAGAGAAGTATGCAAAAGATCTCATCAAGAAATTCGGATTGGAGAATTGCAAGAAGACAAAGACACCAATGTCAAGTTCTTCAAAGCTAGATAAAGATGAAGAAGGAAAGATAGTAGACCAGAAGCTTTACAGAAGCATAATCGGTTCTCTTCTTTACCTTACTGCATCTAGACTTGACATTTTGTTTAGCGTTTGCATCTGTGCTAGATTCCAATCTGATCCCAAAGAATCTCATTTAAGTGCTACAAAACGCATCATCAAATATGTTGCGACTACTCCAAAGCTAGGTCTGTGGTATCCCAAAGAAAGAGACTTTACTCTTCTTAGATATTTAGACACAGATTTAGCAGGTTGTAAAATTGATAGAAAGAGTACTTCTAGTACTTGTCAACTGCTGGTCAGCATGCTAGTGTCTTGGTTCCCAAGGAAGCAGAGTATTGTGGCTCTATCAACAGCAGAAACAGAATATGTGGCTCTTGGGAGTTGTTGTTCTCAAATTTTGTGGATAAAACAATAACTAAGAGACTTTAGAATTGAAGAATCGTGTAATGAGATCAGATGCGACAACACCAGTGCTATTAATCTCACGAAGAATCCAATTCTTCATTCAAGGGCAAAGCATATAGAAATTCAACACCATTTCATAAGAGATCATGTCCAAAATGGGGAGATTATGATTCAGTTCATTGACTTGAAAAATCAGTTGGCAAACATATTTACAAAGCCTCTGGAGAAAAATCTATTTGGGTCTATTCGCACCATACTTAATATTTTATCTTCTACTGATTAAAGTCTGAAGTTGATCAGACTCATACTTTCCAGACTCTACTTTAGTAAAAGAAAGTCTCGAATCCAGGTATTTTATTTTTGGAATGAAAGGTATGTTTAATCAAATCGTTGTTTGCCTATTTTATTTTTGGAAGTTATCTTTTTTCGAATTTTTGAATTTTTGGCAGTTATTTCGAAAAAGGCAATTTTCTTTGTGATGGTTCGTTTTTCTCCTTTATTGTGACCGTTCATTTCCTTTATATATCCTTTTGTATTCCTTTCGAGCATTTTTTACCAAACCCTAGCATACAGACTTTCTACTCTCTCATTTCTACTCTCTTGTTTTTACTCTCACGTTTGTTCTACAAGTCTTCATCTTTTTCACTCGAACTTGTTCGTGAAATCCCCCATGACTGTGAAGATGTCTTTTCAAAGAAAGTCGTCTCGGATCGCAAGCAATGGACCACAGAATATGCATGAGGATCCTACACATTCTATTCTGACCAAGGAAGAAGAGTTTTTACAACACTCTCCCCAGCGTGCTACATAGAATCCTCCGCAACCAATGGAAAAGGAAATCGAGGAAGATGTGGAACCTCTCAGAACCATGAAACCGCAGGTTATTTATAAACTTTACACTTATCTGAAGTAGGGTGGTACTGCTTTGACTTTTATCAATGAATTTCTAAAAGAAAGAGGATACAAGAATGAGACTCTGTTCTTGCGAATAATGGAAAGATTAGGAATAACGCCTAAAGAATTGGCAGATAGAGCATTTGCTAACTCTTCAGTTGATCCTCGCTTCAGCTCTTTCAATCAGCTTGAGAGCAAAGACGATGATGAGAGGATGTTCTTGAACTTCCAACTAAGAATGTGCATTGCTACTGAAGTACCTGGCGATGGAACAAGTCTTTTTCGTTCTAAGGATCAAAAAAGAGTTTACACCTGATTGTTGAAAAGAGGGGTGATGAACCTCGATCAGTGATTTTCTAGACTCAATCAAAGTGAATTTAAGGGAAAACTTCTCTCTCCTTCAACTAGAGAACTTTTGCTCTGAGACTACTGTTGGATATCCTGAGTTAACTGCTTATTTCTATTTGAACCTATCTTTTCTTGACCCGAATAGATTTCAATTCACTGTGCATGATAAAAGCTATGTGATGGATGTTGATATGTTGGTTGACATTATTAGGGGTGGAAAAAGGTGGTTTCCAACCAATAAGTGTCTTGGTTGGACATGCGACAAGATTTCTTGTTAGGGACAGACTTCCTAAAGGGGGCATCACTTATTCCAGACTGTCTGCCTCAAATATTTTGCTGCACAAAGTTGTGATCAACTGCATTCGACCAAAGTCGACTTCAAAGACAGATGTTTCTCGATCTGAAGCCAAACTGATGTTTGCCATCAGTAATGGAATGAAGTTCTCTCTACCTCATATAATCCTAATGCATATGTATAGGAATGTTGTGAAGGATAAGGGACAACTCTCTTACTCAACGCTGGTCACACAACTATTCAGACACTTTCAGATTAAGTTTCCAGCCTCTCTTTGTACTAGAACTATTGCTCCTATGGTTATAGGATTGAAGATGGTGTCCAAGATGAGGTTGAAAGACTTGAACAAGGCCATATAGCACTTGAAGGAAGAATCCCCCAGCAAAACCAAACAAGACTTTGCTGCAAAAAGAAGGAAAGGCAAGGAGCTTATACGCGAACCTGCCAAGAAAAGAAGATCTCTCATTTTGCAAGACAAAGATGATGATGAGGATGATCTTACTATCTCTGCCTTTGCCTTAAAGAATCTTCAAAGTTTTGTCAATTTTGAGCAACAACAAGACAAAGAAGAAAGAGAAAGAGGAGAAATTGAGCAAACAATAGAAGGAAGAGAAGACAGAGAAGGAACAGAGGAACGAGAAGAAGCGGGAAGAGAAGTTGAAGAAGAAGAGGGTTAGGATGACTCCCATGAACCAACTTTTGCAATATCCCTATTTGAGGATTCAGAGAAGACAAGGAGTGGAACTGAAGGAGCTCTAATTGAAAAGAACATCACTCTGGTGCTGAAATTAAGAAGGAACAAGATGAAGAATTCCCTTCTCCACCTGTAGCCACAGAAACAAGGGGAGTTCGTGAGAAAATAAGTACTTCTTCTCCTATTTTCACAGGTGATGATGTTAGTAGATCTCCTGTTAATCCAGAGGATGTATGTGCTTCACATTTTCCTGAAGCTGATATTGAGGAATCCTCTCCAAGTCATGGTGTTCAACGTGCTGATGTTCCCTCAATTCTCAACACTCCTAGAATTCATTTCGCTGAGGCTAGTGCACAAATCGAATTAACTGCTGATTATGCAAGGATGATGGAACTCCTTTTGGAGGTGAAAGCCCAGCAATACACTATGGAGTATGAGATACAGAAACTTCATGTTGCCCTCAAATCATCTTCTGAATTTCACACTGGGTCAGTACAGTCTTTGGGCACATAGGTACAGTCTTTAGACACACAGGTACAGACTCTAAATCAACAAGTTTCTCAATTTGTGGTCAAGAATGATGAAAATGCTTAGATGCTGAAGACTGTTCAGACTGCAGTTTATAATATTTCTCTCCAGTTCCAGAAGATTGAGGAGGCAGCTCAGTCGATGGGAGATTTTCAACTCATTCGAATTCCAAATCACACCTGATTTCATTTGACTTTTATCTATTTTTGACTTTCTCCACTTTTTGCTTCTGACAAAAAGGGAGAGAATGTGCACATTTGACTTGTTTGACTTTAACTTTTGTTGAACTTTTGAACCTTTATTCTGTTTGACCTTTGCAGGCAACTTACTTTTGTGGTAATGATTATGGATGGATAGTTGTTTAAGTCTTGATGTTTGTCTTATCTTTCTTTTGAAGATTAACATGTTATTTGTGGTTACAAAATTGATGCTATCCAGATCCTAATCAACTTATTTTTATAAGATGTCATGTACTGTTTAAGAGTTGTTTTGCAAGTCAAAAGTTCTTAAATCTGTAGGGAAAGTTTTGTCATCATAAAAAATGGGGAGATTATTGGAGAAAACTCCTTCAATTTTAAAACTTATCCAAAGTCTATTATGAAGAATTCCAGACTTTAGTGTCAAAGTCTGAAGATTGCTAGACTTTAGGTTCAAAGTCTGTCCACATTGACATATTCCAGACTGAATGCTATTGAAGAATGAAGACTTTTTCATACGCAAGATTATCTTTATTTCTTCAAGGGTTCGATTCGTATGGCTTAAGGATAGTTTTCTGGTTGGATATAGCACCTACATGATTGACAATCTTTATTAGAATCAATTTCGATATTCAAATATTTTGGAAGGCAAGTAAACTTGGAAAGTATCTACTTATGGAAATCAAGATCTTGATTGTATGGGCGAACAAGATTGACAAGCTTTCATCTCAATCATCAAACGACTTGAGATCTCCTTGATTGATTCTATCCAACGGGTTGATTGGAAGGATTCCTTTGGAAAGTGTCAACGGTCGAGAAAGCATAAATGAGTATTTTAGGAGGACTTTCCAGTTGTTCGAGATAGTGCGTGAAAGAGAAATTTCAAAGTCTGAAGCTTTTGATGTTGCTAGTACGAGTACCTAGAGGGGGGTGAATAGGTATTCAAAGATTTTTCTTGATAATTTCTGAATACTTGCGCAATACTTAGACAGTTCAAGAATTAGCGAAAGATAGCAATCAACGTAAGACTGAGTAAGGAAAGAGAGAATTAAACACGCGGTTTATAGTGGTTCGACTTGATTCAAGCCTACGTCCACTCTTCTGCACTGACAGCCAATTTGGCTGGATTCCACTATGAACAAAGAGATGTTACAGTGTTGTTCTTCCTTGATTTTCTCGTGTAGATGATCTACCACACTCACTCAAGGTATCACCAAGTATAAACACTCTCTGTGTATACAATTTCGCTCGGATTGTATCGACTAATAATCAAGGTGCTTCACACTCTGGAATTTTTCTATCACGCTCTCAAAACAACTAGAATGTCTTCCTTTTTATACTCCTTTATGCCATCATACCGTTGGCACTTACCAAAGGAATTCCTCCAATCTACCCGTTGGACGGAATCAATCAAGAAGATCATTCGAGCTATAAAAGGAACCCGACGATAGCCCATCAATCTCGTTCGCCCATACAATCAGGATCTTGGTTTCCAAGAATAGAACATTCCAAGAATACTTCGTCGACCATCGGATCTTCGAATGATTTTAGATCAAAAGAATCCGTTATATTCATCCAGCCAAAAAGATCTTCTCCAAACGATAGGATTAAATCCTCAACCATATGCTTCGGCTCTGGATTTCCTTCGTCACTGGATCAGAAAGACTGTCAATGAGAATAGTCTTGAGTCTTGAGTCTCAAACCTTGAGTCTTGAATCTTGAGTCTGGTATTCAGAGTCTTCAGACTTTAAACTAGACGATCCGCAAATACCCGAGACTAGGCTGAAGGAAACGTTTTGTCAGCTTCAAAATATTTTGGAACGATTTCTCCAACAATCTCCCCCTTTTTTTATGGTGACAAAACTTTCCTGTAGATTTGAACCACTTTGACCTGCAAAAACATTTCTCAAGCAATATGGCAATCTCATAAAGATTAACAAAGCAACCGGACTCGCATCCACAGTAAAATTGGTTAGTCTTTCATAAGTAATACCATATAACAACACTTGATATGAATGCAAACAGTCAAGCATTAAAATCCACAGCCAATTCAGTCAAGTTAAAGGTCAAGTTCAAGTTCACACCCAAGATTGCTCAAGTCATAAACAAACAAAAAAAAACTTGTAGTCAAAGAAAGTTGAAAGAAAGTTGGTTGGTTGGTTCAAATTGCTTCTTCCCCTTTTTGTCAACATTTAAAAAGTGAGAAAGATGTCATGTCTGCTTGGGAATGCGCACAATCTATAAATCTCCCATGGGTGGACTACTCCTTCTAGCTTCTTCAAATCTTCCCTCGGTTGAGCTACCTCTTCTCCCTTGGCATTAGTTTGCGGTTGCGGAGCGAGGTCTTTCATTTTATCCTCCGGGAGTAACCGAAGATGCTTGTCCAGCATTCTTCAAGGCTTGAATTTCACAGTCGAGCATAGATTTGGCCACGCATTTCCGAAGAATATCCATGATACGACGAAAATCTGCGGAATTGTCCGTCCGAGTACTTGCATTTGCAAACGATGGCACTTCGTAAAGTCTTGCAGATTTGGTTCTGACGTATCGTGTCCTTCTTCAGGCAATTGAGAAGCCTGAAATTCTTCTGGGGCTACTGGAGATTGTCTTTGACCTTCACTATTGGCAGCATGAGGTGTGGACCTCTCTTGCTCGCCAACTCCCCCTGTTTCTAAGACATCAAGAGGAGAAGAGTGATGATCATGCTCTTCTGTATCCTTCTCTCCAGATTCAGCTGCAGACTCATGCTCTTGTTCTCCTTTTTCTTCACCTTCTGTCTCCTTCTCTCTCTGCTCTTCTTCTTCTCTGTTCTTGTCTTCTTCTTCTTCTTCTCTCTGTTTCTTCCGCTGTTCGTTGATTGTGGAACGTAACGTCTTGTCCTTATCAAAGCGAGAGATTGTGAGATCTTCCTCCTCATCTTCATCTTCATCCTCCAAGATGAGAGTTCTCTTCTTTTTGGATGGGGCACCAATGGCTTCCTTTCCCTTTCTTTTTGAAGCGCACGGAACCGGAGTCTTCACTCTGAATTTCTCCATTGCCTTAGAAAGTTCTTTCAAACGCATCTTTGTCAACATCTTTAAACCTACCACCATCTTATCGCACGGTCGAACACAGAGAGTGTGTGGAGGTTCAATATTCATGTGTCTGAAGATCTTAGTCACCAGACCTGGATAAGGCAATTGTCCCTTATCTTTCAACATTGCTCTGTACATGTGAAAGAGAATAGTGTGAGGAAGAGAGAATTTCTTTCCTGAGTTGATTGCGTACATCAATTTTGCTTCTGAGTTAGACACATCAGTCTTTGATGTAGACTTAGGCCTAACGCAATTTATCACAATTTTGTGCAGCACAATATTGATAGCGCGCATCCTCGAATAGATGATTTTTCCCTCAATGTCTCTGTCTTCAACAAGGTCCATTGTGGCACGAGCAACTGAAACTTTGACTGGTTGATATCGTGCCCGTTCAACTCCAAGTATGTCCGCCAACATATCCACATCCAACACATAATCCTGATCTCGAACACCGAAAGATATTCTATTCGCATCAATAAAGCTAAGATTTGAATAGAAATATGCGATCGTTGTGCATATCCGTCCGTGGTGTCGTGCAAAAACGTTCCAGTTTGAAGCGCATGAACTTTTCTCTCAAGTTCACATTCAGCATCCAGGAAATCAAAGTCGACACTCCTAGGGTTTATCACCCCTCGCTTCAGCAATTTGAAGAACAAAGTTTCATGTTCCTTCGATTTAAATAACTCCATCCTCTTTCCCTTCACCTTCGCAGCAATACCTAATATCGGTTGAAAATCAGTGAACATTTTGTCATCGTCGTTCCCATCAATCAAATTTGGGCCCGACATCCGAGGGTCACTCGGAATATTTGCGAGCGCTTCCTCTGCTCTACCTTTGGGAGCAATTCCCAAATCCTCCATTTTCTTCAGAAAAATGTACTCATTCCCATAGTTCTTTTCTTTAAGAAAATCATCCACATATTTCATCGGAGTCCCAGTACTTTTCAAAGCATGGTAAAGTTTGTAAATATAAGAGGGTTTTTGGACTCTTACTAGGTCTGCGTCCTCGATTACCTCTTCTTCTGGATGTTGACCCGCACCTTGTGGGGTAGAAGGTGTTGAATGATGAGGTGGAGAATGAGTTGGGTTCGATCTCGACTCGATAATTCTTCCTCTTCGTGAGATCGAAGTGGGTAGGTCCCTCCTTCATCTTCGTGGTCTCCTTGTCGCGATTCTTGAGGACTTCCTCGAAGACGACATTCTTCTTGACTTTAAAAGATTTCTTTGCTTGCTTTCCCAAGAGAAAATGACAACTTTCTCGAGGATGAACTCGAAGTAGAAATCAGTTTGAGAGGAAAAAGATTTTAGGGTTTTGAAGATTGAAAATGAAAATTGTATATATACATAACTCAGTTTTGAAAATGGGAAGTTCAATCGGTACAAGGAAAGTGTACGAATACCTCTTTTCGAAATCAATACTGCCAAAATTAATCCTTTTGAAAAGACAAGTTTTTCGATTTTTACGGAGACTAAAATAAGCGAACGAAAATCATACCTTTTCGGGTTTAGATAAAGTAACAACCTACGGTCTATAGTCATCAACGTCCGAGTCGTAGAGATTTGAGTCTCGAGACGTTTGAGTCGACGGTCATCAACTTTTCGAGTCGAAGGTTGAAGAGTCTCTAGACTTTAACTTCTTCAAGCTTCAAAATGTTGAGTCCCGGAGCGGATAAAATCAAATTGATTTTTCTCCAAAGGCTTTGTGAATATATCCGCTAGTTGACTTTTTGAATCAACAAATTGAATCGAGATTTCTCCACTTTGAATATGATCCCTAATAAAGTGATGTCGAATTTCTATATGCTTTGCTCTTGAATGAAGAATTGGATTTTTGGTGAGATTGATTATTTGGTGTTGTCACATTTGATTTTCGTGCATGAGTCTTCAATTCCAAAGTCTTGTAGCTGTTGTTTTATCCATAGAATTTGTGAACAGCAGCTTCTAAGAGCAACATACTCTGCATACGTTGTTGAGAGAGCTACGGTGCTTTGTTTTCTTGAAAACCAAGACACATCCCGCTTCCAAGCAAGCGGCAAGTTCTGAAGTACTCTTTCTATCGACTCGCAGCCGGCCAGATCTGCGTCTCGAATATCCCCGGAAGATTAAAGTCTTCCTTCTTAGGATACCAAAGACCCATGCTTGAAGATGAAGCAACGTATTTAATGATACGTTTTGCAGCACTGAGATGAGATTCTTTAGGATCTGATTGAAACCTAGCACAGATGCAAACACTCAACAAAATGTCAGGTCTAGAAGCAGTAAGATAGAGAAGTGAACCGATGATACCCTGTATGCTTTTGATCAACTTTCTTCCCTTCCTCATCTTTGTCTATCTTCAAAGAACTTGACATTGGTATATCAGTCTTCTTGCAATTTTTCAATCCAAATCTTTTGACAAGATCATTAGCATATTTTTCTTGGTAAATGAAAGTTCCTTCCTTCAATTGCTTTATTTGAAGGCCAAGAAAGAATGTTAATCCTCCCATCATACTCATTTCAAACTCATCCCGCATAGACTTAGAAAATTTCTTGCATAGACTTTCATTAGGAGATCCAAAAATAATATCATCCACATATATTTGAACGAGTAAAAAGCTTTTGTTTTCCTTTTTGATAAATAAGGTAGTATCTACTTTACCTTTGACAAAACCATTATGTAATAAAAACTTACTTAGTCGTCGTACCAAGCTCGAGGTGCTTGCTTTAGACCATACGGGGCCTTTTTCAATCAAGCGAGTCCGGCTTCTTTGGATCTTCAAATCCAGGCGGTTGTTCCACATAAACTTCCTCTTGGATAAATCCATTTAGGAAAGCACTTTTGACATCCATTTGGAATAACCTGAAATTTTTTAAACAAGCAAACGCAAGTAATAGATGAATAGCTTCTAACCTTGCTACAGGAGCGTAAGTTTCATCATAGTCTATTCCTTCTTCTTGCGTGTATCCCTTGGCCACGAGTCTTGCTTTATTCCGTACGACTTTTCCCTTTTCGTTCATCTTGTTTCTGAACACCCATTTGGCTCCAATAACAGTTTTACCTTTTGGTTTAGACGTCAATTCCCGGACATCATTAATGTTGAACTTCGAGCTCCTCTTGCATAGCTTCGATCCAGCTTTCATCGATAAAGCTTCTTCTATGCTTTTTGGTTCAATTTCAGAGATGAGAGCCCAAAGACTAGACTCTTCATGTCTTTTGGATGCGGTGCGAATTCCTTCATTAATTTCGCCTATAATGAGATCTTTAAGATGACTGGACTTGTGCTTCCGATTCTTGGTTGATTTTTTCTGGATGATGATCTCTTTCTTTATTTGAATCTTCATGAATATCTTGACGCTGGTCTTCCAGAGTCTGAGATACTTTTTCAGTTGTAAGCTTAGAAAGGTCTGGATCAGGTTCAGACTCTTCATATTGAGTCGACTGGATTCGTCTTGCGTAGAGTCTTGAAATTTGACATTCATTGACTCCTCCACCGTCCGGCTTTTCTTGTTATAGACTCGTAGGCTTTGCTTGATGTAAAATATCCAAGAAAGATGCCTTCATCTGATCTTTCTTCAAACTTACCAACTCGATCTTTTGCATTTTTCAATATAAAGCATTTGCAACCGAACACATGAAAGTATGAAACAATAGGCTTCTTACCTTTGAATAATTCATAAGGGGTTTTCTCAAGAATAGGTCTTAGGAAGACTCGTTGATAATATAGCATGCTGTTGAAACTTGACTTCAGCCCAAAACCGTGAAGAAATTTTGCTTTCAATTAAAAGAGTTCTAGCCATTTCTTGAAGAGATCTATTCTTTCTTTCCACAACTCCATTTTGCTGAGGAGTGTATGGAGAGGAGAATACGTGATTAAAACCAGATTCATCACATAATTTTGTGAAATCTTGATTTTCAAATTCACTTCCATGATCTGTTTTTATACATGAGATAACACATCCTTTTTCATTTTGAACCTTTTTAGCAAATTTTTCAAAATACGAAAAGGTTTCTGATTTACTTGCAAGGAAATATACCCAAGTAAAGCGAGAGAAATCATCCACAATTACTAGGCAGTATTTCTTACCTCCAATACTCGAGTTCGGTTGGTCCGAAGAGATCCATATGCAGCAACGTAGTACATGATTAGTAGAGACATGATTTATTTGCTTAAATGAATTTCTTACCTGTTTTCCCAGAATACGGGGTGTGCATGGATCGGACTTTTGATATGGTAATTTGGGTAGACCTCGAACAAGCTGCTTTGATGAGATTTTGGCTAATTGCTTCATATTGACATGGCCAAGCTTTCGTGCCATAAGCTTGCTTCATCTTGAATTGAGATTAGACATTGTGATTCATTTAATTTCATGTCTAAGAGGTAGATGTTCCCATGTCTTCGACCCATGAAAGACTGAGTAGAGTCTTTACTAATTCCATAGCAAATTCCTTCTTGAAAGGAGATCTTGAAACCAGTATCACACAGTTGGCTAATGCTGAGGAGATTATAGTTGAGTCCTTCCACTAAAGAAACATTACTTATTGTGAGATTTCCAATTTTCACAGTTCCAAATCCCACAATGCTTCCTTTGCCGTTTCCTCCAAATGAAACATTTCCGCCGTTTACTTGAACTAGCTTTACAAAGCACTTTGAGTCTCTGTCATGTGTCTTGAACATCCGCTGTCAAGATACCATTTTATCTTTTTCTTGACAGAGACCTGCATTTAAAAGAGAGTCTCAAGTTTTCTTTGGTACCCAAATTTTCTTGGGTCCTTTGGTGTTAGTAGGATAAGCATTATTAGGCCATACTTTCTTAACAGACTTCTAAACCATGGGACACTCTTTTTCAAAGTGATCCTTCTTGTTACACTTTGAACACCTTAGAGCATTTCGACCAACAGATTTTACAAAAACTTTCTTGAAATGATTTTTGTAAGCCTCTCTCGACGGTCTTTTCTTAATTCTTTCTTTAACTTTAGGAAAATCAATCAAGGGAATTGTTTCCGCTGTCATGCCTAGACCAGACTTATTGAAGTAAGGTCTTTGAACAGAAAGAACCTTTTCAAGCTTTTCAGATCCTATTGAAAACTTCTTTGAAATATTTGATAAGTCCGTTTTTAAGAAAACATTTTCTTTCAAAAGATCATCTTCTTTTTCTTTAAGAGCAGAAACATTTAGGTCTAGACTTTTAACTCTTTCTTCTAAAATGACTTCCTTTTGTTTTAGAGCTAAGTTTTCCTTTTTAAGTTCGGAAATCCTTTTGAGAGAAGTCTTAAGACTGAAACACAGTTCATCAATATATTTAGAGACTTTGACAGGAATTTTAAAATCACTTACCTCAAATTCAGCATGAGTCGATCCGAAACGAGTCGAGTCCGAATGTGCCATCAAACATATGTTGGCATATTCATTATCACTTTCTTCACATTCTGTATCACTCCGAGGTTTCGGCTTTGAGAGATTTTCGAAACTTCTCAGCTTTTCCTCTTTTCTTCTTGTAAGAGGACGGTTGGGTCGATGTGTCCCTTCTTCTTACATTCGAAGCAGACTACATCTTTATTTGGTTCCTCATCATCAACAGACTTGGTCTGCTGTCTTTGGAAACTTTGTTTCTTTGAGTTGAACCTTCTGCCTTTTCTATTCAGTTTTCTGAATCTTCTTATCATGAGGGCGAGCTCCTCATCGTCCATATCATCTTTAGAATCTGCATCATCAGAGTCATCATTTGATTTTAATGCAATAGATGTCTTACCTCTTGGATCTTCGTCTTCATTAATTCGTTCCACTTCATATGACTGAAGAGTTCTAATCAGCTCGTCGACAAATAGAGGCATGATTCTTTGTGTATCTCTTATTGAAGTCTTTATATGATTCCAGTCCTTGGAGAGTCCACGTAGTAGCTTGTTCACCTTCATGGGATCAGAAATTTTTGTCCTTGGTTCTTAAGACCATTGACAATATCTCGTAAAACGACTAAACATGTCGGTTATAGATTCTCCTGGTTTCATTTTGAAGGCTTCATATTGACCGAGGAGAATATTAATTCTGGTCTCCTTCACTCGATCTGTCCCTTCATAGGTGATATGTAATCTATCCCATACTTCTTTTGCTGTAACACAAGAAGATATTCTGTTATATTCAGTTGGAGATAAGGCACAATATAAAGAATAAATTGCTTATGCATCGAGTGCTTGTCTCTTATTTATCTCTTCCTGAGTCATTCGCTGGCATCAACAGTTTCTTTTCCTCTTTCGAGATTGATGCAACAAGTAGGAGTAATTCCTCTTTCCACAACGTCCCATTCCGAGGATCCTTGGATCGTAGGAAAGCTTTCATCTTGTTCTTCCGGATGTTGTAATCCTTTCCGTCAAAGTAGGGTGGTCTTGTATTGCTTTGCCCTTCCATCAGCCCTGGTGCTAGCATACTAGCCATGGATCTTTTACTCTGAAGTAAAACACTTCAAACAAAGTAAGAACACGAGCTCTGATACCAATTGATGTTTCTAGTACGAGTACCTAGAGGGGGGGTGAATAGGTATTCAAAGATTTTTCTTGATAATTTCTGAATACTTGCGTAATACTTAGACAGTTCAAGAATTAGCGAAAGATAGCAATCAACGTAAGACTGAGTAAGGAAAAAGAGAATTAAACACGCGGTTTATAGTGGTTCGGCTTGATTCAAGCCTACGTCCACTCTTCGCACCGACAGCCAATTTGGCTGGATTCCACTATGAACAAAGAGATGTTACGGTGTTGTTCTTCCTTGATTTCTCGTGTAGATGATCTACCACACTCACTCAAGGTATCACCAAGTATAAACACTCTCTGTGTATACAATTTCGCTCGGATTGTATCGACTAATAATCAAGGTGCTTCACACTCTGGAATTTTTCTATCACGCTCTCAAAACAACTAGAATGTCTTCCTTTTTATACTCCTTTATGCCATCATACCGTTGGCACTTACCAAAGGAATTCCTCCAATCTACCCGTTGGACGGAATCAATCAAGAAGATCATTCAAGCTATAAAAGGAACCTGACGATAGCCCATCAATCCTGTTCGCCCATACAATCAGGATCTTGGTTTCCAAGAATAGAACATTCCAAGAATACTTCATCGACCATCGGATCTTCGAATGATTTTAGATCAAAAGAATCCGTTATATTCATCCAGCCAAAAAGATCTTCTCCAAACGATAGGATTAAATCCTCAACCATATACTTCGGCTCTGGATTTCCTTCGTCACTGGATCAGAAAGACTGTCAATGAGAATAGTCTTGAGTCTTGAGTCTCGAACCTTGAGTCTTGAATCTTGAGTCTGGTATTCAGAGTCTTCAGACTTTAAACTAGACGATCCGAGATACCCAAACTAGGCGAAGGAAACGTTTTGTCGGCTTCAAAATATTCTGGAACGATTTCTCCAACAGCTTTCCATTTCCTTGTTACTCCAAATACTAAGCTCAAAGTTGTATACAAAAGAGAGAAACTCATAGTGAAACTTCGTGAGAGAAAAGTAGAGACTCTTCACTATGAAGTCAAGATTACAAGGCTGTAAATTCTCTTTTGATTTTTAGTGAAATCCAGCCAGTAGATTGTCAGCGTGGAAAGTAGACGTAGGTTTGATCTAAGCCGAACCACTATAAACTCTGTGTTCTTATTCTCCTCTCTAAACTCCTTTATTTTGTTAATAGTCTAAATTCATTCAAAGTCTGTTATTTTCTAAAAGCAAAATACCTCTACTGAACTTTGCAAAAATTTTACTTCACACCTATTCACCCCCCTCTATGTGTTGTTGCTAGCCCTTTCAATGGATATTTCAAAATTTCAAACCCACTATTAGTTTTGAAAAAGACAACTTGAGTTTGAATTGTTTCTTTCTCAAAAACATGAAAATTCAAATAATGCCTTTTACGATCGAAGTATTATTCCTCACCGCTTTGTTGATTTTGAATTTCTTGACAATCATGAAATTTTTCTCTTTGAGCTTTTTGAGATGGTTTACTCTGCCATTGTGACAATGTTTTTCTCAAACCTGCACTTTCCAAATAAATAATCTTGTGTTTTCACTTTTCGAAACTAGAACTATATTGTAACATTGGATGAACTTGTTGTGATCAACCACACCAAGTACAATGTTTCAAGAAGATTCCCATAGAGCCTGATGAGGCCTATAGCTTTGTTTTGGTAACTCTAAACTTCTCTCGAAACTCTAGAGAAATTGTTCAGCTAAGTCTTCTCTCTCTTAAAATGAATTTTATTCAAAAGATCCTGACTCTATGCCTCCATCCAAAAACATTTTCTACGAACAATGTCTCTCGTTATGAGGTAAGAGTTATCTGAGCCATTCTCAACAAATTCAATGAGTTTTCCTTCCCCTATATGATCTTCATCCGCATGTATCGCATGGCAAAGAGAAAGATAGGGAAATTGCCTTATGGTGCTTTGGTCACACGCATCTTCAAATACCTCAAGACTAATTTCTTTGATGCCGCACCATTTGTCATGCCGAATGTTAAGATCAGGAAGAAGACATTGGATAAAATGATGTTGAGAATGACTCTAGAAGGATGGGTCAACCATAGAGTAGAAGTCATCCCTATTGGATAGGGAGATGATGAGAGAGCTATGGCAAAGATCAAAGAGACTCTTGCTAAAATGACCGAACCACAAAACAGAGAAAGCATGCTAAACCACCAGCATTACCCAAGGCCCCTCGCCCACCAAGGCAAGAAAGATCACCATCACCAACTGTGTACGTCTTTGTCTCTCCCGCCAGCCTTAATCAATGTTAATTTATGACTCGAGTTTGAGATTCGTTGGACTTTCGACGGATTTATAAAAGAAGAAATATAAAAATAAAATAAATATGAATTTCCTCTTCGGAAATTATGCGGAATCCGAAACTCGTGAAGCTCCGAATCCATCTTTGGAAGTTCCTCTGTGTGATGATTAAAAGGTGGTGGGCCCAAGGTCAAAGGTTGACCTTGGGCACACGCACGTATATATATATGAACAGGATTCGCTTTCTTCTTTGGTGGGCGTGCGTGGGACGGCTGAAACCAAAACCCTACGTAGAAGTTGCACAAGGAAGCCATGAAAGAGGTCTTCTTTTCGGGGTGTTGCTACTGCACCCGTACGAGGGAAAATGAGGAGCCGCATGTCTTCAAGCTGAAGCGCAATCAAGAAAAGGAGTTCTTTTTTCAGCGTTTGTTTTGAGCTTGTGTGATAATTTTGTGCCGTGACTTGGGTTTGGATTAAATTGGGGTTTGGGAAACACCGAGAGAGTGTTTGAGTGACTTGAGTGTGTAATTTCCTTGTATCGCTTGATCTATAGTGAAATTCGCTGCTGCTCTCCTCGTGGACATAGGTCTTTACAACTGAACCACGTAAATCCAGTGTCCAATTTATTTTTCTTCTTCCGTCTATATTTTGTTCGATCACTTGCCCTATCGCAACAAGTGGTATTAGAGCTAGGTTTGGCTGAGTTGAAGCGAATCGATGGCGACCGAAGAAGTAAAAGTGAAAATCAACAGATTTGATGAGAAGGATTTTAGTTTCTGGAAGATGCAAATTGAAGATTATCTTTACCAGATGAATCTGCACTTGCCTTTATTTGGGGAGAAACCAGAGACGATGAAGCAAGCTGATTGGGATTTGCTGGATAGACGAGCTATGGGTGTTATTCGGCTAATGTTGGCTCATAACGTCGCGTTTAACATCTTGAAGGAGAAGACCACTGCTAATTTGATGCAAGCCCTGTCGGATATGTACGAGAAGCCCTCTGCAATCAATAAGGTCTGTTTGATGCGATGTCTGTTTAATTTGAAGATGAAAGAAGGTGCATCAATTGCAGATCATATCAATGAATTCAATGTGATTGTTAGTCAATTGAGTTCAGTTGAGAGATTGATTTTGAAGATGAGGTACGCGCTTTGATTCTATTATCCTCATTGCCTGATAGTTGGAATACTACCGTTACTGTCGTTAGTAATTCCTTTGGATCAACAAGTTTGACATTTGATGGGGTTCGAGATTTAATTCTGAACGAGGATATTCGTAAAAGAGAATCTGGCGAATCTGTATCTACTGCTCTAGTAGGTGAAAATAGAGGAAGATCTGCAACACTTGTGGGTGATGGTAGTACTAATATGAACAGACGTAGTCAATCTAGGACTGCTAATGTTATCTGTTGGAGCTGTGGCAAGAGGGGGCATCTTAGAAGGGATTGCCTTAAGTTGAAGAATGAGAAGGGTAAAGGAATTTTGGTTGATTCTGCAGATAATATTGCAGCTGTAGCAGATAATGCCGATTATGTTTTGTCTGTCACTAATGATTCATCGCTTGATGGATGGGTTATGGATTTTGGTTGTTCTTTTCATGTCACACCAAATAGAAACTGGTTTATCACTTATCAGTGCATGGGTAATGGTAAAGTCCAGCTAGGAAACAACGCTGAGTGCGATGTTGTGGGTGTTGGTGATGTTAAAATCAGAATGCATGATGGTATCGTGAGGACATTGACTGGAGTGAGGCATGTTCCAGAATTGAAAAGAACTTAATTTCCTTGAGTGCCCTAGATTCAGCTTGGTTACAGGTATTCTTCAAAATGTGGAGTTCTAAACGTTGTTCGAGGTGCCCTGGTGATAATGAAAAGAATCAAGCACAATGGCCTGTATAAACTTCAAGGTGAGACAGTGATAAATTTCGCTGCGAAGATGTCGGATGCATTTGTTCGAGAGTCTTTTGATTGCTCGAGGAAGACCTGGGTGTTTGTGCCAAGGCACAAGTTTGATGCTGGTGTTAGGATCTCGCAGTCAAGAGCTTTGATCAAGACGGAGACTGGTAAGTCGATCAAGCATGTGTAGACTGACAATAGCATGGAGTTTTGCTTAGAGCTGGCAAATAAATTTTGCATGAAAGAGGGCATAGTGAAACACCGCACTAATGCCAATAAATCACAACAATTTGCAGAATTGACGAGTAGAACATTACTAGAGATGGCCCAAAAAATTATCTCTAGTGCTGGTATGGCTAGGAGATTCCTGGTTAATGTGCTAAGTACGATAAGCTACCTGGTGAATAGATCCCCATCAACTGCTATTAAATGGCAGACTCCTGAAGAAGTGTGGTCAGGTAACGTTGCTAATTATTCTATTATTAGAATGTTTGGTTGCCTATATTATTTTCGAGCGAGTGATGGTAAGCTCGATGGGAGGGCAAGGTGCATATTCCATGGCTATGTATAAGGTGAGCGGGGCAATCAGTTGTAGTGCCCAGATATAAATTCACATGTTGACAGCAGAAAAGTTACCATTGACAAGTCTCTGATAGTTCTGGCTAGGAGTGTCTGTGGCAGTGTTAATATGGATCTGGACGATATTCAGCTTGAGGTGGAGTTGCGACCAAAAACTCTTGAGATAGCGAGTACGAGTACTAGCAAAGTAATCGACACAGATGGTGCTCATAGCAAGGTGGAGCCTATAGAGCCAATGATTGTTGTAATTGTTGAAATTAACAAGGTACGTATTCGATCTCCTGATAGATATGGATGCAACAATGGTTTTGCTTTATCTGCGGTTAAGGAGGTTGCGTCGGAAAATCCTTGCGGAGTAGTTAAATGTGCATATGGAGTTGGTATTCTGATGAGGTCCTCGGTTATGGAAAAGTTCAAGCAAGGCTTGAACTTGGATAATATCTGTAGCGGTTGAGCCCATTAGGGGCTATGGGAAAGTAGCAATAGAATTTGAATTTGTACGAAGCGATTGTAATTTGGCTCAAACGTCGAGTCAAGGTGGAGATTGTTAATTTATGACTCGAGTTTGAGATTCATTGGACTTTCGACGGATTCATAAAAGAAGAAATATAAAAATAAAATAGATATGAATTTCCTCTTCGGAAATTATGCAGAATCCGAAACTCGTGAAGCTCCGAATCCATCTTTGGAAGTTCCTCTGCGTGAAGATTAAAAGGTGGTGGGCCCAAGGTCAAAGGTTGACATTGGGCACACACGCGTATATATACGAACAAGATTCACTTTCTTCTTTGGTGGGCGTGCGTGAGACAGCTGAAACCAAAACCCTACATAGAAGTCGCACAAGGAAGCCACGAAAGAGGTCTTCTTTCGGGGTGTTGCTGCTGCACCTGTACGAGGGAAAAGGAGGAGCCGCATGTCTTCAAGCTAAAGCACGATCAAGAAAATGAGTTCCTTTTTCAGCGTTTGTTTTGAGCTTGTGTGATAATTTTGTGCCGTGACTTGGGTTTGGATTAAATTGGGGTTTGGGAAACACCGAGAGAGTGTTTGAGTGACTTGAGTGTGTAATCTCCTTGTATCACTTGATCTATAGTGAAATTCGCTGCTGCTCTCCCCGTGGACGTAGGTCTTTACGACTGAACCACGTAAATCCGGTGTCCGATTTATTTTTCTTCTTCCGTCTATATTTTGTTCGATCGCTCGCCCTATTGCAACAATCAGGTTCAAACGGATGTTCAAGATATCAAGACCACTCTCTTATCTTTGACTCGATATATGGTGCAGATCAAGCGCACTCTCCTTAGCTTGGATTGCTACAACCCTGTAAGACCAGACCTTGAAACCGCAGAACCTGAACCGCTCACTTCATCGCAGCAATGTAGACGCCCTCACACCTAAACATTCTCAAATTTTTATGTTCTCCTCTTTTGTACCTTTCTGCTTAGGTCTAAATCATTTGCTGCTTAAGTCTAATCTGTTGTATAGACCTATCATTTGCCATCAATGAAGCTAAATCTTCTTCATATCTTTTTCATCTCTTTTCCATTGATGACAAAAAGGGGGAAAGTGACTTGATGTGAACAACTCGATAATATCTACTCATAGTGTTTGATACTTGTTGCTAATGTCTACTCATAATGTTTGTTCACTTGGCATAAATATTTTCTTGCTCATTCTTGATAAATCTCACTAACAACAAGTATGCTAAGTCACTTGGAAATTGCTCTTCAAAACCGGGGGAGCATTCAACCGTCATTCTTTGAATTCCAAATATTTGATGACACACTTCGGATAGAAGATCTCTTAGCTACAATCTTCCATTTCATTAAGATCATCTAAGTTCATATCTCCAGGTTTATTGCAAATACTCATAATGTTTGTTCACTTGGCATAAATATTTGCCTGCTCATTCTTGATAAATCTCACTAACAACAAGTATGCTAAGTCACTTGGAAATTGCTCTTCAAAACCGGGGAGCATTCAACCGTCATTCTTTGAATTCCAAATATTTGATGACACACTTCAGATAGAAGATCTCTTAGCTACAATCTTCCATTTCATTAAGATCATCTAAGTTCATATCTCCAGGTTTATTGCAAAACATTCTGAGGAGATCCTGTTTAACTTCTGCAAATTCTTTCAAACAACACCTACTATTCTTTCACATCTGCGGGGTAGTTTTGTCATCATAAAAAAGGGAGAGATCGTTCGAGAAACATCTTCAAGTGATATTGATGATGTTCAAATCATCCTTAGTATAATATTTATTATAGTGTATGCCGATGTTTGGACTAAAGAATTGCGCAATATCCATGATGTGATTCATTGGAAAGAAGTTCGCAAATGTCTTGATACAACAAACAGTACCAGTCAACCTAAAAGATCAACAATTGATTATGTTTGTATCAAAGCTGTAAAGATCAGGTAGATAGTATTGTGATAACTAATTACATCTGATGATATTCATTCAGTCAGCTAAGTAACTATTTGTGGGTATGGATTCGCACTACAATAGAATCTAGATAAAGCATGTAACGAGTAGTTAGATCATCTGACAGGTCTGTCAAAGACTACAGCGAGAAGATAGTAGCAGTTGCCATTTTTTGATAGTCTGCAACGGTTCAAGGAAATGAATTGTATGGACAACTTCATCCATGAACATCAGCTCAACGGAAACTTTCCAATGGCTATCTACTTCTCTAAATCATTTTTAATGGACAAATTAAAGGAGGATATAAAAGGGAAGACCTTAGAAGCCATGAAGAGAAGTGCGACATAAAAACCAAGAAGCCTATTTCTTGCTGTTTTCTTTCGAGCTATAAACTCTCTACCGTATTGTTTTGATATTCATAATGTTTAGTAATTACGCAAATGATTAAGTGTACAAAAGTACGAACTGCAGCTGAATCCTAATAGTGATATTTATCTTGTAAAGGATAAGTGCAAGCCAATTGTAACTTTCCAAGCAAGTTACTAGTGGAATCCAGCATGCCCTAAGGCTGTTAATTTGAAAAGTGACGTAGGCTTGTGGATAAAGTTGAATAATTATAATTCTCTGTGTGCCGTTGTTTTTCATTTATTTACACATATTTGCACATAATTGTTTCACGGCTTTTCTAAACATTACGTTGACCGGATCTTTACTTAGCACTAGTTAATTTTCGCGAAATATCATCAAAGTTAAAATACAACATATTCACCTCTCCTCTAGGTTGTACTGTTACCCACCAACACCATGATGGGCCCGTTTGGTTCAGCTTTCGGGAAATGCCCTTGGGAGAATGCAAATACCTTTGAGATAAAGGGGTTTTCCGAAATGCTAGACTGTTTGGTAAACTAAAACTGAAAAGTGCTTTAAGGAAATGCAAAACTGTTTGGTAAACTTGTATTTGAAAAGCCATTTGGTATGACCAAATTAAGTGTTTTAGTTTTAGTATTTTTAAAATTGCAAAAAGAAACAATAAGTATATAACATTTTACATTTTCATGTTAAGAGTAATATAAAAGATACATATTACTAAATTTATTTAAAAATTATATTAAAAGAATTTGATTATAAATTAAATGCAAAACTTAACTTTTAGCCTAAGGTTCTTTTAGGTTTGTTTCTAACTTTGAATATTTTTTATAAATTATTGCAGTATTAATCATCTTCGTTAATTAATGATCATTCTAGTGTATTGATAAAAAGTTGAGCTATTGATTGTTAGAAGATAAAAATGATATTAAAAAAGTGAACTTTCCACGTGGGACCAATTCCATAAACCTGCCCGATTCCTCTAACAATTTCCGGTACCATTTTTCAAAAGCAGTGCTTGGTAGACGGTTCTTGGTTCCAAGGTGAAAACCACCCACACAAACTATGTACACCCCTACACAAGCTATGTTCACCCCTAAATTCTTAACCACATCAGGTCACTTTGTATTGCAGGTCTTCAAAGGAACAGAGAGCTTCATCGTTCAATACATCTATTGTGAAAAACAAGCATAATTTGGACCCATCCTAACCAGATTTCTCATTACAGACTTTGCATTGCCGATGCTCCGAATGAGAATAGTATAGCGCCCCACCATCAAATCGGAATCACAACATTTTTTTTTTTTTTTGGTCGGAGGAATCACAACATTTGAAACATCGATTTATTTATACAGCTCGGTTTACTAGCATTGCTAGTCTCAAGATAAAGTCTTCAAAACTATGCTCAAAGACATTGCGCTTCGTGCTGCATCATGCACGTATGACCTGGTACAATTACAATAATCCCTTTGAATCAAACTCGAAAGATTGAAAGTATTGTCCCAGTAGTAATTTGTAATTCCACGTCAAAAAGTCTATACCGGACTCTGCAATTGGTGGCTGTAATATTGTGCAGAGGGGGATCGCCATCGATCCAACCCATTCACCAACGAGAATTCCCACCACTCGTACAAGATTGTCTCACGGTAGGTTCTGAATTAGTTTCTGAAGCTGTATCTTTTCTCTACAGGTCATTGGCCTGAAAATGGCATTTCCAAAGTATCCCCGTTAGAGGCCATCTTAAAAAAACTTCTAATAAGCAACCAAAGCAAGTATAAACATCATTCAGCCACTTTGCAGTTTCAAAATATTAAAGTTCACCACGATCACAGGTATCGGTATTGATACCACACATTTAGGACAAACAGATACTATTAAACAAAGATTACCCTCATCCTCTGCTTTACTTTTCTTATTCATGTGCTGTCATGAGCACCTCCTAGGGCCTATCCCAAACTTAAGGATGAAAAACAAAAGAGAACAAAGGTGGAGGGGAGGAAGAAGTCAATGACCATCTAAATTTCACGAGGTGAAAGTGAGAGACAGTCTGCTCAAGAAGTGTGAAACTTAATTACAAAAAGGACTCTTGTGAATGTCTGGCGAGGTCTACCTTAGGCCCACCTACTCCTTCATGCTAGTTCTTGGTGCAAAATATTTCGAAAACTTAACAAAACACGAGAAGATTCATAAAATGTAAAAAAAAAAAAATTCATACGAGAAAAATTGCAAGATAGAAAGTAACTGGACCTTGGACATTTGTGGCCTTTGGCATGGAGCAGACCTTGTCTCAATAGCACAAATTTTATCCTTTTCTACCAAATCTGTTTGAGAAAATTTTGATTCTTTGTTTTTACCAGAAGAACCCTGTGTCGGATGAAGACGCATAATAGAATAAAGTCCACGTAAGAGAATTGGTTAGATTTTCTTATTTTGGATATGAAAGCAAAAGAAGAAAAGAAGAAACCAGAAGAATAAGTACATTTTCACTTGGTTGAAGTCAATCACGACTCTCGTGTTCAGAAATGCTCACTGAGGAAGAGGAAGAAAATATGTTTATCTTTTTATGGGGACGTTCCACTACATCACCATCACATGAGGTAGCCGAGCAAGTGGGTTGTTGTCTTCTGCTTCTCAAGTGTGTTTCTAACCGATGCAGCTTCAACACGGCTCTTGCATCTCGAATCAATAAGCAAAGAATTTTCCAAGTCCATATTAGGGCTATGATGTGCGATTCATCTAACTCAACACTACACGGCACTTAATCCAGCTAGTTGAAAGACTCATTCTTTATGCAAAGAAACAAGGAGCAAGGGAAGAACATCTCCCACACACGAAGAGCATATAAATGCATTATGTCCGGTAATGAAGGTAGGGGCAGGGAGCCATGAAACCTTGAGGATCCTTGCTTTGAATGAATAATTTTAAAACATAGGCGTCTTAGAAATTTTGTTAAAGCTTTCGCCAATGGGGTCCACCATGTTATTTAGAACTCAGCAAATACTTCAGCAGATTGACTGGCCAAAGGCAATCAAACTTCTCATTGAGATGCAGTATTTAGAACTCTTTCTCGCTTAACACGAGTTCCTCCCTTCCAGCTGAGCACCAGAATCGACTTACATGCCTTTCTACACTGCAAGCCATGAATGGAAGAGAGGAAAGGGGGGAGAAAGAAGTGCTACTATAGACGGATAGCATAAGGACATCCAAAAGAGGGGGTGGAAACATATAATCTAAATCATTGAAATTAGGATCTCGAGTTTGTCTGTCCATACACAAATTTGGAGATGTCACCTCAGTCAAGGACTCACTAAATATTACTCGTTAACCAAATAGCATGACTGGCTCATCCTACTCTTTCCATTGAGTACACCATATTCAAGAAATAACAGATTAGACAGAACAATGACTGCTGCTGAAAGCCATAAGCAACATGCTTCCATTGCAAACACCAGAGCCTCATTACTGAGCTTCAAAGAGTATCAGATTAACTACATTATCCAGGCTATCCAACATCACATTTATGTTGATCAACACCATGAACTGCCCCACATGCGCACAGTGAAGGAAGAACCAAAAGCTGACTTTTGTTGTGTTACTCACTCGAATTCTCGGGAGATTTAAAAGGAAACCAGATATACCTTGTCGACTTCACAAGAGAGGTTGAACGTGGCCAGCCTAAGAAATGACTTCAGTCGCTCTCTCCTTGTATCTGAAAAACCAGGAGCTATCGCATCATCAAACAACGCCGGTCTGACCCCAATCACGCGGTTCCGGCGCAGACCCAAGAAAAACAGAATTATACCCACGAATCAAAATTGAACAAACACTCCAACGGACGAACAAGAACAGGGGGAGAAAAGAGAGAGGGATCGGGTGTGCGCGAGAGAGAGAGAGAGGGAACAAATCGAGAAGACCGTTTACCATCCAGCGACGAAAAGGAAGTAAAGAGGGAAGAAGAGAGAGAGAGAGAGAGGCGTACCAGGTAGAAGAGAGAGGAGAGAAAAAGAGGCGGCGAGAGTGGAGGCGATGCTGCGAGAATCAGCAAGAGCGGATGCTGCGAGAATCGGCGAAAGGAAAAGAGCCTTCGCGTGATGAACTGCAGAACAGAGGAGAGAGGAAAGAGCGTCGAGAGAAAGGTAGGGTTTTGTTTTGGGTAGGGTAAAAATGGACTTTTAATAAAATTTTGAGGGTAAAATGGGCAATCAGCAAAAATTCATTAATTTTCCCACCAGCATGCCGAAAATGCTGAAATGCCCAAAGCAGTCCCCACCGCTTTGGGCTTTCAGCATTCCAAAGGCAAACATTTTGCCAAATAGCCTTTAAAAGTCGAACCAAACACCCTTATATTTTTCCCAAGGGGCTTTGGGGGCTCAAAGCCCCTTGGGAAAGCCGAACCAAACACCCCCGATATGTAATAATCAACCTAGGGAGGGAAACCAAAGTAAGGAAAATCTATTCTTAAGTGAAACACAGGTTGAGAGAGCCATTAGCAAACAAAAATATGTATTTGCTTTGCTTATGGTAGAGAAAAAGAGTGAGATAGAGCGACCCATACATCCAAAGATGTATTCCTTGTTGAAAGAATTTAAACATGTGTTCCCAAAGGAATTGCCACCTAGATTACCTCCCATAAGAGCTATTGAACATCACGTTGATTTGCTCCCTAGTGCTCCTCTACCCAACAAACCAGCCTATCAATGCAATCTGGAAGAGACAAAGGAGTTGCAAAGACAAGTCGATGAACTTATGGATAGAGGTATATTCGAGAAAGCATGAGCCATGCTCCATTCAAGCTCTTCTCATGCCCAAAAAGGATCGTTCATTCAGAATGTATGTTGATAGATGAGCCATCAACAACATCACTATTAGGTATAAATACCTCATACCTAGACTTGATGATATGCTTGATGAATTATATGGTTCTACTGTGTTCTCGAAAAAAGACTTGTGAAGTGACCATCACTAGATTAGAATGCCAGAAGGTGATGAATGAAAGATGGCTTTCAAAACTAAAGGGAGGCCTTTGTGAATTTTTGGCTATGCCGTTCGGATTATCGAATGCTCCAAGTACTTTCATGAGGCTTATGAATGGGGTTCTTCGTTCCTTTATTGGTCGATTTGTGATTTGTTTTTTGATGATATTCTTGTTTATAGAAGGAACGAGAAGGAGCGTGTATCTCATTTGATGCAAGTTTTCAAAGTCTTGAGAGAATAAAAATTCTATGCTAAAATGAAGAAATGTGAGTTATTCTCTTCAAAACATCGTATTCCTTGGCTATGTTGTTTCAAAAGATGGGATCTTCGTCGATCAATCCAAGGTAAAAGCTATGAAGACTTGACCGGTTCCAAAGTCTATTTCTGATGTAAGGAGCTTCCATGGACTTGTCTCTTTTTAGCGATGATTTGTAGAGGATTTTAGTACCATCATGGCTCCAATCACCAAATGCACAAAGAAAGGTTCTTTAGAATAGACAAAGGCTACCCAAAACGCCTTTAAGGTGATCAAGCATAAACTTTGTAAATCCCATATTATTGCTCTTCTTGATTTCGATAAATTATTTGAAGTAGAATGTGACGCAAATGGAGTTGGCATTGGCGCTGTTTTTGTACAAGCCCAAAAACCTTTGGCATGTTTCAATGAGAAGTTGACAAATTCAAAGAAGAACTTTTCAACTTATGAAAATGAGTTCTATGCCATTGTTAGAGCTCCTGAAATATCTATATAAAAGTTGGAACAAAGAGGGAATATGCTAACTTATCATGAGATCAATGCGCAATTAGAACCAAATCAAGAAGTTCAAATTTAAGAACAGGCATGTAACGCATTTTAATTTCCCAATAGGTTATTTCCATGATGGAGGACCAAATTTCAACTAGTATCAAATATGAGAAAATTAGACCGTAATCAGGGTTGTACACCAGACACAAGTGATAAAAAAAATCATACATTAAATAGCCACGAGTTAAAGGAAAAACAAATTGAAATATTCAGAAGTTATACTCTCTCAAAGGAGATAAGCAAAAGGATGCAAGTAATCAAAAAGTCTCAAGGACAAATAGAAGAAGTAATATATGCAGAGAGAGTAAAAATGAGAACGTTACTGCTTTTCCAAACAGCTAAAGAACAGATGCGGTCCACTTCCTGCGGGCACAATATCTTCAACAATTCGACGGAAAACATCATGTAAGGACTGCAGTATCGCCACACGAAAGAACATTACTCTTCTCATGGACCTCTCGTTGCTTAATAATAATAACAACAACAATAACAATAATAATCATAATAATTATTTTTGCCACATATACCTGAACATAAACAAATGATAGTGACAATTGTGTCGAAACTGTTTCACCCGCATGCAAAATCTAGCTGCCTATGGGACCGATTACTAGCAAAAGATAACTTTGCTCCATGCCATCTGAGGTAAGTTGAAAGCATCCTAGAACGATGCGATCAGGACAAACCCACTTGATAGAATCCACTGACAACATAGTACAAGAAATTTTCAGTATTGGAGAAATCAAATCAACATGGTAGGAAAATAACCGAGGCATCAAATCTTAGGGTATAATCAAACTATAAAGCACATAAGTCTATTCTTACTTACCATCAAATATAATAAACCCCAACAGCCCCCCAAGTGGTAGATGCAAATTGAGGTAGGACCTTCTGAAAGGCAAGTCCTGCTGACAAGTCTACAGGTCAAAGTCACAACCTGCTTTCTAAAGTAACCTAAAGAGAAGTACTGCATTTGACATAATGATCTTATGCACACTCAAGCGTTTTTTATTTCTTCAATAAGCGATGAACACAAAAATTCATATTGTCTCTTGGATCTTTGCAATTTGAAAAGGCCATCTTCAAGCATAGTTTTGAAAGCCAGGTTTTTCTTGTAGAGAAGGAACCACCAGAAACAAAGGAGATTCTACAAAAACCCTTGAAACAATGTCAAAACTTGCTTTTGAAGAAATTTACCAAGAAAATATACAGAATCTCTGCATCGTGAAAAACATTAATAACCCTTGAAGCCGGACAACTCAGGTGCTAAGAAATAATTGTACATTAGTCTAATTAAGATAGTTAATTCATTTCTTGTAAAGAGGAAATTTTGATATGTTGTAGTGGTGCAGCCTGCAGGTTGCCTGCAAATGCTTCGAGGACATAACAAGTTATCTCACTCATCTGTCTACAATAAGAGATCCCTGTGTTTTCTAAAGGTTTCAATGTTCCATCGAATCCTGTCCCTTGGTTTCCTTAGAGACTAAAGAAGTGCTGTCCATAAAGTCCTATCTTCTGCTTTTCCCTCATTCTAGGCCCACGAAGTAATAATAACAACAAAATATGGGAAGGGCCTTGCTGATAGACAAATGATGGTAAAAGTAATTCCAACTGCCGCTGTTTACCCGGCTATGAAATCCTAAGTGAAAATGAACTGACATCTGTAGATGATGGCATCACATTATTAGAAAAAAAATATGCTGACAATTCTGTGGAGATGATATGGGAACATCTCAGTTCAAATTTCGCCGTCTATAATCATTTCACATGGACAAACAACCTGAATACCAGTTGTCAGAAAGAGAATTTGACAAATAACTCCTTTTGGAACTTTTCCTAATTTGGTCTACCATACCATAGGAACCTTAAAGACCAAAGTTATTCCTCAGAGTTCAAGTGTGAACAGATCCATATATGAGAAAAACAACCCTTGCACGTGCAATTATGCAGCGAACCTTATCTGAAGGACCATATTAACAATCCAAAATCCAACCTCAGTGAAAAATAAAGCATGAAAGATCGTCTTCCAACTAACCTCTTGCTCAGGGTTATAGGAAGGTATGCCTTTAGATGACAAATTATGAGCAAACTGCCAGACAAACATCTGAATTTGAACATAGAGTCAATGTACCTTTCATGCTAAAGTCATCAGAATTTCCTGTCCATGGTTAGAGTAACAAATCGATGTGCGACTCCTCATTTAATTTGGATGAAAGAATGCTTAGCTTGTCATTCCTTGCCACGGCTATATAATCAAATCTTGGACTGCAGTCAACTAAACGGAGAAATGTGTAAACAGAGAATGAAGAATAATTAAAATGATTTTGTTAATTATTTGTGTATATTTTGAGGTTTTACCGTCCAAACAAATAACTAATATGCCATAAAGCAGCGTTAAATGTACAGAAAGTACTTTAATTAACTAGACGAAACATGATGGTTAAAGTACTCTATAAGCATACTTTGAGAAAGTCGTTCCAGAGCTCATTCCAATATGAAAGAGTAATAGAATGATATAATCGTCTGTTCGATCCAATTATGGAATTTTCAGCAACAGATTTTCTTGGATCAGATAACCATCAAGGTGTCTACAATCTCCCATAACCACACAACGTAAATGAGACAGAATGCTAGGAGAAAGCTAAGCATCAGCTTCACGTCAACTCATCCTGCCACATAAAAAAGGCTATTTGGTGGAACTTTCCAACTTTAATCAAGGCTCAACAGATGCACCAGCATTTGGAGTGTATATGGTTTAGTTCATCCTCCAAAATCCAAATAAACATCACCAGATAAGTTGTTCTCTCAAACTCAAAGGGAGATAATAACATATTGAAATAATTAATTTTCTTCAGCAAGAATTGATACTACAGTAAAATGAAAACCACAAACCAAGCAGCATTAACATGCAACAAATAAGCATACGGCAAAAAGTAGCATTGCAGAAGGTAAATTGAAAGAACTTTACCAAACTAGACAAAACCTAATGGTTAAGGTACTCTATAAGGATACTAGGTGAAACACAGAACAAGATTCATTCCAGATCTCATCACAGTGTATGTAAATACATTGACCGACACAACGCTATGTTTGATCCAATTATGGAACTTTCAGTAGCAGACTTTTTTGAACGAGGGAGCCATGGCAGGTGAACGCTCACCATAAACAAAGAATATAAATGAAGACAGCATGCTAATTATATATAAAGACTGAACGCAAGCTTCACGTCAACTATACAAGAAATAAATGATATCCTATGGTACTTTCTGTTGAAAGAGAGAGTATTCTGTGTATTGTATTCACTTAATCTGAAAAAGATTACAAGAATACATACATATATATATATATATATATATATATATATATATATATATATGAGTAACCCTCTCAAGATTAAGTATTAACTACTTTACCCTTATTATTATTTCCTAACACTCCCCCTCAAGTTGGGATGTAGATATCAAACAATCCCAACTTGTTACATAAAAAATTCATTCTATTTCCTCGTAAAGACTTGGTAAAAATATATGCAAGCTGATCCTCTGTTCTTGTATGTTGAAGAGTGATCTCTCCTTTATGAACTTTTTCCCGTATAAAGTGACAATCGACCTCAATGTGCTTGGTTCGCTCATGGAAGACAGGATTGTTTGCAATATGAATAGCTAATTGATTGTCACAATATAATATCGATGGTTCTAATGTTGACATCCCAATTTCTAACAATAACATCATCAACCAGAGCAATTCACTAGTCACATGTGCCATTGCTCTATATTCTACTTATGCACTTGATCGAGAAACCACATGTTGTTTCTTGCTCTTCTAGGCAACTAAATTACCTCCAATAAATACACAATAACCTGATGTAGATCTCCTACTAGTAGAACATCCAGCCCAATCCGCATCAGAAAAACTTGTGGTAACCAAATGGCCATAATTCTTGAAAATTAGTCCTTTACCTGGTGCTCATTTCAAGTATTTGATAATTCGAAGCACAGCATCCCAGTGAGTAGTTCAAGGAGAACCCATGAATTGACTTATAACACTAACAGCAAAAGATATATCAGGTCTCGTGACGGTAAGATATTCAACTTACCAACTACTCTCCGATATTTCATTGGGTCATGTAATAATTCTCCATCTTCTGCATCAAGTTTCACATTGGGTTCCATAGGAGTATCAACTGGTTTTGCTCCAACAAGTCCAACCTCATCAAGAATGTCAAGAACATATTTTCTCTGGGTTAAATTTAAACCTGTATGCGAGTAAGCAACCTCAAAACCTAGGAAATACCGCAAACGTCCCATATCCTTAGTATTAAACTATGTATGCATAAGTAGTTTTGAGTCGTTGAATACCATCTGAATCACTGCCAATAATGATAATATCATCCACATACACCACTAGAAGAATACAACTAGCTGATGAGACAGAACTGAAAATTGAATGGTCTACTTGACAACGCTTTAATCCAAACTTGATAACAACATCACTAAACTTACCAAACCAAGCACGAGGAGATTGCTTGAGTCCATACAATGCGTTATGTAAATGACATACCAGATTCTCCCCTTAAGCAACAAATCCAAGTGATTGCTCCATATACACCTTTTCAGTCAAATCACCATGTAGGAACGCATTCTTGATATCTAATTGATGAAGAAACCATCCAAAGCGCGCTATGAGAGAAATAAAGACACGAACAAATGAAATTTTGGCTATAGGAGAAAAAGTGTCAACATAATCAACACCATATGTTTGAGTATATCAATTGGTGAACAAACGTGCCTTCAGTCGATCTATGGTGCCATCAGGGTGGACCTTAATTGTGAAAACCCAACGACAACTAATAGGTTGCTTTCCCACAAGAAGGGTAGTGAGCTCCTAAGTGTGATTCTCAATGAGTGTTTTCATTTCATCCTCCATGGCTTGTCTCCAACCAGGATGAGCAAAGCTTCAATAACACTTCTAGGCACAGAAACAGAGGACAAGGACGTGACAAAAGTAGAGAAGGTAGGGGATAAACGATCATAAGACATAAAGTTGCTAATAGGATGATGAGTTTGAAGACAATCAGACAAACCAGAATAAAGTGTATAATAATCGACAGGACGTCCAACGCAAGAACGTGTACCTTTTCTAGTAGCAATGGGTTGACCAGGATTAAGAATAGGATTAGGATTAAAGGATGACACAGCAACTGATGAGGGATCAGATGAATCGAGTGATGGTCATACTACTGTAATGGGAGCTGTTCGTCGTCTATGGTAAGTTTGATCAACAAACTGAAATCCTATTGATGATCCAAGAGTGCCCGATGATCCAAGGTGATCCAAAAGTGCCCGAGTCGCCACGCGGTCACGATCCCAATCGATCGGCCTGTGACAAGTGGTATTAGAGCAAATGAGAGATCCGTTTCTAAAGATTGAGGAGCACCAACTGTTCGAGAGAATGTTGAGCCAAGAAGCTGTCATGGATGGAGAGGCCGTTCAAGTCAAGGAGACTGGCGGCCAAACAAAGAAAAGAGAAGCCTCGATGGACGCCGTAACCGCACTTGATGAGAAGCTCGCGAAGGTCCAGAGTGCCATGGTTGAGTTCATGGAAGGACTCGATGATGTGAGAGACCGCATCATGGAGGTTAAGGTCTCGCTCCGTGAAGACTTCATGACCGGCATCAACCAAGCTATAGCTCCACTGCACGACAAGGACAAAGCCCTTGAAGCGTTGATTGATGTATTGAAGGAGCGTGTCCAAGTGATCGAGGAAGTAAGCCATTGTAGGGATGAGGTCGAAGCCATGAAGGCGGAGATCCAAGAGGCGGAGATCCAAGGGCTCAAGATCGAGCTCGCCAATGGGTCGATGCCTACTCAAGCAGTGCCCAAGCTAGAGGTGTCGAAACCCAAGGAGGTGGACAATTTTTTTTGGAGCATGGAATATCGGTGCCGTCAACATTCAAGACGAGTTGATCAAGGTAAGAATCGCTTCAATGTTCCTTACTAATACTGCAATGTTTGGTGGTGCAATAGGTGTGACAAGACCAAGCGTGGCGCCGATCCCGTGGACACATGGGATGACTTCGTAAGGGAGTTTCGAGATTACTTCTTCCCCGAGTTTGCTCAACAAGAAGCCCGTAGCAAGCTCCATAGCCTCGAACAAAGGGGCACAATCAGAGAATACGTGAAAGAGTTCACGGAGCTCAAACTCCAAATCCGCAATCTAAGAGAGGATGAGGCTCTCGGAGTGTTCATGGATGGACTCAAGCCGTGGGCACAACTCGAGCTCAAGCGATGGGACGTGAGGAGTCTCGCGAGAGCGCTAAGTGTGGCCGAATCCCTCATCGACCTCACCAAGGCTAAGTCAAAGAACCGAGCAAGGGATTGGAGGTCGGATTGATCCTCAAAGGACAAAGGTGGAAGCACTCCCCGTGCACCGAAAGATCAAGGCGATCGAGTCAAGACATGGGGAGAAGGATCTTCCAAGCCGTCTTCCTTCCAAAAGGGCTGACCCCAAACGAACTATACGACGAGTAAGCTCGATCAACCCCCGCCTTCTCCTTACTTCATTTGCAAAGGTCCGCATTAGACCCAAAAGTGCCCAAAGAAGGGGAAGATCAATGCCCTCCTTGCCATCGAAGAGGAGGAGGAGGAGCCCAAAGAAGAGAAGTGGCAAATCTGACTTGGAATCGTGAAGGTTGTCAACACTGTCCAAGCGCGATCGCCGTCTAAAGAGAAAGAAGCTACCTCGAACACGGACATGTTCTTCATGGAGGTCGAAGTGTGCAGTTGAACGCTATACGCCTTGGTTTACACTGGAGCCTCGAACATGTTTATGTCCACCGAGGTGGCAAAAGCCTTGGGACTTTGCGTGGAGCCAACTGGGAAATCATTCAAGACCGTCAACTTGGATGGGCTTAATGGCGTAGGATCGACTCCCGACATGGACGTCCGAATCAGTGGATGGAAGGGCAAGCTATCATTCAAGATAATTCCTTTCGACGATTATGATCTCATTTTGGGAATGCAATTTTTCCATAGCGTGAGGTCCATGATCATCATGAGGACCAAGTGCATCATGATCCTTGATCCAAAATGCCCAGCGATGATCCCCATGATGAAAGGAGTGATCAACACCAAGACCATCGCTAAAATGCGAAAGACTAGAGAATTCGATCGAAAATCGACTGCTCGACCATAAGGGTTGGCAAGGGTCAATACCACACTATTATATATCAATTAGCGAACGGATATAAGTCGATTCAATGGAAGTACGTAGTCGAATTGTGGGTGGTTCCGCACGATTATGATATTCGAGTCGAATGACAATAAACCGATTTTCTATTGATATTGTACTCAGGATACATAATTGTACCTCGCGATTACATGACAACCGAGGGTCATCTATGATTCAAAGATGCACAAACGTGGGTTGAAAATTATTGACCACGGGTCAAACGCGCTAAAATCCTTAAAAGCTACCCGATAGATTAGGTCGTACTAAAGTCGCATCCGATCGATTTTAACCACGAAATTCAATTCGGTTTCGGGAATCGAACGTTCAAGCGTGTTACGATTTAATTATTGGATGTCATCTCATCTTTCGTTGAATTTTCAATGAGTCCAAAATTTTACGGAAAAAATGATTTTTTGACAAAAAGAAAAAGGAAATGAAATTCGGATGGGGAAGAAAATTGGAATTTTTCTACCCCAAAAAGCTTTAATTTTGGGAAATTAGAGTTAAAATTTGATTGGGAGACTATAGATGAGCTTAGGAGACTTTGTGGCTTGTGTGATGATGTAAAACGTGAGATATATTCCTAAGGGCCTTTGATTGGTTGCTTTATTTCATTCTCTCTCTCTCGAGCGTGAAGGCCCCCTTCTACCCATTTCTTCTTCCTTCCCCACGATCCTTCCTCCTCACGCCTTCACCCCTCCCCTTCATTTTCTCCCTTCCTTTCTCTTCTGCCGCCAGCCCCATTTCCTTTCCAGCTTGATCTATTCCATTTCGTTTCATTTTTCTGCCGCTATCACCCCAGCACATCCACCATCACCCACCATCCATCTTCACTTCACGCACGCTCCACCATCAACCTACCAGCACCATCACGCCATCACCGCAGCTCCACCCACCAGCAGCTCCATCGTCACCCCAGCGCCACCATCACCACATCACCACCCGCCCGTTTCACCACCTCACCACCGTCCACTTCACCCTTACACAGCCACCACCCCTCACGCCCAGCCACCACCACACCAGCGTCTCCGCCCACCAGCAACACCACCAAGCTGAGCCCTTCCTCCTTAGCCGAGGGCTTGAAAGACCGCCACTGCTGCCATTGAGCCCCATTCGATCCGCGAGTGGCACATCCTCGACACCATCGCGTCACTGTCACCGCGAGCCTGCTGCCGTCGAAAACCCGTGAGTTAACTTCCTAATCTTTGATTAGGCCGTTAATTGCGTTTAGGGATGGTTAGATTAGTGCTAATGAGGGTTAGTCTTAGTTAAGCTTAGTTTAGTTTTAATTGCTATAAAGAATGGTTTAGGTTAAATTTAATTATGATTAGTGTAAGTAATCTCGATTGGTTTAATTAAATGTGTTTAGATTAATTAATTGTGTTTCGCTTGATTAATCATAACTTATTTAATTAATTACAATTAGCGTAATTAGTGACGGATTAGCCATTACGTAGAATGTTATGCTCGTTTTCTTGGATGAGATTATGTGTGATTTTGATTGTTTGCACGTATGATATTATGTGTTTGATTGTTCTATGGTAAGTTCCGATTTTATTACAAAAGATGGCTTTATAGGCTATTAAATAGAAAAAAAAAATGAGGTGTCAAGTTTGGACGCCAAATTTTATGTGCTCAATAAAACAATGGGGTTTTGAAATAGAAGTGTGCAAAGTTTGACGTGTTGATTTCAAATAGGTGACCACGTACGGATTTCTTTCCGAGAGTTTTAAAGAAAAAAAAAAAAGGGGGTTGCCAGGTTTATTATTTGAAAAGGAAGTATGGTGTTCTTGGCTAAATGTGCGCTTGAGTGGTCATTAAATTAAACTTGTCACCCAACGGGAGTTTGGGGACGATGCCCGATTTTATTGAATGCCCGGCAGGAGTCCGGATGCCGAGTCGCGGTTGAGGCCAGACTGAAGCTCCTTTATGGAATGCCGTTTGGGCGGGAGTCCTAGACAATACCGTGCTCGACGGGGCGGGATGATGCCCGGTTACGCCGGAAGACCACCGACACTTGTGTTGACCATGGCCCGAGGGGTTGTAATAATTGGAACACGTGTGTCGAGAATGCGCGTGAAATTCTCGTATGTGTTCTGATTGTTATTTATGTTCGTTACTCTATTATTAATGTATGAGACGTGCTAATGTACAGGGATGTGCCAAGGCGAGGTGAGTTTATGTGTGTGGCGCGTGCTTAGGCCGCCTTCGAAGCAAATTCACGCCTTAATCGAGGTTTAGGGATTTTAACTCGCTGAGATTTATCTCACCCCATCGTTGTCAAACATTTTCAGGTCCGTAGTATGGGGAGTTTCTGGTACGATTCAGGGTCCCCTAGGATCTCCCTGGGATATAGAGGTAGAGACCACTCTCTATCCTATCCTTGGGACCGATCGATTTTGCGAGTTGGTGGTTACGACATTATGGGTCGACAAGGGCTTTGTACATGTGGTGTCCCACAATTTTAAGGCATGGTTCATTAGGGAGGCGAACGACAATAGGATTGGTCCCCTGCAAGGTTTTGATGGATCGCTCGTTGGATATGTGGATGGGCCAGTAGGCAACCCCATGGACATCGACATTCCTGACGGTATCGTTGTGAATCTGGATTCCAAGCCAAAGGGGCCCGAGGAGCTGGAACCACCTGACGCCGTGCACGATTTTGCGCCTGGGTATTAGGGCGGATGTTTGGAGTTGGTGTAGTTAGGAGTTAACCCTGACCTTTTGACCCTTTTTGTTTATAGGTCACATAGAAGTTTTGTGTTGTGGTAGGCTTGTATATATTAAACTCCTTGGGTTAACCTATGGATAATAAATCGTAGTTTGTGGGAAATTGTGGTTGTGTTTTACTATCCCTATTGTTGTTGGTTGACTGGGTGTTTATATTATGTCACTTTCGCATGCGTTTAAATCGAAAGATAAAAAGAATGGGTCGACAACACATCTTGAGACGTCGCATTTTTAATCGACTGTTGAGGGATGTTCACATACTTGAGGTTCGGGGTGTGACAGTCGGAGGGGCCGGTGACGGTCACCGGCCCCGGGCGAGGGTGGGCGAGGTCTCACCGACCCCAAGCAAGGGCCGGCGACCCTCGCCAAGCTCGAGCGAGGGTGCCTAGATTTGGGCACACCAGCCCTCATGAGGGGCCGGGCGACCATCGCCCACCCCGGGCAAGGCCTCATCAACCTCGCGAGGGGCTCGTTGAGATTTGGCGATCCTTGCCAGCCCCCTGTGAGGGCTGACAAGGCCTCGCCTTGGGCAGGCGATGGCCTCTCATGAGGGCTAGCGATGCCTCGCCTAGGGCGATCAACGGCCGCCAGCCCCCGCGAGGGCCGGCCTCTCGCGAGGGCTAACGATGCCTCGCTTAGGGTAGGCAACGGCCACTGGCCCCCCGAGAGGGCCGGCGTGCCTAGATCTAGGCACCCTCACTTGAGCTTGGCGAGGGTTGCCAGCCCTCGCCCTGGGGCCGGTAAGGCCTCATCCACCCTTGCCTAGGGCCGGCAACGGTTGCCGGCCCCTCCGGCGGTGGGTAGCGGCGAAGGAAGCGCCTGCCCATTATTTATTTATTTGTTTTTTGAATTGTTTTGTTGCTTAAATAAATTTTCGATTTTCTTTTCTAGATTTTAAATCTAATTTGAATAAAAATAATTTTAAAAAGTCACATGGAAAATAAAAATTCATTTTAAATGCCACGTCCGCGCCACGTTAGCATTTTCCGTAAAAAGTTGACAATGTTAACTTTAGCACTCGATTAAACCAATTTGACAAGTTTTAGGACTTAATTACACTTTTTACAAATTTTAGAACTTAATTGCATTTTCGTTATAAGTTTTAGAACTTCTATTGCATTTATTCCTTTGTTAAAATACTCTTTTAGAAGGGGGTTTGGTAAACACATAGCAAGCTGTTCTTCGCTTCGAACATAAAGAGTCTCAAATAGTTGTCTTGAACTTTCTCTCTAACAAAATGACAGTTGACTTCTATGTATTTTGTTCTTTCATGGAAGACCAGATTTGATGCAATGTGAGTTGCTGCTTGGTTATCACAAAATAGCTTCATAGAAGCAAGAGGTCCTTCAAGACCCAAGTCACTCAATAGCAAACGAAGCCAGACCAATTCACATGTGGCAGATGCCATAGCTATATTCTGCTTCGGCGCTCAAATGAGCAATCACACTGTTTTTTGCTTTTCCACATAATGAAATTACCTCCCACAAGAGTACAAAAACCGGTGGTGGACCTCCTATCAATGGGACCAGCCCAATCAGCATAAGCATATCCTACAATCTCATAATTAGGCGTTCGTATCAAATGTGCTAACAATCGTACTAAGCGAAGGCGAACAAGCAACGATTCCTCATGAGCTTGGCCAGATCGAGTGAGAAAAGTAGGCGGTCCTTGTGTCGGTTGGTATCATAATGCTGGTTATCTTGTGGTGGCGTCTTGGATAAATCGGGACGGGCCTTCTTTCTGAAGGTCGCTTTCTGGTGTTTGTCTACAGCTCTATCACACAACCCGTTACCTTAACCAAGACCAGACCGCTGATCCTTGCTTTTTGCTTTTAGTTTTTATTGAATGGAGCCTTGATGATCACCATGTCAACCTCAACCATTATAATGAAGTTCAGCAACTACCTAGATCATTCTGGTCTTGATTTTTGTCGAGGCATTCAAGAAACACATCTCTAGAATTTGTGTTATTTTGGTCACTCTTCAATCGTAAGGCAATTGTGGGGGGAGGAGCCATACACGGTTCAACTTTTTTGGCGTAAAGGGAACTCAAGTATAAATTTTCAGCACTATGCAACTAAGAGAGAGATTTTGGAATTAGTAGCTAGGTAAAAGCAGTATATCCTAGACATTTGATTGTTGCAGGCGAAAATACAAGGTAAGAGGACATAAAATCCTACCAACTTGCAATTGCAAAGCGATCATTTATGTTTACTTCCGATGTTTATCTATATTGTACAGATGCAAAATCCTTGAGAAACCATGACAAGGATGATATGGTTCTGTTTCTACCTCCGGTTATAGCAATCCTAATAAATCATGTATTAATGAAAGTAATTATAAAACCCTACCAACTTTCCTCTCTGGTTGATTGGTTATTAGTCTAGCTGTTGCAAACTCGGAAGATTTGAAGTTGACTTCACCGGCAGCACACTTCTTTCCTTTTGTTAAATCAGGAAACAGTGGAACTGACTTCCTCTCAGGCTTCAACTCCAAGGGATATCGTCTTCCGCTTTTGATGGCGACTCACTCAAAAGGATCACGTCTATGGCACCACAAAAAGCTCAACACACATCAGTCTCTGTAGCACAAGTGAGTTGAAGAGGCCCAACATGTTGACAACAAATTTGATAAGGCAAAGCACAATTAACAAAATAACTATGAGAGGCAAAGGAGAATACCTCGCGACACAAAACACACTGAGCTTTCCTTCCAGAGAAAGACACCAAAGGATGCAAATCGGGTTAACATGAAACTCCTCTTGTTGATGGAAACTAAGTATATCGGAATACTCATGCAGGGGTAACTCTTCAGTGCAAAGCCCCAGTATTGAATTGTCATCACCATTTTCTGACCATAATGGAATTTGTAAATCTCCTTAGTACAGATTGCAACATACAGCAAATAAGAAAATAAAAGTGCATGAAGAGAAACCAAAAAACAATAGGAGGCTGTCCTCTGCATAGGTTAATAAATGTAACACAGCCCCACCTTTTTTGTTTACGCTCAACTGACAATACACTATGTTGACTTAAATCTTGCAGAAACAATCAATATAGCCAACTACTCTACCATAGAGCCACCTAGGAAAATGAGAGATCCAATCATTTTGAAAAGCTTCATATAGGAATCCTCCACTAACGCCATTCACTCTGTCTGATCAACAAGAATGTTAACCACAAATAGTTTTTTTTTTTTTTAGTTTATCAGAAACCACAAATAGTTTGAAACAGTAGAGATTGCCCAAGTGAAGGAATACATGGTTATCTTGTCCTTATGACAACATTAGCACTTTCAGAACAGTGAATGTACCAAGTACGTATCTAATCTTCCAAAATAAACGATTGTCAACACAGACTAACTAGCAAATCATGTATGAAAGAAAGCAATTATAAATTTCTACATAGATCTTGGAAGCCAGTCATCTCGGTCAAT
This sequence comes from Eucalyptus albens, assembly GCA_014182695.1. Taxonomy (NCBI): domain Eukaryota; kingdom Viridiplantae; phylum Streptophyta; class Magnoliopsida; order Myrtales; family Myrtaceae; genus Eucalyptus; species Eucalyptus albens. The sequence goes on along the minus strand of CM024655.1, from coordinate 25,316,431 downwards.
ATAGACACGTGCCATCTGCTCACGATGACGCCAATCAAACAGGACAATGTGCTCGTCCACATTTTTTCGGTTAGCTGCAATTGCAAAATTGCTGAAATTATGGAGAAGAAAAGAGGTTAGCCTTCACATACCACCACCCTCAGCGGCGCAGCTGGCTTGGGCTCTTTCCTCCTCAGGAAGGGGAAAAGTTTGAATCCCAGAGGCGGCGTTAGGGATTCTTACCTGAAGTACTGTGATGGTTGGTTGTGCAGTCGCTCCAGTTGCTCCCTCAGGGTTTGCTTGCCGGCTGTCGGCTCACGGAGTTCCCTAGGTTACCAAAAAAAAAAAGAGGTTAGCCTTCACTTGCTATGCAAGATAGTTTCCTTGGGTACTGCAGAAGGAAAAAGTGAAGTTACTAATTTCTGACAGTATTACTGGAAGTCAAATATCTATATATAAGTAGGAATAAAGAGGGAATATGTCAGTTTAACTTTCTCATGAGATCAATGCACAATTAGACCAAATCAAGAAGTTCAAATTTACGAACAGGCATGTAACTCATGTTAATTTGTGAATGGGTTATTTCCATGATGGAAGACCAAATTTCGACTAGTATCAACATGGGAAAATTAGACCGTAATCAAGGCTGTACACCGGACACAAGTGATAAAAAATCATGTATTAAATAGCCACGGGTTAAAAGAAAAACAAATTGAAATATTCAGAAGTTATAATCTCTCAAAGGAGATAAGCAAAAGGGATGCAAGTAATCAGAGTCTCAAGGACAAATAGAATAAGTAATATATGCAGATAGAGTAAAAATGAGAACATTACTGTTCTGGCAAACAGCTAAAGAACAGATGCGGTCCACTTCTTGCGGGCATAATATCTTCAACAATTCCAGGGAAAACATCATGAAAGGACTGCAGTACCACCAAACAAAAGAACATTACTCTTCTCATGAACCTCCCTCGCTCCTTAATAATAATAACAACAATAATAACAATAATAATCATAATAATAATCATAATAGTAATTTTTGCCAAATATACCTGAACGTTATCCGCAGCCAAAATCTCGGGGACTCTGAGACTGATTACTAGCAAAAGATAACTTTCTTCCATGCCATCTGAGGTACGTTGAAAGCATCCTAGAATGATGCGATCGAGACAATCCCACTTGAGAGAATCCACTGACAACATAGTACAAGAAATTTTCAGTATTGGAGAAATCAAATCAACGTGGTGGGAAAATAACCAAGACAAAATCTTAGGGTATAATCAAACTATAAAGCACATAAATCTATCCTTACATACCACTAAATATAATACCCCCCTGCTTTAATTGGAAAATCCAAAACAAAGAATAAGTCAAGCTGGATTTGACCAAATGAAAGTGGTAAATGCAAATTGAGGTAGTCAAAAAGGTAAATGGAAATCGACCTTCTGAAAGGCAAGTCCTGCTGACAAGTCCTAACACAGGTCAAGTCACAACCTGCTTTCTAAGTGACCTAAAGAGAAGTACTGCATTTGACGTAATGACCTTATGCACACTTAAGCGTTTTTTATTTCTCTAAAAAGCGATGGACATAAAAATTCATATTGTCTCTTGGATCTTTGCATTTTGAAAGGCCATCTTTAAGCATAGTTTTGAAAGCTTGGATCTTCCTCGTAGAGAAGGAACCACCAGAAACAAAGGAGATTCTACAAAAACCCATGAAACAATGTCAAAACTTGCTTTTGAAGAAATTAACCGAGAAAAAATACAGATAATCTCTGTATTGTGAAAAACATTAATAACACTCGAAGCTGGACGACTCAGGCGCTGAGAAATAATTGTACAATAGTCTAATTAAGATTGCTGACTCGTTTCTTGTAAAGAGAAAATTTTGATATGTTGTGGTGGTGCAGCCTGCAGGCTGCCAGTAAATGCTTCAAGGACATAACAAGTTATCTCACTCATCTGTCTACAACAAGAGATCCCTGTTTTTTCTAAAGGTTTCGATGTTCCATCAAATCCGGTCCCTTGGTTTCATTAGAGACTAAAGAAGTGCTGTCCATGCAGTCCTATCTTCTGCTTTTCCCTTGTTCTAGGCCCACAAAGTAATAATAACGACCAAATATGGGAAGGGCCTTGCTGATAGACAAATGATGGTAAAAGTAAATTCCAACCGCCGCTGTTTACCCGGCTATGAAGTCCTAAGCGACAATGAACTGACATCTGCAGATGATGGCATTGCATTATAAAAAAAATATGCTGACAATTCTGTTGAAATGATATGGGAAAATCTCAGTTCAAATTTTGCTGTTTAGAATCATCTCACATGGACAAACAACCTGAATACCATTTGTCAGAAAGAGAATTTGACAAATAACTCCTTTTGGAACTTTTCTTAATTTGGTCTACTATACCATAGAAACCTTAAAGACCAAAGTCATTCCTCAGAAAAAAGTCAAGTGTGAACAGAATCCATATATGAGAAAAACAACCCTTGCACGTGCAATTATGCAGCAAACCTTATCTGAAGGACCATATTAACAATCCAAAATCCAACCTCAGTGAAAAATAAAGCATGAAAGATCGTCTTCCAACTAACCTCTTGCTCAGGGTTAAAGGAAGGTATGCCTTCAGATGACAAATTATGAGCAAACTACCAGACACAAAAATCTGAATTTGAACATTGAGTCAATGTACCTTTCACACTAGAGTCATCAGAATTTCCCGTCCACGGTTGGAGTGACAATGCGATGTGGGACTCCACATTTAATCTGGGTGAAAGAATTCTTAGCTCATCATTCCTTGCCACGGCAATATAATCAACTCCTGGACTGCAGTCAACTATAAGGAGAAAGGTGTAAACAGAGAATGAAGAATAATTAGAATGATTTTGCTAATTATTTGTGTATATTTTAAGGTTTTACAGTCCAAACAAATAACTAATAACGCCATAAAGCAGCGTTAAAGTATAACTGAAAGAACTTTCATAAACTAGACAAAACACGATGGTTAAAATACTCTATAGGCATACTTTGAGACAGTAGTTCCAGAGCTCATTCCAGTATAAAAGAATAATAGAATGATACAATCGTCTGTTTGATCCAATTATGGAATTTTCAGCAACAGATTTTCTTGGATCAGATAACCATCAAGGTGTCAACAATCTCCCATAACCAGACAACGTAAATCTAAGAGAAAGCTAACCATAAGCTTCCGTCAACTCATCCTGCCGCATAAGAAAAGCTATTCAGTGGAACTTTCCAACTTTAATCAAGGCTCAACAGATGCACCAGCATTTGGAGTATATATAGTCTAGTTGATCCCCCAAACTCCATATAAACATCACTAGATAAGTTGGTCTCTCAAACTCAAAGGGAGAAAATGACACATTGAAATAATCCATTTTCTTGAGCAAGAATTGATACTACAGTAATCCTTACCAAAAAAAAAAAAATTGATACTACAGTAAAATGAAAACCACAAACCAAGCAGCATTAACATGCGACAAATAAGCATACGGCATAGAATAGCATGGCAGAAGGTAAACAGAAAGAACTTTACCAAACTAGACAAAACATAATGCTTAAGGTACTCCATAAGGATACTTGGTGAAACACAGAGCAAGATTCATTCCAGCGCTCATCACAATGTATGTAAATACGCTGATCAACAATACGCTATGCTTGATCCAATTATGGAACTTTCAGCAGCAGACTTTTTTGAACCAGGGAGTCATCGCAGGTGAACACTCTTCATAAACAAAGAATATAAATGAAGACAGCATGCTAATTTTATATAAAGACTGAATGCAAGCTTCATGTCAACTATACAAGTAATAAAAGCTATTCTATGTTACTTTCAAACTTTTGTCAAGGCTCAACAGATGCAACAGCATTGGTAGCATGTACAAGTTAGTTTATCCTCCCAAAATCCAATAATCAGCAATAGGTAAGTCGGTCTCTCAAACTCAAGGGCAGAAAGACACACAGCGAAATAGAGTCCATTTTCTCGAGCATGAACTGATACTGAAAAAGAGTCACAAAGCAAACAAACGATGATAAGTAAGACAGCATAAAGCAGCATTGCAAATGGTAAACAGAAAGAGCTTCATCAAAGTAGACAAAAAAATGATGGTTAAGGTACTCTAGGAGAATAGTTTGTGAAAGCCACACCAAAGAGGTCATTGTAGCGTATACTGCAATGTCAGAACGATCAACAATACACCATGTTTCCTTCATATTTGTCTTTTTCCCGTTAATTTTATCTTTCCTTGGACATTTCTGATGTAATCTTCAGCTACTTCTGTGAAGTGCTCCTTTAATTGGCTTTGAACATGTTTTTCAAACTCTGTATAGTCTTCTGATTTTTTTTCCCCATGTACGTACTTGAATTCTTTTCTCACTAATATCCTTTATTATCAATCAAAAACGATCCACTGCATTTGATTCAATCAAGGAATCTTCAGCACCCAGATTTTCTTGGTTCAGATAGCCATCCCAGTTAAACAATCTCCCGTAAGCACACAATATAAATGAAGACAGCATGCTAATTTATTAGAGAAACACTAATTGCAAACTTCATGTCAACTCTGCCACACAAGAAAAGCTATTTGGTGGAACTTCAAATTTTCATAAATGCTCTAAGGATGCACACGCTTTCATTATATGTATAGTTCAGCTTATCCTTTAAGATACATATAATCAGCATTAAATCGGTCTCTCAAACTCAAAGGAAGAAAAGGACACATTGAAACAGAGTCCATGTTCTCGAGCATGAATTTATACCACAACAAAGACCCTGGAAATCAAGTGCAACAGAGACTGAAGTCTCTACAGCGCAACATTATTTTTAACTACCGCCCATAATAAGCAGAGGCTAATGGATGAAGTTCTTGATTGATAAAGCATACCTGCATCAACATTATCCATTAAAAACTCTAAAGATCCATCCATTCTCCCAACATACAGGTTCCCGCAACTTGACAGAAGAATGTATGAATGTTCATTTAGCCAACTCACATCCTTTACAGAACTTCCTCCATCTATCGTGCGAGATAAAAAAGGCTCTTGCTCCTGCACCATTGGAGAGCTCAATTAGGAGCAAACCCTTGTCAGCGTAGATGCGTTACTCCTCTATGAAGGCAGAAGAAAAGTCAAAGACAACATAACTTTATAGAATATAATTTGAAATGCAGAATTGCAAGAACTGTGCATGATGTTAACAGCGCACAAAGGAAGCTTTCTCTTTCCAATCACATGTCAAAGTGTTTAGATTCAATAGGTTTTAAGTCGCTATATGTGCTAGCATACCCACTAATTTGCGTACTAAGCCTAAGGAGAATAAAGATGGAGAAGGGGATAAAAAAGCATACTGCAAATAATCACCGTGTACTTCAAAATATGGTTCAAAAAGTGCATCAGATGTACAGAGACAATGATGGTCGATGTATGTACAACCTACTGAATCAGATTTATTCATAATTTTGTTATTTAGTGTATGACCCAAAAAATGAGGCTACAGCTAAACCAGGATATTAGAGCTCAAAGAGGCATCCACTTCTATAGGGCTAACGCACATATCTATTTTGGTTCATGATTCTGTCTTTACAATGGATAACCTGGCCCTATAATCATTTTGCAGATAATATAAATTGGGGATTGTAACTGACGATATCTCAAGTCCTAAAAGCCAAAAGAGCATATGGAGGAAAATGTCCAAAAAGCAGGGCCAGCCCTACCAACCCCTAATCTGTACTGGATTTAACGGCATAGAAATCACTTGCCAATTGGTCAGCGTCTAACAAGAGGTCTTGATGAACATGCTCAGAAAGGAGTCATGAGTTAAGTTCTTTTTAAGGTTCTCCACATGTAGGGAGTGTAGCTGGAATAGCAATTCTAGCCCCAAAAGTTCTGAGCCATGTTCTCATACAAAAATGATCTCACAAAAAGGACTCTGAACCAACCTGTCTGTAAAGCGATTCAACTGAGAACAAATTAACGGTTCCACCAACACAAGCTACAAGCGTCGAAGATTCAGGAGAAAGCGAGAGCAAGCAAACTCTCCCCACAGGAACCTCTACGATGGCCCTGCTCCTCGCGGATCGTTCCTCACCCTCCAAAACTGCCGACTTCACATCAGAGGTTTCCGCAACTACAAATCCTGCACAACAGAATACAATTAGCATCAAAATGCACTGCAGGCGATCAATTGAACGAACGTATAAAGATCTGTAACACACCGGAGGGGTGGGCCACGAAGAGGAGTCCGTACCGCTCGGAGACGGCGAGCGCCTGAGAGGGGAGGTATTCCCGGTCGTAAGGCATGGGATCGCCGTCTCCGCCGTTCCGGGGCATGACCGGAATCGGCTTGCCGCGTCGGAAGAAGTAGTAATCGTTGATAACCTCGTGCTCTCCTTCGACCGCGGGGTAGACCACGCCGTTTGACTCGATCGTCAGGGCCATGACGGAAGAAAGAGCTTAGCTCGATCGTGAAATTAGTAAGGATGGCTGAAGTTTGGAGTTACTACGAAAATGGTGCGAGCGAAGTGAAGGAACAGCTGAAGTTCGGGGCAAGTGAGTATAAATTCGTGGCTCGTGCTCTAGAAGGCTCGAAAAGATTACGGGTGCTACCCACGCGAATTGTCATTAAAAAATATAATTAAAATGGGGTATGAAACATTTAGCATAAATGCAACGTCATCTTAACTTGTCATTAACTGTAAAAGGTGCATACAGAACTAAAAATGAAATTTCAACATATACAATAAGAAACATTATATATCGTATATATTATATAATTTCTGAAATGTATATAAAAAAATTTATATTTATTACCAACTAATATAAGAAAATCTTTAAGTTGTGTTTAAAGAAGTCTGGTCTCCACTGAAAGATAAAGAGAGAAAGGAAGACCCTCTTTCCTTCACCCGTCTCTTCCTCCTTTCACAGCAGCCAAAGGCCTCCTCTCGAGAGAGAGAAAAGAGAGACGACACTGTTTGACCGACTTCAAGTCGTTCTTGGACTCTCCACACCCCCCTTAATCTAACCAATCGCCGAGAACGTGCTCCACTCCCCCATTTTCACCAATTTTTTTAATACGAAATAAACATTCATATTTGTTTACTAATATAACAAAAACTTTAAATTATGTATTTTTCTTATATGCATTTCAGAGATTGTATAATATATGCAATATATAAATCTTTTTTTCGATCTTTTTTTCTAACTGGTATTTGCGATTTGCTTTTGCATTTTGGTTCGGCATCGATATCCCGATATGGGTCCTGCCATTTCTCTCATTCTAGAAATTTCTGACTGCCGTGCATGTCTCGATGAACGGGGTTTATGGCAAAGTCGAGTCACGGGCACCGTTAGCTCGTCAAAATTCGATTTTTTTTCAAGTGATATTTGTGATTTGCTTGTGTGCTTTGAGTGATTAGTGGGAGTGTGGTGAAGAATTCATGATTCCTCCGGAGGGATGATCAGTTAATGCAGTTGCTCTGAGTTCTTCTTCTTCTTCTTCTTTTGGTTCTTGATTTTGAAGCTGCTCGTGGTGACTTCTTTTTAATCATTTGCAGGAGTTTCTGACAAAAATGAGATCTCAGTATAATGCATATGAAGATACTTTCGTCAATAAGATCAAAGGTATGTCACGTTTTACTTTGGGAAATTCAGTGTGAGACATGCCTAAGATGCGAGCTTTATTTATCTGCTTCTAGGACATAGTTTTGGACTGCAGCGTGAATTCTGTAGCCAGTGAAAAATTGGTCGGATAGGCGTTGATCGTTAAACTCATTTCGAAGGAGTGAGGAGGTTTGACCACAATTAATTTGGGATTTTGTAGCTGATGAGATGAAATTGTAAAGGAATAATACATCCGCCATGAAGAGTTTGTGGTTTTTGTCGGATCATGCTGGATTGACACATCTGAAAATGATCTGTAGGCCATAAGATAATTGAGCAGCATGTACAAATCATAATATAGGAGCCAGTCATTGGGTTAGTCTTGTTCATTCTCATGATGCACCGTCTCCTTTTAACAGATGAAGTCACGAGTGCAAGGGAACGTCCTGGAACAACTGTTGGGGTTTCTGTTGCAGCTGCCCTCCTCCTCTTGCGGGGTATGAGCGGTCGTCATCTGTGCAATAATCTCATAGTTTTTGTTAAGTACGGGATTCTAAAACCAGTCATTTTTCAAGGAGCTGTCCTTTTCACCCATGCTACATCTTTTTATCACTAGCTGTGTCAGATTTTTCTCCTGGCAATACATTCCATGTTTATACAACCAAGGATCTGTTTAATCACAAATAGTGATTACTCAGACATATGTGAAGGATGGAACCAATCAACCACTATTGTTCCCAGATCTGTCTGCCAGGTTCATGCTCAAGCAGAGAATTTGCTTCTTCTATGGAGATATTTAGTTTATTATTACTTAGGTTAGCATTTGTCTTGGAACATGGTTTTGGCTGACTGTTTACAACAATGTCATTTCAAGGATCGTCTAAGTTGAGCTTCTAGGTAAATAAAAATCTAATTACGATATATTAAACTATCGTCGTTTTATTCAAAGTCTTGATTATGAGGGCGATTGCCCTTCATCTACATTGGCATATGAAGAGGATTTGTGTGACTGTTACCCCCTCCCTTTTAGAAAAGAAAAGTTTTTCACGCACGAGGATTCCTAGTTAGGATGCAACTTTTTTTAGTTTACTGTTTCAAAAGGACAGTAGACAATTTTAAATGCTGCTATTTAATCCATTCTAACTTCTCCTTCCTCTGTCCTTGTATATCCTCTGCTTCTCATTGAAGCCTGGATGTTATTTGAAGATCCTTCTCCTCTTATTACATATGAGGAGGAGGAAGACACTTTTTTATTTTTACTGGCACACTATAGTAGCCACCGGGACTTACAGACTATCGCACATTTGTTAGCTCCAAATGTGTGAGGGCTTTTTGGGCGGGAAGACAGAGAGATGATGATGATGAGTGCCCTAGAGATGAAAACATTACGGGCTCGCAAATTACTAAGAATAAAGCAACTATGGTATATAACATTAAAATTCACAAACATAAATGTAAAGTACTATAATATCCGTAAATATCGTGTTATGAATACATATGGACAATTGAAGCGTTTGTCTTCAAACTACTATGGGAAAAAAACTCTGTTTTTTTTTTTTTTTTACTTTGTTGTGTTAGATTAAAAAATTCCTTTAATATAAAAGAGTTCAAAGTTAAGTAGTCAATAATGGAGAGAGAGGAGACGGATGAGGGGGATGAATTATTGCCCATGTGTTATGCTACTTTCACGAAGAAAGCTCCATAATCTTTACTTGCAACGAGTAGCGTCCAATTCTAGCAATTTACTATTCCAGGCGGCACATTCATAGACAAATTTAGAGACAATTTGTTGTGACGGTCTAGTTGATTGTTTTGTCAATTTCTTTTTATAAAAAAGGAAAAATTTACACAAATAATGCTAAATACTTTTCTCAATGTGCAATCAGATTGCAAGTATTTTGAGTCTAATGCAATCCATTCCTTCTGACCAAGCTCAAATAATTTTGCCAATGTGGTATGTGTAGGAATTCGACGTGTTGATTTTTTGAAACACTTTTTTTTTTCTAAATATTTCTATCTTGGTGCCCCATCAACCACTTCTGGCATTAAAAAGTGCTCCATCGAACTCTAATGGACTACATCATCAAATTTGATTAAGCAGTTGTTGAAAAATATTTGATTGCATCAGATTTAAAACATTTGAGGCTTAGTTGCACTTATTCAAATGTTTAGGATTAGACCGTATACTAGGCAAAACATGTAGAAACTTTGTGCAATTTTCACTAAGAAAAACCAATTTTAATAGACAAAGAGATATAGTTTATTTATTCGAATAGAAAAAGTTTCTAGAATCATATTGAACACTTTGAATAAGTTTGAGGGCTAAAGTATCTTTTTCCCTTACTTTTCCTATTATTATTTTTTTTTTTACACAGTGGCAGCACATATAGATTTATTAAATATTTAACTCTGCACCATCTGCGCAAGAGCATACTCCAATTTCATCGGATTCGAATATTAAATCACGAACAACACATAAATTCAAAACAAATGTTTATAGCTTACTGACAAGTAATAAGAGCATGTTAGTAAATAAAGTGCATCAATTTTATTCACAATGGTTACACATAATCTCACGCACACAAATATAAATAGTCGGGGTAGAATCCTAATATCGAGCCACATAGAGCACACGTGTCGGCACATCAACATTAATAAAAATGACTAATATCACTAGAAAACTCAAATTGATATACCCGTGTTACATTTATCCAAAAGTAATTTATGTACTATAAAAACTTCCAAACGAATACATATATTTACCCAAAATTAATTTTTAGGTCACAAAAATTTCAAACGAGTATATTCGTACCACAGTTATATCAAATTAGGGATAATTATACAAATGATTCCTTAACTTTAGTCTAATGTGTAATGCAATCTATTAAATTTTTACTTTGTTCAATGTGATACCTAAATTTTTGGTACATGTTCAATATAGTTCATGAATTATATAAAAAATGTTCAATATAATCCTTCAATTATTTTAAGATTAGAGACAACATAGAATGCAGGGACTAACTTCAATTGGTATGAGTTTTCTGGTGTTAGAATAAACTTTTTGACGTAATTAGTGTTTTTATGCCAAAAGTGTACTTAATTCACGTCAAATGGAACCAAATCAGCAGCTCAAATGGGGAAATTCATCCTTTATTATATAAGAAATTGTAAAATTGCCACAAAATTATAGCCTTCTATTTTCCATATTGAAAAATCGAGAATTGGCTTCAAAACTGACATTTAAATCGGTTCAAATCATTTAAGACAGAAAAAAGAAAAAAATCTCCTCTCCGCTGGTTCAGCTTTATTTCTGGAAAACGATACCCCTTACCAATAAAATTGCCCATGTGATCTTGATTCTTGATAGACGTGCGATGTGTCGAGAAAAGGATTGCACGGGCCGGGAACCCAACGACGACTCTAAACTACGGAGGAAAACTACCGTTTTGAAAATTGCGTAGGCTTAAAGTATGATAATGATTAAATTACTCTATTGACTCGTCTTATTAGGGTTAGCCTCACAGGAAAAAAAAATTGTTATTTTGAACATAAACGATGATTAATCTTAATTGAACAATCACGAATAAAGTTAAGTCGATTTAAATTTGATCTCTCGAGTGTCTCTTTTATATATGTCATTCATTTTCAATTTTGGTTCTTCTTCTTCGCCCTTTGTTGTGCGTCAATGACATTTGAAGATAGAAATTTCTTTGAAGATTGAGGCCAAACAGTGTCCTCTCTCTCTCCCTGGATGCCATGGCTGTCCGCAGAAGCTCGTCGCCATCGTACCTTTCTTGTTCTGCTTCAGCTCTGTTTTCCTCTCTAAGCAAGAACAGAGCCACCGTCACGAAGAAACTCTGATAATGTCAAGACTCGCTCTATCTCACTAACTTGATAATTTCAGACAGCACGAAGTTGACTTTCTAAATAACTGAAAGCTCACTCTTTGGATCTTGAAGAAATGAGGCCTGTTGCTGGCTGTGACGCCTAGTGCTTCTCTGGCCAATTCTCATCCTGAAATAGTTCCAGATGTCCATCCCGCAATAGGCAAAAGCTTTCCTGGTGGATCACAGTCATTTTCAACACCGTTTAAATCAATGTCATCTCCGTCGCAGTCACTGGTCAATTCATCTTCCCTTCAGCCTTCTACGTTGCCTAATGTTTCCTTCGATCAAAGGGGATTTTCATTATCTGAGGTGTCATAGGTGGATCTTGGATGAATAGCAGTGGCAGGGTAACTACAGATTATGATAAGGCACTTCCATTAGACTTCTCATTATCAACATCGTCATGCTCAGTCACTTCTCCTCTTCCCCCTTCTTCCTCCCCCTATACCATTTCATTTTCATCCTCTTCCGTCCAGGCTTCTAAAAATTTAGTGCCTTCGCTTGCTTCCTCCCTACCCTGAAATTATGGTTGGAAAATCAAAAGCCAGAGATACAACAGGATTTGCCCAGTGTCAATTTTGGAGATCCTCCAGAACCCTCACCTCTTTTGGCTGAGAATTTTACACGTTCGTCTGCCGTGAAAATAGAAGCGTCAGTATCATCTAACCCCAGTGAACTTTCTTCTGGACCATTACTGGAGTTCAGGGCATAAACAAACAGATAGGTAGTCCTCAGTGAACTGAAACACCGAATGCTCCTCCAGAACAGCCATCTGCCGGAAGCTTTTCATTTCCAACTGCATTTATAACTTCTTCGATTAACACAATTCAAAAGACCGAAAGTCTGGATGTTGCAGCTACACAAGCGGATGAGGAGGAGGCTCCTAGGATTAATGAAAAACCTGATCTTGGTCCGGGAAGTTTCAATGCTTTTGGTCTTGGATCTACCTCCCAATTTGACCATACCCAGGGGAAGCCTGTTTGGCGTTTCTTTTGGTAGTGCAGCAACAACACCAACAAGGTCTCCGTTTGCTATGACAGCACCCAGTGAAGAGCTGTTTGGCGCTGCTTCTTTCACGTTCCACTCCCCACAATTACTTTTTTTTAACCTAATGACTTTTTTTTTTTTTTTAAAGATGTTGTTTGGAGAGCACATCGGCAAAAAAAAAATCGAACATTGAAAAAGTGCGGGAATCAGCCGTGCCATTGTTCAATTTTTTTTTCTTTACTGCTAAGTAAATAAAGATACTCGGTATAAAAAAAAAAGAAAAAGAAAAAAGATACGTGCATCTTATAAATTCCTCCACCAGTCAAACCGATTTCCATGGACTTGGAGAAAATATGTCCATCAATTGTATCATTGTAAAAGGAAATAACAGCATAGTCCTCTTAGCAATGTTCAATGATATTTATATAATGAATGGGTCAAAAACGTTTCGCTGCTTTTACGAATTACATGAATCTTATTAAAAAGTAAATGTTAATACCATCAAAAACCCTACATTATATTCATCAAAATTGTGTCCTCTATGATGCTAATATCATAAAAAAATTTGTGCCACAATATCTCCTACATTTACTCTAATGTGACAAAAATATCATACATCACTATTGCATCCAAGATACCTATTGAAAATCCAATGTGGTGACTTGTGTGGACATCTGTAGGTGAATGGAGCTAATGTGGATCTGACATGACTTTAGTTAAGTCCACAACGACGTTGACTCATATAGAATTATCATTATATGCGATTAGCATATCGCTTGTTAAAGTCGAGAAGAAAATTGTAAGGTGATTAGTATTAGGGTTATTAGTGACAACAGTACAATGCACATGACGACACAAGCTTGTTGACTTGAGGCGAAGAGATGAATGTCCGTAGTCAATTTCCAGCATAGTCATTTTAGCAGATACTTTTTAAAGTCGAGTAGAAAATTGTAAGGCAATTAGTATTGGGAATATAAGTGACAATAGTCCAATGCAAATGACGACATAAGCTTGTTGACTCGAGGCAGAAGAGATGAATGTCCTCCCCGAAGATTGCCAGAGTAGGTTGATGTGATTTTCTTTGAGCAGTGTGTTCCAACATGGAAAGGGGAGGTGGGGGATTTGAATCCCCATCTTCTTGGGAGTTGAGGTGGGGATGATTTAGTTTCAATTGTGGGTTTCGATTCTCACACCCTGCAAAGAGGCAAGGCAAAAACCCGAAAACAAAAGTTAGCATAGGAGTAGAAGATGACCGACAAAAAAAAAAAGAGAGTAACATTATCATTATTGGCTGTCAAGGCATCGCGTAAATTAGGACAACAGACGAATCGCTATCCATAGCAGAGGAAGAGCTGGAAACACGAGACCAACAAAGTCATCAATGAATCTGATAAACACGTTTTGGAATATTGATGTCACATTCCATATTAAATCCACCCATATTAAGATCACTCATTAATGACAGATCAAGTTTGATAAATTTGCCCTTGAAAACAAGAAGTTTTCTAGCCCTAGGGATCACATCAACTAGAATTTGTAAGGTGCTTTATGAGCCTTTGGATAATCGGCGTTCGCGATCATGTTTCTTGATTATCAAAGAAATTCTTTTTACTTTAAATCGTCTAATTAGGAGAGAACCAATAAATCTCACCTATTAAGTTGAATAGAATGTGCTGCTCTCAAGGTATCACGACCAGCGTCTTCGAGTCTATTTTCCAATGCCGGTTCCAAGGGTCGGTTCCCAGGTTCGGCTTTATCTAGGAAGGTGTCGGCTGATCCTCCACGCAGAATAAACGGCAATGTAAGGCCTCCAAAAGTGGACATCCCGATGTATACGTTTCTCCAAATTGGATATACACAAACTACATCGGCGTGTTTAAGTCACTCTCAAATTTTGTATTATTTTTCCCGAAATAATTATAGGTTCTAGAAAATCTTGTTTGTCCTTTTCTCTGAGCGATTACCTTCCCGAATGACGACCGAGGAAAATTCCCGATTATGAATTCAAAGCGGTCGATGCATTATATGAAAAAAAAAAAAAAAAAAAAATGGGGAAAATGATTATTGATAATTTTGAAATTTGTTGTGACAAAATAATTTTTACACGACGGTTCGCATCGCCTGTGTCAAAACCAATTATGGTTTTTCATTTATTCGATATGTTGATATCTTGTGCTCGGTTGAAGTTTTGTAGTTATCTCGCGTTAAACTCTAGATGTTTAGTATGTGTCAAGCGTTGTACTCTCCTGCTTTTCTTTATAAAATATTGACTTCGACCGAGAATCTTCCACAAATCCATGCGGTGGTTGTCGTTGGCTAATTTTCTATTCACTTTAGAATGGTGACGCGAGAGATATCTACGTACATTATAAAACATAATCTACTAAAAGATAAAGGAAATTAAAAGTAATTGCATAATCTTCCGCATAAAAGTGACCCGGGAATATTCAAGTACAATTTCTACGTATTTCATCCATTTATTTAAAAGGTTTTTGGTGATTTACTTTTATGTCATTATTTTATCGACAAAAATCATTATGAATTTCATATCTACACATACTATGTATGTTTCTATCTAGCCACGCATTGATATTAATATTACATTTTAATTGCACCACAAAATCAAGGAGACCCAAAGTAAGCGCTTCATAAACTGTCAATATATGACTTTCAAAACAATCAACGTATTGTTCAGAAATGTTGTGCATCATGCATACCAAATTACTAAACAAAGGTAGACTCGCACAAACGGTGCAAGAGAGTCCAAAAAAATTGGTAGCGGCTGTTTTTGGGTAGAATGAAAATTAATTTCTTATTAGGATTATGGGGCTGCTAATCCCAGTTTTTTTAAAATTATTTAATTTCTTTCATTTAGGATTATCAGTGGAGTCAAGTATCACATCCTCTTCCACTCATCCCTGTATATCGGTGAAAAAAAAAATCCCTGTATATCGGCCAGTATGATCCCTATACTATTTCTTTTTCAAGTTATGTGTGGACCAACACAGTAGCGCCACGTACGCACCGACTAGGCAATGATATTGGAAAATAAAAGAAAAAATCTCAATGCCTAAGAATCAGACAGATAGAAGAATGAGGGGAAATGGCGGCGGCTCATAAAAGCAACAGTCTCCGACCAAAAAAATAAACAAATAAAAGCAACAGTCGGGGGATTCTTGTGAGAGAATCTTTTTAACTGCTGTCTTTTCTGGCTCATAAGTTGCCCAGCTCTGTATTGACATAATGATAGTCAAAGATTTTTGGGGTTATTTTTAACCATGAGTACCATGTCAGAAGCAAGGGTCAGATGATCTTTCAGTTCATAGACTAGACATGTGGGGATCCATCTGAATGCCCCAATTTTCATCTAAAACTTATGATTACTGCACCGTTGACTACCCTCCTTGAGAAGACATGACTCAATTTCGGCCAACTTCTTCAAGGAACTGGTATTTTTATGTCTCATGCAATTTTCTGGTTGCATTACTTCGAATATCCCTTTCTCAAGCACCATTTTTTTTTTTAGCTTGGCATGCTTGCTTCCATTTAACCAGCACGTTATGCACTTCTTTCTTTCTGAACTATAGAGTACTCATGAACTTCTTACTCTAAACTCTCCAGAATATGTTTGGTTTCATGATATTTCGACAGTTTCAAAGGAAAGGTCCATGTTCCTCAGTACTCAAAAGTTCAAAAGTTGCTGCAGTTTATTTTCTCCTTCATATGCACTTTGTTAGTTCTAACCTAATTTTGCATCAAACAGGAGACAAGACTACACGGCACGACATGATGTACTCAGGAAGAAGTGCTTTGGCGGACAGCTACTGCTGCCGGCCATAAGACGACACAACACATAGCTTTTTTTATAACTAATCAGCCACTCGATCAACTTACAGACCGTCCCATGAAAGAGGCAGTTCTTCTAGTGGACATTTACCTTCCACAGCATGCATTGGCTATTAGAACCAAAGCAAAAAGTTCAAATATACGCACATGCGTGTAACTCTTGTTAATTTGCAAATTAGGCTATTTCCATGATTTCAACGACAATAGAAGTATAAACATGAGACAATTAGACCATAACAAGGGGTTTGCACCTGACACAAGTGATAAAACATCACGGCATTAAATAGCCCCGAGTCAAAAGAAAAACAAAATTGAAATGGTCTAAAAATTTATAATTCTCAAGAGGCTAAGTTGCAAGCAATCAGAGTCTCAAGGACAAAATAAGAGTAAAGAATTACACTGCTAATTATTAGAGAAAGATTAAGTTCAAGATTCACGTCAATTCCATCTGCCCAAGCTATTTAGTGGAACTTTCAAGCTTTCATCAATGCTCTATGGAGGCACCAGGTCTCATAATACGCATAGTTCAGTAATCCAAATAAATATGCACCAGCTTTCCTTGAGCATGAATTGATACTGCATTAAAGAAAGGGCAACAAGCAATGAAGTCTTTGTACAACAAACTTATTTTAAACCACCATGTTGGGGGGTGATTCATACTCCCCATCAATAGGAAGACATCGGGTCCCGCTCCTCGGTGAGAGGACAGGTTTAAGGCTGCCCCCAACGAGGGTCGTGGGGTAGTGCCCCGTGCTATTAGAGGACTTTTATAGTTTGAGTTATATTTTATTGATAGTTTCGGCTTACGTCAATAAATAGCTACTGCTGTCTATATATAATCTATTTCTCTTATAATTAAGGGATGTAATAAAGAGGTGGGATGTGTTAATTACAGTAGAATCCTCTTCTACACATAACCCTAGTTTAAGGGTGAATCAGGATAAAACCTTGTGTCTCAATTTCTCTTTCTTGCCTTTACTCTTTATTTCTTTGTGTTTTTGCGTTGAATCCAAACACACCACTCATAATGAGTGAAGCCTAATGCAAGAAGTTTCTTCATTGATGCAAGAAGTTTCTTCATTGATAAACCATACATGCATCAACGTTATTTGTCAATGGCTTAAAAGGTTCATCAATGCTCCCAAGATACAGGTTCCCCTGACTTGTCAGAAGAATGTATGAATATTTCGTCTTCTTTAGCCACCTCATGTCCTTTGCAAAACTTCCTTCATCTATTAGCAGGGAAAGGAAAAGGTTGTTGCTGCTCCTGCACAATTGAAGAGCTCAATTAGGAGCAAACCTTCGTCAGAAAAGACTGCACATGATTTAGCGGAGCACAAAAGCAAGCTCTCTCTTTCCAACTGCAAATAAAGATTGACAAGGGGATAATTATGCAAATCATAAACATGTCGCCACATATTTCGGAATAAGGTTCGTACTTTTTGCATACAAGAGCATTGCATCAAATGTACAAAGATGACACAGGTATGCGTACGTACAACCTAACAAATCAGATATATTGATGATTTTGTTCATTAGTCTGTGTCCTTAAAATGAGGCTCCAGCTAGACCTGTACAATAAAACTCAACGAGGCACCTGCATCTATTGGACTGTCGCTCATTAGTAAGGGAGGTTGCTGTCTACCTATTCCGCTCTGGTTCATCAAACTGTCTTTAAAATGGGTAATCTGAACCATATAATAGTTGCCAGATATAAAGTGATAACGAATGTAACTAAAGATATCTCAATTCCTAAAAGCCAAGAGAGCATATAGAGGAAAATGTCCAAAAAGCAGGACCAGTTATACCTATTCCTAATCTGAACCGAGAATAACAACATAGACATCACTTGCCAATTGGTCAGCGCCTATCAAGGCTTCTCAATGAACCTGTTCAGAAAAGAATCACGACATGTAGGCATTGTAACTGGAAAAGGAAGTCCAGCCCAAAAGTTCCGAGTGGAGTTCTCATATAAACATATAGCATGATCTAACAAAAGGGACTCTGAAATAACCTCACTGAGAAGCGAATTAACGGAGAAGTTAACAGTTCCACCAACAGATGCTGCAAGCGTCCAAGAATCAGGAGGAAGCGAAAGCAAGCCAACTGTCCCCACAGGTACGTCTACGACGCTCAGTTCCAGCACGGACGATCCACCTCCCTTCTCCTTAATCTTCTTCGCCAACTCCATCACATCCCTGGTCCTCGCAAAACAAAATCCTACACGGCAGAACACGATTAGCACCAAAATGCACCACTACAGGCGATCAATTGAACAAACGTGTTGAGGTCTACAACTCACTGGAGGAGTGGGCCATGAAAACGAGCTGGAACCGCTTGGAGGCGGCTGGGACAGGAGGCAGCCGGGGTCGTAGAGCTCGGAACCGCCGCTGTCTCCGCCCTCCGTGGGACTGACTGGAACTGGCTCACCGATGCGGTTGAAGAAGAAATCGGAGGTCTCCACGTGCTCTCCTTCAACCTCGTACTTCACCTCAATCGTCGGGGCCATAGCTGGAGATTGTAGTTTCGACGGCCGAATTCGAAGGCTACATTCAACTTTAGTTGAAGGTGACGAACACAGTGCGACTGAAGTGCTGAAGTGCTTGAAGTGCGAGGGGTTTTGGGGCGGGAAGAGAGAGATATGATGACGATGATTCGTGCCCTCTAGAGAAGAAAGTGTTAGACGCAAATTACGCAACCCCAAGATCTCCATAACCAGAACAAGAACATGCATAATTGAGTAGAAAGATTAACGCACCTGGATCCATCGAACATAGAGCGGAAGCAGAAAAAGGATTACCCACATATATTAAGGGGATCCACGCATCAAGTCCTTCTCCTCTATTGCCCTCCGTATCACTGGCTCAATGAGGCGGCCCCCCTCACGTTTAGCGTTAGGTAAACGCCCCTTAGGTGAGGATACATGTGAGAATTAGGGTTAGAGGAGAGACTTGAGCACTATTTATAGAGTTTCAGCCAGTCCCCTCATTACGGGCCGGGCTCAACTCGGCCCACACTCAAAATACCCCATATTAGACTAATTAAGAAACCTTATATCTCTCTTTAGACCAACCCTGTTTTACGATAACCGTAAAAACAGTAAATTACAATATCAATTAATTTAGTCCACGTTAGGAAAACTCTTACAGAAAGACTACCGGCTCGCAAATTACCTATGTATAAAACGACTATAGTATAGGATCATACATATAAAATACCATATGTCCGTATATATCATACTATCTCCAAAATGCATATAAGCAATTGAAGGGTTTGGCTACTTACTAATATGGAAACAAAAGAGTTTGAATTATGCTATTGTGTTGGAATAAAAAAATTATTTGTTTGAATATAAACGGGTTACCACTAAATAGACGATATGATGGATAGGGAGGAGAGACGAGGGGCGATGATTTTTTTTTTTTTTTTTTTTTTGGGGGATCGGTAAGGGGAGATCAATTATTGCATACGTGTTTTGCTACTTTTATGAGGAAAACACCAAAGTCTTTTTCTTGAAATGAGAGGAGTCCAATTTTAGCAAGTTAGGGTTTTAGGGGGCGCACTCATCAACATTTTCCATTTATGTTTTTTTTTAATGAGAAATGGAAAATTACACCAATAGTTCTAAATATTTTGCTCGATGTGCAATTGGGTCCTTATTGTTTAAAAGGTGCAATCAGACCTTAACTATTTTCATTCCGGTGCAATTAAGCTCTTTTTGGCCTTGCTCAAACGATTTTGTTAATATGGCATGTGCAGAAATTTGGAGTGTCGACATTTTAAAATATTTTTATAAGTTCTGATTTTTTTTGACGTGGTTACCCATCAATGTTATGTCAGCATTGCTTCCGTATAAGAGCATTGAAGAACGCTACGTCAGATCCTAGTGTACCATGTCTACAAATTTGGCTAAGCGGTCGTTTGGGAAGATTTAATTACATTGGATTTAAAACATTTAGGACTTGATTGCAATTGTGCTTTGAATAAAACATTTAGGACAGTTTGAGAAATTTCCCCAAAGCAAAAACAATTTTAATACAAAAAAGATAGCTTTAGGACCCAATCAAATTAAAAAAGATTCTAGTAAAAGCAACTTTGGCTAGCTAATTTTGACAATTAAGTTTTAAATCTTTTAACGATTTATCAATATAGTTCATTTGATTAATTTTGATTGGTAATCATTGGCATGCACGTTGATCGTCCTGCATGGTATGGACGTCATTAGCGTGAATAATTTTTAAAATCTTTCTTTTATTTTCTTTTTTTCCCCTCAACTGTGGGTTGATTACCCTAACCACCGCCGGCCTGAAGTTGTGAGAAAAACAAAGAGAACAAAGAAATTCGGGAAAAAAATTGTAAATTCACAAAATTTGTTAATGTCAATATCAATCGTGTCATATAAAATATCCGGTATCCATGTCAATGATTTTCACCTAAAATTGGTCAAATTGATTATATTGATAAATCATAAAAAAAAAAATTATGATTCAATTGGTACAATCGAAAAGTTTATAATTGAATTAAAACAAGTGCAATACATTTAGAATTTTTTTATACTTTTCTCAAATAAAGTGCATTGATGTTACTGTTAATAGCTACAGATAATCTTACCCATATAAACATACACAATCGGGTTGAATCCTAACATCAAGCCACAGACGGCACACCCGTCGGCACATCGGCATCCGTAATAATCATACTAATTAGAACAATATCCTTAATGTAATAGTTATCGTTAATTTTGCCAAGAAGCCTTCTTAATTCATGTCAAGTCGAACCCAACTCGGCATCCGAAAGAGGAAACTCATCCTTCATCTAACTAGAAAAAATTTCAAATTTCTCACAAAAAAATGCCAGCCTTTTATTTCCCTCGTCAAAAATAAAATCGAGCACTGGCTTCCAAAATTCACATTTAAATCGATTAAAACCAATTTCTTTAAATAAAAAAAAATCCCCTTTCCTTCTGTCTATCTTGATTTCTGCGGGAAAAAAAAAAGAGAGAGAAGAAAATCTGATAATGTGCAAAATCTTATAACTGATAACAATCGGACATTTCAGGAAATATTTTGAAAAACTCCAATTCGAGTTAGGAAAGTTCAAAATCTTTCCGGCCAACTTATAAATCATGTCATGCACATCTCTTCAGAAGCTCCGCATGGAGAGAAGATAGCTTCCATGGAGAGAAGAAGCCAAAACGGAGATGAAGAAGCCGGAGAAGACCTCCGGGCGTCGCTGTTCCTTTCCATAATGAAGCACACCGGCGACGGTGCCGGGGACGCTCAAGCGAGCACCTCGCGCCAGCTGCCGCGCAGGTCCAACCCTCCAGTCGTCCAGCGCGTGAACGCACTGATCGACTCAATCGACCAGTGCCATGGGCCGTTTGAGAAGCCGGTCACGGCGAGCGACCTCAAGGAGCAGCAGAACCGGCTCATCCTGCGGAAGGGAGATGTCCGGGATTTCGTTCTCCCGCTGCTAAGGGAGGAGGACAACCCCACGGAGGGCGTGGCGGCGACGGTGTTTAACAATGAGGGAGAGGCGTTCCCGATGCGGTTCACACTCTGGTCCCGCAAGGTGTACGTTCTCATGAGCAGCTGGAAGAGATTCGTCGAAGCGAATCACCTGGAGGAGTCGGATATCCTCAGGATATGGGCGTTCCGCGACGTCCGGACCGAAGGTTTGTGCTTCCTGATCCATGTTCGGAGATCAAAAGCGGCCGGGCAGAGCTGGACAGAGAAGGGGACTCGAAGCGAAGGACGGAAGCGCGTCACGTCGAAGCCCCGAATGGCGCTTTAATCCGGCTAGGTAGGGTTATTGGTTTTCGCCGGCTTCGCTGCATTTGTCTTCTGCCGCTCCCATTCCGGCTTCGATTGAGTTTTGGCACCTATTCTGGTGCTCACCGTGTTTTTCGTCCTTTCATTGTCTGTCATTGTGAAATTTTTTGAGACCATTGTCAAGTGTTTTTTTTTTTGGTAAGGACATTGTCAAGTGTTTTTATACTTAAACTTTTGAATGAAAATTTTGAATTTAGGATCTTGTGAAACAATTGTCAACTAATTTCTACTCCAAGATCATCATAAATATTCGATTTGTTTTAACAAAAAATAATGCGAGTTTCTTGTTGAGTATCTCTTGCATCATGAATAACAATAGCAATATTGGCTAGCTACTTGTACAATCAATCTATCACAAACATAGTTGATCAAGGATAAGGTCTCGATGAGAAAAGTGTCAGAAAAGTCTTATATATTTTATTTATACCAATTTAGTTCTAAACCTTTTAATTTAGTGCCAATTTAGCTTAAACCTTTTGATTTGGCTAGATTTTATTGACATGGACACCGTTCGGTTGACGTGGCACAACAACATTAACGTGACCAACTTTTAATAATATTTTAATATTTTTTAAAAATTATTTTTATTTTCTTTTTTCCTTCTCCTCCTCCTTCCTTTAGCCGGTTGCCTAGAGGTGATGGCCGGCGAGGTTGAGGTTGACATCATTGACCTTTGGTGAGCCTCATCAGCCTCTTGTGAGCCTTATTGGCAACTGGAGAGGCTTGAGCCCTTGCTAGAGGTTGCGAGGCTCACCTTTGTGCTAGGCAAGCAAGGGTTGAGCCTTGCCAACCTATGGCAAGTCTAGCTCAAGGTTGCCTAGGGTGTGAGGGCTTGACCTCGTTGGTCACTAGTAAGGCTTGCTTGCACGAAGCTCATTGGCCATGGGCGAGGCTTGACCTTACCAAATCCAGTGAGGTCGAGCCTTGCCAGCCTTTAGCGAGTTTGGCTTGAGGCCAACTAGCCTGCGGGGTGGTCTTGTGTTGGGTTGGCGAGGCTCGCCCTTGCCAGCCATGGGCGAGGCCCGACCTTGCCAGATCCAGTAAGGTTGAGCCCTTACAAGCACAACCTTGCAGCCTCTAGCAAGGGCTCGAACCTCGCTAGTGGCCGGCGAGGCCCCAGAGACATCAGGCCTTGCCCCTCACTAGAGGCTGACCGACTGGAGGAAGGAAGAGAAGAAGAAGAAGGAAAAGAAAATGAAAAATAAAAAATTGAAAAATTATTAAAATGTTGTTAAAAGTTGTCTACATTAGCACTGGTCATGCGATGTCAACCGGCTAGTGTCCACCTTAGTAAAATCCAAATAAAATTAGCCAAAATAACTAAATTGGCACAAAACCATAAGTTTTATGACTTTTTTGATACTTTTCCTAGGTTTCGACAAAGGCAGCAATACTAGACATGATCTGCTTGTGCAACTTGAATAAGAGAGGTAAAATGCAAATTACAAATAAGAAAATCCAAATACGACATGATGTGCTACATTGTCACGAAATGACGGGAATTAACATGTTCTCTTCACATATAATATCATGTTTGAGATGTTTTATGAGTATCACTAGTATCCTCTCTCTGTCCAGTTAATATTATTTCTTTGGTCTAAAAAGTTATGCTTGTGTAAAGAAAGTGTTTTTTGAAGGATATGATATAATTGTACCTTATAAATTAATTTAATTGGGCATTCGAACTCATAGAATGATCAAGAGTTTTGGGTGAAAAGCAGATATATCTTGAATTTAAATTTGCAAAGACATCCCGATCCAAGCGAACTTCCTAATTTTAGTAGGTTTAATTGTTTGAATGACTTTTTTTAGCTCGAGTGGGTTTTCTAAAAGGGATCCTTAGTATTTGGATTTTGTCACGAAGTGAGAAATTATGAGATAAATACTTGTGTAGTTTAGCTTTAGACATAATTTAGTTAGGGAAATCCTTAAACGATTTAGCATCGGAGTACTACCAACTCTCGAGACTTTGTAGTGAAGATTTCTTAGAGGAATTCTATTCATTTTGGTATTCTAATAATTTCTCAAAAGTGTACCTTAAGCCGTGAAAAAGGTTTGAACTTAAAACTTATGCAAGGAAAAGTTGCCTAAGAAAGCTGCCAAGTATCCTAAAGCCTTAGGCCGATGCGTGATTTTTTGTTTAAAAATATTAACAAGTCTCTAACATTATTCTAGCGCAGCACGTAAATTAACAAAAACCACATATTATGCTTGTGAAGTTTTAATTTTATACTAATCAGTTATTCTGTACTTTGAGAGTTAATTTTATTTTTACCTTTTAGTACTAATGGTATGTTATGATAATAGTGCGTTTATATTGAATGTTTTACGCTCCAATTTAATTATATTTTAATACGATAATCCGCAAAAAGTAAACGTCTAGTCTTATGTAGCTATTAAGAACTTATAAAGCTTCTAAAGATATTAAAAACTATTTTTTGAAAGAAAGAAAGGTAAGAAAAAGGGATCGGCCAATAAAAAGAAGTAAAACAGCAAAAGATAGTGTGCGGTGAAGTGTAATTTGAAAGTGCACTTTGATTTTAAATGCTGTTTGGAAAAAAAAAATTATATTTTAAACGTTCGCTATTTTTTTTTGGTTAAATTCGCACCTTCGCCAGCGAAGGTCAGGCCAGCCGTGGTCAAATCTGGCCTCGTCGGGAACATATAACTTTTCTGAAATTTTGAAAGTTTAATGAGAGCAAAATTGAAAAAAGAAAAATAAATTAGCACTCGTTGTCGATGGTTCAAAACTTCACTCGCGCGTCCTTTGTCTCCTTGGACTAAGCTAAACGCAACCTCCATATTCTACCATCCCTCCCTCATTTCTCGATTGAGCCCAACTGTAACTTCATCTCCGGTCAAGCCCCGACAAGGGTGGAGACGACGGTTTCAAGCTTTACGACCCCAGACTGCCTCCCGCTCTCGGCCGCTAGCTGTCTCCGACTGGTTCCAGCTCGTCTTCATGGCCCCAGTCCTCCTGTGATTTGTAGACCTTCTCGATACGTTTTAAACCAGTCGCCTGTGGCAATGTCGGTGCTGATCTTGTTTCCATGGGTTGGATCTTGTGTTGCCGGAGACCGATGGACGTGATGGAGTCGGCCAAGAAGATAGGGAAGCGGATGGTGTTCCTAATTCTTCGGCGTACCTGTGGTGACAGTTCACTTGCTCTCGCTTTCACCTGATTTTTTGACCCTTGCAGCTTCAGTTGGGGGAATTAGCTCAGTGTCCCTTTTGCAAGATCATGCTACATTTTCGTCTGAGAACGAGGGTAAGGTTGCTGCTGCCCGCCGAAGTCGAGAGCGAATGGGGCGGCCCATCCTCAGTTGCAGTTGACTAGAACGAGGGGTTGACGAGGATGTTCCAAAATTCGGGATGGGGATGATGATGACTGGCGGAAGAGGGAGAAATTCGAGAGAGGTGGCAGGAGTTGCGCTCGCCGGAGCCGGCGCACGACATGGTTATTGTCTGGCCAAGGTGTTATAGAGGTGATCCGCGACTTTTCGGTTTTTTTTTTTTTTTTAAAGTAGTCCTGCATATAGCTGATGATGAGGTTTTCTCCGAAGAAATAATATTTTCTTAGGGCGTGCATGGAAACGTTTCTTAAAAACGTTTCCGGAACACTTCTGTATGGAAAGTGTTAGAACAAAAAAGGAACAGAAACACATTTGGTTGCGTTTTGTTCTTTTTTTTTTTTTGTTTTTGGAACGAAATAAGAACAAAAATAAGAAACAACAATTTGTTGTTTCTTGCTCCAGAAACATTTCTTGAAGAAACATTTATCTTCTTCTCTTCTTTTTTTTTTCTTCTTTTTTCTTTCGCCGGTCGCCGGCCTCGGCCATGGCCAGCGACCGGCCGTCGAGGCTCGGCCTCGGCCATGGCCAGCGACCGGCCGTCGAGGCTCGGCCTCGCCCAGATCCGGCGAGGCTCGGGCTCGCCCACGCCGGCGCGCCGAGGGCCGGCGAGCCTCGCCGTGGCTGGGCGAGGCTGCCGGCCCCGTCGGCCGGTCGCCGGAGGTCGGTGACTGGCCGAAAAAATAAAAAATAAAAAGAAAGGAAAAAATAAATAATAAAATAAAATTGTTTAAAAAATTAAAAGAAACAAAAAAGGAATAAAATTTACCAAACTTGTTTCTATTCATTTTTTATTTACGGACCAAACGTTACCAAACGTGTTCTTTTGTTCAAAAATTGTTCCCGGAACAGAAACATTTTTTTGTTTTTGTTCCCAGGAACAAAAAAAGAAATAGAATTGTTTCCATGCGTAGCCTTAGATGTATTTCAACTTGGTTGTTTGTTCAAACGATTACCCTTGAAACCTGTGGTGCCGACATTTTTTTTTTTTTCCCCTTAGTGGAACTGTAATTTTCTTAAGTTTGATGTCATCAACCAACCTTCTATTAGTCATATTGAATGGAGTCTCAAACTAATTTGTGAAGAATATGGCGATTGCAACATGATCAAATGTTTTCAAATTATTTGCAAAGATTTTTCCCATCAAACCTGGATTAGTTAAGAGCTTGATTGAAAAACGAGAAAGTGGCATATTAGGTCTCGAGGACCTCCTTCGTTGTTGCTAAAAGTATATTTTTGAAGGGCATAAACATCAATAAATAGAATATTTAAAGGAAAAGAATTTCACAAAAGAAAAACTAAATTGAATTATAACATATGAATTCTACATGCTGGACGCGTTACGCGACACATAGTAGTTATGATGTGTCACAGTCTACATAAAAGCGTAACGAGTGTCCACGAGACAATTGGGACATTTTAGAGTCATTTATGATATTTTGGCAATTTGTTTTTCTATTTTTAATGGCTTTTGAATTATTGTACATAGTTTGAGATTTTAAATTCATTTTAAGCGCTCATAATTCATTTAATTGCATGCATGGCTCATGAGCACATTTAAGATTAGGTTAGAGGTGGGGCATTGATCACATTATTAGGTGAGATTCGAGCTATTTGATCCACGAGTGATCACATTATAAGGATTAGTTCTATGTTATTGAGAAATACCTCAAGTAATTTGTCTTTTAATTTTCATGGAAATGAACCAACGACATCAAAAGTACGACCCTATTTAAATTTACATTATAGTATCATCTTATATAATAATTCGTACTACGCCCAAAGTAAGCTAAAAAACATTGTTTAGCTCGAACTTTTGCTTAGGAATCTTTTTGTTTTTTTTTTTTTTTTTTTTTTTTTTTTGATAAATCTAATAGAAGGAGGGACTACTCCTACTTCGAGGGGAGAGCACCTGCCCCACGTTTCAATTATGCCCATATTGTCAAAGGATAAGTATGCCAGAAATTTTAAAATCTATTGCGAAAGAGCTTTAAACCTTCATAAAACTCAATCAAATCCTAAAACTCATCCAATTTGAGTAACTAGGTCATTCTGTTAACGTTGGTTTGGTTGACGAAAGATAAGGCTTTGGCATTTTTAATAATTTTCTCATTTTTACGTGGCAATCACTTTAACTAGTATAAGACCAAAACAACATTATTGTGGTCCAAATCCCAATTTTTTTACCCCTAAATCTTACTTAAACTAAATAAAAATTGAAAAAGGCTAAATTTTTATTAAAAAATTTTATGTACTATGTTAAGCACACCCCTCGTCATTCACATTCAGACATTCATAAATGTTTTGCAATTGGAATAATCCTTCTAATGTAATTATCAGATTTCTTTTTTGGTTAATATTATGGAAAACCCCAAATTGGTACATTTTTGATAAATTTGCTCCAAATTAATTTTTTGATCACAAAAAATCCCTAATTAGTATATTTATGATAAATTTACTATTCATTAATTTTCGTCAAATTGAATTAATACAACGAACAATCACAAATTAGCGCACTGTAAAAAAATAGAAAGTAAACCCAAAACTGGTACATAATCACTTTGTCAATTACTATGTGTCATCCAACTCAAAATTTGACAATAAAAGTTAACGGGAACTAATGGAGGATAAATCTATCACAAGTGTATCGATTTGAAGCTTTTTTGTCAAAAAATTAATATATGATAAAATTGTTACAAATTAAATTTGTCATAGGTGTACAGATTTGTGATTTTTCGTGATGTTAACCTTATCTCTTTATGCCAAATCAGCCGTTCAAAAGAGAACATTCATCGTTTCTTTGATTAGAAAAATCTAAATTTCGTCACTAACGTTACAGCCTCTTTATTTCCCTTGTCGAAAAATCGAGCATTGGCTTCCAGACCGACATTTAAATTGATTCTAATCTTTAAAAAATAAGAAAATAAAAATTCCCCTTTTCAATTCGTTTCAGCTTGATTTCTGGAAAAGGGTAATCCCTTGCTCAATAGGACAGCTCGTGAAGAAAATCTGATGATGTCTAGACTCACTTTTTTTTTTTTTTTTTTTTTTTTTTTTTTTTTTTTTTTTTGTCTAGACTCACTTGATAATATCAGAAAAGAGGGGGAACCCTTCGGGTACACGGACTCAATCAGAACCCCCAGATGATCGATTTTGATGGGAAAAAGGAAGAAAGGGTGTCGTCGTTCTAGGATGATCGTACAGAATTTAATTCCTGGAATATATTCGAGAGGAAAAAAGGAGTTTTTATCGATGGAGAAACGAGAGGGTCGAGAGGAGGACTGGAGGGCGTTTAAATTAGAATAAAGAGGGGAAAATTCAGGGGAGGGGCCAAGTGGACAAATCCGGGACATGTGTTGACTGTTGATGGAAGGCGGTTTTCGCGTAAGGGAACGATGAAAACCACAGGAAGGCACGGCAGTAATCATAGCTTTTCCACGGAAACAGAGGCGTAGTTTTTCTTTCTTTTTTCCCCTTCTTTTTCCTTCTTGTTTTTTCCTTTCCGCTTTTTCAAAATCTAAGCACCGTTACCTACGAGGAAGGTGGGGCGGTGTCCGTGTCGAAGGGGATCAGCAAATGGAGCGAGAACAGAGCAACCCCGGAATCTTGTGTATAAAAGGGCGTCTCTGCTCTGCTCTCTCAAAATCCCCTGTTCGAGTTTTCTCCTCCCCATTGTTACATCGTTGCGTTCGTTTCGTTGTTCGAGATCTGTTCTCTGTCGGGTTCCGTTTTGCTTTCTTCTCTTCTGCTTTGCAAGGTAGAGATTCTGCGCATCTTTGAGCTCGTCATGCATTGCGGTTTCTGGCTTTGTGCTGTAGATTTAGGGAATATTTCGAAGGACTCCTATTAGGAAAGCGCAACGTATCGCAAGTCAACATGTTCCGCGGATATGGGGACGGCACTGTGGATTTCCAGTCAAATTGTTCGTAAAATCCGCTCTTGTCCAATTAATAATATTTCTTCGGTCTAAAAGTAATGCTTATGTGAAGAAAGCGTTTTCGAAGGATATGATTAATTGCTTATACTTTATGGATTGATTTAATCGGGCATTCAAGCTCAGAGAATGATCAAGAGTGTTATTATTATTATTATTATTATTATTATTATTATTATTATTATTATTATTATTATGAGTGAAGGGGCGAGCATGAAAAAGGGTGATGTCTTGAATTTAAAATCGCAAAGGCAACTTGATGCAAGTGAATTTCCTAATTTGAGTAGGTTTCTCATTTGAATTTTCTCTAGCTTGAGTAGGTTTCCTAAAAGGATTCATTAGTATTTGGGTTTTGTACGAGAGTCTTTAGAACGAGAGATTGTGAGATAAAACTTGTATAATTTTGTTTTGGGCAAAATTTAGGCAAGGAAATCCTTAAGGCTACCTTTGATAGTCATGATAAAAGTCGGAACATGATAATGTTTATCCTATCCTATGTTTGGATCCTACCTAAGATTGGATTAAATTGGATATAAGGGAATATAACCTAGATAAAAATATCCTATAAATGAGTAGGATAAATGTGGATAGGATTTCTTATTTCCATATTATAAAAGTTATTTTTCTCAAATAACAGACTTCTTAATGAATTTCTTAGCTTTGATGAAAAAAGAAGAAGGATTTCTTAGCGGAAATATCTTGTTTTGAAAAATTCTTTGATGGTATTCTAACACCTCATGTGTAATGTGGATGTCTAGTTGTAGAACATGAAAATATTTGAACTTAAGACTTAAACAATGAATTTGTAGGAATATTACCAAATATTCTAAAAACTTAAGCCGCTAAAAGATGGATAATTATATATTTAAATGTACTAACAAGTCTCGAAGTTCATCACCGAGCTAGTCCGCTTTAATTGGGAGGGTTTTGAACCATTTTTTTTTTTTTAGTTTGAGTGTGGAATTTCATTTCAGAAGCAACTTGATTAGTGAATCCCTCTAGAATGTAATCTAATTAAGCAAGGTAAATAATCATGTTACGAAAGCTTAATCGTCTTACACGTGACACGTAATAGAGGTGATGTGTTACAGTCTACATGGAAGTGGGATGAGAGTCCGCATGATAACTAGGGCATTTTAGGGTCATTTTGGATTTTTAGGCGATTTATTATTTTATTTTTATGGTATTTTAAAATATTGTACATATTTCATGTTGTTCAGGAAGTTTGGGAACTTAAATTCGTTTTTAGCGCATATAATTCATATAATTGCATTCAGGCCTCATGAGCACATTTAAGATTAGGTTAGAGGTGGGGCATCGATCTCATTATTAGGTGAGATTCAAGCTAGATCATGCCTCCACCAAAGAGTGGTAAATTGGGGAACATCCCCATCCTGACATCTATAAATATATAGCAATTAGAATAATCTTTCTGATGTAATTATCCGTATCTCTCTTTTTTGCCAAATCAGCAGTCCAAAAGGGCAACATTCGTCCTTTCTTTGATTAGAAAAATCTAAATTTTGTCACTTAAGTCACAGCCCTTTTATTCCCTCGTTGAAAAATCGAGCATTGGCTTCCAAACTGACATTCAAATCGATCTCTAATCATTTAAAAAAGAAGAAACGAAAAATCCCCTTTTCAGTCATTCCGGCTTGATGTCTGGAAAACGATGATCCTTGCTTAATTAGGATACTCTTGAAGAAACTCTGATAACGTTAAGACTTACTCAATCCGACTAACTTGACAACATCTGACAGCCCGAAGTTAACTTTGCCATCCGAGTATTATTTCAGGAAATATTTCGAGAGACTCCTATTCAATTTAGGAAAGTGCAAATTCTATTCGGACTGCGTATTAACATGTTATATACATCGCTTCAGAAGCTGTGAATACAGAAAAGTTGACATGGAGAGAATTCTTAGCCAAAGTGATATGTTCTCCGGAGATTCTACTGTCCGTGAAGAAGCTAATGAAGTACTTCAAGCATCGCTGTTTCTTTCCGTATTGAAGCACACTGGCGACGGCGTCTCTAGGGGCGACAAGCCTGCGCGATCCAAGGACGTTCGAGTGAGTAGTTCTTCGTGTGGGCCACTTCGCAAGCCGCGCAGATCCAACCCCCCTATCGTCCGGCGTGTGAATGCACTGATCGACTCGATGGGGCGATGCCGGGGGCCGTTCAAGAAGCAGGTGAAGGCGAGCGACCTCAAAGACCAACAGAACCGGCTCCTCCTGAGGAAGGAGGACGTCCGGGAGTTTATACTCCCGCTGCTCGAGGAAGACGACGATCCTGAACAAGGCGTGGAGGTGACGACGTATAATACTTTGGGAGAGACATTTCCTTTGCAGTTCAAAATGTGGTCCGGCAAGGTATACGTTCTTATGAGAAATTGGAAGGAGTTCGCTAGAGAGAATAAGCTGAAGGAGTCGGATACCCTCAATATATGGGCGTTTCGCAACGTTCAAACGAAACGTTTGTGCTTCGTGATCTCGAGGACACCAAAAGCGCCCGGACAGATTCGGACGGAGAAGGGGCCTCGAAGCGAAGGACGGTAGCGCGTCGAGCCGAAGCCCCAAAAGGCGCTTTTATCCGGCTAGGTAGGGTGATTGGTTTTGCCAGCTTCGCGGCATTCATATTCAGCAGTTTCCGTTCCGGCTTCGTTGAGTTTTGGCACCTATTTTGGTGCTTGCAGTATTTTCTACTTATATTGTCTCCCTTGTAAAATTTTCGCAAGATTATTAGCAACCATTTGAAGCTTAGACCGCTATATAAAAGAATAAAATTCAGGATCTCGTGAGACCACAATCAACTGATCTTTTCTTCAAGAACATTGCTGAATATTCGAGTTGTGTTAACATGTTCCTCACCTTATCCATGGAGTACGAAAAGAGCACGACTTTTCTGCTAGGTATCTCATGCATCGTGGAAAATAGTAGTATATCAGTTAGCTACTCGTCGATTGCATACATAGTTGATCCAAGATGGAAATTAGAGCTGGCAATACTAGACATTATGCGCTTGCATGACTTAAATGAGAGAGATAAAACACGAAACTATAGATAAAAATTAAATAAGACGCGTCTTACTTTATATGCTATCATGAACCGACATGAGCTAACACATCTTCATCGTAGTAAATTATTTCACACATAAAATCAAATTATGAATCCTTTACGACATTTTAGATGATGGATATGAGAACATATCAGAGGACTTCGTTGTCCATAAAATCCACACTCTCTTCAGGTTATATTATTTCTTCGGTCTAAACGTTACGCTTATGTCAAGAAAACGATTTGAAGGATATGATTTGATTGCTTAATTTCTATGGACTTAGTTTTCATTTAGCATTCAAGCTCAGAGAATGAACAAGAGTTTAATTTCTATATTTTAATTATATGAGTGAAGGGGTGAGCATGAGGAGATGATTAGCAGATATATGTCGAATTTAAACTCGTAAATAAACCCTAATCTAAGTGGATTTTCTGGTCTGAGTAAGGTTCCTCATTTGAATGACTTTCCAATTTGAGTACCTTCTCTTTATATGGTTTTGCTTTGTGCATAATTTAGGGAGGGAAATACTTAAACGATCTAGCGATTGTGACTCTATAACTCTTCAACTCTATAGTGGATTTCTTAGAGGACATCTCTTCTTTTGGTAATTTCTTTTCTTGGGTTAAGGAAGGCAAAGTAAGGGCCCACAAAACTTTGAGCTCTAGATCACTACATTTAAAGATTATGTATGACCATCGTAACTATTCAAAAAGCTAAAATTATTAAAAGGATGCATGATTTTATATTTAAATATTCTAACAAGTCTCTAACATTACTCTACCGTATCATGTCAATTAACAAAAAAATACATTATATTTTTGAATTTTTATTTGGGAAAAAGCCATAAAACACCCCAACTTTTGTTCAATGTGATAAATTTATCCCAAACTTTTTTTTTGTGATACAAAAAACCCCAAATTTTACTAATTGTGACACATTTACCCCACATTTTATGATCGGTGGACATTTTCATCTTTTCTTTCCTTTTTCTTTTTATTTTTCTTTTTTTCTTCTTCTCTCTTCCCTCCACCAACCATGGTGGAGGGAAGCCGAACTCAGCCAAGGGCGAAGGCAGCCTTTGCCTGGGTTAGCCGAGGATAGCCCTTGCTAGATTTGGTGAGGGCGACCCTTGATTGATGCAGGTGAGGGTAGCCCTTGCTCGATGCTAGAGAAGGTGGCCCTCCTCGAATTTCACAAGGGCTGCCCTCGCCGGCCTAGGCGAGGGTGACCCTCACTTGATGCCGGTGAGGGCAACCCTCGTTTGAGTACAACTTCCCTTTGTCAGCCATGGCGGAGGGAAGAGAGAAGAAGAAAAAAACAGAAAAAGAAAAGCAAAAGAAAAAAATTTAAAAAGTAAAGACGAAAATGCTCTTTAATTTGGGATAAATAAGTCACACGGGTATGAGTTTTGAGTTTTTTATATCACGAAAACAAGTTTGAGGTAAATATGTCATAATTGACAAAGTTTTGAGTTTTTTTGTATTACAAATAAAGTTTGGGATAAATTTGTCATAACAAATAATGTTTGGGATTTTTGACGGCCTTTTCCCTTTTTATTTTTACACTAATTAGTTGTTTTATACTTTGATAATTAATTTTTTGTGTACCTTTTATATGATAATCCGCGAAAGTAAGCCTCTAGTCTTATATCGCCATTAAGACCTTATAAAGCTAATATAATTTGAAAATAGAAAGGACAGAGATGTGAAGAAAAGAAAAAGGATCGGCCAAAGAAAGAAGTAAACACAGGTAAACAACGTAGGGCGGCTGCCTCCGGTGAGGCTTTTGGGAAAAATCTTCCAAAAATACAGAGTATTTTAGATGAAGAAGTCGGATGTCCTTAAGATATGAGCGTTTCGCGACATTTGAACTGAAGGCTTGTGCTTCGTGATTGCTGTTCGGGACATTGAAAGCGGCCGTGCAGAGTGAGATGGTGAAGGGACTTGCACCAAAGGACGGAAGCGCGTCACGTTGAAGACCCAAAAGGCGCTTTTATCTGGCTTGGTAGGATGGTCGGTTTTCGCCGGCTTCATCGCATTCGTCTTCGGTAGCTTCCATTCCAACTTGAACGAGCTTTGGCACCTATTTTGGTGCTCATAGCAGTCTTTGCCGATATCTAAATGTAAATTCATTGCTTTCATTGTGAAATCTTCTTAAGATCATTATAAATTGTTCTAAAATTTAAACTTTTAGATGAAAGATTTAAATTTAGTATCACGTGAGACCATTGCCAACCATTTTTCCTCTAAAATCATAGTGAATATTTGATTTTATGTTAACATGTTGCTTTCCTTATGTATGCAATACTTAAAAAGGGGCACAACTTTCTCGCTGTTTATCTCATGTATCGTGGAAAACAATATCGGTTAACTATAGGTACGGCAAGTTTATTACAAACAGAGTCAATCCAAGATGAGGTATTGACAGAGGTGGCAATACTAGACACGATCTGCTTACATGACTTGAACGAGAGAGGTATAACACGAATTATAGAGAAGAAAATCCAAATACCACACTACATATCCTACTTTATATATTGTCACAAAACAATACTGATCAGCACATTTTCATCCTATTTTAATTATTTTGCATATGTAATCAATTTAAGATGTTTTACGAGTACTCAACACGCTCCATGGATATGGGGACAGCCGGGTGGACTTTTAGTCAAACTGTTCGTAAAATCCGCTCTTTGTCTAGTTAATATTATTTCTTCGGCTTAAAAAGTTATGCTTACGTGCAGGATATGATTAATTGCTTATACTTTATGGATTAATTAAAATGGGCAATCAAGCTTAGAGAATGATCAAGAGTTTTTATCATTATCATTATTTTTAAGTGAAGGGGGAGCACGAGAAAAGGTGACTAGTCGATATGTCTCGAATTTAAACTTGCGAAGATAGCTTGATGCAAGTGAATTTCCTAATATAAGTAGGTTTTATTGTTTGGAGAATCTTCTAGCTTGAGTAGGTTTACTAAAAAGGTTTCCTTAGCAATTGGGTTTTGTCTCAGAGTCTTTAGAGTGAGAGATTATGAGATAACCTTTGTCTAGTTTTGCTTTGGGCATAATTTAGGTTTGTAAATTCTTAAGGCTACGTTTGGTAGCTAGGATAAAAGTCGCAATAATTGGATAAAGTCGGATAAAACGAGTTATAGCCCGGATAAAAATATTCCATGAGGTGATTGGAATAAATATAGATAAGATTTCTTATCTTCATAGTATAAAAGCAATTTTTTTTTAATGACAAACTTCTTAGCTTAAAAGTTAAATTAATAATTAAAATAAAATAACATTTTGATTTTAATATAAAAATAAAATTCAAAATAACCATAAAATGATGAAATTTGTTCATTTATTTATATATTTGAATTTCTTTATATTCTATAGTATATATTTTTGTGAATATATATTTAGTATCTATGTTTATTACATATTTTGGGTATATTAGTATAGTTTATTATTTAATAAATAAAAAGGTAGAAAAATAATTAAAAAGTATAAAAATGAAGAGGAAAGAACTCCAATTTCAAATTAACAAATTTAAACTTGAAACAGATCTTTCTAATTCTCTCCATTTCCTTTTCCTTTGTATTTCTAATTCATGTTGAAGCTTCACGACTCTTCCATAATTCTTTGTTCACATCAAACTCTCATGAAAACAAGGAGAGAGTCAAAACTCCTTATCCTTGTAGCTCTCTAATTCACATCAAAAGCTCATGAAAGTAACAAAAAATTTTGGATCTCATTTTTTTCCATAAATTTGTGGTTCATGTTAAAGTTTCATGAAAGCGTTGAGAGAGTCAAAGTATTATAATTTTTGGAATTGCAAAGATGAATAATAATGTTCTCTCTCTTTTATTAGATTTGGTGTGCATTGATTGATATACTTCATTGATGTTGTGATAGCTCCTTCACATTTCTTATCACAATTGAACCTATAGCTCTAGAATGTTGTAGTAAGCTTCTTTTATGTTTAAGATGTAGATCGTACAACAATCATGAATTAATTGATGCAACTTATCTTTGTTTGTGTATTTGTGATTTCTTTAATAGTTAACAATAATAATTTTCTTACATTTTCATTTATGCATTTTTAGGTTCATTTACATTGAATATCTCGTTTTCTTATTACAATCACTAAATAATGAATAGGAAATAGCAAAATCTTTAAATTTCATATTTTATCCTATTTAATTATATCGATTATACATCCGAACAACCAAACATAGCCTAAACGATTTAGCAATTATAACTCTATAACTTTCCAAATTTATAGTGGGTTTCTTAGGGCGTGCATGGAAACGTTTCTTAGAAACGTTTCAGGCACACTTCTGTACGGAAAGTGTTCCCGAGAACAAAAAAGGAACGTAAACGCGTTTGGTTGCGTTTTGCATTCTTTTTTTTTTTTGCTTCCGAACAAAATAAAAACAGAAAA
Source organism: Eucalyptus albens (assembly GCA_014182695.1). Lineage (NCBI taxonomy): Eukaryota > Viridiplantae > Streptophyta > Magnoliopsida > Myrtales > Myrtaceae > Eucalyptus > Eucalyptus albens. The sequence goes on along the minus strand of CM024655.1, from coordinate 25,279,507 downwards.
AAAAAAAAAACATAAAAAGTTGTTTCTTTTGAAAAGAAACACTTCTTGGAAGCGCACAAAAGAACAAAAACCAAAATAACAAAATCGGAACAAAGGCGAACTCTTCTCCTTCGTGCGTGCTCGTCGCTCCTCTCGTCGGCTGAAGCTTCGTTCTTCCTTTTCCGGCGTCTCTCCCATCTCTCCGGCGGCTCCCACTCGGCTGACTCTCCGGCGACTCCTCACTCCGGCGACTCCAGGTACGTTTCCGGTCAGCGTTGCTCCCCGTTCGGGCCTCCTCCTCCGGTTAGTGTTGCTTCCCGTTCAACCCTCCTCCTCCGGTCAGCGTCACTCCCCCTTCGGCGCTCCTTCTCCGGTCAGCACTGCTCCCCCTTCGACGCGACAGATTTGGGACGGCTCGCTCGAGCCTCGAGCGAGCGTTGCTCGCTCGAGAGCGAGCTCGAGCTGCAGCTCGATCTGCAGCTACTCGAGCTCCCCCTTCGCTCGCTCGAGAGCGAGCTCGAGCTCGAGTGAGAGATCGATCGAGCCTTGCTCGAGCTGCAGCTCCCTCGAGCCTCGATCGATCTGCAGCTCCAGTGAGCTGCAGCTGCTGGAGCAGTAGCTCGAGCGAGCTGCAGCTGCTGCAGTAGCTCGAGCAATAGCTGTAGCTGCAGCTCAGCTGCTGCTCCAGCTGCTCGAGCTGGAGCTCGCTCGAACTGCTGCAGCTCGAGCTCGTCGAGCAGCAGCTCGAGCTGCTCAAACCCATCGAAACTCCCACAAGCAGCTCTTGTTGCTGGGATTGTCTCTGTCACCGTCACATTGGTTGGCGCAGGACTTTTAACATTCTATCGATATCGTAGAGGAAAACAAAAGATTGGTAGTACAGCTAATGCTTCTGATGGTAGGCTTAGTACCGACCAGTCAAAAGACTTATACAGCAGAAGTGCATCTCCCTTGTCTGCCTCGAGTATTCTAGTGGATGGGATCCTCTGGACGATGGCCGTTGTGGAAATGGATTATCCCTGCAGGCGCCTAGGTACACGTTGGAAGAAGTTGAGTCAGCGACCCAATACTTTTCGGAGGTTAATTTGTTGGGAAGGAGCACTTTTTATCGGTCTACAAAGGCATACTAAGGGATGGGACTCTTGTGGCTATCAGGAGCATCAATGTGACGAGCTGCAAATCAGAGGAAGTCGACTTTGTGAATGGATTGAATTTGGTAACTTCGCTAAGACATGAAAACCTCATTAGATTGAGAGGTGTTTGTTGCTCCAAGGGCAGGGGTGAATGCTTTCTTGTGTATGATTTTGCTCCCAAGGGTACCTTATCGCAATATCTTGATTTAGAAGATGGAAGCATCCAGGTTCTTGATTGGTCCACAAGGGTTTCCATCATCAAAGGAATTGCTGAGGGTAAGTCTTACTTTCTTTCAGATCTTAAAAGAGATATTTCTGGTTTTCCCTTACTTTCTGAATTAGTTGTTGGAACTTTTTTCTCTAGCTTAATGCTTCTAAGTCTTTAAATTTGAGAAGTACCAATTATCAAGTGCATTCACGCAGTTCATCAAGTGCACTTTAAGTTTTGAACATTTACTTCTGGCCTTCTAGCTTCATGGGTAGCTTAAGTTCTTCTGAAGCCTATAATTTGCACTTGGTTTATAATTCTACGGCAGGAAAAGTTCTTGAAACATCAGTGGGATGAAATGTTTCGCCATTTCTGGGGAAAGAACTCTCTTCTTGAATTCGTTTCCTGTGCTCATGTTCCAAATGCCTGTTCTTTACAGTTTGAACTTCCTTTGAGCTTGATGCTGAATACAGATAGGTTCCGCCAGTTTCATTTTCATAGAACCAGTTTTACTGGCATTTGCATAGTATATTGCTTGAACATCATTGTTTTGTGCTTGTGAGTGTACTCTTCCTCAAAAATTAACCTAGACGCTAAAACAAGAGTTCCCATTTAGATTAGTTCTGTCTACTCTAATTATTATTCATTAATTTTTATTCGAGCAGGCATTGGATACTTGCATAACGGTGAAGGCAGCAAGCCTACAGTTGTTCACCAAAACATTTCCGTTGAGAAGATTCTCATTGACCAGCAGCTCAACCCACTCATAATGGATTCCGGGCTTCCAAAGCTTCTCGCCGATGATGTCATATACTCAGCTCTCAAGACTAGTGCCGCCATGGGTTATATGGCACCAGAGTACATTACAACAGGTCGTTTTACCGAGAAAAGTGATGTTTTCGCATATGGAGTAATCATCTTCCAGATCCTCTCGGGTAAGCGACTACTTTCCAGCTCAATGCGGTCAGCAACAGAGTGTTGCAGTTTCGAGAACTTTATCGATAGCAATCTGAAAGGAAATTTCACTGAACCTGAGGCGGCTATTCTTGGGAAGATCGCATTACGTTGCACCAGTGAATTGCCCGATAATAGACCCACTATTTTCAGAGTGATTGAGGAACTAAATGATTGGTGCGTCAAATGTCGATGATTGTACATAGCGAATTGTCCGAAGTTGCATCCATGGAAGCACCAATTTAACTCAATGAGCTATCAAGCTCAGCGGTGACAGTGCAACGATGTATGATGATCCCTGAAGAATTAACAGAGTAATCTTGTCCTATTGTATAACAGATTAGCTTTAGCTCATTTGTACTTTGTCTGATCACTTGAATCATTATCTTTTTCGTTTCCCTTTGCCATATAACAGATTAGCTTTAGCTTTAGCTCTTGCTCTGCTTTTCTTCCCCCCGTTTCATGAAATTTGTTTGTATGGGGCCATAGACATGGAGGATTGGGCTGAGTAGAATGAAAGAGATCATAAATGAGATTTACATGTATACTAACATATATGGGGATCCCTATTTGGTGTCACCTAGAAACAAAAGCCTTGCACAAAGTTAATTTTTTGTGTTATTATTATTAGTTCTATCTATCACGTCATTAATAAGGAGCCTATTCGGTTATATTTTTACTTTAAATTGATCCTTGTTCATCAAAAGATATGAGAGATTTACATGATTAAATTAGCACGAAATAACCAAGGAAATAAACGAAGAACAATCAAAAGATATGAGAGATTTACATGATTTGATTCAAATCTAGATTAAGCTTAGAAAAAAAAATTTAAAACAGAGAATTTTTTTGTCGTTTACCAAACGTGTTTCTGTTCTTTTTCTATTCTAGGAACAGAAATTGATTGCAGTTACCAAACATGTTTCTGTTCTTTTTTTATTCCAAGAACAGTTTTTTTTTTACACTTACCAAACGCGTTCTTTTGTTCAAAAACTGTTCCCCGGAACAGAAACACTTTTTTTTATTTCTGTTCCCAGGAACAAATAAGAAACAAAAGTGTTTCCATGCGCGCCCTTAGTAGAAATATATTGTTTTGGTAATTTTGTTTGATGGTATTCTAATACTTACTCTCACGTGTAACTTTGATACCTAGCCATAGAACATGAAAAGATTTGAGCTCTAGATCCATATAAATTTTTTTACATGACCACTGTTGACCATTCAAAAGGTTAAATCTATAAAAGAACGTGTGATTTTATATTTTGATAGTCTAATATTACCCTAGCGTACTGTATCAATCGTGCGGCAGCAACAATCCTTTTTTTTTTTTTTCCCCTGCTAAAAAGATTAAGGAAGTGAGCAGTTGAGAGTGCCTTTTGTGAGAGCTTTTGATGACTACAAGGCTTGAAACTTTTGGGGCGAGGTTCCTGCTGGTCACGTCTATTCTCTGTTGCAACTAACCAGATTGGGGGTCGACGAGGAGGTTTTGAGGATCTGGATGGGGATGATCAATTGGTCGAAGAAGAGGGAATTGAAGGAGAGGTGGCAGCAGTTGCGCTCGTCCGAGCTGCGGAATGCCGCCATAGAGCGGTGATAATGTATGATCTGGCTAATCTTTATATCGATGATTAATGTCAGAATAAGACAACACTAGGTATATAAGTGATGATAGGCAATTGTTAGGCCTCTTTTTTAGGTCTTTGTTGAACATTTGTTAGCATACATGTCTTTATAGCCGATTTTCAATCAGTGCGGTAGTAATTAACGATAGAATTGATGAATGGAACCAATTTTCTGCAAATACTATTCTTTATATTCGTTAGTACTTGATGTGGATGAACTATATGGCCGCATGGTTTTTGTTTTCATGTATTCTAGTTTCTCGAAAACCATCCTGTCTATCGATATGAATCGTAATCCTATATGGTTACATGCATGACGGACCAAAAATCATAATGTAAAATGTTAAATAATTGCCCAAAAATAATATATGAAAAAAGACCCAAATGTAGTTCAAGTCTCCCTATCCTGAGAAATGGGAGCTGGATTTACAGGCCTAGCTCATACCACCATCTTCAGGCAGGCCTTGTCCTGCGGTTGAGCCCAGCTGATGGGCCACTGCCTTTAGGCCTACTCCTCATTGCTTTGATGGGCCACTGCCTTAGGCCTACTCCTCGTTGCTTACGTTAATAAAAGCGCACCAATTGGAATAATTCTTTTTTAGGGAAATACCGCTAATGGCTCCTCTTATACCAGTACCTCGAATCTTACCAAAACCCTCAAGCAAAGGATAACATCAAGCACCGCGAAGTAGTAATATTCGGGTCCGAGTATTATTTCAGGAAATATCTCGAGGGACTCCTATTCAACTTAGGAAAGCGCAAAATCTATTCGGTCAAAAGTATAAATATGTTATATACATCTAAGAAGCTGTGAATAGAGAAACAGTTGACTTTGACATGGAAAGAAGTAGTCAAAACCAGCGTCCTCCAGGAGTTCTACTTTCCCTGTAGAAGCCAAAAAAGTGCTTCAGGCAGCGCTGTTCCTTTCCATATCAAAGCACGCCGGCGATCCTGTACCTAAGGGCGATGAATGCGCGCAGTCGGAGGACGTTCAAGCAAGCAGTTAACGTGCCCCGGCACGTGATCTGGACCCTTAGCTCGTCCTGCACGTGAAGGTGTTGATCGACTCTATCAGGCAGTGCCGGGAGCTGTTTGAGAAGCGGGCGACAGAGAGCGACGTCATGGACCAGCAGAACCGGCTCATCCTGGCGAAGGAGCACGTCTGGGAGTTTGTGCTCCTGCTGCTGAGGGCAGGCGACTATCTCGTAAGCAGCGTGGAGGTGAAGACGTTCAATACGGAGGGAAAGAAGTACGGTATGCGGTTCAAGATATGGTGCGGCAAGATATATGACCTTACCAGCGATTGGAAGGCGTTTGTCATGGAAAATCAACTAGGAGTCTCGGATGTCCTGAGGGATGTCCTGAGGATATGGGCGTTTAGCAACGTTCGAACCTAAGGATTGTGCTTCGCGATCACTCGGTCGCCGGGAGGTCTCAAGCCGAGCCGGACGGAGAAGGGGCTTGAAGTGAAGGACGGGAGCATGGCGAGTTGAAGCCCCCTCGAAAGGCGGCTTTTTGTTCAGCTGGGCAGGAGGATTGGTTTTTGCTAGACCTGTTAAACGAGTGGGTCGGGTCGGGTTTGGGTCGGGTCATAAATGGTCCGACCCAAATCGACCCATTTAACCCGTTTATGACCCATTTATTGTAGTGCAAATTTTTTGACCCATACCCGACCCGACCTATACTCAATCCATACCCGACCCATTTAACGAAACATAAAAAAAAAAAGCTTATATATATTTTTAAAATGGTATTGCTAACATGATTTTATACAATACAAATTTTAAAAATAATTATTTAAAAAAATCGAATTTTAATTATTTTTTTATTTTTTAAAATTAATTTTTTTATTATTTTTATTATTTTTAAAAAATTAAAATTTTAATTATTTTTAATTTTCTTTTTTTCTCTTTTCTTTTTCTTTTTCTTCTTCCTCTTCTTTGGCTGGCCGCCGGCACGACGACGGCCGGCGAGTTCGAGTCTTGCCCGATCGGCGAGGCTCGGGCCTCAACGGACGTCGGTGAGGCCTCCGCCTCGCGAGATCCGGCGAGCTCGAGGCTCGCCGGCGTCGGGCGAGCTCGAGCTCGCCCCTCGCCAGATATGGCGAGGTTCGAGCCTCGCCGGACGTCGGCGAGGCCTTCGCCTCGCCAGATCCGGCGAGCTCAAGGCTCGCCGGGCGTCGGCGAGGACTACGCCTCGCCGGATCCGGCGAGCTCGAGCTCTCCCGACGCCGGCGAGCTCGAGCTCGCCCGACGCCAACGAGCTCGAGGCTCGCCCGGCTGGTCGCTAGGCATCGCCGTGCCGGCGACCGGAGGAAGAAAAAAAAAGAAAAGAAAAAAAAGAAAAAGAATTATAATTTCAGTTTTTATAAAAAAAAAAAATTTATAAAGTTAAAGAGAAGAAAGAGAGATAATGAGGTTTTGAGTGAAAAATGGGTTAATAAATGGGTCATAAACGGGTCAAAGAGCTGACCTTTTTAAAACCCATATATCTTAGTGTTTACCCATTAAAACTTATTATGGGTGCTTTATAAGATAAAGCTTGACCCATTAATGACCCATTTAACTATAAATGGGTTCATAAATGGGTTGCACAACCCATTTAACAACTCTAGTTTTTGCCAGCTCCGTCACATACATCTGCAGTTGCTTCTATCCCAATTTCATCGGGTTCCGGCGGCTATCCAATGTGCATGTTATGTTCGGCTATTATCTAACAAGAATTTTATGAGAGAACTGCCAGCTATTCTAAAATTTTTAAGCGGTTAAGTAATATGTGATTTTAGTATTTGGATGTTCTACCACTATCTCAACCCAGATTGGACTGGGGGAATTGGGGGAAGTATGTCCAGCACCATGTAAAATTTCATATAACCGCAATCAGTTATTCTGAAATTTCAACTGTTAGATGATTGCCTAATTTAATGTTTGAGATATTCTGAAATCCATGTCATGATATCGCTTGCCTGATTTAATATCATGAAGCGTAGAAACTCCAAGATCATTGTTGAATGTTCGTTCTGTTTTAACAAAATCCTCACTTTATGCACTGAATTCTATAAAGAGCGTGCCTTGGTCGTTGGGTACCTAATTTATCGCGGAAAATTATAGTTTATCAGGTAGTTAGTTACTTGTACGATCTATCAATCATAGATGTAGTTGATCTTTTTGTAGAGTTTTATATATATATAAAGTCTGGTTCTCACTTATTTTATATCTATTTTACAAACTACTGTATTTGCTATGTATCGTGCATAGGTTGCGAAGCCTATTCCCTCACTCATACGTCCCACAGGCTTATATGAGAGAAGTAAAACACGAATTATAGAGTTGGCAATACTAGATGTGATCCGTCTACACGAGTTTATATGAGAGAGATGAGGAGCGAATTACAAGGAGAAAATACATATACGACAGTCACGTGCAATTTTATGTTTTGTTATGAATCAACATGATCGTAATTTGATTATTTTATATGTAGAATCAAAACTAAGCTGTTTTTGGCCAATTCAATTCAAATTAATATGCCAACACAAATCACGAGGCCTAGGTTTTGGCTACATGACACTTAGGCGAGGCTAACCTCACCCAGCCACATTGAGGCTGACCTTGTAGGGTATTGGCGAGGACGTTGGCTCTCATCTTTGACTGGTCGCTAGTTAGGGATAAGTATGGTTCAGGTGGACGATTCTCACCCTATAACTAAAAACTACCCATTAAAGACAAATTCTGAAAAATTGAAATCGGGAACTGCTCGTTGGTTCCATGGATCCATTAAAGAACTAGACTATCGGTCCGATCCGATTTTTGAGTGGGTCCATGGAACCGGTCCCATCAAGCTTCACACGCTCAGTGCAACATTTTTTAGCAAGCCAAAATAAAGCAAAAAAATAGAGAACTTTCATATTCTTAGTTGTAATATTAGTAAAAAGATTAAACTCATATTAAAAATTGAGAGTCAAGGCCATGAGTCAATGGGTGTTGAGCTTGAGAGGTGAGACCATGAGTGAGAGATAAAGAGATGACTTAGATGAGATAAGAGTGAGATGAGACGAACAATCAAATAATGGGTGTTGAATTCCAAATTAGGAGTTTTAGGGTTTTCGTTTTTCTTAAAATATTTTTTCATTGGAAATTTTTCTAAAAAATTAAAAATATATATTACCAGTCCAGTCTAGAATCAGGAACCAAACCATTACCCATTGGTTCAAATAAATTAGAATTGAGAATTGAACCGGCTCCCTCTTGGGAACCACCGGTTTTGGTTCAATCCGATCTGGTTTTAGGCGATTTTTGGAGGTTCCTAATTCTTTTACACACCCCTACCGCTAGCCATTGTTGAGGCCTAACAACCAACTCGAGGAGGAAGAAGAAGAGAGGAAAAAAAGAAGGAATATACAAATCTCAAAAAAATATTAAAAAATTTAAAAATGTTCTACATTACAAAAAATTAAATTCCTTTTGCAAAGAAAAATTTTCATGTCGTGGCTCTTGGGCAACAATAATTTGACACTTAGTGTAATCATCGGAACAAAAATTTCTATTTTTTTCCTAAAATTTTATTAATAGAAAAATTATTTTTTTCTCGGGAACAATTTCGAGAAACAATTTTTCAGGCTTCGCGAGGTCGTTCTCGCCAGCCCAAGGCTCACCTGGCCACCAAGGCCACCAAACGTGTTCAAATAGAGCTCGGCAATAGCCAAACTTATATCGGGACTATAATAAAAAAATTATTTTTAAGCCTAGAATAAAAATTATTCTCAAGAACCAAGTAATTATCAAACACACCCTTAATCACTGAACAAATGAAGGCGTTTGGTAAACTTTTTGCAAAGCAAAATTTTCATGTCTTTATGTTTTGCTTAACTTGGTGGCTCATGGGCAACAATACTTTGACGCTTTTAGTTTCCAACTCATATGATACATTTATTTCATTAAAAACTTCATGATAAAACAAAATATTTTTCATGAACATCATTTTTATATATCAATTAGTTTTTCATCATTCAAATATTAAAAAGTCGGAAAATAACTTCTCGAAAATAGGTTTTATTCTAAAACAACATCGTTCTAAAAGTCATCCTTATGTGAAGATAGTGTATTGAAGGATATGATTGATTGCTTATTCTTTATGGACTAATTTAATCGACCATTCAAGCTCAGAGAATGATCGCGAGTTTCTTTCTTTACTTGTAAGCGAAGGGGGAGCTCGCGGAAGGGCGACCAGTGAAACTATTTAGAAAATGTCTTAAGCTCGAGTCAGTAAAGAATACCCATTCCAAGTAAATTCTCTAGTTTGAGGAGGTTGTCTTGAGGGTGAGCACTAGTCCCGGCCCAACCCAGGAATCGGATTGGCCGGTTTTGCGCAATTCTCTATTTCAAATTTTTCGAACTCGTTATGACCGGTCGCGTTCTCAGTCCTTGTGTAGAAACAGACCAATCGGACCGATGACCGGTATTTATTCATTTATTTTTTCTCTCTCTAGCAGAGCAAAAGCCGCATTACAATCAAAGATCTCACGTGCATCCGCAATCGCAGCGTCCCAGCCCCGAAAATACCCTTGAAATAAACCAACAAATTCTCGCCGCGTCGATCAAGACAATCACGTGGATTCCTCGTTCAAACAGCCGTAACTCTAAAACAGCAGCGAAGATTTCGGAACTTTTAACATCAAACAGCAACCAAGTTACACAGAATACATTAGTTTATATAGAGTTTCAAGTACACCATCATCAGCTGATCAGCTGTGCGAAAAAAAAAAGTCTTGTCACTGCTCAGCTTAGTGCCTTCCTGAGCTCCCGAAACAACAGAAGAAAAAGAAGAAAAGAAAAGCCAAAGCTAAAAGCAAAGTCTTCTTCCACAGCCTCCTTCCTTTGCTGAGAAGCGAAAGCCTTGGAATTTTACATTCGACAGTTGCAAATCATTTCATTTTCCTGGGCGGGTGACCACTCCTCATTCACCTCAGCCTAATCGATTCTTTCCAGTATATAGAAAAGTTATTTGAAAAAAGAGGCCTTCCACGCTATGTAGAGATCACTCTCCGGTGTGATAGTTATGACACGACACCGACACAACACGATACTGCATCACGCCCGTTTGAATAGAGGGCACGAGCGCAAGGGGGGAACAGAATTTCGGGGGGCCGCTCCTAAAAAGGCCCACCCGCCCACAGGGGACTAGGACACCACATGACCAACACCACGCACATAATAAAGTCACATTGCTATGTTCAGTAGCCTATATTTGACTAGAGGAAATTAAAATTAGGCCCTTCATTGGGTTAGAAGGTGTAGATTTTTTTTTTTTTTTTTTTCGGAGTTAGCTTTTCACGGTTTTCCGGCCCCAGGGTCGGGTTTAGAATTGGGACCCGCTGAATGTCTGGCCGAAGGACCAGTTGGGCGGGGCGGCAGCGTTGGAGACTGAGACGCGGCCGTCGCTGGTGGTAACCTTGAAAGAGAGGGCCTGGCCGTTGAGGTACGAGTTGCTCTGCCAGTTCTGGCCCCAGTTCCTGGACATGGTTTGCCAGCCGGTGTTGGAGCCTTTGATGGACGCCGACACCACGTCCCCAGCGCCACCGACGTTGGTTATCAGGACGAGGTTGAAGTAGGAGTGGCCATTGACGGTGAATCTAATCCCACCCTTCCTCGCACAAGCAACCCTGTACGAACAAATACATCGTTAGCGTGCTTGCTGATGATGGAAGAGTTGAAAGGGCTTCAATTGGTGTTTTCTGACAGAACAGAAAGTGCCATGATCTATTCAATTAGTTGCTCACCTTCTGTACTGAACAGGAACTATTCCGGCTTTGTACTGAGCGATCTTCTGGAAGACCGGCTCGGCGAGGTCGAAGTGCTGGAGAGGGGGATTACACCATCCTCCATTGTCGTTCGGGAGGCTAGGGTTAGGAGGGCAGAAATTGGTGGCGGTGATGGTGATGGAGCCGGACAAGCACCACTGCTTGTCACTCACGCACTGGATCTCGTAGCACGCTCCGCAGCTCTGCCCGTTGTTGAACAGGGCGGTGCTCAGGGCGCCCGTGTTGGTGCCGTACCCCTGGCTAATCAGATTCCCATACCCGCAAGCACCACCTGAAAGCAAATCCAAAAGAATTCGTCTTAAATCAGGAACCGAAATGATGTTGCAAACAATGTGATTCTTCTGATGATAACTTACCCATTGTTCCAGAAGCATCACTGCCCCCATAGAAAGTGGCGTGGGCAGTGGTCCATCCGCTCCCAGCGCTCTGGACTGTCTTCAGCAATGTCAGGAAGGCCACAATGGTGAATCCGAGAGAACCCATTTCTGGCTTTTGCAGCAAGAATTTGCAGCCCAAGATGACAGAGGGAGAGAGGGAGAGAGAGATGGAGAGAGGGAACAGCTTGGAACTTCTGAGTGAATGGGCCTGGGAGGGAGAGAAGTGAGGAGAAAGAGGGACCAGGTCCATTGCTTATATAGAAGCGGGAAGGGATGGGGAGCGGTGGGGGAATAAAATAAAGGGAGATGGAAACATGGAGGAACAGTATCTAAACTTATAACCGAAACAGAAAAAACTGCTAAAAGAAAAAAATTAAAGCAAAGCGCTTGTCGACATGGAGCGGGGAGGACTCCAAATTTTTTTTAACTTTTCTTTTTTGGAATTCCCCATATTCTGCCTAGATTTATGATCCATCTGAGTGGACTTTTTGACCTTTTTAGTTCGTGAGGACCAAGGCACATTGGGAAGAGCCCGGTGGTTCAGCTGAAGACCGGTCAGAGGGGTTGTGGGCAATTTGGGGTGAGAGAAAGGAATTGAATTTTGATTCTTGAGGGGGGTGGTGGTGGTGTTGAGATGCCCACAAGTGCATTTAATTGCAGCATCGTACTTGCTCAACTTGCCCATCAAAATCGCCTTTTAATTGCATGAGCAGGATCTTCATGATCTCTGTTTCCACTAGGCCTGATGGCTTCGAGTAGCTGCACTGGGGGGATTGCAGAGCATTGAAAACAATGGGATCAAAAAGTGCACGATTGACTTAGATGAACTTATTCTTTTATTGTTGGTGTATAATGCCATGATCCCTTTAAACTTATTGGACAGTGGACAACGATCTTTGGCAAATTGAAAAGGAAAGGAGAAAAGAAAGATATAAACCTGTGAGCGGGCTCATTTACGTTTAACAGTTATATTATGTGAAATCTATAGATCATATCGACTTTAGTTGATCTAAGATCACTTCCCTCGGATATGTGCTACAAGAGAAAAGTTATAAAATAGCCCTTGTGAGGGAATAGGTTGCAGATGAATGGGGGGCATACGTTGAAGTAGCTAAAAAGACTTTCTCCCTTGAGAAATGGCAATTCAACTGCGAGCAAGTAAAGAGTTGGTGGGGCAGTTAGCTAACCCTCGAGCTGAAACCGGATAGCCTCTCAACTTATTGCAGCCCTAAACCCAAATTGAAAAAGGTTTTGAAGGTCTGGCCTTTTTCGGAGCGTGCTTAGTTAGGTTCTGCAGGGCGGCCGTCAACATTTAATACGATCATAATGAATTCACGTAGCCAGCAAGCGCATCCTGTACAATGTCAGTGAATAATCGAGAGGTTGGGGAAAGGCACTGGGCTATTCAAGTTCAACCGAAAGGGAAAAAGGATAAAGGAAAAAGCAAAGGACTTTGTCAGCCATTGAATTGCCATTATTCTTTCCTTCCTTTTCTTCTTTTGCATGGAATGGCGACAGTTGATAGTTAAAGGCGCTCCAACTGAAATCCATGTCAACAGATGCTGGAAAATATATTGAAAGAAACACCAACAATGCAAAGTAAGAGGATTCCACACTAAAGTTTTAACGGATGAGGGGCCTCTTTTTGGTCGCTTTTATTCCTAGACAGATGCTCCGACTCAACGAAACGAGAGGCGGCATTGCGATATTGCAGACGTCCATGCTTTACAGTCGCTTTGAAGCAAAAACCAGTGTCATGTGCTGCCTTTTCTCTGCCTCTAACCAAAAGCCAAAAAAAAAAAAAAAAAAAAAAACCAAAAAAAGAAATACAAAGTCATAATTTGAGACGTAAGCCGCAATTAGCTGCGCAATTTGGACCTAATTAATTGACAGCATGCGCTAAAGGGTATTCTAATCCCCCGATTCTTTTTTTCTGGGTTGAAAATATTATTTATGTGATTTTGGGGTTCTTGAGATTCTGCTAGCTTGAGTAGAAGGAAAAAAAAAAAAAATGTCATCACATGGTCCCATCTGGGCACATGGGGGTGTTGTGGGGCGATAGAGTATAACCCGTTTTTCTAATCTGACTTTTCATCACTAGCATCATCAGTTTTCTGGGAATTTGTAAAGAAAGGTTTTATAATGAAGTCTTGCCATCCCCTATTGGAATTTGCACTCTTCTCTTCAAGCGTGGCGAGCCTCTTGACTATTTTTTTTTTCCTTCCTCCCTCCTTTGGGCACCGAAACTAAGAACGAGCAGGAAACTTATTGCCTCAAATTCAGGATCTTCTGAGATTAGGTAAAAAAAAGTGGCCTCCATGTGGCAAACCAACCCAGCTTAAACTAAGCTGAACTGCTCTCTCTCTCTCTCTCTCTCTCTCTCGTTTCTTTAAGAGAAGAAGAACCTTTTCAGTCATCTCTTTTTGGCCGCCTTAGCTGTTTCTACATGATGCTTGCGAGTTGCTGTCCTTAGTTCTTTCTGGATAATTCTCCTAGACTCACTCAAGCTTTACAGCGAACTCAAGGCTCCGGCGTGCGAGGATACAGCCATGCATAAGTGCAAATGCCGCGTGTCGTGGGCGCGCACGCGCGAGTGGCGCGCCTTTTCATCCTTAAGCTTTTCGATCTAATGATTATTAGTAGTTGCTGTTAGTTAAAGAGATTGCACATGACTCGTTCATGGGCCATGCCTTGTCTGGAAAACCGGCATCCCGAGTGCCCTTTTTACGGCCATGTGTAGTCAGCTTCCCGTTTCTTTTCATCAGGTTATTAATCAGAGATTCGTGAAAATTTATGCTCGGAGGAGTAATTTTGCTGGGCAACTTCAGCTCTAATTGTTCTCGGAATGCGTGAGGACCTTTAGGAGGTGAATCCAAGATCGACCCTGAACAAGCGAGGACCTTCTGGCATCTTTCGTAATCGAATTCAACGGTCGATCTGAACAACTCGAGATAATCCCAAGCAAATTTACTAGGTGGATTCCCACGCCTTACACGCCCGTTCGCCACTTTTTTTTATCAACTCTTCCCCCCTCCTGTGTGAGACAAGCGTAGCTCGATTTTCCACTTGATGTAAAGCCTTGACCGGGGGAATAGTGAATTGAGTAACGACATTTGAGATTAACTAAAGACGAAAGGCGTGGCCGATATTTGCGGGAGCTGCACATGCATCCTCACTCATCCTCCTCATGTAAGGATCCAAACGAGACTTTAGAGTCTTGACATGACCAAATTGAATGGATATTCTATAAATTTGAATGGAGACATTGTATATTTCTTGGTAAAATAGCTATAAATAGAAAAAATCAAAGGATGAGTTTTATCTATTTATTCATTGTTGCTCTTATTTGATCGGAGGTTGCATCATTCATAGGAATATGCCTGAACACCACGTCAAAGATTTTTAGTAGCAATTGGCTGAAGGATCTACACCAAAGTTTTGCGCAAGGAATTAGAAAATACATTAATAAAATTGAAAAATTTAGGACAAAATTGACTTCCGTGCTATAGATCTAGGACAAATTATGTAATCATCCTCTTTTAATATAAATATCTGTGTACTCAATTTGAATAAAGCCACGACTCGTGGCTCCTAACTCAGCCGAATCTTCTGTTTGTGCGGTGCCAATGAAAGCATTTATTCACTGCTACGAATAATCCAACTACTGATTACTTAAATGATTCAAATCATCAGTAGCGGTGCCCAATCGCGTGTTGACCAAGATGTCACATGGAGTTCATTAGGATCTTGTCATGCGTTTACCAATAGATGCTTCGATCGACAGTTTATCATAAGATCGCCCCTTGATTTCTATTCTCCTTTTTTTAAGACTACAGTCATCACATGGGAGATATAAAATCATGAACGTATCGCAAAATTCGGACCCAAACACTGCTATTTTCTGAAATCGAAAGCTTGATCATCAAGGTCACATGAAACTTTCAAGAATGTCAGAGCGATCTTCCCTTAATCTAATGCAGACCCTTAAATGAGATCGACATGGAAATGGAACAGATGTGTTTTATCTGTACGCAATGGTACGACGTCGACTGCTGGAAACCTCCCTCAGATCGCATGAAAAACTCATCGTACGTTTCGTTCATGGAGAGTAGCGATCGATTCACATGATCCTCGAGCACCTTCATTTATTGCTCCGTGCCTTTACGGTCTTCGATGTGCTATTTCTCTTTGTTTTTATTCGAATAGAATAGCGAACATCGTTAGCTAGTGGACAAGGTTCCTTGACCAAAACCCTAATCATGAAAGTTGTGTGTATATATATATATATATAGGTCAACGAGCACATTAACCGACATGTTGGCGCACCTAATTTATTAGGAGAACAAGCAGTAAGTGCCATGGAAAAAAAGCAAAAGAAGGGTAATGATATTTGATAGTTAACGAGGAATTCTTCATATTCTCTCATTTGAAAAGTTGCCCCTCCAATAGAGTAGTGACCTTCTCTCTTGCTAAGAAGAAACCTTATTCGACCAAATCGCGGGTTCGACAGGCAATTAATATTACGAGGACTCTACACATAGAGCCGGCCAATGGAGATTCTAGTAACTGGCTAAAGAAAGTCTCCAGGACAAGAAAAAGAGCGCGCGCACGTACTTACACGACCTTATATTCCGTGTGGACATATGTATAAATACGTATTTGGATCAGGGTCCAAGTGAAATGAATCCACTGCAACCGTTAATTGTGCAGGCCCTACATTGATGGGAGACGTATTGACCATGATCATTTTATATCCACGAATCTGGATTTGCTTAATCTCATCCACAAGAGTTTGGTGCGATGGCATCTATCAAAACCGGTGGCCAGAGAGACAAAAAATATAGACCATGCAGAGCGAGAATGTCGTGACCGAAAAAGAAATTCTCTCTCATAAACTCAAACACCCTTTTGACTTCTTGTTTAGCCAAATTTTTCCATATAATAGTTGAGATTTAAACTTGGGCAATACCCTTCTGTTAAGGTAACCAGTGAAAACTTAATGGTTGATGCTTTGAAGAAGAATAATCCACATTTTAAATGGTTTACATAGACATTTTATGCCGGCCCTCCAAACAAAAAAAAAAAAATAAAAATACAAAGCTGTAGGAGTATGATTCATAAATCACATGTAGACATTCTCCTTGTAACCAAGGATATGAATCGTCCTTGAGGCCTAAAGTGACAATGTGAACTTACCTCTTTGTTCATTTCATGCATGAGATGAACAAAGAAAGCTGTGAATTCAAGCATATCATGTCACAACTTCTTTTCAAGTGAAAAACCTCCAAAAGCTTTTTCATATACAAAACGATATAAGCACGTTGCGTAGCTTATCTATGACCTATCTTATGTGAAGAGACTTCCTGACTACTAGCATTTTGGAAAAGTTACGATGATAAGATTGCCGATCTTGAATCTTTGAATCACATGTGGTGCAAAATAGTTATGGTTTGATGCAAACTTTTTGTGATGACAGCGAAACTTTTATGAAGGGAATCGTTAGCAATAATCGTCCATCCTCACCAAGAACAAAATATAATGCAAGCAGAAGATGCCATGTCCTTTTCTTTGTAAGATAAGATGCTTCCCAAAGCCGCCTATGTTCGTTGCATTAACTAGACTGATGTCCATATACAATTCTGAAGTTGGAGGATTTTTGTTTATGGCGATTAGACTTTGTCGACTTTGAGGAGGGAATATCTCTTACATCACAGTTAGTTGTTTTGATGAGTAATGAAAGAAGAAACCTACGACCTTTTTTTGTTATTATAAAGACCTACGACTTCAGGGGTCGGTCTTCTGTCGTGTTATTAGCTATATGTTTATGAAGAGAGAGAGAGAGTCATGGGCTTCACATAAAAATTTTGTGGTAGGTTCGCATATTGATTTACTCATGTTCTCCAAGTTATTCTTCTTCTATTTGGTCCTTCCAAGCACCTCCACCTTCTCGCGACTCTCGCCTGTTCGATATCTTGTTCGACAATTGCAAACTAAGCTCTGCACTATCATATATGTCCTGATGTTAACATTAACTTGTGTATGTAGAGGATATTTAGGCTAGACAGTGAAAACACGAACTAGTTTACGCAGAACGTTTTGTCCTCTTTAAAATACATTGGGAGTTTTTCCAAAATTTCAAGGTCACCTGAGATTGAGTTGGAAGTCACGCGAGCTTGAAAGTAGGGTTGTGCCCTCCATCTCGAACCGAGATAGACCTCCGAGGGTGATGGCGCGTCCTTGAAATTGTGATGGTGGTTGTCGCTTTGGTTGCAGGAGGTTGAGGTGTGGCTCTTTGGGCCCTATGTGCTTGCTTGTCTTTTCAGTCCATTTGTCATTTTTTTTATTGACTTCACATTTTTATTGTTAAGTAAAGGTTCATCTGATTCATGAACAATGAATGATATGATAAATTTTTAGGATTGATATGATAATTTTTTTCCTAAAAATGATCAATCATGTCTCTTACAAAAATGAATGCATGAATAATGTTTTCATTGTTCACAAAAATATTCGAATGTAAATTGTTGTCGATAATGAAAATATTTTTATTAACTAATTATTTCAAGCGATATAAACGATCTTATTTAGAAAAATGTTTTCCAAATTATTCATTTTCAATAAAACATTTGGAGTATAAAGCTCCTTTTGTTTTACGAAAAATGTGACATTTTTGGAAAATATTTTCCAAAAAATGACAATATTTGAATATTTTCTATTGTTTGTTGCAACATAAATATGAATTGGAAAATATTTTTTGTCGTTTGGTATGGAAAATTTGATTTGATTCTCTTAAATAGACACATACTATTCAAGTGCTAATAACTTATGCATGGGCGATCGATAAATAGGGTATGGGCACTAGGGTCCATGGTCAATCTCATTGGACTTTGACCTAGGGATTAGGGCAGAATCACCTAGGTCCCTGGTGCAACCTCAATGGACCTAAGCATGAGCATTGGAGCCCAAGGCACAACTTTTATGGACACAAGCGTTGTTGGGGATTTGAGTTCAAGCACTAGGGTCCTAAGCTTGACCTCAATAGACCTAGGTGTAGGTGCTAGGGGCCGAGGCATGGGCATCCAAGTTTTAAGCCTAGCCTCAATGGACTTGGGCCTTGGTGCTTGGGACTAGCGTTGGGGTTTCCATGCCCATGCACAGATGCTTAGTCATATTTTGAAAAATTATCTTCAATCATATGTTGATTAGGAAAATATTTTTCATTAACTTATTATTTTAAGCAAACCAAACATTGAAAAAATGAAGAAAATGTTTTCAGTGAAACAAACAAAGCCTAAGATAGGAAAAATAAGTATAAGTACTTGAGTAATTTTGAAAACCAATAGCTTTAACTACTAATAACTTGTGAGAGAGTTTTCTCTGAAATTTGCCACCAAATTTTCTCTGAAATCTGCTTAATGTGGTAGTTTTGTGTCATGGGCTGGCAATTCCTTAGCCATGGAATAGCCCAAGTGGCACTTGGTGAGTGGAGAATACCTAGCCAATCTTCTTTTGTAGTTGTTCCTAACAACAATACATTGAATAATATCCTTGTACTAGATTGTATCATGCCTAGTTTTGCTCAGTGTTTAATTCCATCGAGTGAAACATGCAAAATACTTTAGGCACAACAATCGGTTTCGACTTGCCATGGCCTCATTAGGAGAGCTATATCAGCTCCCAACTAATTTGTGCATAGGAGGTTAATCAATATTCAAAGCTCCATAGAAATATAATCTTTTTGTCCTAAAACTTTGATTATCAACTATCCTGATGCCACTCTTAGGACCAGTTGCATCATCCCCTCTACATCACTCACTCTTCACCCAATAACCCTAAGTTTCACTTACAAGAGTGCATGAGTACGAGAGAATCCTTGTATCGCTCCAGTCCGTGATACTTGCTTCTATGATTGTGTTAACTTAGACAAAACTCCTTTACAATGCACAAGTCTGCTAGTAAGTTATGGATTTCGAGTTGTCGTGCTCATGCAAAAATGGCTACTTACCACCACCTGCAACTGGGATATGAGAAATGGCATAGGATCATGGACAGGTCCACATCATTCATGCCGATTCAGTTGAAATCGAGTGGGTCGGTTTGGCCAAATTGTGGGCGGTTTCAGCTGCAAACACGGCATAGGCTCATGAACCAGACTGGGAATCAGGCCGGTACTTGATCAAACCTTAGTCGGCTGGATCGTGGGGGGTTCGTGAGGACAAGTGGAGATTGATATCAAAATTTTTGATTGACAGAAATTGATTTCTCAATTTCTATTTCGGAAATTGAGAAGCTAAAAATTTTAGCTTCTGATTTCTTCTTCAAATCTATTTCTGGAATAGAAACAGCCGGCCGGTGGAGATTCTAGTAACTGGCAAGAAATAGAAATTTTATCATGCACAGCCCTAGTAACTGGCAAAAAAAAGCCTTCGGGATGAGAAAAAAGAGAGTGCGTGCGTGCCTAGACGACATTATATTCCACGTGGATTGCATGGGTAAATACTTATCTGGCTTAGGGACTACATGGATCAAATCCACCGTGATTGTTAATTGCTTAGGCCCGACATTGAAGGTAGACGTGATCACAACGTATTCGCTCTACATGATTAATAGACCCTTTTCTCTCTCTTGCCTCGGTCTTGATAGGTGGCATTTGATGCCACCGCACCAAACTTGTGGACGAGTTAAGCAAATCCACATTCATGGATATAAAATGATCATGGTCATTATTCACATCTAGAGGTGGCAAACTAAGTCTTAGACTCATATATGACCCATTTAAATCATAAATGGGTGGTTCACTTGTTTTTTGAAAGAGTTAAATATGTTTAACAATTAAAGACTTAAGATGTGTGGGTCTTAAGTGGATCTTAAATAAGTTGGATTTAGTATTCATTTTCAACCAAACCACCCAATCTCCCTCTTCGCTCTTTAACTTTACAAAATATACATTATAAAATTATAAAAATGAAATTATAATTGTTTTTTATTTTAATTTTCTTTCTTTTTTCTTTTTTTCTTTCTTTTTTTTTTTTTCTTTCTTCTTCCTTCTTCCAATGGTTGACACAATGATCGACCAGGCGAGCCTTGAGCTCGCCGCATCGGCGAGCTCGAACTCATCGATGTCTAGTGAGGCTCGAGCTTGTCGGATTTGGCGAGGCTCAAACTCGTTGACAACCAATGAGGGAAGAGCTTGAGCCTCGCTAGATCTAGTGGGGGAGCCTCGCCAAAGTCCGATGAGGCTTGAGGCCTGCCGCCAACGTCCGGCGAGGCCCGAGCCTTGCCAAACTGCTAGTGTCGGCAAGCCGGGCAAGCTTGCGACTCCTGTGGCTAGTCACCGTCATTGTCATAGCCAACGGTTGGCAAAAAGAAGAAGAAGAAAAAAAAAAAAAAAAAAAAAAATTAAAAATTATAAAAATAAAAATAAAATTAATTAAAAAATTAATTTTAAAAAATAAAAATTAATTAAAATTCGATTTTTTAAAAATAATTATTTTTAAATTATAAAAATTGTCCATTAAATTTGTGTTGTATATAACAATATTTTAGCATTACCATTTTTAAAATATATATAAGCTTTTTTAGGTTTCGTTAAATGGGTCGGGTATGAGTCGAGTATGGGTTGAGTCGAGTATGGATAAAAAATTTTGCACTACAATAAATGGGTCATAAACGGGTTAAATGAGTCGATTTGGGTCAGACCATTTATGACCCAACCCGACCCAAACCGGATCCGATCCAACCCACCCATTTAACGGGTCCACTCGCTCTTTGCTTTGGTTTGTTCTTGCCTTGGTAATTGATTTTCTTCTTCACACGTCCACGAATGATGCCTTAGACAGTACCTCGTCTTATTAAGGCAATAAGAGAAGTGCTAATCAACAACTTTGATACAAGATTTATCATGCGTGCAGTAAGTTTTCCACTAATAGGAGTACTGAAATAACACGTACAGCTGCATTGAAAGAGCTAAAAATTGTGTTCTCGTATAATTAGTCTTTGGTTTCTTTTGGTTGAGCTTTGTGTCGAGCTATTAATTTTTTAATAATGGAAATGAATCTTGTTCACCAATATCTTTAGAGTTATAATTGAGGACAGATAATTCGATTTACTTGTCTGTAGAAAGTAGCATTTTCTTCTTATCTGAAAGTCAGACCCTAGCAATCCAAACTTATATTTCCACCTCATAAAAAAAAAAGTGGGCGAAAAAGTGGTTCCAAATGTATCGTTTACTGATAGTAGTTGCCTCATACAATTTTTCCTCGTGAATCCGGGGACTATTTCATGAAAAATGGTTGATTTCTTTGGATCAATTGAGTGGATGTCGGCCGTCCCTCAGTTCTCAACGTTCTAATTTAACCGGCGTCCTAAACCTCTTATGCTTGCCACGAGCCCATTTCCACAAATTACACCCCAAAAATTTAACTCCTCAGTCATTGAGAAGTGCCCCGTTCTCGCCCTTCAGCAGTCAAATCTTCCATAACAAGAGTAAATCATGTCAAATGCGATGAAGAAGCCATTTTCAATTGAAATCAAAAACATAAAAAACCACCCATCTGCATCATCTTCCATGACGGTAAGAAGTTGGGTTTCGTTGAAATCAAAAGATAAATACGCATCCGCATCTACATTTGATTGAAAGCAGAACATAAAACTTGTGCATCATCTTCCCTAACCAAGCTAAAGCATTACAGAACTATTTTTTTCCCCAGATGACAGTTGTGCCAGGCATTTTTGACACTTTCATCTCAGCGGTTGGGGCAAGCCAACAACCGAGCAATCCAAGCAGTGGCGACAGTGAAGATGATGAAGTACCCCACGGCGAGGGTGGCGTACAGGGCCCGCCTACTGCGGCCTCCCCTCCTCCCAGCGCCGCCGTCTACTTCCGCTAATGGCCGCCTCAGCAGGCGCTCCACGGCCTCCAGCTCCGCATACCTCTGCATGAGGCGCAGCACGAGCATGAAGAAGCTGACGAGTTGGAGGCCGGCAATCATGAATACCAGCGCCACCGCCTTCCAAGCTACCAAGCAGTGCAGCACGGGCGGAGACACAAACACCAGCACGCACGCGAGCACGACGTGCAGGCCCGCCCCTCGCCGCAACAGTGGCCAGTAGCGACCGATGGAAGCCCTCAAGTGGCGGGCCACGGTTTCGAGCCTTCCTGGCTCATTGAGGACAGCGTTTCCTCCGTCAGCATCGAAAGAGAGATGCGGTGAAACGTGAAGAGAGGCGTGAGAACAGCAGAGGAGGTGGGGGAGAGAGAGAGTGAGAGGGCCCGAAGGAGGAGGAGGAGGATAGCAAAATTGTCTCTGCAGGAGAAGAAAGAGAACGAGGGAAGAGAGCGAGGTCAATGCAGAACTAAGCACAGGTGAATATAAAGGGCAAAGAGGCCTATTGCATTTTGAAAAAAGCGAAACCGAAAGAACAGAGGACATGCTCCGATTTTTGTTTTTTTCTTCGTTTTCTAAACTTTGGTTATACTCTCTCAATTCGTCCAAAATCAATCAAAACATTATAAATTTACGGTTTTAGACTCGGTCTAAGTTTGATTGGTTATCATGAGCATTGGTGGAATCTCAAACTATGAATTGAAATATTATTGTATCGATCAATCTTAAGCATTTTGTATCTTTTAAATTACTTTTTATTATTTCAGCGTAATGAATTATTGAAAACCCATTGCACAAAATTCAATATTTTGCAACAATATGAAAAAAAAAAAAATGCAGGCACTTTGATAGTGATAAAAAGAAACCCATTTAATTAAGGGATAAGTATACTATAAGTTCTAAAATTTGTCACGAGAGTATAATTGAGTTCTAATATTTTCAAAAAATGTAATCAAATTTTAAAACTTGTCACGTAACTATAATCAAGTTCTAAAATTTTCAAAAAATGTAATCAAGTTCTAAAACTTGTTACGAAAATATAATCAAGTCTTAAAATTCTGAAAAGATGGAATCAATAGAAAGACTTAATTAGACCAATTCGACAAGTTTAAGCATTGGTTTGCACATTTTGAAAGTTTTAGGATTAGATTTACTTTCGTGACAGGTTTTAGAACTTGATTATATTTTTTGAAAATTTTATGATTCGATTACACTTACATAACAAGTTTTAACACTTCCAATACATTTCTCACTTTAATTAAAGTTCCATATTTTGCTAGGAGGAACTATCTTGCATAAACCAATATCATTTGGCACCCACGATGTTTATATGAAGCAATTTGATTAGAAATTACAAACAAATCTATGTATTATAATTACTATCAAACATATCTTAGGTGGCATAATTATTGTTAAACAAATCTTCATCGAAAAATCTATGTTTCGATTTTAGAGTACTAGCGCTTGTGGGAGACTACCACTCTATTATTCTTTAATCTTTTTTTTTTTTCTCTTTTTTTCCAAAAATATCTACACAATTTTAACGGAAAAAATATATGTGGGACGACCAAGATCTCGTACATTGCATTAGCCTTCTAACTAATGTTCCAGCATTCTTTAAATTTCTTGAGCATTTCACCATTACCTCTTTTTTTCGGTACTTCAAATCAGTCAGAGATAACATGAATCAAATGAATAATATTATATGTTATATATTATAATAAGAAAATCTCAAGATAACTAATAATGTAAAATTTAAAGATTGAAATTCTAAATACTAACATATCGATAAGCTAAATATAATTCATGTGTGTCGCCAAGTTCATAACATAATTAGGGATTAATATAGTTTTAATTAAGGGTGTGAGAATCAAATTGGAAAACTAAACCGAAATTAGACCCTAATCAAATTTTCATGTATTTTTGGTTCAATTTGAGTTTTGGTTTGCGTAATAAAAAAATAACCATTTTCACCGGGTTAGATAGTTTTAGTTCGGTTGGTTAACCAAACCAAATTGAAAGCCGCACATCCTTTTGATCTTATAATTTGCACGATCTCTCTCCTTCGTCATTACACCTATTCTTAATATTAAGTAAAAGAAAAACTCAAAAATTGACCCAAATCAGGTGTTCGGTTTGGATTACATTTGGTTCGAGATGCAATTCAATTTAAAATTAATACACAGTCAAACAGTTTGGTTCAGTTTGAATTTTTCAGAAAATCCGAACTGTAAACACCCGTAATTTTACTTACACCAGCACACTTTAACCCGCCTTTTTTGTTTTTTTCACTCTTTCAATTTGTTCCATCATTTTCCCTCAACTGGTGTCTCTGTCTACCAACAATTCTTGGACACAGCTGGCCCGGAATCGGAAGTTGGCAGAGATTTGCGCATATTGTCAGTCTCAACGTTTGACTGTCCTTTCTGGTGAAAAGATGCAGGGCAATGCTTGCCTTGTGTCCTGACAATGGTCACGCAGTTTCCATTCGCGAGTGCAAGATGGAGTGTACCCCTTGGCCGTTCTCGAAATGGAATTAGAAGCTTGATTTTGCACGATAAAGCTTGCCAGTACATGCATGCACCATTCCATTCCCATGTCAGATGAATATTAAAGAACATAGTGATGACCCTAATCAATGATAAACTGATTTGACCAAAGAAAATTACAATTGATCTGGCATAATAATCCAGAAAGTGTTATCTACAATTTCAAGCTAGCTTTAAAATGGCGGCCATCATCAGAAAATATCAACTTTTCAATTTGCAAACAACATTGTATATTCGAAAAATATGCATCGTAAATTACTAATTAGGATAGTGCAGTGTGTTGAAATATAAAATCAAAAGAATTCGAGATCAACAGTCATAAAAATATAAGATCAAAAGAACTTGAGATCAATGATCATAAAAATATAATATCTCAAAATTTGGAGCTAGGTGTAAAATGGTGACCGTTTGGAAGACCTTACCTCAGAATATGCAAATAAGATTTTTCTATTCAGAGTCCATGTATTGTAAATATCTAATTAGAAAATAGGATCGGTGCATTTAGTTTGCTAACAGTGAAAGTCCTAGATATTCATTGGTCGAATAAGATTTAAATGAATATGAGAAGAAGAACAAATATATATAAAGTCTCTAAGTTATGATCTGAGCAATCATAGGTATATAATAGTTGAGCCACATCATTTAAGTACTTCACTTACTTGCATCAATTTTACGTTCACGGTGTTGTTATATAGCAATAAACCACTTCAATTAGCTGCATTAGTCTTGAAAAGTTGGAGATTCGGACTTATCCGTCTCTATACTCCATTGCGTGGCAACAAATTGGGCAAGATACAGATTTGTTTTGTGCGGATTGTCATTGCATTATTTAAATTTCTTGAGCATTTCACCGTTGCCCCCTTTTTTTTGCCGGTATTTCCAGTCAAGTCAGAGATAACTTGAATTGAATGAGTAATATTCTACATTGCATATATTACATAAAGAAAAATCTCAAGATAATTAATAATGTAAAATCTAAAGATTTTTCAAGGAATAGATTAAATATAAAAAAAGAAAAAAGAAAAATGTTAGGGAATTGAAAAGGGCATTATTGAAAGCATTATTTACATGAAATATTTTAAATTCCATGTAAAAAGATTAGTTCAAACATTTTTCACACTTATAGTCATGAAAAATATATATTCATTATTTAACAAAATGAATACAATTACCAAAATTAACACTTGAATCCTTATTTATACAACTTAAAGCATCGATAAATTTAATTTGAGCCAAAGCAATCTAAGTAAACTCAAAAATCAAAATCATGATCATTTCTAACTATTCAACATTGATATTTATTTAAAAATTTATAGTATATTGAATTTTTTTGATTAAATTTTTTGCCTCAATTCCCTTTTCAATATTTTACATAGTACAACTTTTAATTGTGCTAGCCAAATTTCAATTTACCAGATAAGTATATATTGTGTCTAATAGAACTAGCGAGGGAAAAGGAGAATAGTACAGAGGGTAAAGATTGAGGGGGTGCATCTTACCAAAAAAAGATTGAGGGGGTGGCAGAGGGAGGGTCAGTATTGAAGGCAAATACGGAGGGGGATATTTCTGACTGATTTTGACTCCAGGATATGTGAAACAAATTTGTGCTAAACTTAAATTCGACATTCACTCAACCATTAGTTACTTACGAGTGATTCAATCGCATCACTAGCCAACAAGTTTCATTTTCAGGGCTAGTATAATCGATATTTTCATAGATTAAATTTTTTGATCAAGAATTCGGACAAATCGAGTAGGTTGTGGACTGCTCAATTGAGCTTTCCAAGTAATTGAGTAACACTCGATTATAATAGATAATTAACGAGATGTATCTTGTGTATAGATAGGCACTGGTCATTCAGCAACGCAACCTGAGCAAATCCTTCTCTTTCACGGACCGGTGATTCTCTGCCAAAAATCCCCCCAAGTCCACATTACCAACTAAAGTAGATCTGGAACTCGCATGCCTGGAAAGCGTCGGGAGGGCCAAGATGCCTACTGATGAACTTTCTATTGCAAGCTGGCTTGAGCTGTTGGCACCGTCCGTAGGTCCGCCGAGTTGATATTTGCTCCATTTCAGAGAAACGCATACGAACC
This sequence comes from Eucalyptus albens, assembly GCA_014182695.1. Classification (NCBI taxonomy): domain Eukaryota; kingdom Viridiplantae; phylum Streptophyta; class Magnoliopsida; order Myrtales; family Myrtaceae; genus Eucalyptus; species Eucalyptus albens. Next base: position 25,252,885 of record CM024655.1, on the reverse strand, counting down.
TTGAAGACTTCTCAGAGAAGGCACAGTCTCAACAGCGCTTGGGCAGCACCATGGACGTCAGTGGATTTGATGAATAATGTATACCATGCAAGGGAAGAAAGAAAAGCTCGTGTTTAGATTTCTTCCAAACAACATTAAAAGAGAATCAACTGTTACGGCCTGAGCACAAAAAGTTTAGAAGCGGCTATGTGCAATCGAGGAACATAAATTTCTAAGCATTTAATTTTTCTTTTCATAATCTAGTTTTCGATAGAACATCTACTTTTGTCGGGGAGTGTATTCTTCAAGATTTATATTGGGCAATAAAAACAGCACAAATTGCACCATGAAATGGTGACGAGATCCATTTGCTGGGAGACTATCTTTTGGCAGGGAGTCATGTGCCAAACGCACGGCTGATTGCCTTGAGTGGGCGGAAGATCAAATTAGAGAGATCAGTACCGAAGATATCATCGTCCTTTTTAACCCTCTTGCCTTCTTACTTCGAGATCAATTGCCTTGAGTGGGCAGGAGATCACAAGGACGAAACAAGAAAAAGATTCGAATAAAACGAAAAAAGTAATGATTTTCTCCATATTCGTGGGCATTGCAGAGAACAGGTTAAAGCAAGCAAAGCTTCTGGTGCAGCCTTCGTTTTCTCCCCACCATTTGCCAACCTTCCGTTGGACAATACATCCATGTAGCTCTGGGAGTCTTTGCTGATTCATGGGGATCCTTAACTGGTAAATCCATCGACCGGAAGTTTTGTTTCTTCTGAATTCAGGTAGAACCGAGCACTTAGGAAACGTTTTTGGTTTTTGCGAGTGTTCTAGCGGTACCGTCCCTCTTAAAAAGAGTCGGTGCCCTGCCAGCCTTTCAATTTGCCAAGGGAATGGGTAAATTGCTTAGTCGGTTTCCCGTGAAAATTTGGAAGGAAAATATCCCTTAAGATTACATTTGGCAGTCAAGATAAAATTCAATATAGGATAAAACTTATCGTATCCTACATTTGATGTTTGCTCAAGATATGATAAAGTCACATATAACTAGGATATAAATAAAGTAAAATAATCTCATAAGGAGGTGGGATAAAGACGGATATAATTTCTAACATGCATAATAGGAAATTTCTTTCTCAAATACCAAATTTCTTAAATTAACAAATTAAAATTATATTTCAATATAAATAATATTCGAATTCTAATATAAGAAATTCAAAATAGCAAAAGATACAAATTTAGTTTTATAATATAATCTTATTTTATTTATATATTCAAATTTAATTATATTTTATAATACAAATTCAATATATATTTATTACATATTTTAGGTGTTTTAGTATTTTAGGTATATTAGTGCAATTTTCCAATTAATAAAATTTTATTAGAAAATGATGGAAGGGGAAGAAAGAAATAAAAAAGAAATTAATTAAAAAATATAGGAAAATTAAAAAAAATAAAAATAAAAATAAAGTAGACAAGAGTGTCGCGAGAGATTTTTACTATCTCTGTTTGTAAAATTTGTGATTTATATAAGTGCATATACCAAACAATATATATAATATGATGTGAATATATTTAATTGCAAATCACCAAATAATGGATAAGATATAACAAAATTTCCTAGATTTTATATCATATCATATTTAGTCTTATTCTGATTAGAAATCCAAGCGACCAAGTGTAGCCTAATAGGATGATCGAGAGATCCTTATACAATAAAAATAAAATAAAGAAAGTGCTAAAAGTGAAGAAAACCAATAAAATACCTATAATAATACAAATTTTATGATTCATAACTATTCTCACGATTACCAATTGAGTGATCGTAATCAAGAGCTCAAATCAAGCAATCGTCGCCGCAACGACGACAAGGATTCACTATAAAGATTACTATTACTAAATTCCGTCAAACCAGCGCCGAGTCCCTTTACTCATCTCTTTTTTTATCAATCTCATTTTCTTACGGTAGCAAAATCGCCGAGTTGCTGCATTTGACTAAAATAATCTTCAACATAGACAACAAAATCTAAAATTATCCAAATATTTGGATAACTAAAGTAAATTATACGGGAGTTTTAGACTATTAAAAATGACCATGATCATTTTATATCCATGAATCTGGATTTGCTTAACTCGTCCACGAGTTTGGTGCGGTGGCATCTGATGCCACCTATCAAGACCGAGGCAAGAGAGAGAAAAGGGTCTATTAATCATGCAGAGCGAATACGTTGTGAACTTGTGAGTGAAAAAGAAATTATCTCTTGCAAACTCAAAAACCCTGTTGAACTTCTTGTTTAGTCAAAATTTTCCATGAACTAGTTGAGATTTAAATTTGGGCAATACCCTTCTGTTAACTTAACCGATGAAAAAACATAATCGTTAAATAATTAACATAGACATTAAACAAAGATTTAGGAGTATAATTCATAAATCACATATGGACATTTAAACTAGAAACCAAGGATATGAATCATCCTTGAAGCCTAAATTGAGAATTGTTAAACCAAGGATATTCATGTCATGTATGAGATGAACAAAGAAAGTTGTGAATTCAAGCATATTATATCACAACTTCTTTTCAAGCAAAAACATCCAAAAGCTTTTTTCATATACAAAACAATACAAGCACGTTGCATTGCCTAATTATGACCTATCTCGTTTGAAGAAATTTCCGAACTGTTAGCATTTTGGTAGGGCGGCGGTGATGGGATCATCAATCTTGAATCTTTGGATCGCAAGTGATGCAGGGTAGTTATGCCTTATATGCAAACGTTATGTGATGAAAGCGAAACTTTTACGGCAACCCTCAAAGGCAATCGTCAGCGCTAGTCATCCATACCCACCACTTTAGCAAGAACATAATATAATGCGAGCAAAATATTTCATGTCCTATCCTTTCCTTTGTGAGGTAAGATGCTTCCCAAAGCCGACTCATGTTCGTTATACAAACTAAACTAATGTCAAAAGACAATTATGAAGGAGGATTTTGTTTATGGCGATTAGATCTTGTCGACTTTGATGAGTAGAATATCTATAACGGTAGGATATGCAACCCTTTGCCCTCTAATACCAATTGTTGGATATGTGACCCTTTGCTCTAATACACCTTGTAGGGTATGCGGAAGCGATGTGATAGTTACACGAGAGAAATGTAATAGACAACTCAAAACACTCGTTATACTAAATTGCGATATATAAGACTCTGAATGAACACTCTTATACCACATGTAAAAGAGTCAAAATAAACTAGCTAATACAATCACACTCAACTATTCTATCTTCCCTTCTCAATCACGGAGAGATAACTCGCTCACATAGAGCTACTCTCCCTATCTAGCTGTGTTGCCTTTCATTTGAAGCTTGCCTTTGCACTTGGTGACTTGAGGCCCTCTCTGGCCTGAGGATTCTAGTGCAAGCTATACTCTTAAGTGAGTCTTTGTGTCCCATGCGCCATGCAGAAGTCTCTTAGTCTTAACAAATCAAAACTATAGAGATGGCATGTATGCCTCATGCCATCACCCTTTGCCACGTCCAACCCATGTGTTAAATGTTGAGCCCACACGTCTTCATGCATTATGCTATATTCTCCTTTGTGTTGCCAACTCCTTTCCTTGATCAATGTGGGCTTCTTGAAGATACGTATCTTTGGCGGCTTGAAGAACTTCATGCATCATGCTTACTCTTGGCGAAAAACTAATGCTGGTCTCACGTGGTGAACTGCCACAGCTGCAACGTTGCATACAAAGGTCTCAATGCACTCGAGGTCACCTTGCAGGTGTTGTCTGTAGCTTCTCTGGGAGTTGTCGCCCTGGCGAAACAAAATGCGGTGTCGGCTATAGCAAGGATTACACTCGTGGTGATGGCCGTAGTGTTCTTCGGGGCATCCAAATGGTTGGCTCATTTCATATACAAGAATTTCCGGTACCATGACTATGACCATGCCTTCCGCTGAGATCCGAGTTTCCTTATCTCTCCTTTTCTCTCCCTGATCTTTGCGGAGATCCTTTTTGTACATGACTCAACACACCCTCCCATCTTTAAAGAATAAAGACCCGAAAATGGACTTCGGATACCATATTTGCGAAGAAAGTGATTACGAAACTCGTGGGCAGTCAGTGTTCTTATGGCACGATCCGCGGTGATTATGATGAGATTTTTTTTACTTTACAGTCCTTGTTTCGGTAAAAAATCTGCACCCATGTAGTCACTAGGTACTAGACAGAACACTTCGCAGCGAAATGCTGTGAAAATTCGACCAGAACAGCTTTGTACAGCCGACCTGTGACACTGAGTAAGACCACGATACATCTAAGAACTTGGATCGTCCTGCGCATGTTTAGTATGACAGAGTCGGATCGTTTGCTTCTTATATAGATATTGCTACCAATTGCTCATCGACTTAAGAATGTTTTCGAGTCGTCTGCAGGATCTGTTTTAGAGACAAACGAGAAGAGCCATAGATGCAAGGAACATGTGTTGATTTGAGCCGGTGCTTCGAATCGGTGTTGTGCTCACATCAAAGTGGAAAAGATATCGTCGGATATCAAGTCATTGTCATCCCAACCATCTCCACAACCACAAGCTGATATGGGCTTTTTATATGCAACTCCAAAGTCGAACGCAAACGCCACGCGATGATTTGAGTTGGAGGGTCACGTTAGCTAAATTTGATAGATTTAATTTGGGAAAATTGCGTAACTAGTCCTGAAAGTTGTTAACTTTGTGTCCACTTCATTTCTAAAACTTTCAATTCATGTATTTAATATCAGACCTCATTAACCTTCGTCAGCTTTCTGCTTTTCGGTCAACTTGGTTAATTTTTTTTTTTTTTTTGTTGGTCTGACAACTTGGTTAATTTCAAATGGACGGAAATGCACACGACTTTTTGATTTTTTTTTTTTTAATGCTGCGTCGTTTTAAACATTTTTTCAATAGGTGAATATGAGGGGAGTAGTCTTGTGATGCTACGTCAGAAAATTAAAAGAAAAATTTGAAAATAAACTGGAAATATGAAAAAATGGAAAAAAAAAAGAATTAAAATAGAAGGAAAAATGACAAAGGAGTGTAATGCAAAGAATTTCGAGTCAACGATGAAATGCAAATAGTTTTGATAAACACTTTTCGCCTCTAGATTAAAGGGTTTCTACAAAATGTTAGTAAACACTATTTTCTTAAACGATTTTGGTTTTAAAAAAATAAAGAAAAGGAAGATTACAACACTAACCAAACTTAGGCAAAGGTGGAAGCCTTGGTCATAGTTGTTGCTGAGGTCGCGTGACCCTAAACTAGGCATAGCTGGAGTGGCACAACCTAGGCGATCGGCTACCACCTAGGCGAGGCAACACTAAAGTTGAATGATCTCAGACAATTCATTTTAGAGAGCAGTAGCTAGGCAAATTCAAACATAAGTGAACTCAAACAATGAATCATTGAGACCATATAAATTTTATAAAAATTCACAACTTTTATTGAGACCAATGTGACCTCACAACCTCCACAGGCGTATCCTACTTATGATTTCAACGTTATGCCTTTAACTAAACATGACTGTGAACTAATTTTTGTGGAAGAACTATGAAATCGATTTAGCCATCCCATAAAACTCACAAAAATACAAAAAGATAAGTGGGAAAAAATCACGCCTTCCGGTGCCAAAAAGGAAGCCTATTGAAGTGACTGTCATTTCGACAAAAAAATAATAATCTGACTGTCCGAGAGAGAGGGTTAACGCATAAGCGCGACTCACGAGGAAAATTTTTGCCCACTTTGTGATCATTGTCAGAACGCGAGCGCAATACAGAGTTCCGCTTAGCATTGCCCAGCCTCTATTTCACCGGAACGGATGGATCTGCAGACTGTTCAGACGTTTGTTAAGACTGACAATTCCCCTTCCAAGCAAGCTGTGTCCAATAAATGTTGGCAGACGGGACACCTTCTGTGTCCAAGCCTCTTTTTCACCGGAACGGATGGGATGTTCAGATCGTCCAGACGATCTGTTAAGACTGACAATTCCCATTCCAAGCAAGCTGTGCCCAAGAAATGTTAGCGGGACACCCCTGGAGGGAAGAATGAAAACCCAAAAAGTGGGTTTGAAAGTGTGCCGGTGTGACCAAAACTAAGGTTGTTTACCGAGTGCATGAACTTTAAATCGAATTGTGACTAAATTGAAAATCGATTTGAAATCGAAGATTTTTCAATTTTCTTTTTTTTTTTTTTTAAATATTAAAAAGAAGTTTAGTGACAAAGGAGAGAGATAATAAAAAACAACTGTTTTATTATCCAAATCGAACGAAAAATGTACGAAAATTTGATTTTAATTTCAATTCGGCTTTCCGATTCGAATTTGACACCTCTAACTAAAGCTATCTTACTCCTTTAATTACTATAATGATTGCCACATGGCAACCAACGTGAATTAATATTCAGTTTATTGACATGTTAGTAATTAAAATTTCAATTTTAGATTTTACATTATTATTTATCTTGAGATTTTTCTTTATCTAATATATGTAATGTAGAATATTATTCATTCCATTCAAGATATCCGTGACTTGATCTGAAATATAGGAAAAGAAAAGAAAAAGGTCAACGGTGTAATACTCAAGAAATTTAAAGAATGCTGGAACATTAGTTAGAAGGCTAATGCAATGTAGGAGATCTTGCTCATCCCCAACGGGCTGCTTTTTTTGTTTATTTTTTGTTTGTTTTTTGTTGTTTTATTATTTATTATTTATTATTTATTATCCGAAAGAAAGGAAATAAATAAAAAAGAAACTAAGGTTTAATTAAAAATCTAATCAAAATTTAGGTGTCGGCACACATTAGTTGGTCACAGATTCACAGCCACTAGCCAATGTTTTCTGTTGCATTTTGCAGTGAATCCTGGATATTTTTGGAGTATTTTTTAGATGAGAATCGGCACATTTTAATAGCAAGCGATTAAATAACGAGGCTCTCAATTCCCAAAGCACTAATGTTTTCTCTTGCGGCACGTAGAACTAGTGCACTGCTTTGAAATCAAAATTTTCCTCGTTAGTAAGCTTCCCTAGGATTGACATAACTCCCTTTTTCTTTATATGCCTGATGTGTATATTATGATTTGTATAATTTTTTTCAAATATCCTTAATTTTAGATGTAATAATTTTGATTGCATTAGTGTGTTCATTTATCGATTCATCAAAGACTAATCTTGCGAGGTTCATTATGCTGACACAGTAAAAATCGCGCTAATTTACTCTCTAGTAAATATTCTTAAGATATGAATATTTTACTTTTCTTTGATTAACTATCTAAAAGTTGGCGGGAACTTTTATTAAAGAATGCAAAGTGTGACATGTTAGGATTGTCATCCACATTTCTGATATGAATGTACTCTATTTGCCTATAAAACTAGTATAGTTGATGTGGAAAATGCAATGACGTGTTTGGACTAACATTTGTTCTTTTGCCTTTCTTTTATATTTTACATTTGGAGATAAGGTTTCCACTACATACCAAGCCCCTCAAATCCTTAAAACATATTGCTGTTGGGGAAGATATCTAAACCGGAGCTCTTCTTTCTTCCCTTGCATGGTATATATTTTTCATAAAAACTATTGCCGTCCATGGTGCTGGACACGCGCTAATGTGACTATGCCTTCTCTGAGATGTCTTTGAGGTTCGTATATGCTTCTCCGAAATGGAGCAAATATCAGCTCGGTAGACTTGTGGAAACATCCCATAGTATTTAAAGTATCATTTTCTTAACTTTTGATACTTAAGTGTCCCCCTTGCGCCAAATTTTGCCACTTTGGGTGTTTTTTTGCGTATAAAAATGTATTTGGACTATATTTAGATGAAACTTTCAACTTTTAAGGCAGGTCATGTGAATTATGGTCTAACGACTTTCCAAATTAATCATCCGTTTCCAAAGGGATCATCGATTTATATTCATTTATCAACCTCCACATAATTCTTTGAAAATGTGAATTCAAGTGCCCCTTCTTAAAATTTCTCTTTTCATTCTAAATCTCGCTTTCCTTCTATATTGTCATCTCATAATCAAATCATTTCTTTCAAAAATCCATTGCAAGAAATTCTGGATTTGTTACATAAGGTTTATTTTCGTAGTCTCTGCTGCATAAAATTTCATAATTTTTGTCAATCGTGAGGGTTCAAGTCCCTCCATCCCCTAAAAAAGACCAATCTTGACTCCCAAATTTCTATACCTAGACTTTGCCTCTTCATCCAAATTTACTTAAGTGTCTATTCATGGCATGTTTAGCTGGGACACTTTTTCAAGCTAGTTTCGTCCGAAAGCAGGAATAGATAACTTCCAAATAAACGAAACATGAATTAAGCGACAACAACAGTGAAATGGTCTATCCTTTTCTTCTTCTTTTTTGTCCGGTTTCTGTAATGTTCTTTTCCCCAAAGTCACAGATCAGCTGAATAATTGCTTCCCGCAAATCTTGCAGGACGTCCCTGTGAGAGCAAGTATCATCCAGAAACGAGCTATTGACATGAGAAAGCATAGAATTTAGAGCTTCCAGTTCATTTTTCTGGGTGTAGTATCCCATGGGTGAACAGCTATCATCCTTGCAAAAATAGAGTTCAGCCTGCGTGTTAGAGAGTCAATCAACTCATATTAGTAACACTCACTCACATTAGTACCTACTCAGATATTTTTGTGATCCCTTATCTATAGTATAGGTAATATTTAGCCAAAGGGCCACACAGAAGAAGAAATGCATACCTCATCCAAGTGCATAATTCTCGACATCTGCAGCATTGCTTCAGCTGTAGTGTGTGCCCATTTGGGATGCAAAGCATTCTTGAGCTGTATATGCACTTCCACATCATGTCCCTTGCTTTGCAGTAATTTCTATCCGAAAAGGAATGGATGAAACATACTCAGTCCACATAGATGGCAAACCTATAGGAGGTGCAAAACTAAGATAATACTTTCTATGACATTTTGGAATATAAATTCAAAGATAGTAATGTCATTTCCATTTTCCTGCTTCAAAAGCAATTGCAACAGAGATACAGGTGTGGAACACCAGTTCATCATCTACTTGTTAGCAATACAAATCACGTAAAGATCATAAAAGATATATGTCAATTGAATAACCAAACTATTTCAAGGCAACATATAGGTAATTCCAAAGTCATGTTGGCTCACCTTAAGTGATGGTGCAATAGCAGCAGATATCAACATCAAGTCAACCCTCAATAAAGGGTACTGGCGTAGGGCAGTAGACCAATGTGAAACCTCAAGGATCCAGAAACTGCCTTGCATTTCATTGAGGCCATCCTAGTGATAACAAAGCTAGGAAGCCCATCCCATTTTGCGTTGCTAAGAAGCCTTTAAATATAGTGGTGGTAGAATGAACATAGAACCCATGTATCATCACAAAGGCAACAGGTTACATTCCTTTGCTTTCAATTTTCTTTCCAAGCCAAAACATTTCAATCCCGATAAAACTAGGTCTGCAGTCTTCTTCTGCATGTGTTCAACCAGCATGTCCTCATAAACAATTGCATCTGATTCCTTCAAAAGTTTGTGCTGTTGCATACTTGAAAAGACTTTTCTAGCTTCTTCTATTGTCCCATGCTTACAAAATCCAGAGATGACAGCACAGAATGCAACATCACTTGGAGGGAAGCCCTCTTGCACCATCTCATCCAGGACTTCAACCACTTTATCAGCCTGCCCTGACTTAGTTGCATGGAGAATTGTCAGAGAGTATTTGAACTCCATGGGTCCACTCATAACACTGGCCAGGCAATCACGGATGAGCATCATAGTCGCATCGATCTCCCCGATTTTGCTGAGTCCTTTAGCAAGAGAACAATATGCATATATAGAGGGGAGACACGACATCTCCATTATCTTATTATAAAATGTGCACGCCTCTTTTATTTCCCCCAGCGCAACAAGACATTCGATTGTGATACTGTAAGTCAAGGAATTGGGCTTGATTTGGGTGCTCTTCATTTCATCAAATAGAGACATTACTAATTTCACATCCCCAGACTTTTTCAAAGCCCCCAACAGGATATTGTAGATTGACACGCTGCAGTAACCTTTTACTTTCAAGTCCCTGAAAACATCTAAAGCTATTGGTATCCTCTCTTCCACACAAACGAAAGATGAGAAGAAACTGGAGAGATCGTTTATCACAGAAAATCCAAACTTCTCCATCTGCATCAGCAACTTGCTGAAATCCTCCATTCTTCTCATCTCAGCGTAAGAAACCAGAATGGGATTAACTGTCCTGAAATCTGGCCAAAGATCATCCTGCAACATTATAAAGAAAAGCTTGTGAGCCTTATCAACATGCTTGACACTACACAAGCCTTCAATAAGAGCGTTATAGATCCGCAAGTCAGCCCAATATCCTAAGTCAATTAAATCCTTCAACAAGCCACAAGCAGATTCAACTTTGCCACATGCAACAAATGACTCATCTAATACACCATAAATCGCCCGATCAATTAAAAATCCTTTTGCTTTCATCTCCTGAAACAGCTCAAAGGCTTTGTCCGTTCTCTTTCCTTTACACAATCCCGTAACCAAGGTTCCATATGCCATAACATCAGCCTCGACACCATCTCTCTTCATTTCCTCCCACACCCCTAAGCATCCGTCTAAATTCCCCTCCGAAACCATTATCTTAACCATTGCTGTGTATGCAAAAACATCCGGCTTGCACAAGTTTGCTCTTATTTTAGCCAAAATCTCCATCATTTCATTAATCCCCCCTGCCTTACACAATCCTTTTATCAGGATCATGTAAGTGACGCTATCCTCAACTAGGCCATCATTCCTAAAATCATCGTAAACAGACAATGCCAGATCCAAATGATCAGTCCTCACCAACCCATCAATAATCTTGTTATACAAGAAAACACGTGGCTTGACGCCGAACTTCTTCATCTTCTCATACACATAGTAAAGCCTCAATCCCCTCCTGGCATCCGCATGCATCCTAATCAAAATCTCGAATTGCTTCTCACTAGGCGGCTTCCCCTGCGAGTCCATCAACTCGGGCACCTGGTCAGCAGCCCGGAACTTGTCGTTCCTATTCAAGCAATAAGCAAGTGCATTATAGGCAGCATAGTCATGCCTATAACCCTTTTGCCCACCTGCCCAAGCAAAGAACTTGGAGGCGATCGTGGCGTTATTCTCCGCCTTGAGCACCTCGGCGACGAGGCCGGGCGTAACGCGGCGGAGCTTGCCGAGCTCGGCGACGACGGGCGGGCCCCAGTCGCCGCGGTTCCGGCGGAACGCGTCGACGATGAACCGGGCGATCGGAGAGAGGCGGCGCGAGGCGGCGAGGGAGGAGGGAGGCTCGGGCGCCGGCGGCGGAGATTGGAGGGCGCCGTGGTGGTCCGGGTCCCATTCGTGGAGGTGGAAGGGAGCCGGAGGGCTCGTGGGTCTCGGGCTTCGCCGGGCGGCGAAGGCCTTGCGGGAGGAGAAGAGGCCGCCGTACACGACGGGGCGGTTCTGGGAGGACTTGCGGTGGCCGTAGAAGAAGTAAGGCTTGAAGGGCTCCGGCGCCGGACGGTGGTTGGGCGGCATCTGGAGTCCTTCTGGTGGCGTCGCCGCCGCCGCCGCCGCCGCCGCCGTCGGACGGCGTAGAGAGTGGAGGAGAGACGGCCGGCGAGCGCAGCTTAGGTTGTAGGAATTTGCTTCTTGAGGATTACAATTTTTGAAATTGCAATGTGCACCCTATATTTTGGAGTCCGTTTCAATTGTACCCCTCCACTATGACTTTCGGCCAAATTCTCATCCAAAATTTCAATCTCATACACTCTCCCCATTGATGGTGTCGGCTGCGGGCGCACATCCATCCTGCAAATTCGGCAAACTTATAATGTGCCCCTGATCTTTTGAAAGTTCACTGCAATGCCCTTACTTTGATTGTAAAATCAAAAGGAATTAATCATAGTAAGAAGGAGAAAATGAATTTTTTTTTTAAAAGTAACAAGGAAACAAACTAGACGATAGAAGGGAAAAGGGGTAAATAGTAATAATGATAGGTGGCGCCTCCGCTCCTTTACCATGTGAGGAAATTTTTTATTTAAAAAAAAAAACATATCACATTTTACTTATCTTGAATTCTCTTTCCATCATTGTCGATACCTATGATGGCAAAGCATGTAATTTAAGATACTATCGTAATCGATCATTAATGAATCAGTGATCTCCGGCTCCTCAGCATTTCCCCTCAAAGTACTAACTTCTCGGCTAAGAAATCGGCAACATTTCTTAAGGCGCCAGAGCGGGAAATCAAGGAAATCAGCAACATCACATAGCAGTCCATAATGGGTGGAAATTTTCTCACGCTTGAGGCCAGAAAGGGAGTTTTGAACTTCACCACATGGGTGGTGGGTGAATGAGGACAAATGCGGCCACGACATAGACTAAGCACAGGCCACTCTAATTAGGCAAACATCGCGGACATGAGAGACTACGAAAAGCTATTTCCAAGCAATTGAAAGCAGATCTACTTTTCAATCAAAAGAAAAGGAAAAAAAAAAAAAGCAGATCCACCAGAGAACGAGAGAGAGGAACCTGGAGAGAAGCAAAGCGAACGAGCAATTGAGCGAGGGAGTGCGAGAGAGCGAAGCTCAATTGCGAAGATGAAAGCGAACAGGCATGGGAACATTGCGAAGCAAAATGAACGTTGAGCGAAATAAATGGAACCGGAGAAGAAGGGTTTTTTTTTTTTTTTTTTTTTTCAAATGAGGCAAAAGTGGACTTTTAATAGGATTTTGAGGACAAAAAAGGCAGCTGGCCAAAATTCATTAATTGATGGAATAGCATTCTTGTCCTAAGCTTTGTCAAGACTAGCATTTGGTCAAAGAGGTCTCAAAAAAATTTACCAAACACAAATTTTTCATCAAGAGGCTTTGAAAGCCTAAAGCTCTTTAGGAATTTGAAGGAAACGCACCCTAAGTAGGCCCTTGCACGTTGGAAATCCAATTAAAGAAAAACAAAAGAAAGAAAAAAGAAAGAAAAGAAAAAGGAAAGGAAAAATATATGCAAAAATCATTCATATTAGTGATTTTTGGCTAAAATTGATTGGAATAACTATGTTAATAACTTGTTAGAAAATATAGGGCTAAGTTGATAAATTGCCAAGCTTAGGATAAAATTGACAAAGAGATTTATGATTGAATTAAATTGTACAATAGGTTTATGACTTTTTGAATAATTATCCATCTCAACGATATTGTGATTAAACTTTCCTTATTGATATAGAACCCCCATCTCATGAATTGGGGGATCTCTCTCTATTTGTTATTTATGTATGCCATGATGCCAATGCGAAATTCAGTAGATCACCTCCATCTAATTTCATAAAATCTTCTTCTTTCATGCTAGTACCCTAGTGATGCATGATTATACTTTCCGACCCACAAGCTTAGGAGGTCAAACCTGCTCACAGTAATAACACATGAATACCGTGTAATGAATAAGCTTATAGATTTTTTAGCATTTTGGTGGTATTGCGGCGATCCTTAAATGGAACGATTCATTTGGACCTTGTGTATTGAATGTATGGCGGCCTTTTCGGCAACTTTTCAGAGGACATTGTTAAGTTGGTCACGTCTCTCAACTCTTTTATTTTACAAAGAAAAAACCGTAATCTTCAATAATTAATTATTGACTTTCGCTTGTGTGGTCAAAACATTTGTCCCGTTTTTAGCTCCATGCACGCGAAAGAAAACGAAAACATAAGTTTTTTGGGGGTCGGGCCAGTTTTTTATTCTCATCGCCTGATTTCCCTTTTAACGTCTTCCTCTTTTAATATTCAGAGTCTCTTTTTCTTCCCAACCTCTTTTTTTAACTCATGCGCTCTCGGTCTCAAGTTTTCAACCTATTAATGCAATGAAACTGGAAAAAAGAAAACAAAAAACTTGTTGCTTATTATTTTTGGGGTGAAATTCTAAATAAATCCAAGACTAAAAGGCTCCTATCTAAATTAAGGAGGTCTTTCGGTCTCAAGTTTCCGACCAATTATTAATTCAACGAAACTGAAGACAGACTCTGTTGATTTTTTTTCTCCAAAATTAAGAATCCAAGACTAAAAGAAATAACTTTTACTTGTTATTTATTGATCATACGATGACCGCATTATGACTCTTTCAAGCCTGAAATTCTTGAAATTTTCACACCAATCAAATATTGACACATAGAATCACGTATTATGTTTTTATGATTTACTTAAATTTGAATAATATTTTGGATTTTTACGGGAAAGCAACACAAGATGGGCGTCTAATAATTATAACCACTAAGTTTGTTTATATTTTATGTATTTCAATGTCGGCGCAATTAGAACTAAATGCCAAAAAATAAACGAAAAATTTAAGAGGGAAACAAGCAATTGCAAGGACGCATATTGCATCCTCTTGACTCTCTAACTTGTCCCTCGAAATGCCATCAATGAATTCTAAACAGAAGTAATTTCACATATTTTGGCAAGATGGGGGGAGGAATGAAATGTGGAAAGTATTTCCTTGGAAGTAAGTGTTAGAAAATAAGTAAAATCGACTTTGTTTTTATTAGTTCTTTTCGGCCAGGAGTAAGCATGATGCATGAACTCTTCAAACCAGCAAAGATAGGTGTCTTCAAGAAGCCCACGTTGATCAAGGAAAGGAGCTGGCAACACAAAGGAGAATCATGAAGACAAGTGTGTGGGCCCAACATTTAACACACGAGTTGGACGTGGCAAAGGGTGATGGCATGAGGCATACATGTCATCTCTCTACTTTTGGCTTGTCAAGAGTGAGAGACTTCCACATGATGTATGGGACACTAAGACTCACTTTGGAGGACAGCTTGCACCAAAAAACCTTTGCCGCTTCACCAGGCGGTGGTCTTCTACTTATATATACGTTTACTTGGTACAAGGGATGTAGGGAAAACAGAGATCGCTTCTGAAAAAAACAGAGAGAGATCGAGAGAGAGTAAACTTTTCTAACCTGTAGAGAAAAGTTTCTTCTTAGCTTTGTATTGCATCCGACTACATACTAAACATCTTACTGTCTTGTGTCGTTCATCTCTTTTCATTCATCTCCTTTTTTTTTTTTTTTTTTTTTTGTTGTGTTTTACATGTGAGTTTCCACAAATCTTTATCCTTTTGATTCCAACAATTGGTCTCCGAACTAATAGTGGCATCCACCAATTCCGTTCGATTGTGACTTCCAAAGTTGAAAACAACTCATCTATCCGGATGAAAGTTCTTTTTAAATCGCAAGATTTGTGGAACCTGGTGGAGAATGGCTACACCAAAGTGGCTGATGCGGAAGAATTCAATGTCTTGAGGAAAGAGGAGAAAGAATCGTTGGTGAAACCTCGAAAGAAATATTAGAAAATATTGTATGTAATCTTTCAAGCCATAGAGGAATCGATATTTGAAAAAAATATTGAGAGTGAAGACCGCAAAAGTAGTGTGGGATATTTTGCAAAAATCCTATAGAGGCAATGATCATGTTAGGCCAATGCGACTCAAACACTTAGAGGAGATTTTGACTCTTTACGCATGAACGACTCTGAATCTATTTTGGCATACTTTGATTGTGTACAAATCATTGTTTACCAATTGAGGGTTAATGGTGAAGAACTCTAGGATGTATGAGTCGTAGAAAAAATCTTGAGGTCTTTGACTAACATATTTGACTACGTTGTTGTGGCAATCAAAGAAAGCCAAAATATATCAACCATGACATTAAAGCGGTTGATGGGTTCATTATGCACGCATGAGCAAAGAATGAATCAAAAGCCCATCGATTCAGACCTCGAGCAAGCGCTGCAAAGTCGGGTCACTCACTCAAATCGAGGAGGTTGTTATGGTGCCTGAGGTCATGGTGGAAATCTAAATTCCACTGGAAGGTATAAAATACATGACAAGTCAAAAGTCAAGTGTTTTAAGTTTAACAAATTCGAACATTACAAATCCGAATGCTGAGCAAATATGGGACACGAGCAGCTAGAACATGTACATGCTATCGGTGCTAATGAGAACAAGGTGTTAGCATGCAAAATAGATGACTCAAGCGCCATGGATGCCAATATTTGGTACCTCGATACTAGGTGCAATAATCACATGTGTGGCCAAAATGAGATATTTTCGCAGTTAAATAAGACATTTTGTGGTGAAGTCAACTTCAGAAATAAATAAATAAAAATTACTGTGATAGGCAAAGGTAACATTGATATCAACTCTAAAAATGGTACTAATGTTATTGTTACGGATGTTTATTTTGTGCCGAGACGTTTTTGGAATTTGTTAAGTGTTGCGCAACTTTCTAAAAAAGGCCACAAAGTTAACATTGAAAATGGAGTTTGCACCATCGAAGGTGTAAACAATAAGTTGATCACTACGGCACAAATGACAAAGAATTGGATGTTCTCTCTGCCCCTTCAGACGAAGAATCTTTGAGTTTTCAAGCAATGATAAAAGATAGCAAGTGGCTATGGCATCTTCAATTTGGTCATCTAATTTTTCATGGACTAAAATTACTGGTCCAGAAAAAGATGGTGACTAGCATGCCTTTGATTGACAGTCCAGATCATCCATGTGAAGGATGTCTCATTGGAAAAAAAAAAAAAAACATTGAGAATCCTTTCTAATTGGAAAAGCTAGAAGAGCCAAGCAACCTTTTAAATTGGCACATACGGACATCTGTGGTCTTGTTGATGTGGAATCAGTCAGACAAAAAAGATACATGCTAATTTTTGTCGATTTACTAGAAAAACATGGGTGTATTTCTTGAGAGAAAAATCTGAAGCTTTTGGCAAATTTAAAGAATTCAAAGTCTATGTTGAGAAACATGGTGACTTTAATTCAAAGATGTTGAGATCAGATAGTGGTGAAGAATTTACTTTAACTGAATTTGATTAATTCTGTAAAATTCATGGAGTGTAACGTTAGTTGACTACTAGCTATACTCTTTAGCAAAATAGCATAATAGAACAATTTCTAAAATAGCGAGGAGTATGCTAAAGGATAAAGCATTACTAAAGAAGTTTTGGGCAGAAGCCATTGCTTATGTTGTATTTGTGCTAAACAAATGTCCAATAAGGAGGGTTCTTGGAAGAACTCTAAAAAAGGCTTGGAGTGCCAACAAGCCAGATGTTTCGTTCCTACAAGTATTTAGGTTACATATCTCCATATACTAGACTAACGAAGGGAAAAGTTGGATGACAAAAGCCAAAAGTGCATTTTCATTGGCTTCTGTGAGGTGATTAAGGGTTATAGGCTATATAATCCAGTCACAGGGAAGGTAATTATTAGCAGGGATGTCAATTTTTTTGAATATGAAGCCTAGTACTAGAACCAAAAGGTTGACCAGAAAAGTAACCCTATTGAAGATGAACCATTGGCGGAAGAGACAGAAAAATCTTCAATTGAAGATCCATCACTTTCACCTAGTAGTTCATCCTCTTCACCAGCAATGACTGTAGAACCGTTGATTCGTCATTCGCAATGATTGCAGAAGATGCCAATTAAATTCAAGGATTATGTGGTTACAAGAGATTATGACAGTGACAGTGACGAAATCACTGATGAAACGATGGTGAACTTTTGTTTATTTGCAAAATGTGACCCCATTTCCTATGATGATGCAATTGTAGATAAGAAGTGGATCCAAGCAATGGATGAAAAAAAGCCACTCCATTGAAAAGAATGACACATGAGTGCTAACTTCTTTGCCATCTAGTAAGAAGCTCGTAGGTGTCAAGTGGGTGTACATGACAAAGTATAAACCTGACGGTCGGGTGGATTGTCATAAAGCTAGACTAGTCATGAAAGGTTACAAGCAAAAGCTAGGTATTGATTACTTTGACGTATTTGTGCCAGTGGCTCAAATGGATACCATTTGGATGATATTAGCACTTGCTTAGAATCGTTGGAAGATCCATCAAACGGATGTGAAATCAACATTTCTTAATGGTTTCCTTGATGGGGAAGTATATGTGGAGAGTATGAGAAGAAAGGGTGTGAAAATCAAGTGTACAAACTAAAGAAAGTATTGTACGGGCTAAAATGGGCACCTCGAGCTTAGTACATCAGGATTGACACATACTTGTTGGAGCATGGTTTCAAAAGTGCCCATATGAGCATACACTATATCAAGTCAAATCCTGATGGTGATCTTATAATTATATGCCTTTATGTTGATGACTTGATATTTACAGAAATTGTGAAAAGATGTTTGTAGAATTCAGTTAGGCCATGACTAGTCAGTTTGAAATGATAGATTTGGGATTGATGTCCTATTTTCTTAGCCTTAAAGTGAAGCAGACAGATGAAGGCATATTTATCTCACAACAGAAATATGTAATGACATTTTGAAGCAACTTAATATGGAATCGCTCAAATCAATTTGAACTCCCCTAGCAAAATGGTTGGAGCTGAAGAAAGAAGGAAAAAGTGAATTGATAAATTCCACTTATTTTAAAAGCATTGTTGACAATTTAAGATATTTGACTTCCACTAGGCTGGATATTACTTATGGCGTGGGAATTATTACTTGGTTCATGAAGAAACCATACCAATCACATTTGTAGGCAGCAAAAAGAATTCTATGGTACGTCAATGGAACTCATGATCATGGAATTTTATATTCTTACATTGACAATTTCAGCTTAGTGAGGTATACAAGCAATGGTTGGACAAGCGATATTGAGACATGGAAATGTATTTCCGGATATGCCTTCTTTCTTAGATCAGAGTAATTTCTTGGTCCTAAAAAAAACAAGTTATTGCACTCTTGACAGCTTGAGTTGAATACATAGCAGTAGCTTCGGTAGCATGTCAAGCGATATAGCTTTGTAGGATGCTTTATTGAATTGATGCATGAACAAAAAAGTCCTATTAAATTGATGTGTGATAACAAGTCGGCAATTGCATTAGCCAAAAACCCTATTTTTCATGGCAGGAGCAAACATATCAACATTAAGTATCACCATATTCATGAGCTGGTTAAAGATGGTGAAGTTGAGCTTGATTTTTGAAGATCCAAAGATCAAATTGCAGATATCCTGACAAAATCATTGAAGCTAGGTTCGTTCGAAAAATTGAAGACATATATGCTTGGTGTTTTTGATTTTCAAAATCAATTTTAAGGGAGGCTGTTAGAAAATAAGTAAAATTGATTTTGTTTTTATTAGTTTTTCGCCAAGAGTAAGCATGATGCATGAAGTTCTTCAAGCCGCCAAAGATATGTATCTTCAAGAAGCCCATATTGATCAAGGAAAGGAGTTGGCAACACAAAGGAGAATATAGCATGCATGAAGACGTGTGGGCTCAACATTTAACACATGAGTTGGACGTGGCAAAGGGTGATGGCATGAGGCATACATGCCATCTCTCTACTTTTGACTTGTTAAGACTAAGAGACTTCTGCATGGTGCATGGGACACAAAGACTCACTTAAGAGGATAGCTTGCACTAGAATCCTCAGGCCAGAGAAGGCCTCAAGTCACCGAGTGCAAAGGTAAGCTTCAAATGAAAGGCAACACAGCTAGATAGAGAGAGTAGCTCTATGTGAGCGAGTTATCTCTCCATGATCGAGAAGGGAAGATAGAATAGTTGAGTGTAATTGTATTAGCTAGTTTATTTTGACTCTTTTACATGTGGTGTAAGAGTTTTCATTCAGAGTCTTATGTATCGCAATTTAGTATTATAAGTGTTTTGAGTTGTCTATTACATTTCTCTTGTGTAACTATCACATCGCTTCCGCATACCTACAAGGTGTATTAGAGCGAATGGTCGTATATCCAACAATTGGTATTAGAGGGCAAAGGGTCGCATATCCTACCGTTATAGATATTCCACTCATCAAAGTCGACAAGATCTAATCGCCATAAACAAAATCCTCCTTCATAATTGTCTTTTGACATTAGTTTAGTTTGTATAACGAACAGGAGCCGGCTTTGGGAAGCATCTTACCTCACAAAGGAAAGGTTAGGACATGACATCTTTTGCTCGCATTATATTATGTTCTTGCTAAAGTGGTGGGTATGGATGACTAGTGCTGACGATTGCCTTTGAGGGTCGCCGTAAAAGTTTCACTTTCATCACATAACATTTGCATACGAGGCATAACTATCCTGCATCACTTGCGATCCAAAGATTCAAGATTGATGATCCCATCATTGCCGCCCTATCAAAATGCTAACAGTTCGGAAATTTCTTCAAACGAGATAGGTCATAATTAGGCAATGCGACGTGCTTGTATGATTTTGTGTATGAAGAAAGCTTTGGATGTTTTTGCTTGAAAAGAAGTTGTGATACGATATGCTTGAATTCACAACTTTCTTTGTTCATCTCATACATGACATGAATAAAGAAGGAAAGCTCACATTCTCAATTTAAGCCTCAAGGATGATTCATATCCTTGGTTTCTAGTTTAAATGTCCATATGTGATTTATGAATTATACTCTAAATCTTGGTTTAATGTCTACGTTAATTATTTAACGATTATGTTTCTTCATCGGTTAACTTAACAGAAGGGTATTGCCCAAATTTAAATCTCAACTAGTTCATGGAAAATTTTGATTAAACAAGAAGTTCAACAGGGTTTTTGAGTTTGCGAGAGATAATTTATTTTTCACTCGCAAGTTCACAACGTATTCGCTCTGCATGATTAATAGACCCTTTTCTCTCTCTTGCCTCGGTCTTGATAGGTGGCATCAGATGCCACCGCACTAAACTCGTGGATGAGTTAAGCAAATCCAGATTCATGGATATAAAATGATCATGGTAATTTTAAATAGTCTAAAACTCTCGTATAATTTACTTTAGTTATCCAAATATTTGGATAATTTTAGATTTTGTTGTCTATGTTGAAGATTATTTTAGTCAAATGCAGCAACTCGGCGATTTTGCTACCGTAAGAAAATGAGATTGATTAAAAAGAGGAATAAATGGACTCGGCGCTGGGTGTGATGAAATTTAGTAATAGTAATATTTATAGTGAATCCTTGTCGTCGTCGCAGTTACGATTGCTTGATTTGAGCTGTTGATCATGGTCACTCAATTGGTAATCGTGAGAATAGTTATGAATCATAACATTTGTATTATTATAGGTATTTTATTGGTTTTCTTCACTTTTAGCACTTTCTTTATTTTATTTTCATCGTATAAGGATCTCTCGATCATCCTATAAGGCTATGTTTGGTTGCCTAGATTTCTAATCAGAATAAGACTAAATAGGATATGATATAAAATCTAGGGAATTTTGTTATATCTTATCCATTATTTGGTGATTTGCAATTAGATATATTCACATCATATTATATATATATTGTTTAGTATATGCGCTTATATAAATCACAAATTTTACAAACAAAGATAATAAAAATCTCTTGCAACACTCTTGTCTACTTTATTTTTTTTTTCCTATCGTTTTTTATTAATTTCTTTTTTATTTCTTTCTTCCCCTTCCATCATTTTCTAATAAAATTTTATTAAATGGAAAATTGCACTAATATACCTAAAATACTAAAACACCTAATTTGTAATAAATATATATTGGATTTGTATTATAAAATATAATTAAATTTGAATATATAAATAAAATAAGATTATATTATAAAACTAAATTTGTATCTTTCGTTATTTTGAATTTCTTATATTAGAATTCAAATATTATTTATATTGAAATATAATTTTAATTTGTTAATTTAAGAAATTTGTCATCTAAGAAAAAAATTTCCTATTATGCATATTAAAAATCATATCCATTTTTATTCCACCTTCCTATGAGATAATTTTATTTGGTTTATATCCCATTTATATGCGATTTTCTCTTATCTTCAACAAGCACCAAACGTAGAATATAATAAGTTTTATCATATCTTGAATTTTATCTTGACGGCCGAACGCAATCTTAAGGGATATATTCCTTCCAAATTTTCAAGGGAAACCGGCTAAGCAATTTACCCATTCCCTTGGCAAATTGAAAGACTGGCAGGGCACCGACTCTTTTTAAGAGGGACGATACCGCTAGAACACTCGCAAAAACCAAAACGTTTCCTAGGCTGCTCGATTCTACTTGAATTCAGAAGAAACAAAACTTCCGGTCCTTGGAGAACTAATTACCAGGTTAAGGATCCCCATGAATCAGCAAAGACTCCCAGAGCTACATGGATCCATTGTCCAATGGAAGGTTGGCAAATGGTGGGGAGAAAACGAAAGCTGCACCAGAAGCTTTGCTTGCTTTAACCTGTTCTCTGCAATGCCCACGTATATGGAGAAAATCATTACTTTTTTTGTCTGTCTCGTATCTTTTTCTCGTTTCGTCCTTGATCTCCTGTCTCGAAGTAAGAAGGCAAGAGGGTTAAAAAGGACGATGATATCTTCGGCACCGATCTCTCTAATTTGATCTTCCGCCCACTCAAGGCGATCAGCCGTGCGTTTGGCACATGACTCCCTGCCAAAAGATGGTCTCCCAGCAAATGGATCTCGTCACCATTTCATGGTGCAATTTGTGCTGTTTTTATTGCCCAATATAAATCTTGAAGAGTACACTCCCCGACAAAAGTAGATGTTCTATCGAAAACTAGATTATAAAAAGAAAAATTAAATGCTTAGAAATTTATGTTCCTCGATTGCACATAGCTGCTTCTAAACTTTTTGTGCTCAGGCCATAACAGTTGATTCTCTTTTAATGTTGTTTGGGAGAAATCTAAACACGAGCTTTTCTTTCTTCCCTTGCATGGTATACATTATTCATCAAATCCACTGACGTCCATGGTGCTGCACAAGCGCTGTTGAGACTCTGCCTTCTCTGAGAAGTCTTCAAGGTTCGTATGCGTTTCTCTGAAATGGAGCAAATATCAACTCAGCGGACCTACGGACGGTGCCAACAGCTAAGCCCAGCTTGCAATAGAAAGTTCATCAGTAGGCATCTTGGCCCTCCCGACGTTTTCTAGGCATGCGAGTTCCAGATCTACTTTAGTTGGTAATGTGGACTTCGGGGGATTTTTGGCAGAGAATCACCGGTGCGTGAAAGAGGAGGATTTGCTCAGGTTGCACTGCTGAATCACCAGTGCCGATCTATACGCAAAATGCATCTCATTAATTATCTATTATAATGGAGTGTTACTCAATTACTTGAAAAGCTCAATTGAGCAGTCCATAACCTACTCGGTTTGTCCAAATTCTTGATCAAAAAATTTAATCTATGAAAATATCGATAATACTAGCCCTGAAAATGAAACTTGTGGGCTAGTAATGCGATTGAATCACTCGTAAGTAACTAATGGTTAAGTGAATGTCAAATCTAAGTTTAGCACAAATTTGTTTCACAATTCACATATCCTGGAGTCAAAATCAGTCAAAAATATCCCACTCCGTATTTGCCTTCAATTCTCTGCCCCTCCCTCCAATTTTCAGGATGCACCCCCTCAATCTTTACCCTCTGTACTATTCTCTTTTTCCATCGCTAGCTCTATGGGACCCCTTGCCGACTGATGCCGTTAAATAGAGAATTTACCATAGTCAAAACTCTCCACCTCCTCTCGTCCTTCTGAGCAACTTCTCATTCTTCTTCTTTTGTATGTCTTCTTCAATGGCTACCTTTTTTGCACGGCATTTTTTCTTCAGTTGCTATTGACGAAGGGAGCACTTGGTTGGATCAAGCAGTAAGAACTGAAAATCAAGTCCCGGAACTTGGAAACTTGTATTGATTGCCTGTGGCAAGATTTGGCCACGTGAATAGTCTGAATGGCGTTCGAATGCACTGTGAGCACAAGTTGCGTGTCCGAGTTGTTGCCACAGGCGATCCATACGAGCTTCCAAGTTCTTGGTTCCTAGTTCTCTTTCTGCTCAATCGAACGAAGTGCTCCTTCTTTTTCATGACCAACTGCGAAGGTGTAGCCATGAAAAGAAGAAAAATGAGAAGATGCTTGGCAAAGGAGGAGGTGGAGACTACGATGGCGATTCTCTATTGAAGATGCACAGCGACAAAGAGGCCAGTGGTGGTGCCGGTCACAGTGTCTGGTTGACACAAGAAGTTATCCCGGGAAAGCGGGGAGCACCGGGAGACAGCAGGGGAACTCCCGATGCAGTAGAAACCGCAGAAAAATCGGAGGCAACAAGCAAAGCTTCCAGCGATCATGTATCAACGTGTAGGAGCGGCACCTGCCTCATGTAGATGAAGGAGAAGAGAGCTGTGGCCAGCCAGATGAGAACGACCGGCATCCAAACATGGGCGCATTTTAAATTGGATGGTGACATACTGATCAGCATGAACACGTGCCCCACAAAATGCAGGGCCAACATATGGGCAAGGCGAAACCTTTCCCTTTTGATGGTAGTGTCCAGCTTGATGATCTTGTTCTCAAGCTCTCGTCTGCTCATCTCCATGGAGAGAGTAAGAGAGGAAGAAGAACGATGTGGAAGAAGAAGGAGAAGGTGAGAAGGATGATGGGCGGGAGAGCAAGGATATAAAAGAAGAAGAAATCGTACGAAACAGATATTAGGCAGGCAAAAAAGAAGAAGAAAATTGCAGGAAAACGGACAAAAAAGAAGAAGGATGATGAGCAGACGAGAGCTTGAGAACAAGATCATCAAGCTGGACACTACCATCAAAAGGGAAAGGTTTCGCCTTGCCCAGATGTTGGCCCTGCATTTCGTGGGGCACGTGTTCATGCTGATTAGTATGTCACCATCCAATTTAAAATGCGCCCATGTTTGGATGCCGGTTGTTCTCATCTGGCTGGTCACAGCTCTCTTCTCCTTCATCTACATGAGGCAGGTGTTGCGGCTCGTCGACTTGCGCGTGGAGCTGAATGCCGCGAAGCGTTGTGCGAGGCGGGACACGGAGGATGGCGCCTGGAGGAGAACCCGCTGGAATGGATACACTATTCTCGCCATCGTCTGTCTTCTCTTCTCCACCGTCGCCGTGAGTATCATATGTGTGATGCTGGCGTGTCTGCATGGCTTGTCTTTTTAAGTGTTTGAAGTGTTTGAACTTTCTGAACTTCTTAGATTTTCTACTAGGTGTTTCTGGACTTCTTTTGTGTTAGTATTTTCCACTTGGTGTTTTAGGAGGTGTTCTCTTCGGCACGCTTTTATGTGTTTAAAGATCTTGGTTCCTTTCTCTCTTCTTGTTCCCGTCGTTCTTGTTTCTGTCATTCCTGTTTGAGGAAGGTTTCATTACTCGTTCCAGTCTGGTTTTCCAAAATTCACTGCAAAGCAACAAAGAACAAACCGCAGATAATTTGCAATTATGCTCACTATACTCCCGCCGAAGGCCATGTGAAGAAAGCTTGTAGTCTGAAAGTGTGACCGGGCCTTATGAAATTAAGTCTGTCAATGGTATGAACAGCAAATAACGAGCAGAGAATCAGGAAGGAAACATAGGAAGAGGAAGAACCTACTGTGACTGAGCTGCAGGTCGGTAAGCCACCGTTTTATTTTTCCGAAGGATGACAACATTGAAGAGAGGATTGGGAAGAAGATATAATATTCAATATAATTGATTAGGGAGATTAAGGAGAATAACAATATTTTTTTTTTGAGCTCCCATTTATCGTTTGTCATGGAAATCAAGGAGAACGATGAAAAAAAAAGAAAAAAGAGGAGAACAATGGGGTAGGCTAAACTTGAAAATACAAAGGATTGAGCACTAAGTTAATAATAAATAAAGAACAATTGAAAAAAAAAAGAAAATCAATAAAAGAACCTTTTGAGACTTGCTGCATATCCTGCGGCTATGTAGAATGTAAGAGGGGGGAGGACAAGATTGCAGCAGAAAAATGCCCTAGTAACAAAGGAGGGGAGGGGACCAGATTGCAGGAAAAGGACAAAATGGAGCATGTGACCGAGCCCCGACCTCATGGGGAAAACCTTGAGGAAAGAAACATTATCTCTTTTCCTCTTTCCACACTCAGATTCCACGGTCAAAGATGCAATTTCCTTTCTTCTTTTCTTTCTTTTTTTTTTTTTACGATTTTCCATTGACCAAATCTTGCTTATTTTCACTTATTTCCTTAAACAGCCGACAAATAGTGCCCACTAAATCATGGGTATCAGATCAAGAAATCATAATGTGATAAATACGGCGAATATTTGGTATTGACAAAAGACATAATTTAATTGAAAAAAAGAAGTAAGTTGTAGAGAAAAGATGTAATATTAATATCATTTGTTCTATATATGCAAATACAAACCAGGTAAACTTTTACTTAAGAATTGAAATCGATCCCCGATTTTTTATGCAATTAATATCTAAATAGGTTGTCAAAATGTATGTGTTAACAAAATCTTGTCTGAATTGACTGAGCCAAACATAAAAAGAAAAGAAGAAGAAGAAAATACCTAACTCCCGCTCGTGCTCTTGCAATCATACAGGCAAAACTAAAGAGTTGTATGTTAATAGACCAAACTCCAAGTTTACAACCTTGAGTTGTCATATACTCTTCGCAAAGTCAAAGCAAAACATGCAAAGCATTTGCATTGAAAAATAATGAAATAGGTAGAAGTCTTAAATGATGCCCTACGAGTCTGTGACCTTACCAATAACAATGGGGGTTTTAATTTCATGAAAATGAATGAAGCGAAAATATTTCTGTCGACAATGGTCAAGTATACATTATTCTAAATAATTAAAAAGTTTTCGGTTAGTCAATCTTTCTAGATGATACAAAGATAATCATATTGATAAAAAAAAATTGTAATCATTTATTTTCTCTTTCTCTAAAACAAATTATATCCAGGTTAAATTCGACATTTATGCGATTATTGGGGCTGATCTGTGCTAAAATTTGCGAATGTGAAGATGCTCTTAGAAACAAAAGAAAATATAATGTTAGGGATATTTTAGTCATTTTTGTTCATTTGGAAGCTGCGTCCCCAGCCTTTTGTGCTGTGGAGATAGCTGAACTCTTTCGTCATGATCATCATCATTGTGACAAAATAATAAAAACACCACCACCATCGAAACAAAGAGGAAGAGGAGCGATCTCAAAGTCCTAGAATTATGTTGCGCTTCTGCAATTTTCAGTACATATGAACCTCCTTCCTATAAAGGAGCATCTTGATGGTTGTCACTCACACTTCAACGAAGGCCCGCTAGATATTTCGTGCTCATTTAAGAAATGCCTATTGTAGCATGAGCCATGCGATTTTGATCAGTTTTACTTTTAGATGGAAAATGGCACGATACAATGAAATTCCTTTTAAATAAGCCATGACTCAAGATTTTCAGCAAACCATATCCAAATATGTTGACATCTAGAAAAGAGATGCCACCATAGATAAATCCCAAATTGTTAAAGTAAAAGAATTGCAGTCTTCTAGTCTTGCACATGTATATCAATTCCGAAATTGTGCTTCCAAGACTGAGTGAGAGGTGTTATTTCTAATTATCTTAGAATCCCTTGACGAAACCACACTCTTTTGTATCGCGAGTGCAATGGATCTCTCTTGATTATGATAATTTTGCTTTGCCTATATGGTTGCGAGAGCACGAACGGAAGTCTTTCCTGATTCATTGTTTCGTGCGTGGGGAATTCTTAGCCTGGTAAAATATTAGTTTTTTCTAGAGACCGGAAGCTCTGTTTCTTTTGAATTCAGGTAAATTAGAGCAACTAAGGAAATGTTTTGGTTTTGCCAAGAATTCTAGTTATAGAGTGGTTCCATCATTTACCATCAAAGAAATTAGAGGCACTCAATTTGACAACTGGAACATAATGCTTGCAATATTTATTCCCCAAAACTGGGCCGAAAGCTAAATCCTCTAAGACAAATAATGAAAAGCAGAATCTTATCATTTAGCACAATAATAACTGGCGGTGCCGCTCCTACCCGTTGATACATGATCGCTGGAAGCTTTGTTTGTTGCCTCCGTTTTTTCTACGGTTTCTACTGTATCGGGAGTTCCCCTGCTGTCTCCCGGTGCTCCCCGCTTTTCCGGGATAACTTCTTGCGTCAACCAGACACTGTGACCGGCACCTCCACTGGCCTCTTTGTCGCTGTGCATCTTCAATAGGGAATCGCCATCGTAGTCTCCACTAGGGGTGTAAACGGTTCGGTTCGGTTCGGTTTTTTGAAAAACCGAACCGAACCGAACCGTTAGAGAAAATTTCCGAACCGAACCGAATAAGTCCCAAACCGAACAGTTCGGTTCGGTTCGGTTTTTCGGTTTTCAAATTTTGGGTTTCGGTTTTCGGTTTTCGGTTTTTTTTTTTTTTCCATTGTCATAGAAAAAGGCAATTTATCAGGTTCGAGGCTGCAGGAAGAGTTAATGCTTTGTAAATGACTGATAGAATTGTAACATATAAACCTTCTCACAAATCATTCAACTTTGGTCAAAGTTATATAAGGATACGAACATATATATCTACTCATTCTTCCCTGCCAACAGTCATAGAAATTAACAAAAAACAGATGAGTGTTGACACCTAAATTTTGATTAATCATTTAGTAATTAATTGCATAAAAATTTAGGGATTAATATTTAACCCCTAAGAAAAAATAGTAAAATTGCATTTCACGTAGCTGCATTTACATCGGTACTAAAAACGCGACAAGACGCAGCGGCTCACAGCCGATTACATGCATGAAGGGATGGTTTCTCGCCACTGGTCTGAGCACGCAAAAGAGCGAAAGTCAAAAAAAGAAAGAAGGAAGTTCTCGCACGTCCGTTGTCTCTCCCTCATGAAGGAAGTTCTCACACGTCCGTTATCTCTCCCTCATTAATGCATGCGCATGCGCGCACAAATTCGGCGGACGTGCGGATGCTAGAGGAATCCTCAGAGAAGCAAAATAAGCCCATGATATAATATTATATAATATGTTCAAGTGTGGGTTGTCAGGAGAAGAAGCAACGAGAAATTTGCTGAAGGAGGAAGCAAATAACAAATAAGAAAAGTCAAAAGTTGTGGCTATCCTATTGAAGAGAGGGACAACTAGCCGTATAAGAAGATCCCAAGCATGCAGAAGAAAGAAGAATCCATGAACGTGCATTTTCTTCCCCTCATTAATGCATGTACATGCACGCATGAGTGGGGGACGTGAAAATTCTACAGACGCATGCAAAAGGATGGGCTGACATTTTATAATACTTTCCTTCCTAGAGAGCAGGCGGTGGCCACCATATTTGAAAAAAGAAGAACCAAACTTGAACAAGCAAGGAAAAGTTGCGGCTGCCTCCTGTTCACCTGTTGCCTATAAATAAGCGAGGAAAGAGTGAAGTCAGGGGGGGGCATTCACTGGAGAGGTTTTGTGAGAGATTAAGAAAGGAAGAGATGCTCGTTAGAGAGAACCAAGAAAAATGAAGTCAGGGGGGAAATGAAAAGAGAGGGGGAGAACGAAAATTCACTGGAGAGGTTTTGTGAGAGCTATTAAAAAAGAGAGTTCGTAGAGAGACACACGGGTTGAGAGAGAGGAGGAGAGTGAAAAAGAAAAAAATTTCATGGTGAGGGGCTTCTCCTTCGGCCAGACGAGTGGAGGGAAGAAGAGTGTTAGAGAGAGCTAAAAAATATTTATTGTGAAGGGGCTCCTCCTTCGGACAAGAAAAAATGAAGTCAGAGGGAGGATGTTTAAAAAAAGAGGTGAATAGAGAGCCTGTCAGAGAAAAAACCGAAAAGAAGACGTGAGGAGGCGTGCACTGTGCTTCTTCTTCGTGGGTTCCTTCTCCGCAAAACCGCACGCCGTTCCGCTGCTGCCCATCGCGCGTGCGCCGCACCGCCGCTCCGCCACCTCTGCGCCGCCGGTCTCCTCGCGCTACCGCGTCTCTACCCGCCGTCTTGCCTGCCGCCGGAACCCTCCTCCGCCCGCGAGCTTGTGTCGCTGCACCATCGCCCGACGCCGCGAGCACCCGTCACCGCGCCCCAGCTCCTTCGTCGCAGCACCACCGTCCCTGCTGTTGCCGCGCCCCTGCTCCCGCGCCTCTTCCCGTCCACGACACCGGCAGCACCTCTGCCCGACGCCACCGCCTCTGCCCTTGCTGCTGCACCTAGCCGACGCCCAGCAGCCCGCGCCGGCGTTGCTCTTCGCCCGAGCACCAGCAGCACCATCCCGGACACCTGCAACCAGCAGCCGCCCCTGCTCGTCGCCACCACCGCAGCAACCGTTGCAGCAGCCCGCCTGAACGACGCCCGTTGCTGCTGTCCCTTCACCGCCGCCCCGGGCCCGCCTGAGCTGCCCCCATAAAGCCCGCGACGAGCTTGACCAGAAGCTGCTGTAACCGCCACAGCCCGACCCCGACGCTAGCGAGTCGCACGCCCTCTGCTTCTCCTGCACCAGCGGTGGTTGCTGCTTTGCCGCTGCTGGTCCGTGTTTGTTGCCACTCGCCGGAGCTCCGGTTGACGGCGAACTACCACCGGCAGCAACCCATCACCACAGCCACCTTCCTTATCCGTGCCGAGCCTCCATCGTGGTCTACAAAGTACCGCTCGTTAAGGCAAATTTGGAAAAAATTCAAATTAGGTAGGTTTATTATATTTTATTAGGTAGAATTATTTCATTATGTTATTTTTAATATTTTGTCCCTTTGTTTGAATTAGTCCTTAATGCATGTTTGAAAATCCCCGACGTATCACCTAATTCGCAACCGCACAATGATTTTTTATTTCATCTATAAGGTTTTAGATGGAATAATTAATCACGCGGGAATAAAATTGATATCTTGGTCTTGAAGGCTTAAGATCAATTTATTGATTTTATTAGCGAAACAACCATGGAGGATTTTGTCTTTTTAATTGCTTTATTTATTTCAAAAATACAAAAAAAATTGCATTTGCATATCATGTAGATTAGAATTGATCTTCCTAGATAAAATTGCATGATAAAATAGTTAGTTTTTTTATGCATGTTTACATGATATCTAGGTTAGATAATATCTTTTGAAATAAAATTGCATGATGAGATAATTTTCTAAGTTAAGATAGGGTTTAGGTTAGTCTAATCCTAACTTAAAATAGATAATGTCTCGCTTTAGTTAGGTTTTTTTAGTGATTTTAATTACGAATTTTCATTAAAAAAATAAAAATACAAAATAATACAAAAATACAAAAAAAAAATCATGTGCATGTCATGTAGGATTAGATTCATGAAAAGCGTGTCATTTAGTGATTATTGCTAGGTTTATTTAATTAGGAATCGCTCATCATTAGAATTAGGTCATTTGGTTAATTTAGATTGCATATTTAACAATTAGGCAATTTTAATTTCGAATTTCATGGAAATTACCAAAAAAAAATTTGTCTTTGAATAAATTAATTCCATTATTTAGAATAGATTGCATGTTTATTAAGAAAACACAAAAACATCGCATTTGCATCTAGCTTAGGTCATGTTATTATGTCATGTCATTTCATATTAGATTAATAGCATGCATTGCATATTGCATGATTTTCATTAAATAAGTGAAAAAAAAAAAAAGAAATTGTGTGTTAATTAGAAATCATATCTAGGGTTGTTGATATGAATTTTGATTTAACATTGCAGATGCTTTCATTGCTATGAGGTAAGTCCTGCCATTTAGTCACTGCTTTATTTGGGTGTTAAATTGGTGGTTTGCGCACCCGCATGATCACTTCACATGTTAGGGAGGTAAATTAAAATCAATTCAAGCTGCCTGCAAAACATTTTTTTTTTAAAAAAAAGGTACCGAAAGGGCATTAGACAAGTCTAGTGTAACCAAGTCCCCGAACTCATTTAATCTCTGGTTCGTAGGAGTGAAGTAATTCTCCCATTACTTTACTTGGGTTTCTAATCGACCCACCAAAAATAGATTAGTGGTGACTCCATGATAAAAATCATTTGCATATTAAAAACTTGAACCTAAGTCGCGAATTGGTATGGGCTTGGGAGAGCCCGATTTAAGTCTAGGCTTAACAATCCATTAGCCGAACCCTTAGGTGGTCCAACCCGCTTCGGGGAGGTCGCGACAATGAGCAAAAAAAAAAAAAAAAAAAAAAAACAAACAAAGAACATACCTGTTTGATCCATTATTTACATTTGATATTGTAAATACATCCAGTGAGTTGTTTGAAAAATCAACAAAGTCAATATCCTCAAGCGATCACCGGTGCGGTTCACTGGAAGAAGGATGAAGACTCCAATAACCCCTGCAAATGCAAATACTCTCAAGCTGCAAAATTCAGATCAAAAGCAAAACTGTATTAGGAAGAGCCAACGAGGTAAGTAAATACATGATCCGGAGAAGCTAGTGCACCAATTACCATAGCCACAACTCGCTATAATGGAGACACATAAGAATAGCAGAAGGAAAGGCTAACATATATCCAAAGTTCAGACCTAACTTCTCTCATCCCAGTCATTTCTTTAGAAAAAATTATAAAACAACTGCTTTTTCAATTGTTTCTTTATTTACTTGAGCTTATTGTTAATACTCGATGCTCTGCCATGATGGATTTTCTCCATACACATCGCGTGAAAGAAGTTAACAAGCATTCCCCTCAATCACACAGAGAGGGATGTATTCCTTGAGATCTGTTATCCAATGAGCACTACAAATGAAAACTCAGAATCAGTTTGAATCCCTAATGAGACATTAAACAACAGTTCAGAATCATTATATAAATCAGAAGAAGCATAATCAAACTTTCGATCGTCACAAATTAGCTTCTACTCGTCCGTAATGCAATTTGGGACATGCAAAACAGAAAGAGAGCCTTTACTACCCTTTGCACCGACCCTAATAAGCTGTGCAAGGAAACATGAAAACATCATATCTTCTCAGGAATTTTGGGTAGATAGGTCTATTCAAGCATTCAATGTTGGAATACCACCCGCTATGTCACCTCACCCTCACTTAAGACAACGGGGCTGAGAGAGGGAGCGAATTCAAAGAGAACTGAGGGATTGACACCTGCTGGCTAGACAGCTTTACCTATAAAAATCAGGAAATATTTACGCAACATAATATAGCTTGAATACAGCTACAACATGGTCTCAGATCCTTCCAACAAATGACAATTATATGAGGCTAAACCAAAGAATAATACAACCTTCAGATTCAAATATCCAATTCAGAGGAGTTGCTACTATCCAATGACAACTATATAATCATGAAGCAGCTAGGTCATAATATTAAGCAAAAATAATAGTGCTCTTGCTTACGTAGACGGGAAGTAATCGAAGAAGTAAAGTAAACCATAAAGATGACATTCAGACATAAGGTTGTGGAGCCCGCATAAGGCATGGCTAAATCTTCATATAAAATGGCTGAGGAAAGTAAAAAGTTGTTGTGAAAAAGGTTCTATTTTCTAAATTAAGAAAAATGTAAGAATGACTTCTTAATCAAGAGAGACACAAAGTTGAATGCTTTGTTAAATCTCCAGACAGTGCCCCCAACTCTATCAGGCACAGCAGTTAAATCAGCTATATAGTCGAGCCAGACCTGCCAATGCCAACCGCATTAAAAGAAGTCAAGAACTTGCCATCGCATTGGAGTTAATTCCAAAATCAACTCCCCGCCCAGGGGACAAAAAGCAATTTTTACAGAATGAAAGTAGAGCCCAATTCATCCGATCAGTCCAGCTAAATGTCAAGCGGAACTCCACCCACAAAATTCATCAATCTGACGACCCTCTGACACACCCGATGCGCACGAATTGCACGCGAGAATCACCATCAACCAAGATTCAAGAGAAAAGCAGTCACCTTTACGAGAGAAAGAGAGAGAGGGGGGTTGCACTGCGGTTTCCCAAGGTAGCAGAAGACGAGGAGGAGGAGATCTTTGTTTGGTCTTAGCCAAACAGCATATAAAGTGACGAAGGAGAGACTTTGGCCGCCCCCCAGCCCAAAGCAGAGCGCGCGCCGTTGCAGAAGGAAGAGGGGCTCTGTCCCTCAATCAGTTGCCGTCGCCGTCGCCGTCGCAGTCGCCGTCCCTACCGCCGTCGCCGTTGCAGTCGTCGTTCCTACCGCCGTCGCCGTCCCTGCCGCCGTCGCCGTTGCACCTCCAAGCCGACCAAGAGGAGACACGAGACGAGAGGAGAGGGCCAGAGTCGAGATGGAATAAAACCTAGAGTCGGGACTAACGAGACGGGAGAGAATAAACCGAACCGATAAAATCTCTTTTATCGGTTCATGGTTCGGTTCGGTTAACCGATAAAAACCGAACCGATAAAAGATATTTCGGTTTTTAACGGGAACCGAACCGAAAATATTTCGGTTTTTAACGGGAACCGAACCGAAAAAAACCGATTTTTTCGGTTCGGTTCGGTTCGGTTTTCGGTTCGGTTCTTGACACCCCTACCGTCCGTAGGTCCGCTGAGTTGATATTTGCTCCATTTTAGAGAAACGCATACGAACCTTGAAGACTTCTCAGAGAAGGCACAGTCTCGATAGCGCTTGTGCGGCACCATGGACGTTAGTGGATTTGATGAATAATGTATACCATGCAATGGAAGAAAGAAAAGCTTGTGTTTAGATTTCTCCCAAACAACATTAAAAGAGAATCAACTGTTACGGCCTGAGCACAAAAAGTTTAGAAGCAGCTATGTGCATCGAGGAACATAAATTTCTAAGCATTTAATTTTTCTTTTTATAATCTAGTTTTCGATAGAACATCTACTTTTGTCGGGGAGTGTATTCTTCAAGATTTATATTGGGCAGTAAAAACAGCACAAATTGCACCATGAAATGGTGACGAGGTCCATTCGCTGGGAGATCATCTTTTGGCAGGGAGTCATGTGCCAAACGCACGGCTGATCGCCTTGAGTGGGCGGAAGATCAAATTAGAGAGATCGGTACCGAAGATATCATCGTCCTTTTTAACCCTCTTGCCTTCTTACTTCGAGACAGGAGATCACAAGGACGAAACGAGAAAAAGATTCGAGACAGATAAAAAAAGTAATGATTTTCTCCATAAACGTGGGCATTGCGAGAGAACAAGGTTAAAGCAAGCAAAGCTTCACGGTGCAGCTTTCGTTTTCTCCCCACCATTTGCCAACCTTCCATTGGACAATGCATCCATGTAGCTCTGGGAGTCTTTGCTGATTCATGGGGATCCTTAACCTGGTAATTAGTTCTCCAAGGACCGGAAGTTTTGTTTCTTCTGAATTCAGGTAGAACCGAGCAGCTTAGTAAACGTTTTGGTTTTTGCGAGTGTTCTAGCGGTACCGTCCCTCTTAAAAAGAGTCGGTGCCCTGCCAGCCTTTCGATTTGCCAAGGGAATGGGTAAATTGCTTAGCCGGTTTCCCTTGAAAATTTGGAAGGAAAATATCTCTTAAGATTGCATTTGGTGGTCAAGATAAAATTTGAGACAGGATAAAACTTATTATATCCTAGACGGATATGATTTCTAATATGCATAATAGCAAATTTTTCTCAAATAACAAATTTCTTAAATTAACAAATTAAAATTATATTTCAATATATATAATATTTGGATTCTAATATAAGAAATTCAAAATAATGAAAGATACAAATTTAGTTTTATAATATAATCTTATTTTATTTATATATTCAAATTTAATTATATTTTATAATACAAATTCAATATATATTTATTACATATTTTAGGTGTTTTAGTATTTCAAGTATGTTAGTGCAATTTTCCATTTAATAAAATTTTATTAGAAAATGATGGAAGGGGAAGAAAGAAATAAAAAAGAAATTAATTTAAAAAGATAGGGAAAAAATAAAAAATAAAAAAAAAAAGTAGACAAGAATGTCGTGAGAAATTTTACTATCTTTGTTTGTAAAATTTGTGATTTATATAAGTGCATATACCAAACAATATATATAATATGATGTGAATATATCACCAAATAATGGATAAGATATAACAAAATTTCCTAGAGTTTATATCATATCCTATTTAGTCTTATTATAATTAGAAATCTAGGTGACCAAGCATAGCCTAATAGGATGATCGAGAGATCCTTATACGATAAAAATAAAATAAAGACAGTGCTAAAAGTGATTAAAACCAATAAAATACCTATAATAATACAAATTTTATGATTCATAACTATCTCACAATTACCAATTGAGTGACCATGATCAAGAGGTTAAATCAAGCAATCGTCGCCGCGACAAAGACAAGGATTCACTATAAAGATTACTATTACTAAATTCCATCACACCCAGCACCGAGTCCCTTTATTTCTCTCTTTTTAATCAATCTCATTTTCTTACGGTAGCAAAATCGCCGAGTTGCTGCATTTGACTAAAATAACCTTCAACATAGACAAAGAAATCTAAAATTATCCAAATGTTT
This sequence comes from Eucalyptus albens, assembly GCA_014182695.1. Taxonomy (NCBI): domain Eukaryota; kingdom Viridiplantae; phylum Streptophyta; class Magnoliopsida; order Myrtales; family Myrtaceae; genus Eucalyptus; species Eucalyptus albens. Next base: position 25,216,692 of record CM024655.1, on the reverse strand, counting down.
GGATAACTAAAGTAAATTATACAAGAGTTTTAGACTATTTAAAATGACCATGATCATTTTATATCCATGAATCTGGATTTGCTTAACTCGTCCACGAGTTTGGTGCGGTGGCATCCAATGCCACCTATCAAGACCGAGGCAAGAGAGAGAAAAGGGTCTATTAATCATGTAGAGCGAATACGTTGTGAACTTGTGAGTGAAAAAGAAATTATCTCTCGCAAACTCAAAAACCCTGTTGAACTTCTTGTTTAGTCAAAATTTTCCATGAACTAGTTGAGATTTAAATTTGGGCAATACCCTTCTGTTAAGTTAACCGATGAAAAAACATAATCGTTAAATAATTAACATAGACATTAAACAAAGATTTAGGAGTATAACTCATAAATCACATATGGACATTTAAACTAGAAACCAAGGATATGAATCATCCTTGAGGCCTAAATTGAGAATGTGAGCTTTCCCTCTTTATTCATGTCATGTATGAGATGAACAAAGAAAGTTGTGAATTCGAGCATATCGTATCACAACTTCTTTTCAAGCAAAAACATCCAAAAGCTTTCATCATATACAAAACAATGCAAGCACATCACATTGCCTAATTATGACCTATCTCATTTGAAGAAATTTCTGAATTGTTAGCATTTTGGTAGGGCGGCAGTGATGAGATTATCAATCTTGAATCTTTGGATCACAAGTGATGTAGGGTAGTTATGCCTCATATGCAAATGTTATGTTATGTGATGAAAGCGAAACTTTTACGGCGACCCTCAAAGGCAATCGTCAGCACTAGTCATCCATACCCACCACTTTAGCAAGAACATAATATAATGCGAGCAAAAGATGTCATGTCCTATCCTTTCCTTTGTGAGGTAAGATGCTTCCCAAAGCCAGCTCATGTTCGTTATACAAACTAAACTAATGTCAAAAGACAATTATGAAGGAGGATTTTGTTTATGGCGATTAGATCTTGTCGACTTTGATGAGTAGAATATCTATAACAGTAGGATATGCAACCCTTTGCCCTCTAATACCAATTGTTGGATATGCGACCCTTTGCTCTAATACACCTTGTAGGGTATGCAGAAGCGATGTGATAGTTACACGAGAGAAATGTAATAGACAACTCAAAACACTTGTAATACTAAATTGCGATACATAAGACTCTGAATGAAAACTCTTACACCACATGTAAAAGAGTCAAAATAAACTAGCTAATAAAATTACACTCAACTATTCTATCTTCCATTCTCGATCATGGAGAGATAACGCGCTCACATAGAGCTACTCTCTCTATCTAGCTATGTTGCCTTTCATTTGAAGCTTACCTTTGCACTTGGTGACTTGAGGCCCTCTCTGGCCTGAGGATTCTAGTGCAAGCTATCCTCTTAATTGAGTCTTTGTGTCCCATGCGCCATGCAGAAGTCTCTTAGTCTTAACAAGTCAAAACTATAGAGATGGCATGTATGCCTCATGCCATCACCCTTTGCCACGTCCAATTCATGTGTTAAATGTTGAGCCCACACATGTCTTCATGCATGCTATATTCTCCTTTGTGTTGCCAACTCCTTTCCTTGATCAATGTGGGCTTCTTGAAGATACGTATCTTTGGCGGCTTGAAGAACTTCATGCATCTCTTGGCGAAAAACTAATACTGGTCTCACGTGGTGAACTGCCACAGCTGCAACGTTGCATACAAAGGTCTCAATGCACTCGAGGTCACCTTGCAGGTGTTGTCTGTAGCTTCTCTGGGAGTTGTCGCCGTGGCGAAACAAAATGCGGTGTCGGCTATAGCAAGGATTACACTCGTGGTGATGGCCGTAGTGTTCTTCGGGGCATCCAAATGGTTGGCTCATTTCATATACAAGAATTTCCGGTACCATGACTATGACCATGCCTTCCGCTGAGATCCGAGTTTCCTTATCTCTCCTTTTTCTCTCCCTGATCTTTGCGGAGATCCTTTTTGTACATGACTCAACACACCCTCCCATCTTTAAAGAATAAAGACCCAAGATGGACTTCGGATACCATATTTGCGAAGAAAGTGATTACGAAACTCGTGGGCAGTCAGTGTTCTTATGGCACGATCCGCGGTGATTATGATGAGATTTTTTTTACTTTACGGTCCTTGTTTCAGTAAAAAAATGTGCAGCCATGTAGTCACTAGATACTAGACAGAACACTTCGCAGCGAAATGCTGTGAAAATTCGACCAGAACAGCTTTGTACAGCCGACCTGTGACACTGAGTAAGACCACGATACATCTAAGTACTTGGATCGTCCTGCGCATGTTTAGTATGACAGAGTCGGATCGTTTGCTTCTTATATAGATATTGCTACCAATTGCTCGTCGACTTAAGAATGTTTTCGAGTCATCTGCAGGATCTGTTTTAGAGACAAACGAGCAGAGCCATAGATGCAAGGAACATGTGTTGATTTGAGCCGGTGCTTCGAATCGGTGTTGTGCTCACATCAAAGTGGAAAAGATATCGTCGGATATCAAGTCATTGTCATCCCAACCATCTCCACAACCACAAGCTGATATGGGCTTTTTATATGCAACTCCAAAGTCGAACGCAAACGCCACGCGATGATTTGAGTTGGAGGGTCACGTTAGCTAAATTTGATAGATTTAATTTGGGAAAATTGCGTAACTAGTCCTGAAAGTTGTTAACTTTGTGTCCACTTCATTTCTAAAACTTTAAATTCATGTATTTAATATCAGACCTCATTAACCTTCGTCAGCTTTCTGCTTTTCGGTCAACTTGGTTAATTTCAAATAGAAGGAAATGCACACGACTTTTTGATTTTTTTTTTTTAATGCTGCGTCGTTTTAAACATTTTTTCAATAGGTGAATATGAGGGGGAGTAGTCTTGTGATGCTACGTCAGAAAATTAAAATAAAATTTTGAAATAAACGGGAAATATGAAAAATTGGAAAAAGAAAAAGAAAGAATTAAAATAGAAGGAAAAATGACAAAGGAGTGGAATGCAAAGAATTTCGAGTCAAAGATGAAATGCAAATAGTTTTGGTAAACACTTTTCGCCTCTAGATTAAAGGGTTTCTACAAAATGTTAGTAAACACTATTTGCTTAAACGATTTTGGTTTTAAAAAAATAAAGAAAAGGAAGATTACAACACTAACCAAACTCAGGCAAAGGTGGAAGCTTTGGTCATAGTTGTTGCTGAGGTTGCGTGACCCTAAACTAGGCATAGCTGGAGTGGCACAACCTAGGCGATCGGCTACTGCCTAGGCGAGGCAACACTAAAGTTGAATGATCTCAAACAAGTCATTTAAGAGAGCAGTAGCTAGGCAAATTCAAACAGAAGTGAATTATGATGTCAATGTTATGCCTTTAACTAAACATGACTGTGAACTAATTTTTGTGGAAGAATTATGAAATCGATTTAGCCATCGCATAAAACTCACAAAAATACAAAAAGATAAGTGGGAAAAAATCACGCCTTCCGGTGCCAATAAGGAAGCCAATTGAAGTGACTGTCAATTCGACAAAAAAAAAAAAATCTGACTGTCCGAGAGAGAGAGAGGGTTAACGCATAAGCGCGACTCACGACGAAAATTTTTGCCCACTTGGTGATCATTGTCAGAACGCGAGCGCAATACAGAGCTCCGCTTAGCATTGCCCAGCCTCTATTTCACCGGAACGGATGGATCTGCAGACTGTTCAGACGTTTGTTGAGACTGACAATTCCCCTTCCAAGCAAAGCTGTGTCCAATAAATGTTGGCAGACGGGACACCTTCTGTGTCCAAGCCTCTTTTTCACCGGAACGGATGCATGTTCAGATCGTCCAGACGATCTGTTAAGACCGACAATTCCCATTCCAAGCAAGCTGTGCCCAAGAAATGTTAGCGGGACACCCCTGGAGGGAACATGAGGGAACAAATTGGAAGAATGAAAACCAAAAAAGTGGGTTTAAAGGTGTGCCGGTGCGACCAAAACTAAGGTTGTTTACGGAGTGCATGAACTTTAAATCGAATTGTGACTCGAGCCCAACATAATCTAAATCGAAGATTCAATTTGATTTGATTCAACTCAATTTTTCAATTTTCTTTTTTTTAATATTAAAAAGAAGTTTAGTGACAAAGGAGAGAGATGATAAAAAAACAACTTTTTTATTATCCGAATCGAATGAAAAATGTACGAAAATTTGATTTTAATTTCAATTCGGCTTTCCGGTTCAATTTTGACACCTCTAACTAAAGCTATCTTACTCCTTAATTATTATAATGATTGCCACGTGGCGACCAACATGAATTAATATTCAGCATATTTATATGTTAGTAATTAAAATTTCAATCTTTATATTTTACATTATTATTTATCTTGAGATTTTTCTTTATCTAATATATGTAATGTAGAATATTATTCATTCCCAACGGGCTGCTTTTTTTGTTTTCTTTTTGTTTTTTTTTTTGTTGTTGTTTTATTATTTATTATCCAAATAAAAGAAAATAAATAAAAAAGAAACTAAGGCCTAATTAAAAACCTAATCAAAATTTAGGTGTCAACACATTAGTTGGTCACAAATTCACAGCCACTAGCCAATCTTTTCTGTTGCATTTTGCAGTGAATCCTGGATATTTTTGAGTATTTTTTAGATGAGAATCGGCAAATTTAATAGCAAGCGATTAAATAACGAGGCTCTCGATTCCCAAAGCACTAACGTTTTCTCTTGCGGCACGTAGAACTAGTGCACTGCTTTGAAATCAAAATTTTCCTCGTTAGTAAGCTTCCCTAGGATTGACATAACTCCCTTTTTCTTTATATGCCTGATGTGTATATTATGATTTGTATAATTTTTTTCAAATATCCTTAATTTTAGATGTAATAATTTTGGATGCACTAGTGTGTTCATTTATCGATTCATCAAAGACTAATCTCGCGAGGTTCATTATGCTGACACAGTAAAAAAGCGCGTTAATTTACTCTGTAGTAAATATTCTTAAGATATGAATATTTTACTTTTCTTTGATTAACTATCTAAATGCCGGCAGGAACTTTTATTAAAGAATGCAAAGTGTGACATGTTAGGATTGTCATCCACATTTCTCATATGAATGTACTCTATTTGCCTATAAAACTAGTATAGTTGATGTGGAAAATGCAATGACGTGTTTGGACTAACATTTGTTCTTTTGCCTTTCATTTATATTTTACATTTGGAGATAAGGTTTCCACTATATACCAAGCCCCTCAAATCCTTAGAAACATATTGCTGTTGGGAAGAAATCTAAACCGGAGCTCTTCTTTCTTCCCTTGCATGTTATATATTTTTCATAAAAACCATTGCCGTCCATGGTGCTGGACACGCGCTAGTGTGACTGTGCCTTCTCTGAGATGTCTTTGAGCTTCGTATATGCTTCTCCAAAATGGAGCAAATATCAACTCGGTAGACCTATGATACATAGTACTTAAAGTGTCATTTTCTTAACTTTTGATACTTAAGTGTCCCCCTTGTGCCAAGTTTTGGCACTTTAGGTGTTCTTTTGCCTATAAAAATCTATTTGGACTATATTTAAATGAAACCTACGACTTTTAAGGCAGGTCATGTACATTATGGTCTAACGACTTTCCAAATTAATCATCCGTTTCCAAAGGGATTATCGATTTATATTCATTTATCAACCTCCGCATAATTCTTTGAAAATGTGAATTCAAGTGCCCCTTCTTAAAATTTCTCTTTTCATTCTAAGTCTTTCTTTCCTTCTATATTGTCATCTCATAATCAAATCATTTCCTTCAAAAAAGCCATTGCAAGAAATTCTGGATTTGTTACATAAGGTTTGTTGTCGTAGTCTCTACTGCATAAAATTTCATAATTTTTGTCAATCGTGAGGGTTCAAGTCCCTCCATCCCCTAAAAAGGACCAATCTTGACTCCCAAATTTCTATACTTAGACTTTGCCTCTTCATCCAAATTTACTTAAGTGTCTATTCATGGCATGTTTAGCTGGGACACTCTTTCAAGCTAGTTTCGTCCGAAAGCAGGAATAGATAACTTCCAAATAAACGAAAAATGAATTAAGCGACAACAACAGTGAAATGGTCTATCCTTTTCTTCTTCTTTTTTGTCCATTTTCCTGCAATTTTCTTCTTCTTTTTTGCCTGCATAATATCTGTTTCGTACGATTTCTTCTTCTTTTAATTTCCTTCTTCTTTTTTTTACGATTTTCCATTGACCAAATCTTGCTTATTTTCACTTATTTCCTTAAACAGCCGACAAATAGTGCCCACTAAATCATGGGTATCAGGTCAAGAAATCATAATGTGATAAATACGGTGAATATTTGGTATTGACAAAAGACATAATTTAATTGAAAAAAAAGAAGTAAGTTGTAGAAAAAAGATGTAATTAATATCATTTGTTCTATATGTGCAAATACAAACCAGGTAAAGTTTTACTTAAGAATTGAAATCGATCCCCGATTTTTTATGCAATTAATATCTAAATAGGTTGTCAAAATGTATGTGTTAACAAAATCTTGTCTGAATTGACTGAGCCAAACATAAAAAAGAAAAGAAGAAGAAGAAGAAAAAGAAAATACCTAACTCCCGCTCGTGCTCTTGCAATCATACAGGCAAAACTAAAGAGTTGTATGTTAATAGACCAAACTCCAAGTTTACAACCTTGAGTTGTCATATACTCTTCGCAAAGTCAAAGCAAAACATGCAAAGCATTTGCATTGAAAAATAATGAAATAGGTAGAAGTCTTAAATGATGCTCTACGAGTCTGTGACCTTACCGATAACAATGGGGGTTTTAATTTCATGAAAATGAATGAAGAGAAAATACTTCTTATCTACAATTGCATAATGGAGTGTTACTCAATTACTTGAAAAGCTCAATTGAGCAGTCCATAACCTACTCGGTTTGTCCAAATTCTTGATCAAAAAATTTAATCTATGAAAATATCGATAATACTAGCCCTGAAAATGAAACTTGTGGGCTAGTAATGCGATTGAATCACTCGTAAGTAACTAATGGTTAAGTGAATGTCAAATCTAAGTTTAGCACAAATTTGTTTCACAATTCACATATCCTGGAGTCAAAATCAGTCAAAAATATCCCACTCCGTATTTGCCTTCAATTCTCTGCCCCTCCCTCCAATTTTCAGAATGCACCCCCTCAATCTTTACCCTCTGTACTATTCTCTTTTTCCATCGCTAGCTCTATGGGACCCCTTGCCGACTGATGCCGTTAAATAGAGAATTTACCATAGTCAAAACTCTCCACCTCCTCTCGTCCTTCTGAGCAACTTCTCATTCTTCTTCTTTTGTATGTCTTCTTCAATGGCTACCTTTTTTGCACGGCATTTTTCTTCAGTTGCTATTGACGAAAGGAGCACTTGGTTGGATCAAGCAGTAAGAACTGAAAATCAAGTCCCGGAACTTGGAAACTTGTATTGATTGCCTGTGGCAAGATTTGGCCACGTGAATAGTCTGAATGGCGTTCGAATGCACTGTGAGCACAAGTTGCGTGTCCGAGTTGTTGCCACAGGCGATCCATACGAGCTTCCAAGTTCTTGGTTCCTAGTTCTCTTTCTGCTCAATCGAACGAAGTGCTCCTTCTTTTTCATGACCAACTGCGAAGGTGTAGCCATGAAAAGAAGAAAAATGAGAAGATGCTTGGCAAAGGAGGAGGTGGAGACTACGATGGCGATTCTCTATTGAAGATGCACAGCGACAAAGAGGCCAGTGGTGGTGCCGGTCACAGTGTCTGGTTGACACAAGAAGTTATCCCGGGAAAGCGGGGAGCACCGGGAGACAGCAGGGGAACTCCCGATGCAGTAGAAACCGTTGAAAAATCGGAGGCAACAAGCAAAGCTTCCAGCGATCATGTATCAACGTGTAGGAGCGGCACCTGCCTCATGTAGATGAAGGAGAAGAGAGCTGTGGCCAGCCAGATGAGAACGACCGGCATCCAAACATGGGCGCATTTTAAATTGGATGGTGACATACTGATCAGCATGAACACGTGCCCCACAAAATGCAGGGCCAACATCTGGGCAAGGCGAAACCTTTCCCTTTTGATGGTAGTGTCCAGCTTGATGATCTTGTTCTCAAGCTCTCGTCTGCTCATCTCCATGGAGAGAGTAAGAGAGGAAGAAGAACGATGTGGAAGAAGAAGGAGAAGGTGAGAAGGATGATGGGCGGGAGAGCAAGGATATAAAAGAAGAAGAAATCGTACGAAACAGATATTAGGCAGGCAAAAAAGAAGAAGAAAATTGCAGGAAAACGGACAAAAAGAAGAAGGATGATGAGCAGACGAAAGCTTGAGAACAAGATCATCAAGCTGGACACTACCATCAAAAGGGAAAGGTTTCGCCTTGCCCAGATGTTGGCCCTGCATTTCGTGGGGCACGTGTTCATGCTGATTAGTATGTCACCATCCAATTTAAAATGCGCCCATGTTTGGATGCCGGTTGTTCTCATCTGGCTGGTCACAGCTCTCTTCTCCTTCATCTACATGAGGCAGGTGTTGCGGCTCGTCGACTTGCGCGTGGAGCTGAATGCCGCGAAGCGTTGTGCGAGGCGGGACACGGAGGATGGCGCCTGGAGGAGAACCCGCTGGAATGGATACACTATTCTCGCCATCGTCTGTCTTCTCTTCTCCACCGTCGCCGTGAGTATCATATGTGTGATGCTGGCGTGTCTGCATGCCTAGAATGGCTTGTCTTTATAAGTGTTTGAAGTGTTTGAACTTTCTGAACTTTCTGAACTTCTTAGATTTTCTACTAGGTGTTTCTGGACTTCTTTTGTGTTAGTATTTTCCACTTGGTGTTTTAGGAGGTGTTCTCTTCGGCACGCTTTTATGTGTTTAAAGATCTTGGTTCCTTTCTCTCTTCTTGTTCCCGTCGTTCTTGTTTCTGTCATTCCTGTTTGAGGAAGGTTTCATTACTCGTTCCAGTCTGGTTTTCCAAAATTCACTGCAAAGCAACAAAGAACAAACCGCAGATAATTTGCAATTATGCTCACTATACTCCCGCCAAAGGCCATGTGAAGAAAGCTTGTAGTCTGAAAGTGTGACCGGGCCTTATGAAATTAAGTCTGTCAATGGTATGAACAGCAAATAACGAGCAGAGAATCAGGAAGGAAACATAGGAAGAGGAAGAACCTACTGTGACTGAGCTGCAGGTCGGTAAGCCACCGTTTTATTTTTCCGAAGGATGACAACATTGAAGAGAGGATTGGGAAGAAGATATAATATTCAATATAATTGATTAGGGAGATTAAGGAGAATAACAATATTTTTTTTTTGAGCTCCCATTTATTGTTTGTCATGGAAATCAAGGAGAACGATGAAAAAAAAAAGAAAAAAGAGGAGAACAATGGGGTAGGCTAAACTTGAAAATACAAAGGATTGAGCACTAAGTTAATAATAAATAAAGAACAATTGAAAAAAAAAAAAAAAAAAAGAAAATCAATAAAAGAACCTTTTGAGACTTGCTGCATATCCTGCGGCTATGTAGAATGTAAGAGGGGGGAGGACAAGATTGCAGCAGAAAAATGCCCTAGTAACAAAGGAGGGGAGGGGACCAGATTGCAGGAAAAGGACAAAATGGAGCATGTGACCGAGCCCCGACCTCATGGGGAAAACCTTGAGGAAAGAAACATTATCTCTTTTCCTCTTTCCACACTCAGATTCCACGGTCAAAGATGCAATTTCCTTTCTTCTTTTTTTTTTTACGATTTTCCATTGACCAAATCTTGCTTATTTTCACTTATTTCCTTAAACAGCCGACAAATAGTGCCCACTAAATCATGGGTATCAGATCAAGAAATCATAATGTGATAAATACGGCGAATATTTGGTATTGACAAAAGACATAATTTAATTGAAAAAAGAAGTAAGTTGTAGAGAAAAGATGTAATATTAATATCATTTGTTCTATATATGCAAATACAAACCAGGTAAACTTTTACTTAAGAATTGAAATCGATCCCGATTTTTTATGCAATTAATATCTAAATAGGTTGTCAAAATGTATGTGTTAACAAAATCTTGTCTGAATTGACTGAGCCAAACATAAAAAAGAAAAGAAGAAGAAGAAAATACCTAACTCCCGCTCGTGCTCTTGCAATCATACAGGCAAAACTAAAGAGTTGTATGTTAATAGACCAAACTCCAAGTTTACAACCTTGAGTTGTCATATACTCTTCGCAAAGTCAAAGCAAAACATGCAAAGCATTTGCATTGAAAAATAATGAAATAGGTAGAAGTCTTAAATGATGCCCTATGAGTCTGTGACCTTACCGATAACAATGGGGGTTTTAATTTCATGAAAATGAATGAAGCGAAAATATTTCTGTCGACAATGGTCAAGTATACATTATTCTAAATAATTAAAAAGTTTTCGGTTAGTCAATCTTTCTAGATGATACAAAGATAATCATATTGATAAAAAAAAATTGTAATCATTTATTTTCTCTTTCTCTAAAACAAATTATATCCAGGTTAAATTGGACATTTATGCGATTATTGGGGCTGGTCTGTGCTAAAATTTGCGAATGTGAAGATGCTCTTAGAAACAAAAGAAAATATAATGTTAGGGATATTTTAGTCATTTTGTTCATTTGAAGCTGCGTCCCCAGCCTTTTGTGCTGTGGAGATAGCTGAACTCTTTCGTCATGATCATCATCATTGTGACAAAATAATAAAAACACCACCACCATCGAAACAAAGAGGAAGAGGAGCGATCTCAAAGTCCTAGAATTATGTTGCGCTTCTGCAATTTTCAGTACATATGAACCTCCTTCCTATAAAGGAGCATCTTGATGGTTGTCACTCACACTTCAACGAAGGCCCGCTAGATATTTCGTGCTCATTTAAGAAATGCCTATTGTAGCATGAGCCATGCGATTTTGATCAGTTTTACTTTTAGATGGAAAATGGCACGATACAATGAAATTCCTTTTAAATAAGCCATGACTCAAGATTTTCAGCAAACCATATCCAAATATGTTGACATCTAGAAAAGAGATGCCACCATAGATAAATCCCAAATTGTTAAAGTAAAAGAATTGCAGTCTTCTAGTCTTGCACATGTATATCAATTCCGAAATTGTGCCTCCAAGACTGAGTGAGAGGTGTTATTTCTAATTATCTTAGAATCCCTTGACGAAACCACACTCTTTTTTGTATCGCGAGTGCAACGGATCTCTCTTGATTATGATAATTTTGCTTTGCCTATATGGTTGCGAGAGCACGAACGGAAGTCTTTCCTGATTCATTGTTTCGTGCGTGGGGAATTCTTAGCCTGGTAAAATATTAGTTTTTTCTAGAGACCGGAAGCTCTGTTTCTTTTGAATTCAGGTAAATTAGAGCAACTAAGGAAATATTTTGGTTTTGGCAAGAATTCTAGTTATAGAGTGGTTCCATCATTTACCATCAAAGAAATTAGAGGTACTCAATTTGACAACTGGAACATAATGCTTGCAATACTTATTCGCCAAAACTGGGCCGAAAGCTAAATCCTCTAAGACAAATAATGAAAAGCAGAATCTTATCATTTAGCACAATATTAACTGGCGGTGCCGCTCCTACACGTTGATACATGATCGCTGGAAGCTTTGCTTGTTGCCTCCGATTTTTCTACGGTTTCTACTGCATCGGGAGTTCCCCTGCTGTCTCCCGGTGCTCCCCGCTTTCCCGGGATAACTTCTTGCGTCAACCAGACACTGTGACCGGCACCACCACTGGCCTCTTTGTCGCTGTGCATCTTCAATAGAGAATCGCCATCGTAGTCTCCACCTCCTCCTTTGCCAAGCATCTTCTCATTTTTCTTCTTTTCATGGCTACACCTTCGCAGTTGGTCATGAAGAAGAAGGAGCACTTCGTTCGATTGAGCAGAAAGAGAACGAACCTAGCTTCAATGATTTTGTTAGGATATCTGCAATTTGATCTTTGAATCTTCAAAAATCAAGGTCAACTTCACCATCTTTGACCAGCTCATGAATATGGTGATACTTAATGTTGATACGTTTGCTCCTACCATGAAAAATAGGGTTTTTGGCTAATGCAATTGCCGACTTGTTATCACAAATCAATTTAATAGGACCTTTTTGTTTGTGCATTAGTTCAACAAAGCATCCTACAAAGCTATATCACTTGACATGCTACCAAAGCTACTGCTATGTATTCAACTTAAGCTGTCAAGAGTGTAATAACTTGTTTTTTTGAGGACCAAGAAATTACTCTTGATCTAAGAAAGAAGGCATATCCGGAAATACATTTCCGTGTCTCAATATTGTTGACACCTAAATTTGACGATTTTATTTAGAGTTTAATTGTGTATAAAATTAGGAATTAGTCGCAAAAAAAAAAAAAAAAATCATCAAAAAAAAATTATTTATTTATTTATTTATTTTTAAAAAAGCCTTAAGGGTCGGATCGGGCCAGATCCGGCCTTGGCCCGGCCCGCCCCCTTTTTCCTTTTCTTTCCCCCCGTGCACGGGCCGGCTCTTTCGGCCCAGCTTCTCTTTTCCCCAGTCGGCCCAACCGGCCTTCCCCTTCTCTTCTCCCACGCGCGCGGGTCCCGGCCCGCGTCCAGTCTTCTCCTCCTGCCAGCCTCGCGCGAAAACCTGCAAAAACAGGAGAAAATATTGGGTACGTCTTATGTATCAACGTGGCAAACAAGAAGGCGCTCGCAGCGCGACACGTGTCGTGCGGGACCCACGATTTCAGAGGCGCCCATTTTGAAAATTTTCATGTACTGTAGCTGCCGCGGGTTCTTTTATTGCGCCTCTCTCTCTACACTCGCTCTCTCTCCCGACGAAGTCCCTCTCTGCGACCTCCCTCTCTCTTTGCCCTCTCTCTTTCCGACCGGCGAACGATTGCCCGCAACCGATGAACCACCGCACGGACCGGCGAGAGGACCGCGACTTCCATCTCTCTCTGCGCCCTCCTTCTTTCCGACCGGCGAACGATTACCGAAACCGACGAACCACCGCACGGGACCGGCGAGAGGACCGCGACTTCCCTCTCTCTCTGCTGCCCTCCTTCTTTCCGAGCGGCGAACGATTGCCGCAACCGACGAACCACCGCACGGACCGGCGAGAGGACCGCGACTTCCATCTCTCTCTCGCTGCCCTCCTTCTTTCCGACCGGCGAACGATTACTTGAAACCGACGAACCACCGCACGGGACCGGCGAGAGGACCGCGACTTCCCTCTCTCTCTGCTGCCCTCCTTCTTTCCGACCGGCGAACCACCGCGCCCCCTCCGGCTCGAGATCGGCACCGGCTTGTCCTGTACGCCTGGAAGATTGACAGTTATCGCAGTTCATTGCGTCCAGTTACACTTGAAGCTCTTGTTTGCGCCAAGAACTGGCTCCAGTCTGGATCGTCCGAGACTTCTAATGCATTTGTGAAAGCTGAAGTTTAGGTTTAGAATTTCGAATTTTCTTTTCTACTTTTTTAGTTTAGCTTATCTTTGTGTGGATGATTATTCAGAGGTTGAATCAGTAGATGCTGACTGGTGGATTCTTGATTTGCGCTCATGTGTTAGATCGTCCCCCTTTCCAATCAAATTAATCATAGTATTTTTGCATTGTGCTTGCAATTTAGATTTTCATTTTGTTTAATAGTTCAGCTAATTTGGGATCTGTTAAAAACAGCATCCCTCTTTATCTGACTATTATGGCCGTCTCCCACAGAAATGCTGCATGTCATGTGAGTTTGCACTTGGACACACATGCTGTGATGCAGATGATATTGTCAACTACGGATCTTGATCATTCGGAATTTATATCCCAAAATCTTGTCTTCCCTACAAGACAGGATCGGCCAAATAAAGCGTACCATGAACCTGCCAAATTCTTGGTCGATGGTAAACTTGGCTGTCTCGTCAATTTGTCCTGCATGAAGAGCGAACGCAACCAAATGAAAAGCAATTCTCCTCCATCAAAAAACTAATGGGTTGCGATTTGATGAACCGCTTGTGTTTTTGAGGATGAGTACGCGCACAAGTGGAGTTAAACAATCTTAATTTCACGTAAAAGGATGATTACTAAAGCTTTTCTTTGCCCATGAGCTTAGTTCTCTCTTTTACATTCAACTGGACTCATCGATGAAGGAGGTTCATTTAATTCCCATCTTCTGCGTTGTTAAGACTGATGGAGGAGAATTGCTTAGTTCTCTCTTTTACACTAGTTACGCAACGAGCTGAAGCTTCCCATTCTGTGTTTTTGTCTCTAGCAAACCTACTGTCAATTAGCAAGACCGTAGGAAAGGGTGCCGTTAAGCCATAAAAGAGAAACAAGCCGACAGCTCTTCAAACATCCATTCCAGGCGCTCCAAGGTAAGATTTGTCATATGGAATCAATAAATTCAACCGAGAAAGGGAGGAAACACACAAAAAACTTCAGTAATGCATTTCAGCTGACTTATAAAAAAACCAAAAGGTACACCTGCTCTCCCATAATCCTAACTCAAAAAACAAAAAGTCCTGTAATTATTCCAAGCCAGCATTTTGACTAGTTACATAAGAATGCAAATCAAATGCATCGACCCTTCCACTAGAACTCGGTCTCACAAGAAACGTGCCAGGACCATCCAATGCACGCCGTCCGCCGTAGCCCATGACCTGTATTACCTCACCAGAACCACAGGACAGAGAAGTGGTCGGGTGGTGGGTGTGAGGCGGTCAGGCGCGAATGTTCCAGCGTACAGGACAAGCCGGTGCCGGATCTCGAGCCGGAGGGGGCGCGGTGGTTCGCCGGTCGGAAAGAAGGAGGGCAGCAGAGAGAGAGGGAAGTCGCGGTCCTCTCGCCGGTCCCGTGCGGTGGTTCGTCGGTTTCAGGTAATCGTTCGCCGGTCGGAAAGAAGGAGGGCAGCAGAGAGAGATGGAAGTCGCGGTCCTCTCGCCGGTCCCGTGCGGTGGTTCGTCGGTTGCAGGCAATCGTTCGCCGGTCGGAAAGAGAGAGGGCAGAGAGAGAGGGAGGTCGCAGAGAGGGACTTCGTCGGGAGAGAGAGCGAGTGTAGAGAGAGAGGCGCAATAAAAGAACCCGCGGCAGAGCTACAGTACATGAAAATTTTCAAAATGGGCGCCTCTGAAATCGTGGGTCCCGCACGACACGTGTCGCGCTGCGAGCGCCTTCTTGTTTGCCACGTTGATACATAAGACGTACCCAATATTTTCTCCAAAAACAGGAGCTGGAAAAGGGAAGAAAGCGGCAGCAGCAATACAGAGACAGAGGAGCAGCGAAAGGAGCAGGAGGATCGGGGTCCGGCGTGATCCGCGGGTCTGGGAGCAGGCCAGTCGACAGGCTGGCGAGACAGGAACCGGGCACACCGACCGTTGACCTTGAAGAGCTCGGGGTACCTGCATATGGGGATACCAGCGCGCGAGAGAGAGAGGGAACAGAGGAGCAGAAGAGGAGAGTGAGCGAGAGAGAGAGAAACATAGAGGGAAACACAGAGAGATACATAGGGAGAAACCGAGAGGAAAGGAGGGGGAATAGGCCGGAGAAGGAGCCGAGGAGCCCGGAGCTTCCAGCTACCGCCGGTGAGCTGACGGCCGCCGCCGAAGTCCCCAGAACCCAGCAGCATAAAGAGAGCGAGGACAGGGGAGAAGACGGGCACCAGACCAGAGAGGAGCGAACCAGAGGGAGGAGGGAAGCTCGAGGGAGCAGCGAGCCGTTGCCGGAGGCCCGTACGCGCGCCATCGTCCGCCGCAGCTCTTCCCGGACAAGGTAGGTCCCCTGAAACCCGTTGTCCCGTTTCTGGAAAACGCCGGGCGGGAGCTCGCGGCCGACCAGCTCGCGCAAGCTCCGGCCCTCGCCACTTCTGCATTTTGCTCCCGCGTTCCTCATACGTCATGTTCGAAGACCCCCTAAGGGATGTTCGAGGCTCGGTTGAGCCGGAAACCTTGAATTTGGTAGTGCCCAGTAGCTGTTCGACGAAATGCCTATTTGAAAACGCCGAACCCAACTCTCGACCGGAGCTTGGCTTTTGGTTTCTCTGCGTTGCTCGGGATTATGCTATTGTTGCGCACCATTCCCGTCGTTTTCCTAGCTTGTGGGTAGGTTCCTTCGCGCTGTTTGGGGAGATGAAGCGCGCGCATCTCGCCGGAATTTACCTGGCGACTCTAACAACGCCGGTCAACCGGCGGCCGGCGGTGCTCGGTGTCGGTCGGACAGAACCACCGACGCCAGGCGGTGGCACGGCGACTTCTTTAGGGCGGTCAGTACTCGCGGCATAGTCGGCGTCGGTCCGGCGGAGGAGCTGCAGGAGCTTCGGCGTACTGCGGCTACGGGAGAAGAAGATCGAAGGAGACGACCTGAAAAAAAGGGCAAAAGAAAAAAAAGAGAGAAAACACAAAAGGGCTGAAAATGGAAAATGAGAAGTGGGCTTCGCTTCGGGCTGTTTCTTGCTTCGTGCGCTGAAAAGGTTGGGCCAAAAATAGAAATTGGAAAATGGACCTTCAGATGGGCTGAAGTATAAAAATAGAAAATGGGCTTTGAGCCGAGAATTATCCCCATTTCTTTTAAAAAATTCTTCTGGGCCTGTTTTGTTTTAAAAAGAGAGTAGGGGACCTCTTGGGCTGGGCACACTCGTCCCCAACCGGACCGAACCCGGGTCCGGTCGGAGACCGGACCTGATCCGCGCTGACCGGGCCGAACCCGGGTCATGTTGGACCGGACCCGACCCGGTTCGCCAAAAAAATACCGCCCCGTCGTGTACGGCGGCCTCTTCTCCTCCCGCAAGGCCGTCGCCGCGCGCCGGCGAAGCCCCAGACCCACGAGCCCTCCGGCCCCCTTCCACCTCCACGAATGGGACCCGGACCACCGCGGCGCCCTCCGATCTCCGCCACCGGCGCCCGAGCCTCCCTCCTCCCTCGCCGCCTCGCGCCGCCTCTCTCTGATCGCCCGGTTCATCGTCGACGCGTTCCGCCGGAACCGCGGCGACTGGGACCCGCCCGTCGTCGCCGAGCTCGGCAAGCTCCGCCGCGTGACGCCTGGCCTCGTCGTGGAGGTGCTCAAGGCGGAGAATAACGCCACGATCGCCTCCAAGTTCTTTGCTTGGGCAGGTAGGCAAAAGGGTTATAGGCATGACTATGCTGCCTATAATGCACTTGCTTATTGCTTGAATAGGAACGACAAGTTCCGAGCTGCTGACCAGGTGCCCGAGTTGATGGACTCGCAGGGGAAGCCGCCTAGTGAGAAGCGATTCGAGATTTTGATTAGGATGCATGCGGATGCCAGGAGGGGATTGAGGCTTTACTATATGTATGAGAAGATGAAGAAGTTCGGCGTCAAGCCATGTGTTTTCTTGTATAAAAAGAGAAAAAAATCTTGTTCCACACCTGTATCTCTGTTGCAATTGCTTTGAAGCAGGAAAATGGAATTGACATTACTACCTTTGAATTTATATTCCAAAATGTCGTGGAAAGTATTATCTTAGTTTTGCACCTCCTATAGGTTTGCCATCTATGTGGACTGAGTATCTTTCATCCAATCCTTTTCTGATAGAAATTACTGCAAAGCAAGGGACATGATGTGGAAGTGCATATACAGCTCAAGAATGCTTTGCATCCCAAATGGGCACGCACTACAGCTGAAGCAATGCTGCAAATATCAAGAATCATGCACTTGGATGAGGTATGCATGTCTCCTTCTGTGTGGCCCTTTGGCTAAATATTACCTTTACTATAGATAAGGGTTGCAAAAATATCTGAGTAGGTACTAATGTGAGTGAGTGTTACTAATATGAGTTGATTGACTCTCTAACATGCAGGCTGAACTCTATTTTCGCGAGGATGATAGCTGTTCACCCATGGGATACTACACCCAGAAAAATGAACTGGAAACTCTAAATTTGATGCTTTCTCATGTCAATAGCTTGTTTCTGGATGATACTTGCTCTCACAAGGATGTCCTGCAAGATTTGCGGGAAGCAATTATTCAGCTGATCTGTGACTTTGGGGATAAGAACATTACGGAAACCACAGTCATCAACTCCCTGAATTGTGACAAGGAAAACTTTCTATTACAGTGCGTTGAACAAACTGGTGTAAAAAACAGGTTGCAGATAGCTTGTAAGTATTCAACTGAAATGATAGGTATAGGCTGACATAATTATGTTTTATAGATATAGCATGTTCTTATTGTATCGTAGTGCTTTGTTTTAGCTTTGTCTAGATTTGGTCAATAGTGAGAGACATAAGGTTCCATACTCATTTCTCTATGCTAATCCATTCAATAGATATCGAGGGGTTTGGAAGGGGGGCCACTGCTGTCACAGATCTAAAAGTTGGAGACATTGCTTTAGATATTCCTGTCTCTACTGTTATTAGTGAGGATGCTATGGAGAATTCTGACCTTGTATATTTCTGCACCTCAAGACGTTTCTTTACGTTTATAGCTTTATTAGGTTTCACTGGTGTGGGTTCAGATAAACTTGCTTTGAGAAGAGTCAGATATTCGTTGGGAATCTTTCATTAACAGAGACTATAACCAGTGACATGCATTTGTGAGATATTATTAGTTTTTGTGAGATGATTGCTCTTACTTGTGCAAATAGTCTTTTAACCTGAGCCCAGTTGTAAGATCTTGTAGACTTTAGAAGTGTATGTACTTTTGGTGTTGAATGGTGGATTCCTGTGGTTTTTACTAGTGAAAAGTACACTTTGCTTATCATGCTGTAACATTTCACTTCTTTCTTAAAGTGTAATTTCGACATTAAAACACATCGTGTAAACCTGAATTGTGGACCAAACAAAAAAAGAGGGATCAATGAAGGCTTCTGCCAAAACCATTCTTTTGCCCATCACCTCGGGTGGTATTTACTTGATCTTGGGATTTAGAGCCTTTTATTTTATAGCTTTATCAGCACGTAGTTCTTTCTTTCTGGATATCATATTTTCTTCAATTTTATATATTACTCCTCTTTCAATTCTTGTTTCCTTATATTTTTTTATTGGTTATAGCTCCTGTGCTTGGCCTGGGCAAACCATGAATCCCTGTCAAAGAAAGAAAAAGATTTTCTAATAATTGAGCTGTAAATTCTCACCAGGCTGCTGGGAAGCTGAACAATTATAATCGATGCATCACTGGCCTTGTTTATCTGAATTTTAGGGCACTAGTTTGATTTTGAGTGCAAAGTTCTTGGTGTTGACGACCAATCAAGTTTTGAATTATATAGATAATGATAACCGCAAAAATCAAGTCTGTTGATCTTTTCCCAGTTATATGTGTTTGGCTACACAGCAGACATTATCCAATTCTAGAAATGTAAATTGCAGAGTCCTAAGTTCTTGTGCTTGCCTCTGCGCTCAAGCATCATGACAGAGATCCAGAGGATGCCTCTTAGTTTTATCCTACTATGTGAAATGAAGGGTCTATCTGTAATATATACCCTTTGATGCAGTTTCCCGCATTGGAAAAAGTCGATGGCATTTCAACAGAGACAATGCTGTTACTTTGGGGTATGAAGGAGATACAATTCTTCTTCAACATTCAAGTATTACTTTGACACATTGCCAGAAGAATTTAATACGGGTATTTCTGGTTTCCTTTACTTTTTAAGAATGACTCTGGTACATTATATTAAGGCTTAGCTTGAATGAGCATTCTCATGGAGTCTTTCTTCTTCAGAATTACAATGGTTTTAATAAATTTCCTTTATATGAAGTCACTCTGGGTTGAATTATCGATATTGAGATCAATCATGGTAAGGGCTTGAATTGTCGTTTAAATCATAGGATATGAAGTATGGGGAGTTCACTAAGGTATGCACTGGGTTGATTAGTCTATTCTTAATACCTGATCTAACTTCTAACTTCTGAATAGTATTGTCGCAACCTATCTCTTGGGGAAGGAAATAAGTTTGGGGTATTGCCTAAAGATGGGGCCTATAGTCCATGATTAAGCACGAGCTCTCCCACGCTCATACCTCGACATTGAAATGTTCATAAGAATTTTGTAATAAAGAGTCGCTACTAGCCGATTGAAGTTGGCTAGAAACCAAAGGAGGTATGGGAGTGTACTCATTTTCTACGCAACTAGAGAATTTAGAGTCGGGGACTTAATTACACTAATTAACTAATTAGTGCACCTAATCTTGTTCGTTTTAGAAATAAGTTTTGTCAAGTAGTTTGGATTAATTTTATATCAATCAATTAACACGCGAGGTGATCATGCGAGTACGCAATTGTTAAAATAATAATTAGCAGCTAAGGAAAATATTTAAATAAATTGCATGGGAGAGCAAATATT
This sequence comes from Eucalyptus albens, assembly GCA_014182695.1. Lineage (NCBI taxonomy): Eukaryota > Viridiplantae > Streptophyta > Magnoliopsida > Myrtales > Myrtaceae > Eucalyptus > Eucalyptus albens. The sequence goes on along the minus strand of CM024655.1, from coordinate 25,196,456 downwards.
TAACATTAAGGAAAAGATAAATGCTAATCTTAACCAGACTAAAGGGATCAAAACAACAAAAGCATGCAAATAAGAGTAATTGTCTTTGAAGATAATCGAAGCCTAAGGTAGAGCCCTATGGGCTTATTCAATTTTTAGCACACTTTAGAGTAAAGAAACCTCCATTTTTAAGAAAATAGCTCAAAAGTTTGTTTTTAAAATTTTTCAAATGAAATTCTGAATTTTCTGACATTTTTTATTTTTATTTTTATTTTTCTAATATTTCCATTTTTTAAAAAATTATTTAAAAAATCAAAATTCGAATTTTCAATATTTTCTGAAAGTTTTAATGTTCTTTGAAAGCTTTTGAATTTTCGGAAATTTTTTTGAATTTTCATTATTTTCAATTATTTGATTTGTTTTGAAAATTTATGATTTTTTTGAAATTTTTAATATATTTTTAATATTTAATAGCATTTTATTCGGAAAAAGGGTTCGGACCTGGGAGGACCGTTCCGACCCGCTGATCCGATCTGAGCCCAAGTCCGACCCACATCGGATAAAAAAAGATTTTTTTAGTTTAGTTTTCTTTTTTTTTCTTTTTAATAGCAACCGATCTGAAAACCATTCCGACCCGCTGTCGTTTAATATATATATATATTTTTTTTTTTCTCTTTTATCTTATCCCTGTTTTGTCTTTTTCTGCTGCACTCCTTTCTCTGCATTCCTCCTCCCCGAAGCAAATTTTTGCTTTCTTTTTTCATATTTTGTTTTACTTTTTTTTACTTTTCTTTTTCTTTTGCTTTTTATTTTATTTTTTCCTCCCATTTGGTCTTCTTCTCCTTCGTGCTTGCCCCCGCACGCCTAAAGCTAGCTTTCCATGAAATCTAAACCACAGCGCTGGCTGGAGTAACCGGCGTCAACCGCCATCAGCAACCACCACCTGTCGGCCATCCATTCTGACCGGCGTCGACCGGCGTTAGCTACCTTCTTGGCGGCCACCAAAATTCTCTTCGGTGCGAGGAAAACCCTTGTTGACTTGATGGTGCACAACCATTTTCACGAAAATCACACCAAAGCACAGCAAATATACAAAAAGCGAACATGGGGCAACAGTTATAGAAGTAAAGACAGGTCGATCCCAAGTTTCAACACGAACTAGCTTTTAGCCTTCTCTAAGGTATTTCATCAAACACTTAAGATGCACCAGCTAACAAAGAAATCTAGGCTCATTTAAAAATAGAGGTTCGGACCAAGCTCGAATTTAGACATACAAGCAGCATTCTTGACCAACTCAGAGACATATCATACGCATTTAACATGAGTATGAACAACAACATTAGACCTTGACCATAACCCACTAAAGAGACTCGAAATTCACTTGTGCATTTCAACGAATCTGAAACGAGGGACTTCAGCCCTCCTAGAGACCTTAGCAGTGAATGGCAGCTAATGAATGGACTTCCGGTGACCGCCGATGGTAGATCATTCTCCCGGGCTCACACTCTCCTCTCTCCCTTGGACTCTTAGCGAAGAGCTCCCCTCAACTCTATGTCTTCGCTTGAACCAAAAGAACCAGCCTAGAACCCCCTCTTCTCTTTGCTCTCTTCCTTTTAAGCTCGGCCAATGACAGGTGCGCATGGCATTTGCCACCGCTAGCCTGTCGCGGCCGCTTGATCTCCAACATTGGGATTGTGCCGCCCTCTACCTTCGCGATCTTTTGACCTTGCGATCCTCTGCCTCACTCCTGGCTTGTTTCTCTTTTCTCTTTTTGCGGGAGCGTGGCTGGTGTGAGGGGAGGATGAAACTCACTCATGGGCTTGGCTGAAATAAAGGGAGCTGGGCAACTGCACAAAAAGAAAAAAAAAAGAATAGAAGGAAGAAGAGAGATGGACCGGCCCCATTCGATTTTCTTCTCTCTTTTTTTTGGGTGCAGATTGCCCAACTCCTTTCGTTTCAACTCAGCCCATGTGTGAGTCTTCTTCCTCTCCTCACACCAACCACACTCTTGCAAAAGAATGAGAGAAGAAAAACGTACAAGCCAGGGGTGAGGTAGAAGATAGCAAGGTCAGAGGATCATGAAGGCAGAGGACAGTGTGATCCTAAAGTTGGAGATTAAGCGGCTGTGACAGGCCGGTGGTAGAAGCCATACGCACCTGTCATTGGCCGAGCTAAAAGGAAGAGAGCAAAGAGAAGAGGGGGTTCTAGACTGGTTCTTTGGTTCAAGTGAGAGACATAGAGTTGGGGGAGCTCTTCAATAAGAGTCTAGGAGAGAGTGAGGAGAGCATGAGCCCGAGAGAGTGATCTGCTTCCGTTCATTAGCTGCCATTCACTGCAACCCTTCCCCCGAACCAGGTAGATCTCCCTTGAGCATGTGAGTTTCTTTTTTGGGAGCTTTAGACTGGAGCTCGCGGCCGACCCATTCGCATGAGTTTCGGTCCCATTGGTCCTCCATGAGAGTTTCTGTGTGTTCTAGTATGTGTTGTTAGGAGCTAAGTTCGTGCTAGGGTCTAATTAGTGTAATCGAGTGAAAGGTACCAAAATGGCACTAATTAATTAAATTAGTGTAATCAAGTCCCCAACTCTAGATTCTCCGGTTACATAGAAAGTGTGGTATACTCCCATACCTTCATTGATTTCTAGCCAATCCCAAGAGGCTAGTGGCGACTCTTATTACAAAATTTTTATAAATATTTTAATGTCACCCGAGATATGAGCGTGGGAGAGCTTGCGCCTAATCATGGATGGTAGGCCATGTCTTTAGGAAATACCCATAAACTTATTCTCTTCCCCAAGGGATAGGTGGTGACAAGTATATAAGTGCAAAATCAAAAAGGCTCAAAACACTTAAAAAGCAAAAAAACCTATCAACAACACTCAAAAGCCTCAACGAACCCCAAAAAAATAAAAAATTTAATATAATCTATTGAAGCTAGCTAAAGTGACGAGACTGATCTTAAATATCCATGTTGTGACTGTCACTCAAGCTTGCCAATTAAACAAGCTTAAGAAGGAGGGTTAGAGGCATGAGTTCTAAGTCAAAGGAGATACCATGGCTGGCACCAGAGGCGGCAATGGCTGGCGTCATGGCCAGAGGTGGCGGCGGTGGAGCTGGCGACAGCTGTTCAGGATCTGGCAAGAAGCCATCTAGGGCGTGCATGTTTATGTTTCTTTTTTTGTTCATGAACAGATTTTCTGTTTTTTTGTTCCCGAGAACAAAAAAAGAACAGAAATGCGCGTTTGTTTGTTTTTTTTGTTCAAAATCTTTTTTTGTTCGGGAACAAAATTAGAACAGAAATAAGAAACAAAAAAAGTTATTTTTTTGTTCCAGAAACACTTTTGAAGAATTGAAAGAACAAAACACAAAAAACAACTTTTTTTTTTCTTCTTCTTTTCTTTTTTCTTTTTTCTTTGGCCGGTTGCCGGCCTCGGCCATGATGGGCAACCAGCCATTGAGGGCCAGCAACCTCGCAGAAGGGTCGCTGGCCCCTAGTGAGGCCTTGGCCTCTCGCCCAGCCACCAGCGAGGCTTAGCCTCGCCGGATCGGGCGAGCCCGAGCTCGCCCAGCCACCGGCAAGGCTCAACCCGGCTGGATTTGGGCGAGCCCAAACTTGCCTAGCCAAGGCGAGGCCGAGCCTTGTCCAACCACGGCAAAGCTCGTCCTCGGCGGGGGCGGCGAGCCTCGCCGTGGCCGGGCGAGGCCGTCGGCCCTCATCAGCCCGATCGCCGGCTATGGCCGAGGCCGGCGACCGGCCAAAAGAAGAAAAAAAGAAGAAAAAAAGAAAGAAAAAAAGGAAAGATAAAATAAAAATATTAAAAAATTAAAAGAAAAAAAAATATATATATAATTTTACCAAATGTGTTTTTATTCACTTTTTATTCTCGAAATAAGCTTACCAAACGTGTCTTTCTGATCAAAAATTGTTTCTCGGAAAAATAGTTTTTTCTATTTTTGTTTCCTGGAACACTTTTTGAACAGAAACAAAAACAAACGCACCCTAGCAACTTTTCGAGTGCCTTAGTTAGGTTGGCCTGAGAGAACCAAGTTCATTTTTTTTTTTCCTTCCATTTGTTCATTGCTTTTTCTTCTAGTTGCTTTCTTCATTTTTTGGCCCTTTTTTCTCTTTAGAGGTCAATACTTTTGCGCCCAACCTCTATTATAGAGATAACAGCGCAAATTGTGGTTTTCCTTCTGAACTGTAGAGAATCGTAGAATTGTATGGTTCATGCCGAAAAGTATGGTTCACCAACCATGCACGCACCCTTATGATTCATGATGCAAGCCAAATTATTCGAAGGGTGAATCAAACCGAATTGTGAGACTTGAATCATTAATCACAACAGATCTTACAACACTGGCTACCTGGATATTATTAGGGAAGTGGAATTCATGATGTTACTTGCTATTCTCAAAGAATCTTATATGACTTTAATGCATCCAAGAAGTTTTGAGGGAAAAAAACATGTCATAATTCCTAGTCAAAGGCAAACCAGCCACTTGCGTAAGAATAGTTTGTTCAAATGCCTATGTGATTGATTTTCCCCACAGAAACAATGCTTGACATAAGGGATGTAAAATCAAGGATGGGGTCAATCTCTTCTCTTTGTAGCATGGTATGTGAATCCCCAATGTGAAGTAGGTCATCGTGTCATTGAAGACGTTGGACTCCTTTATAGCTGGATGCTATCTTCTAGTTTTCTTGAATGAGTGAGCTCCAAGAGGATTTGAATGCCACAGTTGCCAATGGAATAGGCAAATTAGCATCTGCGACATTATGAGCATTACACTAAGATTTCCTGCGCCCATGTATGTCATTTTCACTTAAAGTAGTCACATGTTGTTTGAAAATATAGATTACATGTTCATGCACTGTTGCAGGCACTGGGCTGCAATTGGTCTTTTTTGGTCGTTTCTTTGTTTTCTTTTATTTTTTTTTCCATGAACTTCAATTGGATGGATAAGTTCAATTGGCCAAAAGTTATTCTTGAGTTTTCTTTCCTAACTTTAAAGTCCGGAAGACCATGGATATAGGTTGTGTTGGGGTTCTGTTGCTCTTGTTTTGCTTCTGGCTATTTAAATTTTCTCTTGGAAATCAGTTTATGTTATAAATTTCTATCCTACGTTGCAACATTAACTCTGCAATCTGACAAGTGATTTTCACTACAGTCTGACAAATTCCTTTCTCTCGAAACGTTTTTGATATATTTTAATTGGAAAGTACCAGCTAAATTGGCATTTCACAACTGCAACGTTGAATTCTCCATGCCCTCCCCAAACAAATAAAATAACTACCCAGGAAATAGGTCACTTAGAGACATTAATTTACCTAGACCAGTGTATATAGAGACTTTCACATAATTACTGAACATATACTATAATTTACTTGCATAAAGCTGTTCTTACGGTGCATTCATATGGCAGACCTGTTACACCAACATGTTTAAGAGGCATGATGATGCTGAAAGTATGGATGATATGACATGTTTTGCCTTGAAAAGGAGACTCTGTCAGCTCCAATCACCATTATTTCGGTGGCAAAACTAACTGGACTTTGGAATTGTTGTAAAAATCTTAATTCATAGTAGGACTCTGTTACAATTTTCTTTAAGAGGCGAGAAAGGTAACTCTCATTGGGAATGAGGAATATGTCATGAAATTGGAAGTCGCTTGGATGGGGTATAAGCAGTTTGATTTTATTTATGGGTAAGACTGACCATTGAGACCTTAAAAAATCATGGCTGCAAGCTGAGATATCCTTTTTGTGTGGAGCTCATGGTCAAGTATTTTAGCTTCTGATATTTAGCAAAACGGAAGAATAATTCTAGTGCAGTAGGAACAATAGACTATTTCTTAAAGCGGTTCCCCTGAACACATGTTTCTTGGGATATGATTTATACTGGTGCGGTTTTTGGTTAGGTACTGTCAAATTGGTGGAGGAGGTGAAGGCTTTGGGCAGGAATGGGATGTGCAAACACAAAGCAGGAGCTCCTATAAAAGATTTCTCTTAGAACATTATGGTGGTATAGAGGGAGAGGAATGGAAGACTAGTCAAGGTGCAGAGAGTGATTTTTTGGACAAGCTAAGAACTGAGACTGTGATTGATATAGTAGACAGTAGGGTATGCAATGCGTCTTGGATGAGGATAACTTGCTCCATGATGCCACTTCAATGGTAGTTAATTTCCACCAACAGAGAGAAGTTCCCTTTTCTCCTTTCTGGGCCATGAAGGTTCCCTTTTCTTTACTACTGCAATGTGTCTATCGAATTGTAATGTTTCTTTACATGCCCAAAACAGATGATCTTTCGGGCCTGTCTACTTATTGTTATATTGTCTAGTCTTCTCATGCTTTTCTGTGCCACATGATTGAGCTTTGGCGTCGATGCAATTGTAGCTTTGGATGGGACGCTGTTATTGGAAGAACTAATCCAATCAAAAGAGGTTATAAGTTTTCTGGATCATGTTCTTGGTATTGAAGGGAAATAGGAATCACATTCTTTGCTTTGACTTCCTTCTTACCTTTTGATAGGGGTTGTGCTGATTCCTTAACAACTTTGTATTCTGCTGCTTTGAACTGTTTTATGGTTTGATGCTTGGCAATTATTAGTTTCCTAAAGAGGAAAAGAAAAAAACCGATTTCATCAATTTGGTGGTGAGGGAACTCTCACATGGAAGGAAAAAGAATATCCTTTCTAGCGCTGGAAAAAAGGTCTAGATAAAGCATCTATTGAGGAATCAACCTCTTCTTGCTCAACATAGCCCAAGAAAGCAAACGATCCTGAAATCGCTTATAGAAAATCTGCTTATATACGTCTTTTTCCTTCTACTTCAGATATTAAATTGAGTTTATGGAAGATAAATTCTAAGGCTTTCTATTTTACATTTGCAGCATTTGAGGAATCAATATGAACTTTTTCCTGCAGTGTGTGAGGATCACCCTGACATATTTCCTCCAGAGCTTTATATGTGGGAACGATTTTTATGTGCTTGCGAACTTTGGTAATCTAACAGCATGAAAATTCAGTTTGCTGATAAAGCACTCAAGACTTGCCTTAATCCTCATTGCTGGATTTCTTAACCGTTCAGTATGTCCTTTGACCATCTCATTTTATTTTCATGATTTCTCAGGTCTCTTGAGCATTTCTCTACATGTTTGTTTACAATGTCGATGTGGCTATCTTCAATTGGCATTGCTTTATTCTGACTGAGACTCTTTTTTCTTGGATCACCTCATCTCAGTAGCAGAATTACCACTGAGTAAACAGAACTGCACAAAAAAGTTATTATTACGACTGACTGCTCAAAGAATGCAAGAATATGAGTCCAACTGGATTTTCCTTTTGAAATGTGTTTATCTCCTCCTTGTCTTTGATTTTGCATCTATCAATGATTTGCATGTGTTTCTGCATCTCTGGATGGGTTGCCCAGGGGGGATCGTGGATCTTTGGCACGTATTTTGTTCATATAATTTCACCTTGTGTTACCTCTCCCACTTTTCCACTTCGCCGAGCATGAGTTGGGAACCAGTCATTTGTTGTTCATATTTGCAGATTCGGTTTAATGGACTTCTGTTTCACTCTGTTTGGGTTCCTCCTCATCCCTTTTTGCTCTATTTTGACAGCTGGCATCACGCAGTATGGCAAAGTTGATTCTGCAATAAATAGTTTCTTGCCTATTTGAGTTGGCTATTGATTTGGTGGTTAATTTTCTACTGTGACTTGAGTCTGTCATGTAATTGCGATGTTCATTTTTTCTCTCTTCATGTAAGCAGCTGCAGGAGAAGCTAAAGATAGAAATTGAGATTCTCGAGGACCTCTCCTTGACTTTCGGTGGGATGATGGAAAACCTCGGTGAAGGGGATAGTGTGTCCAGGTAAATAGCCTTCTCTGGAAACTCTTCAGGAAACTATTCACCTACTTTTCGAGAAAACATGTGAAATTTCTGGCTTTTCTTAGCGCATGCATACTCACGCATGTACCTATATGCTAATAATGGCCCTTGTTAAAATTTGAAAAAAACCTTGCAAAAGTTACATTTTCTTGAAGTCCTTTTCAGGTCATCCTTGCTGATAGAAAAAGTTAATTGGCATATGATAATCTACAATATAGCCTTTGAACTGATTTTAGTTAGAATAATTTGACATCCAAGCATCTTTAATATGTGACCACTATCTGTACTACATCAGGAATAGATTTCATTTTGTGTGTAATCAATGATTTGACTTTGCAGGGAGAAAATGGATTGGGATGTGATCGTGGCGGGGTACAGAAATCTTCAGAGGATGATTTCCTTGATCTTGAGCTCATGTTATGCCAGTCGCAAGTTGGTTGAGGACGAACTTTGTAAATCGATAGTCAAGGATGACGGTGGATTTTAGTGGAGAGGAATCGTTTGAAAGCATCGCTCTTTACAAACTGAACTTGTCTTCATATCGAAGAAAAGTGGAGGTTGGAACCTAAGGCTGACCTCGGGAGGACCTGGCAATGATTTCATGTCTCATGCCTCATACGGTCATTGTTCAGCACACCTTCTGAGCTACCAGTCTCTAGTGTCTCGAGCAGTAAATTATTGCATATGGAGCTCATGGTAGTCAGCACGAAGCCTTGAGTTTTTGGCGATCTTCTCCAGATGTCTGGTAAATGAAGATGTGTTGCTTGGGAGCTTTTCATCTGTAAAACTACAGAGTTTTTGGTGACTGTAAAAATAAGCAGGATATGCACATTCGACCAGTTTTGTCCTCTCCATGTGCTCTAGTTTAAAGTCGTACCCACACCCATCTGAAGATCTCCCTCTTGAGCAAGGTCTCTCCATTATTTTTACCATGGATGTTCTCTTTGTTGACTGAAGAGTATCACCTCGAATTATTTCTTGAATGGTCAACAGCGGAAGCTAAAGCAGTGCTTTCAATATGGGAGGTCCGAAGATTATGCAGGTTAGACAAGAAATGCAGGAGACATTGCCGAAAAGATGGACTGGGAAGAGTCTCCGGAAGACGGGAAGTACAATAACAGACACGGTGTGCAAAAATAACTAAGGAACTTCTTCTCAGAGATGGCAGCCATAAGTTATTAAAGGAGACTCTAATGTTTTGACCGACTCTTCAGGATCAGTTGTTAAATGACAGATAAAAAAAATCTGATAATTCACGCATTAAGAAAATAATTCTCTTTGAATTTTTTGATCCTGACTGAACAGAGTGGTATATTTCGTCTGGTGTAATGAAAATTGCCTCAAGACATCACATAACCGCAATACCAAAGCCGTAACAGAAGTGACAAAATAGTTAAATAAGTCTGGGGGCCTGTCCCTTTCTTGTGCAAAATATTCCCAGCATGTTCTGGAACTTCTTTGTTCTAGTTTTCTGAGCATGGTAGGAACTTTCCACGACGCCACTAACTTGGACGAAACTCGTCTACGAATGCATATGCCCGCTAGCAATGGTGAAGGATTGCGGGCTCTCTCGTGCTTAGGCAACGATGCTGCTAGCCACTGGGACACAAGAAACGGCATAGGATGACAGACCGGTCAGCATCGTCTGCGACGATTCGGTTGAAATCGAGTGGACTGGTTTGGCCAAGTTGTGACTGGTCTCATCTACAAAAACGGCGTAAGATCATGGACTGGATCGAGAGTCAGGCCAGTACTTGATCGAACCGGTTGGATTAGCCTGGTTTTGGTAGGCCTATGGGTTTAAAGCCTACAGTATAGAATAGTGATATATTTGGGAAAAGTACAAAAATAAATAAATGTATTGTATTGATATTAATTTAACTTTTTAATTTGATCAATTTAGTCATAAATTTTTTGTATTTGTATAAAATTAAGTCCATTCAGCCAATTTTGGCCAACAATCGCTAGTATAAACACCAATCATTCTATATAGCATGACCATTACTAATCGGACAAATTTTTAATATTTTTGAAGTTTTTATTATTTTTTGTGGCTAGAGACTCTTGACGGCTGCAATGGAAAAATTAGAAAAGAAAAAATATTAGAAAATTATAAAATTTGTGCTCATTAGGGTCAATTACACCATATAGAACAACCAGCATCAATGTCGACGACTGTTTATCAAAATTGGTTGAATGAACTCAATTGACACAAATGCAAAGAGTTTAAGACTAAATTAATCAATCAAAAAGTTTATGATTAAATTTGTAACGATGTAATAAGTTTAAAACATTTTTGGTACATTTCTTCCCGATATATTCACCGGCAAGAAATAGTATGTAACATGGATGTGGTATGAATTGCTAACAGAAAAATCGAGGGCGGGCAAACTATCTAATTTCTTTGCTTTCTTTCAAATCCTATGTCCCATAATACATTGCACAAAAATCTGATTACATGGAAACTCCTCGCGCAAAACTTGCACCTAAGGTTAAGCCATGATTGAACAGTTCCATCGGGCATCCACGCAAATTCATTCTATTAGATCAAATCAATCCCATTTCAGAAAACTGTAACATTCCATATAGGACCTTATAAACACGACCCCTTACATACTTTCTGCGTCGTGATTCGCTACCAATCCATCCGACATACAAACGTTCTTAGCTATAACGTCTCGTCGGCCAGTCCGCGGCGGAAGCGCCCCGGCTTACATCCAGCGGCTCCACCGCGATCGGCTTCATCACACAGTACCCGGACGTCTTAGAGCATGAGCCGCCTCTTATCCTCCTGCAAATTTCATCACCATCATGCTTCAGGTCCGTACTAATCTGTCTCTCTTCTCTCCTCCTCATGAAGCTCAGCTTCTCTTTACTCGCTTTCCTCCTCACTGGCACCGGCATGGCCTCTAGGCCCATCAGCTTGGCCACCACCCCTGGCTTGCACCAGATCACCCTCTCCCCTGCCAGGATCGGCGGCAAGAGGCTCGGCCTATCGTACCTGGCATCGTTCCGGGACCTGTCACGTGGCCCGCCCCCGACGTCCCAGTCGCAGCAGACCGACCTCCTGGCCGGCAATCTCCCCTCGGAGCACTCCGAGTTCCGGAACGAGGACCGGTACATGGCGTCCTTCCCGTCGAGGGAGAATCGCGGGTACTGGTTCAGCGCGTTCCTGGCGCACCGCAAGATGTCAGAGTTGTTCACGCAGGACATCCTCCTCTGGGGCGCGTCCAGCTTCGCCCTCCGGGCGATCTCTTCCTCCAGCTCCAGCTGCAGTATCATCTCCTCCAGCGTGTGCCCGTCCCCGCCGACCAGGCTCGGGGAACCGATGATCAGGGGCTCCTTGGGGGCGGTGCGGTCGTTCCTGCCTTGGCTGAGGATCGAGGTGGAGGTGTCGCCGTGGCAGAAGGTCCCCACGCCTTTCTTCATCTTGGCACCGAGGTAGTTCTTGAGGAGGAAGAAGGAGAGGTCCTTCATTGACCGAGCGGCATTTGAGAGGGGGGCTTGAGTCCTGGAGTCTGGAGATGGGGAGGAACGTTTTGAGTTTGAAGTAGACAAAAAAGAAATTGGAGCTTGTCTAGCTTTGATGATGATGTTCAGAAAGCTCAGGAATTGTGTGAATTAGAGCGGTGTTGGAGGTTGCTGTCATTCACATGACACAGTCACAAGTTGTTTCGCTTTACATTTAGGGAAGAAGAGGGACTCTCATCTCATTAGATCAACATGGGTTGAGGTGGCTTTAAATGTGACCTTTGAATTTAATTCACTGAAATATTATCCATTTTGATCCGTCTCATATCGAGTCTCACGGTTTTGTCTCACTTACCAAGGAGGTCACTCATCTCAAAAGTGCTTCCATTTGAGCACGAAGCTAAACATTGCCATTTACGTAAAAAAGACATCTTCTTGAGTTAATTTCAATTTTTACATATATATTTCATAATGATTCTCCACCTGTTCGGTACATAATTTGATTTATATGTGCTCATTTTCCCGTCCTAGAAGTTTGCCGAGAGTCGTTTCTTGTCCGGGCCTTCTAGATTCGACGACAACTCCCTGCCTTTGTCAAATCACGTCGTTACATTAAAGACTGTGTGGGCTGAATTTGGTGGAGTGCTATGAAACATTTACTCAGAATTTAAAGTGCTTAGCCTTTTAGGGTGGACCTGCATCAAACGGTGGTTGCATTGCATGTCTTCTCGGACATGTCCGCATCGACGCATTCACGTCATCCTAACAATCGAAGGAATTGCGGTCTCCATGATGGTCAAGCTGTGCCCATCAAGGGAGAGATCATTAGCAGCTGCCACCGAATCAGTGTCGTGGACGAGTGTCAAGAGCTGCGGTTGCCTTCGATGCAATCCCAAGCGGATACCAAATTAGGAGGAAACGTTCATTCAAGAAAGGTCTGCATATATCGTTATGATAGTCATTTTTAGCTCGACAGTAGAAGTAGGGGTGAGCATCATTCTAGAGTATACAGAGTAGATTCCAAATGTTGAATATTAAGAAACATATTTTAATGAGTAAGTTCCAGGTTTTAAGTAGGTGGAATTTGAAACTTGGAATCTAGATGTTAAACCTTGGAACTTGGATTAAGTTTTTTTTTTTTTTTTTTGAAAAAATTTATGTCTTTGTGATATCCTATAATATTCCATGTGACAAGTGTATAATCTGGGACTACTAGTCTAAGTTCTATTTTATGATTAAGATTTTACTTTGTTAATTTTTCATATTTTCCGTGTGTCTAAATATAAATTGTAGTCAGTTGATTGATTATTAAAATGATGAATCACTACCTTGTCTAATTAATAATACAAATGGAACCTGAGAAAATTGGAAGTTTAGAACCAACCTTGAAACCTGAAACAGGGTAAGTCCTAAGTAGATTTCAAGTTCTGAAAAATGATAAATTTATTTCAATGAGTAAATTTTAAATTTTAGATGGAATTTATATGGAATTTGGAATTGCTCACTCTTAAGTAAAAACGTGGGATCCGAATCCAGTAGACTTGAGAAACAAAGAATTCAGTGCAACCCTCTTTGACGTACCAAGTTAGTGTTTAGAGTCCTTTTCCTTTTACTTCTCAGTATTGATGCCGGGGATACTAAATCTCGCATGTTAAAACAGAATCACACGACACTTTTTAAGTGGCAAGTTAAATCGGTTGGCGCATTTGAGCAAACAAGATAATGCGTATTATCGCCCGGTGAGCACTTTTGCGAGGACGAGATTTGATTCTTTTTTTTTTTTTTTAACATTGTTCTTCCATTTCTTTTTTTTCCTGAGCTGCTAGTTCAAGCGAAGTAACAATTGGCAAACTCCTTTTTAAGAAAAAAGTATATATGAACATGTATATCTAGATGCCATTGAAATGTTTTTTAGCATTTTGCACTATGCCAATACACAAAAAAGTGTCATGGCCCAGGCTAATGCCACTCTCGAAATCATGGGGCGTGCATTGTCGTCACATGCGAGTTAACTTGTCGTCACATGCAAGTTAGGGGCGAACATAAGTCGAGAGGGCTGGGTCTTAAGATTAACTGTCTGGAATTTTCAGGCCCATTTAGATTCCTAATCGGCCTGGACCGAACTAAATGGTGCCTGAATTTTTATCTTGTAAAATAAAAAAGTCCAAATAGTTTTTGTTTTTTTTTCTGACCTTAGTACATCTTTTAAATTTACGAAATAAATTAATCCGAGGACCTCAATTTCAACGGGGCAAAACAATTGGTCCGAATGGAGTTACAAAACCCTCGAGTAGAATATTGAAATCGCATTTGGAGCCGAATGCCCTATGGCTAAGGGCCAAGGGCATATTTGGCCTTAAAAATCACTTTTCGACATGTTTTTCGGTCACTTTTCGTAATTTGTACCTTTACCGGCACAAAATTTCATCCCCTATTTGATTTTCAATTATTTATGTAAATTGTTTCTGACTTTACTAGAGTTTTTGTTGGATAATAATTTCATATCTATTGCTTTTGCATTCATGTTTCGTATTTTTCAATAGTTTATATTTATTTATTTATTATTTCGGGCTGGTTCTAACCATTGCAGGCCCATATATCTCAGGCCCGGAGGCCCAAATCTGGCAGAACAAAAAGAAATTGAGGTAGGCCCCAAAAAGTTTGATCTAGGCTGGCCGGGTCGGTCCGGGTTTTTGGGGCTCCCGGTCTGTTTTTTCTCACCATCCCTTTGAACATTTCAAGTAAGATTGTAAATAAAAAGAGCTTGACAGAGGTTCGTTTAGTGCAAAAATCATATCACAAAGTAACTCAATTTTATTCATTTAAACTAGATGGTAGCATTCAACCAAAAAAAAAAAAAAAAAAAACTAGATTTTTTCTAAAAACAAAAACCAAAAAAATCTTTTTTTAGGTGATTGCAAATCACTTATCATTCCCTCCTTTTCCCCAAATTTTATATTTCCCCCTTAATTCTTTTTTTTTTCAAAATTTGGAATTTCTTAATTCATTACACTATTAATTTTAAAATTCAAATTAGCAATTATAAATTCATAATTTTCAATCCAAAAATGATTAATAGTAAACACATTCAGAAAATTCCATCGATTAATAGAACACGCATTGTACTCTCATGGAGTAAAAGTATCATTGATTCAGATTTTTCAAATTTCTATTAATTGAAAGAGAAAATCAATGATGCAGAGCACTTGACTAATATATTTATTTATTATCTATTAATGAAATTCTTTACGAGATAAAAATTAAGTTTGGAGTAAAATATATTGAGAGGTTTTTACGGTGTTAATTTAAAAAATATTTCGTGACAAAAGGACACTGAAATTTTTTTCCTTCTACCGCACTTTAGCAAAATTCCATTTCTATTTTTATTTTTTTCGCTTGTCCAAATAAAATAAGAGCAACTGAACAAAACGGCGATCACGCCAGGAAAGATCACGGGACAAAAATCACAATAAATAAAATAAAAAAAGGAAAATTGCATCTTCCCAGGCTCGAAGCATCAGCAGCTCCTCCAAAATCCATCCGAAGGATTTGCGTGCAAAGGCGCTGCGCTCGTCGACCGACCGATTTCCCATCCCCAATCCCCGCGTCGATTGCCACCCCCGATCGCTCTCTCTTCTGCGCTGGTAATCTCTCCGCAATCCGATCTCGTTTCGCCTTCCGACTCGCTCTCCTTCCGATTCGATTCGATTGGACTCGACTCGACACGAGATGGAAGTCGTCGCAGCGTCGAATCGCCTTCATCTGGCGATGCTGCTCGCATCTTATAGGCTCGCGTTGCTCGCGATTGATCGTCCAATGCTCGATGATTTCACTTTGCCCCGTCGAGTTCATCTGTTCCTGGATAGATTTTAGATTCGTGTTTTTTCACTTGCTGTATGCAATCAGGATCGGAACTTAATCGATCGGCACGTCCATTTGCGTTTGTCTGAGGATTTATTTATTTATTTTTTATTTTTGTGGCGTCAATTGAAGTTTCTAGGTTTTTCTGAGGCGTGGGGACGATGAAGGAAGCTTTGGCCGTGGCGTTGTTGTTTTTGGCTGCGCTGATTCCTTCAGCATCCTCTTCGGCTGCTACCGGTTCTGCTTTTCTCTGGTCCAGACACTACGAACCGTAAGTTTTTCGTGTTTTATGATGCCTCATCGCGCCATTGGATGCAGATGGTGAACTTTTGATTATTTATGGGAAATGGCTTCCGTGACCTTGTGCCTGCAATTTCAGTTCCGCCATATCAGTTTTCGTGCTCGCACCTCTATTTTGTCAGTGTGGTTATTAATTTAATAGGAATGAAAGCTAGAGAGGAAATAGTTCTGAAGAGTTTGAGTAGTTTATGCTGCTACTTTTTATGCATGTTTTCATCAGTTAACAATTAGATAGTCATTTTCCAGTGAATTTTCTGACTAGATCTTTGCAAATCATGCCATCAATAGTGAGAAGCCAACTGTTAATGATATTGTTGGGGACCATGTTCTCTTAATATAAATCGGAAATCAATAGATGAATCAATAGTTAGGGCTGCTCTTCCGTTGTGTGACTATGCTGTAGATAGATAGAGACTCACTTGATAATGCTTTGTCAACTCTTCTTCAAATAGCACTTTATTTTTGTGGCAAGTATGCATCTGAATGCTGAATCATTAATAGACATATACCAAGAGAATGTAACTTAACCATGTCTACAATTGGCACAAAATCAAAATTCCTTGGTCAGATCTTGTCCTTTTCTTTTCTTTTTAATCTCTAGCTAGTCAAATCATAAATCCTGTTGTGCTTTGTTTATGTCAGAGTGTTTGTAATTGTCTTCTAAGCTGCTGGTTTGTGCTTCACTGGTAGATTTCTTCGTTTGCTTCTTTGATAAGTGTAAGAGAGTGTGCGCGCACGCGCGTGGATGTGTGCATACTTGACATTCTATCAAGATTTTTATCCTTGGACAAGACTTTAGGTGCAACGCCTTTTAATTCTCTGAGAAACTCTTTATTTCCTCAATAAACAAAATTTTCCATGGTATTCACCATTTGAGAAAAATCTCTTTCCATTGCCTATGGCATCCAGATAATGTCTGATAAATGTTTATTGAAAAAGGACTATTTTCACCTCCTTTCAAGTCCACCATCTTATTCTAAGACATTTGAAGCATTTGTTATAGGGAAGACGTAGACAATGATAATGACATATCTTGAGTGAAAAACTGCCCATTGCATGTAGTAATTGTTGCATAATCTTGCAGCACAAATAAATTGAGCACTTAGGTTTTCCTTGTGGAGTTTATACATAATTAGAAGTTAATAAGTTCTCTCGTCCTCTTCTCCCCAAAGTACTTTCCCTTGCCAACTGTTCTTGAGGTAGTTGTGGTTGCGAAAATACAAGACAGCTGTATTGATGTAACGCATGCATATCTCTTCGAGCATTTTAGATTTTGCTAACAACGATGATTGGATGCTCCTCAAGTGATTGACACATCGTAAAACATTTCCTATATTTTCACCAGGAGAGATTTGACATATTTCTCATTATTTTAACACTTCTCGTGCCTTGTTGTCTTGCTTCCTTTGTATGGGTCACTTCTGGATATCCAGATATCTTACAGATGTCTATAAATGTCACAGGTTTTCCACTGATGGAATCAGGGAACTTGTAAACTATCAGACCATATCTCCAAAGGATCTGGCCAAGTCAATTCTTTCAAAGGGCGGGTGGTCGGACTTCTTGGTACTTGATTCCTGTATTGTGATTCTTAGACTGATGATGCAACAATAGCAGCTTATTTTTTATTTCTTCTCAGAATTTAAGAAAGAAATATGTTGTTTTATACTGGTTTACTTACTGCTTTGTTCTTGTTATGTTCCAATGTAGTGCTTGGGAAAGAAAAGTCAGCAGCCTGTGGATGTTGCTCTAGTTTTTCTTGGTAGAGAGGTTAGAATTCTTAAACTTATTTTGATTTGACTTATCATTTAGAATAGTGGAATTTCATTTCCTTAGCATGCATTAAACTTTGTATTTTTGCATATGATGCATATAGTTTTCCCTCCATCAGGCATTTGACATGTCATTGATTTTAGGATGTGCTGCAAACCTTTTAATATTGACTTTGTGTTGCTCATTTTTGTTATGTTATGTTTATTTTCCAACAGGTGCAATCTTTGGATATCTCTGCTAACAACCGTGCGGATCCAGCTCTAGTAGACTTGCTTAAGGTAAACAAGGCCTACTTTGTAAAATGGATATTGTGGCTCAAAACCAATCAGACTTTGAATGGTTCGATTGTGCAATTAATCAAAAGTTCAAATCTTTAACAGGTCTCTTTCACAAGGTCTAATTTTTCAATGGCGTTTCCCTATGTTGCTGCCATTGAGGAGGAGACAGTGGAAACTTCGTTAATATCTGGTTTCACCGAAACTTGTGGACAAGGTTTAGATACCAGTAGCATTGCTCTTCTGGGATCATGCTCCTTAAAGGGGGACAATTACCATAAACTTTCTGACCTGAAATCACTCAATGTAAGCCAAACAATCATTCAAGCTGGCATTTGTAAATTCCATAACTCCTGCAAGTTACTTATGTCTCTATTCAAATGATGAATAGGATTATCTAGCCTCCAGAAAGGAAAAGAGGCCTGAGGGGAAGGCAGATCTTGTCATGTTTTGCCATGAGGCACCTGGCCTTTCATCTGAATCTGATGTACCACCTTCAGAAAGTATGGTTTTAAGGTTTCAAAAGTAAAGATATCTTATAAAGATCATTTCAATCTACTTCTATATACTGTATATATTTCCCTAGAGAATGCTTAGAAGTATCTTTTATGAGCTTTGCAGGCGAAATTTTTTCTGAACTTCTTCTATCCATGGAGCAGTCTGGGCAGAAATTCGCTTCTCTCTATGTTTCGCATCCTTATAGTTCAATTCAGTATCCTTCTTCTCGGGAACTAGAAAGGTTTCTTGCTGAAGGCGGTGCGTTGACCAATATAACATGCGATGGAGTTTGCCAGATCAAATCATCACTCCTTGAAGGAGTTTTTGTTGTAAGTTCTTGCAGGTTTCCTCAATGTGATTGCGCCTTTGTTTTTGAATGTCCCTTTTTTCCTTTTAAAGTTTCATGCACTGTCGCATTTTTATAGTGCCCGTTGCATGAGAGTATGAATTGAATTGTTTTAGGCTCCATTGCTGCTGTACCTATGATATATAGTAACGATTAGCATGATGCGATAAGCCCCCCCCAACCTCCCCGCCTTTTTCCTCCTGTTTCTGGTGAATTTTATTTTGGCTTTATGTTTTTCGTTATAATTGGGGTCTGTCCATCCCATACGATGACCAACTCCAATGCTAATCATTTATGTTTAATGGAGATTGCTCTTTTTCTCCCCAACCTCATCCTCTTAACTCTTTACCTCATTTGAAGTATCACATCTTTATACCAGTGCTTGTTTGGTGCTTCAGGGGCTTGTGTTGCTTATAATCTTAATATCCGGCCTCTGTTGCATGGCGGGCATTCAAACTCCAACAAGATTTGAGGCGCCTAAAGAGTCGTGAGTTCTCAGTTCCAGTCTTTTGTCTTGGCAATGTGGCCGCTGGATGTTTAATGAAAGGTGCCCACTAGGTTAATATTTGTGATTGCCTGTCCTTCTGCCTATATTCGTTAAATGGTTGTATCTGGCATTTTAATGTAGTTTGGTCGTTTTGTACCCTTCGGATCACTTAAAATCTATTTCAGGAATCATAAATGAGTATTTGAGGGCCTGTAGATGAAAGAACCATCTCAATATGTCCAGATTGATTTTCATTTTTTGCATTGATCTAAATTTTAATGCTTTGATCTTTCTAAATCCAAAACTGCTGGAAACTTCTACTATTCTCATGTATATTTTACATAATTTTGTGAAATACGAATAATATTATAAATTCGACTGGAAGTACAAAAATACCTTTTATTTTTGCTTTAAGTGGAAAAAAGAAAAAAAATCTTAAAGCTATCTTGGATAAGCTAATTACCTTCAACTTTCTTGCTAAAAAAATAAAATCCAATGTGAAGAAAAATGGCACTAAAACAACTACAAGGTAACATATGCTTATGAGTCATTTGGGGACTATTTCTATTGGTGTGTATACTAGCCATTTTATTGTCTCAAAAGCCCGTTCGCAGCAGACTTCTTAGCCAGTTCATAAGTATATGCTTCCTCATGAGAGAATGCTGCAGAGTTAAAGCTAATGTGAGACTAGCTTCCCCATGCGATGACCAACAAACCAAACAATTTTCAGTTTGACTAGACTTCTGCTGTTTTAGACATGAAAGGGTGCCGTAAATCTGAGCCAGATTGATTCCAAGTCAGTTGCTCAGACTGATTCCAAGTTAAGTTTGCACCACCAGCTCCTCAAGCGTGGAAAGTACCTGCCTTTAGCCGCACTTAGCCATTCGGCTGATATGAATAGCCATTGAGATGTCCTTCTTCCCTAATGTTATCCTATATGCCTAAACAATAATGAAAAAAAAAAGGTGAGCTGGGATTGAGATTCGCTGGGAGGAGATAACTATGATATAAATTAGACCCCACCAACTGAACATTATGGATTTCCACGAATTATCACCCCGTCCAGCGGACGCAGCAAGAATGACTACATTGCAGTCGAACTCCAACAGCAGCCTCAACTTGTCGAGCTTGAGCATAGCTATAGGGAGTGATCACTGATTTCGTGGCTTAGAACTGTCAATTCAGCAGCCTTTAACGACTTTGAGGCAACAAATCACGTGAACTCATCTGGACCTCCCTCTGCCCTCATTTGTCCATCTATCGTGCACAGTACTTCATTAATCACATCCGCCGGATGGTTCGACAAGTCTTCTGCTGCAAATTCATGAACTTTGTTGTTCAGTTCTATGGAACTCTTACCAGGCATCTTCTCCGTGCCTATGGCCCTCATCGTCTTCCTTATTGACCCAGATTCGTTCCATCTTCCCAGACTGGCGTATGTGTTCGATAGAAGTGAAAAATTACCACTGTTCTCAGGCTCCAGGCGCATCAAATGCTGCAGAGCCTGCTCTCCAAGATCAGGATCGCCATAGACATTAGAAGCAGCAAGAAGCGATCCCCATATGGCAGCATTCGCTTCAAAGGGCATACTCTTAACCAGCTGCTTTGCCTCTTGTAAATAACCAGCCCGTCCAAGTAAATCGACCATGCAGCCGTACTGCTCGATCTTTGGGTCAATCCCGTACCTCGAGTGCATCACGGTAAAGAACCCTTGACCCAGTTTGACCATCCCGCTATGGCTACAAGCGGAGAGGACCGCCGTGAAAGTGATCTCATTGGGCTTAATTTTAGCCCTTTCCATTCCAGAGAACATTTCCAGGGCTTCTCTTCCCATGCCATGTATGGCCAGCCCCACGATCATAGTCGTCCAACTCACTACAGTCCTCTCCATCATGCCGTCAAAGACATGACGAGCCTTCCTGATGTTGCCTGATTTTGCAAACGTGTCTATAAGTGCATTGTTAAGCTGCACGGTTCGATTTAACCCATGTCCGTCGATGTAGCTATCGATCCATTCACCAAGTGCAAGTGCGCCCAGCTGCGCGCAAGCAGACAGCGCTGCCAACATCGAGACTTCATCCGGCTCTATGCCCTCGAGCAACATTCTCTTAAAGACTTCAATCGCCTGGCCTGGCCTATTCCACTGAGCATATCCTCCGATCACAGCAGTCCAAGAAATCAAATTCCTCTCAGGCATTCGGTCGAACAACTCCCGGGCACTCTCCAAACAGCCAGCCTTGGCATAGCCAGCGATCATCGCGTTCCACAGCGCGGCACTCCCGGAACTCAATCCATCGAACACCTTCCGCGCATCGGAAATGCACCCGCACGAGCAGTACATCCGAACGAGGGCCGTGGCCACGTGAGCATCCGACTCCAGCCCGATCCCCACGCTCTGGCCGTGAATCTGCCTCCCTACTCCGACCGCGGACAGCCGAACCCAGCTCTCAACGCGAAGGGAAGGGAGTAGGAGTCGGGCCGCAGACCCGAGGCCCGAATCCCGCCGAACAGACGGACGGCCATCTCGGCGGAGCCCGCGTCGGGGAGGGCCCGGATCACGGCGTTGTAGAGGTACAGATCGGGGCTGGCGCTGCGGGCGAAGACCGCCATCGCGTAATCGGAGAGGCCCAGAGAGAAGCAGCGGCCGATGAAGTGGCCGAGGAGGACGTTGTCCCGGTCGAGGCCCCTCGGGACCATGAACCCATGGGTCCCGCGGAGGCGCCTGAGGTCGCCGCACCGCCGGAGCAGGGAGAGGAGGGACGGAGGTTCTGGCGACGGGGCGGCGGAGGAGGAGGGAGGCGGCGACTTGGGGAGGAAGGGCCGGAGCATCCTCGGCCGCCGTACGCCTAACTTGGCCGCGCCGCCGTCGCCAGCATGACCGTCGCCGACCACGCTCGCTCAGCCATCGCCCATCTCCTCAAATCGCCATGGAAGGTGTAGAGAACGGAAAAGATTACACAGTTTTGTATGTGAGAGAACAGCGAATCACAAGAAATCCATAGAGAATGGGAAGAAAATGGGCATGAACAACAGGATTTTTAGTTTGAATTAATTAGTTAATAAAAAATATTTTTATTCTGAATAATAATTTATATTTAATTATTTTCATTAATCCTTTTTTAAAATATAATATAATAATTTATTTTTACGAAACGAACTAAGGATAATTACCCATACTTTTTCTATTCCATTTCTTAGAAACGTGAAGACTACAAAATATCGGTCTTTTCAGGACTTCATATGAACATTAAGTTCTTTATTCTTTAATTCTAATTCGAATTGGTTTGGTTGGGACTTAGCTGGGTGGGAGGGATTGACTCCACTCGAGACGCAAAGGAACCACAGTGTCATACCGACCCACCCATGATTTACTTTCAAGACGGGCAACTCGGTCCTCAAGGCTAGAGAGAAATTCAAACAGGAGTAACTATGAAGTATGAATCACGTCAACCAGTATCATATTCGTACTTTTTTTTCCATATAAAAATATTATGATAAACGATTCAGAGGATTGTTACGTGGCCTACATGACTATTGATTTAGATATATTTGATTTACATGATCTATAAATTATTATGATATTATTCTGCGTAGGAAGCTCATATTCGAACATTTCTTGAATTTTTTTCGGAAAATGTAAGTTACACACTTCGCTAACCACTCACATGCTTTATTTACTTTTTTTTTTTTTTTTATTTGCAAAATATCGTTCTGGTATATCTCTAGACAAAGCCCTATTTTCGAAAAAATCAAATTGCTAATTCTTGTGGATACTTTGCATCTCGAGGTTTGGCTTTTCATTGAGTTGGAGAGTTTTGAGTGCGTGCCCGCAAGCATTTAGGATTTGGAGATTAAGTTCAAGGAAAAAAATGACATTTTTGTAAGTTGAAACATAAGTAGGGGTGATACCACTCGTCACGGTAGCTCCGCTCGATAAGGCCTCACTGATCATTGCCCTCAAGATGAGGGGTTCGAAAACGCTTAATGCGTAACCGTGCACGACGTAATGGTTAACCGATTGCACGGCGTAATGGTTTCCTATTTACTTCCTACCTAGGAACTAGGAATTGGTGGAATTAGTTTGCTCGAATCCTATACGAGGTTCCACTCAAGCAGTTTAGTTCCTACAATAATAGTTCGTTTGGTAAT
This sequence comes from Eucalyptus albens, assembly GCA_014182695.1. Classification (NCBI taxonomy): domain Eukaryota; kingdom Viridiplantae; phylum Streptophyta; class Magnoliopsida; order Myrtales; family Myrtaceae; genus Eucalyptus; species Eucalyptus albens. The sequence continues at coordinate 25,173,428 of CM024655.1, read as the reverse complement.
TATTCATTTCTCATGAATAATTTATATTTAAAATTATTATTTTTATTCTATTAATTAGATGGGTTTTTAAGCATTTTAAGACGTTTCTTAACTATCTAAAATTTATATTCCCAAAATAGAAATGCATTTGATAATTATTCAAATTCTTTTGTGTTTTAGAATTTTTAAAATTTTAAATAATTTTATTACATTTTTTTCCTTTTTTTTCTTCTCCTTCTTCCTTTAGTTGGTCATTGGCAATTCGGCTAGATAAGGGGTGGCAGCCTTGCTAGAGTGTTGTTGACCCTCGACGAGACTGAGCCTTGTCACCTCGAGTCTCACGACAATTGGGTGAGACTTGATATCGCTTTGATAGTGAGGTCAACCTCGCCCAGATATGATGAGGTCGAGTTCGTCCAGTCGCTAGCGAGACTCGATTCTGGAGTTATTTTTGAGAACACAAAAATTATCAAATAGGTTCATTTTCTTTTTTGGTTTTGGGGAATAAAAGAATATAATCAAGTATTGTTTGATCAATTAGCAAACAAGGCGTAAGTCTAAAAGACAAACCTTTCTTAGAAGCCAAGTGGAAAAATTTCCCTTGCTTGGCCTCAAAGTCCTAGTGTTGATCTTACGAGTACCTCTTCCACTCCATTAAGAAAACCTCTACAAAATCCTTCAAACTTCTATGCTAAGTTAAGAAAAGATTCAGAAGTATGTAGCCAAGGACTTTATTATACACTACTTTAATTGTGAAGAAATTAAAGATTAAGTTTAGCTCGTAGTATTTTATAGATTTGTAATAAAATTACAAAAAGTACAAACAAAATCAATCCGGTCTAGGTTAGCACTTTCCCCTTTAAAATTGGATCAAAATTCACCGATTTCAATTTTATGTAATTGGGAATCGGATTAGTGATCCTCGGAATCACCCAAGACCGATCGGTTTAGTTTAATCCAAATGATTCCTTTTGGATAGTAGAAGATGCAAATGTAAAGTGGTATAAATTAATTTAAGTATTCAACATTCTAATAATAGTACATCAATTTTCTCGTAATTATGCGATTTTTGGTAATTGGCATCCTTTTCCTTAATCTTACTGGGAGCCTCTGACAGGCCGCCACGTGTCGCTCCTTTCACTCCCCTTGTCGCTCTCCTGTAACTCTCGGATTGGTTAGTAACCGAAGACGAAGATGATGACGATGGCCATGACGACGGCGATGGCGGTTCCAACCGCGCCGGGTCGTTAAATTCAATCGCCGGATTCCAGCTTCCCTTCCTCCGATCGATATCGAATCTCCGAATCGGATCGCCCTTCCCGATCTCCGTCCGAACGCGTGCTTTGGTCCCCGTCGACGGCGGCAGGTCGGCTGAATCCGCCGCCCGGCGACTGCGAAACGCGAGAGAGAACGAACGGCGAATGCGCTCGCTCCGACCGTGCGCGGCGACGGTGGGGCGGGGGAGGTGAGAGTCCGACGCCAGGCCCGAACCCACCGGCGCAGCGAGCGACCGAGCGAGCTGCGGCGGCGACGGCGGCGACGCGGCGACGGCGACGACTTGAGTGGCGTTTCAGTACGAAATAGATAATTACTCATTTTGGATAGAGAGAGAGAGAGAGAGAGAGAGAGAGGAGAGAGAGAGTGTGATTAAATAAAAAGCTTGGATTTTTGAGTTAAAAATAAGACGAAAGCGTTCACACTTGGCCATGGGACTTGGTCGTCTATCTTCTTCTTCTTCTCCTTCTTCGTCAGCGCACTCCTCGATTCTCATCCGAACCCTAATTGGCGACGAGGGCTGCGGCGATCCGGTGGCGGCTGCGTCCTCCGCCTCGGCCCCGCGCCTCTGCTAGGCGGGCTCGGCCGATTTCCGGTCTTGCAACCGTCGCGGGGCGACGGGTCGGGAGGGGGGAAGGGAATCGAGGCTTGTGATTCCGTTCCTCGGAGGGTGGGGAATTTAGGGGGCGGGGTGCGGTCGTGGGAGGAGGGGTTTTCGTGGAGGGAGGGGGATGGAGGGGAATTCGGGTGGAGGAGGAGGAGGAGGAGGAGGAGGAGGAGGGGTTGTTGGGGGAGGAGGGAACGACGTGGAATTGATGTGCAAGACGCTGCAAGTGGAGCACAAGCTCTTCTACTTCGATCTGAAGGAGAACCCTCGCGGGCGCTACCTCAAGATCTCCGAGAAGACCTCGGCCACGCGGTCCACCATCATCGTGCCCTTCTCCGGCATCTCCTGGTTCCTGGATCTCTTCAACTACTACGTCAGTACCGACGATCAGGAGGCCTCCAGCAAGGAATTGCAGCTCGACACCAAGGCATTGTTTTTTTCATTTTTTTTCTTTTTCAATCGGGGCGTTCTGTTCCTTGTTGTCTGTCGTTTTCGGTGTTTGCATTGCTTGAATTGCCTGTTGTTGGTTGCAGGTGTTCTACTTTGATGTTGGTGAGAATCGGCGGGGGCGCTTTTTGAGGGTAATTCCGCTCTCAGGTCTTCATTCGTTTGGGTTTTCGGTGCTGATTGGACTTGCGGTCATTGAATTTGCTTGTCATCTTGATCCGTGGCTTTATCTCCTCCGCTTATTGGTTCTAATATGTCTTCAGAGTCTGCAGTTCTGTGATTGCCTTGACCTGGCAATTCATTTTCTTTTAATTAAATTAGTTGAAGTATAAACTATTAAAAGGCCATCCGCAGTCCGAGTATCTAGCCACTGTCACTAAGCTCTTTGGATCTTCCATATACCAGGCTGAGTAGATTTTTCTTTGTGCATACCGCATTCTTAAATTTGGACAAGCAGGGTTGCGTTCCATAATGGGGCATGTTGCTCCAGAATGAACCTTAATTTGCACCAAATACTTGTACCTTTAAATGCTTTCTATTGGTGGTATTTTCAAATAATTATGTTTTTTTTAGAGTAATAATAAAACAATGTTAAATAGATTTTCCAAATGTAGGATCTCTTTTAGTTTATTCCTAGAGGGAAGAATAAGTATCTTTTCCTTTTGATAGTTAACATCTTGCAGGCTTAGCAGTTGGCATTTATATAAAGTTATTTGTCTGATTCCCATCATTGTCGGACTATACTTTTGGACAGTCTAGCTACATGGAATGGCAGGGGACCTTTTACAAATATGGAAGTTTGTTATCTAGGTCTAGAGAAGAGTGGAACTACATAATTTGATAATATGAAAGAGTTCCTGATTGGATGATTCATTGTTATCTTTTCCTTTCGATAGTTAACAACTTGCAGGCTTAGTAGTTGGCGCAAATTTGAAGTTTTTGTCTGGTTCTCATTATTGTTGGATTATACTTTTGGACAGTCTAACTGCATGGAATTGCAGGGGACCTCTTACAAATATGGAAGTTTGTTATCTAGGTCGAGAGAAGAGTAGAACTATATAATTTGATAATATGAAAGATTTCCTGATGAACGACTCAATGGATAATAGAATTGGATCGACATTATAGTGTTCCTCTCTATATTCATATGCTAAATTAGTGTCAAAACTCTTAATATAGTGCATGAAATTCTGACAGTTTTTGTGCTCTGACTAGAATTGTTTGACCTGCATTGTCACATACATGAATTTAGTCCTTCCGGATTCATATTTCCAAGTCTACATAAATGCTGCTTGGCTGAAAAGTTCTGCAACCTCAGTTGCAAGTCTTTTCCTGATATGTCCAGCTTGCACCTAAGAATGCAATCCTGAACCATTATCTAAATAGAATGCATCTGAAATGTCTTAATGAAAGGACCAGTAGGATGATTAGAATGGTAGACTATAAAGGTTCTTTCCAGAAACTGAAAAACTTTGTTGGGAAGGAGGATGATTCTAACATTATTTAATGCAATCCGTTATCAGTTTCTCGTAACAAATCAAAAAGATGTGTGACTACATTAGAAGTGAACATTTACCATTCAAATGATACTGTTTGATTTTTTGATAGGTAAAATGAAATTGTAAATATGATCTCTTGCTTTGAATTTGTTCTTTTCCTCTGACCCAGCTAATTGAGACTTGCACGTTCAAAGTTTAGTCTCTTTTATAAGTTTGTATGCAAAGACACGGATCATAATCATTTTTAATCATCATCTGGAATTTGCAAGCTTCTGCTACATGGCACAACCTTATCTCCTAGACTTTTAGGATTATGGAAAACAATGTTAATGCAGCTGTACTTGCTATTATGTGAGATGCTGGTGCAAGTTTATTTTGGGAGGTTATTTTCTCATCCAGGAGCAGTTGGTCCATGAGTTGTGTGGTAGAGTAGTGTCTTCATGTATCAGGCAGCTAGGAATGCAGTTTTGCTTTTGTGGTCATTCCCACTGGCATAACTGTTTTTCTTGCTGAAAGGATGAACTATGGTTTTCAAAAGCATGGTCACAGCAATACAGAAAGGAAAGTAGGGTAAGGAATATTGGTCATCTAAAATTCAGTGAGAGAATTTTTTGGCAACCGGATATGCCCTGTATGCTGGAATCTTCGGTGAAAGGATTGTATTCTATGGGAATTGAGAAGCTTGTCTTTGAGAATATTTAGAGACGCAGTGTTGAAGCATGGGTAACGTTCATTATCAAAGTCAGGCAATTGCTTTTCTTTGGGAATACTGTGAATGTTGATATTAGTTGTTCAGATAACTTATATAATATGAATTGAACGAGTATTTCAGATCTTAAATGGTTGGGGAATTAGTAGGCAATATCTGTTGCCTGCATGCAAGATAGAGGAAAGAATTAGGAAAAGGACTTAACTAGTTGGTAACATTTGGATGCCGCATATTCGCAATGGATAGAACTTATTAACGAGTCTTCTCGGTTGATTGGGAAGGATTATGAGTCATCCTGCTGAAGGTTGTGGTGAAATATAGAAAAATGAAAAGATTGGTTGCTCCAACTATGCAGGCATGTTAAGATCTATTATGATATTCATTTAGGTGCTAGTACTAGCAATCCTGTGTCAGCAGCCAATGCTTTAATTGACTGATTTAGTGATAAATGATTCTGGTTATATCCGTCCACTGGATCCTTTTGCTTTTTGTGGATTTAGTTATTTGTCCTTTATGGACTCCCTAGTTGTAGATCAAAGATGTTCTTTGGCTTATCAAGATCTCTCCCTATTCAGTTTCTTTGGCCACAAATTTTGTTATTCTTCAGGATGATGTTCAAGTTTTCTTGTTGTGCTATAAGGCATGGTTGGTGTTTGTATGAATTCTGTGAAGTTTTGTAGAAATCCTGTCAACTGTTCTAAAAGTTTAAACTGTTAAGATGAAGATGCTGTTTAATATTTAGATACCCTAGTAGGAATATGAAAAAATTTGAACTCAAGACTCTTGCTCCAATGCCATCTAAAATTTAATGGGATCATTGCCGACCATTCTAAAAGTTAAGTTATCAGATGAATGTGTAATTTAATAGTTAAATACTAACAATTTTTTTTTTTTTTTTTTGGGGGGGGGGGCTAGAGTTTGCATCAAGAAGCAAATAACTTTTATATAATTTTATGCAGGTATCTGAAGCTTCAGTGAGTAGAAGCCGGAGCACTATCATTGTACCTGCAGGTAGCACCCGTGATGAAGGTTGGGCAGCTTTCAGAAATATCTTGGCTGAGATTAATGAAGCATCAACGCTTTTCATACTTCCCAACCAGGTATAGTAGATTTTGACCCATAAAAAAAGAAAAAAAACTGGTTATAGTATGACACGTCATAGCTAGGAGTTCTTAATGACCTGCCCATGCTCTGTTTTAAGAAAAATATTTTGAATTTCTCTAATGCTTGTGGATATTCCATGTTCTTTTTTCCTATTCAATTGCATTAGGCTTTTTCTTTTCTTGTCTCGAGGGATCTCACTTTTTTTCCTTTTTCTGGGATGCTCCCTTGGCCTTCCTGATCATGTGGTCTGAAGCAGCAAAGTTCTGAGCCTACAGGAAGTCTTGTTGGGTTTTCAGATGATGTAGGTGCAGGCTTCATATCTGGTCATAGTGGCCAATCTGCCCCGGCTTCTTCTGATTTGAATGTGGACAGATCGGCAGAATTGCCAGCACAGGATGAGATTGGTAACATGGGAGTGTCGAAAGTAATTAGAGTTGACCAGAAGAAGTTTTTCTTTGATCTAGGGAGCAACAACAGAGGCCATTTCCTGAGGATATCTGAGGTAATCTAAAACTATTTGTGATGTTTCATTAAGAAACTTAGTGATATTAAACTAACAAAGTGAGTGTTGGGATGGTATGTGATGCAGGTTGCAGGCACCGACAGGTCTTCCATCATTCTTCCGCTTGCAGGTTTGAAGCAGTTCCATGAAATATTAGGTCACTTTGTGGAAATTACAAAGGACCGGCTTGAAGGGATGACGGGTGCAATTGTGCGAACCGTGGACCCCCTGCAAAGATGAATGTTTAAACCTGCAGGGTTGGGCAAAGAGTGAAAAAAATTCCGCAAAGGGATGTACTCAAGCTGGAAATAAGTGCTTTTCTAGGGTGTGCTGATGATTTTCTTTTGTTATTTTATTTTCTTGATTCTGTGGTGAAGAATGAGAATAATCTGATTTATGTGTTTGATCAACAATAAATTGGGGGGTGGATAGCTGAAATAACAAGATGGAAGTGTGAATGTGTGGGATGGATTCATTAATAATATTCGTTGCAGATGTGTTTCACTCTTCTCCTGTAATCATCTTCATTATCAATCATTCAAGATCCTGCACGAGGGCTATGAAAAGTGGGATTTGTAGTTCATGGCTGCTGCATTCATGCCCAGATCATGTCCTTTGCATTCACGTTAGAGTACTTGATTGCAATACCTGCTTCCATGAATGGCAGGAGCGAACTCGTGGGATTTTTCATGTTGCCCTTTCCGGGCACCAAGGGAAATGTCTATTCTATCGATCCTATTGATATCACCGACTGCAGAAGTGGATAGCCAAATCTTATTGCTAATTGGTTGTGCTCTTCCTATATTCTTTTGGGTGGCCATATGATGACTCCAACTGCTGCAACTAATGCTTCTCCTCTGACCATCACGAGACTGGTTTTATTCAGATGAGATGCTTCAACGTTCCGATCCAAAGCTCCTCGGGAGTGAGGTAGCCAAGTAGTTGTTGGTGTGAACAGTAATAACTGGTTCCTCCAGGTGTTTCTTACGTCCATGTATAGCATGAGTCTGGCTCATTCCTCAGAGGCTGGATGCAAAAATTGCCGACGAGCCTGTGGGGCTAGGAGGACTCGGTCTGAAAAAGGCAGCTTCTAACCGAGGAAAGGTTTTCCTTGGTTATTATCCCGTTCCACTGCTAAGTCCTCGTTTTATTCCACAATTCATATGATCCACTCGAGTGCACAGGAGGAAGTTGCTTTTGCCTTCCATAGACCATGAAAATGAAACTAACAATATATGATAAGGTATCCAATGAATTCGACACGAGAGCTAATACATGCCATCGACACGGTTGCTGGTGTTGATGGGCCACCTAGTAGTGCGGTGAACTCAGTCACTGGGAGCTAATAATACGTCCATTTGGTCGACAGTGCATTGAATACTTGAATGTCCTAGTCTTCGACCAACCTTTTGTCACGCTCAAAATGTCTTCCAACGTCGACCATGAGCTGGAATTCCAGTAGTCCTATCTTTAGGATTGCTAAGACGGTGACATGGCTGCGTGCATCAGATGGACGATTCCTCCGTTCTACATCCATCCTTCGTTGCGGGACATCTTTTCGCTCATATAGCATTCAACCTATAAAACATTGTTTTATGGCAGCCAAAAGTCATGCATTTTTCTGAACATGAACTACTGCGAACATGCGCTGTTACAGCCATCTTCACCTCGATGGGAACTCAATTTAATTACGGTTTCTGAATTAGAGTGTAGATTGCTAAAGTTGGGTCTTCGATGGCACTTTGATTACGTCCATCGTTGTAGCCGAGGCAGCAACTAGGTAGTTCAAATGACGGGTAAATTGCACGTTGTTTTGACCAATTAGGAGTATAAACAGAATGCGGCGTAGGATGATTCCTTACGTGATCTCCCTTACTAGACAAAAGGTCGACTGCCATTTTCATAAACGCGAAAAAGGGTTTGTGGGCAAGGTTGGGACCTACCTTACTATCTATTGCCGTGTTTAGTTTAAGGCACCAAGGAATAGTAATAATCAACTGGCTAGCCAGTCACTGCAGCCCCACCACGTGCAAGTGGTGAAGCCCAAGACTGGCGATACTCTCATGCTCAAGCCTGTCCTTCGCAGATAATCAAGTTTCCTAAGGTCGAGCATAGACTGGGAAATCAAACTCGTGACCATCGATTTCCAAATCAAGTCTTGGACCACCCCCACCAACTTGTTTTAATAGTGCTGAAATGATCTCGCAACTGAATGTACCAGGTCTCAAAAAGAATGAAGAGTCGGCCACAAACTTTTGTTTCGAAAGCGAAGATGGATATGTTAACGTCACGTTTCATGTGCATTCTTCAGTATCTGAAAATAAAAGCTGGAAGAAAAGTCAGTTCAAATAGACAGCATTACGATCTCTCTCTCTCTCTCTCACATGTGGGGGACCGCAAGACCGGATGGAAAGGACCCATTACAGGAACAAGGAAAAGGATGTGAAGAAAACAGTGGGATTGAGGGGTTAACATTCAAAAGGAGTGACAGTCCACAGCAAATGCTGATAGAAACTGCTCATAAGGTTTTGACAATGCCAGTGGAATGATAGAGACATGGAGCCCGTTCATGGTTGCCATCTCCTGTGTATGTGAGAGAAAGAGAGAGAGAGGACACTGTGCGCGTGCGTGCGTGTGCGCCAATTAGTTCACACGAGTCTTACAATTGTAGCACCACCATACCAAATAATAGGTGGGGTCAACTCTCTCCTGGAAAGATCCTTTTCACCGGGAGATTGGCCCAAGTACTATTCTGTTGAACAGTATCCAATTTGTCGTAAAATTAGTGTCTCTTTTTATCTCGCTGGAAATGATCGGAGCTGGCATGTTTCCTCTCTCTGCTCTAATCTGCAAAGCAAGTGGAGTGTGTGTACAATGTGCATGTCCCAGCAGTTTCTACTTGTTGAATGATCTGGAAAGACTGGAATGTGTCCCCAGCTGATCGCCAGGCCATTTGATTCTCGCCCAAACTTGATGTTTTGCTCTCCACTCACTGCTTTGGAATGTGACAACTCCTACTTCTAAAGAAGGGATTCAGGACCACCTCTCTCTCTCTCTCTCTCAGAGTTAAATCCCTTTCAAGCACAAAAGTTTTCTCTTCCCCAGCTTTTCATAGAGAATCTTCATGGAACTTCAAGCGTGGCAGTCTTTCGCTCCTTTAGGTGATGTAACATTTGAAAGCTTCGAAAATCAGGATATGAGGCATGTCATGAACAAATAACAAAATCACTTTGATGCGTAGTCTTCAATTTTCACATAATTTGTTGGCTGCTAAAGGTACACTGTCCCTGTAGCATAATCAAAAATTTACAGCTAGGACATAATGCTATTAACATTTTCATGATAACTTTTGAGTCATTGATTCATTTATTGCAAATGAATACCCATTTTAAGGTGTTTACAACCTGAAAAGAAAGATGGTAGTAGTTGGTCCAAGAAAATTGAATTTTCATCGTTGTGGAATCCAAGGCTTTCTTCATGGCATTGTAGGAGTTTTCCTAATCGGAAATAACCGTGTTTAGCGCATCATCCCGTGCAATTGTTCAGAGTTGAACCCTTTAAAGAAGTACTTAAGACAAATTTTGTTTTATAGTATATACTTAAGACAAATCTTGTGTATGATTCCAATAATTCCTTTCCTTTTGAGTTCTCGTTTTTCCCTTTTATTATGGTAGTATAGAACTGGCAGCATAACCTGAATGATAAAAGATCAATTAGGCACCCACACACAAGCAATATACATCGGACTTTATCTGTATGAATAGCAATCCAGGCTGATCGAAAGGGATTGACATCCAAATTGTTAATGTGACCCTACGAGCTACTGTTCCAACGTGATGATTTTGCAACAGAGAGAGAGAGAGAGAGAGAGAGAGAGAGAGAGAGAGAGAGAGCTGCTTTATCTAATTCCTGGCTTGCCAGCTAGACTTTGGTGAAATGCTCCATTTGGACAAAGAACACTTTGCGCTACCATGGCATTCAACACCAAGTTGATTGAGAGGAAAGCATCAATATCTACATCCTATCTTCGTTTTTCGTTTTATTTACGCGTGCAAACTGTTCTTCCCTAGTGCTTTTCCACTTAGTTGCGCTTTTCTGTTGGCACAGAAAATTCTTAAAACTACTGATGCCCAGATGTGCTGGTATGAGTTGTTTCTGTCCCAGATATAAATGGGCATATTGCCGTCTTGGAATCTTTTTCCCCTGACCGTTTCCTAATTGTTCAAACAAGGAGAAAGTAAATGCCACACGGCAGAGCTAATTAACAGCTCCCAGATATAAATGGGCATATTGCCGTCTTGGAATCCCTTTTTCCCCCATCGTTTCATAATTGTTCAAACGAGAAGAAAGTAAATGCCACACGGCAGAGCTAATTAACAGCTCACCATTTGCGAAAGTTCTTGGTGCACATGAATCTCGAAGGTAAAAGAAGGCTGGTGTGGACGAACAACGGTACGAGCTGGGACAGAGATCTCATTATTGAGCAAAATACAGCGATGCCTTTGATCCGTTTTACTGATTCTTGAGTGAGCAGAATCTTTAATGCTTGAATGGGGAGACTCCGAATTCTTGTAGGTCCGCCGATCAAGTCTTTCGAAAGAATTAAGAGACTGATACCATATCCAAGGGTTTTAGGCCAAAAATCATAACCTTTTCATGAGATACATAACTTGTTCTAGCGACCCCTTGGCAATCTGCACACAAAAAAATGATCATCTGCGAGAAATCTTTATCTTCTGTCAACATTACCAGTACCCTCTCCCAGTCTCTCAGAGTGCTTTACTTTAAGTAATTACATTGAATCGCCATGGTGGAATTCAGGCGCGAACTTGATTATGTACTGTTAGGTAAGAGTGAAATGAGAAAGGCTGCTAATATCCAAGGCTGCTAATATCCAGAGAAGAGTGGATCGCAGGAATCTGATTGGCTCTCTTGATTCCTATGCGATCTTCTTGTGAATGCTTCGCAATACAAACCAGGGAACCAAAAGGCCAATCTCCAAATCGTACGGATTCAGTACCTGAACAGAATCCAACCATTCATTTCACATGACATGTAGTATTTGCAGTTGTCTACTTATATTCCCCCATTCCATGGTTCTTTACGCGAGTGGAAAATCAAATGATCTCGATATCGCATGTAATTCTTCTTGATCCGATCATCTTATGTTTGCCATCGATTAGAGTTTTGTGGAATCTCTTGAGCTGAGTAATTGTATCTTGATAACCCTACTTAGGGAATTCGTAGTAAATAGGCGAATCACGAATTGGCTGTTGAGCCCCCAATTTATTCTTTCAATCTGTTCTCTGCTATATCAAATCGATTACAGATCAAGAGAGGACTCATATGATTATACATGTAAAATATCATGATTTGTCATGTCAAACATGCGAGATATAAGATAATTTTAAGTACTCTAGAAGCACAACGCATTTATCTACCCGGCCCGACCCGAGTCAGTCATCTTCACCTGTCGAGTGGTTAAAAATCTCTTTTTATCTCTAGAAATAATAATATCTGATCATACATGAATTTAGAGACGCCACGCTATAATGGGACGGTTACGAATCCCTCCTTATATAGAATGACTCTAAAGCAATAGTTTGAGCCACAAGAGTGGGCGAGAGAGAGAGAGAGAGAGAGGCTTATACACCTTCCTGAGAGAGTCTTCAGGTGTCTTTCATCCTGCTGAGGTAGAAACAATGGAGTCGCCGCCGTTCAGTTCGACGATGGTATCATCAGCATCGGCCAAGGATGTCCCGTCGGAGCCCAACAGTAGCGCAATAGAGTGGCACAGCAGGCGCTGGACGTGGGGAGGGCCGATAAGCCTCCACAGAGTGCTGTGCATGCAAGGCGGCGACGATGATGGGAGCTATGCCAAGAACTCCGACGCACCCGCGTCTGCAGTCACCCTATCGAAGCCCTTGCTCTTGAATGCCTTACAGTCCATGAAGCTCTTCCTCGCGTCGAAGCAAGATGATTCACTGAGGATTGCCGATCTAGGCTGCGCCACGGGGTACAACACCTTGGCCACGGTCAACATGGTGGTGGAGGGCCTGAGGAAGAGGTACGTGGAGGAGCTGGGGTTCGAGCCTGAGTTCGAGGCCTTCTTCTCCGACCTCCCGTCGAACGATTTCAATTACTTGTTCAGGACGTTGAGTGGGGTGGTGCCTGCTGATTGTAGCAGGGAGATAAGCAGGCGCCGCTACTTTGCAGCCGGCGTGCCTGGGTCATTCTATCACCGCCTCTTCCCGAGGGCAAAGCTTCATGTGGCCGTGAGCTTGAGCGCCTTGCACTGGCTCTCTCAGGTGATGATATTTCTTCACTCTTACCTCCTTTGTACCATTCATAGGCATGGTATCTGGCGTTCAAATCATCAATCTGATTTTACCATCTGAAATCCTCATAGTTTCCCTTACTTCAATGAACTTTTTGTCACTGTACTTCATAGTCCTCCAAGCGTTTCCCTCCTTCCCGTGGCCTGCAAAATCCATTCGATGTGCATAGTTAAGTCACCTGAGCTCAACCGTTACAGTTCAGACTATCGTTGCGAACGTAGAAATTTAGATTGAGAAGAAAAATCGAAATTCAGTAATCGAGCAATACCCTAGCCTCAAATGAAACATGATTAACTTCATATGAAATTTCATAGATTGAAGTACATGGATAAAAAGCATATGCCGGCTGAAAACCGAAGTGAACTTCAAGTGGCCGAGGAGGATGACAGCCCTCGCCAGCCTCCCAAGTTCTGATCGGGAAAATCACACGTAACTCTGAGAAAAAAGCAGGAACAGCCTTCACGTTTCTTCTTCTTGCTTTGTTTTTCTTTTTCCTGACCAGCCCAAACCCTCCGGTCCCTTCACCACTAGGCCCTGCACCTCGTGGCTTCTTGCTTTCTTTTTCAAAGGGGCATTCCTCTATGATCCCTCCTGGACCGATCCCCTCGTCGTGATAACGTACATTTTATCATTACTCCTGTAAGAAATACGGTAGCATACTTCTGGTTTGAAACTGGGTGGGATCAATGGAAACCTAATGGTATCACTTTTTCAAGTCTGCAGAAGCATAGCTTATGAACTTGTCTCTCTTTAGGCAGATACCAGAAGAAGTCACGAACAAGAGCTCGCCGGCGTGGAACAGGGGGAGGGCATGGATCGACGGGGCCAAGGACGAGGTGGTGGAGGCCTACGCTAGGCAGTCTGAGGAGGACCTGGACGACTTCTTGCGGTGCCGGAAGGAAGAGATCGTGGAAGGCGGGATGCTGTTCATGCTGATGGGAGGGCGGCCAAGCTCCCGACAGCCCTGCGACCAGTTGGGCGATCCGGACTCGCGAGACAAGCACCCCTTCACCACCTCCATGGACCAAGCTTGGCAGGAACTCCTGGACGAGGTACGCGCATCGCCTCTTTGCCTATAGTTACGCACGCGCGATTGACAAGCCGACACAAACATCGTCCTTGTCATGATGCTGCGCTGCGTGCACGATCCCATACGCCAGTCTTATCTCTTGCCGTTTCGCGTCGAGCTTGAAGACATTCGCACATGCATCATCACCGTGTCTTCTCCTGCAAATGCGATGCGTTGTCCCTTCTCTGCTTTCTCCGACTTCGTAACCGGCACGACATCAGAACGTGCGCTTTCCTTTGCTATTTTAGGAGTCTTTGTCTCTGGAGAGTCTGTATGTGATGCATGGTCAGTCGTTCGATGTTTTCTTCTGTCATTCTAGGTTTTCTCCATTCGCGCGGTGCATGGGTATGCGACCAGTTATATGCGGTAAATCTCAAGCAAAATAGATAAAAAAAAAATGTACGTAATCTATTGAAAAATGACCTCTACTTGTTTTTTTTTTTTTTTTTTTTCAACAATTGGAGTATTATTTAATAGAGTTAATACCAAGAAAAACCCCAAACTTGTACACACATGACAAATCTACCCCAAACTAATTTTTTGACTAATTGGTACATATTTGACAAATTTACCCAAAATTTGTACACTTATGCTAAATTTACCTTGTTAGTTTTCATTAAATTATACTGTCAAATCGTTGAGTTAGATAATACATGACATTTGACTGATATACTAATTTGAAATTTTATTATTTGTTAGTCACAATTGTATCCATTTTTTTTTTTTTTTAGTTTTTTGTGGTATTAATCCAACTTAATAAAGGGTGCCTTGTCACAAATATACTCATTTGAAATTTTTGGCCTTCAAAAAATTACTTTGAGTTAAATTATGTCACAAATGTACACGTTTTGGATGTTCTGTAGTCATTTTGAGTAAATTTGTTATAAATGTATCAATTTAGGGTTTTTCAGTGTATGAACTCTTATTTAAAGTGAAGTATTCAAAATTTTTCAAAATGTAATGATAAATTGGCATAGCATTGATATAGGATTCGTCATGATTTTTAATGATTAAACGTTAATAATTACATTAAAAAAATCAATGAATTTTTGTATTGCAAAAGGGAGGAATTTTAAGATAATTTGAAAAAACTTGCATAGAAACTGAGAATTACACTGAATATCCAGTAGCCAGGGTGAGGCCGCACTTGCCAGCCTCACCGATTTGGCTCCGTCACCGGTGGCTACCCAAGCATAACAAATTGATATTCGAGTCTCGCCGGTAAGGTAACAAACATAGTAATGTATCACCATCATACACCCAGCCATTGTCGGAAGGTTATTAAAAAGATTCTAAACCTATTATACGGTCATCAATTCAATTAAAAAATTTCAATTGAGTTGATTTAGTTCTAAATCTTTTAATGATTTTCCAATATAATCATTCCAGCCAATTTTGGCTAAAAATCGCTGACATGGTGTTCTTGTTAGCACTAACTATGGCATCGTGGCCCTTGGTTGTGGTTAGCGACCAATGAAGGGAAATAGAAAAAAATAAAGAAAAAAAGAAAAAGAAAAAAAAGGGAAAAATAAATTCATAACTTAAAAAAAAAATTAAAAATTGTAATAAGATTTAGGACTATATTGATCAAATTAAAAAGTTTATGACTATTTGATGGCTCTACAATATTAGAACTTTCTAGACAATTTTACCATCATCCTATATGTAATTTACCTATATGCATTTTCCATGCTTTCTCAAATTATTTCAAGAAAATTTTGGCAACTTGGTGTGCAAAAGGGCTTGATAGATGAAGAGACCAGAGACGGGTTCAACATCCCGGCGTACATGAGGAGCACGGAGGAAGTGGAGAGAGCCATGACCAAGTGCGGCGGCTTCGAGATCCAGAGGATGGAGTACCGGCGGATCAGGGAGCACTCCGAGGAGAAGCAGGAGGAGTGGTCCCGTGACCCGGCCTCGTACGGCCGGTCCAAGGCCAACCTGGTCAGGGCCACCCTCGGGCCCATCGTCGAGGCACACCTCGGCCGGCCCCTCGCCCGCGAGCTCTTCGACCGCTTCCAGCGGCGGGTCTCCACCGATCTCGGCCTCCTGGCGAAGACCTGCTTCTATGGGGTTATAGTGGTCTGCGCCATCCGGAAATGAAGACGGTCGAGCTTGGGTTTATTTGTGTTTGGTGGCGGACCATCTAGTATTTCATTTTTCGAGGGAGACTATAATGTCGGACTTCGAGAAAAGAAATGGCTAATAAATCTTTTTCTCCTTTTAAAAAAAATATATATTTGGAGGGATGCAAATGTCGTTTGTTCCCTCGTTTTGGCGTGAGTAGTCAAAAGCACAGCATCTTGCGCACGGTCTTGCATGAACTTGTAAGTCTTTTGGAGATGGGAAAACTTGGGTGGATTTTGGTATATTGAAATAGCTGGGAAAATTATTGGATTTTTTTTATAAAGGCCTAATTATGAAAAAAAGAAGAAGAAGAATGATGCTTGGCCAAGGGGAGCTCGCCGAGACCGCAACAAGGACAACAATGAAGATAAGAAGAATAGAAGGCATAATGGATGGTGTTACACCTATGGCAAAGTATGTCACTTTGCTAGGGATTGTTGGTTCAAAAGAGTTAAAGGAAATGTCGAGACACCTAAGGAAAATGATAATGAATAAGAGTGGGGTTTCCAAGCATCCTTTTATGATGAAGATTAGATAGTTGATTCAAGGTGCTCAAATCACATGATCGGAGATCAAGGCAAGCTATCAAACATATGTGAGAACAATGGTGGACTAGTAGTTGTCACCGCAGACAACTCAAGATTACCGATTACCCATGTTGGCCAAATGATGAAAATACCCCGATTGAATTCACATTAGGTTAAATTGAAAAATGTGTACAATGTGCCAGGAATGAAGAAAAATATATTGTCCATAGCATAACTTACAAACTTAGGCAATTATGCGGTGTTTGGTCCAAGAGACGTTATGGTGTACCACACTTTGAAACCTACTAGTACACCAATCATGGAAGGGCGTTGATTAGAGTTTGTCTATGTAATGCAGTAGAGACGACAAACATAGACAAAACTTGAAAGAGTGAAACACCCAATTTGTGGCACGCATAGCTTGGGCACGTGAGCTAAAAGGCCTCACTTGGAAGTTCAAGATGACGTCATCTATGTTGGATGCCAATACGGGAAGGCACATCAGCTTCCATATGAAGAGTCCACATTTAGAGTAAAGATGCCTCTCAAGCTTGTCCATTTAGATGTATTTGGACTAGTGAAGCGATCGTCAGTTAGAGGATCAAAGTACATGATAACATTCATTGACGACTTCTCTAGGTACGTTTAGGTCAACTTTATGAAAGAAAAATCTAAGGCAGTAAATTGATTTAAAGAGTTTAAAGCAAAAGTAGAAAATGAAGTAGGCAAGAAAATACTATGCCTTCGTACAAAAATGGGGGAGAATGTACATAAGAAGACTTTACAAAGTATCTTAAGAAAATGGAAGATACATTGACAATTTACCTATCCAAATACACCACAACAAAATTGAGTTGCTTAAATAAAAAATTAGCATTTGGTGGAGACATGTGGAGCATGTTGCACGCAAAGAATGTTCCACCCAGGTTTTGGGCCGAATGTATGAAGACATCAATGTGCGTGATCAATAGCCACCTTACTAGAAGTTGTGGAATTGTAAGCCCATAGTAAGTCACTTTCGAGTATTTGGATGTATATGTTATGCATTTGTGGCAGACCATCTTCGCAACAAATTCAATAAAAAGGTAGTTCGTTACATATTTGTGGGCTACGATGATCAAAGAAAAGGATGGAAGTGTTGTGACCCTACACCACTTCTAAAAATGTGGTGTTTGACGAACTATCATCTTGGTAGTCATCACAATCTAATCCAAAACAAGTTGAAGAAGAGGCTCGTGAAGGAATGGAAGAAAATGACAAGCTTGATAACGGTCAGCCAAGTGAAGAAAAAAATGATTTTGTAACTGGAAGAAAATAAGTTAGAGCACAGTCGCCAGAGTAATCAAGGACTCCATGGCAACTGGTGTACATCCAAGAATTATAGAAGAGCTTTGACCAAGTCAGATGGAAGAATCTGAAGAGCGCAAACCTCAACTTAGGAGATCACCAAGACAAAGAAGAACAAATCCCAAATATGCAAATGCGGCATTGATTGAAGGTGCCGGAGTAGTTGAGCCATCTATATATGAGGAAGCCTCGCAAGACGTGGAATGGAGGAAGGCCATTGAGGAAGAGATACAAGCACTAAGAAAGAATGAGACATGGGACCTAGTGTCGAGATCTAAAGACGTATGTCTTATACCTTGCAAATGGGTTTTCAAACTTAAAACTCGACCAAATGGATCGATGGAAAGATATAAGGCACAATTAGTTGCTCGAAGATTCTCTCAAAAGTATGGCCTAGATTATGATGAGACTTTTAGCCTAGTAGCAAAGATTACTATAGTTTGAGTTTTACTAGGACTTGCAACAAGCAAGTCATAGAAATTATGGCATATAGATGTGAATAATGCCTTCTTACATGGAGAACTTGATCAAGATATATACATGGAGCAGCCATACGGTTTTAAGAGTAAGACTCATCCATACTATGTTTGCAAGTTAAAGAAAGCCCTTTAAGGCTTAAAACAAGCCCTGAGAGCATGGTATGGGAAGATTGTTGAATTCTTGGTGCAAAGTGGTTACTCAATAGCCCCCGGCAAACTTGAGCTTGTTTGTGTAGGTAGAAGATGACAAGCTTGCAATAGTATTAATCTATGTGGATGATCTAATTGTCATTGGATATAATGAAGAAGAGATATGTCAAATCATAGCCAATCTCTTAGTGCGGTTTCAGATGAAAGAGCTTTGAGAATTGAAACATTTCTTGGGACTTTGGTTGAGAAGACCAATGAAAGACTATTCCTATATTAGCATAAGTATGCATGAGACCTCCTAGACAAGTTTGGGATACTTGATTGCAAACACATATCTACTCCAATGGATGGAAATATAAAGCCTTGTGCAGCTGAAGGACGAGAATTGGAAGACTCGGCTATGTATAGACAATTGGTAGGTAGCCTTATTTACCTAACTAGAACACGGCCTGATATTGCTTTCGCAATGAGAGTAGCAAGTTGATTCATGGAGAAGCCATGAAAGCCTCACTTAGATGCAGTCAAGTGCATACTAAGGTATGTAAATGATGCATTTGATTTTGGGCTCCTATATAAGAAAGAAGTATCATGTGAGGTTGTAGGCCATTGTGGTGCTGACTTTGCTGGAGATTGTCACACACGATGATCAACTACTGAATACATGTTTAGCCTTGGATCAACAATAGTGTCATGGTGCAGTAAAAGACAAGCAATTGTGTCATTGTCTACAACATAAGCCGAGTATAGAGCAACAACAATGGCAGCTCAAGAGAGTACATGACTGGTACAATTAATGGAGGATCTTCATCAACCGATAGATACTTGATAAGATTATATTGTGATAATCTATCAGCCATAAGCTTAGCGGAGAATCCAATTTTCCATGCGAGAACCAAGCATGTAGAAGTGCACCATCATTTCCAGTGAGAAAATGTATTACTAGGTGAGATAAAGATGGAGTATACCAAAACGAATGATCAAGTTGTGGACATCTTCACCAAAGGTCTTGGAGTTACAAAATTCGGAGAGTTTCAAAGGCAACTTGGTATGATCGTGGGGTTCATGCTAAGAGAGAGTAGTTGATGAGGGGGAGTGTTAGAGAGCACCTCTCTCTCTCTCTCTCTCTCTCTAACTTGGTATGATCACAAGGTTCATGCTAAGAGAGAGTAGTTGATGAGGGGGAGTGTTAGAGAGCACGCCTCTCTCTTTGTCTCTCTCCAGATTTTTCTTACATCTTTGTTTCTTAAGTCAAAATCCTCGTTGGACAAGTAGCTGAAATTGTTGACAACTTGAAGTCAGCAAGTTGACAAATTCAAGGGCTCCGCTGACTTCCCATGCCCATAAATAGGCAGTCCCTCTTTCCTTTGTGCAGAGTGAAGTGAAGTGTGTGAGCGTATTGTGTAAAGTGTGTGTGAGTGTGGGGGTCGTGTAATAGTGAGTGGTGTAAGAGAGTGTGGTGTCGTGATGTTGTGAGTCACGTGTGGAGAAATGATAGTGTGTAGTGTGTTAAGTGAGTGACGTAAAAGTGGTGTATGTGAGTGTGAGAGTTCTTTGTATGCTTATATGTAATTAAGCGTTATTGTAACATCGAGAGAATGTTTATTATAGTCACTTTCTCATAAAATCAAAATATAATACGACCGCTGCTGCATTCCATGTTTCGTTTTACTTGATCTAGTTCTACAAGTCATCGTCCCATTGGCTTCTCGTTGGTGGCTTCCTAAGCATCGGGAATCGCTATTCAGGTCTTTCACCTGTCAAGAGTATAGTGATTTATCACCATCTTATGCTATTAGTAATTAAACTAAATTCATTGGAAGTTGCCAATTAATCGAAGTGATTGTCGATTCACTAAATAAGTTGGTGACTTTAATGGCTGTCGATCGGTCACCCACTTGTAGGCGTCTGTAGAAACAAGGATAGAGCTCTCTTTGATGGGTTTGTGAGCCGGATCGTTGCCTCGTCTGCTGTAGTAACCGAAACCCCTACAATAAGGGAAGCCTTGCTCTGGTTGAAAAGGAAAAGAAGCAAACGAACTGAACAAGAAAGAGGCGTACTTGTACCTGCTCAGTCAACATTCTTGGCTTCGGATAGCTTGTCTGCAGTAGAGTTTATAATGGGCCGGGCAAGCAAAGCCAACGTGGGCTGTTCAATCTATAGTCAAAGACTGCCAATCTCTGCTGGGCGAGCTGAAGGACGCGGTCCTCTGTTTTCAGCCGAGGATATATAATCAAGCGACTAGGTCGCCAAAGCCCACCGAACCGATTCCCTCCTGAAGAACTGGATTACCAACCCCCTAATTCCTTTTCGTTGATTTGATGTTCGGACATCAAAACCTTATGTTTTTCGTCAATGCCGAGTAAGTAATGAAAATATCCTTAATTCTGACCGAAAAGAAAAAAAAAAAAAAAAAAAAGATCGGGCTTGCCAATTCACAAGATCAATTTTGACGTCAGTTCGGCTCTCAATACCGGTGCACAGATTTAAGAGTCTGTATTGTATTGTTATTTTCAACAATATCTTCTTGGAATGCTACATATATTTAATGAGTCATATATCAAATTTATAAGGTGAAATACCAAAAAGTTTATTCGTCTCATTCTCTTCGAGTCTTGTGACTGTTTTCATCTTCAAACATTCTAATTCAACAATTCACCTTAAGATTCATAGCCTATCATATACTCGACATCTTATAGTCATCACATGCCTTTTTTTCATCTTTTCTCAAATTGTTTCAGCAAATAGTTTTAGGATGGAGGAGGAAGTGGAGAGAGCAATGGCCAAGTTGGGGTGGGTTTGAGATCCAAAGGGCGGAGGATGGGGAAGGATAGCAGAGCACCTCGAGGAGAAGCAAGAGGAGGAGCGGCCTGAGACCCGCCATCCCGCAGCAGTCCAAGGCCAACCTGGCTGGGGGACGCGCTCGGGCGCAACACGGAGGCCAACCTCGGGCTGTCCCTCCTCCCACAGGCTCTCCTACTGTTTCCAGAGACGGGTCTCCTCCGATCCAAGCCTCCTTGCGGAAACTTGCTTCTATTTTTGTATTCATGAAGGAAGAAATCGATTTTTTTGAATGCTTAATCAATTTGAATTTAATATGAGGAAGCATAGTTTCCAAAAGAACAGTTGAAGAATGGCTTAGGAGTTCGAGACATTCAAACAAATTTTGAGATTCCTAAGTACGTAGGGTCAGGGCCGTTGCTCTATTTTGTAGGCGGGCAAGCCCTTGCTTGCCCCTGCCTGACCCCGTCCTCGGACATACGGTGCCCATATCGCAAATCCTATGATGCCGCACGGAGCAATCGCAGGGATTCATGCCTGAGTTTTCTTGGGATATGTTATATCGATGCGCTGTCAGGTCGTGGATTCTACGTTCAGACATATCATGTCCAATTTTGCGACCGTACATTAAATTCGATTTAGATTAGATTACAGAACGATAGAAGAGAATGAAACCAAGATGAAACAGAGATCAGAAAATTGTATTAGAGTTCACAGATGCTCGAGAAATATCGAAAAGTGGCTCGATACATTCGCTCTCTCTACTGCCACCACTTTTGTTTCTAGGTACGAGATTCTCAGGACAAAGCAAACACTTTTAGATGGTGTAAGGGGCGGGCAGTGGCAAGCCGACGACGGAACCGCAGAGTGCGGCGTTGTCGGGGAGGTTGTACTCGTCCCTGAGGGATCGCTCCGGTGAGAGAATGCTGATATACATCTCCTGGCCCAAGTACCTCCTCTCCAGCATCTCCGACCTCAAGTTCCACATGCCGGCGTTGTCGAACGTCAGCATGATCGCTGCCCACGACTTGGGGAACACCTGGACGGTGTGCCTGCTCACGGCGTCGAGGAGGTTGTAGCTCTTCCTCTTCTCTGGGGTCCACCTACCAGGCTCGACGCTGAAATTACACGAGAATGGAAAACAATGTGAATTGAGTTGTTCAATCAATGTCTGAGTTGTAGTAAACTTGATGCGGTTATCGTTGCACGACGACGGGCATAAGCGAAAGAGTACTCACGCGACGGCAAAGAAAGAGTAACCATCGAGGTGCCACGACTGGATGCTCTTCTCGCGGTTCTCAAAGATGATCTCGACGAAGGTCCTGAAGGTGATGTTCCCCACATTTGGCTCCACGGTCACCAACTTAGGCTCTTGCTCCGGTGGGCTGTCGGGGATCGAGTCGTACTTGAAGACCTTGTCGGCAGTTCCAAAGTACTCGGCAAGCTTGAGCGGGGTGGTGGGATTGACGTGCGAGACTCCATTGATGGCATAGCGGAGCTTGCCACCAACCCTGGAAGCCGAGTTCACAAGCTTGATGGTGCGGGTTATGTTGATCTGGCCGTAGTGGTAGGATCCTTGAGGGTTAGGCCTTGCAGCGCTGGCGGTCAAGTTCCATCGGAAGGATCGGAACTGATTGAGCGACCACGCCCAGCCCTCGGGAGCCTTAGGGAGGACAGTGGAGGCAGGTCCCTTGCCGTTGGTGTAGCGGAGGATGCGCTTGGCGGTGATCACTTCCTTGGTGAACCGGGTGGAGGCGACCATGTAGTAGTCACGGGGCTCCTGATCGGCGGTCACGAGCACGCTAAAGCACTGCCCGACGTGGACATCGAGGGACTCGTAGTCGTTCTGGACGACGTGTGATCCTTCCATCTCGACCAGCTTCATCGGGTGCCCTTGGATCCGGAAGTTCAGGGAGTTCTTCAAACCGACATTGCAAATCCGGTACTTGTAGGTCTTTCCGGGCTTCATGGTGAAGACGGGCTCATCGCCGCCAGGGCCTTTCCCGGACTTGCCATTGATGATGACGCCGTCAGGCCTAGCGAGGGATCGGCCGCTGTCCAGGAAGGTCTTGAGCTGTTTGTGGGTCTTGGAGTACCAGTCGCCAATGAGAACGGTGTAGTCGTCCTCAGGGTCGGCATAGGGGACGGGGATGAGCAGGCGGCTGTTCACGCGGAGGCCGCCAAAACCGCCGGCCGTGCGGTGGGTAGAGGTGGTGGGGTAGTAGTAGTAGCTCCCGATCTGATCCTTCACCTGGAAGTGATAGGTGTAGTTCTGTCCTGGTGGGATAGGGCAATTGGTCCCCAACGTTCCATCTTGCCAGGAGTTCTTCCTGTGCTGGACTCCGCTCCTGCATCGACAAAATAACCCGCGTTTAGTCCGATCGAAAGGTTCAGATTACCTGGTACTATAAAGCAAAAGAGAGAAGAGAGAGAGAGAGAGAGGGCGGGGAAGCGGGCGGCGACCATGTCAACAGGAATGGCTCGTCGAGGTGGTTGAAGACGTTGACGACAAGGTTGTTGTTGCTGGTGGAGTTGATGTTGGGGCCGGGGAACTGGCCATTGATGAGAATGCCCTGCTGGGGGACGCCGAGGGGCGAGATGGTGCCGTACGTGATGTTCCACGTGAAGAAGAAATAGGGATCCTCGGCCCTCGCCACGGTGGCGGCTCCGGCCAGGAGGCACAGTAGCGACGCTAGCGTCACCGTGTTCATCCTCTCACCACCGCCCTCCTTATAAAATCCTTACACCCTGTTACACGAAGGTCGGTCTGTGTTTTTTTTTTTTCCTATCTCTTCTTTCGGAAGAAGAATTATTTCCTTCTTCTTCTTGCCTCCTCCGTGGTGCTGAGCCATCCCTATTTATAACGCCCTTTGCCAAATCGCGTCTTGCCTTCTTTACCTCTCGTCCATCGATAATCTCTCCGCGCCTCCCGTTTTTTTCTCTCTCTCTCTCTCTCTCTCTCTGTCCTCTTGAATTGCGCTTGGCCGGTTTCGTTGTTCCGCTCTCTAAAATTAGAAAACATTTGGGCCATTGCAGGTCTCGGGAGGAGACAACCATGATGAGGTCAACGAGTTTCGCGACTGGCGATTAGGACTTGATCGACGCCGTGCGCCCCTCCTCCCCCTTGATCTTGTCGGGCGGCGGAACTGACCAGGGATTTTTGTGGGTTCGAATTTGATGAGACGCGAACGAAGATGGAAACGAAATAAATTTTGATTTCACATGATGAGAGAAGATCGTGTAGAATTTAATGTGGATGGAATGAATTTTCGCTGGGAGTACATTTGATGAGCTATCTGAATTATTCAATTAATTTGCTGTCATTTCCTCTACCAAAATAGATTCAATTTGTTGCTAGTGTAGGATACATTTATGATCTCTCTTGTTATTATTTCCTAACAAAAATAGAATATACACACGCACTTTTCATATTTCACGCGATTGGATCAAAAGATATACTGAGGAAATTAAAATAAATAGATGCCAAGCTTTGATTTGATATGCAATGTCATTTTTTCACTTTAAATTGGTGCAACATGATTTCTAAATTTTGTCATAATGTGTAATATTATCCTTAAAATTTGAACTTGTTTAATATGATTCTTGAACTATAGGTAAATGTTTAATGTAATCCCTAAATTATATAAAAAATTTGAAAGTTTAGGAAGAATATTGAATATTGAACCAAAATTTAGGGATACGTTGAATAAAGTAAAAGTTTAGGAACAACATTGCATATTAGATCAAAGCTTTTAAAATATATTGATTAAATTAAAAGTTAAAGGATAACATTGTAAATTCAATTAATGTTCATTTACCATTTATGTCATTTTCTCATCGCAAAATGATGACCCCATTCTAGTATATTTAGTCTAACTTATCATGAAGGAGTATCCTTATACTAGGACTGAATTCTTCCAAGGTAAGCCACCATTTTCATTAATCGACATT
Organism: Eucalyptus albens; assembly: GCA_014182695.1. Classification (NCBI taxonomy): domain Eukaryota; kingdom Viridiplantae; phylum Streptophyta; class Magnoliopsida; order Myrtales; family Myrtaceae; genus Eucalyptus; species Eucalyptus albens. Next base: position 25,148,540 of record CM024655.1, on the reverse strand, counting down.
CTATTATATCTTGGAGAAAATAGATGATCAATAACTAGAAATTCAAATACCTTTTTCTTTCCTTTTATACTTTAGGCACCATGAACCTCATGGGGGAAGAGAGAGAGAGAGAGAGAGAGAGAGAGAGAGAGGTGTCCTAGGTCCTAGGAAATCACGACGAAAACAGATGGTGGAAATGAGAGCGCAAGACAGGAGGAAAGGCTAGAGAATTTAGCGGGACTTCAACGGTTGACATTGTCAACGCGTCGGTATTAGTCTCATATATATAAGAGAGAGGCATGAACTTGGAGGGTAAAAACCAGAGCGAGTCGTCTTCTTCCTGATACACCCAGATAGAACCAAAGATCAGATAGACAGACCGATCCATGGAAACCCGGAGACCGGAAGAGAAAACCAAGTTCCCGACAAGGAAGCCGAGAGACAATCAAGACATGGGCCTACGGATCCCGATCCTGTTCCTGTGCCTCTCGGCCTGGGCCGCGGTGGCTCGAGGCGAGGATCCTTACCTGTTCTTCACGTGGAACATCACCTACGGCACGGTCTCGCCCCTGGGGGTGCCCCAGCAGGCCATACTCATCAACGGCCAGTTCCCGGGGCCAAACATCAACTCCACCTCCAACAATAACATCGTCGTCAACGTCTTGAACCACCTCGACGAACCGTTCCTGATCACATGGTAAAATGAACTGACTCCTGTCGAGCACCTAACACGTGCTTGTTAGCACGAATTCTTTTCATTCAATGCATTTCTTCCTAGTTTTTAGATGTGTACCATCCTATCCCATTAAGATTTTCTTTATGACGTCATTTATAAATAAGATTATTTTACAATGAAAACATAAATTCGAATTTGATTGGTATGAGATGATAATAAAAATTTAATGCTTATTATCACCCTTTTCTTGGCCCTAGGAACGGAGTGCAACAAAGAAAGAACTCTTGGCAAGATGGCGTGCTTGGGACCAACTGTCCAATCCCTCCAGGAAAGAACTACACCTACCATTTCCAAGTGAAGGATCAAATTGGAAGCTACTTCTACTACCCGAGCACTGCCATGCACCGCGCTGCCGGCGGCTTTGGCGGCCTTCGCATCAACAGCCGGTTGCTCATCCCTGTCCCGTACGCCGACCCTGAGGATGATTATACGGTCATGATCGGTGACTGGTACACCAAGTCGCACACCCAACTCAAGAGCTTCTTGGACAGTGGCCGAGCACTCGGCCGACCTGACGGGGTCCTCATCAACGGGAAATCGAACAAGAGCCGAGGAAAAGACGAGCCCCTCTTCACGATGAAACCCAGCAAGACCTACAAGTATCGGATATGCAACATCGGCCTCAAGAACTCGCTCAACTTCAGGATTCAAGACCACCCGATGAAGCTCGTCGAGATGGAAGGATCTCACACGGTCCAGAACAACTACGAGTCGCTCGATGTCCATGTCGGGCAGTGCTTCAGCGTCTTGGTTACGGCCGACAAAAAGCCTAAGGACTACTTGATGGTCACTTCGACCCGCTTCACCAAGACCGTGCTCACCACCACCGCCGTCGTCAGCTATACGAATGGCAAGGGACAGGCTTCACCTGAGATCCCAAAAGCACCAGTCGGATGGGCATGGTCGCTCAATCAGTTCAGATCCTTCCGATGGAACCTGACCGCCAGCGCTGCCAGGCCCAACCCTCAGGGATCCTACCACTACGGCCACATCAACATCACTCGCACCATCAAGCTCGTCAACTCGGCCTCTAAGGTCAACGACAAGCTCCGCTACGCCATCAACGGCGTCTCCCACGAGGAGCCCAAGACCCCGCTCAAGCTCGCGGAGTCCTACAATGTGGTCGACAAGGTCTTCAAGTACAATGCGATCCAGGACGACCCGCCCGCCACCGTCAGCGACAAGGTCACAGTGGAGCCTAACGTGGCCAACATCACGTTCCGCACATTTGTTGAGATCATTCTGGAGAATCACGAGAACTCCATCCAGTCGTGGCACCTCGATGGCTACTCCTTCTTCGCGGTCGCGTAAGTTGACCACAGATCTTCCTATTTTTCCTAACATGTCTCGATTGAACGTTGTTTTCCCGCCGACATCTAACCGTGCGAAATCCAATGTGTTCTCGTCAGGATCGAGCCCGGGAGGTGGACGCCGGACAAGAGGAAGAACTACAACCTCCTTGATGCGGTGAGCAGGCACACGGTCCCGGTGTTCCCCAAGTCATGGGCGGCGATCATGCTGACGTTCGACAACGCCGGGATCTGGAACCTGAGGTCGGAGCAGCTCGAACGACGGTACTTGGGACAGCAAATGTACCTCAGCGTCCTGTCGCCGGAGCGTTCCCTGAGGGACGAGTACAACATTCCCGACAACGCATTGCTCTGCGGGATCGTCAAGGACATGCCCAAGCCTCCACCTTACTCCATATAGAGAGAGAGAGCTCTGTGAGTTTTTGTTTTGCTTTTTGGGTTTTTCTTTTCTAATTATAATGGCGATGGGAAAGAGACGAGGAGTGACTAGGAGGATTGAGAGAAGGGAGGGAATTCTTTATTGGGAAAGAGATGGTGGGAGAAATCAATTTTGTTCTAATACAATTATCTAAGCAAAAAAGATCATAAGTTCGGTGCAAGAGGTTTTTCAGATGCGTACGTTGATCTTTCTGGTAATCTCATTCCGGAAATCGTTTGGTTATTCTTGCCATCGACTTCATAATAAATTATTGCCACTCTATTAGTGTTTTTTTTTTCCACCCCTGATGTTTCGCGAATTATGTTCAAAAGATGGGCATGATTTCGCGTTACTGAACTTTAGAGTTCAATGATGTCCCTCTGCTTTTAATATTGGGAAAACTATTTCCGGCCAAAAAAGAATATAGGAAAAGATATAAAAAAATCATCCTCGATTTTTAATCCAAAATCGCTTTGCATCATCTGCTTGCAAAAATACATATTGCATCCGATAATTGAATTTTATTATTAATTCGTGTTAGCAGCAAGAGATCACAAAAAGTATTATACTTATCTTCTGTAAATATGAAACAAAGTAATCATAGTTTAGGTATATGAGTGATTCTTGACATGTTACATTGTTAATTACCTATAAAAAAAGATGTAAATTAGTTCAAAATTGAAGTACTTTTACGTGAGTGTAACGCAAAAAGGGCCTTATATGTGTATACTTTGGCTCATTCTAGAAGAACGAGTATTTATTTTGTAAGTTCATTATGTGCAAATGATGAAATTTTTATTGAAGTCACATGCATACATGTATTCTCATATAAAAGTATGAGCATTTTACAAATAGAGTTTTTTTTTTTTTTTGATCCGTTACTAATAGAGTCATATACAATGATTTAATTCACTATTATCTTATTCTACAATGATTAAATAATTTGATGAATAGACCTTTGCCTAGAATGCTATCAATTTGTATACATTTTTTTTTCCTAATGAAACATAGGCTTGAATCAAGCTAGACAAAATCAAATGTTAAGACATCCATCAGAGGGGTGAGGACACAACCTCGCTACAAGCTCGCATTCGTCCCGGGAGAGGCAGTGGAAACAAGCAAACCTCCCCCTCTCCCCCTCTCCCCTCTCCAGCAACAACATATATATATGAATACTAATATCATCTTACCATCGATCAGGTGGGACCCAAGCAATAATTTCTCTCCATATTTTTCTAACTCGTGATATACTAATGTATTGTCGCATCATTGCATTAACTTTTGGCGCATGGCAATGTAACTTGGATTCCATCTGATTCATAAAAGTGAATCATTTAAAAAAACATTCTCAAAAGTGACCCATTCTATCGCTTAAAAAAATTACTAAATGAATTTTTTTTTAATTATTGACGATAATCCATATCTAAATATTTTTGTGAATGATGAAATTATTTTTCATTCCGTTCATGTTTTCAAATGATCATTTTTCAAAAAATATTATTCAAATCTTAATTTTTTCCCGAAAAGAAATTGATTGCACGTAATAAATAAATGAAGATTTAATTGCAAAAAGAAAATAAAGGACCACATAAGCAGCAGGGAGCAAAAGTACACTTAAACCGGTCGATAAAATCCTTTACAGAAACAGAGAGACAGAACGTCGCCGTTTCGACTGGGCCTCCGAGAACTTATTTCCATCCGATTCGCTCAAGGATATCCCACTTTTCTTGATCTCTCTTGAAACCCGTTTGCTCGCCCTCGCTCTCCTAAAGTTTCCAGCGTCCAAAAGGCGAAAGCTTGCGAAGGAATCGGGCACAAACCACTCGTTCCCAGGTTCTTAACTGTGATTCCGCCTACGTCGGTTCATGGGTCGATCGAATTACGCATGAACGATGGATGTGGAATGGACTGCGGACGTGTTGTATGAAGCTCCGAGCGGAGCTGCTGTATTATATGAACGCCGTGGCTAGTGCTCGAGTGCCGTGTGTGATGTTGTTCAAGTGGGTTTTAGTTCTCTGCACTGCTCGATTGCGAAACGCGGCAGCTCGTGGAGCTTCTGAATTTTGCCGAGCAATGTCGGAGAAATTAGGAGCACGATCGCTTTTAGTGGATGTCGGACTGATTTTATTTGAATATGGGCGGTACTAGTCTGGATTGACAATCTGGAGAAGCTTACAGTTCTAAGTAGAGTTTAGTGCCATTGTCATTTTGTGCATTGGATATCGGGTTGTCTCGGTTTGTTCTTGCTTTTCAGTTCGCAACTAGTTATTTTTTATGCTAAACTTCTAGTTCTGATTGCTTTTCAAGTGAGAAGTCATCCTACCCTCTTCACAATGCTTTTTTTTTTTTAAACCTCATAGATGGCCATATTTGTCCAAATTCATCACTTTGGCACTCGGATCATGCTTTTCATAGCTAACAAATGTCTTGTGGTGCAAGTTCTTAGATATTAGACCAAAATGCCTCCCTGGCTTAGCCTCTTTCTCAAAGTTGTTCCCCTTGAAGTTGCAGAAGTCTGCCCTATACCTCACCCTCACCCTGTTTCACTCTCCTGCAGCTGCAGATAAAAGAATTGCACAATAAGCATGCCCTTAAAGCCAAAATGGTGGGCTTTTGCGAACGTGTGTGTGAAACTGAAATTGAGTCACATGAGGAGGGCTCCATTGGCTAAAAAGCAACTAAAGTCTTGGAATGTTTAATTATCAAACCAATAAGGTTTAATTTTCAAGGGTATAAATGAAACTTAAGAGGGCGGTGGATATTCACATTTTTCTGGAAATTGGTTTGGGCTTATTTTTAGAGTGGGTCTTATGTTTCAAAATTATCATCAAGGGCAGAGTTTCCTCCTTGGAAGTCGAAACAAGTTGTCCATCCTCATGAAGATACTCATTATGGCCATGTCAGAAACTTTCTTATCTTCTATATGTGTTGATTTTATCTTTTGAAGCCTAAACCGTGTGAGAAGTTGGCACTTTTGATCATTTCAAATAATTTCTAGGGGCAATTTTTTTTTTAAGATTATCATCCTCAGGTAGAAGTCATTTTTTCAAACTTTATTTGCTTTCCACTGATGTTTCCCCTATCAATTCCTTTGAAAGGTGAGCAGAATGAAATCAAAGAGGAATCTTGATAATTTTGTAGTTGGAACTGTGCCAACTGTCATTTATGTTCCAGACTTTGTCACTGATAGTGAAGAAACGCAGCTGCTAGATAAAGTATGATTCAATACATGGTTGTTCTATCCTACCGTTCTCATGTCTAATTGTGATTTCATCTGTAATGCTGAGTATCGCGTACCTGTGCAGGTATACAACTCTCCAGTATCAAAGTGGAAATCTTTGAAGAACAGGAGGCTGCAGAATTGGGGTTTGTATATCTACCATATCTGTGCATGTGCATATCTGCGCATGTGGTTTTTTCATACAAATAAAGATGTTCAGTGAATCCTTACGGTGATCATAACTTCATTTATGATGGTTCCTGACAGGTGGCATCGTCCATGAAAAAGGTCTTCTTCCCCAAGAATGTAAGTTGAGATCAATTGAATGATGTCTTTGATACCCAGCCCATTCAGAATTCAACTATTGTAATGCAAGGTTTTGAATTTCTTTTTTTTTTTTTTTTTTTTTTTTTTTTTTTGGGTGACAAGCATAGATATTGGGTTTGTTTGCTCATAGCTCACCTTAAAAACTGCCACCATTTTCATTAGAAGAAGAATATTCTGACACTTATTTTTATGGCCATATCATGCTTTCTCCTCATAAGTGTTCTAATGATGGAATTTTTGTTCTTGCTGCATTTGAGTATGTTTTGAGCTTCAGAGAGTAGATCCATACTTGCTAAAACTGTTTACAAATGTCTGCAAGTATGGATTTAAATTTTGTAAGGAAATTACATTGGTCCTTCTCATAGTTGGCATAAAAAATAAAAAAAAAAAACAACTAGCAAATAATACTAGAGGTAAATTAAAGAGATATAGTTGATTTTGAAATTTCTAAAGTGTTTTGGTGAGAGCAGCAGCTTCAGCATTGTGGTTGGTGGACTGGTGGTCATCATGCAATTATTTTGGGACATCAATAGGAAAAGAGAAAAAAAACTGAATAGTTGAAAATCTCAAATCAAATGCAGGGAAACTGCTGGTAAAGGAGGGTTGTTGCTTTGCTTGGCCCTAGTTGATTGTTAGTTGCTGCTCTACACAGGCTGTATCGTTGCTTTGTTCACCATTGTGACTAAGCAGTTTCCCTCTCCTCCCTCCCTCCCTCCCTCCCTCCCTTCCTTCTCTCTCTCTGTCTCTCTCTCGCAGTGCCTCCGTGGTTGAAGAAGGTTACTGAAAAAGTATCTGAAGAATCAGGGTTGTTTCCTTCAACAATAAATCATGTCCTCATTAATGAATACCTTCCCGACCAAGGCATAATGGTATGTACTGAATTTTATGTTTTTTTTTTCTTTCAATGATTTAGAATCAATGTGTCGCTTAGAAGATACTGAAATGTTCTATTGAAAGAGCTTCGATACTTTCTACTTTCTGTACTGGGATCCATGACACTGCATAATGTTAGAGTGGGCTATTTGTCTGTTTTATGTGTTAGTGACTTTCAGCTGCAAATTGCATTTTACTTATTATTGCCATTTGTTTGTATTACACAGCCACACCAAGATGGGCCTGCTTATTATCCAGTTGCAGCAATCTTGTCTCTTGGATCAGCTGTGGTAATGGACTTTGTTCCTCATCCCAGTTTGAGGACGTCCTCTGATACATCTGATGGTAGTTGTGAGGATAACGAGCTTAATGGGGCTTCTGACTTGGGGACTGACAAATGGTTGAATAACCATCGTCCCTTTTCTGTTGTGTTGATGCCTCGCAGTTTGTTGATATTTAAAGATGATGCATACTCCAGTGAGTGCCTGATTGATACAATTCTTATTGTGTGTTTAATTTTCTCATCTTGCTTCCTTGCTGAAAAATCTGACAATGTATACCCGCACTGCAGGTTATCTACACGGCATAAGAGATAGTTCGACACATCAGTATGACGGGGTAAGATTATTAGCTAGGGTGTGTCACTTGACCACAGATATGGGATTTAGTAGTGGATATTACTTTATATCTGTTAAGAAAATGTCCAAAGTACCATCTTGCAGCTGTCCTGATTCGGCAGTAAAATGGTATATGCCAGTTTAGTCTTATGATTTCCTTTTTCCATGTCCAGGCCGTGAATGAATGTGAAGCTGTCGGGCCTCAGCCGCCATCAGTTTCGGAAGAAGGAGATGAAGCTGTGAGCAGTGGCAATGGCAATGGCAAATGTATTCATAGGACCGGCACTAGAATATCATTGACATGTCGACTAGTGTTGAAAGTTCACCATAAGCTGTTCAAGTTTTAGATGTCCTCGCTCCACATGAACTCTCTCTCTCCCTCTCTCCAAACTTAAAAGTACGTTTTTTCATAGCTCAGAAGGCTCTGTTTAAATGAAAAATTTTGACATTGTAGCGACGGTCATTGACAAACAGAGAGAAAAAATTCTTGAATCACGGATGTGTTTCCGGTGCAGTGGCCTTCTGGTCGGATGAGCTTCTGCATCTATGGAAGGAATGCTAACTATGCATAGATTGGGCCTTTCAAAGTCAAACTACTGGTGACATTCAACAGAAGAAAAACCTCAGTTATTTATTTATTTATTATTATTTTTTTTTTCTGGTTTTCTAGTTCATCTTCCTTAAACTGCCCAAGAGTCATTACTGTGAAACGGCTTCCACCTCGTCCCTGATTGAGATGCTTAAAATTAGTAAATTACACAAAATCCTACACATTTTTCTCGACGGACATTAATACCTAATTGTTTGTTGTCTCATCAATAATCTTAAGCTTGTACCATTTACCCAATAAAACCTTTCGTTAGACTTTATGGTAATCGTTAAAAGTCTAACATGATAATATTTCTAGATAATATCAAACTAACGAATTTGAGACGGTAACGAACACACATATAGTCACTGTCGGATTTTTAATGATCATGCGAGCTGCCACGCCGGATTTCAAACGGCCAGATGGATAGAAGAAAGCATTTTTCGATCATCGATGCAAATTCGGAATATCCATGAGTCGAAAAAAAAAGTTTAGAATAATGGTGTTCATGAAAAAAGGTTTTGAGATTTTTTGTGGGATTTTTTTGGGGAAAGGATGGAGCTAAAAATTGCCGACTTCCTTCGGGATCTGGAGGTCCCTGTCATCAAGGTTGGAACTTTACAAATTGCGAAGAAGAACCTGCGACGCGCATCCCAACTTATCCGAAGCATTCAGTGGCTGAGCGAGCCGGCCGGCGACGCCTATCCTAGAGCGCGCACAATGCGAGGCCTGTGGGCGGCGAGCTGGCGGTCGCTGGGAAGGAAGACCCTCCACTCGTCGACGCCTTCTTCGTCTTCGCTGTCTTCGAATTTGAAGCTGCTCGGTCCGAACCTCCCCGACGTTTGGATGGTGCCCGGCCCCAGCTCCAGCGCCTTCCGTTCCCAGTCTTCAGGTATCGTCCTTTCCGCGACCGGCCCGCCACCCTTTTTGCCACCTGTGGCGATGAGCCTGGACTTGCTCTCGGGCGTGTGAAACGCGTGTTACTCGAGTCTGTTGGGGTCGCTTCGAGGGTTGACGTGAGTGTCCTCTGCACGTTGCCTCTGCTTTTCCGTTGTCGGTGACTTGTTCTCCATGTTTCGTTCGGCAGCATGCTGATTGCCTTGAAGCGGTTTTTGGGTTCGGGTGTTTTGGCTTTCGACGTCGTAGTTTTGATCGTGAGGTGTAGCTGTCGTCGTCGTCGTCGTGTTTCGGATTCATTAGCGATCCTATGAAGTAGAATGGTGAATCCAGTGTCGACTGTAAGTTGTTGAATCCTGCGAAAAAAATGACGGGTTTTTCTTTTTGGTACTAGAAAAAGGTTGGGTTCTTCTTGAGTGAAGCTGAGACACAACTTTCCTCGGTAACTTTTGTGACTTCTGCATATAAAACTTGTTGGGGATAAAATTAATCTGTGCATATGTAGGAAAAGCAGAAGGGAAAGCAGGCGTAGGACTACTTTCGAAAATCATCTTTTTACTTTGCTTTCGTGTGCATTGGACATACGAAGGACCACAAAAATGCTTCCTTGGATCTGATGGACTTTTTCGTAACTGGAGTCACTCTCCAAAAGCACTAAAGATTTCAGTGAGATGGTTGGGGATGGTTTCTATAGAACTCTTTTGAGAATTAGGAATTCCATGCAATTCAAGTTGTAAGGTTGATTATTCTACCTGTGGACTTTTGGTAGCTTGTTTTCTTGTAGCTCTATATACGGTGTTTGAGCAGGACTACTTGCTTCTTTGCTTGCTTCATTTACCTTGTGCATAGCACACTAACCTGTTTTGTGATTTTTACTTGAAGCAGCCAATGGGCAAACTGCTAATGTAATAAACGGGAAGTCTATTGCAAGAGCTATTAGAGCAGGAATAGCCAATGAAATTTGCAGAATGAAGGAAACCATTGTAAAATCCCCAGGATTGGCTATTGTGTTGGTTGGCGGAAGAAGGGATTCACAAACTTTTATTCGTGTCAAGTTAAAAGCTTGTGAAGAAGTTGGGATAACGACCTATGTAGAGGAGTTACCTGAAGAATGTACAGAAGAAGAAGTTCTGCGTGTTGTTTCCAGATTAAATAATAACCCATCAGTTAATGGTATTATTGTGCAACTCCCTTTGCCACAAGTAATTTCTACAGCTAGACTTATGCTTCATTCCCATTTCTCTTTTGAATCTCTTGGGTAATCTGTATCAAACAAGTCTGCTTAATTCATTGTTGCCAATGGAACATTTGCTATGTTCCGACACATTCCATAGAGTAATTCAATAGTGTAACCTGTACATAATTTGTTTCCAATACTATACTTATTAATTTTCTGGTGCAGACAATGATGCAATTACTAGAGCTCCTCATCTACTAGAAAAATTTCAATGAGATATTACCATTCTTTTAACACATCTTGTGAGGAAATATTTACAATTATGCCACCTAATGTGATGTTTGCTCAGCATGTGGATGAGGAGAGAATCATCAATTTTGTGAGCCCAGAGAAAGACGTGGATGGCTTCCATCCCCTCAATATGGGAAACCTTGCCATGAAAGGAAGGGAGCCACTTTTTATTCCTTGTGCTCCTAAGAGTTGTATTGAGTTGTTGTTGAGATCTGGTGTGGAGATCATGGGAAAGAGAGCTGTGGTAGTCGGGAGAAGCAAGATCGTCGGGTTACCCACTTCTTTGCTATTGCAGGTAAGCATGCCTTTTTGGTGTTTCTCTGGTTGTTTGAGGTGCTCTCCATATCATGCTCTTCTAATATATTCCTCTGGTAGAGGCACCATGCAACAGTCAGCACAGTACATTCTTTCACCAAAAATCCAGAACAGATTACAAGAGAAGCCGACATTGTGATTGCTGATGTGGGGATACCCAATTTAATCCGTGGCAGTTGGCTAAAACTGGGAGCTGTTGTAGTGGATATGGGGACCAATCAAGTTCAGGTAGGAATACTGAAAGTTCAGCACCAACGGCATTCTCAAACTGTGTGGCCTCACTTGAATGCAAATTTGGATTGTAATGTGCGCTGACCTTTATAAGTAAGATATAGGTTATAGGATGCTGTGGCTTCTATCTTTCATGTTGAAAAGATTGGAAAAGCAGTGCAGGACTCTTTTTAAAGGGAAAATTAAAAAAATTACACTAAGCTTTCTCTTGGTTGGCACTTACAACCTCTACACTACACTTTGTGTCATAAGGTGTCATCAGCCAGCTTAGACTTTTTACCTTGAAGTTTAACACCATTCCAGAAAGTACGGTAACTGGAGGGTGCAAAGATTAGCTCTTTTGAAACCTTAAGATATGTCGTGTGAGGTCTTGAAATTTGAAGGTGCAAGGTGTAGGATTTGAAGTTAGAGGCTGCCAAGGTATAACTATGGAAAATTTGAGGGTGGTTTTTGTCTTTTTGCCTTTTTATTGTTTCTGGGGGTCTTGTACCTGTGATCTACTAAATGCATGTATGCAGATATGCTGCACTACGCTCAGGGAAGAGGTGTTTGAGGGGGAAGGCTTAAAAGTAAAGTGGGTCTTTCAGAAAAGAAATGATGAGTGAACAATCAAGGATTGACAAAGGGCAAAGCCTTAGAAGACGTAAAGTCTGCTTGCTGGATTTCCATATGAAAGCTTTGATTCATGGTCACTAAAATTAGCAAATAGATTTAGAACTGTAAGGTCCTCACTCTGACGGAGGGGAGCTTCAAATCACAGTTAGGGTTGATGTATAAATGCTCATTAATGTCGATAATCTTGTGTAAGTAGCTGCTGTGGTATAAGTGGTCACTTAGCAGGTAGTTTCCTGAGAACTAATGATTGTTCCTCAGTCCCACTCGAAAGAACTAGCTTGCTCTGCTCTGTTTCCATTTTGAGCAATTTACTGTCGTAGAATTAAGAGTTTGTAATGTCCAGGATCCTGGCATTGATCAAGGTTTCCACATCACGGGAGACGTTTGCTATGAAGAAGCAATCAAAGTTGTGTCAGCCATTACTCCTGTGCCAGGGGCGTGGGACCAGTGACAATTGCTATGCTTCTGTCTAATACTCTCGACTCTGCTAAGCGTGCATTCGGATTCATATGAAAGCTGAGGTTGGTCCCCCAGTATAGCTTTTGTAAAGGCAAAGGTGTTTCATTTTTCCTTGCCAATCTCTATTGTCAATGACAATCTTTGCAAAATCTCTCCTGTAGTTCAATATTTCACTAATCAGAGTCTGGTTTTTCGAATCACTTAATTCCACACTTTCTTATAATGGTAATATAAAGGAAAGAGACGAGTATGCCATATGTAAAATGAGTTTGCTTCATCCATAAGTTGACTCTCTAAACCGCTCAAAATGAATGATGCTACTTATACGGATACCAGTTCACAAATTGGTGTACCTAGTGATGTGGCATACTTCTAGCGGATCTTGAAGGTGACATGCGCATGTTTAGAGGCCCATCTGTCACGTTGCTCTCTTTATGCTGGAATTCGCAATCTGTTATATTGATTAGTATGACAATTTTGGTAAGCTATGCTTTGTATACTTTGCAATATCGGTTTTTTTCTTTTTAACTTTTCTTTACTTTCTAAGAACTTCCTTTCCATCGGGGAAAATGAACCTGCAATGAAAATAGCATTATATAATTATTTCCGTTGGTGTGGGAAGTTTGGGGACTTTGATTGGTAAGAAAAAGGTACATCGAGAGACTTTGTAGATGACTATACCAAACACGGTCTCCAGATTTCGTGCTCTTTGCTATTGAATGCCTCCTCTCGATTTCTCTTGTGGGGATGAATATTATGGATGCGCGTGATAAAATTTATGTTTCGATTTATCTATTTTTTTGTTTTAGAAGAGGTTTGGAACATAAATTCGTTCGGTAAGAAAGATTTGATTTTATTTTCAAACATATTTCATTTTAAATTGATTTGGAAGAAATTAGAAGTTAGAAATGTAGCTTCTTAGTTTAAAATAGAAATAAAAATTATTTCATTTTCTCCATCCTTCTTTGTTCATAGACGTTGACTCCTTCTCCTCACTTCTTACCCTTTTGCTTTTCTTCCTTCTCCTCACTTCAACCAAAAACCCTAGAGTCGTTGACTCCGAAGCTGTCTATCCTTGCCGTCAACTCCGAATCCATCCTTCTTGCCACTGTGGACTCTAACACCGTCGTTGTCCTCTTGCTGGTCAGATTGTCGCTCATTTCACCGTCGCCATCCTCAGACCATCCAATTTGCTCCGGTCATCCCGTCAAACCCATCTCCTCCGTCTGCATCCCTTTTCTGCTCTCGATTCCGAAACTCCAGTCGCCGTCGCCCATCTCCTTTGTTATTCAATCCGCTCGCATTTGCGTTCGTTCGCGTTCTTCTCTAGAACTTCCCACCGCGATTCCTCACAAAGTTCGATCGATCCATCCCTTCTTGCCTCTCTTCTCATGTTTTGACTTTCGTTTCGCAGATTCGATTTCAATTTCCCTGTTGCTTGTTGAAGAGGGATGGGGGATTTTATGTTCTTGGTGTTTTGTCTTACATTTGTCCCTCTTCCAGAATAGTTGCTGGTGGATTTCGCCTCTTTCTTGGTTGTTCTGCGCTTGTGCTTTGCAAACGAACGGTTGATGTTTGTGCGGCGAGTTCGTACATGGATTTCGTTTGGGCTGCTCTGTTTCTCGGTGGGGTGGGGTGGTTTTGGATGTGAATCCAAGGCTCATGTTGGGGTCGATCGAGATTTTGGCTGATGGAAAATGGGTACGTGAATGTGAGAGCGTATGTGAATGGTTGGTGTTTGTGTGGCAAGTTCTTATGTAGATTTTGTCCGGGCTGCTCTGTTTCTCAGTGGGGGTGGGGAATAGAGAGAATTTTTACAACAGGAAAAGAGAAAGGAATGATGGGGGTGGGGTAGGTTGGTTTGGATGTGAATCTAAGGCTCGTGTCGGGGTTGATTGAGATTTCCGGTGATGGATAACGGGTACGCGAATGGTTGTTGTTTGTGCAGCGAGTTCGTACATGGATTTCGATTGTGCTGGTTTGTTTATGAGATTGCCATATGCTGGTATTCTCTTTATAATGTTGATACAAACCTTCTAGCTTATTATGCATGTGAGAGTAGTGGTGAATGTGAAATCAAGATATGGAGCAATTTTTGCAATGATGATTGTCATTCAAGTAGGTTCTAATTGCAGGAGAGACTTTATCTTCATCTAGACCTAGTTTTTGCATCTATGTTGAAAAGAATAAATGAAGGAATCACTAAGGTTTTCTCCACTCAAGCTCATTCCTCATGTTCCTTAAGTCCTTTTATATCTCTTGACTTTCCTTTCCCATCATATAGTTGCATTTTGGAGTAAGTTTTAGAGATATCCAAAACACTAAGAAATGTTTCTCATCTCATCCTTAATGCTACCGGACCAAGGCTACTGGAATGCAGTTATTGTAATCCTCTTTATATTTGAGTGCGAATCAATTTGCTAAAGCAATCTCATCATGCAACACTCATTTTTTCAACATATCGATAATTGTTACCATGCATTTTGTGCAATAAAGCATTCACTGTTGTATCATCAATTTCATCCTTTAGCTTTATAAGAGAACAAAACTCATTTTGGCTTCTAAGAATCTTATGATGCTTTTTTATGAAGATAACTTGTTTTTGCTTTAGTAATACACACAGAATAATGGATTGCTGATTTTATATGCCTCTTGAAGATACGATTTCCACATATGTAACTGTTTTTCATGTTATTTGTTGTTCTTTAACTTCTAATTTCAGCTTACCCTTCATGTCTTCGAAAACAGATTTTACATCTGAACCACAAGCACCAATAAGAGCGAGGTAAAAGGATGGGGACAACATGATTTCTAGAAATAGAAATTTTATTCTGTTATTAAACGGATTTTTGTTTCAGAAATAGAAATTTTGAATTGTTATCAAACGGGTTTCTTTGCTCAGAAACTTGTCTGGGGAATAGAAATCGAGAAATCAATTTCTGGCTAGAAATCAATTTCAGTTTCAGAAATTTTGTCATGCGCACCCTATATATCCACTTCTCAACATCACAACAATGGTAAAGATCCTACAGATGGAGCTCAAATTGAGGCTGCATTTGGTTGGGCTTTGATATGGGCTTTAAAGCTCTAAATATCTTTAGGCAAATGTTGAAGGGCTAAGTGACTATTTATAATAAATTTATCCTCCATTAATTATTCATTAAATTGTATTAATACCACATAAAAAAAAAAACCACAAATTAGTAAGTGACAAATGAAAGGTTCACCTATCACTTGCATGTGTCATGCAATTTAGCAATGCAAGTCTCTTGATATGAGCCACAATTATTCTTATTGAGAATGCTAAGAGAGAGGAGGGAGAGCTTCAAAACTTACCATGCTCTTGAGAGTGTGTTATGCATTTGGTCTTGGTTACAACCAGGAAGTATTCGTAAGTGCGATTGTGATGGACCAATTTTCTCTCCCTTGAGCGTTGATATGTTCCTCTCTGTATAAACAATGAATCCTCGCCATATTTCCTAGAGATTGACGATCAAAAATTGCCTAAAGATGCACTATATATATTTTATTTCCTTCTTTCTCCCATCTATTCAAATCTCCAGCAAATTCTTGAGTAAATTTCAAATGTGCGTCTGCAAGTTGGAAAGCAAAATTTATTTCCTTTTCCTTTTTAAGTGCTGATAGAATATGTTCCTACCTTTTTGCCAATTTCCTTCCTAACGACATCACTTCCTTTTTAAGTGCTAATAGAATATGTTCCTATGTTTTTGCCAATTTCCTTCCTAATGACATCACTTCCTTTTTGAGTGCTGATAGAATATGTTCCTACCTTTTTGCCAATTTCCTTCCTAACGACATCACTTTCTTTTTGAGTGCTGATAGAATATGTTCCTACCTTTTTGCCAATTTCCTTCCTAATGACCTCACTTCCCAAAAGTTACAGAAAAAGTGTCAAAAAAGTTCTTAATCTTTTGCATTTATGCCAATTTAATCATATTTCCCTGAGATTGATGACCGAAAATTGCCTAAAGATGTGCTATTCCACACACACTTTCTTCCATCTATTCAAATCTCCAGCAAATTCTTGAGTAAATTTCGATTGTGCGTTTGCAAGTTGGAAAGCAAAATTTATTTCCTTTTCCTTTTTGGGTGTCGATAGAATATGTTCCTACCTTTTTGCCGATTTCCTTCCTAACAACCTCACTTCCCAAAAGCTACCGAAAAAGTGTCGAAACAGTTCTAAATTTTTTTTGCATTTGTGTCAATTTAGTCATATTTCCTCGAGATTGACGACTGAAAATTGCCTAAAGATACGCTATTTCAAACACACTTTCCATTCCATATATATTATATATATATATATATATATATTTATTTATTTATTTCCTTCTTTCTCCCATCTATTCAAATCTCTAGTAAATTCTTGAGTAAATTTTGATTGTGCGTCTACAAGTTGAAATGCAAAATTTATTTCCTTTTACTTTTTGGGTGTTGATAGAATATGTTGCTACCTTTTTGCCAATTTCCTTCCTAATGACCCCACTTCCCAAAAGTTGCAGAAAAAGTGTCAAAAAAAGTTCTAATTTTTTTGCATTTATGCCAATTTAATCATAAATCTCTTCATAGTACTAATTTAGTTTTGAACCTTTTCACTATAATTTTAGTTGGATTTTGCTGACGAGGCGTTGGTGGGTTGATGTGGCACGATTGGTGATGACATGAATAGTTTAATAATATTTTAATATCTTTTAGATTTATATTTTATTTTTCTTCTCCTCCTCCTTCTTCAAGTCGGTTGTCGAACCTTGACGACCAGCCAAAGACGGCACTTGGTGAGGCTCGAGCACTTGCTAGAGGTCGTGAGGGTTGCTTGCGCTGGGCGGTGAGGCTAGCTCAAGGCCGCCTAGGTTGCGAGGGTGGCCTCGCGCTGGGTTGGTGAGGCCCAACCTCATTAGATCCAGTGAGGTCAAGCCTTGCCTGGCCACTACCAAGGGCTCGAGCCTCGCCAGTGGCCGGTAAGGCTTGCCAAAGGCCATTGAGGTCAATCTCAACCTTGTTGGTTGTCAACATTGGCCAGTTGCCAAGGTCTGGCAATTAGTTGGAAGAAGGAGAATGAGAAGGAAAAAAAAAAAAAGAAAAAGAAAAGGAAAAGGAAAAAGAAGAAGAAGATAAAATAAAAAACAACAAACAAAAAAAAAAAAAAATTGAAAAAAATAATAAAATTATATTAAATAGTTGTCCACGTTAGTACCGATTGTGCTATGTCAGCCGACAATGCCTAGTTAGCAAAATCAGGCCGAAATTAGCTAGAAAGACTGAATTGGCACCAAATCAAAAGGTTTATAACTATATTTACACTAGTAAAAGGTTTAGAACTAAATTGATACTAATATAAAAAGTTTTGGACTTTTTGATGCTTTTCCTAAAAAATGGCCGGTCATTTTTCATGACATGTAATCTTCAGCTTGTCAAGCAAGGTGAGGCCGAGTCCACTAAAAGGATCAGGCTTGTGAGGTCCTAATGAGTTTTGAGGTCTCAGCTCAAGTTCATTTATCATGTCGGACCAACACGAATCTATTTTACAACTAGATCAATTCAAAATAAATTTATCCACGGATGTGTTTTTGTAATGCCTGAATGCAATGTAGAATCCAGATACATTATGCATATTAATATGTTTATTTAAGGATCGAGTTTGATATCTAATTTTCTTATTCGATAAATAATTAAATGGGATCGTTTGTATTTAGATGTTGATAAAAGCAAATAGCAAGTATTATTTGCATTTTATCAAAACTATTTTAAGTGCTTTGTTTTTGTGTAAAGCCCGAACCAAACGCAATCCTAATGAGGGAAGAGAAAGACGAGAATGTTGAAGAGGAATGCTACGCTAGAAATATCAAAGGAGGATGGCCCAAAAATATGTTCTCATTTTCCCGCTTTATTTTTCATTTTTTTTTAATTTCTTTTGAAGCAAATAGCACTTCAAACTATGCTTATTGTGATACAAAATATCCTAAAGTTATTTTTGTATCACCGTAAATCCTAAACTTGCCCACTACCACATAATATTCCAATTTTTCTTTTTTTTTTGGTCATGAAGAAACTTACACATCATTTATTTCAATTTCATTTAGGGTTAATAAATAAAAGAGTAAATTTAGAATTTTTAGAGTATGCATGACAAAATTTGTGTCTCCGGATGAGTTTTTGAGCAAATAAATGAATTTGATAACAACTCAAAATTTTTATTTCTGGAATAGAAAATCATTTAATAACAAAATAAAATTTCTATTTCTAGGGGGTGATAGGTGGCGGGCGGCTGGCGTTCAACAGCCGATGGTTGGCGCTTGGTGTTGGTGATTGGTAGCGGGCATTCGGTGGTTTACGACGGACGTCCGACGTCACATAGGCGGTGAGTGAGAAGTGGGCGGTAATGGGAGTAAATGATAAGAAGAGTTTTCATTTTTTCATTTTTGTTCCAAAATAAAAAAATAAAAAAATTTAGCTTATAATTTCTTTTTCAAATTTATTTTTTGGAATAGAAATATGTTTCAAAATTAGAAAAATGAAATTACATTATCAAATAGATTTTGTTTAAGACATTTTTCGAGGAATAGAAAAATAAACAAAATAGAGAAACATAAATTTTGTTATACTCGCCTTTAGTCATACTGGCACAAGTCACAAAGCCTTTGGTGCCAACCGTAACAATAGTAAAGTCACATCATCAATAATGCTCACGTGGGCCCTACAAAAAGATCAATCAACTCTTGATAAGTTTAGAATCCATATTCATTATTCAATTATACTCTACAACTCAATTTCATAGAAAAAAAAAACTATTAAAATTTAATCAACACATATATGATCCAACTCATTTTATATGAGCTACAGAATTGGTGAAGACCCATTTCCACACCACTATGTATGCACAAGTGACCAGCGTTGGGCTTGGTCGACCCCGAACCGCACGCACACTCTTCCCATTCTCTCTCTCACACACTCTCTCTCCCCCAGAACAGAAACTTGTGGAACCTCTGAAACCCCCGAAACATGTTACCTTCGCCGCCCCAACTGGACCCGAAGGAGACCAACTGGATCGTTCATGTCAACGAGAACCTCAACTGCATGCCCAAAGACGAGCAACAGTGCTGGAAGTCTCCGTCCATCTACAAGGTTCCCCCCTCCATCACTCGCCTCAACTGGGAGGCCTACCAGCCGCAGGTTGTCTCTTTCGGCCCCTATCACTATTACGAGGACCACCTCCGTCCAATGGAGGAGCACAAGCACCGCGCGCTCCTCCACTTCCTGAAGCGGTCCGGGAAGTCCCCCGAGTGCGTCTTCGAGTCTCTGAGGAAGGTGGCGCATGAGCTCGAGGACAGCTACGACAATCTGGACCAGAAGTGGAAGGAGGGAACGGGGGGCAAGTTCCTGGAGCTGATGATGAGGGACGGCTGCTTCATGCTCGAGATCATGGGGGCCACCACGACAGAGAAGGAAAAGAATGACTACGCGCCCAATGACCCAATCTTCAGCACCCACAGGCTGGCATACATAACGCCGTATATAAGACGGGACATGCTGCTGCTGGAGAATCAGCTGCCGATGCTAGTGCTGTATCAGCTGTTTGCCATCGCGAACGATGGCAAGGAGGTTAGTTTCTTTGATTTCCCTCTGTCATTAGAGAGATTATTGCACTGATTATCTTAGATAGACCTCACACGAAATCCATTAAATTTAATGTTTAAAATGTTTAGCATGCACAGGTCGAGATCAATTAACAATTTAATTATTAAATCTATCACCTCAATAAGAGACTCCTTTTTTTTTTCCTTTTATGTGGGTGGTGTCGACAGAACAACACTCGTATTCAATGCACTGACTTTACTCCAACAACGCAGGATAACGTCAACGAGCTCATCGGACAATTCTACTTCCTCCCTGAAAATAAAAAGTTCATGGGGTTGGGCAGACGCCTCCATGTCATGGACGTCTTCAGGGAAGGCCTGTTGATGGAACACAAGAAGGCCCAGCACGAAGGGAAAAATGTGGAGACCGAGACGATAATCCGGTCAGCCACTGAGCTCATCGAGGCCGGGATCAAGTTCAAGAAAAGCAAGACCAAAAGCCTCAAGGACATCTCCTTTGCTGAAGGGGTCCTGAAGCTCCCAGTCATCAAGGTGGATGACACCACCGAGTCCATTTTCCTCAACATCATGACGTTCGAGCGCTTGCACATCGGAGCTGGGAACGAGGTCACATCCTACGTCACCTTCATGGACAAAATCATCAACGATAGGCAGGATGTCGCCCTGCTTCACACAGAAGGCATCATCCAGAATGATTTCGGAAGTGACAAGGCAGTCGCCACACTATTCAACTCTCTCTGCACGGAAGTGACGCTCCCATCCAACGGAAACCTCGACGACGTGCAACAGAACATCAGCGAGCACTGCAAGAAGCGCCGTAACAAGTGGAGGGCTAATCTCAAGCGCACCTACTTCAGGAGTCCTTGGACTATATTGTCTCTCACCGCCGCCATCTTCATCTTCGCTCTCACTATATTGCAGGCCGTGTATGCCGTGCTCAGATACTATGCATAATGATGTTTTTTTTTTTTTTTTCCTTTTTTCGTTGTTTCTTCTAATGCCTCATGCTCGATAATTATCTGTTGATTGGCTGTTGATTGTTGTCATCAATGATTTTCCTCCTGTTTTCAGTCGTGCTTATTTCCCTCTCTAAATGTTATGAACAATGGAAATTTGGCTGTTTATATATCATTACCAGATGATGATTCTCTTGTTTCAGTCTATTTCATTTTTGTCCAATTTGGATAGGTATTCAGAAGGACGATCACATTCTAGGCAAATGAAATCTTCCATTCCAACATTTTCTTTTTGATTAAATTTTGTTGAAGTTGTGGTCAATTTATCCAGAAAAGCCAAGACTACAAGTTTGCAGAACTATAGTACGTAGTTAAAGTCTGGTGTTTTCTGGCTTAGATGGTGGTAGTTAGAAGTGATGGCAAAAAACCTGTCCAACATGTAAAACGAAGCAAATTTCTTTGTTTGTGACAGAGATTCTTAGCAGAAGAGTCGATTAGGAAGAACTATAAAAAGGCTTCATGCTCGTTCATTCATGTTCATCCCAACTACAGCTCCATATATCCCTTGCACAAAACATTTTGATAATAAAACATGCTTCAAAGGCTCCTTCCTTTTTCCTTTGCTGAGTAAATCCCCACAAACATACACACTTCCACATTAACACTAAAAGCCAACAGTGGTGTCAGGGCCTCATTCGGTTGGCATTGAGCGTGAGTCCTATCCATCCCCTGCTAAAATCCCCACCATATATCCAACACCAAAACGATGGCCAACTCTATCTCACTATTATTCCTACTTTCGATGAAAATAACTGTATTTATTTACTAAAGCATTAAAATGATTACTTTCTTGATGGCACAAGATTTAAGCCACATTGTGGAGAAAGGATATACGGCTCCGTAGGAAGGTACAAGCTTCTGGAAGAGCAACCACAAAAAGTTGCAAGGGCTTTGTACGTCATCCAACAAGCACTCTTGGAAACAATATTTCCGCAAACCATTGGAGCAAAAACCGCAAAGACGTGTTCTAAGATAATGTGGAAGCCAAAGAATGTATGTAATTAAATTACGTGAGAGAACAAAATTACTAGAGAAACAAGACAATCAACAATAAGGAAAAATTTGCACTATTCAGACTGACCACCAACAGCCACTCCATAGGAAGGGTCAGCTGCAAATAATCAGGTAATTATCAATTGGAGAATTATAGAGCTACAATTGCTCATAACGCTCAAGTGTTTTCCTGTTTAAGATTATGCCCAAACCCATAGTATTTCGCCTCACGTAATTGCTCGATAAACAAATCATTGAAAACTCGAAACACTCGTGTCTTCACGAAGAAAATGCCTCAATTGGATGAAGGATTCTCTTCACAAGCTTCACCCGATGCTCACATCTCCTTTGTTCCCCCAACGAAAAGAGAACTCCACTTGAAGGCTTGAAGAAGTCAACGGCCCACACAGCCCACACAAACCCATATTTCTCTCCTCTTCTTACGAGCACCAACATGCGAGCTCCTTTTTATTTATTATTATTATTATTATTTTTGGCTGGAAGGAGTTCCAGTTAATGGACAGCTTGGATAAGATTACAACAACCAACTCTCCGCGTTCCAATCCAAATATGATATGTGAAGGCTTTTATTGGTTTTGGGCTTAAGGCCCGTCCGCCCAAGTTGGGCCCAAAAAGCTCAGCCCATGGGAATAGGGCCCGTGGAAGGAGAGAGGTATAAAAGGGAGGAGAGAGAGAGAAAAATATACTGTTGTTTTTAGAAAAGGAAAAGACGTACGTTCTCCACGCTCTCTCTCTCTCAAAAACAAAAGACAGTAAGCATACAGCTTGATCTTCCTCCCTTCAAGGCTTCATCGGATCGGATTGCTCAGTTTCTCTTCTTCCATCAACGTCGGTGTTTAATCTGTGGCTAAAAGGTACGCTCAAATCCGTGGTGTGCTTTAGGATCGGTGATGCGTGTTGTTTTCCCGGGCTTCGTCTTCTGCATTGATTTAGGGGTTCGATTCGGTGTCGAATCCAATTTTCGGGGATCCGTTATTTCCAACATTGGTATCAGAGCCATAGTTCACGTTTTTCCCGATCAATTCTGATGTTTTTGATTGATTTTTTGCGAAATCACTTCGGCCGTACGGAACCGGGCAAAAAATCCCGACACCCGAGCGCTTTTCGGCCATTTTTCCGAGTTTTCGTAAGTCAAAATAAAATTGTGATCACATGGGGAGAAAGGCGACGTCGAGACGAGTCCGGCGATGTGTCGACCGCCGCCGGGAGCCGCCGCACGCGCCCACACACGCGGCCGGAAGGTGCTGCGCGTGGGCGCGACGCGCCCGAAGCGTTGGCATTGGCGGCGCGTGCGGCGCACGCGCCGCGGGCGAACCGGCGCGTGCACGCCGCCGGGGCGGGCGGAACCGGCACGCGCCGGTCCGCGGGATCGACGCGTGCGGCGTCACGTGATGACGTCACCGTGACGTCATCCAACGGTCGGTAATCGTTCGGATGACATCACCGATGACGTTTCGCCGAACGGTCACCGGCCGGCGACCCGACCCGACCGGAGACCCGACTCGACTCGCTGACGAAGGCACGTGTGGATTACGTCTGCGTGACGTCATCCCCCGCACGTGCGCGGCACGTGCATCGGTCCGCGCGAGCGGTCCGGCCGGCCCGACCGGTCCGACCAGTCCGACGACCGACGACCGTTGACCGTTGACTTTGACCACGTTGACCGTTGACTGTTGACTTTGACCGTTGAAAAAAAAAAAAGAGGAAAAGAATGTGTTTCTTTTTCAATTAAGTCTATGTGGATTATAATATGATCCCTTATTTGTTCTGCATTTGTTGCAGGAACTATGCCTCCCCTAAGGTTGCACACACCTATTCGCGCGATTCGATGAACAAAGGGATAGGTCATTCGAGTTGATAGGCGAGGATCGATCATCGATGGGAGAGAGGTGACTTAATTGATCATGTCCTTGAAGTCAACGGGAAAATTTAACAGGTCATATGGAATGGTCGTCCAATGTCACAGTCAGAGATAGTGCGATTTTTCATAAACACTCTTCCACCTGAATGGCAAGATGTGTTGAATCGCATATGGGATGTCAACGGAGCTGCTTCCTATAAGAAAATAGTGATGGATTTTGTAAACGAGTATTACTGTATTGTTTCAAGGGAAAAGATTAAGAAATTGAACAAAAGAGGATCTTTCCCAGTTCGTGTGCTGACTTTGTGTTAGTTGTATTGGCTGTTATATATTAAGTGTATGTAATGATTACTACCTAATTGTGTTAATTGAAAGCATTACTGTTTTTTAATTGTATGTCAATTATCTGCTACTTTTACATTATTGCTGGTTCTTTGTGGGTAATTAGCTGTGGGTAGTTTTAGAAGTTTTTGTAGCTTCATAGAATTGATTTTGCATATGACAATCATATTAATGATAGTTTTAAGTTAGGATTTTGGAGGATGATTGGAAACATAGTGATTTTTTGATTTTGAAGCCTTACTTAAAATTATTCATTAATATGATGGGTCTATGTAAAATAGGGATGCATAAATGATAGGCATTAATAATTCATGCATATTTGTCTGATTTGTTCAGATCAATGGCTTTAGCCACAAAGAACATAGTTGCCGAGCTGAACAAAGGTGAAAAGCTCAATGGAGACAACTATGAAGTTTGGTAAATGAAAATCCAGTATGTGCTGGAAGAGCAAGAAGCACTTGAGGCTCTTGTCATGACCATGGTAGAACCCGAAGAGGGAACCACCGCACAAAGACAAAAGAAACAAAGAAGCTTTTTTTGCATGGAAAAGAATGAACTTTCTAGCTCGCATTACGTTGCTGAGCAGCATGGAAAATGACGTCATGCGAGAGTTTCGGCGTTTTGACAATGCCAAGGAAATGTAGGAGGCATTGGCAGCTAGATATGGTCATACTTCGGTGACTAGACTGAGGCAGCTCACTATCAGGTTTGACTCTTATAAGAAGCCTCATGGTCAGACCATGAAGCAACATCTTAGAAAGATGTCAAACATGATAACCGAGCTAAAAGATGCTGGCCATGTCCTCACGGATGAGCAACAAGTGCAAGCAGTGATTCGTTCATTCCTTGCCTCGAGTTGGGAGCATATGAAGGTGCACGACTCATAATGAAAACATCAAAACCTATGAGGATGCAATGCGTCATCTTGAGCTGGAAGAGGACCGCCTGTTGTTGGCGCTAAGCCGGATGCTTGAACTCTATTATCTGGTTCTAGCTCAAATGGAGCTTCGAGCTCCAAGCGCAAGCGCCCTAAATGGTTTGATAAGGGGAAAGGCAAGGAAGAAGCAGGTCCTTCAGGGAAGAAAACCAAATTTAACCAACATGGAAGAAGAAAGCATCCTCGCATGAAAAATGTTGCAAGGGTGAAATGCTACAACTGTGACAAGAGGGGTCATTATGCTCGCGACTGTCGTGAGCCAAAGAAGGTATGCACCCTTGTACTTTTCAGAACTTTGCTTATGTGTCAAGTTCTGTGTTCTTAACTGAATCTAATCCTTTGTGGACTGTGGATTTAGGAGCAACGGACCATGTAGCGAAGGATAGAGGATCCTTCGTGGAATTCCGACGAGTACCAACTGGAATTAAGTGGATCTATGTGGGAAACAACTCCAGAGCTGAAGTGAAAGGAATTGGCACATGCCAACTAAATATGCGTGGTGGACGCACTTTGTTTCTTCATGATGTGTTGTATGCTCCGGAGATTCGTCGGAATTTAGTGTCTGTATTAATGTTGGTTAAATTAGGTTTTAATATGAACTTTTGTAGTAGAGGTGTGAATTTGTTTTTGGAGACAAATTACTATGGTTGTGGTTATTTTCTGAATGGTTTTATTGTATTAGATATTGATTATGTTAATGCTAATGTTTGTTATTCCCTTCTCACGTCTCCTAATAAATATGACAATGATGTGAATGTGTGGCATGCTAGACTTGGTCACATTGGCCAACAGCGTATGAATAGACTAGCCAAAGAGGGCTTGTTGGGCAATATTGAAAAAGTCGATTTGTCCATATGTAAGCATTGCCTAGAAGGGAAAACGACAAGGAAACCATTTGGAAAAGGAAAGAGAGCTGAATTTCCTCTGCATTTAATCCATTCTGATGTCTGTGGTCCAATGAATGTGAAAGGAAGGCATGAGGCTGTTTATTTTATCACCTTTATTGATGATTATACTCGATTTGGATATGTCTATTTGATTTCTCATAAGTCTGAAGCAATAAGTTGTTTCAAAAGGTTTATGAACCTGGTAGAGAATCAATTAGATAAGAAAATAAAAGTATTGAGATCCGATCGAGGTCGAGAATATTTATCTGATGAGTTCAGAAAATTATGTGATGAAAAAGGAATAGAAAGACAGTTGTCTATTCCGTACACTCCTCAACAAAATGGTGTTGCGGAAAGAAGAAACAGAACCCTACCGGAAATGGTTAGGTCCATGATGGCGCATGCTAACTTGCCTATCACCTTTTGGAGTGATGCATTGTTAAGCGCTGTGTATATACTTAACTGGGTGCCTTCCAAATCAGTTGCTTCCACTCCATATGAGTTATGGACATGTAGAAAACCGGACTTGAGTTTTCTTAAGTCATGGGGTTGTGCTGCCTATACACATGAGTCCTCTCACAAGTTTGGGAAATTGGGTCCCGAGAGGAAAGAAGAGTATTTTCATAAGATACTCGGAACACTCGAAAGGGTATGTGTTCATTGGTGAGCAGAAAAGTGGGAGTGTAACTGAATTTGAATCACGAGATGTTACATTCTTAGAGGATGAGTTTCCTAAGAAGGGCGAAATAGGGAAGATCACTCCCTATTTGAGACCTTGGATCAAGACAATGATATTAGTGGAGTTCATCCAAGTGGGAGCATAATAGGGAATGATGTGCAAAGTGTACAATCTCCCATACGGCGAACAAGTCGCCAAAGTATTCCCCGTCGACGTTTTGACATTGAAGGGGAAACTTTTATGGTTGCTCCACAAGATGAGGATGAGCCAAGAAATATCAATGAGGCTCTTAATTGCCCTAGTAAAGAAAAATGGATTCATGCAATGGAAGAGGAAATTGAGTCAATGAAATCAAACCAAGTCGGGAACGGTTGATCTTCCAAAGGGACGCAGAGCTATTGGGAACAAGTGGGTTCTCAAAATAAAGCGAAAGGCTGATGGCTCAATTGAAAGGCATAAGGCTCACCTTGTGGCGAAGGGGTATAATCAACAGGAAGGAATTGATTATGAAGAGACGTTTTCTCCTGTAGTGAGATTTGCCTCGATTCGCATTATTCTGGCAATAGTTGCAAGTCTGGATCTTGAGTTACATCAAATGGATGTAAAAATTGCTTTCCTCAATGGAGAATTAGAGGAAGAAATATATATGGAACAACCTGTTGTTTTCATAGTGAAAGGCCAAGAAGAAAAAGTATGTCGACTTTTGAGGTCGAAAAAGTATATACGTTTTCATAATGCCATAGTGGCATATGATTTTAAAATGATTGATGATGATCATTGTGTATATATCAAAAGATCCAAGGATCAATTTGTGATTATATCATTATATGTTGATGATATACTGATTGTCGGAAGTAATATGGAGTTGGTTAATACTGTCAAGAGATGGTTGTCTTCTAACTTTGAGATGAAGGATATGGGTGAGGCTGCATACATTCTTGGAGTTAATATTTCGAGAGATCGTTCGAAGAGATCGTTGTCTCTTTCGAAAGAAACCTATATAAATAAGGTTCTTGAACGATTTCGTATGCAAGACTGTAAACCCATAGACACTCCTATTGCAAAAGGTGAAGGATTGAGCCATAGATTGTGTCCAGGGACTCCACAAGAGAAGGAACAAATGAAACATGTTCCTTATGCTAGTGCTGTTGGGAGCTTGATGTATGCTATCATGTGTACAAGACTCGACATATGCTTTGCAGTTGGAATGGTGAGTAGATACCAATCCAATCTAGGTCTAGCACATTGGAAAGCCGTCAAGAGAATACTGAGGTATCTGAAGGGAACTGCTGATTTCAAGTTGAATTACCAAGGAAAGGATCTGCGACTTGAAGGCTATTCAGATGCTGATTGGGGAGGAGATTTAGATGAAAGAAAATCTACCTCCGGATTTGCTTTCTTACTGAACAATGGTGCCATATCATGGAGCAGTAAGAAGCAAACGTGCATAGCCTTGTCCACGATGGAAGCTGAGTTCGTGGCGTTATCAGCAGCGGCACAAGAAGAAGTTTGGCTTAAGAGATTTTTGGATCATTTAGGTGTTATTGAGAAAGCTGCAAATCCATTGTTGGTTAACTGTGATAGCCAAGCAGTTATAGCGTACACTAAAGATCCAAAGTATCATGGCAAGACCAAACATATAGATACCAAGTATAACTTTGTAAAAGATATGGTTGCACGAAAGGATGTGAACTTGCAGTACATATCTACGCATAGAATGGTAGCAGATCCTATGACAAAGCCAATACCTAGAGATGTGTTTTGTGGTCATGTAAAATCTCTAGGATTGCGTAGAGTCGATGTACCTGAATTGTAATTTCCCGAGTTGTTCACATTTATGAAATTTTGTTTTTCATTGATTAATATTAATGCCTATGAATCTTTGTATGATCTTTATGCATCTTAATGCTTAGTGCATTATTTTAAGTTGAGAAGTATGTCGGACAGATATAATATTAGCCCACTCACACGGGTAATCGCCTCTGTTTACTGTGTGATAAATAGAGATGAGACTGTTTTTAAGCTTATTATCTAGGTGATAATCGAGAGCGCAAGCTTAAAATACGTATGTCGCCTTAACTGAGTGTTAAGATAAGGACATAATACTAAAGATGTCTGAAAGTAAAATAACTCACATATTTTACTTTATCTGTCTATGATGCTAGATGTGAGTTCTGATGAATTTTGTAAATGAGTAGATACGTGAACTCGAGTTAGACATTGGGTATGTCTGAACTATCATCTGTACGGTATTGAAAGGTATAGACATATGCTCCATGGGAAATGAGTTAATACCGTAATACGTATTTCATACTACGTATGCATAAGACGACCAATAAGAGTGGCAACAAGTTTGATCTCAACTTTTATGACGTGTGAGACTCTTGAGGAAAAGAGTTCCTCAATTTTTTGTCCCATTAGGACTCTTACTTATTCTCAAGATTTCTATTTAGTGTTTGTTATCTTAGGGTGTTGCCAATGGTCATGAGATGATTCGATCTAATGGGGCATTTCTAGAAAAGCAAGCTGGACTGAAATTGAGAGTTTGAAGGAAAGAGGAAGATCGATTTTGGAGAATCACATTGTAGTTTTTTGTATTCACTGGTCGACCAATTATAACTGTCTTTGTAATAATTATAATTGTGAATACAATATATATATATATCATGTTTAAAAGAGATCAAGGGAGATATAAATGTGATCGATCGATCTAGGGTACTGCATACTAAATCTACTCGGAGTGTGATGCCCATTATGAGCTGCTATATATTCCTAACAGATGTATAGTAACGAGCTCTCAAAGTATCTTTGGTCGCACGGATTATTCACCGTATGAATGTTGAAGAGAGGTAAAGAGAATCCTATTCGGCCCACCATGTGCGAGTGGGAGATGAAGGCTTTTATTGGTTTTGGGCTTAAGGCCCGTCCGCCCAAGTTGGGCCCAAAAAGCTTGGCCCATGGGAATAAGGCCCGTGGAAGGAGAGAGGTATAAAAGGGAGGAGAGAGAGAGAAAAATATACCGTTGTTTTTAGAAAAGGAAAAGACGTGCGTTCTCCACGCTCTCTCTCTCTCAAAAACAAAAGACAGTAAGGCCCTGTTTGGTAACCATCCAAACAGGGCCGATTCCCGATTCTTGTTCCCCCTGAATCGGTTTGGCCCGAGAATCACGTTTGGTAAATTTTTTTGTTCCGGGAACAAATTTGTTCCCAGAATCAGTTTTGGACAAGAATTTAGAATAAAAAAAAAATGTGATTCTTGATTCTGAATCAGAAAAAAGAATCACAAAAGTGGCTCTCTCTCTCCGCTCAACGTACGCTCCACTTTCACTTTTGTGCGCTCCACCACGTTCTCCGTGCGAACGAACCCTTTTTTCTTTCTCTTTTCTCGGTTCGTTCTTCTCTCGGTGGTTCGTTCTTCTTTGGTGGTTCGTTCTTCTCCGGTGGTTCGTTCTTCTCCTCGTTCTTCTCTCGGTTCGTTCTCTCCACAACAACGGCGACGGTGACCGGCCGCTTCTTCATTGTTGAAGCTGCTCGTTGAAGGTGAGTTCCCTTCACTCACGAGGTAGCGTCATTGCCGGTTGATCTAGGTGACGGTTTGCATATTCCTCACCGTCGTTCGTCGTCTGCAATGAGCTTGGCGGGGCGCGACCCCGAGCTCGAATCGGCGGCGCGACTCCACCGATTGTCGGCCGTGGCGTCGCGCCCGTCGATTCGAGCCGGGGGGTCGCGCGGCGCTCCTCGGCCGATCCGGCGAGGCGCGCCGCCGATTCGGGCCTGGGGTCGCTCGGCGAGCGACCCTCGGCCAGATCGGCGGGCGCCCGCCGATTCGGGCGGGGGTCGCTCGGCGAGCGACTCCTCGGGATCGGCGCTGCGCCGCCGACCCCCGGCCCGAATCGGCGGGCGCGGCGCCGACCGGCCACAGTGACCCCTTAGGCCCGAATCAGATTTTGGGGGGATTTCGTTTGCGAATAGTATATTTCAATGTCTTTCGGTGCCGATTTCTAGGATGATCTTCTTTGAACCCCTCCGGTCTGTGCGATGATTCGTGGAACTCCCTTGGCTGGTATGTTTTTGATGTTCTGTTCTTGATGTGCGATGATTCGTGGAACTCCCTTGGCTGTGTTGATGTTCTTGATGTGGAACTTCTTGATGTTTTGTTCTTGATGGGTTCGTGGAACTCCCTTGGCTGTCTTGATGTTCTGTTCTTGATGTGCGATGATTCGTGGAACTCCCTTGGCTGTGTTGATGTTTTGTTCTTGATGGGTTGATTCGTGGAACTCCCTTTGATGTTTTGTTCTTGATGTGGAACTCCCTTGGCTGTTTTGATGTTCTGTTCTTGATGTGCGATGATTCGTGGAACTCCCTTGGCTGTGTCTTGATGTTTGTTCTTGATGTGCGATGATTCGTGGAACTCCCTTGGCTGTGTTGATGTTCTGTTCTTGATGGGTTCTGTTCTTGATGTGCGATGATTCGTGGAACTCCCTTGGCTGTGTTGATGTTATGTTCTTGATGGGTTCTGTTCTTGATGTTCTGTTCTTGATGGGTTATGTTCTATAGTCTTGGAAATTAGCAGACCCGTGTGTGCAGCTTCTTAGGAATGTTCTTGTATTACGTTGAAGATCTCGTGTTTCCGTCGACGACGA
Source organism: Eucalyptus albens (assembly GCA_014182695.1). Taxonomy (NCBI): domain Eukaryota; kingdom Viridiplantae; phylum Streptophyta; class Magnoliopsida; order Myrtales; family Myrtaceae; genus Eucalyptus; species Eucalyptus albens. The sequence goes on along the minus strand of CM024655.1, from coordinate 25,117,495 downwards.
TTTCTTATGTGGACAAGTGCTCGTGTGAAACCCAGACCTTGATGAGCGAATAGGCCCTCAGAAAAACGGGGCTTTTCTCCCCTTCAATTCGTGTTTGGTTTTTCAGAAAATTCTGAGAGGCAATCAAATGGCAAATGCCAAAGGATTTTCTGGGCAACCAAATTGACCGCAGCATGTTTATGTTTTTTCTTTCGTGTATGTAATTTATCCAATTAGTCATTAATATCCATGTTGAGAGAATGCTGTTATGGTGTGGAGAGAGTGCTGTTATGGTCCAATATGTGAATGATATAGCTCCGAGCTCGCGATTTCTGCTTGGTTTTCTATTTGTTAATGCTGTGAATGGCATATAGAGTTGTTGAACTAGGAAAAAGAAACGAGGAGGAGAAAAATTGTACTAGTTCATATTGTACTGATAATTTCTCACCAAGTTCTTATTTGTTTGCATTTTTTTCTGAAGTTAACATGGTTATTTGGATTATCCGAAATTCTTTTCCCCGCTTGAAATTCTTTTCTTCTATTGGGATCTTTTACAGAAAAGGCTGCAAGAGTTTGAAGCCACTTTGAAGCCACGCTTACTACTTCTCCAAGAGATACCATAGCACTTGAAGTAAGTAATGAGTCTAATATCAGCTCTCCATTTGCGTTTAGCTCTCTATATTACATATTGACTCCTAAGTTTATACTTTCCATGATAGTTTTAAGTCTCATCTCAATTAACTTATATGATGCTCAATCAAGGTTAAATGGCATCCCGAAAGAGATGTTCAATGCAAAATGGACCGAGCCTTTAACCAACTTGTTTGTAAGTTTGTTGGTAGAGGAGGTACAAAAGGAAATCGCACAACTTCTACTTTTAACAAAGTTGGTAGAGGAGGTACAAAAGGGAAATCGCATAACTTGTACTTTTAACAAAGCAGGGTGGAACAACATACGAGCATAATTCACTAAACAATCAGGATACCAATATAACCTATTGTAGTTGAAGAATAAGGTGAATAAACTGAGAAGACAGTATGGCAGTTTTAAGAAGCTCATTTCACAATCTGGTTTTGGCTGGGATAATGTGAATAACAAAGTTGTTGTCGATGATCCAAGTGTTTGGGACTCTCACATCACGGTATGTTTTAAATTTCGATCATTTTGATATTACTATAGATGTAAGTTTTAGAAGATTTGATTATGTTATTGACATTTGTTATTATTGTGAAAATTGCAGGTCAATAATGGGTGGGCAAAATTCAAGAAGGATGGATTTCCTCAATATCCCCAACTGTGCATTGTATTTGGTGATACATATGCTACTGGAGATCATGCCACAGCAAATATCCAAGATTTGATGGTGTCAGATGAAGGTGATGGTGGTGGCAATGCAATCAGTGATCCAGAAGACTTAAGTGAACACCCCATTGATGATGACGTTTTTACATCCGACCATACTTCACCTCCCATTCATAACCAGCACAGGTTGGATAGGACTCCAAATGTCAAGAGGAGAAGAAATAGTAGCTCATATAGTATTGCAGACACGTGCAAAGCTATACAGGACATGCTCAAATCTAGGTCAAGTCAATCTGAGAGTGGATCTATTAGCTCACAAGTGACGCCACCACCTGTGACACCACCACCTGTAGATCCCTTCTCTATAGCAGTTGTGATTGATATCCTTATTAATATGAATAACTTGGACCAAGATCTTTACAGCAAGGCAGTGGAGCGAGCATGTAATAGTGCCATATGGAGAGAGGCATTCGTCAGAACACCAGCTGAAAGGAGACATGGGCTTCTTCAATTTCTTTAGTGGATGTTAAGATGTGTTTTGTGGATTGCATGTGGTTGCACTTGATTGTGTGTTTAATTATGGAAACCCTATGGTTGTATGGATAAGATGGATTGTTTGAAATTTTTATATTTGATTTGCTTTTACTTTAGAACTTACATTGTTGATTGTTATTGGATTATTTTCATCTCTCTTTATTAATGTTATTGTATTTGTGTGATAATATAGGTACCATGGAAGAAGGATCAAATAGTATGTCTAATGAGCATATAGAATCAGTTGACCAATTCTTGGATGACGAGAATCTTGATATATTGGTAGCATGGTCATGCATGGTTGCGATGGACATGTCCATGCATACGAGAGAACCTATTAGGGACAGCAGACTATCGGGACCGGAATGGATAAGAGAGATTATTTGTGGACATTCAGATAGAATATATGAAGCCTTCAGGATGGAGAGACATGTTTTTCTGAACCTATGTGATTTGATGAGGATAAGAGGTTGGTTGAAAGATAGTCGGTATGTTAGGATAGATGAACAAGTTGGGATATTCTTATCTTTGGTTGGTCATAATAACTCTACTAGAGATTTATGTGAGAGATTTCAACGTTCGGGACAAACAATCAGCAGGTATTTTAATTTAGTGTTGAAAGCAGTTTGAAACTTGCAAAAGAGATTATCAAACCACCATCCTTTGATATCGTTCCACCGAAAATTCTTATGAATCCTAGGCATGAACCCTATTTCAAGGTATAGTTTTCATATCAATTTTGCATCATCAAATATATGTAGTTGATAATTTTTCTTTTCATAAATTCACGTGATTTTTTTTTTCCGAAATAAATTCACAGGATTGCGTAGGTGCTATTGATGGCACCCATATAGATGCTACTGTCCCCATGTCTCAGCAAATCCCATTTAGAGGCAGAAAAGGAACTACCACTCAGAATGTGTTATGTATTTGTTCGTTTGACATGAAATTTACTTTCGTATATTCTGGGTGGGAAGGATCTCGCCAACGATTGTCGAGTGCTTTCGGCAGCACTTGAGACTCCCTGAATTGCAATTTCCTCGACCGCCACCAGGTATTTAATTTGTTTATAAGAAGAAATTTTGTTTCATCGTTGCATATCATAACTAATTTATATATATACATGATAGGCAAATACTACGTGGTAGATTCTGGCTATGCAGCACTCTCGGGATTTTTAACTCCATTAAAAAAAGAACGGTATCATCTGAACGATTATAGGGGGAATGGAAGACGGCCAAGGACAGCAAAAGAATTATTCAACTATAGACATTCTTCTTTAAGAAATGTCATTGAGAGGTCATTTGGGGCATTAAAGAATCGCTTCACCATTTTGAGACGCATGCCTCCATTTACAATTAAAAAGCAAGCACTTATTGTAATCGCATGTTGTGCTCTTCATAATTATATTCGTGACCAAGACAGGATGGACAAAAACTTTTCCCGATATGGAGATCCGGATTACCCATTTGGAGCTAGAGAAGAGGAGGTTGTGGATGATACATCAAATGAGCAAGCAATGGAGATAAACATACTTCGGAAAAGTATCGCAAATCAAATGGCAAGGGATTACAATATGCCAGAGATTCCATAACTTTATGTTTCCGACTTTTGTAATATTGTTATTAATTATTGACTTATCAAAGCCAATATTTCAAAGTTGAACAATTGACTAAGTTACTTCAGTATTCATTTATGGATAAGTTGTAGTGATGAGTTTTCATTAAAGTCTTCTTTTTGTTTCAAAGAGTCATGTTGGTTTGAAGACTTATTCTTTTAAACGTTGGGTGTTCGGTTTTGGAGAAGGGAATATATATATAGAGCGAGCGAGAGAGAGAGAGAAAGAAGAATCTTGGTTAAATTAAAATTAACATCCATCCATATTAAATTCAAAATGGATTAGATATTTAATCATAGAAATGTAAATATTTATTGAAAATAAGAAATCACCATGATAAAAAAAAAAATCTTATTTAAATATAAATAATATTGAAATTCTAATAAGAAAAAAATTAAAATAACAACAATTTTCGTTTTTATTTTTATTTATTTTTTATTTCTATATTTTATTTTAATTTCCTCCTATTCTAAAATATATATTTGCTATATATATAATACATATTTAATTTTTCTTTATAAATTTAGTATTTATATTTATTACATATTTTAGGTATATTAGTATATTTTATACTATGGTTTATTATTAACTATTTAATAAAAATTGATTAGTTAATATTTTTATTACTTAGTATAAATATAATTAATCAATGAGGGGTTTATGAGAATTCAATATCAAATTTATATTTATCTAAAAAGGAATTAAAAAAAGAATTGGAATAGAAATTTTATGCAGTTACCAAACGCATTTATGTTCTTTTTCTATTCTAGAATCAGAAATTTTGTACAGTACCAAACGCGTTCTTTTGCTCAAAATCAGTTCCCGGGAACAGAATAAAAAAGAATCAATTCTGATCAGAATCAGCTCCCCGGAACAGAATCGTTACCAAACGCGCCCTAAGCATACGGCTTGATCTTCCTCCCTTCAAGGCTTCATCGGATCGGATTGCTCAGTTTCTCTTCCTCCATCAACGTCGGTGTTTAATCTGTGGCTAAAAGGTATGCTCGAATCCGTGGTGTGCTTTAGGATCGGTGATGCGTGTTGTTTTCCCGGGCTTCGTCTTCCGCATTGATTTAGGGGTTCGATTCGGTGTCGAATCCAGTTTTTGGGGATCCGTTATTCCCAACAATATGTTTGCTGGGTTTTAATCCAACATGCATCTTTCAATCAAATCAGATTTCGTATACAGCTCAAACTCAAAATATAATTTAAGAACATATTAAAAGAAAAGTTTCAAGATGCGACAAACACACAAACAATTAGATTTCAGTCTCTTCAAAATATTAAAATAAACAATTATGAGACCCTCAAACAATAATATGGAAGATTAAAATGACGAGTAGATCAAATGGGGGCTTATGGAGATGATATCAGGGGAGTAGAAATTTTAGATGTGATGTTTATCAAGGAACAAAATCCTATTATCAGCCCTCTAGAAGAATTTAAGGATTTAAAAATCATGTTAGTGAGTGAATTAATTAGCTCAGGCGTATGAGAAAAGACTAATGCTTTATGATGAAGATTCCGTCGAGAGTGACTTTCAGTCTAAATAAATGCGAGGTCTCATAAATCTAAAAAGGGTTCAAGGAGCTTGTGGAAAAATAAAAGAGGAGAAGAAACTTCTTAAAAGGAAATAAAAATAAAAATCTAACCTGCAGTAGTTGCAATAAAATAAATCAATTAAAAAAAGATTGTTGGTTTCCTAAATAAATCTCAATATCCCTTGCGAAAAAGATAAGCCACATAGAAAAAAAATTGTTGATTGGAAACAGATTATCGAGATAATTATGTTGAAGAAAAAGAAAATACAGACAATATGTTCACTGCAAGCCAAGTGGCAAATGTTGAAAAAAATTATACAAGTTATATTGATATTGGTGTAGTAATAAGAGATGTGCGATAAACTACGTCCTACAATCTTGATCTACCATTTCCGGTGGGGGCAACAATGGTGCCCGGTGGAAAATCCCGACGAATCTCAACTTTCAGTTAGTGAAAGTACTCAGGTTTCCCAAAGGGTATATTTTGTATCATTAGGTCTTAATGCAACAATGTTGGGCGCATAAACACTAGAGGGTAAATGATATTTTAGAGTTTGTAGCCATGACAGCAACTTGAAAGGGAGAGAACTACAATGCCCTGGTGAGCTCTATTGCTTTTGAGGGACGATTTTCTTTACTGAGCAGAAATTAAGTAGATGAAGAATCCATAGCTATATAAAAATACGATAAGAGAATTTATTTAAGTTGTTCTCTAAGTACACCTATTAAGATCCTATATTGCTAGGATAGCCTTCTCCTCATTATATATATGTGGGTATAAACTGATGGCGCTTTCTCCATAATAGTGGTCGTCACTTAAGTAAAAATTAATTTTTTACAAGTTAACTAAGTCGAATATCGACTTTAATTTACTTTCCCCTAATAAATTTGTAATTTGAGTTCTTAGTTGAGATATTTAAGAGCAACTTTAGACAAACTTGTCGAGTGCTTTCAAAATGACATGAATCCTTTATCTAGTACAAGAAAATATTAGATGGTGTTGAATCCTCATGTGAATCATGCTCTACCCCGCTTATTGATCGCCATGTGCCTAGATGGTGGCTCACTTTTAGTCTCTTGTCTCTCTCTTATGTGCGGTGCATTTCTCTTCTTCTTCTTCCTTTCTTCCTTTTAGCGTCAATAGCGATGCCCATGGAGCCTCCACCACCAACCACCGCAGCCTCATGTTGGCTTTGTGTGATTGTGAATTTAATTTATTTTCTATTTCCCCTTGTGGAGTTAGGGGAGGGGTCATATAGAGTTTCTTCCTATTGAAGTTTGCTTGCTATGATTCTGAATTGATGAGAAAAATTTGACTTTCTTAAGCATTTTAAATGGTTGTGGAATTAAAAAGGGAGGTTTTAATGCGCATTTTGATTTCTTCATTGGATAGCGATTCCCTTCGTAGCAGCAGTCTAGGGGTGTCAAAAACCGTCCCGAAAACCGAACCGAACGAACGAACCGAAAAAATCGGTTTTTTCGGTTCGGTTCGGTTCGGTTTTCGGTTCTCATTAAAAACCAAAATTTTTATCGGTTCGGTTTTTTATCGGTTAACCGAACCAAACCGAACCGATAAACCGATAAAATTCTAAAACCTTATTTCGGTTCGGTTACTTCTTCCTCAACGATTCCCCTCTCTCTCCTCACCGAACACTTGCTTGCAGCCCTCCTGCCCGAACCATCGCCACCGCTACGACGAGCCCCTCACCAGCTTTGAGTCCACGATGGACTCATCTCCCAACAGCAGCTTATCTTCCACGCCCGAGCCTCCACCAAGACCCACCGCCTAGACCAGCCGAGAAGCATTACCGGCGCCCCGACCTCCACGTCCGACCACACCTGGTGCTCAGCGAGTCACGGCCGACAACCTCGGCCGTCGCCGGAACCCCCTTGCCCTCGTTGGCCTCTTCACGGTGGAAGCCAAACTTTGTCCAGAACACCCAAACAGAGACCCAATCTAAGGTTTCGACACACCCCTACCATCCGAAAACCACGCCTCAGCAACGCTTGCCTCCGTTTGCTCGGTCAAAGAAAGGTGCAACAACAGCCACAGACAAAACAACACAACGAGAACGAATATTCCCACACAAACTTTCAGATCCAGTTCGGGCATTATATCAAACAATTGGGGCGCGCTACTATAACGAGGGATTTTTGGGTCAACCGAAGCTCGACCCACACTGGGACTCTCGACACGTGACGAGGAAGACATCGGAAACAAAACACGGGGCGACGCCGGCCGGAGCTCGCGGGAGCCGGACGGCCAAGAGCTTCGGCCCGGTGCACCCAAAACAGCGCAAGAGCAGGGGCGAGCTTACCTATTCAGCTTACGCCTTACGCTCGTTGCCAAGAAGGTCGTCGTGTGGTTTGTCGACGAACAAAGTAACCAAAAAACCAAAAACCAAAAACCAAAAGTTAAAAACCGAAAACCGAATCGAACCAGACCAAACCGAACTGAAATTTCAGTTCGGTTCGTATTCGGTTCGGTTCTTATTCGGTTCAGTTTGGAAGTTATTTCTAACAGTTCGGTTTGGTTTGGTTTTTTTGAAAAACCGAACCGAACCGAACCGTTGACACCCCTAAGCAGCACCAATATTTAGTTTGACTTATAAAATTGACTTTGCAATACTAGTTTGACTTTGATTTAAGTTTTAATTTATCTTTTTGCTAGAATCATTTTTTTCTCCATATGAAACCAATAAAAGTTCTTGAATTTGACATAAGATGATTATAACTTTGTCTTGTTCATCATCTAAAAATTGATTGATGAGAAATTATATGATTGCCATATCTTATCGGAAAATCACTCTTTGTGAAATATATATATTTTCATTACATCATATGTATTTTTGAAAGAAGGGCCTTGAGTACTAAAAAGGAGACCTCGAGTAAGAAATTTAGATTATTTAAAAGGTAAAAGTTATATATCTAATGTCATGTCAAATATGGGAAGTCCTTGCCAAAACCACATTACATGTACTCAAATATGTGGATGGCAAGCAATGCAATTTGATTCCCACGTTATTCATGGGACATTTCCTAAACTTTTTATCTTCACTGGGGCATAAGGAAGTGACACATCCTCACTTGGGCACCACCACACACTCTTCCCATTTCTCTTTCTCTCTCTCTAAATTCACCACTTGTCACATCTTTCAGCTTGATTGGTTTATGGAAAGTTGATCCACAAAATAATATATTAATTCAATTGTTCATGGAATTAGCCATTTTCCGGTTAAGTCAACATATTGTATAAGATTTTTGTGTTTACTATTTATTAATTATAGCAATCACAACAAATTCAAGAATTCTTTGATTAGAGCTTCTTATAAAATAAATGTAGAAACTCATCATATCTTCCAATTAAATCAATACGGAATCGTAAGAAAATTATACAAGGAGCGATAGAGAATATAAAATATTTATGTCATTTTAATCGATACTTACACTATAGGAAAAGCTAGCTAGAAAAAATTCCACCAACCAATCCAATAATTACAAAGTGACAATGGCTAACAAGTTTGAGCGTTTTCAATACTTAAAAAGAAGAATTTTTATTGTTTTCGTCCTTTTATATTTTTTATTTTGTGGCATAAAATCAATAAATAAAAATTGAACCCTTCTCTTTATATGATCAACACTAGCATCGCTTGTACGGCCTTAGTGACAGCCTTCTAGAGGAGTCAAATCTCTCGATTGATCAATCTTGGATCTTTACATAAGTGCCACCGCCCCAAAGAAATTAGATAAAGTAACGTAGCAACCTTTCTCTTCGGCTGAACTCCTGCAGCATGACTCCTGTAGGTATTCAGTGCAAGAATTCCAGTCCGCCTCATCCAATTTGGGTCGGATCTCGTGCATGGGCTGAAACTTGAGATATATTTCAAGAGAACTCTTGATTGGAGCTCATAAATGTGCGCAATCAATTATGTTTAAATGGTCTGAAGCTAAAAAAAAATGAAAAATAAAATCCACATTAATATTTAGTTTAACTAAAAACTTGACTCTACCTCTATGATTTGACTTTGATTTGAATTCAAATATATCTTTTGCTTAAACTAGTTTTTCTCCATTTGAAATCTGTGGACATTTTTGAATTTCACACAACATGGTTACAACTCCTCTTGTGCGCCATCTAAATTTAATTTATGAAAAGTTATATGATTCTCATGAGCTAACCATGCATAAATATTACTAGAACGTAACTCATTATGAAGTTTTTTTCCCTACAAGTAATGTAAATACGGAAGAAGGGCGTTGAGTACCTAAAACAAGACATCAAACAAGAAATTTGGCATATCCCAAACATACGAGGTAAAAATTATTACCAAATAAACCAAAAAGTACTATTATAAATTTAATGTCACGTCAAATATCAACTATACCAAGTTCACACCTCAATTAGCATTATATGTACTCTCAAACGATCCTTCTAATTTAGGCAGACACTTGTGAAATTCATCAAATTCAAAGGCTTATCACAAGATGTCATGCTTTGTGTGCATACAATTCATTTCCTATGGCTTCCATGGGACATGCTTAAACACGTTTCTCTTTACCTTGTGCAAAAAAAGTGATTTATACAGGGGATTGTCAAGTGGGTAAATCCGGTTGAAATTTATTTGACCCAAATTGATCAATTTAATATGTTTTGACCCATTTCTTTGCAATACTAATAGAACGACTCACATGAGACCCACATTCGACTTGACCTAAGATCTATTTTAGCAACTTTTTTCTCCTTAAATTGTTGTTTGTGTGTATTTTGTGAGCTCGTGTCATGCCCCGAACCTCGATCGTGTGCATATCTCTTGGTGGTCGATCAAATTACGACATTCTCAGGACGCATTGCTAACCCAATCAATTCATGTACATGCAGAAGCGGAAATAAACAATCTCTAGACAATAATCAAATATGACATAGAAAAACAGGACAACCAATTTTCATAAAACTTATTTTATAAGCAAACTGGGTTTATATACACAAGAGTTTAAACCAAAAAGGAGCTACTGAGCTATCTAAACTCTAGGCTCTACAGCCATGGGCTCGAGTCCACCACGACATCATCAGGAGTGTCGAAATCCATGGGATGCCCTACTTCCCACTCCCTAGTGCCAACGGGAGGCCCGTTGAAACCTTGCAGGGGACCCTTCCGATCCCCTTGAGGAAAGCCAATGAACCACGTTATGAATTAGTGAGGTATCAACTGGGGTAAGCCTTCATCGACCTAGACCGTGGACTCAACTAACTCTCGGGTCAATGTGGTGCCGGGGATAGGGAAAAATGTGTGCTCAAAATCCATCACTTGCGGGACCCCATTTCGTACTTTTCGTACCTCTATCTAAGGACTTGAAAATTGTAAACCACAATAGGGTAAGACAATGTCTCAGCAAGTTTACACCCTAAACCCCGATTAGGAAGATAATTTACCTAGAGGCAACCTAATCACACATCATATAAAACTTACCTCACCTCAGCACCTCATTGCACATTTGTACAGCTCATATACATATGCATATAGCAAACATATTTAACAACTACAACACTGCACATCAATCATCAAATATTCACAAGGGTCCCGATTATAAGGCCAAATGTTATGACACGTCCTATTCCATGCCACATAATTATGTTTCATAATCAGGCACGACTATCTCAATCATTCACACGTGTCCCAATTCTTATGACCCATCGGCCATGTCCAACTCAACAGTTGGCAATCCTCCGGCATAACTGGGCGTCGTTTTGCCCCATCAAGCACGACAACGTCTGCCTCTATATGGCATTCTAGAAGGAGCATCAATCTAGCTTCTACCGCAATCCGGCATCCGTTGATATGGGGTATTCCATATGGGAGCATCGCCCACTCGACTTTCATCGGGTGACAGGTTTTCATAGTGATCACATGCACATCAATCTTGGCCAAAGACATCGTGCTTTGCACTCAAATGCTTCAATTTCAAATAATGTACTTGGCCTATTTTTCTTCATATTAAAAACACATAGTAAAATAATTGTGCATGGACACACAGTTAGATTGAACCATAAAATGTGGTGTCTTCTCCTTTAAAAATTTCACGATTTTATATAATACTTAAAACCCTTTTGGCGTCAAAAACTGATACTTAGTATTTTTCTAATTAAATACCAAAACTCCATGTTTTTGAAATAATAATTCAAAAATCATCACTCACCATCCAATTGCATAAATTAGCAATCAATTGCACAAACCAACAATACCACGATGATTAGCATAAAATTCTGACAACCAACTATCCGGTATAATTTTGCAAATTAATAAATAATTAAATAAATTTGCATTTAAATAAATTAATTACAAAATAATTAAATTAAACCACTAAATTAAATTATCATAAGCTAACCTAACCACCTAGGTGCACTAATTAAATTAATCTCCTAAGCTAACTAATTAATCTAACCATTCTAACTAATTTAATCTAATTGGCTAGCTAAATCATCTAACTAACTAATTTGCCTAACCAAGCCAATTATGACTAACCTAGTTACATAAACTAACACACACTAATCCCTCATTAGGCTAACTAACCCCTCACTAAGCGTAATTAGCCTCATAATTAGGGATTAGAACGTAAACTCACCAGTTTAACGAGGTGATGAGTTCACGGTGATAACGACGCAAAGGCGAGCAAGACTCGAGCCTATGGCGACACCAAAGGAGGCTTGGAAGGGCCTAAAAAGGACCCGGCAAGCCTAGCTCTAAGCTGGAACTTCGGTTCGGCTCAAGGGGCTGGTCACGGGCTTGGCTCGACCAACGGCGCGGGGAATGGTGGAGATGGTCAGGTGGTGACGAGCTGGCGGCTGGAGCGAAGTTGGGACGGTTGAGGTAGTTGGCGAAGGGGCTGGTCGACGATCGAGTAGGGCTTGGCAAACGGCGGTGCATGGGCGGTCGGGCTCAGGCGCGGGGATGGCACGTAGTCTGGCTCATCCAGCAGCCATTTTCCCCTTATAATCTTCTCAAACAAGCCAAGTTTGATTTCCAAATGTTTCAGCCACCACAGCCCTACGAATTTCACCCATTCCCCTCAAGCTCTTCACAAAAATCAATTCAATTTCACACCAAATAACCTCCATTTAATGGCAACACATGCCATGGTAGCAGCCCACACAAATTTCTTGCATTCCCTTCACCAATTAGCTCACTTTGGAGGCCAAAAATCCACTCAATTTTGCCCCTCGGAATTTCTTGAATTTAAATTGCGCAATTTTGAATTTTCGCCGAAAGTTCAGGCTCGTTGAAAATTCTTCAAAAGATAAGTCAACGTTCCAAAAATAAATGTGACACATTGGAACTTTTGATTTTGAAATCATATTCAATTTCGTGGTTAATTTCAATTGGACACGATTTTAAGGTGACCTAATCTACTTGATAGCTTTTAGGAATTTTTTAGTGCGTTTGACTTGTGGTCGATTATTTTTGATCCACATTATGCATCTCCGACTCATCGTTGACTCTCAGTTGTCATAAAAATTTCAAGGTTTTAATTACGAGCACTAGGTACAGAATCGAAAAAAAAAATCGGTTTAGTGCCGTTCAACATGAATTTGAATTACTAATAATTTAATCACGGCTTCTGTCGAATCGACCTATCTCTGGTTTCTAATCGATTTTAACGATATCATATTAACCCTTGCCGATTAGCACGGTTGAGCAATCGATTTCTTATTGAATTCTCAAGTCTGTCTCATTTATATCCCTTAATGGCTTTACTTGATAGATTAGTTATTTCGTAAGTGATTAGTTCAAAGAAAAAGAACCATAGGCGCGTCGATGAAAATCCTATTTCATATAATTGGTATAAGGTCGAAAATCATGATGTCACAGCTCGAACTTTTGTACGGATTATTCAGGAAATCCAACCTATATTGAGGTTGTTTCTAATAGAAAATAAGAATAAACAACAACTTTTGTCCCGAGATTCGAAAAATTTTGTCCCGGAGATTCGAAGATTTTTTGCACTGGACCCGAACGAGACCAACTGGATCGCTCATGTCAACGAGAACCTCAAGTGCAGGCAGAACCCGTCTATCTACAGGGTCCCCGCCTCCACCACAGACCTCAACCCCAAGGCCCACCAGCCGCAGGTCGTCTCTTTCGGTCCCTGCCACCACGATGGCCCCCGCCTCCACCGAATGGAGAAACACAAGCAGCGCTAATGGGAGGTTTGCAGCCATAATGCAGATACCCCAACCCTGCACCACCAACAGAGAAAACTTAATGGAATGTGTTGTGTAAGCTCAACTCGTGGAAATGTGAACAAAGGTTTTTATCAATCTACTTTATGTACCTTGAGCTGCATCATTTGCGATTTGTAGCCTTTGGCTCCAGCTCAGAACATTAGGCTTGTGTGCTGCTGGAGAGTAGAGAAATAAGGAGCTTCAAAAACGTTATATCCACAGTGCTATTAATGAATATGAAACTTGACCAATTAATGCAAAAGCCTGAACTATCAAAGAACGTTGAGAAAAGAAATATATTTCGACGCATGTTGTGCTGTCACATATTGAGAGTCTAAGAGATACTTGATCTGGCAAGAATTTGCAAAAAGGAACATCAGACAAACTGGACTAATGTGGCGAACATTTCAATTGGGCATCAATTTGTGAATCAACACCATGTTTTCAAGTTCTTTGCAATGTCCGATAAATGAAGCTAGATTTCTACGATGAACGGCCATCAGGAGTCGCGCCTACGCATCAAGGTATCAGAGCAAATATTACCCTATATTTCTTTTTCATTCTATATTGAAACAATATCAATGTAGATTCTTATGAATTCATTAAGTGGCTTGATTTAGTACATAGAGTGTTCGTTTTTTTCTTTTTTTTTTGGGAACACGCAAGACGTGCACACATTTACTAGCTTACATGACATGTGGTAAAAGATTCATTAGATTACTCGGCCGATAGGTATAAAGTAATTTTGTCCTTTCAGTGCAAAGCAGCAGTTTCCTTTCTTCAATATTGTCTCTCACTGAGTTCATAGGCGGATATGGTACATGCAAAACTTTGAAATGCTATCGTATCATCAAAGAAAATCACGTCGTCCACAATTACAAAACCCAAAGGAAGGTTTTGGAGCACATCAAGCACTGTCTCGTGGGACCTTTTCACAGGTATTTATCCAAATCATAAGCAGCGATCTTGAATGGTGAAGCAGAACATAATCCCTTGATCCATCAGGTACCTTGCCTAAAAAGAGTCGAGCAGTCCTTCAGCTCCAACAGCATGCGGGTTCATGTTCAGCCTCTCGTTTGGAGTCATGGCCAAGCACGGCATTGCTGCCTCGACTAGTTTCCGAGCGGATGCCACGCTGAACCGCCCTTGTAGCCTCTGATCCATGATGCTCTCTATATACTCCTGTTCGATGAGAGGCGACACTGATTGGATGAGGTGAGTGCTGCTCTTCGGGCTTCTCATTATGGCCAGGTGGCTAGTGGTTAGGTGGTTGTGGTTGGCAAAGATTGTCAAAAGATGACTGGGTTTATAAAACAGATAGTATCACAATGAAAGAAATTCATTTTTCCTCTGCTTCATTATACAGGGGTTCACATGGATAACGGACTAAGGCTAGCTATCAACGTCTTGATGGCTGTACAGTTTGGAGCCCTGTAAAGAGGGGCCAAAGTGTCAATTGAACTCACCATTCACTCATTTATTCATAAAGCTATAAAAGCAACAATCCCAATACACAAAACTCTCAATTTAAAGTCACAACGGCAGACTTTGTTTGTAAGTTTTCAAATCTGTTCTGTTGGGTATAACGGATCCCCAAAAACCGGATTTGATACCGAATCGAACCACTAAATCAATGTGGAAGACGAAGCCCGGGAAAACACGTATCACCGATCGTAAAGCACACCACGGATTCGAGCGTACCTTGTTAGCCACAGATTAAGCACCGACGCCGTCAAGAGGAAGAAAATCTGGCCCCGTTCAATCCGATGACGCCTTGAAGGGAAAAAGGAAAGTGCCGTTTGCTTACTGTTTCCTTTTGGGAGAGAGAGAGCATGAGAAGAGAAAAGACGTACGTTGAATTGCAAAACGTTATCTTCTCTCTCTCTCTCCTCCCTTTATACCTTCCCCCTCCACGGGCCCTATTCCCGTGGACCGGGCCTTCTGGGCCCAGCTTGGGCGGACGGGCCTTAAGCCCTTTAATTAATAAAACCATCATCTCCCACTTGCACATGGTGGGCCGAACAGTATTCTCTTTACCTCTCTTCAACATTCATACTGGTGAATAATCCGTGCGACCAGCATACTTTGAGAGCTCGTTGCTATACATCTGTTAGGAATATATAGCAGCTCATAATGGGCGTCATACTCCGAGTAGATTTAGTATGCAGTACCCTAGATCGATCGATCACATTTATATCTCCCTTGATCTCTTTTAAACAATGATATATATATATATATATATATATATATATATATATTGTATTCACAATTATAATTATCACAAAGACAATCATAATTGGTCACCAGTGAATACAAAACCACAATGTGATTCTCCAAAATCGATCTTCCTCTTTCCTTCAAACTCTCAATTTCAGTCCAGCTTGCTTTTCTAGAAATGCCCCATTAGATCGAATCATCTCATGGCCATTGGCAACACCCTAAGATAGCAAACACTAAATAGAAATCTTGAGAATAAGCAAGAGTCCTGAGGGGACTAAAAAATTGAGGAACTCTTTTCCTCAAGAGTCTCACACGTCATAAAAGTTGAGATCAAACTTTTTGCCACTCTTATTGGTCGTCTCATGCATACATAGTATGAAATATGTATTACGGTATTAACTCCTTTCCCATGGAGCGTATGTCTACACCTTTCAATACCGTACAGATGATAGTTCAGACATACCCAATGTCTAACTTGAGTTCACGTATCTACTCATTCACAAAATTCATCAGAATTCACATCTGGCATCATAGACAGATAAAATAAAATATGTGGGTTATTTTACTTTCAGACATCTTTAGTATTATGTCCTCATCTTAACACTCAATTAAGGTGACATACGTATTTTAAGCTTGAGCTCTCGATTATCACCTAGATAATAAGCTTAAAAACAGTCTCATATCTATTTATCACATAGTAAACAGAGGCGATTACCCGTGTGAGTGGGCTAATCTTATATCTGTCCGACATACTTTTCAACTTAAAATAATACACTGAGCATTAAGATGCATAAAGATCATACAAAGA
The DNA here is from genome assembly GCA_014182695.1 of Eucalyptus albens. Classification (NCBI taxonomy): domain Eukaryota; kingdom Viridiplantae; phylum Streptophyta; class Magnoliopsida; order Myrtales; family Myrtaceae; genus Eucalyptus; species Eucalyptus albens. The sequence continues at coordinate 25,101,275 of CM024655.1, read as the reverse complement.
TTCATATGCATTAATCAATGAAAAACAAAATTTCATAAATGTGAACAACTCAGGGAAATTACAATTCAGTACATCAGACTCTACGCAATCCTAGAGATTTTACATGACCATAAAACACATCTCTAGGTATTGGCTTTGTCATAGGATCTGCTACCATTCTATGCATAGATATATATTGTAAGTTCACATCCTTTCGTGCAACCATATCTTTTACAAAGTTATACTTTGTATCTATATGTTTGGTCTTGCCATAATACTTTGGATCTTTGGTGTACGCTATAGCTGCTTGGCTATCACAGTTAACCAACAATAGATTTGCAGCTTTCTCAATAACACCTAAATGATCCAAAAATCTCTTAAGCCAAACTCCTTCTTGTACCGCTGCTGATAACGCCACGAACTCAGCTTCCATCGTGGACAAGGCTATGCACGTTTGCTTCTTACTGCTCCATGATATGGCGTCATTGTTCAGTAAGAAAGCAAATCCAGAGGTAGATTTCCTTTCATCTAAATCTCCTCCCCAATCAGCATCTGAATAGCCTTCAAGTCGCAGATCATTTCCTTGGTAATTCAACTTGAAATCAACAGTTTCCTTTAGATACCTTAGTATTCTTTTAACGGCTTTCCATTATACTGGACCTGGATTGGATTGGTATCTACTCACCATTCCAACTGCAAAACATATGCCAGGTCTTGTACACATCATAGCGTACTTCAAGCTTCCAATAGCACTAGCATAATGAACATGTTTCATTTGTTTCTTCTCTTGTGGAGTCCTTGGACACAGTCTATGGCTCAATCCTTCACCTTTTACAATAGGAGTGTCTATGGGTTTACAGTCTTGCATACGAAATTGTTCAAGAACCTTACTTATATAGGTTTCTTGCGAAAGAGACAACGATCTCTTCGAACGATCTCTCGAAATCTTAACTCCAAGAATGTATGCAACCTTACCCATATTCTTCATCTCAAAGTTAGAAGACAACCATCTCTTGACAGTATTAACCAATTCCATATTGCTTCCGGCAATCAATAGATCATCAACATATAATGATATGATCACTAATTGATCCTTGGATCTTTTGATATATACACAACGATCCTCATCAATCATTTTAAAATCATATGCCATTATGGCATTATGAAAATGTATATATCATTGTCTTGACGACTGCTTAAGGCCATATATCGACCCCAAAAGTCGACATATCTTTTCTTTTTGGCCTTTCACTATGAAACCAGCAGATTGTTCCATATTTTTCTTCCTCTAATTCTCCATTGAGGAAAGCAGTCTTTACATCCATCTGATGTAACTCAAGATCCAAACTTGCCATTATTGCCCGAATAATGCGAATCGAGGTAAATCTCACTACATGAGGAAATGTTTCTTCATAATCAATTCATTCCTGTTGATTATACCATTTCGCAACAAGGCGAGCCTTATGCCTTTCTATTGAGTCATCAGCATTTCGCTCTATTTTGAGAACCCACTTGTTCCCAATACCTTTGTGTCCTTTTGGAAGATCAACCAATTCCCAGACTTGGTTTGATTTCATTGACTCCATTTCCTCTTTCATTGCATGAATCCATTTTTCCTTATTAGGGCAATTAGAGCCTCATTAATATTTCTTGGCTCATCCTCATCTTGTGGAGCAACCATAAAAGTTTCCCTTTCAATGTCAAAACATCGATGGGGAATACTTTGGCGACTTGTTCACCGTATGGGAGATTGTACACTTAGCACATCATTCCCCATCATGCTCCCACTTGGATTAGGTAATGATGATGTCGTCACATCAGGTGGTTGCAATTGAGAATGAGTTGAATTCAATTCATCACATCTCATATTGCTCCCACTTGGACAAACTCCACTGACATCATTATCTTGATCCAAGGTTTCAAATAAGGAACAATCTTCCCCTATTTCGCCCTTCTTAGGAAACTCATCCTCTAAGAATGTGACATCTCGTGATTCATATTCAGTTATACTCCCACTTTCCTGCTCACCTATGAACATATATCCTTTTGAGTGTTCGCAGTATCTCATGAAAATACTCTTATTTTCTTTGGGACCCAATTTTCCAAACTTGTGAGAGGACTCATGAATATAGGCAGCACAACCCCATGGCTTAAGAAAACTTAAGTCCGGTTTTCTAACTGTCCATAACTCACATGAAGTGGAAATAACTGATTTGGAAGGCATCCGGTTAAGTATATTGGCAGCAGTTAACAACGCATCACTCAAAAAAGTGATAGGTAAGTTAGCATGCGCCATCTTGGACCTAACCATTCCAGTAGGATTCTGTTTATTCTCTCTGCAACACCATTTTGTTGAGGAGTATATGGAATAGATAATTGTCTTTCTATTCCTTTTTTATCACATGATTTTCTGAACTCATCAGATAAATATTCTCGACCTCGATCGGATCTTAATACCTTTATTTTCTTGTCTAATTGATTTTCTGCCAGGTTCATAAACCTTCTTAAACAACTTATGCTTCAGATTTATGAGAAATCAAATAGACATATCCGACTCGAGTATAATCATTTATAAAAGAAAGTGATGAAATAAACATACCCTTGCCTTCCTCTCACATTCATTGAACCACAGACGTCCAAATGGATTAAATGCAGAGGAAATTCAGCTCTTTTACCTTTTCCAAATGGTTTTCTTGTCATTTTCTCTACTAGGCAATGCTCACATATGGACAAATCAACTTTTTCAATATTGCCCAACAAGCCCTCTTTGGCTAGTCTATTCATATGTTGTTGGCCCATATGACCAAGTCTAGCATGCCACCTTATTCACATCATTATCATATAAGGTAGAAGACGTGAAACAAGGGAATAACATATTGACATCATCACAGTCAACATTTAGTACAATAAAACCATTCAGTAAGTGACCACAACCATAGTAGTTTGTATCTAAACACAAATCTACACATTTATTATGGAAGTTCATACCAAAACCAAGCTTAACCAACACTAAGACAGACACTAAATTTCGACGAATCTCCAGAGCATATAGAACATCAAGATGTGTCCACCATGCATGTTCAATTGGCAGGTGACAATCCCTTTAACTTCAGCTCTGGAGTTATTTCCAATATAGATCCATTTAGTTCCAGTTGGTATCGTCGGAATTCCACGAAGGATCCTCTATCCTTTGCTACATGGTCTGTCGCTCCTGAATCTACATTCCACTAAGGATTGGATTCAACTTATAATGCAGAACTTGACACATAAGCAAAGTTCTCAAATGTACAAGGGGTGTTGACCTTTTTCGGCTCACAACAGTTGCAAGTATAGTGACCTCTCTTGTCACAATTGTAACACCTCACTCTTGACATTTTCTTCGCTTGAGGACGTTTTCCTCTCTTGTGTTGGTTAACTCTTGATTTCTTGCAATAAGGACTTGATCATTTGCATTCCCACATATTGAACGAATCAATACGCTTGCGCTTAGAGCACAAAGCCATTTCTAAGCTAGAATCAGTATTAAAAATATCTATTTTCGGTTCAAATGCCGTTAGGCGGCCCTCTGCTAGTTCAAGGTGGCGCACGACACCCTCAAAATCTTCTATAATGTGGTCAAGAGCTTCTAGTGCTTCTTGCTTTTCCAGCACATATTGAATCTTCATATTCAATATTTCACAATTGTTACCGTTCATATCAGCAATCACATTCTTAGTTGCTGAAACCATCGATCTGAACACATCAGATATATATGCACGAATAATTAATGCCTATCATTTATGCATCCCTATTTGCATAGACCCATCATATTAATGAATAATTTCAAGTAAGGCTTTAGAATCAAAATGTCACTATGTTTCCAATCATCCTCCAAAATCCTAACTCAAAATTATTATTAATATAATTATCTTATACAAATAAATTCTATGAAGTTACAAAAACTTCTATTACTACCCTGACTAATTACCCGGCAACCAGCAATAGCGGAAAGCAAATAAAATCTTAACATCCAATAAAATAACAATGCTTTCACATGATACAACTAACATATCGGTTGCTACATCAACAACAATTAGGTAGTAAACATTATATAATTAATCAAAGAAATAAATAGGGAATGTCCTTTCTAATCTATCAGCCATAATATTTGAGAAATTTGAAGGCACATTTGCCAACTATGGAAAAACTTTTGGAGAGCTTTCATGTCGCCTCCAAGGCGCATTCACTCGGCACCATGTGGCGCTCAATCTAAGGGTTGAAGTTTTGGCCAACTCAATCCTATAGTGCTCTCTTACAAAAGCTTCCACCAGCCTCCTATAACCCGGGACCACGTTGACCTCCCATAGCCGATTCAACACTGCTTGCCATTCAGGTGGAAGAGTGTTTATCAAAGCCGACACCTTCTCAAAATCCGGCATAAGATAACCATTCCAGATGATTTCTTGTATCATCTCATTGACCCTGACCACATGTGATACTAAATCACCATCATGCCACCGATAATTAGCTAATTCTGACATCAGCCTTTTAAGTCTTGCATTTCCCTCGTTCGTTCTCGGGATTGCAGGTATCCTTGCATAACGCATCATAGTTCCTGCAACAAATGCAGAACAAAAAATGGATCACTTATAATCCATAATAAATATAAGGGAAAATACATAATTTTCCAAAATTCATGCAACAAATGCAGAATTAAAAATGGATTACTTATAACCCACATAGGCATGACTGAAAAAGAAACAAATTCCTTTTTTTTTTTTTTTTTTTCGGGTCAACGGTCGTCGGTCAACCGGTCAATGGTCAACGGGTCGGGTCAACGGGCGTGCGGGTCGGAGGACCGGTCGGGCCGGTCGGACGCACCAACCGCACGTGCCGCGCGCGTGCGCTGGGCGTCACGCGACGTCGGCCTGCACATGCCTCGCGCGTGAGCGAGCCGATGTCACGCGACGTTAGCCGCACGTGTGCGGCATGCGCTGGCTGATCGGGTTGGGTCAATCGCCGTCGGGTCGGGTCGCCGGCCGGTGACCGGCCGGCCAACCGTCGTCGGCGCTGACGTCATCAATGACGTCATCCCGACGGTTATCGACCGTTGGGTGACGTCACGATGACGTCAGCGGGTGACGTCAGCACGCGTCGGTTCGCCGACCGACGCGTGCCGGTTCGTCACCGGCGCGTGTGGCGCACGCGCTGGCCATAGCCAGTGCTTCTGGTGCGTCGCGCCCACGCGCAGCGGCACGGCCGCGCGTGTGGGCGCGTGCGGCATCGTACGGCGGCGTGCGACATGTCACCGGACTCGTCTCGACGTCGCCTTTCTCCCCATGTGTTCAGAAAATGATTTCGACTTACGAAAACTCAGAAAAATGGCCGAACAACGCTCGGGTGTCGGGATTTCTCGCCCCGATCCGTACGGCCAAAATTTTTTCGCAAAAAATCAATCATAAAACATCAAATTGATCGGGAAAACGTGAACTAGGGCTCTGATACCAATATTGGGTATAACGGATCTCCGAAAATCGGATTCGACACCGAATCGAACCCCTAAATCAATGCGGAAGACGAAGCCCGGGAAAACACGTATCACCGATCGTAAAGCACACCACGGATTCGAGCGTACCTTGTTAGCCACAGATTAAGCACCGACGCCGTCAAGAGGAAGAAAATCTGGCTCCGTTCAATCCGATGACGCCTTGAAGGGAAAAAGGAAAGTGCCGTTTGCTTCTTGTTTCCTTTTGGGAGAGAGAGAGCGTGAGAAGAGAAAAGACGTACGTTGAATTGCAAAACGTTGTCTTCTCTCTCTCTCCTCCCTTTTATACCTTCCCCCTCCACGGGCCCTATTCCCGTGGGCCGGGTCTTTTGGGCCCAGCTTGGGCAGACGGGCCTTAAGCCCTTTAATTAATAAAACCATCATGTTCGATCCAATAATCAACTTTACAATGAAGGTGGACATGATAACCTTTATAGACAAAGTATGGTTAACGAGCACTAGGAACGCTATCAACGTCAATTAAGGTCATCTCAAAAGACTCACTTCATCTCTTGCTATTTCCCATTCCTTCTCTTCTTCCTGAACTGATCTCTGCCGTCAAGCATTCTTTTAGTTCCAACAGAACACGGTCTATGTCTGGCCATTGGACTGCTATCGTTGGCACGCACGACATGGCTAATTCCACCGCTTTCCATGCAGAATTGATGCTGAATTGTCCATTTAACCTTGGATCGACAATGCTCTGGATGTTCCCTCTTTCTATGAGTGGAGTCTCCCAGTGAAGTATGTGCATGCTGCTGCCCTCTGGACTTCTTCTAATGGCTGGGTGGCCTGTGATTAACTCGAATAAAACTACACCAAAGCTGTACACATCGCTCTTCTTGCCCAAGTTTCCAGATGAATGAAACTTCAGATTCAAAAGGAATCATTGCTTTGATAAGTAAAATGATAGCTGGAATTGCCTTTCAAAAACGCACCTACATACGTGTATCCAACATAAACATGTACGAATAAAATGTATAGGCCTCTTGTGATGGTCTACATTAGTACAGTTATTCTGTTTCCTAAGTGGAATAGTATATGTATTCAGAGTTGTTGGTTCAAATTGCTTACTCCGGATCAAGATAACTAGGCATTCCTGCTGGGCGAGTTGAAATATGAGACTGAAGCTCTGTTACAAATGCCTTCGATAATCCAAAATCAGCAATCTTCGCTTGCATGTTTTTGTTTAGTAAAATATTGGGCGCCTTTAAATCTCTATGGACAATGGGGGGTTTGCAACCATTGTGCAGGTACTCCAACCCCGCACCACCAGCAAAAAAGGAAACTTCATGAAATGCATTGCGTTGCTCAACTCGTGGAAATGTGAACAAAGATTTCATCAATCTACTTTATGTACCTTGAGCTGCATGGATTGCGATTTGTAGTCTCTGGCTCCAACTCAAAACATTCGGGTTTTGTGCTTCTTGAAAGTAGAGGATTAAGGAAGTATTCCAATCATGAAAGATATAAAATCCTGTTTACCATCTTATTCATTCATTGAGAAAGTTTAATTTTTATTTCCAGTGTGCTCTTAATGACTACGTAACTTGACCGATTAATCCAAAGGCCTGAACTGTCAAAGAACAGAGTTGAGATAACATATAACTCAACAGACGTCGTTCTGTCATATAATGAGTCTAAGCAATGCTTAATCTGGTTAGAATTTGGAGAAGGAAATATCAGGCAAACCTGACAAATGTTGCTGAACATTTCCATTGAACATAAATTCATAAATCAGTGCCATGTTTTCATATTCTTCACAATATCTGATAAGTGAAACCAGAATTCTATGGTGAATGACCATCAGGAGCTGCACCTGCACCTGCACCTGCACCTGCACAATCCAAGGCCTGTGGGCGGCGAGCTGGCGGTCGCTGGGAAGGAAGACCCTCCACTCGTCAACATCTCCATCATCGCCTTCTTTGTCTTCGCTGGCTTCGAATTTGAAGCTGCTCGGCCCGAACCTCCCCGACGTTTGGATGGTGCCCGGCCCCAGCTCCAGCGTCTTCCGTTCCCAGTCTTCAGGTATCGTCCTTCCCGCGACTGGCCCGCCACCCTTTTCGCCACCTGTGGCGATGAGCCTGGACTTGCTCTCGGGCGTGTGAAACGCGTGTTACTCGAGTCTGTTGGGGTCGCTTCGAGGGTTGACGTGAGTGTCCTCTGCACGTTGCCTCTGCTTTTCCGTTGTCGGAGACTTGTTCTCCATGTTTCGTTCGGCAGCATGCTGATTGCCTAGAAGCGGTTTTTGGGTTCGGGTGTTTTGGCTTTCGATGTCGTAGTTTTGATCGTGAGGTGCAGCTGTCGTTGTCGTCATCGTGTTTCGGATTCATTAGCGATTCTATGAAGTATAATGGTGAATCCAGTGCCGACTGTAAGTTGTTGAATCCTGCAAAAAAAAATAAAAATGATGGGTTTATCTTCTTTGTATTAGAAAAAGGTTGGGTTCTTCTTGAGTGAAGTTGAGACACAACTTTCCTCGGTAATTTTTGTGACTTCTGCATATAAAACTTGTTGGGGATAAAATTAATCTGTGCATATGTAGGAAAAGCAGAAGCGAAAGCAGGCGTAGGACTACTTTCGAAAATCATCATTTTACTATGCTTTCGTGTGCATCAACATATGAAGGACTACAAAATGCTTCCTTGGATCTGATGGACTTTTTCATAACAAGAGTCACTCTCCAAAAGCACTAAAGATTTCAGTGAGATGATTGGGGATGGTTTCTATAGAACTCTTTTGAGAATTAGGAATTCCATGCAATCCAAGTTGTAAGGGTGATTATTCTACCTGTGGACTTTTGGTAGTGTGGAAATGGTGATCCATTTCCTAGAATTTCCTAGAGTTGCTAAACTTCTAGAATTCCCTAGATGAAGTTTCTGGAAGAAAGAGGAAGATGTCTAACATGTAAAAGAACGTCTCTAGAAGAACTACAATCTAAAATTTCCTAGAATAAGCCTAAGTGGACAACATTCCACATTATTCTAGAATGTTGTATTTAGTCCCTATAAATAGGAAGAGGGGGGAGTGTAGCAAAACAACAAATGTAAAAGAGTGAGAGGAGCATGAGAATATACTTCATATCATGAAACTCCTCCACCAGCACTTCCTTCAACTATTGTAAAATTATTTTCATAAACTAGTCAAATTATCCTTGTCCCGTGTCTATCCCTTATCCATTCTCTACAAACTATATCATATACTTGCACACAACATCACTAACCAAAAACTATATCTACTACCAAAACCATGCTTTCGCAGCGCACACATCCAAAATTTTTTAACAGGTAGCTTGTTGTCTTGTAGCTCTATATAAGGTGTTTGAGCAGGACTACTTGCTTCTTTGCCTGCTTCATTTACCTTGTGCATAGCACACTAACCTGTCTTATGATTTTTACTAGAAGCAGCCAATGGGCAAACTGCTAATGTGATAAACGGGAAGTCTATTGCAAGAGCTATTAGAGCAAGAATAGCCAGTGAAATTTGCAGAATGAAGGAAACCATTGTAAAATACCCGGGATTGGCTATTGTGTTGGTTGGCGGAAGAAGGGATTCACGAACTTTTATTCGTGTCAAGTTAAAAGCTTGTGAAGAAGTTGGGATAATGACCTATGTAGAGGAGTTACCTGAAGAATGGACAGAAAGTTCTGCGTGTTGTTTCCAGATTAAATAATAACCCATCAGTTAATGGTATTTGAAAGGAAATGCAGAACAATGGAGAAAAAGGTTCTGTATATTTTCTGTATTGTTGAATGTACAGGAAGTGTCGGTATTTGTAATACAAGAGAGGAGAAAAAGAAGAAAAAGAATATATGCACAATATTGTTTTCCTAAAATATTCTATGTCTATGATCTCCCTATCAATTGCAATCTTAATAGATAAAAAAAATTCTCCTTCCAACACTCCCTCTCAAGCTGGCGGCCTATAAATGTCAAAGGCGCCAAGCTTGTTCAACAAATATCTATGTTGTCTCCGGCATAATGGCTTAGTGAAAATGTCTCTGCCGGGCTGTTCTACGGTTCAATTCCTCGAGTTGTAACGATGCCTTGTTGAATTTTTCTCGAGTAAAATGACAATCAACCTCAATATGCTTTGTTCTCTCGTGGAAAACTGGATTCGCTGCCAATTTTAGCGCATCATCATTATCACAAAAACAATTCACTTGCTCCGTTGACTTGCACACCAAGATCTGAAAGCAGTCCTCGTATCCAAACTATCTCGCAAACAGTCTTTGCCATGGCTCGATATTCTGATTCTGCTGATGACAATGAAACTGTTGATTGTTTCTTTGTTTTCCATGAAATCAAAGATTTTCCTAGCTTGATGCAAAAGCCAGTGATGGATCTTCTTGTCATGGGACAAGTAGCATAATCTGTATCACAATATGCCGTCATCTTCATGTTGCAATCTCGAGATAGTAGAATTCCAAGTCCTGGGCATCCCTTCAAGTACTTTACAACCTTCAGCGCTGCATTCATATGTGATTGCTTCGGGTTGTGCATAAATTGACTAAGTATTTGCACAGCATAGCATATATCAAGCCTGGTCATGGTAAGATAGATTAATTTGCCAACAAGTCGTTGGTATCCAGATGGATCCTTGAGCAGTGAATCTTCATTTGGAGAGGAAGAACTTACATCATATTCATATGTTGTCAATTTGATATTCTGCTCAATAGGTACAGCAGCTGGTTTGCATCCCGATAATCCAGCATCTGATATGATTTCCAGGACAAATTTTCGCTGACTGAGACAAATTCCCTCATTGGATCGAGCTATTTCAATACCGAGAAAATATTTTGGAGGACCCAAGTCTTTGATATGGAAAGCCGAATGCAAGTATTCTTTGAACTTTAGAATTGCAACATCATCATTTCCCATGATAAGTATATCATCAACCTAAATCAATAGGTAGATTGATGAAGTACCTTTGGTCCATGTGAATAATGCATAATCATGCTTCGAGTGTTGAAAACCTGCATTTGTAAGTGCCACGGTGAATTTTGCATACCACTATCTAGATGCTTGTTTAAGCCCGTACAAGGATTTGCGGAGACGGCACACTCGAGACTCCCCCTGTCGACGTAATCCCTGTGGAACCTCCATGTAAATTTCTTCATCAAGATCTCCATGAAGAAAGGCATTGTTGACATCCATTTGATGTAACTCCCAATTGCGTAATGCAGCAATCGCCAGAAAGGAGCAAACAGTTACTTCTTTAGCAACTGGGGAAAATGTCTCATGGTAGTCAAATCCTTCACGTTGCGTGAATCCCTTTGCGACAAGCCGAGCTTTGTATCGTTCAATTGAACCATCTCCCTTATATTTTATTTTATAAACCCATTTGCAGCCAATGGGCATTCTGTGAGCAGGCAGAGGGACGATGTCCCAAGTGTTATTCTCTTGGAGAGCAGCAATCTCTTCTTTCATGGCCCTTTGCCAATGAATATCACGCGCTGCTTCCTCATAAGAAGACGGTTCTTGTTCTTCGGATATCCGACTGATGCAACACATGTGTTCCCGTGATAATCGACTAAAGGATACATAGGAGGATACTGGGTATTGCGTACCTGAAGCTCGCAAGGTAGAACAAATATAATCCTTTGTCCATGTCGGGGGACGAACTAGTCGTCCTGAGCGTCTAGGCCTGTCAACTGCCGGGGATGATTGTTCAATATGTTGTTGCGGTGACAAATGAAGCTCACTACATGCTGCTGGAGAGGCATCACTAGTCTGATGTGCTGGGGAATCAGAATACCCAGTGGTGAGAACAGGTGAGTCAGGACATGTCGCGGCAGAGCATGGGTCGGGAGACGGCTGATCTGGTCTAATCAAGATGTATTGTGGCTGCACAGAAATATCCTCCACTGATAAAAATTGTCGATGGCCTGATTCAGTCATGGACGCCTTATCTGAAGATCCCATTTCTTGAAAGGGAAATATATCCTCGTGAAATACAACATCACGACTAACAAAGAAACGACCGGTAGATATTTCCATAACCCGATAACCCTTTTGTAGGGTGCCGTATCCCATAAAGACACACTGAAGAGCACGAGGGTCCATTTTATGTCGATACCGAACATTCGTCATGTAGCAAAGGCAGCCAAACACCCGAAGATGACTAATGTCTGGTTGCTTACCAAAGAGCATCTCAAAAAGAGTGCAACCTTTTAATATTCTATTTGGCATGCGATTAATCAAGTAAGCCGCAGTGATCACACAATCTCCCCAAAAAGATTCGGGAATGAAGGCTTGATATTTTAGTGCACGAGCAACTTCTAGGAGATGTCGATGTTTTCGCTCGACAATCCCATTTTGTTGCAGAGTGTAAGCACAAGAACTCTCATGGAGAATTCCTTGTGATGACAGAAAAGATTGATACTCATTGGAAAAGAATTCACTTCCATTGTCTGTACGAATCCTCTTAACATGCTTATCAAATTGATTTTTAACCATGGATAAGAATTTCGACAGACAGGAGAAAGCCTGACTTTTGGACTGTATGAGAAACACCCAAGTGGCACGAGAATAATCATCCACGATAGTAAGAAAAAATCGAGATCCATCACGATGTGGTGTATGATAAGGACCCTAAATATCCATATGTACTAATGAAAAAATACTAGTGGCTCGAGATACACTAGTTGGGAATGGATGTCTCGTTTGTTTTGCCAAAGGACATATTTTACAATCAGAACAGGGAAAACATGCACTATGACCCATACGCTTATGGGAAAGTGGAATTTTATTTGCAGCAATAGCATTACAAGAAATGCCTTTATTCAAAGATGAAAGATCAAAATCTTTGGGGAAATTGATCCAGAAATACAGCCCTTGTTCCATTCTACCCAAGCCCATCAGTTTCCCAGTCGAAAGGTCCTGAAAGGAACAATTTTCGTAATTGAAATTGGCTCGACAATTATTGTCCTCACAGACTTTGGAAACAGCTATAAGATTAAATTCAAATTCTGGGATATAGAGAACATTTTAAAGGATAATGTTTGGGCTAAGCTGAACAGTGCCAATCTTTCTGACATCAGTAATATTTCCATTTGGAAGTCGAACATATATGGAATCAGGCTTTATAGAGATACTAGAAAACAAATATTCATGACAAATTATGTGATCACTGGCGCCTGAATCAATAATCCATGCATCAACTGAAATATTATTAGTCTTGTTTGATGAAATACCGAGAAATTTGCACTTTTGTCAAGTATGCATGTAGCTGATGTAACGCCTTCATTATGTTCGATATTGATCTGGGATATAGGTTGATGAGCTTTGTCATATCCTTGGTGACACGGTAAGCAGAAAATTCTTTTCCTTTCTTTTCTTTGTCGGTGGGTCTACCATGTAATTTCTAGCATGTCTCAATGGTATGATGAGGAAGTCGACAATATTCACAATATTTACCTTTAAATTTGTAGTAGTGGCTTCCTCCCTTTTATGATAACGTGGCATTATAATGACCACCGGATTTAGCCCCATATGAGATAAAATGAGAACCGTCGGATCCGCGACTTCTCCTTTGATCTACACCATCCGGTTGGATTAAATTTGGGCCGTTAGATCCGGGCCCTCGCTTATCTCGACCGTCGGCTACGCAAACGAATAGGAGCCGTCGGATCCAGTCTTCGATCTTGGCCGTCCGTTCGAGAAGCCTAAAATTAGGGTTCCATTCGTGATCTTCATTTTCACCGAAGGAGCTAGGGTTCCCTCCCGAATTTGGGGCTGTTGCGCGCGCGAGGCCGCCGTGAGAACGGCCTGAAAACTTCGCCGGCGCGCAGTGAGAGCCATGCTTTCTCCCCCTTTTTTTCTGTTTCGGCGGCTGCCATTCGCCGATTCTCCTCCCGGACAGCGAGCTGGAAGATGCGGCCGAGTGGTGGGACGGTCTCCATGGCTAAAATTTGGGTACGAAAAGGTATGTAGCTCTCGTTTAGGGCTAATAGGAATCTTGTCACTTTCTCGTGATCTTTGATCTCTCGATATTGCTTGTGTGGACTTCGGTCCTTCAAGCTACTCCTCGGCCGACTCAAGCTCGTTCCAGAGCGCCGAGAGCCGGTTGAAACAGGCGGTAACCGAGAGGTTCCCCTGTTTCAACTTGGCAAGGGCTTCAGTTAGCGAGAAAACCTTCACCCTGTCAAGCTTCCCGTACATTTCCTTTATGTTATTCCACATTAATCTCACGTCTTTAGTTGAAGGAAGCCCACCTGCGACCTTCGACGACACACAATTTCCGATCCACGTATGTACTAATTGTGCATTTGCACCAATGGTGCTGCAGGCGTTCATCGATCGGAAAGGGGACGGATCCGTCAAGGAATCCGTCCTTATCTTTGGTTACAAGAGCTCGCCGAAAATCCCTCACCCACGCTGAGTAGTGATCCGGTCCGGTGAGTTGAAGAGTGATGAGTCGCAGCTCCGGGCCGTCGGCTGATGATGTGTACAGGGCATCTCCAGGTTCTGGACGGCCAGCGATGGGTGGAAGAACGAGCGGCGCAAACCCGGGCGGGAAGCTCGGGTAGGGATTCATTCCCGACCCACCCGGATTGGATTCGGGTTCTCCATTTGGGTTGTAGCTGGCCCATTGTTGGTTTGGTCCGGCGACCCATGGTCCTTGAACTGGGAACCATGGCGCATATGGCCATGAAGTTGGAGTAGGAAGTTGCTCGGTGGTTGGAGCGAATGCAGATTGGTTAGACGACTCCTCTGTTGTGTTTCTGGGTTGATCCGGATTTTGGATTTCTGAGTTGTTGGAGTTCTGCATATTGAATTCCTCTTTTCAATGTGCTGTCTTTGTTCTGCAGATGGAGGTTTGGAGGCAATTCGGAAAGAATAGTGCGGAAGGTGGATCAGAAAAGCTGCTCTGATACCATGAAAGGAAATGCAGAACAATGGAGAAAAAGGTTCTGTATATTTTCTGTATTGTTGAATGTACAGGAAGTGTTGGTATTTGTAATACAAGAGAGGAGAAAAAGAAGAAAAAGAATATATGCACAATATTGTTTTTCCTAAAATATTCTATGTCTATGATCTCCCTATCAATTGCAATCTTAATAGATAAAAACAAATTCTCCTTCCAACAGTATTATTGTGCAACTCCCTTTGTCACAAGTAATTTCTACAGCTAGACTTATGCTTCATTCCCATTTCTCTTTTGAATCTCTTGGGGGTAATCTGTATCAAACAAGTCTGCTTAATTCATTGTTGCCAATGGAACATTCGCTATGTTCCCGACACATTCCATAGAGTAATTCAATAGTGTAACCTGTACATATTTGTTTCCAATACTGTACTCATTAATTTTCTGATGTGGACGATGATGCAATGACTAGAGCTCCTCATCTACTAGAAAAATTTCAATGAGATATTACCATTCTTTTAACACATCTTGTAAGGAAATATTTACAATTATGCCACCTAATGTGATGTTTGCCCAGCACGTAGATGAGGAGAGAATCATCAATTTTGTGAGCCCAGAGAAAGACGTGGATGGCTTCCATCCCCTCAATATGGGAAACCTTGCCATGAAAGGAAGGGAGCCACTTTTTATTCATTGTGCTCCTAGGAGTTGTATTGAGTTGCTGTTGAGGTCTGGTGTGGAAATCATGGGAAAGAGAGCTGTGGTAGTCGGGAGAAGCAAGATTGTTGGGTTGCCCACTTCTTTGTTATTGCAGGTAAGCATGCCTTTTTCGGCGCTTTTGGTTGTTTAAGGTGCTCTCATATCCTCCTCTTCTAATATATTCCTCTGGGAGAGGCACCATGCGACAGTCAGCACAGTACATTCTTTCACCAAAAACCCAGAACAGATTACAAGAGAAGCCGACATTGTGATTGCTGATGTGGGGATACCCAATTTAATCCGTGGCAGTTGGCTAAAACCGGGTGCTGTTGTAGTGGATATGGGGACCAATCAAGTTCAGGTAGAAGTACTGAAATTTCAGTACCAATGGCGTTCTCAAACTGTGTGGCCTCACTTGAATGCAAATTTGGACTGTAATGTGCTTTGACCTTTATAAGTAAGATATAGGTTATAGGATGCTGTTGTTTCTATCTTTCATGTTGAAAAAATTGGAAAAGCAGGGGCAGGACTCTTTTTATTAGGGAAAATTAAAAAATAACACTAAGCTTTCTCTTGGTTGGCACTTAAAACCTCTACTCCACACTTTGTGTCATAAGGTGTCATCAGCTTAGACTTTTTACCTTGAAGTTTAACACCATTCCAAAAAAGTACGGAAACTGGAGGGTGCAAAGATCGTGAAACCTCAAGATATGTCGTGTGAGGTGTTGAAATTAGAGGGTGCAAGGTGTAGGATTTGAAGTTAGCTGCCAAGGTGTAACTATGGAATATTTGAGAGTGGTTTTTGTCCTTTGGCTTTTGTATTGTTTCAGGTGGTCTCGTACCTGTGATCTACTCAATGCATGTATGCCGATATGCTGCACTATGCTCAGGGAAGAGATGTTTGAGGGAGAAGGCTTAAAAGATAAGTGGGTCTTTCAGAAAAGAAATTGTGAGTGAACAATCAAGGATTGAGAAAGGGCAAAGCCTTAGAAGATGTAAAAGTCTGCTTGCTGGATTTTCTTATGAAAGCTTTGATTCATGGTCACTAAAATTAGCAAATAGCTCTAGAACTGTAAGGTCCTTACTCTGACAGAGGGGAGCTTCAAATCACAGTTAGGGTTGATGTATAAATGCTCATTAATGTCGATAATCTTGTGTAAGTAGCTGCTGTGGTATAAGTGGTCACTTAGCAGGTAGTTTCCTCGGAACTAATTATTGTTCCTCCGTCCCACTTGAAAGAACTAGCTTGCTCTGCTCTGTTTCCATTTTGAGCAATTTACTGTCATAGAAATAAGAGTTTGTAATGTCCAGGATCCTGGCATTGATCAAGGTTCCCGCATCACAGGAGACGTTTGCTATAAAGAAGCAATCAAAGTTGTGTCAGCCATTACTCCTGTGCCAGGAGGCGTGGGACCAGTGACAATTGCTATGCTTCTGTCTAATACTCTCAACTCCGCTAAGCGTGCATTCGGATTCATATGAAAGCTGAGGTTGGTCCCCCGGTATAGCTTTTGTAAAAGGCAAAGGTGTTTCATTTTTCCTTGCCAATCTCTATTTGTCAATGACAATCTTTGCAAAATCTCTCCTGTAGTTCAATATTTCACCGATTAGAGTCTGGTTTTTCGAATCACTTAATCCCACACTTTCTTATAATGGTAATATAAAGGAAAGAGATGAGTATGCCATATGTAAAATGAGTTTGCTTCATCCGTAAGTTGACTCTCTGAACCACTCAAAATGAATGATGCTACTTATACGGATATCGGTTCACAAATTGGTGTACCTAGTGATGTGACATACTTCTAGCGGACCTTGAAGGTGACGTGCGCATGTTTAGAGGCCCATCTGTCACGTTGCTCTCTTTAGGCTGGAATTCGCAGGTTGTTATATTGATCAGTATGGCAATTTTGGTAAGCTATGCTTAGTATACTTTGCAATATCAGTTTTTTTCTTTTTTACTTTTCTTTACTTTCTAAGAACTTCCTTTCCATCGGGGAAAATGAACCTACAATGAAAGTAGCATGGTATAATTATTTCCGTTGGTGTGGGAAGTTTGGGGACTTTGATTGGTAAGAAAAAAGTACACCGACAGACTTTGTAGATGACTGTACCAAACACGGCCTTCAGATTTCGTGCTCTTTGCTATTGAATGCCTCCTCTCGAATTCTCTCGTGGGGATGAATATTATATCCACTTCTTGACATCACAGCAATGGTAAAGATCCTGAAGATGTAGCTCAAACTGAGGCTGCATTTGGTTGAGCTTTGTTATGGGCTTTAAGGCTCTAGATATCTTTAGGCAAATGTTGAAGCGCTGGGTGACTATTTTTGGGAGCACATTTGGAAAATGATTGATATCACAAAAAATAAAAAACTAAGATATTTATGACAAATTTATTCCAAACTAATTTAGACCCTAAAATGATACATTTGTAACAAATTTATCTTCAATTAATTATTCATTAAATTGTATTAATATCACAAAAAAAAAAAAAATGAAAAACCACAAATTAGCAAGTGACAAACGAAAGGTTCACCTAGCAACTGCATGTGTCATGCAATTCAGCAACATGAGTTTAGTCTCTTGATATGAGCCACAATTATTCTTATCGAGAATGCTAAGAGAGAGGAAGGAGAGCTTTAGAACTTATAGTGCTCTTGAGAGTGTGTTATGTGTTTGGTCTTGGTTACGACCAGGAAGTATTCGTAAGTGCGATTGTGCTGGACCAATTTTCTCTCCCTTGAGCGTGGATATGTTCCTCTCTTTATAAACAATGAATCATCGCCACTTTTCCCCGAGATTGACGACAGAAAATTGCCTAAAGATGCGCTATTTCACACACACTTTCCATCTCTCTCTCTCTCTCTCTCTCTCTCTCTCTCTTATATCTCTTTGTTTATTTTATTTCCTTCTTTCTCCCATCTATTCAAATCTCCGGCAAATTCTTGAGTAAATTTCGATTGTGCGTCTGCAAGTTGGAAAGAAAACTTTATTTCCTTTTCCTTTTTGGGTGCTGATAGAATATGTTGCCACCTTTTTGCCAATTTCCTTACTAAAGAACTCACTTCCCAAAAGTTAAAGAAAAAAGTGTCAAAATTTTTTTTAAACTTTTTGCATTTGTGTCAATTTAGTCATAAATCTCTTCATAGTACTAATTTAGTCACGAATCCTTTTACTTAGTACCAATTCAATCACTTCCAACTAATTTTGGTTGGATTTTGCTGACGAGACGCCGGTGGGTTAACGTGGCACGATCAACGATGACATATACAACATTTAATAATATTTTAATATCCTTTAGATTTATATTTTATTTTATTTTTTTCATTTTCATTTTCTTTTTTCTTCTCCTCCTCCTTCAAGTCGGTCGTCGGACCTTGACGACTGGCCAAAGATGACACTCGGTGCGGCTCGAGCACTTGCCAAAGGTCATGAGAGTTGCTTGCGCTGGGCAGCAAGGCTAGCTTGAGGTTGCCTAGGCCGCGAGGGCGGCCGCGCGCTGGGCTGGTGAGGCCCGACATCCTAGATCTAGTGAGGGCTTGAGCCTTGCCAGTGGCCGGTAAGGCTTGCTAAAGGCCGGCGAGGTTGATCTCAACCTCGTTGGTTGTCACCATTGGCGGTCGCTGAGGTTTGACAACCGGTTTGAAGAAGGAGAATGAGAAGGAAAAAAAAAAGAAAAGGAAAAGGAAAAAGAAGAAGAAAAAATAAAATAAAAAACAAAAAAACAAATTTTTTGAAAAATATATTAAAATTTTATTAAATAGTTGTCCACGTTGGTACCAGCCAAGTTACGTCAGCCGACCGATGCCCAGTTAGAAAAATCTGGCCAAAATTAGCTAGAAAGACTAAATTGGTACCAAATCAAAAGGTTTAGGACTAAATTGACACCGGTGAAAGGATTAGAACTAAATTAATACTGATACAAAAAGTTTAGGACTTTTTTGATACTTTTCTCCAAAAATGGCCAATCATTTCTTCATTACATGTAATCTTCAGCTTGCCGAGCGAGGTGCGGCCGAGTCCATTAAAAGGGATTAGGCTTGTGAGGTTCTAATGAGTTTTGAGGTCTCAGCTCAAGTTCATTTATCATGTCGGACCAACACAAATCCATTTTACAACTAGATCAATTCAAAATAAATTTATCCACGGATGTGTTTTTGTAATGCCTGAATGCAATGTAAAATGCAGATACATTATGCAATATTAATATGTTTATTTAAGAATTGAGTTCGATATCTAATTTTCTTATTTAACAAATGATTAAACGGGATCGTTTGTATTTGGATGTTGATAAAAGCAAATAGCGAGTATTATTTGCATTTTATCAAAACTGTTTTAAGTGCTTTGTTTTTGTGTAAAGGTCGAACCAAACGCAATCCTAATGAACGAAGAGAAAGACGAGAATGTCGAAGAGGAATGCTGCGCTAGAAATATCAAAGGAGGACGCCGAAAATATGTTCCCATTTTTCCGCTTTATTTTTCAAATTTTTTTTTTAAATTTCTTTTGAAGCAAATATCACTTCAAACTATGCTTATTATGATACAAAATATCCTAAAGTTATTTTTGTATCACCGTAAATCCTAAACTTACCCACTACCACATAATATTCCATTTTTTTTTGTCATGAAAAAACTTATACATTATTTATTTCAATTTCATTTAGGGTTAATAAAGAAAAGAGTAAATTTAGAATTTTTAGGGCATGCATGACAAAATTTGTGTCCCCAGACAAGTTTTTGAGCAAAAAAACGGATTTGATAACGACTCAATTTTTTTTTTTTTTTGGAATAGAAATTCATTTGATAACAAAATAAAATTCCTATTTCTAGGGGTGACATGTGGCGGGCAGTCGGCGTTCAATGACCGGTGGTCAACACCTGACATCTAGCAATCGGCGGCGGGCATCCGGTAGTCAGCGGCAAATGTTTGGCGTCCCATGGGCGGTGGGTGGTAACAGGAGTGAACGATAAGAAAAGTTCTCATTTTTCATTTTTGTTCCAAAAATATAAAAATGAAAAGTTTTAGCTTATGATTTATGCTCCAAATTTATTTTTGGAATATAAATATGTTCCAGAATTAGAAAAATGAAATTATGTTATCAAACGGATTTTGTTTCAAACATTTTTCGAGGAACAAAAAAATAAAAATAAAAATAAAAATAAAAATAGAGAAATATAAATTTTGTTATGCGTGCCTTTAGTCATATTGGCACAAGCCACCAAGCCTTTGGTGCCAACTTAACGACAGTAAAGTCCACTCATCAATAATGCCCACATGGGCCCTACAAAAAGGTCAATAAATTCCCGGTCCGTTTAGACCCTATTTGATATAAAAATTTCTATTTCCACGGAACAATTATTTCTACTCTTTTGGTCCAGAGCATGAAAAAAGAATAGAAATCTGTTTAATAAAGTTTTTGTTCCCGAGAATAGATTTGGAACAAAAATAAGAAGTAGAAAAAGTAATTTTTATTCCCAGGAACAAAATTCCTAAGAGTTAAAAGAACAAAAACAAAGAACTTATTTTTTCTTCTCTGCTCTCTTCTTTTCTTTCCTTTTCTTCTTCTTCCTTTTGGTCGGTTGCTAGCCTTGGCCATGGTTGGCGCAACCGGCGAAATGAGAGTTGACAACCTCACCGGAGTGTGTTGGCCCCGGGGCCGACGCCGAGGCTCGTTGGCCTGAGCCTCGCCGTGGCTGGGCAAGGCTTGGCCTCGCCTTGGTTGGGCGAGATCAACCTTGTTGGCCCAGATCGAGCAAGGTCAACCTCACCTAGATCGAGTGAGGCCAAGCTT
Organism: Eucalyptus albens; assembly: GCA_014182695.1. Lineage (NCBI taxonomy): Eukaryota > Viridiplantae > Streptophyta > Magnoliopsida > Myrtales > Myrtaceae > Eucalyptus > Eucalyptus albens. Next base: position 25,080,412 of record CM024655.1, on the reverse strand, counting down.
GCTTGGCCAACGGAGAGGCTCGAGGCTTACCTAGCCACAGGTGAGGTTCGGCCTCGCCTCGATTTGGTGAGGCCGAGCCTTGCCATGGCTAGACTAGCCTTCGGCAAACTTGTTGGACCTTGCCTTGGTGGTTGGCGACGGCGGCCAAAAAGAAAAGGAAAAAGAAAAAAAAGAGAAAAGAGAAAAATAAGAAAATATAAGAAAATTATTAAAAAATTAAAAGAAATTAAAAATTCAAGAATCCTACCAAATGTATTTTTATCCCGAGAATAATCATTTTATGGAGTTACCAAGTGCGTTCTTTTGTTCAGAAATTGTTCCCGAAAACAGAATCAGAAAAAATCATTTATGATCAAAAATTGTTCCCTAGAACAAAAGTATTACTAAGCGTGCCTTTAGTCATTAACTCGCAGTTAGCTTCTTGTATTTGTCTAGTCCCATGGCCAATTTCTATAAAGGAGGAGACCTTGCTCCTCCTTCGATTTTCAAGGCCTTCTTGTTTCTCAATGACTTCGCCTAGAAGAGTCCACGGTAAAGGTTCTTCTTTAGTTCCACTTCACTTTCTTATTTGTTATTTTACTTCTGGTAGAGGTGATGCTAATGGCGATGATTCAAAGCAATTGAGCGACCGCTACTCGCTTCTGATGTGCTGCGTTCAATTTTCCATTTTTTCTGTGCCAATTATTTGATCATAGCTAAACCAAAGCATAGTTTCAGAAAATCCACAGGCAATTTTGTTGTTTCTTTTGAGCGCTTTAGCTGTAAGTTAGTCTGCTAAGTGTCCTTTTTCACCCTAGTCGATCGATAGGGAAAAGACGAGATGCTGAGTGTTTTGTTTATTTATTTTCCTCGTGTGCTAAGCTCTTTTTTTTTTTTTTTTTTTTTTTTTTTGCATTTTCCTTTCGAAATTTTCGGCTGGGTAAAGGCGTCGTATGGTTCCTCTTTGTTTCCAGCTCCACGCAGCACGATGATGCAGTATGCTCGGAAAGAATGCGGGTCTTATGTTTGAAGGTATAACGAATGCATCGAGGGGAGAACCTTTCTCACGAAGTGGAAGTGCTCCAAAAATAAAAAAGATATGGAAGATTGCCTTCGTCAATTCTAAGCCTTCTTGAGCAAGCTCTTTCTGTTTCGTCATGAGACTTTGTACTTAATCTGGTTCCCATAATTTTTTGGTGATCATTCAGCGAGGTATTTGAATTGATGATGGCGGTTTTGTATATCAGAAAATGATAATAAATCTGGCCAGTTACAATTTGCTAGTGTGGCATGCTCAGCTAGTCCAGATATATCTGTTGCTAATACGACCCCTTTTGGATGTTTTACGAGTTATTTGTGTTCAACTAAAAACGTGTTCGAAAGACAGGAACTTGTGCATATCATGGAGTCGTCACTTTGGTTTGATGCGAGGGTTCTTGGTATCATGTAATATGTTTGTGACTTGCTGTAAGAAAGCTAGCGGGAGTATGTAATAGCATTTGTTTTGAATGTGTATAGTGAGCTCCTGCTCTTTCCTATCGTGACGATGATAGTATGAATAGGGCGGAAAGTACTTGTCCTCATATGATTCCCCTGAAAAGTACATTTTCTTTAGAGTATTATCTTATGTGTTAGAGTCGTGGGATGCAGTCCGCATGATGTATAGGTAAAGCACCGTCTTCACATGCTTGAGAAAGCTTTCTTCCTAATGCAACTCGAGATGAAAATTTATGTACATGTACATCATAGATCTTGTGGGGACTTTAATATGAGAAGTATCCAAGGGTGTTTTTTTTACAATTCTAGATTCTGAACTTATTTTCCGTGTAAGTGCTAAGAATTCTAGGATAACTTGATTCATTGACGATAGTATGAAATTAACAGACATGAAGTAGTAGACGGTGTGTCCTAGATGCATGTGTGCCTTAGGTTTGGAAGATAGAATTGTGAAGTTTCTCTTCAGGTCTGCTCGATAAGATGAGGACGCAAGACTGCCACAGAGAATTCTTCTGGTAGTTGCTGTCCATTGAAATCCAAGCAAACATCTTTGATGTCTTAATTTGTGCAGAAATAGCCGATAATGTTGAGAAATAGAGATTCCCCAAATATCTCACAATTCTCCGTGGCCTCTTTCGCAGTGAAATTGAAACAAATAATGCAGGAAACCAAGAAGTGAAAGGCCTAGCCAAACATTGAGTGACGCGCAGAATTTGCCTTCAGTCTGCTTGTGTATGTGGGAATCAAGAAGTTGTATGCTCATGCCATCTTCAGATAGGCTCTTGGGTTTCCTCGGAAGATTTTCATGGCCATATGTTGTCCGAACTATGGTGAAGCATGTATATCATCCGGTTGCAGCAAACCCGACCTATGGAACTCAGAGTGTGTATTAACTAGATTTAGCCTCCAACTTTAATCAGGTGAAACCTGAAAATAAAAGGGCTTACGTTTTCTTTGTCCTTCCCCATTTGGCTTCCATTACCTTCGAAGCCGAGTTGCTGCTGAGCAGAACAGGATCTACCATTCACTGAATGAGTAGCTGTAAAGCGATTATTGGCTAAATGATCGTTGATACCAAATCCTCCACTGTTTTAGATTCAATGTCAATCAAAGCGCTTTAACTTAGTGCTCAGAGATTAATCTCTCATCTCTCTACGAATCTATCTGTAGGCTAAATGCAGACTGAAAACGCCTTAGCAAATTGCAAACTTCGGCATATAAGGGCATCAATGTCCTCTTGCAACCTAACGAAGATGCTTCTGCAGCCGATTTGTAGGCGCACTTGCAGGTTTCAAACAGTAATTTTATTAAAGCTGTGTGAATTCTAAAGAAATTGGACTATAATGTCGTTGATGGAATCTACAAGACGAATCGTTCATCATTTGGAGGGTAAAGTAACAGATTTAGTTCTCTAAGTTTCAGCATTTGTACAATTTGCTCTTCTATTTTGTGATCAAGTCGTCATAACTCTTTTGATTGTATAATCAAGTTTTTTGTTTACCCATTCTAACTAATACCGTCAAATTGAGATTTTTTTTTCTTGTTTTTCCTACTCATTTGGTAGCAAATCAGCAGCAAATTTCATCTTTAATAACGTAAGCAATATCACAGTGTAATTAATTTCAACCTCAATTGAGAGCTCATCAATGGATCCAACCCAAATGCTTACTCCCGCAAGCAAAGGCTGATTTCTGCTACATTTTGATTCAATAGGTTCAGATTGAAGACATCGATTCTATAGGGAAGTTGTCCATTCAATGAATTAGTTGTCAATTTCATGGTTGCTGATTGATCACTAAGATGTTGATTTACAAGTTTGTTGTCAATTTTGAGTCTGCTAATCAACTACCTAGCAACAAGAGGTTGTTCTAGTCTACTACTATTGCTGTTGGTTGATCTTTCATGATGGTTATTCAGTTTCCAAAGTTGGTGGATGAATTTGGAGGGTCTAATCCTAATTACTATGCATTCGGTTTTATTTAAATGCCTTTAGTTCTAGTTATCAAGCATTAAGTCCTAGTTATTATGCGTTTTAATTGTGTTGTGGTTTCAAGTCTTGGTTTTTATGAGTACGACGGTTCAAGATTCATTATTAGATAACTGTCTATAGTCATTATGATTTCTTAGAATTCTGAGTCATTTTTGTTTGCTTAGAAGATTCCCTCTAAAAATCAAGGTGCTATCTTATTTTGTGCACAGAGGACTTGAATTTGATGAATACGGGAGATTTTCCTCAAGTAAGTGAATATTTATCTTCGGTTCTATATCCAATTCCATTGGTGATAAACCCAAAATTCTTTATTTTTGGCTGGTGATGTTCTTTTAGGTCTTGGTTGTGAACTTTATCTCTCTCAAAGTCCTTTATCCTTACAAGATGCCGCAACCTTCCCAAAGGCGAACCACCAAAAGAAAGCTAATAAATCAATAAGCGGGTACAAATGGCTACTCATTGAAGTGATAGTACCATTACTTAGCACAGATTCTTATAAACCCATGCCAATCACAACTCTGGGGTTTTAATTAAATAGATTAAACATGCGATTTAGTTTATAATGGAGCTGCCATTCATTTATTAGTAGTTGATTAGAATTTCAGGTAAAATGAGGGAGAAGTTACTCAATTTTCTGAGCTGACTGAGCATATATATTACTGGAAAGTCACTCTTTGTGAAATATTGTTTGTTCTGTTTGCTACATAAGATATAAAACACACACACACACGGGCATTGAGTGCTCAAAAGGAGACCTCAATTAAGAAATTTATATCATCCCAAAGGTAAAAGTTATAAATTTAATATCACATCAAATATTTGAAGTCCGTCACATTACATGCACTCAATTCAATATGTGGATAGCGGTGTGCATGCAGTTCGGTTTCCACATTTGTCGTGAGACATACCTAAACACTTTTTGTCTTTATCTGGTGCCCAAAAAATTGACACACTCCTCATTGGGCACCCCCGGACACTCTTCCCACATTAATTTGATTGGTTTAAATTAGTCACTTTCGGATTAAGTCAACATCTTTTATGAGATTTTCATGTTTACTGTAAGTGCTTATTAATAATAGCGATGTTGGAATGCAAAGTGAAACACCAAAGGAATAAAATATTTTATATCTTTTGAAGTTCTTAGCCCATCTGAAATTGTGTAAACTCTCTATCACGACTCTCCCAAAGTGAATCCTGAGGGATTTAACTGATTGTCAGGCAGGCACCTATAACTCTCTTGCAAAATGGCTCTTATGTTTTGTCACATGTTCTCCCAAATCTTATTTACTGCAACTTAATTTCTCATTTTTGGGATAAGTATTCGACGAGTGTCATAGTTTTCATACAACAATTGTTAGAAAACTCCTTTGATGTTTTAAAGTTGACAAAAGTTATTCAAAGTCTATTATGAAGATTTCCAAACTTTAGTGTCAAAATCTGAAGACGACCAGACTTTAGTGTCAAAGTTTGAAGATTGTTAGACCTTAGTATCAAAGTTTGTTATACACCAGAAGTCTACTCACCCTGACAAATTCCTGACTAAACGCTACTGAAGAATGAAGATTTATCCAAATGCGAGATTTTGTTTATCTCTTTAGGAGTTCGGTTCGTATGGCTTATGGATGGCTTTCTAGTTGGATATATCACCTACAAGATTAGTTATCTTTATTGGAATCAATTTAGATATATCAAGTTTTTTCAAAGGCAAATAAATTTGGAAAGAATCTACTTATGGAAACCAAGATCCTGATTGTATGGGCAAACATGATTGACTGGCTTTCATCATAATCTTCAAACGGCTTGAGATCTCTTTGATTGATTCTGTCCAACTGGTAGATTGGAAGAATTCATTTGGAAAGTGCCAACGATCGAGAAGGCATGCAGGAGTATTTAAGGTGAACTCTCTAGTTGTTCGATAGAGTCCGTGAAAGAAAATTTTCAAAGTCTGAAGCTTACCATTTTCTTGTCATTCGATATTTTGAGTTCAAAGTTGTACTCAAAAGAGAGAGAATCTTATAGTGTGACTTCGTGAAAGAGTAGTAGAAACTCTTCACTGTGAAGTTAAGATCACAAGGCTGTAAAATCTCTTTTGATTCTTAGTGGAATCCAGCTCGGAGGTTGTCAACGTGGAGAGTGGATATAGGCTTGATCTAAGCCGGACCACTATAAATTATGTGTTCTTATTCTCTTTCCTGAACTCCTTTATTTTGTTTGTAGTTCTATTTAACTGCTAAAGTCTGAACTCGCTCAAAGTCTATTGTTTTTCAAACTCAGCTTTAGAAGCAAAACATTTCCTCTGTTACTTACGAAAAATTGTCTTCTCACCTATTCACTCATCTCTAGGTGTTCATACTAGCACTTACAATTAGTATCAGAGCCTGTGTGCTTATTTTATTGAAGCATTTTTACTTCTAAGTTAAAGATCTATGGCTAGTATTTTGGCTCCAGGATTGGTTGAAGGTCAAAGCAACACCAGACCTCCTTACTTTGAAATCATGTGAAGACATCAATTAGAGAAACTCAAAGGATTATGCCTCTATCGGTAGACGAATTAGTAGGCACACTTCAATAATATGAAGTTGAGTAGATCAATGAGGAAGAAGATTCAAGAGGTAAAAAGTCAATTGCTTTAAAATCTAACGATGATTATGATGATACAGATTCAAATGATGATATGGATGATGAGGAGTTAGCGCTTATGATTAAGAAGTTTAGAAAGTTGAATAGGAATGGAAGAAGATTCAACTAGAAAAAGCAAAGCACGCAAAATTTTCAAAAGAGACCGACTAAAGACAATGAAACCAGCAAAGATGTAATATGTTTTGAATGCAAGAAAAATGGGCATATCAGACCTAACTGTCCTCTGTTAAAAAAAAAGAAAGGAAGAACTGAGAAATACAAAAAGGCTCTCGAAGCTGAAACTTGGAGTGATACTGAGTGCGAGAAAAGTGAAGAGGAATATGTCAATATATGTTTGATGGCTTATTGTGATTCGGACTCGAGAATAAAAAATAGACTTTGATTCAAAGTATCGAGATAAAAAAGTTAAGGTAAGCAACTTAAAAATTCCTATTAAATTCTTGAAGTACATAGAAAATTTTTGTCTCGGTCTCAAAACTTTTCTTAAAAGGATTTTCGAATTAAAAGTGGAGAATTTTAAACTCAAGCAATATAAAATTTATTGGAAAGAATAATTTGAAAGTCTGGATAAAAGTTTTGTTAATTTGAAAGAAAATTCTGATCTCTTGCTAAGGAAAATGCTCTTCTAAAAGAAGACATTTCAAATATTTCAAAAAGATTTTCAAAAGGATCCAAAAAGTTGGAGAAAATTCTTTTAGTACAAAGATCCTATTTTAACAAATCTAGTTTGGGTATGACTTGAGAAACTATTCCATTAATTGATTTTCCTTAAGTAAAGGAAATAATCAAACAAAGACATGCAAGGGCATTTTATAAAAATCATTTTCAAAGAATTTTTGTAAAATCTATCGGCTGAAGTGCACTCAAATGTTCAAAGTGTAACAGCTCAAAACATTTTGAGAAAGAATGTCTCAAAATTTGGAGACCTGTTAAGAAGGACTGGGCAAAGACCATCTTTAATACTAATTCTCCTAGACCTAAGAAAATCTGGGTATCAAAGAAAACTTGAGTTTTTCTTATGATTGCAGGTCATTACCAAGAGGAAGATTAAATGGTATTTGAATAGTGGTTGTTTGAGGCATATGATATGAGACTCAAGCTGCTTCATAAAGCTTGTTAGACTGAATGGAGGAAAAGTTTCTTTTGGAGGAAACAACTAAGGAAGAATTGTAGGTTATGGAATTGTGAATATTGGAAGCCTGACTATCAATAATGTTTCCTTGATGGAAGGTTTGAACTACAATCTATTTAGCATAAGCCATCTTTGTGACACTGGATTCAGAATAAACTTCCAAGAAGGCATTTGTTTTGGAATGAGTCAAGACTTCTCCCAATCTTTCACTGGGCAAAGGCATGAGAATATTTATCTTCTTGATGTAAACCCAAAAAGTTCTCAATGCCTTATATCTATTCAAGACGAAGCAAGTCTCTAGCATCGAAAGCTTGGTCATGAAGCAAATCGCCAAGATTTCTTCTAAGAAGCTTGTTCGTGGTCTTTTCAACCTAGCTTATCAAAGTCAGAATTATGTACTTCCTGTATTTTGGGAAAACAGGTTAGAAGTACCTTTAAACCTGTTAATCAAGTTTTTACCAATCAAGCTTTGCAGCTTCTATATATGGACCTTTTTGGACCAACCAAAACTTAGAGTATTTGTGGAATTAAATATTGCCTAATAATCGTGGATGATTAGTCTCGCTTCGCTTGGGTCTATTTTCTAGCAAGTAAGTCTGAAGACTTCTCTTATTTCTCAAAGTTTGCAAATAAGGTTTAGAATGAAAAGGATTATGCTATTTCAAGCATACGGACTGACTATGGAGGTGAGTTTGAGAATCAGGACTTTGTGAAGTTTTGTGATGAATCTGGTTTTCAACATGTTTTCTCTTCTCCATACACTCCATAACAAAATAGGGTTGTGGAAAGGAAAAATAGATCCTTACAAGAGATGACTAAAACTCTTTTAATTGAGAGCAATATATCCTCTCGATTTTGGGCAAAAGTAGTTTTCACAACTTGCTACATCATCAACAGAGTGTTCTTGAGGCATATCCTAAAGAAAACTCATTATGAAGTGTACAAAGGAAATAAACCAAATGTTTCCTACTTCAATGTCTTTGGCTATAAATATTTTGTTTTGAAGAATGCAGATGATCGATTGGGAAGTTTAAAGGAAAACCAGATGAAGGAATCTTCCTTGGCTATTCTACTTCAAGCAAGGCCTGCATGATCTTTAACAAGAAGACTCAATCCATGGAAGAATTTATGAATGTCAAATTTCAGGATTATGAGCAGACTCAACCAAACCAGACTCAACTTGAAGAGTCTAAATCCGTTCCAGACTTTACAAAGTCTACTTCCCTGAAGAGGTTCAGATTTCTAGAGAATAGCAACAAACAGATCGAGAAGTTCCAACCGAAGTAGAGGATCAACAGACTTTCAAACCAAGCAGCAACTTGAAGCACAAGTTAAACCATCCCAAAGAACTCATCATTGGCAACATTGATGAAGGAATTCGAACCAATCTAAAAGGCGAGAAGAGTCTAGTGCTCTAGCATTTGTTTATGAAATTGAACCAAAAAGTGTAGATGAAGTCTTGTCTAATGAAAGCTAGATAGAAGCTATGCAAGAAGAGCTTAGATAGTTCAGTATCAATGATATTTGGGAGCTAATTCCAAAACCTAAAGGTAAATCTATAATCGGGACAAAATGGGTCTTTAGGAACAAAATGAACGAGAAAGGAAAAGTCGTCAAGAACAAAGCAAGACTCGTGGCCAAAGGATATACATAATAAGAAGGAATAGACTATGACGAAATCTATGTACCAGTAGCGAGGTTAAAAGCAATTAGATTATTACTTGCTTTTGTTTACTATAAAAATTTCAGGCTATTCTAGATGGATGTCAAAAGTGCATTCCTTAATGGATTCATTCAAGAAGTCTATATGGAACAACCACTAGGATTTGAAGATCCAAGAAAGCCATACTTAGTTTGTAGACTGAAAAATGCCCTGTATGGACTGAAGCAAGCACCTCGAGCTTGGTATGAAAGGTTGAGTAAGTTTTTAATTCAAAACGATTTCCTCAAAAGGGAAAGTAAATACTACTTTGTTCATAAAGAGAGAAGGAAAAGATTTCTTACTGGTACAAATTTATATAGATGATATTATCTTTGGTTCTCCTGATGAAAATCTATGCAAGAAATTTTCAAAGTCTATGCAGGATGAATTCGAGATGAGCATGATGGGTGAGTTAACTTTATTTATGGGATTGCAAGTCAAACAATCGAAGAAAGGCATATTCATTCACCAAGAGAAATGTGCCAAAGATCTGATCAAGAAATTTGGGTTAGAGAATTGCAAAAAGACAAAGACACCTAATGTCAAGTTCCTTGAAGTTGGACAAGGATGAAAAAGGGAAGAAAGTATATTAGAAGCTTTACAGAAGCATGATCAGTTCTCTTCTTTACCTTACTACATCTAGACCTGACATTTTGTTTAGTGTTTGCATTTGTGCTAGATTTCAGTATGATCCCAGAGAATCTCATTTAAGTGCATTATTAAATATGTGGCGACTTCTCCAAAGCTTGGTCTGTGGTATTCAAAAGATGAGACTTTACTTTTCTTGGATATTTAGGCGCTGATTTAGCAGGTTGTAAAGTGGACAGAAAAGCACTTCTGAAACTTGTCAACTGCTGAGAAATATGCTGGTATCGTGGTTCTCAAGGAAGCAAAGTACTGTGGCTCTATCAACAGCAGAAGTAGAATATGTGGCTCTTAAAAGCTGTTATTCTCAAATTCTATGGATAAGACAACAGCTAAGAGATTTTGGAATTAAATAATTATGTGCGAGATCAAATGTTATAACACTAGTGCTATTTTTTTTTTTTTTTGTGACTTAGGAACCCCGTACAGCTAGTAGCCGGCAAATAAACCTGGGGGGACACGTAAGCGAGAGGACCCACCATCTCCGGCATCCCACTTAAGACCCCAAGTGACCGTGAGGGGATTCGAACTTCTCTCATTCGTGAGGAGGAGAGAGCCTAAACCATTGCGGCCACCAAGGCGGTGGTAAAACCAGTGCTATTAATCTCACTAAGAACCCAATTCTTCATTCAAGGGTGAAGCACATAGAAATTCAACATCATTTTATAAGATATCATGTCTAGAATGAGGAAATTATGATTCAGTTCATTGATTCAAAGAATCAGTTGGCAGACATCTTCACAAAGCCTTTGAAGAAAAGCTTATTTGAATCGATTCGCAGCAAACTAAATATTATATCTCCTATTACCTAAAGTCTGAAGTTGGTCAGACTCATAATTTCCAGGCACTTCTTCGGTAAGAGAATGTCTCGAATCCATGTATCTTATTTTTTGGAATGAAAAGGTATGTTTAACCGAATCGTTGCTTGCCTATTTTATTTTTAGAAGTTATTTTTTTCGAATTTTTAAATTTTTGGTAGTTTTTTTATTTTCACTTTATTTCAAAAAGGCAGTTTTCTTTTTTCCTTATGATGCTTCGATTACCTCTTTTCTTTGTGACCTTTCATTTTCTTTACATATCCCTTTGTATTTCTTTCGAGCACTTCTTTTCAAAACCCTAAAATACAGACTCTCTTGTCTCTACTCTCTTGTCTCCACTCTCAAGTTTGTTCCGTAAGTTTCCATCCTTTTCACCTGAACTTGTCTATGAAATCCTCCAAGCCTGCAAATATGTCTTACCAAAGGAAATCCTCTCGGATTGCAAGCAAAGGGCCTCGGAATGTGCCAAAAGGGTAGACTCATTTCAATCTTACAAAAGAAGACTCTCCTCAGACATCTCCACAGCACAATTTGAAGGACACTTTGTAGAATCCTCCCCGTGAATCGTTGGAAGAGGAAGTTGAGCAAGATGATGTTCCTCTCAGTACCTTGACTCCCTAGGTTCTATACAAGCTCTATGATCATTTGAAAAAGGGAGGTTTGCCAATGTCCTTCATTACTGATTTTCTAAGGGAATATGGTTATAAGAATGAAATGTTGTTTCGGAGAATGATGGAACGTTTAGGAATAGCAAAGAATGGAGCAGCAGATGAGGCCTTCCTTAACTTTCCTATCGATCCTAGATTTAGCTTTTTCAATCAACCTAAAAGCAAAGACGACGATGAGAGAATATTTTTGAATTTTCAACCGAGGATGGGCATTGCTGCTGAAATGCCTGGTGATGGAACGAAGCTTTTTTATTCTAAGGATCACAAAAGGGTTTACACCCAAATGTTGAAAAGAGGGGCGATGAAACCCTTGATCGGTTGACTTTGACTTTTTAGACTCGATCAAGGTGAAGTTGAGGGAAAAATTGGTTTTCCTTCAACTTGAAAACTTCTACTGACAATTATTGCGTATCCGGAGTTGACTACCTTTTTCTATTCAAACCTGTCTTTTCTTGACCAGAATCATTTCAAATTCACTATGAGTGATAAAGACTATCTGGTGGATGTTGACACATTAGCTGACATTATTGGGGTGGAAAGGAGTGGTTTTTAACCAATAAATGTCTCGGTTGGTCAAGCAACAAGATTCTTGTTAGGGACAGACTACTCGAAGGAGGCATCACTTATTCTAGGTTGACATCCTCAAATGTCTTGCTGCACAAGATTGTCATAAACTGCATTAGACCAAAGGCTGCTTCAAAAAAAAATGTTTTAATATTTGAAGCAAGACTTATGTTTGCTATCTCTAATGGTATGAAGTTTTCCCTCCTTCATATTATCCTAATGCACATGTATAAGAGTGTTATGAAGGATAAGGGATAACTACCTACTCTGTGCTAGTCACAAAATTGTTCAAACACTTCCATATCTAGTTTCCAGCCTCTCTTTGTTCTCGAACTGTTGCTCCTATGGTTATAGGACTAAAAATGGTTTCGAAGATGAGGTTGAAAGATCTGAACAAGGCTATAGAGTGCTTGAAGAAGGAATCTCCTAGCAAAACCAAGGAAAAGTCTGCTGGACAAAAGAGGAAAGGCAAGGAAATTATGCAAGAACTTGTTAAGAAGAGAAGATCTCTTATCCTGTAGGACAAAGAGGATGAAGATGATCTTACTATTTCTGCCTTTGCCTTGAAGAATCTTCAAAGTTTTGTTAGTTTTGAGCAACCAAAGGAGATAGAAGAAGGAGAGAGAGTAGAAACAGAGCAAAGAGAAGAAGGAAGAGAAGACAAAGAAGAAACAAAGGAAAGAGAAGAAGTGGGAAGAGAAGCTAGTAGAAGAGGGTCGGGATGACTCCTATGAAACAACATTTGCAATATCCTCATCTGAGGATTCGGAAGCAACTAGGTGTGGACAAGTAGGAGAAAGAATAGAAAAAGAACATTACTTTCGTGCTAAAAATGAAAAAGAACAAGAAGTTTTCCAATCTCCATCTGTAGGCACAGAACAGGGGGAGCTCGTGAGAAAAAAAGGTACTTCTTCTCCTCTTTTTGCAAGCGATGATATAAGTCGATCTCCTGTCAACCCAGAAGAAGTCTATGCTTCTCATTTTCCTGAAGCTGATGCTCCCTCATCTCTCAACACTCCACAAACTCAATGCACTGAGGCTAGTGCGCAAATAGAACCTAATGCAGACTTTCAAATGTTGCTTGAGCTCTTTCTGGAGTTAAAAACACAGTAATATGGTATGGAGTTTGAGATCTAGAAGCTTCACTATGCTTTACAATCTACTTCAATTTCTCTCAATGAGAAGGTACAGTTTTTAAGCTTTCAAGTTCAAGCTTTACATCAGCAGGTTTCACAGACTACCAAGATTGAAGATGTTGAGAAGTTGAAGGAGACAATGCTAAAGCTGGAGGAGACAATTCAATCAATGGGGGATTTCCAGCTAGTTCGGATTCCAAGACAAACTTGATTTCATGCTATCTCCTTTCTATTTTGACTTTCTCCACTTTTTGTTGCTAACAAAAAGGGGGAGAACGTGCAGATTTAAACCTTGATTTTGTTAACTTTTGTTTTGATTTGATTCTGTTTGACTATTTCAAATACTTATATTCTACATAACTTTTATGGAACTTTTGTGGTCATGTATGGATATGGATGAATGCTTAAATCTTGATATATGTCTACTTCTTCAAGATTAACATGTTTTTTTATTTTTTTTATTTTTTTATTTTTATGGTTGCAGAATCAATACTATGCAGATCCTTATCCATTTGTGTTTTAGATATCATGTACTGCTAAAGTGTTGTTCTGCAGGTCATAAATTCTTAAATCTGCAGGGAAGTTTTGTCACCATAAAAAAATGGGGAGATTGTTAGAAAACCCCTTTGATGTTTTGAAATTGACAAAACTTATCCAAAGTCTATTATGAAGATTTTCAGACTTCTATGTCAAAGTCGAAGACGACTAGACTTTAGCGTCAAAGTCGAAGATTACCAGACCTTAGTATCAAAGTCTGTTTTACACCAGAAGTCTGCCCACCCTGACGAATTCTAAATTGAACCCTACTGAAGAATGAAGATTTATCTAGATGCGAGATTTTGTTTATCTCTTCAGGAGTTCAGTTCGTATGGTTTATGGATGGCTTTCTGGTTGGATATATTACCTACGAGATTGGTTATCTTTATTGGAATCAATTTAGATATGTCGAATCTTTTCAAAGGCAAGTAAATTTTGAAATAATCTACTTATGGAAATCAAGATCCCGATGGTATGGGCGACGAGATTGACAAGCTTTCATCACAATCTTCAAACGGCTCGAGATCTCCTTGATTGATTCTGTCCAATTGGTAGATTGGAAGAATTCATTTGGAAAGTACCAACGGTCAAGAAGGCATGAAGGAGTATTTAAGGTGGAATCTCTAGTTGTTTGATAGAGTGCGTGAAAGAAAAATTTCAAAGTCTGAAGCTTACAATTTTCTTGTCATTCAATATTCCGAGTTCAAAGTTGTACTCAAAAGAGAGAGAATCTTATAGTGTGACTTCGTGAAAGAGTAGTAGAAACTCTTCATTATGAAGTTGAGATCACAAGGCTGTAAAATCTCTTTTGATTCTTAGTGGAATCCAGCTAGGAGGCTGTCAGTGTGAAGAGTGAACGTAGGCTTGATCTAAGCCGAACCACAATAAATTCTGTGTTTTTATTCTCTTTCCTGAACTCCTTGATTTTGTTCGTAGTTCTATTTAATTGCTAAAGTCTAAACTCGCTCAAAGTCTGTTATTCTTTAGACTCAGTTTAAAAAGCAAAATATTTAATTTGTTACTTGCGAAAAATTGTCTTCACACTTATTCACCTACCTCTAGGTGTTCATACTAGTACTTACAACAATTACTTGAGTACCATAACTTTTAGATAATATTCACATGAGTGTTATAACTTTCTATCATCGTTTGAGAATTATAAACTTTCAAAGAACTTTCATCACAAGTGTCATGCCACATCAGGTTTTCAACACTGTGAAGAATGTTTTTAAAAAATTATGGGATTGTCATCTTTACTAAACCCAAAACTGTCCTCGAATTTCATTATTGGGAACATAATCCAGCTATCATAAGCCCTAATAAAATGGAAGCATGATATATGATAACAACTAGTAGAAGGACATGACTTCTCCCGTAGTATTGCAATTGAACTACTCTTCAAATGGTGAAACACAGCAGAGCCTTCGTATAGGAGTGATTATGATGTTTCTGCTGATCCAATCTAACTATCGCCTGCAAAATAATATCGTTTTCGATGAAATTAAGGGAACTTATAATGTTTAATATGTGAAAATTTTGTTCAATTAAATGGGAACACTTTAAAAGTTAGTTTTTCTCATTTCAATGAAAGTGTTCATAAGCTCTATTTCATCGATATAACAAATAGACACCATTGTAATGTAAATTATGAATGAGAGACATATCATTCTAAGTCAAGTTCAGTGTAGATATTCTATTATGCTTTGAATCATGCACGATTTTGATGTGATCTTTTGAATTTGCACTTCCTTTGACCTTTTTATATATGGGAATAAAAAGCTAGGGGAAAGAACATAAAGACGTACAGTGGAGGAGAAAGAGAGAGTTGCTGAAAGAAAATGGAAAATTGAAAGAAGATAAGAAAATGGGGGAAAGTTGTTTTGAGAAAAATTTAGAAGTTGTTGTACTTCTTTATTTCCAAATATGTCTTATTAATTTCAAATTTTGGACTTGAACCACTTCACCCTCGTTAAGTAGAGAATAGGTCAAATAAAAAAAATCTCATAATAGAGCGAAAGGTGACCCAAGCTAATTTAAGATTTAACAAAAGCTAGTTGGGGTGGTTGAAGCAAGAGTAAATTTTGACAGGCTCATTGAGTCCTTTCAAAATGACATGAATCCTTTATCTAGTACAAGAAAATATTAGGTGGTGTTGAATCTTCACGTGAGTCACACTGTACCTCACTCATTAATCGCCATGTGCTTAGGTGGTGCCCACTATCAGTCTCTTATCCCTTTATTCTGTCACTTGCATTTCTCTTCTTCTTTTTCTTCTTTTCTTCCTTTTAGCCATTGCCACTACCCCTGTCAATAGCCATGCCCATAGAGCCCTGACTACCAACCACTGCAACCTCATGTTGGCCTTGCCCAATTGTGAATTGGATTCGTTTTCTTTTTTCCCTTGCAGAGTTAGGGAGGGGTCATCTTGAGTCTCTTCTTATCGGAGTTTTACTTGTTCTTGTCCTAATTCGGTGAGAAAAATCTGATATTTCTTAGGCATTTTAGATGGTTGCAGAATTAAAAGGGGAGGTTTTAATGCACGTTTTGATTTCTTCATTGGATGGTGATTCCATTCCCAGCAGTACCAATATTTAGTTTAACTTATAAAATTGACTTTGATATACTAGTTTGACTTTGATTTGAGATTGATCATATCTTTTTGCTAGAATCAGTTGAGTTTGACACAAGATGATTATAACTTGATTTGTGTGTCACCTAAAGTTAATTTATGAAAAGTTATATGATTACCACGTGCAAACCAAGCGTATATTTTATTGGAAAGTCACTCTTTGTGAAATATAGTTTTCTTTTTTGTTGGATGATATGTGTGTGTATACATATGAAAGGGGCAATGAGTACTAAAAATGAGACCCCAACTAAGAAATTTGGATCATCTAGACGGTAAAAATTATAAATATAATGTCATGTCAAATTGATGAAGTCTGTACCCAAATCACATTGAATGCATTCAATTTTTTATTTTATTTTATTTTTGGTCGGAAATGCATTCAATTCAATACCAGCATTTTAGTTGAGGCAAAAACTCAAGAGATTCATTAAATCCTAAGGCTCGTACACGGTTATAAGATTATGTGGATGGTGAGCAATGCAATTCAATTCCCACGTTATTCATAGGACATTACCTAAAAACTTTTTGTCTTTACCCTGGTCACAAAAGGTGACACACTCCTCACATGGACACCACCAAACACTCTTCCCATCTCTCTCTCTCTCTCTCTCTCTCTCTTTCATTCACATCCTCTCACTTCTTTCAGTTTGATTGGTTTATGGAAAATTGATCCACAAAATGATATATTAATTTGATTGGTTTATGAAATTAGCCACTTTCATATTATGTCAACAACTTTTATGAGATTTTTGTGTTTACTATTTATTAATTATAGCAATCACAATAGATCCAAGTACTCCTCAATTGGAGCTTCTTGTAAAATAAACGCATAAATTCCCCGGAGAAATATACGATGAACAGTAAAGAATACCAGATATTTATGTGATTCGAATCAAATATCGATATCCATCACGGGAAAAGCCAACAATGAAAATTCCACTGATCAATCCAAGACTTATAAAGTAACAACTGCTCACAAACTTGAGTGTTTCCAATAATGAAAAGGAAGACTTCTACTGTTTTCATCCTTTTCTATTTTATTTATGTGGCTTAAAATGAAGAAAAAATTGAACCCTTCTCTTTACACGGCCAATCAATAGTAGCATCACTTGTATGGCCTTTAGAGGAGTCAATCTCTTGATTTAATCAATCTTGAATCCAAAGAAATTAGATAAAGTAAAGTAACAACCCTATCTTGATTGAATTCCAATGGCATGACTCCAATTGGTATTCAGTCAAGAATTTAGCTCCCCTTCATTCAATTTGGGTGAGGTCTCAAGACATCTTTTAAGGGAACTATTATGCAGCTCATAAATGCGCACAGTCAATTACGCTTAAATGATCTAAAGCTAGAAATAAAATAAAAATAAAACCCACATTAATATTTAGTTTTAACTTCAAAACTTGACTTTGCTTCTATGATTTGACTTTAATTTGAATTCAAATTTATCTTTTGGTATAAGCTAATTTTTCTCCATTACAAACCGGTGTACATTCTTGAATTTCAAACAAGATTATTACAACCTATCTTGTGTGCTATCTAAAATTCATTTATGAGAAGTTATATGATTTTCATGAGCTAACTGTGCATAAATATTACTTGAACATTACTCATTGTGAAGCCTTTTTCCTACGAGTGATGTATATATGGGAGAAAGGCGTTGAGTACTAAAAATGAGACATCAAATAAGAATCTAGCATGACCCAAACATATGAGGAAAAAATTATACCAAATAAAACAAAAAAAATACTATTATAAATCTATTGTCACATAAAATATCAAGTATGTGAAATTCGTACCTCAATTAACATTACATGTACTCAACTCAAATGACCATATTAGTTTAGCTAAACACTTGTGAAATGTATCAAATTCAAAAGCTCAGACATGATAATGAGATGTCATGTTTTGTGTGCATACCATTCATTTCCTATGGCTTCCATAGGACATGCTTAAACACATTCTCTCTTTACCTCGTGCACAAAATATGATTTATACATGGGCCTGTCAAATAGGTAAATCGGGTTGAAAACAATCCAATCCAAATTGATCTATTCAATCCATTTTGACCCATGTCTATGCAATACTAATATAACGACTCAAAGAGACCCAAATCCAACAACTCAACCTAAGATCCATTTTAGCAATTTTTTCACCTTAAATTGTTGTTTGTGTGTATTTTGTGAACTCGAACTTTCGTACGGATAATTTACTAAATGCAATCTATATTGGGGTTGTTCCTAATAGGAAATTGGACTAAACGACAATCTTTGTCGGGGAGATTGGGCCCCATCTTGTGGTGGACTATAGTCCCGCGCGTGGATGGGTTGGATCTATATAAAAAAACCTGGACCATTTCGAACCCATATTCAATTAGACTTTACAACTCAAATTCATGAAAAAAAGGATTATTAAAATTTAATTAACTCATAAATAATCCGAATCATTTTATATGAGTTGCAAAATTGGTCAAGACCCATTTCCACACCTCTATATATACATAGGCGACCAGCATTGGGCTTGGACGACCCCAAGCTTCACGCCAACTCTTCCCATTCTCTCTCTCTCTCTCTCTCTCTGGCAGCCAGAACAAAAACTTGTGGAACCTCCGAAACTCCCCGAGCCATGTTCCCCTCGCCGCCCCCAATGGACCCGAACGAGACCAACTGGATCGTTCATGTCAACGCGAACCTCAAGTGCATGCCCGACGACGAGCAACAGTACTGGAAGGATCCGTCCATCTACAGGGTTCCCCCCTCCATCACCGACCTCAACCCCAAGGCCTACCAGCCGCAGGTTGTCTCTTTCGGCCCCTACCACTACGGCGACCCCCGCCTCAGTTCAATGGAGGAACACAAGCACCGCGTGCTCCTCCACTTCCTGAGGCGCTACCGGAAGTCCCTCGAGCGCTTCTTCGAGTCCCTGAGGGAGGTGGCGCATAAGCTCGAGGACAGCTACGACAATCTGGACCAGAAGTGGAAGGAAGGCACGGGGAGCAAGTTTCTGGAGCTGATGATCACGGACGGCTGCTTCATGCTTGAGATCATGAGGATCGCGACACTGCCAAGAAGTGAGGCGGAGAATAATGATTATGCGCACAATGACCCCATCTTCAGCATCCACAGGCTGGAATGCATAGCCCCGTATATAAGGCGGGACATGCTGCTGCTGGAGAATCAACTGCCGATTTTAGTGCTGTATCAGCTGGTTGCTGTCGCAAACAATGGCAGGGAGGTTAGTTTCTTTGGTTTCACCCCGTCGTTAGAGAGATTATTGCGCCTGTGCAAACGGCTGAAGTGTGTTCACCTAACAATTCATTTAGATTATCTCAGATAGATCTTACGTGAAACCCATTAAATTTAATATTCCAAATGCTTAGGTTGCATGCTTCAAGATGAATTAACAATTTAATTATTAAATCTGTCACCTAAATAAGAGACTTCTTTTTTTTTTCCTTTCATGCGCGTAGTATCGACACAACAACACACTCGTATTCAATGCACTGACTTTACGCCAACAACGCAGGATGACGTCAATGAGCTCATCGGAAAGTTCTACTTCCCCCGTGAAAAAAAAAAGTTCGGGCGGTTGGGCAGATGCCTGCATGTCATGGACGTCTTCAGGAAAGGCTTGCTGATGGAACCCCAAGAGGTCCATCACAAACGAGAACTTTGGAAGTTGGAGGAGACCGAGCCGATAATCCGGTCAGCCACTGAGCTCGCCGAGGCCGGGATCAAGTTCGGTAAGAGCAAGACCAACAGCCTCAAGAACATCTTCTTTGCTAAAGGGCACCTGAAGCTCCCAGTTTTCACCGTGGATGACACCACCGAGTCCATGTTCCTCAACGCCATGACGTTCGAGCGCTTGTACATCAAGGCTGGGAACGAGGTCACATCCTACGTCACCTTCATGGACAAAATTATCAACAATGAGCAGGATGTCGCCCTGCTCCACACCGAAGGCATCATCCATAATGATTTCGGAAGTGACAAGGCAGTCGCCAAACTATTCAACTCTCTGTGCACGGAAGTGACGCTCCCATCCAACGAAAACCTCGATGACGTGCAACAGAAGATCAGCAAGCACTGCAAGAAGCGCTGGAACAAGTGGAGGGCTAATCTCAACCGCACCTACTTCAGGAGTCCTTGGACTATATTGTCTTTCACCGCCGCCTTCTTCCTCTTCGCTCTCACTATAATGCAGGCCGTGTATACCGTGCTCAGATACCATGCATAATGATTTTTTTTTTTCCATTTTTGGTTGTTTCTCCTAATGCCTGATGCTCGATATTTATCTGTTGATTGGCTGTTGATTGTTGTCATCAATGATTTTCCTCCTGTTTTCATTTGTGCTTATTTCCCTCTCTAAATGTTATGATAGATGGACATTTGGCTGTTTATATGTCATTATCAGATGATGATTGTCTTGTTTCAGTCTTTTTCATTTTCGTCTAGTTTGGATAGTTATTCGGAAGGACAATCACGTTCTCGGCAAATGAAATCTTCCATCCCAACAGTTTCTTTTTGATTAAATTTTGTTAAAGTTGTGGTCAATTTATCCAGAAAAGCCAAGACTACAAGTTTGCAGAACTATAGTACGTAGTTAAAGTTCGTGGTTTTCTAGCTTAGTCGGTGGTAGTTAGAAATAATGGCAAAAAATCTGTCCAACGTGTAAAATGAAGCAAATTTCTTTGTTTGTGACAGATATTCTTAGCAGAAGAGTCGATTAGGAAGAACTATAAAAAGGCTTCATGCTCGTTCATTCATGTTCAGACCAACTACAGCTCCATATATACCTTGCACAGAACATTTTGATAATGAAACAAGCTTCAAAAGCTCCTTCCTTGTTCCTTTGCTGAGTAAATCCCCACAAACATACACATTTCCACATCAACACTAAAAGCTAACAGTGGTGTCAGGGCCTCATTCGGTAATCATTGAGCGTGAGTCCTATCCACCCGCTTCTAAAATCACCCACCCATATATCCGACACCAGAACAATGGCCAACTCTATCTCACTATTGTTCCCACTTTCGATGAAAATAACTATACTTATTTACTGAAGCATTAAAATGATTACTTTCTTAATGGCACAAGATTTATGCGACAGCATGGAGAAAGGATATGTAGCTCCATAAGAAGGTACAAGCTTCCGGCAGACCAACCACAAAAAGCTGCAAGGGCTCTGTATGTCATCCAACAAGCACTTTTGGAAACAATATTTCAGCAAGCCATTGGAGCAAAAACCACAACGACGTGTTCTAAGATACTGCAGAAGCCAAAGAATGAATGCAATTAACTAACGTGAGAGAACAAAATCACCAGAGAGATAAGACAAGCAACAATAAGGAAAAATTTGCACGATTCGGTCCTACCACCAACAGCTACTCCATGGGAAGGGTTAGCTGCAAATAATAAGGTAATTATTTATTGGAGAATTATAGGGCTACAATCGTCCATAATGCTCAAGTGTTTCCCTACGTAAGATTATACCTAAACCCATAGTATTTCACCTCAAGTAATTTTTTTTGACGAGTGTCGCGACCTACCCTCGGGGGGAGGGAACAGGTTTAGGGGTATTACCTAAGAACGGGCTTAAGGCCCATGATTAGACGCGGGCTCTCTCAACCCCATATCCCATGTGACATTGGAGTATTTTTAGAAATTTTGCAAAAAGGAGTTGCCACTAGTCTATTGGGGTCGGCTAGAAACCAAGTGAGGCATGGGAGTGTACCTCACTTCCTACGCAAATGAGAGAATCTAGGATCGGGGACTTGATTACACTAATTAACTTATTAGTGCCCTTTCGGTACCTAATCTTGTTCATTTTAAAAGAAATGATTTTTGTTAAGCAGTCTGGATTGATTTTATACATATCCACTAACATGTGAGGTGACCATACGGGTGCGCAATCATTAAAATAACAGTCATAATTACCAAGGTCCTATTAGCCCTAAAATTAAACACGTGCAAATTAAACACAAAACACGCAAATCAAACATACAATAAAAACAACATACAAGAATATAAAGGCTTAATTACACTAAAGCGGCAATATATAGCAATTCCTAACCAAACCCTATCATTCTTGGATTTTCAAAAAAAAAAAAATTAATTAATTAATTTTTTTAATTAATTAATTTTTTTCAAAAAGAAAGTCGAATTTTTAATGTTTTCTGAGTTTTTAAAATTTCGGAAATTTTTTGAATTTTTTGAATTTTACCATTTTTTCGAAATTTTTGATTTTTATAATTAATATTTTGATTTTTTTAATTTTAAATATATATTTAATATTTAATATTATTATACTTCAATAAAATGGGTTCGGACCGGGTAAACCCAATCCGGCCCATGGACCCAACCCAAACCCGGATCCAACATTTTTGGGTTAAAAGAAACATTTTTTTTTTTTTACAGCTTTTTTAAAGATTCCTTTTTTAACATTTTTTTTATCTTTTCCCCACTTCATCATTTCCCCTGCACGCTCTGCTTCTGCGATTCCTCTTTCCCGAAGCCCCTTTTACTTGCTTTTTCCATATTTTGTTTTACTTTTTACTTTTTCTATTATTTTTCTATTTCTTTTGTTTTCTCTTTCATTTTTTTGTTTTTCTTTTGGTCTTCTTCTCCTTCGCTTGCCCACTGCACGCCCGAAGCTTCCCTTCCCCAAGACATGGCCTCATCACAACTCAGCCAAACAACACCGCAGCTCAGAACAAGAGTTAAAAAAAAAATCCGTCGATTCGAGTACTAACACCGGCATGAGCAAATAACACGATGGAAAGACTCAAACTCGAACAAAGACAATATCACAGCAACGAACCTCGCAAAAACCATTTCCAAATCTCATTTTGACATTTCATCATACGCATATAATGCACCAGCTAAAGAAAGGAACCAAGCTCGCCTGGGGCTATTGTTTGGACCAAGCAACGATCATCGACACACAAACAACATTCCAGATCAACTCAGACAGATCGCATCAAATTTAACATAGGTATGAACTCAAAGACGAGAAGGCTCGGTCAAGACCAACTAAGATACTCGGACTTCATTCAAACATCCCTGCAAACAGTTGGCGTGCGCGACTCGCACGAGAAGTTTCCGACGTGGTCGAGACTCGAACACAGCCCTAAGTTCTTATTGAAACATACCAAAACACGCAACAAGATCAACGAAGGACCAGCGGGACCGAAGCTCGCGCCCGGTTGGTCGCGAGCTCCGGTCCGACACCTCCTAAAATGGGGCACCTACGTTTCGGAAAGCTTACCCGGTTTGGATGATGCGCAACGGGCAGATCTCAAGAAATGCCGAAACGTTCTCTCAGTCTCACTCGCTCCCCCTCCGTTCTCTCGAGCTTCCTCTCTGGTTTGCCTCTCCACTCTCCTCTCTTCCCTCGCCGCTTTTCTTTTTTTTCCCTTGCTTTAGATCTGGATTATGGGGAAGATGGCAGCCAACGGCGTCGATTGGGTGGCTGTCGGCGACGGTGGTGGTGGCCCGGAGAGGGCTGCAATGGCGACGCCTCCTCCCTCCGTTTCTTTAGATTTGGGTTTCGGAGAAGACGGCGGGGAACGGCATCGATTGGGCAGCTCGGCGTAGCTCCCTCCTTTCGAGCTCCTTTCCGCAGACCCCTCTCCGTTCCTCTCTATCTTTCGTCTCCTTTTTCACCTTTTTTTTTTTTTTTTTTTTTTTTTTTGCTCCCTTTATCTTTTGCGGGACCTCGCACGAAGACCACGGCCATGCCAGTTGCCAACCAAGCATTCCCGACCCGCGGATCACGCTGCCATCCCGATCTCCCTGCTCCTCCATCGCTGCTCCTTCTGCGCTTTGCTGCTGATCTGTTTTATGTTCTTCCTTGCAGGTCTTGCGGCGAAGACCGGCTGAAGGGAGAAAAAACGAGCGTGGGCTGGGCCGAAGGAGAAAGGATGCTTGGGTCGGCCCAATGCGGGGGAGGAGGAGAAAAGAAAAGGGTTGGGTCGGGCCAAAGCCAAATCCGGCCCGACCCGACCATTTTTGATCTTTTTTTTTTTTCTCTTTCTCTCTTTCTTTTTTTTTTTTTTTTTTTTGTGACTAATTCTTAATCTTGTACACGATTAAATCCTAAATAAAATGGCGAAATTTAGGTGTCAACAGCTGCCCCTCTTTGAATGAGAGCTCGAAGAGGTTGCATTCAAAGACAGAAGACACCTAAATTATTTGGGTGACAGAGAGACCCTAGGTGCATAGGCACGCGTCAGGTCAATGGAAAGGACTCATAACTATGAAAGTGCGTCTTATCAATAAGAGGAAGAAAGACTCCGAGCTATAGAAGCCCACCGGGTCATAAGAAGAGGGTTGAAGGACTCCGGGCTACGGAAAGCCCACCGGGTCATAAGAATGGAGTTGAAGGACTCCGGGCTACAGAAAGCCCACCGGGTCAATAGAATGGGGTTGAAGGACTCGGGCTACGGAAAGCCCACCGGGTCATAAGAAGGGGATTGAAGGACTCCGGGCTACGGAAAGCCCACCGGGTCAATAGAATGGGGTTGAAGGACTCCGGGCTACGGAAAGCCCACCGGGTCATAAGAAGGGGATTGAAGGACTTCGGGCTACGGAAAGCCCACCGGGTCATAAGAATGGGGTTGAAGGACTCCGGGCTACGGAAAGCCCACCGGGTCATAAGAATGGGGTTGAAGGACTCCGGGCTACGGAAAGCCCACCGGGTCATAAGAATGGGGTGAAGGAAGACTCCGGGCTACAGAAGCCCACCGAGTCATAAGAAGATGACATGGTTTAAGGTTGACCATGAACTTTATGGTTTAAGGATAGACCCACGAACCCTGTGGTTTAGGAAAGTCACTAATCCCGTGGTTTAAGGATAAACCCACTAACCTTGTGGTTTAAGGATAGACCCACGAACCTTGTGGTTTAAGGATAGACCCACGAACCGTGTGGTTTAGGAAAGCCACCAACCCCGTGGTTTAAGGATAAACCCACCAACCATGTGGTTTAAGGATAGACCCACGAACCTTGTGGTTTAAGGATAGACCCACAAACCTTGTGCTTTAAGGATAGACCCACGAACCGTGTGGTTTAGGAAAGCCACCAACCCCGTGGTTTAAGGATAAACCCACTAACCTTGTGGTTTAAGGATAGACCCACGAACCTTGTGGTTTAAGGATAGACCCACGAACCGTGTGGTTTAGGAAAGCCACCAACCCCGTGGTTTAAGGATAAACCCACTAACATTGTGGTTTAAGGATAACCCACCAACCTTGTGGTTTAAGGATAGACCCACGAACCGTGTGGTTTAAGGATAGACTCACGAACCATGTGGTTTAGGAAAGCCACCAACCCCGTAGTTTAAGGATAAACCCACTAATCGTATGGTTTAAGGATAGACCCACGAACCTTGTGGTTTAAGGATAGACCCACGAACCGTGTGGTTTAGGAAAGCCACCAACCCCGTGGTTTAAGGATAAACCCACTAACCTTGTGGTTTAAGGATAGACCCACGAACCTTGTGGTTTAAGGATAGACCCACGAACCGTGTGGTTTAAGGATAGACCCACGAACCGTGTATATGACATGGTTTAAAGCTGACCATTAACCTTTGAAAATGACATGGTTTAAGGCTGACCATGAACCTTTGGAGATGGCATGATTTAAGGCTAACCATGAACCTTTGGTTTTTAGGGAAGCACCTGCTAACCCCATGAAAACTGCATGGCTTCACTGAGGAATCCTGTCAAACTCAACTTGAGCAAATGTCATTAGAGACGTTATCAAGAGACGTATTAGAAATATTGCAACATTAATTGAACAAGCTAATCAAGCTAAATCCGAGTACTTTAGAAAAACATTTTATTTCAATCAGCATCATGTGGCGCAAAATTGTCATCTTGTTCGTGGATATATCATTAATCATCAAATTCTCTAGGAGTCAAGCTCTTATCAAGATGGTCACGACTCGTGAAAAAGGTTCATTAAGCATGCCAAACTAGAGCTTCTTAGTCAGAAAGGGCTTTTCACACACTTTCGATAAAATGGCTACTTAATCCCATTCATTCATGTGGGAGATAACTGGTTGCTGAGGGTATCTCACATAACCCAGATCAAAGGCTTTCAGAAACATTTGCGATGAGCACAATATGATCGATCAAAAAGGTCTTTTGAAAGGACCGCAATATAGGCTCGTTTAGGACTTACGCAAAGGAATTATTGCTTTGAGGCCAATAGGATAACATTTGTTGCTATCTTCGTCGGGTTTACAAGTCGAGAACTTGAAAGATAAGACAAGATAGGATTACTTTCACTTCTTCAAGCAATAGCTTCTTTGTGGTATTCTCATTTTCACTTGAACCATCTCAATCAGAAGAGACTTCGGAAGAGGGTTGTAATGTTGGCTCAGGAAAGGCTTGAAAGGCTTAAAATTCTCAATGGGGTTTTAAGAGTCAGTGATCATCATAGCATCATGACCATGTCATTCGATCTTTGAAGACATTTGGCTTTTGAAACGCTGCACATCTCGAAAGCTCCTTGACTAATCATTTCTACATGGGAGCTTTGCTCCTTTCTCTAATTTCCTTTGCCCTTTGCGATGATGATTTTTTTTTTTTTTTTTTACCGGCACTTGGATTTTGATAATTTTTCTTTCACATAAGATACAACCTTTTGGCTCTTTTTCTTGATGGGCATTGGCCTTGCTTTTACTAGACACACTGCTTTTTCATGCCCCATAATTTTTCAAACTTTTTGCTTTTTGAACTTTTGTAGCTCCTGTGACTTTCTTATGACTTTCGAGATGCTTTTCGCATTTCCTTGTGATTGTCAATTATATTTGGACAATTCTTATGCCCTGCCGCAGTGAAGGGAGATGGTCACCACTCGGGATTCAGAAATGAATAATCAGGCCCAAATTGGTTATAGCAATGGGTATCAGTGTTTGGGTAGAGAAGGAAATGCTCTTCTTCACCTTGGGATGAGTCAAGCTCCAATGAGAATTCCTTTGAAGCTACCACAAGAAGATTGATGTAAGTGAAAGTAATAGAATCTTTCTCAACCTTTCGTTTTACAACACGACCGTAACCTCCTATGTTGCCCCAATGTAGGGTTGTTCTCGATAGGGGTACTTTGAAGGATCATCTTTTTTCTTTTTTCTTTCTTTTCTTTTTTTTTTTTTTTCAGCCCAAAGGGGTAACAAAAGATCAGTGCAATGCTTGGGATTGATGAAAGAAATGCCTTTATCATTTCGATCTTTGTGCTCAATGCGAATGAATCATTCGTCCTAAGAGAAGGTCTCTTTTCACTCAACTCTAAAAAATGTTTGAATAATGCTCAACTCTCAAAAGTGTTTAAAGGACGTGTTTGGAAATGAGCTTGCCTTTCTTCATCCTAAGCACTTCTTGTTTGGCATGGTTAACATTTCCATTTTACTCTGCCGAGATCATTTGAGTATATCAATCTCCATAGGGAATTTTGATTCAAAATGAATAATCCACAAGACAAGAAAACAATTTTGAGATAGAAAGGATGCTCAAAAGGTTTGTAATTTTTTTCTTTTCTCAATTATCAATTTTTTTTTTTGCTTGTCTCTAGGAAAGCCCAAAAGTTCTCTTTTGTAATGGAAATTCTCTTTTTTTTTTACTTTAAAAAAAACTGAGAAGAAGGGTACTTACCTGCAACATGGTGACCCGATAATCCTGTAAAGAATGTAAAAGAATATGTTAGCGCAAAGATCTTTAGGGATTGAAATGTTGGAAACGATACATTATTACCCTTCACTCGCTTTTATCCTTTGAGGGCTAACATCTCTTGGATTCACCCTCGTGGATATTTGATAACTTGGCATTACCTTTCACTTACATTTACCCTTAAGCATTTGATGTCTTCCCTTCATGTGTTTTCGTTCTTCAAGTATGAACTTTGCTTGAAGTTGCTAGAATTGATTGAAAAATGGCTATGTGGCCCTGATTTTATCCATAATAAGCACTTATTTATTGTATACAACAATTCACAAAGTTTGATTCATGTTTTTGTTTTTTTTTTTTTTTTTTTTTTTAGATGCTCTTTTTGAAGAGATGTTTAGCCGACAAGGAGCTTGAAAATTTTAAATATGGATCATGAGATGTGTTTTTCAAGATTTTGCTTTGAAAGGAGAGTGGGTGCTCCTTATTTCCACATTTGAGGATATTGTTCTTTAGGTGCTTTGCCCGTTTATTGTCTTGATGGAAGGCGCTGCTTCTACGGTCAAGGTGCAACATTTTTCCCATTAATCACCCTGCAAGAAGAGGAGATGAAACAAGTTATCTCCATACTTAATTAGGTTCAATTTAGGAACGATACATCCTTCTTAATGAATCTAACAATGTTGTTCCAGCACATTTCATTGGTGGGGAGATGAGAGCTTTTTTTTCTAAATCAGACGTTGCTCTCCTACTCTTTATTTGGCAAACCTTCGTTCTGTTCGAGTTTATCATGTATCAAAGAAAATGACATGTCATTTTTTATGCTGAAGAGAATCAAGTTTAGAAACGAGATACATCCTTTTCAAAGTCGAGCGATCAACATCCCCAGATATCTCTAATGGAGGAATGGATAATATTGCCCCTCTGTTTCATTTGAATCTTTCCTTGTTTAAGACGAACAAGACTTAAAAATGCTCCACTGCATTTGTTAGGAACGTTACAAAAGTTGACACTCTTGATATCTCCTTAATAATGGAAAAGAAAACCATGTCAGAAACGGTATCAGAAGTTGATGATTGAAATCGATACAGTTTACTCTTCTTTCGATTTCGCCTTTTCGGATGCTTGGCAACTCCCTTCATTTGTCTCATCATGCAGAGTGAATGAAATTGATGGGCTATTCTGGTTCCTAAGGCATTTGCAAATAACAAAACTTCCCAGAATGGAATTCAACTTCGCTCCGCCTCTATGGAAAATTGGCATCGACAATGCATTGACGCATGCTTACTCCTAAAGTTCCATGAGCCCGGGAAAACGACTACATGAAGAGAGGGCCTTAAGCAAAGTTTTCTTGAAATTCATTTTGGAAGGTAAACGTAAAGGTTCGCCTAAAACACTTCTGATTTTTTTGAATTTTTTCTGTTTTGCTTTGTTTTGTTTTTTTTTATATAAAAAATAATGATGATTTTCATGAAACTGAATCCCATCATTAAAAATGTGAGTCGCACGATTTGCAAAAGCAACAATTGGATACGCAATCAAAACTCAAAGTGGAGAACATGATTCTTAACATGAATAAGAATATTGATAAAATACAAGAAGCTCTTGTATAGATAAGGGTAAAAGTCAACTCTTGTCCTAATGACAAAGAGCATTGTGCATAACCTGCAAAAAGACGACAATGTTAGTACGTGAATGAGAGAAAATGATATTTTAATGAGGTCACTTCTTACAATAAAATCAAGGTGACGATACATGCCCCACAATCCTTATTACGGGATTTTAGTATTTCGCCAAGATTTTATAGAGAAGACATCATTAAAATTATCAATCCACACGGCCATCAATCGAATGTCCACTTTTATTCCAAAAGTTTCGTATGCAAAAGCGTCATTGATTTTTGAAAGATTGATTTGTGATTTTACTCATAGAAAAATGAAGTGATTTCTATTTTGAGGAATTTGTACACAAAATGATTTGCATTATAGTCCCAAAATGTGAGAATGAAAAAATTTGATAGAACAATTTTTGTGTCTCAACAAAAAATCACAACTTGAAAGTTTTTTTTTTTTTTTTTCGAAATGATTTTGAGCCCATAACTAGAAATTTAAACAAAACCATGTGTTCAACAGGATCAAATCAAAATGTTTAGAACTTACATTCAAATGGTCACTTGTCAAAAGTGATTGTCAATTTTTCAATCATAAGATTGCATTACCGAGGGCATTCAATTGATTTCCACAAATTTCAAGATAAAAATGCAATAGAAAATGAGCAAATAAAAAGGGAAATGATACTTACAATGGGTGCCGACTTTTGTCTCATGTTTTCTTTTTCTTTTTCAATCACATCACATAGACATGCACGTGGAATGTGGTTCGATTTCTACTCTATACGGCTCAAAATGAAGCCATAGGATCACCGGACTGAACCAACAAGATCGTGGCTGGGTCGGGTTACCCATGACTCCGGCTTCGTCAAAGAACCGACCCGTGTTGCATGCTCGCAGACCGGGGTGGGTACCTTCGACGTGAAGAAAGAAATTTCGGGGTAGAGGTGGGCGACTCGTACTACGCAGTTGTAGTCGGAGTGGTATCCACCTCAACACCATCCTAAGTAATCTTATGCGGCCCAGGTCCGGCGGCAGGTTGTGTGTGTTAAAGTGTAGTGCAATGCAGAAGATACATGCACAATAATTTATAGGCAAACAACACTCCGTACATAAAAAATAAACCATACATTCCAACACCTCCCTGCAAGACAAAGGTGAGCAAACAAACACTTCCCCTTATACCTCCCATTCTGCAAAAACATTTAACACCTTTAATGTTATGGACGCACCTGGAATCCTCGCTGCCAAACAAAAATATTTTTGAACAAGATTAATTTTGGCCTAAGTCCTCTAAGGTCTAAAACCAAGTCCCCAGCGGAGTCGCCAAGCTGTTGCGACCTACCCTCGGGGGGAGGGAACAGGTTTAGGGGTATTACCTAAGAACGGGCTTAAGGCCCATGATTAGGCGCGGGCTCTCCCAAGCCCATACCCCGCGTGACATTGGAGTATTTTTTAGAAATTTTGCATAAAGGAGTCGCCACTAGCCTATTGAGGTCGGCTAGAAACCAAGTGAGGCATGGGAGTGTACCTCACTTCCTACGCAACCAGAGAATCTAGGATCGGGGACTTGATTACACTAATTAACTTATTAGTGCCCTTTCGGTACCTAATCTTGTTCATTTTAAAAGAAATGATTTTTGTTAAGCAGTCTGGATTGATTTTATACATATCCACTAACATGTGAGGTGACCATACGGGTGCGCAATCATTAAAATAACAGTCATAACTACCAAGGTCCTATTAGCCCTAAAATTAAACACGTGCAAATTAAACACAAAACACGCAAATCAAACATACAATAAAAACAACATACAAGAATATAAAGGCTTAATTACACTAAAGCGGCAATATATAGCAATTCCTAACCAAACCCTATCATTCTTGGATTTTCAAAAAAAAAAAAAAAATTAATTAATTAATTTTTTTTAATTAATTAATTTTTTTCAAAAAGAAAGTCGAATTTTTAATGTTTTCTGAGTTTTTTAAAATTTCGGAAAATTTTTTGAATTTTTTGAATTTTTACCATTTTTTCGAAATTTTTGATTTTTATAATTAATATTTTGATTTTTTTAATTTTAAATATATATTTAATATTTAATATTATTATACTTCAATAAAATGGGTTCGGACCGGGTAAACCCAATCCGGCCCATGGACCCAACCCAAACCCGGATCCAACATTTTTGGGTTAAAAGAAACATTTTTTTTTTTTTTTTTTTTTTACAGCTTTTTTTTAAAGATTCTTTTTTAACATTTTTTTTTATCTTTTCCCCACTTCATCATTTCCCCTGCATGCTCTGCTTCTGCGATTCCTCTTTCCCGAAGCCCCTTTTACTTGCTTTTTCCATATTTTGTTTTACTTTTTACTTTTTCTATTATTTTTCTATTTCTTTTGTTTTCTCTTTCATTTTTTTTTTTTTCTTTTGGTCTTCTTCTCCTTCGCTTGCCCACTGCACGCCCGAAGCTTCCCTTCCCCAAGACATGGCCTCATCACAACTCAGCCAAACAACACCGCAGCTCGAACAAGAGTTAAAAAAATCCGTCGATTCGAGTACTAACACCGGCATGAGCAAATAACACGATGGAAAGACTCAAACTCGAACAAAGACAATATCACAGCAACGAACCTCGCAAAAACCATTTCCAAATCTCATTTTGACATTTCATCATACGCATATAATGCACCAGCTAAAGAAAGGAACCAAGCTCGCCTGGGGCTATTGTTTGGACCAAGCAACGATCATCGACACACAAACAACATTCCGAGATCAACTCGGACAGATCGCATCAAATTTAACATAGGTATGAACTCAAAGACGAGAAGGCTCGGTCAAGACCAACTAAGATACTCGGACTTCATTCAAACATCCCCGCAAACAGTTGGCGTGCGCGACTCGCACGAGAAGTTTCCGACGTGGTCGAGACTCGAACACAGCCCTAAGTTCTTATTGAAACATACCAAAACACGCAACAAGATCAACGAAGGACCAGCGGGACCGAAGCTCGCGCGAACCGGTTGGTCGCGAGCTCCGGTCCGACACCTCCTAAAATGGGGCACCTACGTTTGGAAAGCTTACCCGGTTTGGATGATGCGCAACGGGCAGATCTCAAGAAATGCCGAAACGTTCTCTCAGTCTCACTCGCTCCCCCTCCGTTCTCTCGAGCTTCCTCTCTGGTTTCCCTCTCCGCTCTCCTCTCTTCCCTCGCCGCTTTTCTTCTTTCCCCCTTGCTTCAGATCTGGATTCTGGGGAAGATGGCAGCCAACGGCGTCGATTGGGTGGCTCGTCGGCGACGGTGGTGGTGGCCCGGAGAGGGCTGCAATGGCGACGCCTCCTCCCCTCCGTTTCTTTAGATTTGGGTTTCGGAGAAGACGGCGGGGAACGGCATCGATTGGGCAGCTCGGCGTAGCTCCCTCCTTTCGATTTCCTTTCCGCAGCTCCCTCTCCGTTCCTCTCTATCTTTCGTCTCCTTTTTCACCTTTTTCTTTTTTTTTTTTTTTTTTTGCTCCCTTTATCTTTTGCAGGACCTCGCACGAAGACCACGGCCATGCCGGTTGCCAACCAAGCATTCCCGACCCGCGGATCACGCTGCCATTTGTGCGTGGCCCGGTCCACGAGGGGTTGCACCGACAAATTTAAAGTAGTTGACGACAATAGACTGTCCACCAGCAACCGACAATCAGATAAAAGAAGTATATCTTTTTCTGGGGAATTGGGGATTAGGTTTTCAGAGATAAAATCAAGGGTTTCAACCAAAGCGACGGCCTCCACTTGCTCAGCCGAACTTACCTTGATATGCTTTGCAAACCCATCGCAAATTTTACCAAAGGAATCTCTAACGCAAGCAATAGCAGCCCGAGGTCTTTTTCTGGAATGCTGAGGACCAAAAGAAGAAGGTCTTGTCGGTAGCCGAAGTCATCTTCGGTCGTCTCCGGAGTGGGCGTGGCCAAATGCCGAAGATAGAGCAGGCTGATGAATGAGATCAGGTCCGGGAAGAGGGGCTTCTCTTTCTTCAACAGCATAGGTGCGTGGGTTGTTAATATCTTCTTCCCTCTCTTCCAAAACGCAATGCCTTCCCTGGTGGGCGTCGGTGATGATGCTGAGATGCTGCTGCTGAGCTGGGTAGTCAGATCTGGTAATCTGAAGTTTCTTTCTTCGGTTGTAGGGGCCGAAAGCATAGCTGAGTCGTTACCGGTGCTGGAGCTGAGAGGAAAGTCTTCTACGTCTTCTGAACCGCAAAGCTTGCCATGGTGGGCGTTATTTGTGGGTCTTGCGAGCGTTAGTGTTTCTGGAAGTGTAGATCCGGTGAAACTGAGACTCTGTTCGTCAGTTGCAGGGGTACCTTCTTCGACGGCGATAATTCCGCAGGTCATGGGAGTGCGATCGGTGAAATCTGGTCGGGATGTCGGGCGTTCTTCCACAGCACAGGTACGTTGGTTCCTCATTTCTTCTTCCCTTACTTCCGGGTCGCAATGCCTACTGCGTTGAGCAACGATAGTGACTCTGAGGTTCTGCTGTATTACTAGGAAATCAGATCTAGTAGATCTGAGGGTTCTTTCCTCAGTTTCAGAGGCAAAAGATCTCCGTTCTCTATGATCTGAAGCGCAAGGATTGCCATGGTGAGCGTCTTTGGCTGGTCCTTTGTGCTGCAATGATGCAGGGTATACATTTCCGGTTGATCTGAGGTCTCGGTATTCGGTTGCAGATGTTGAAAGTTGGATGAGCTGATCTTCTGATGCAGAGGAAGAGGGTGCGGCAGCGTTGATTCGACGGGTCGGGTGAAGGCAACCAATTTGCACAGTCCCTGCAGTGTGAAGTGCAGGTGGTAAATTACTGTGCATAGGAATATTTCTACCTTGTTCTTCAGCTCTACGACTGTATATTCCAAGTGGGCTACGATGTTCCTCTGGATGTGCTGGACTTCTTGACTCACTACCTAGTGAGATAGGTCTATTTTCTTTCTGTGGATAGCGTTCCGACGGCATGCTAGTATCACAACTAATGTCAAGTGAGGCATCTATATTAACAATGAGAGTTCCAGGGGCTGGAGGATGCCATTTTTCAACTTCTCTTCGGCTTTGATTCTTTTTTGGGGCTTTTCTATTCCAAGCTGAGAAACAGTCTTGTGATGAGGTGGCTTTGAGCAGGGTCCGGTGCGGGTTTAAGGGCTGATGACTAAAGATGAATTGATTCCGATCCTTCCAAATGCACCAAATAACTGTGGCAACCAGTTCAAACTTATGTGAGTCTCCTTGCCTCACAAAATATTTAGACAACCAATCATCAAGCCTTGTTAAGCCAACGCGATCTATGCATATTTTCAGGTTTAGGTCTTTCCAAATGTGGGTCGTCCAGGGGCAGAGCAATAAAGTATGCTCAATCGTCTCAAGTTCCAACTTGCATATTGGGCATATCGATTCAGGTGCTATCTTTCTCCTATAAAGATTATCCAGGGTAGGAAGCGCATTCTGGCATGCACTCCATAGAAAGAATTTTATTTTCGGTTGTAGCACAGAGTTCCAAATAAGCTTCCAAATGAGTGGGTCGAACTGGTGTGATGTTGTTGTCGTAGATTGTCTATGAATATCTGGTTTCCTGTTTGAAAAGTAACCACTCTTTACCGTATATTTTCCAGATTTGTTATCTGTCCAAACCAACTTATCTTCGCTAGTTGGGAGTCCGAAAGGTGTTTCCTTAATTGCTGTTGCTAGGGATTCATCAAATAGGGATAGCAATAGGTCTTCCTTCCAAATACCAGCTTCAAAATCAATCAATTCAGCAACGTTGGTTTGTTCATTGGGCGTCGGCCTTCCTCCAATCCGTCCTGATTTGAGCCACTTATCCTCTCTAATGGATATATTTTTTTTTCCATTAGCCACAGCCCATATAATTTGAGGAGCAATCGCATTTCTGCCAGCCAATAAACTTTGCCATCCCCACGATGGGCGAGAGCCTTTCCCTGCTTGCCAAAAGTTACAGTTTGGGAAATAAAGGCCTTTCATGAATTTATTTAAGAGCGTGTTCGGACACTGAGAAATCCTCCAGGCTTGTTTCCCTAACATAGCCGTGTTAAAAGCTTGTAGATCCTTGAAGCCAAGCCCGCCTTCATTCTTACGTAGTTTTAACGTATCCCATTTACGCCAGTGTAGAGCAGAATTCTTGTTAGAGCTTTGCCATCGGAAGGTAGCGATTTTCCTCTCAATTGCTTTAATAATGGAGATTGGGATTCTGAAGATTGACATAGCATATTGAGGTATTGCTTGAACTACCGCTTTGAGAAGAATCTCTTTCCCAGCTCTTGAAAGCAAATTATCCTTCCAACTTTCCAACTTTGAGTTGACCCTACCCAATATCCAAGCGAACATATCTTTTTTTGAGGACCCCCAGTCTGAAGGGATTCCTAAATATTTCCCAGTTTTCGCTATTTCGGGAATTCGCAGCATCGATACCATATTTCTTCTAAGATTATTTGGACACCCTTTGCTGAAAAACAGTCCGGATTTGTTGAGATTTACGACTTGACCAGATGCGTAGCAATAGTGATGAAGTATAGTTGACAAGTTTTGACATTCCCGTACTGAACAATCTAGGAAGAAAATAGAATCATCAGCAAATAGTAAGTGGGAAAGGGTTGGGCAAGTTCGGTTTAGTTTGATGCCGTGAATTGTATCCTCTGCTATTGCTTTCTTCATCATATAAGATAGAACGTTAGCTACGATAATGAACAAATATGGCGATAATGGATCCCCCTGACGAATTCCCCGAGATGGCTTGAAATAGGGTAAAGATTCACCGTTGAGATTGACGCTATATGATACTGTGGTAATACACTTTGCATAACCCACTTCACCCAATCGGCACTAAATCCCATTTTATGTAAACATTCTGTAAGAAGTCCCATTCGATTCTGTCATAGGCTTTTGCATGTCGAGTTTAAGAATGGCCTGAAACTTTTTCCTCCTCCCGTCTCGAGTTCGTAACCGGTGGACAACTTCTTGAACAATTAGAATGTTGTCTTGTATTTGCCGATTCCCGACAAAAGCACTCGCTCCTCAGCAATGATGTCCGGTAAGAAAGGTTTGAGTCTATTTGCAAGGATTTTAGAAATGATTTTGTAACTAAAGTTACTCGGACTTATGGGCCGAAATTGTTATAACCTTTATGGGTTTGTATTTTTAGGGATAAGAGTGATTCGGGTTCTATTCATGGCTGGGTTTATGGTTCCAGAGTCAAAGAAAAGCTGCACTTCCCTAAAAATATCCCCACCTATGTCTTGCCAGTGCTGATGGAAAAATAGGCCATTCAGACCATCCGATCCAGGAGCTTTGGTAGCCCCCATTTGGTGAGTAGCTGTATATACTTCTTCCATAGTCACCGCTTCGTTAGTTTTGTGTTCATAGCTGCATTAACTCGATGATGGGATTTATTCAAGAATAGGCTGAAAATTTCGCGGTCCTCTTTTGAAGTGTATAAGTTGTTGAAGTAATCGACCGTCATATTTTTAAGATTCTCAGGATTTCTCACCCAATCGCCTTCGGCATTCAGTAGCATCGAGATACGGTTCCTGTTTCTCCGTTGTATAGTGGCTGCATGAAAAAATTTGGTATTCCTATCCCCCTATTTCAGCCATTTGACTCGAGATCTGATCGCCCAAAACATTTCTTCCCGATGCCACAGGGAGTCGATTTCTTTATGTATATTCTGAATTCTGCTCTGATTAGACTTCAAGATAGGGTTGTTCATGTGAGCGACAAGCTCATTTTTCAGCCCCTCAATTTGTTTCGAAGCATTAGGAAAACGATTTTTGCTCCAGGCCGTCAATTGCATGGCAACAATAGATAGTTTCTCCACCATGTTCTTCTTGTGAGACGCCTCCCATGACCTCTTGACAATTATCTTGCATTCATCATCCTCCACCCAAAATGGTTCGTATCTAAACTATCTTCTCTTACGTGTTAGAGCAGGTAAAGTTGATAAGAGAAGAGGACTGTGATCTGAACCAATGGCTGGTAAGGCTGTAACTTCGGCATTCGGGTACGCTATCCTCCATTCCATTGTGCATAATGCTCTGTCCAGCCTTTCTTTGACATTTTCATCACCCTCTCTTCTATTCGTCCAGGTAAAGGTGCACCCTTTGGCTTCAAGATCCATTAGTGAACTAGCATATAAGAAATCTCTGAATGCGATAAGGCGACAATGTTCAGCCATCCTCTTTCCTACCTTTTCCCAATGGTATAATATTTCATTAAAATCTCCGATGCATATCCAAGGGCTGTGATTGGAGATATTAATTCTTTGTAGTTCATCCCAGAGTATAAGACATTCATGAAATGCATTATTAGCATGGAGAAAAGTGATTTGCATGTTCTGTCTATTTTCATGTAGAAAGCATTGCACATTAATATAGGAAGTAGAATGAGATTTGATTGAAATAGAAACCTGATCATCCTAAAAAAGAGCCAAACCTCCCGATAAACCTTCTGGATTCACAACAAAACTGTGAGTATACTTAAGCCTTCTTCTCAACCGTAAAACTTTCTGCTCTTGGTTCTTGCATAAGAAATATAATATTAGGTCTTTCCTGAGTTGCAAGGACCCTAAGGGCTTGAATTGTCAGGGGAGACCCCAATCCCTGACAATTCCAACTCAGGAGTTTCATGGATGCACCGGTGGCTTATTAAGGCCAGCCACCAAAGCCCATTGAGTAGATTTCTCTTCCTTCGTGATCGGGATTTCTATGAGTTGTAAATTTTCTGCATCAATTGCCTTTGTGGACTGAGCTCCATACGGGCAGAATCTTTTTCCTTTCTTGGAGGTATGAAGTTTGGTAGCCTTAGCTTTACCTTTCGCTGAACATTTTACTAATGCTAAACAGGGTTGCTTCTCTTTTTCAACTGCTTTGAGGTTTTCATTATGGAGGGTCAGCATAGATTCAGCATCCAAGCAGCTGCTGTCACGCTTTTGTGGAGATTTGCCCTCCATAATAGTCAAAGCTCGGGAAGATACAAGTTGGCCAGCTTGCTGTTCTTCCTCATAAAAAGGCTATGATCGGGGATGCAGAATGGCCAGCTTTCCTGCATTTGATGGTTGCTGAGTTTCATGGATTTCCGCTTGAAGGGGAGTTTCTAGCACCATTTCCTCTTCTTCAATGAGTTGGGATTGTTTGCCATAGAAGATTTTGCCATACGGGCTTAGAGTCCGTGCTTCAGCTCGCAGCCAATTCCCAAAATTACCTGGTAGGTCTTCATTCAGTCTTGTAGATTCATAAGGAATTTCCTTGCAAGCAGTGGTGTAGTGGCCAATTCTACCGCAAGAATAGCAATAGTGTGGTAGCCTCTCATACTTGAACTCGATCCACAGCTTTTTGCTTCCTAAATTAACAACTACTCCTGTTTTGAGGGGCGTAGATAGGTTGAGCTTAATCCTTGCCTTCCCAGTCTTATAAATGCCGTTTCCTTTTGCTTCCAGCTTCACCTCAAGAACTTCTCCGATCTTTGAAGCAATTTCTCTAACTACCTCCATCGTAACTCTGCCAAAAGGGAGGCCAAACATATGCACCCAAAACAGGCAGTGGGAGAAATCATAGCAAATATCAGGGATATCCGAGTCACACTGTTGCAGCACAAGGAGGTTGCTGGAAAAAGACCAAGGAACGGCATCGAGGATTCTCTGTTTCTCAGCTTCAAAGTTAAATGTGAACGAGAAAGAACCTGGTTCTAACGCGGTACACGAAACATTTTCTGTCTTCCAAGCCCATTTCATAGTCTTAAGGAATGATGAGAAATTAACATTAGGACGGGAATAAATCTTGCCAAGTAAGGTACGTCTGCATTCCGCAAGTTTTTCAGTCGAAATTCCTTGAGTAACGTTTATAACATCGTCCTCAGACCATAAGTTGCCAAGACTCTTACATAGCGCCTCTAATCGACTCGATTCTGTACTAGGATCTACCATTAGTTCAACTGTAATATCAGTAGGAGAGATGCAAAATGACAACCTGTTCTGGTCGGGGTGCGATCGGACGTCTACCAGCACTTGGCCGTCAACAAAGCAGCAGAGAAAGTCAAGTTCACACAGTAGAGAAAGCCAATTTTGCAGCAAGGGTTGAGACCCGCCAATCGCAAGGGAAGAGGGGTGGGTTGAGGCTTGGGGAAGAGGATGATTATGAGGGCCGCGAGGAAGGGAAGGGAAAGAAAAAATTCCCGCGAAGGAAACTAAGAGAATCAAGGGGCCCAGAAGAGTAGCGGATGAAGAGTCAAACTTAGGGTTAGCGGATGAAAGATCAGAATTCAGTGGAAGGACTGGTCAGTCCGTTGATGGCGATCATGGGAGCGGAATATAGGGAATTTCAACTCCATGAAATTGGGTAGAATCAAACAGAAGAGACACCGGCACGGGCCTCCAGTCAAGAGAGCGAAGCTACGAAAAGGTAGTGGAAAATCCAAAGAGGATGGGAGCTGTAGATGACCGATGAACAGCATTGGGTATCCGAACCGGCTGAGGGAGGATTAATCAGGTGGAAATAGTCCAGAATCAGCCATGGGAGATAATTTTAGGGTTCAAGCGAGAGAGTTTCTGGGGAAAGAGGGGTAGCTATCACGTACGGGATAGAGAGAAAACTCAACATTAGTTGAGAGAAAAAAGGGTGCAGCCGAACAACTTCAATTTCACCTCAAGTAATTGCTCGATAAACAAATCATCGAAAACTTGAAACACTCGAGTCTTCACGAAGAAAATGCCTCGACTGGATAAAGGATTCTCTTCACAAGCTTCACCCGATGCTCACATCTCTTTTGCACCCCAACGAAAGGAGAACTCCACTCTAAGGCTTGAAGAAGTCAACGGCCCACACAGCCCACACAAACCCATGTTTCTCTCTTCTCTTCCGACGAGCACCAACATACGAACTCTTTTTCTTCCTTTTTTTGGCTGTAAGGAGTTCCACTTAATGGACGGTTTGGATAAGATTACAACCAACTCTCCGCGTTGTAATCCAAATAGGATAAGTGTGCTGGGTTTTAATCCACGAAGCATCTTCCAATCAAATCAGATTTCGTATACCGCTCAAACTCATAATATAATTTAAGAACATACTAAAAGAAAAGTTTCAAGACGCAACAAAGACACAAACTATTAGATTTCCGTCTCTTCAAAATGCTAAAATAAAAATTATGAGACCCTGAAACAATAATGTGGAAGATTAGAATGACGAGTAAATCAAGTGGGGGCTTATGGAGATGATATCAGGGGAGTAGAAATTTTAGATATGATGCTTATTAAGGAACACAATCCTATTATCAGCCCTCTAGAAGAATTTAAGCATTTAAAAATCATGTTGGTGAGTGAATTAATGAGCTTGAGTGTATGAAAAAAAGACAAATGCTATATGATGAAGATTCCGTTGAGAGTGACTTTCAATCTAAAATAAATGTGGGGTCTCATAAATCTAAAAAGGATTCAAGGAGCTTATCGAAAAATAAAAGAGGAGAAGAAACCTCCTCAAAGTAAAAAAAAAAATCTAACCTGCAGTATTTGCAATAAAATAAATCAATTAAGAAAAGATTGTTGGTTTCCTAAATAAATCTCAATATTACTCGTGTAAAAGATATAGCCACGTAGAAAAAAATTGTTGGTTGAAAACAAATCATCGAGATAATTATGTTGAAGAAAAAGAAAATACAGACAATATGTTTAGTGCAAGCCAAGTGGCAAATGTCGAAAAAAATTATACATATTATATTGATAGTGGTGTAGTAATCACAGATGCGTGATAAACTATGTCTAACAATCTTGATCTACCATTTCCGGTGGGGCGATAGTGGCGCCTGGTGGAAAATCCCGATGAACCTCGAGTTTTAATTAGTGAAAGTACTTAGGTTTCCCAAAGGGTATATTTTATATCATTAGGTCTTAATGCAACAATGTTGGGCACATAAACGTTAGTGGGTAAATGATATTTCAGAGTCTGTAGCCATGGCAGCAACTTGAAAGGAAGAGAACTGCAATGCCTTGGTGAGCTCGAATGCCCTTGAGGGAGGATTTTCTTTACTGAGCAGAAATTAAGTAGATGAAGAATCCATAGTTATATAAAAATAATTGGAAACAAATTCCTAAAAACTGAATCGATACTCGAACATTCGAATACCGAAAACGAACGCAGAAATGTGCTCGGAAACATGTAACACCAATTGAAGGCATATCATAGAGATTGACATACCTTGATTGCCACAGACTAAATACTATTGCAGTCTCATAAGAATCAAAGCCCTAGAGTTCCGTTCATTAAGAGGGAGTATGCTGCTTCAAGGGGGATAAAAAATAGCGAAGCGTATTTTCTCTAATACTCTACGGGTAACATTATCCCCTTTACTTTTTATTTTATTTATCGTAGTTATTTTCACTTAAAAAATAACTGCCCTCTCCTCTTATGGGCCCTTCATATATGGACCGGATTTTGGCCTAACATAGGCGGATGGGCTTAACTTGACCCATCAAATAAAAAACTCATCATCTCCCATTCGCATATAGTGGGCCAAACATAACTCTCTTTACCTCTTTGCAACATTCATATCAATAAATAATTCGTGTAATCAGCATACTTTGAGAGCTCGTTGCCATACATCTGTTAGGAATATATAGCAACTCATAATGGGCATCACATTTTTTACTAGATATAGTATGCAGTATCTTAGATCAATCGATCACATTCACATATCTCTTGATCTCTTTTTAACAATAATATATTTTATTCACAATTATGATTATCTCAAAACAATCATAATTTGTCGACTAATGAATACAAAACTAGAATGTAATTCTCCAAACTCAATCTTCCACTTTCCTTGAAACTCTCAATTTTAATTCAACTTGCTTTTTTTTTTTTTTAGAAATGTCATATTAAATTGAATTAATTCATATTGGTAATATTCTAAAATAGCAAACACTGAATAGAAATCTTGAGAATAAGTAAAAGTCATGAGAGCACTTAATTGATGAACTTTTTTCCTTAAGAGTCTCACATGGTATAAAAGTTGAGATAAAATTTTTTGCCACTTTTATTGATCGTCTCATGCATATGTAATATGAAATATGTATTAAGATATTAACTCATTTAACATGGAGCGTATGTCTAAATTTTCAATACCGTACAGATGATAGTTCACACATACTTAATGTCTAATTTGAGTTAATGTATCTACTATTTCATGGAATTCATCAGAATTCACATATGGCATCAAAGACAAATAAAGTAGAATATGTGGGTTATTTTACTTTCGGACATAGTATATATATTTTAAACTTAAATTCTTAATTATCACATAGATAATAAGCTTAAAAATCGTCTCATCTCTATTCATCACATAGTAAATAGATGTGATTACCCATATGAGTGGGCTCATATCTTATTTGTCCGACATACTTTCTCAATTTTATATAATGCACTAAGCATTAAGATGCATAAACATCAAACAAAGACTCATAGGCATTAATTATGAAAACACAAATTCGTTAAATGTGAACACTTAAGAGAAATTACAATATTTAGTACATCAACATCTACGTAGTTCTAGAGATTTTACATGACCCCAGAACATATCTCTAGATATTGACTTCACCATAGAATCCGCTACCATTCTTTGTGTAGATATGTATTGTAAGTTTATATCTTTTTGTGCAACCATATCTTTGACAAAATTTTACTCAGTATCTATATGTTTGGTTTTATTATTATATTTTGGATTTTTGGTGTATGCTATTCCTGCTTGGCTATCACAGTTAACTAACAATAAGTTTGCAGCACTCTTAATAACACTTAGATGATTCAAAAATCTCTTAAGTCAAACGCATTCTTGTATTGTTGCTGATAAGCCACAAATTCAGCTTCTATCGTGGACAAGGCTATACACGCTTGTTTCTTACTGCTCCAAGATATGGGGCCATTATTCAGTAAAAAAATAAATCAAGAGGTATATTTTCATCTAATCTCCCCTCCAATCAGCATCTGAATAGCCTTTAAGTAATAGATCATTTCCTTGATAACTTAGTGCATAATCAGCAATTCATTTCAAAAACCTCAGTATTCTTTGAGGGCTTTCCAATGTGCTTGACTTAGGTTGGGTTGGTATCCACTTACCATTCCAGCTACAAAACATATGTCGGATCTTGTACACATCACAACATACATTAAGTTTCCAATAGCACTAGCATGAGGAACATGTTACATTTGTTCATTTTCTTGTGGAGTCTTTGGACACATTTTATAGCTTAATCTTTTACCTTTTGGAACATGAGTATCTATGGGTTTACAATATTGCATACGAAATCGTTCAAGAATCTTGTTTATATATGTTTCTTGCAAAAGAGATTATGATCTCTTCAAATGATCCCTTGAAATCTTAACTCCAAGGATATATGCAGCCTCACCCATGTCTTTCGTCTCAAAATTGGAAGATAGCCAACTCTTGACAGTATTAACAAACTACATA
Source organism: Eucalyptus albens (assembly GCA_014182695.1). Lineage (NCBI taxonomy): Eukaryota > Viridiplantae > Streptophyta > Magnoliopsida > Myrtales > Myrtaceae > Eucalyptus > Eucalyptus albens. The sequence goes on along the minus strand of CM024655.1, from coordinate 25,036,715 downwards.
TTGCTTCCGGCAATTAGTATATCATCAACATATAATGATATGATCACTAATTGATCTTTGGATTTTTTGATATATACACAATGATCCCCATCAATCATTGTAAAATCATATGCCATTATAGCATTATCAAAACGTATATACCATTGTCTCGATGATTGCTTAAGGCCATATATCGATTTCAAAAGTCAATATACATTTTATTTTTGGCCTTTCAAAATGAAACCAACAGATTGTTCTATATATATTTCTTCTTTTAATTCTCTATTGAGAAAAGCAGTATTTACATCCATTTGATGTAACTCAAGATCCATACTAACTATTATTGCTAGAATAATGTGAATTGAGATAAATCTCACTACAAGAGAAAATGTTTCTTCATAATCAATTCATTCATATTGATTATACCTCTTCACCAAAAGACAAGCCTAATATCTTTCTATTGAGTCATCAACTTTATGCTTTATTTTGAGAACCTACTTGTTCCCAATAGCTTTGCGTCCTTTTGGATAATCAACCAGTTCCCAAACATGGTTTGACTTCATTGATTCTATTTATTCTTTCATTGCATGCATCAATTTTTCCTTACTATGGCAATTTAGAGCATCATTTACATTTTTTTTGGCTCATCTTTATCATGTGGAGTAACCATAAAAGTTTTTCCTTCAATGTCAAACCATATTTGGGAACGTGCCACGCACGTGCTAGCGGTTACCTCGCAGTACCATGCATGCACGTGCTGCGCATGCACTCGGGAATGCACACGCTGACGACCCTAGACCTTCTGGCTATGCGTGGTGGCACATTCGATGGTCCCCAGCGACGATCCACCTGCCATTTTTCTCATCTCGACAAGAACTACAATCCTGCATTATCAAAAATAAATTTTGATTTATGAAAAATAAAAAAAGAAGGGCGAACAGAAGTGGGTGTTGGGATTTTTGTCCCCAAGCTTTCAACGACGACATTTCTTAAAATTTCGGCCAAAAGCAATTTATAAACATCAACAATGATCGGGAAACATGAACAACATTGCTCTGATACCCATGTTGGAAACAAATTCCTAAAAATCGAATCCATACTCGAACATTCGAATACTGAAAACAAACATGGAAACGTGCCCGGAAACATGTAATACCGATAGAAGGCATATCATCGAGATAGACATATCTTGATTGCCACATATTAAGTACTGTTGCCATCTCAGAGGAATCCTTTGAAGCCCTGGAGTTCCGTTCGTTAAGAGGGAGTATGCTACTTCAAAGGGGAGAAAAAATGGCAAAGTGTATTTTCTCTAATACTTTACAAGTAACGTTATGCCCTTTCCTTTTTATTTTATATATTGCAGTTATTTTCACTTAAAAAATAACAGCCTTCACATACGAGATGGGTTTTTGCCTAACATGGGCGGACGGGCTTAACTTGGCCCATCAAATAGAAAAGCCATCAAAAAAACTATAAGAGAATTTATTTAAGTTGTTCTCTAAGTACGCCTATATTGCTAGAATGACCTTCTCCTTATATAAATATATAAATATATATATAACTAATGATGCTTTCTCCATGACAGCGGTTGTTACTTCTGTCATGCCTCGAACCTCGAGCGCGGGCACATCCCTTGGTAGTCGATAGATTTGCGACATCCCAAGACGTGTCACCGACCCATTCATTTTATTGCACATAGAGAAGCATTTAATAAAACAATCCCTAGACAACACAAATATGGGATAGAAAAGTAGGACAACAAATTTCACAAAAGACTTTTATAACAAACCAGGTCAGCCTACAAATTATATACAAAGGTTAAACCCCAAAAAGGACTGCCTAGCTAACCTTACCCTAGACCCTCCTAGTTGGGATCTGAGTCTAACACGACACCATCAGGGATGCCGATGTCAAGCGGGTCAGCTACCTCCTCACCCTTAACGGCGGGTGTGTCGAACCCATCCAAGGGACCTTCCTGTTCCCCATTAGGCCTGTGAAGAAACCACTCCTTAAATCGATGAAGTACCAACTATGGTAGGCCCTCATCAACTAAAATCATGGCCACGACGAGCTTACGGATCCAGGGACTCCCGAGGATAGGGAAGTTGGTACTTTGCTCGGTATACCCCCACGGCTGTCCAAAACGGACCGACCTCACCTCCATCTAAGGACTTGAAAAGAAGAAACCCATGACGGGGTGAAATAATGTCTCAGCAAGTTTACGCCTTAAACCCCGATTAGGAAGGTAATACGCCTACAGGTAGTTTAACACATCATAGAAGACTCACATCATCTCAGTTCTTTCTTACATGTCAGTACAGTTCATATAACAGATATATACCGTAATAACACTCAACAATTGAAACACCTCACTTCACAGCTCAATCAAACGCAGGGGTCTTAATTATAAGGCCAAATCGTTATGACACATCCCATTCCGTGCCACACAATTTTGTCTCATAATCAGGCGCGTCAATTTTAATCATTCATGTGTCCCAATTGATTACGATCCAATGGCCACGGTCGACTCAACAGTCAGTGGTCTTCCAGCATAGCCGGACATCATCTCGTACTGTTGAGCATGGCAACGTCTACATCTAGACGACATTCCACAAGGGAGTATTGGTCCAGCCTCCATTGTGACTGGCATTCGTTGACTTAGGGCATTCTCGAAGGAACATCATTCAGCTTAAAAGCTCGTGACGGGTTCCGATAACGATTCCATGCATATCCAATTCTAGCCAAGGACATTGTGCTTTGCACTCAAATGCCTCAATTAAAATAATATGCTTGGCCTATTTTCTTCATATTGAAAACACCTGGTAAAATAATCGTATGTGGGTACATAGTCAGATTGAACCATAAAAATTGATATACTCACTTTTAAAAATCTCACTATTTTATATAGTACTTAAAGACATTTTTGGTATCAAAACCCAACACCCGGTATTTTCTAATTAAATACCAAAATTTTATAATTTTGAAATAATAACTAAAAATAAACAATCATCACTTAATTGCATAAACTAATTACCCCACAACAATCGGCACGAAATTCCGGCTACTAGCTATCCTAGTATAATTTTCGAAAATATTAAATAAGTAAATAAATTGCAAAATTAATTATATAAATGCAATTTAATTCCACAAATGCCCAATTAAGCTAAATATGCTAATCTAACCACCTAATTGAGCCTAGAAAAAAATACTACAATCCAATTAACCCTGAACTAGTTTAATCTAACCACCTAATAAGCCGTATTAAGCAAATAAACCACTAATTAATCTAAACTAACCACCTAATCTAATCTTAGGTTAAGCTAATTATCCATCAAGCATCATTAACCCCCTAAATAAGGTTTAGCAAGTAAACTCACTGGATTAGCGAGCTAGTGAGTTCACGGCGACGGCGAAGCCAAGGCGGGCAAGACTCAAGCTTGGAGCAACGCCAAGGGAGGCCTGGAAAAGGCTAAAAACATGCCACAAGTCTCAGCTGTGGGTTGAGATTTTGGTTTTGTCCAAGGCCAAAAGGGCGGCCCGGCTTGGCTACGGTAGCTGGAAACAGCAAGGTGGAATAGCGACGTGAGCAAGGGGTCGATGGCGGGGCTTCAGACTGTGGCATCCTAGAATTCCTTGCCAATATTTAGGAGTGCTCTAATTCATGTCTTGCATTAAGACTTTGGCCAAGCTTTTGGTGAATAATTATTTGATAGGAAAATTCTATTTTTTTGGCTATGTGGAATATGAATTGGAATTTATTAAATTAGGTCATAAAGTTTTATGAATTATAAATTCCAATTAGGTGTTTATAAAATTTAGGTTTTAAGGAGGATTATTAGGATGAGGTGTGGGCCAAAATTCTAGCTCAAGACCAGCCCACAAGAAGCCCCACCCTTCGGCCGTTTGGGCCTAACTGCGAAGCCCAAGGAGGAGGAGGAGCCGTCGGCCCATGGCTAGCCCAAGCCCAGCCGAAAAATGGAGGCCAATCTTTCATGAAGAAGGCCATTTGTCCCTCCTAACTGCCAAGTGTTCCCCATGCACATCTAATGATTGATCATCATTGAGGGGAAGAAAAATTAAGGGAAATGATGGCTGGCTTAAGCGAGAAAGAGAGGGAGAGAGAGGGGTTCATCTGAAGAGAGAGAGAGAGAGAGAGAGAGAGAGAGAGAGAGAGAGAGAGTTACTGAGGGAAGAGAGAAATCGAGAGAGAAAGGTAGAGTGAGCATGCGGAAGAAGAAGGAAGCCAATAATCCGTCGTTCGTCGCCGCCGTGTCCGATCATTTGTGTGCTTGCTGCTGTTTGCTCGGTTTAGAAGCAAGTTGGGATCCTTAATATGCTCTTGCATGTTGTGCCTAGTATGTGTGCTTGAATGGTGATAGATTTCGGATGTTTAGGGTGTAAAAAGTTGTTAAGGACTTCTTGAAATATAACATACTCAAATTTGGGACAAAACGAACAAGTGTAAGTGGGTTAAATATTTATTTTTCGGATAGACTGGATCTGGAGATTTCGGTAACTACCTTCGATGAATGCATGGGCTGTAAGGCTATCTTTTTGTTGAAATTTCACTTCAATTTCTTAACAAAATATGTAAAGGACATCCTAAGGTTTAACATATAAAAAATTTAGAGAAAAATAACAATAATAGATAGGTGAAATCGTGGTTTTTCGGAAGTAGTCAGATCTGGAAACTTCGATATTGAAACAGAAGTTTTAATCGTCTATATTTAATTATCTAGGATGAATCTGACTTTGATTTCTTCATGAAAAACCTACCTTAGGATCTTTACTACAACATAGTCGAATTGTATGAATTTTGAAGGTCATTAGTGTATTTAATCGGAAATAATTCTAAAACCGTGTAATCTGACGTGTTCGGACTTAGTCAGTTTCAATGCGTGGGCAATATCATTTTGTATGAAGTTCTTTCAGCAAAGTGTCCTTCATGAAGTATTTTTATTTATGTCTTCCCTGAAACATATTAAAGTTTCATAATTTTTTAAGTTCATTTGCCTATTTAAATGAAAATGTTTCGAAAACTGTGCAAGTTAAGTGGTTATGATAATGGTGCCGTGATGTTCGGTCTATACCGCATGATATGAGGGTCTTTTAGTGCAGTGTTCTTCATAAAATGCCTGCCTTTATGTATTGACTATCACATGTTTGAATTTCATAATTTTTTAAAATCATTTGGGCATTTAAATAAATTATTTTCTAAAACTGTGCAAGTTGGATTGAGCGAATTTCAAAATGTTGTAATCTATGACTATTCTGTTTTGGATGAGCCTCATGATTTATATTGATTTAAGTGATCAAATCTTGCTGCACATGTGATGATATTTGGCATTGCATATAGAATCAAATATTGAATTTGACTTTGTTACCATTACATCATGTGCCATGTTGATTGTGAGACATGAATTGGTGAATATGAATTATGATGAATGAGGAAACTGTTGGAGGTGAGCCGACAATGCCCTGGGAGTGTCAAGATGCTTGGGATGGGGGGGTGTCGGATGCCCGGTTGTATTATAATACATGCCCATGTCCTCGGGAGTTTCGAGATGCTCGGAATGGTTGGGTGCCGGAAGCCTCGGAGGTTTGTGCCCGGGGAATGCCTCATGATGCCAGTTGGGATACGAGATGCTCGGACTGTGGGGGTGCCAGGATGCCTGGTGGTATGTGCTGGAGGTTTCTCGCAATGCCAGGTTGGAGTGCGAGTGATAAAATGTGGGATGCAATTATTGATCCTGGGAAAGAAAGATGTGATTAAATTGAAAGATAAAAAGTGGAAATTGAATCATGCATGGTATGGTGACATGTATGCATGGATGCATGATATGTTTGGTGATGAGTGCATGATGATGTATGCACATATGGTATGACAACATATGTAAGGCTGCAAGGTAAGTTATGCTTGAACGGATGAAAGATATGTACTATGCTATGATGTTATGATTGTAATGTGTGATGCATTGAGTAATTAATGGATGTTTTACCTGTTGAGTGGCTGTACTCACCCCTTCGGGGACCAACATTTTAGATTAGGAAGATGCCTCTCACTCCGGTCACGCGGGATATCTTTTATGGCCTCCCATCTGACGTGGAGGTAGAGTGTTCAGAGATTGATTGTGTTACCATCCCTAGTCTGACGTTTGTACGAGTTCGCATGCTAGTCATGTATAATGTAGGCCTGGCTATGGGCCCGATCATCCAGGAGTTTTTGTCGGTTCACGTCTGCCGAGATGGAGTGATTCGAGGGATGTTGCCACCGCCACCGCCCGATGTGCCAGGATGGGTGTGATGGCCGTGTGAGGAGTGAGAGCTGATGTTTTTTGAGAGTAGCTAACACTTGTAGATGGGGATGACATGTGATCGATACAGGGGTTGAGATATCTTTTGCATTGTGGCCAAGTATAGTTAAAAGTCTTGGCTTTTCTTTTTGGTTATACCGACCTGAGAAATCCATCATGAAAATATATAAATAAAAGTGGCTCGGCCTTATCTTTTCTTATGGTGCATAGTTGGTGTGCATTGCATTATGGTTATTGGAGGGAGAGATGGTGAAACTCAATTATGCTTCCGCAAATAAGTTGCGCTGGGACTATTTAAAAAAAAAAAAAAAAGAGTATATATATACCTAAGGACCTTGGTCCTTCTTTAAAACCCTTTATATAAAGGTAAGGTAAAGGATATCTTATTGAGATAAAGAGATAGATAGGTGGTGGCGACCTCAGTTGTTTAGGGGTGCCACACAGATGGCTAGAATAGTGACGACGATGGCCAAGGCGCGGGTGATGGGCGTTGGTCATGGTGCGGGGGACACACAGGACACGGTGGACAGGCGCGTAAATGGGACGAAGGGCACGGGAGCTTGGGTAGCAGCGGCTACTCGGATGGCGAGCGGTCGATGGCTGTAGGGCTCGGATAGGTTGTTGTTGGTTTTCTATGGTTTTTGAGCTCTCAACTAGCAACAATGGAGAAAAGAAAGCTGAGGAAGAAGATGAAGGAATGGCTGCAGCTGGAGGAGGGAAGAACAAAGCCTCAAAGTCTTCAAAAATATCAAGAACACTCAAGTGGTTGCCCCCAAAGTCTTCAGCGTTATCCCTTGCCCATTTTCCTTCTTCAAGCTTCCCCAATAAGCCACCCAAGAGGTTTAAAAGGTTGCTACCCCCCATAGCTATGAAATTGTGACATTTCCCCTCCAATTTCACATGAATTCCATCTAATTAAGTGGCCAACTTGCCAAGGTAGGTGCCCACTTCAATTCCATAATTTTCCCTCACCAATTGATCCATTGTGATGGCTAAGAGTGCACTAAAAAATGGACCTCCGAATTTACCGGTCCAAAATTGTCCAATTTTGATTTTTCGATGAAAATTCGAGCCCGCCGAAAATTCTTCGAAGGATGAATTGACGTTCCTAAAATAAATCGTAACACGACAGAATTTTCAATTTTTGAAATCAAGTTCAATTTCGTGGTTAATTTCAACCGGACGTGATTTTAGCATGACCTAACCTACTGGGTAGCTTTTAGGAATTTTTAGCACATTTAACTCATGGTCGATCATTTTCGAGCCACATTGTACATATTCCACTAATAGGAAACTCTAAGTTGTCATGAAAATCTCGAGGTTTTAAATATGGGTACAGGGTACAGAAACGACAGAAAAATCGATTTAGTGCCGTTTGACAAGAATTTTGTAATTAAGTGGAATTACCCACACTTTAATCATATACCTCTATCGAATCGACCTATCTCTAGTCTTTAATCAATTTTGACGGTGTTGTATTGACCCTTGCAGATTAGTACGATCGAGTAATCAATTTCTAATTGAATTCTCAAATCAGTCGCGTTTAGATTCCTTAATGGTTTCACCAGATAGATTAGTTATCTTTTGAGTGATCAGCTCAGAGAAAAAGACTATAAGCGCATCGATCAAAAGCACATTTCATTCAATCGAAAACAGACTTGAAAATCAGGCTATCACAACTGTTCTCCTCTTATAAAAATTTCGTCCTCGAAATTTAAACCATTACAAGTCTTAAACAAAAAGGTAGGGGTATTATTGTCACATCGAGTCTTCACTTTCCCAGGTTGCTCATTTTGTCCTGCGGTGTTGCCATACCACTTTGACTAATGAGATCGTCTTGGTGCACAGAACTTGCTCCTTACGATCTACAATTTGAACTAGTCTCTCCACATACGACACTCTGTTGTCCTTACCATATATAACACAAAATTTCTCCGCCGATTCCTTCTAGTCGAGCCTCTCGGTCTGTCATTATACCTCGAGAAGTAGAAATAATTACAATCCCCATCCCGCCTTCTAACTCTTCAAAATTCAGCACGTGGGTCGGGTTAGGCTCATACTTTCTCAACATTGACACGTGGAATACGTCATGCATTTGTGCCAGTCTTGACGGCAATGCAAGGCGATACGCTAAAGCCCATATTCTTTCCAGAATCTTGAAGGGACTAACGTACCTCGGACTCAACTTCCCTTTCTTGCTGAAGTGCGAAATACCCTCATCGGTGACACCTTCAAAAAGACATACTCACCAACTTAGAATTCCAATGGTTTTCGATGCTTATATTTATAACTTTTCTGGTGACTCTAAGTGGTCTTTAATCTGTCCCTAATAACTGCAACTGCATCTACTGACTATTGAACCAACTCTGGGCCTGTGATCTTTCACTCTCTGACTTCATCCCAACACACTAGCGTTCTACACACTCTGCCATACAATGCTTCAAAAGGTACCATTTGAATACACTGCCGATAGCTGTTGTTGTAGGCGAACTCGAAGAGATGAAGCTGTTCCTCCCAGCTTCCTTTGAAGTTTAGCACACAAGCTCTCAGCATGTCTTCGAGGGTTTGAATCATCCGCTCAGAGTGACCATCTGTTTGCGGATGATAGGCCGTACTATACTACAGCTTTGTTCCTAAGGCAGTCTGTAAACTTTTCCAGAAGGCTGTTGTAAACTTCGGGTCTCGATAAGATGTAATCATCAATGGCACTCCATGCAGACGAACTATCTGACGCACGTACAACTTGTTGGAGAAAACTCCTATGTTGTTTTGAAGCTGACAAAACTTATCTAAGTTCTATTCTGAAGATTGCCAGACTTTTATGTCAAAGTCTATATTACAAAAGAAGTGTGCCCACTTTGATAAATTCTAGACTGAACGTAAGTGAAGAATGAAGACTTAACTAGGTGCGAAATTATCTTTATTTCTTCAAGAGTTTGGTTTGTACAAGTTATATATGGCGTTCTGGTTGGAAATGCCACCTACGAGATTTGTTATCTTTATTGGAATCAATTTAGATACATCAAATCATTTTAGAAGGCAAGTTAATTTGGAAAGGATCTACTTATGGAAACTAAGATCCTGATTGTATAGGCAAACATGATTGATTGGCTTTCATCACAATCTTCAAACGGCTCGAAGATCTCCTGGATTGATTCTATCTAACGAGTTAATTAGAAGAATTTTTTTTGGAAAGTGCCAATGGTCGAGAAGGCATGAATGAGTATTTAAGGAGACCTCTCCAGTCATTCGATAGAGTGCGTGAAGGAATAATTCCAAAGTTTGAAGCTTTCCACTTACTTGTTATTCCTTACACTGTGCTCAAATTTGTACTCAAAAGAGAGAGAGACTTATATTGTGACTTCGTGAGAGCAGTAAAGACTTTTCACTAAGAAGTCTAGATCGCAAGATTGTAAATTCTCTTTTGATTCATAGTGGAAACCAGCTAGAAGGTTGTTAGCGTGGGAGAGTGAACATAAGCTTAATCTAAACTGAACCACTATAATTCTGTGTTCCTTTCCTCTTCCCTGAACTCCTTTACTTTATTTGTTGCGATATACTTCTGCATTTTGAAATAGCTGTTAAAGTTTGATTCCATTTGCAAAGTTTGTAGTCAACCAGACTCAGGTTAAAAGTAAAGTTTTTTACTACATTTTGCAAAATCTGTTTTCACACTTATTCACCCCCTCTACGTGTTCTTACTAGCCTTTTCAATTGGTATCAGAGCTCGTGTGCTTACTTATTGAAGTATTTTACTTCTAAGCTAAGATCCTCTATGGCTAATATTTTGGCTCCAGGTTGGGTTGAAGGTCAGAGTAACACCAGACCCCCTTACTTCGATGGAAAGGAGTACAATGTATGGAAGAATAAGATGAAGGCATTTCTCAGATCTAGAGATCCTCCGGAGTGGGATGTTGTTGAAAAATGGATCAACTTTAAAGCAACATCAACTTCAGATAGAGGAAAAGAAGTTATTAATGCTGATGAGATAATACTAAAAGTGTTAGTACGAACACCTAAAGGGAGGTGAATAGGTGTTTAACATAAACCTTGTCAAATAAAAACAAAATAAAATAAATTTTGAACACGGTTTGAAGAAGGATCATAATTTGATAAATGAGCTACCAAACTTCTGGTAGATGTTCAGAATCTGTTATGCGATGGAACCGACTTCTAAAATAACTTGTACGTATGCAACATACTTAAATATGAAGGGTTAAGAAAGAGAAAGTTGCACACAAAGTTTATAATTTATAGTGGTTTGTCTTAGATCAAGCCTATATCCACTCTCCCACGCTAACAATCTTCTGGCTGGATTCCACTATACAATCAATAAGAGATTACAACTTTGAGTGCAAACATTTAGTGATAGATCACATTATCTCACTAAGTCACTCTTTTGGTATTTCTCTCACGATCACAAATGTTTAAGCTCACCAAAGACAAATATATGATTGAATGTTGCTCAAACTTTGGAATTATAAATTTTATGCTATATCTCTTACTTACTCATCGGTCCTTGATCTCCTTAAATACTCATCAACTTTCAAACTAGCCGTTGGACAGTTTCTGGAGGATCGTCTTCCAATCTATCCATTGGACAAATCTGTATTTAGAAGATTTATGGTGTGCATGGTAACGCTTCTTGGCTGGGGAACAATTTCTTTTCAGTGATAGTTCTTTTCTATTTCTATTTCAGGGAACAATTTTTGAGTAAAATAAGGTGTTTGGTAACTACACAAAATTTATACTCTTGAAATAGAAAAAGAATAGAAATGCGTTTGGTACGAAACAATTTCTTTATTGCATTTATTCGTTTTTTATTCTTGCTCACGGATTGTCGATTGCCGACCGTTGCTTGCTACAACCCATTGTCGCCCACCGCCACTGCTGCATGACCACCGGCCACCGACCGTCACCACTGATCGTCGCCGCACAGCTCATTGGCCGCCTCTTCTCGCGGCTAATGAGTTGTGCGACGGCGGTTCGATAGTGATGATTGGCGGTCGACGATTGTGCAGCGGCAACAACAGGCGGCAGGAGGTTGTCGGCGGCGACGGCGATTGGCAGCGGTGGGCAGCGGTGGCTTCGGGCGGTTGGAGGTGGCTGCGGCAAGATAGAGGAACAAAAGAAAAATAAAAGAAAATTGGCTTATTTCTAGAAATTGTTCTCGGGAATAGGAAGTAACTTTTTTTTGTTTCTTGTTTCTGTTCCAAATTTGTTTAGGAAAAAAAAAATAGAGAAATTGTTCAGGAACAAAAGTTTAATCAAACAGTTTCTGTTCTTTTTTTTTTTTTTTGTTTCGAGGAACAAAAGAACAAAAAATGGGAGAAATAAAAATGATACCATGCAGAACCTTAGTAACCGTTGAGTGATAGAAGTAAAATCCTAAATTGATTCTGATCGCCTATACAAACGGAATCTTGGTTTTCATAAGTAGAGTTTCTTCGTTTAGAAAGTTATTGTCTTCAAGATCCAATTGTCAATCAATTAGATTGAGTCAATCAAATCTATCTTGATGGAGAATCTAAACCATATCACTAGCCGTTATATGTTTGGGGCTTATGTTACGTCGTGTCAAGTTGTCTCGTTTTGAGCATGTTTCATTCTGAATTAGTTATGTTATAAACTTGTGTCACGTTCTGGACTTGTGTCTCGTTCTGTATGTAAAGTCTGAGAGTATTCTATCAAAAGTAAAGTCTGAGTGACTTCTGTCCGAAGTAGAGTCTGAATGTCTTTTGTCTAAAATAGACTTTACAATTTGAACGTAAGTTTGAACATAATCTGCTTCTAAACATATTTAACCTTAAGGTTTGTACATAGTCTGAATAAGTTCAGCTTCAGTATAGAGTCTATCTTTTAGTTTTTTCAAGTATAGACCTTGATAATATCATTACACATTTTATCATTAGTATAGTCTATTACTCAACCATTAAACACATTAATAGCATTTGATTTATTTTGTCATCTTCAAAACATCATAAGGGATTTTCCTAACAAACACAAGCTGAAATTACCAAGAGACAAGCTCTTGATGCGAAAGCAATCTACTCTTTATACTGTACTTTATCTCCCACTGAATATAATCGAATTTCTTCTTGTGAAACAACAAAAGAAGTTTGGGACTGATTACATGTTACCTATGAAGGGACTGACTGTGTGAAGGAAACTAAAATAAATATTATGCTTGGACAGTATGAAGCCTTCAAAATGAAGCCTGGAGAATCTATAATCGATATGTTTGGTCGCTTTACAGAGATTGTAAATGGCCTGGCCTATCAAGGTCAGCCAATCTTAGGACCAATGAAAGTCAACAAACTGCTGCATGGGCTTTCGAAAGATTGAAATCATGTGAAGACTTAAATTACATAAACTCAGAGGATCATGCCTTTATCAGTTGATGAACTGATACGCACGCTTTAGTCATACGAAGTGGAGCAGATAAATGATAAAGAAGATCATAAAGGTAATAAGTCAATTGCGTTAAAGTCTAACATTGATTCTGATGATACCGATTCAAATGATGACATGGACAATGAGGAGCTAGCGCTTATGATTAAGAAGTTCAGAAAGCTTAATAGAAAGGGAAGAAGATTCAACTAGAAGAAGCAAAGCACGCAAAATTTTCAGAAGAGATCAATGGAGGACAATGAAACCAGCAAGGATGTTATATGCTTCGAATGCAAGAAAAAATGGCATATCAGACCAAATTGTCCTCTGTTGAAGAAGAAGAAAGGAAAATCTGAGAAGCAAAAAAATGCTCGCAAATTTGAAACTTGGAGTGACACTGAGTGTGAGGAAAGTGAAGAAGAATATGTCAATATATGTCTAATGGCTCATAGAATCAGACTCTGAATTAGAAACATACACTGATTCAGACTCAGACAAAGAAATTGAGGTTAGTAACTTAGTAATTCCTGTTAAAGTCTCTAAGTATATAGATGAACTCTACCTCAGTCTTAAATCATCTCTTAAAAGGATTTCCGAACTTAAAAGAGAGAATTCTAAGCTTAGGCAACATGAAGTTTCTTGAAAAGAAAAGTTTGAAAGTTTGAATACAAGTTTTGATAATTTGAAAGAAAATTCTTATTCTCTTTCAAAGGAAAATACTATTTTGAAAAGAGATATTTCAAATATTACAAAAAGATTTTCAAAAGGATCCGAAAAATTGGAGAAAATCCTTTCGCTCAAATACCATATTTTAACAAATCTAGTTTGGGTATGCCTTCAGAAAATGTTTTATTAATTAACTTTCCAAAAGTAAAAGAGAGAATTAAACAAAGACCTGCAAAGGGATTTTACAAAAATCACTTTCAAAAAGTTTTTGTAAAACTTATTGGCCGAAGTGCACTCAAATGTTCAAAGTGTAACAGCTTAGAACATTTCGAGAAATAATGTCCCAAGGTTTGGAGACCAGTTAAGAAGGACTGGGCAAATACTGTTTTTAATACTAACTCATAAACCCAAGAAAATCTGGGTACTAAAGAAAGTTTGAGTTTTTATTTTGATCATAGGTCACTATTAAAAGAAAGGTTAAATGGTATTTGGATAGTGGCTGCTTGAGGCATATGACTGGAGATTCAAGCTACTTCATAAAGCTTGTTAGACTGAATAGAGGAAAAATTTCTTTTGGAGGAAATAGCAAAAGAAAAATTGTAAGATGTGGAACTGTGAATATTGGAAACTTGACTATCAATAATGTTTCCTTGGTGGAAGGTTTGAACTACAATCTCTTGAGCATAAGTCAGCTTTGTGATACTGGTTTCAGAATAAACTTCCAAGAAGACATTTGTTCTGGAACAAGTCAAGACTTCTCTCAATCTTTTACTGGGCGAAGGCATGGCAACATATACCTTCTAGACATAAATCTAGAAAGTTCTCAGTGTCTTATTTCTATTCAAGATGAAGTAAGTCTCTAGCATCAGAAGCTTGGTCATGTTAATATGAAGCAAGTTGCTAAAGTTTCTTCTAAGAAGCTGGTTCAAGGACTTCCTAATATGGCTTATCAGAAGTATGAATTAGCACTCCCTACGTCTTGGGAAAACAAGTCAGAAGTTCCTTTAAACTTGTAAATCAAGTTTCTACCAGTCAAGTTTTGCAGCTACTCCATATGGATCTTTTTGGACCAACCGAAACTTAGAGTATTGGTGGAAAGGAATATTGCCTAGTAATCGTGGATGATTACTCTCGTTTCACTTGGGTATATTTTCTAGCAAGTTAGTCTGAAACCTTTTCTTATTTCTCGAAGTTTGCCAAGAAGATTCAGAATGAAAAAGGTTATGCTATTTAAAGCATACTAACCGACCATGGAGGTGAGTTTGAAAATCAGGACTTTGCAAAGTTTTGTGATAAATATGATTTTCAATATGTTTTCTCTTATCCATACACTCCAGAACAAAATGGGGTTGTGGAAAGGAAAAACAGATCTTTACTGGAGATGGCCAGAACTCTCTTGATAGAGTATTTTGGGCTGAAATAGTTTCTACTGCCTGCTATATTATCAACAGAGTATTTTTGAGACTTATTCTAGAGAAAACTCCATATGAAGTATATAAAGGAAATAAGTCGAATGTTTCTTACTTTCATGTTTTTGGCTGTAAATGTTTTATTCTGAAGAATGTGAATGAATGATCTGAAAAGTTCGAGGAAAAATCAGACGAAGGAATCTTCCTTGGCTATTCAACATCGAGCAAAGCTTACAAGGTCTTTAACAAGAATACTCAATTCGTGGAAGAATTTATGAACGTCAAGTTTCAGGATTATGTGCAGATTCAACCAGATCAGACTTAACTTGAAGAGTTTGAACCTATTCTAGACTTAACAAAATCTATTTCCCCCGAAGAGGTTTAGACTTCTGGAGAACAACAACAAGTAGATCAAGAAGATTCAAACAAAACGGAAGATCAGCAGACTCTCAGACCAAATAGCAATTGGAAACACAAGTCAAGTCATCCCAAAGAACTCATAATTGGCAACATTGATGAGGGAATTCGCACTAGATCCAAAGGAAGAGAAGAGTCTAGTGCTCTAGCACTTATTTCCGAGATTGAACCAAAATGAGTAGATGAAGCATTGTCTGATGAAAGCTGGATAGAAGTTATGTAGGAAGAACTCAGACAATTCAACATCAACTATGGATAAGACAATAACTAAGAGACTTTGGAATAGAAGAATCTTACACAGAGATCATATGCGACAACACAAGTGCTATTAATCTCACTAGAAAACCCATTTTTCATTCAAGGGCGAAGCATATAGAGATTCGACATCATTTTATAAGGGATCATGTCTAGATAGGCGACATTCTAGTTCAATCTATTGAGTCAAAGAATCAATTGGCAGATATCTTCACGAAGCCTTTGGAGAAAAGTTTATTTGAGTCTATTCACAGCAAGCTGAATATTATCTCTCCTATCGATTAAAGTCTGAAGTTACTTTAGACTTAGAACTTCAACTTGAGGAAATCTCTTCAATCCATGAATTTTAATTTTACTATGAAATTTATGAACAGTACGTTCTTATTTGAACCATTGCATGCTTATTTTATTTTTAGAAGTTATATTTTTCTTGTTAAAATTCAACTTTTGAATTTTTAGCGTTTCCATTTTAAACTTATTCCGAAAAGGCATTTTTCTTTTGTGTCGTTTCAACTTCCCGTTTTGAATGGTTTATATCTTACAAAACGATTCATTTCGAGTACTACCTTTCAAAACCTTAATCGCAATTCTCTTCTCTCTCGACTTTTGCTCTCAAAATTTCTCTGCAAGTTTCAATCTTTTTCACTCAAAAATGTCGATGAAATCCTCCAAGTTTGCATCCATGTCACACCAGCGAAAGTCCTCTCAGATTGCTAGTCAAGGTCCTCAAAGCATGCCATAAGGACCAATGCATTTCGATCTCACCTTTGGTGAAGACTCTCCGCACAACTCTCCACAGAACCCTCCGCAACGACCTTTGGAAAAGGAAGTTGATCAAGATGTAGTTCCTCTCAAAGTCTTAACACCCCAGGTTCTTTACAAGCAATATACTTATTTGAAACAGGGTGGCTCTCCAATGACTTTTATCACTAATTTCCTAATAGGACACATGCATGGCAACGAAATAGTGTTCTTAAGGGCAACGGAACATTTGGGTATAGCGCCAAATGGTTCGGCAAAAAAAAAGCTTTTCTTTATTTTCCTTCTGATCCTAGATTCAATTCTGAGCATCAGCCTGAAAATAAGGATGATGATGAGCGGATTTATTCGAACTTCCAACCCATAATGGGTGTGGCTGCTGATGTTCCTAGAGAGAGAACGAGATTGTTTCGTTCTAATGAGCACAAAAGGTCTTATACCCAAATGTTGAATAGATGGGTGATAAACCCTCAAATAATTGATTTTGATTTCTTGGACTCGATTAAGGTTGACTTAAGGGCAAAGTTGGCTGCTCTTCAACTTGAGATGTTTTGTGCTGAGACTGCTATGGCTTATCCTAAGTTGACAACATACTTCTATTCTAATCTGTCTTTTCTTGACTAGACTCACATATAGTTCACTGTGTGTAACAAAGCTTTTGTTGTGTATGTTGACACTTTGGCTGACATTTTAGGAGTTGAAAGAAGCGGTTTTCAGCCAATCAATATCTCAATCAGTCAATCAACTCGTTTATTGGTAAAGGACAGAGTGCCTTGTGGGAGTATCACTTACTCTCAATTGCCAGCAACCAGTGTTCTATTGCACAAAATCATCATCAATTGCTTAAGACCCAAGGTAGCATCCAAAACTGATGTGTCCAAATTTGAGGCAAAAATCATGTGGGCCATTTGTAATGGCATTCATTTTTCTCTGCCACACACCATTTTCCTACACATGTACAGGACAATTATGAAAGAAAAAGGGCAATTGCCTTACGCGGCCTTGATCACCAAGTTGTTCCACCACCTTCAAATCCAGTTTCCCCCTTAGCTCTGTTCAAGAACCATTACTCCCATGGAGATAGGACTAAAGATGATCTCGAAGATGAGGAAGAAGGATTTCACCAAGGCGATTGAGTGTCTGAAGAAGGAATCCACAAGCAAAACCAAGGCTGAATCAATTGTTACAAGGAAAAGAAAATGGAAGAGTGTTGCCCAATCAAGTTCAAAGAAGAAGAAGAAGAGGTCTGTCCTCCTGATGGATGAAGAAGAGGAGGATGATTTGACCATTTCTGCTCTTGCCTTGAAAAATCTTCAAGGAGTTGATTATGAAGAAATAGAGGAAGAGGAAGTTGAAGCAAAAACAGAAGTGGAAGCAGAAATAGAACAAGAAGAACAAGCATAAGAAGAAGATGAACACGAAGAAGAAGATGAGCCTGAAAGATCGACAAAGAAGGACCATGAAGATGAAGACTCTAATGGAGCAGGTGGTGCAATACCACTATCAAAGGAAACTGAGAAAAGAGATTCTGAAGAAGAAAGGGAAGATGCTGCATCCAAAGGAGCAAACAATCAACAAGGGAAGAGATCTAGTGCTAACCAAGAAAAGGCTAAAGAAGGCAAAGTCTCATCTCAACCCGAAGGTAACGAGTCAGGGGGAGATCATGAGATAACTCATTTCATAGCACCTACTGCTAGCGATGGCATTAACAGATCTCCTGTATATCCCGAAGATGTCTTTGCATCCAACTTCCTTGAGATTGAAGAAGAATCTCCTAATCAGGACAAGTAACAAGTTGTTCATGTTTAAGTTGATGTTCCTCCATCTCTTGATACTCCACAAACTCACTTTGTTGAAGCCAGTGTTCAAATCGAAATTGATCTTAACTATCCAAGGTTGGTTGAGCTCCTTTTGGAGGTTAAAACTCAGCAACATGCAATGGAGTACAAGATTCAGAAGCTTTACACTGCCTTAAAGTCTTCGACAGACTCTCTCGATGGCAAGGTACAATCTCTTAACACTAAAGTTTAGACTTTGAATCAACATATGTATTAGGCTGTAGCCAAAGTAAAGGAGGCAGTGCAATCACTTGAGGATTTCCGACTAATTCGAGCCCCCAGATAAACCTAATTGACTTTATCTTTTGCATTCTATCTTTTTTGAAATTCTCTTTCTTTTTGCTGTTGACAAAAAGGGGGAGCATGAGAGCAAATTTAATTTGTTTGAACTTAATTTGTTTTTGTTTGAACCGGTTGTGTTTTTGAACACTTATATTCTAGCTTAACCTTTTGTGGTTGTGATTGTGATTATGGATGCGGTTGATTGAATCTTGTCTAAGCTTTCAAGATTAACATATTTTTTGTGGTTGCAGAATCGATGTTATCCAGATCCTCAACAATCTGTTTTTATAAGTTATCATGTTCCGCCAAAGTGTTGTTTTGTACGATATAAGTTTTTAAATCTGCAGGAAAATTTTGTCACCATAAAAAATGGGGAGATTGTTGAAGAAAACTCCTATGTTGTTTTGAATCTGACAAAACTTATCTAAGTTCTATTTAGCTTTTGTGTCAATATAAAAAATAAATTGCTTTTG
Organism: Eucalyptus albens; assembly: GCA_014182695.1. Taxonomy (NCBI): domain Eukaryota; kingdom Viridiplantae; phylum Streptophyta; class Magnoliopsida; order Myrtales; family Myrtaceae; genus Eucalyptus; species Eucalyptus albens. Next base: position 25,017,930 of record CM024655.1, on the reverse strand, counting down.
CATCAAGAGCCTGTCTCTTAGTAAATTCAGCTTGTGTTGATTCATCAGCATCAATCACTTTTTTCCCTTTGTCTGAAGCTGATGTTACTTTAGGATTGATTACTTTTTCAACAACATCCCACTCTAGGGGATCTCTGGATCTAAGAAATGCCTTCATCTTGTATTTCCACACATTGTACTCATTTCCATCGAAATAAGGACATCTAGTGTTGCTTTGCCCCTCAACCAAACCTAGAGCTAGAATACTAGCCATAGAAGATCTTTAGCTTTAGAAGTAAAAACACTTCAACAAAGTAAGCACACAGGCTCTGATACCAATTGAAAGGGCTAATATGAACACCTAGAGGGGGTGAATAGGTGTAAAAACAGATTTTGCGAAATGCAGTAAAAATGCTTTACTTTTAAACTGAGTCTAACTGACTACAAACTTTGTAGAAGGATTCAGATTTTAACAATTGTTTCAAAACATAAAAGTATATCGCAACAAATAAAGTAAAAGAGTTCAGGGAAGAGATAAATAAACACAAGATTTATAGTGGTTCAACTTAAATTAAGCCTACGTCCACTCTCCCATACTGACAGCCTTCTGGTTGGTTTCCATTATAAATCGAAAGAGAATGCTACAACCCCGTGATCTCGACTTTTTAGTGAGATGATTCTACTGCTCTCACAAAGTCACTCTCTAGAGTTTCTTTCTTTCAAATATAAGTTTAAGCATAAAATGGTGCAGGACAAGTGATTTGGAAGCTTCAGACTTTGGAATTCTTCTTTCACACTCTCTTCGACTAACTTGAAAAAGCTTTTTAAATACTCCTCCATGTCTTCTTGATCGTTGACACTTTTAAGAGGAATTCTTCCAATCAACCCATTGGACAGAATCAATCAAGGAGATCTCAAGACGTTTGAAGATTGAGATGAAAGCCTGTCAATCTTGTTCGCCCATACAATCAGGATCTTGATTTCCATAAGTAGATTCATTCCAAATAAGCTTGCCTTCCAAAAAGATTTGCTTCTTGAAATTGATTCCAATTAAAATAACCAGAATGGTAAGTGATATTTCTAACTTGAAAGCCTAATATATCTTGTACATACTGAAACCTTGAAGGAAGAAAAATAATCATGAGTCTCGATTAAGTCTTCATTCTTGTGTTCGTGTGGAACTTGTTAGAGTGGACAGATTTCGATGTAAGATAGACTTTAACATAGAAGTCCGGCATTCTTGAGAATAGAACTTAGATAAGTTTTGTTAGTTTCAAAACACCATAGGAGTTTTCTCCAACAAGATTAGTTTAGTTAAGGGTTAATTAGATTGTATGATTTATCTAGCTTAGTATATTATTTAATTAGGTCCAATTAGGTGGTTAGATTAGTGTTTAAAGCTTAATTAGTGATTTATTGAATTATTTTGCATTTATTTAATTAATTTTGTAATTTATTTAATTATTTAATATTTTCCGGAAATTATACCAGGATAGCCTATCGTTAGAATTTTGTGCTAATTGTCGTGGTTTAATTAGTTTGTGAAATTGATTACTAGATTGTGCAATTGAGTGATGATTGTTGAATTTTAGTTATTATTTCAAAATTATGAAATTTTGATATTTAATTAGAAAATATTGGGTGTCGATTTTTAACGCAAAAATGTTTTTAAGTACTTTATCAAATAGTGAGATTTTTAAAAGGGAGAATATCACTTTTTCTAGTTCAATTTGACCGTGTACCCACACACGATTATTTTACCGAGTGTTTTTAATACGAAGAAAATATGCCAAGTTCATTATCTTAATTGAGGCATTTGAGTGCAAAGCACAATATCTTTGGCCGGCATTGGATGGTCGTGTGATGGTTATGAGAACCCGTCACCTGATGTGCGTTGGGTGGACGTTGCTCCTATACGAAATGCCCTTAACAACATGTTCCGGATCGCGGTAGAGGCCGGACCGATGCTCCTTTAGAAATGTCGTCTAGAGGTAGATGTTTTTGTGCTCAAGGGATGAGACAATGCCTAGTTATGCCGGAAGACCGCTGAACGTCGAGTAGGCCATGCACGTGGAACCGTAATCGATTGGAATGCATGAATGAGTGTTTTAACCGTGCCGATTATGGGACGAAATTGTGTGGCACGAAATGGGACGTGTTATAATGATTTGGTCTTATAATCGGGACCATTGTTATTGATTGGTTTGAAAGTGAGATGTTTCCAATTGATGAGTGCATTTACTATATGTATCTATTATATGAACTATACTGACATGTAGGAAGGTGCTGAGGCGAGGTGAGTCGTCTGTGACATTTAATTAGACTACCTCTAGGTGTATGACCTTCCTAATCGAGGTTTAGGGTGTGAACTCATTAAGATATCGTCTCATCTCATCGTGGGTTTCATTCTTTACAGGTCCGTAGATGGAGGCACATCACATGTGTTATCGCATCTTGAGGGAGGTAGACTTCCAGCGTTCCCATTTCCCAATTCTCAGAACCAGCCTGACCCGTGAGCTTGTTGAGTCCACCGTTTGGGTCAGTGAGGGCCTACCCCACCTGGTACCTCATCATTTCAAGCGTGGTACCTCCACAAGTTTGATGGGAGTCGGAAGGGTCCTCTGGGTGGTTTTGACGAACCTCCCATTGGCACTAAGGAGTGGGAGATAGGGCACCCTTTGGATATCGACACTCCTGATGGTGCTATGGAAGACTTGAAGCTGGAGACCAAAGAGTATAGAGTTTAGGTGGCTCCATAGCCCTTTTTGATTTAGACTTCTGTACATGAACCCTAGAGTTGGCCTCTATATATAAACTCATTGTGTTTATAAAGTGTGGCTTTTGTGAATTGGTTGTCTTACTTTTCTATCCTAAGTTGGTTCTTGTCTAGGGATTGTTTATTTCGCTTCCGCTTGTGCATGAATCGATTGAATCGGCGATGCGTCCTGGGAACGTTGCAATTTAGTCGACCATCGAGGGATGTACGCGCGCTCGAGGATTGAGGTGTGACATCCTCGCTCGAAGTGGTATCAAAGTTGGTTAGTATTTGGAGTGATAAGGTGTGATGGGTTATAAGATAGTTAGTTGGAAAGGCCTTTTTCTTATATTGATGCATGCGATTGATAGCTAATTGGTAGTTGTTTTGTGTGGGTCACTCAGTTTCTAATTCTATATGGAATTGGAAAGCAGGTTCTATAGAGAGTCTGTAAGATGAGTGACCAGGAGCAGAGAACTCTTTGGAAGAGGGTAATAGCCCTTGTTACTCTGGATAAGACGTCGACTAGGGTCGGTGCCCAAGGTAGAGCGCAAGCTCAAGCTAGCGTTAGTGTTAGAGTACTGCAGTAGGCTGGTACTGAGAGTGTAGCAGCATTGAGCAATCCTAGGTTCAACGGGATCGTTTAGGTGCTAAAAACCCTTGGGAACTTATTAGGCTAGCAAGCACAGGATCAAGCTGCCGTGATTGCTACTGTCATTGCTGTTGCCAATGCCATAGTCGTCGTTGCTGCAGCACCTACTGAGGTCCACCATGGAGATGTGATCTGGGAGTGAGCCATTGCGTCTGGGTCGAGGTTCGAGTCTAGCAAGGATTGTAATCGGTTCGGGAAGAAGCCGATGTTAGAAGAAAGGTATCCCATTCCATCTAACCAGAAGAGTGGGATTAGAAAGCCAGCACCCAACCTGATTGGCATGTGTCGTTCCTGTAGGAAAGGACATGGGTTTGCCCCGTGTTTTAAAAAGACAAGGGCTTGTTATGGGTGTGGCCAATACGGCCACCTAATCAAACACTGTTCTAGAAGGCTAATGGGACCACAGCTACCACAGTCACCGTTGATGGGACAGAATAGAGAGAATGCGCCATAGAACACCCAACAGGGTATTTTGATCAGGCCTTCGGTGCAAGGAAGGGTGTATGTTGTCACTTGACGGGAGGCAAAGGACTCACCAGACGTGTGTTGAGTTTGTAGAAGGAAGCATAGACCAAGTCAGTGTCTTGGTGTAACGGGAGCGTGCTATAAATGTGGCCAGCACGACTATCAAATGAGGAACTGTTTGCGCAGGTCCAAGGGAGCATAGGCACTGCCACCACAGATAGGGCGCTACTAGAATGGCGAAGGGGACAGTAATGAACCGAGCCATGCATTGATTAGGAGAAGAATATTTATGGGAAGATTTTTATTAGAGAGTGGCACAACAGAATTTTGGTTAAGTGTGTAAAACTTCATCTTGTTGTAATGAAGTCATAGAAAGAAGAATTACTGGCTAGAGTTGTACTTGACTATTTTGCTTATGTATAACTTTGATGTCATATATGAAAAGAGTCGGTTCAAGGAACCTCTTGTTGTAATGAATTGGTGTCATGAAGTAATCCAGTTTAAACCGTTAAAGGGTGAAAGTTTTGAGTTTATTAAAAGTCGATGAGGACCCTTGATTACCTTAATCTCGTCGCTTGAGGTAACCCGTTTGTTAGACGAGAGTTGTCAAGGTTACTTGGCGATTGCCGTGGATACAATAGTTGAGGAGCTGAAGATTGAGGATATTGTAGTGGTTTAAGATTTTCCAGATGTATTTCTGAAGGAATTACCTGGTCTGCCCCTAGAAAGGGAGATCGAGTTCGCGATTGAGTTGGCCCCTGGGACGAAGCCAATCTCTAAGGCTCCTTACCGCATGGTATTATCAAAGTTGAAATAACTAAAGGTGTAGATGCAGGGATTCATACATCCTAGTGCATCACCTTGAGGAGCGCCAATTCTGTTCGTGAAGAAGAAGGACAACTCGTTGCATCTGTGCATCGACTATCGTTAACTCAATCAAGTGACGATAAAAAATAAGTACTCGCTACCAAGGATCGACGACTTGTTTGACCAGTTGCAGGGAGCGTCGATATTTTCCAAGATCGACCTGAGGATAGGGTACCATCAACTGAGGATCAGAAAGGAAGACATACCAAGGATGGCGTTTCATACGCGATATAGCCATTATGAGCTTACTGTAATGCCATTTGGTTTAACAAATGCCATAGCTACTTTCATGGATTTGATGAATCGTGTATTCAAGGAATATCTAGATCAGTTCGTGATCGTGTTCATTGACAATATCCCGGTGTACTTGAGAAGTCCAGAGGAGCATGAAAGACAGCTAAGGATAGTGCTTCACACTTTGTGAGATCATGGACCGTACGCCAAGTTCAGTAAGTGCGAGTTTTGATTAACTCATGTAGCTTTCCTAGATCACATGATTTCAAGCGAAGGAATCTTCGTGGACCCGACCAAGATTGAAGAAATGATCAATTGGCCAAGACCGACGATTGTGACAGAAATCAGAAGTCCCTTGGGTTTGGCAGTTTATTACAGACGGTTTATGGAATGATTCTTAGCAATAGCCATGCTGATGACTCGACTCTTGAAGAAGGAAGAGAAGTTTGTGTGAACAAATAAGTGTGAGCGTAATTTCCAAGAGTTTAAGCATAAGCTGATTACCGCACCAGTACTGACAATTCTATCTAGCCCTGAAGGGTACAAGATCTATAGTGATGCGTCGTTTAAAGGATTGGGTTGCGTGTTAATGCAGCATGGCAAAATCGTTGCATACGCGTCCCATCAGTTGTGACCTCATGAGCTGAATTTTCCAATGCATGACTTAGAGTTCGCAACAATTATCTTTGCTTTGAAGATTTGGAGACATTATTTGTGTGGAGAAAGGTTTCATATCTTTACGGACCATCAAAGTCTCAAGTACTTATTCTCTCAGAAGGAGTTGAATATGAGACAACGTCATTGGATGGAACTTCTTAAGGACTATGACTGCGATATTCTGTATCATCCTAGAAAAGCTAACAAGGTCACAGATGCATTGACTCAGAAGTCTTCAATTGCGCAAATGGTGGTTAAAGAGTGGATCTTACTCGAGAAAGCTTGAGATTTGATTTTTAAATTTGAGGTAGGCCACCTTTCAAACCTTAAGGCCACCCTTAAAATTGAACCGGAAGTACATATAAGAATCAAGATGCTACAGTTAACAGACTCAGAGATCCAAAAAATCTTACAAGAGGATATCGAAAAGAGAAAGGCTGACTTCCAGGTTTCCGAAGACAAAACACTGAAGTTTCGTGGACAATTGTGTGTACCTGACGATGCAGAGCTTAAGGAAGAGATCTTGTTAAAATCTTATCGTAGCCGTTACAGCATTCATTCATGCAGTACAAAAATGTATCAGAATCTATGTCGATACTATTAGTGGTCCAGCAGGAAGGCGGATATCGCCAAGCATATCGCCACGGGTCTGACATGTTAGCAAGTGAAGGTACATCATCGTAAGCCTAGAGGACTTCTACAACCTATCGAGATTCACGAGTGAAAATGGGAACACATCATAATGGATTTTGTGATGAGCTTACCAAGGAGTCAGAGGAGTAATGATTCCATTTGGGTTGTGATTGATAGATTAATGAAGTCGGCTCACTTCATCATCGTACGAAATGACTTTGCATTTGATAGATATGCATAATTGTACGTGCGTCAGATAGTTCGTCTACATGGGGTGCCAATGACGATTACTTCTAATTGAGACGCAAAGCTGCAATACAGTACGGTTTATCATCCTCAGACTAATGGCCAGTCTGAGAGGACGATTCAAACCCTTGAGCACATGCTGCGAGCATGTGTGCTAAACTTCAAGGGAAGCTGGGATAAACAACTTCATTTAATTGAGTTCACTTACAACAACAGTTATCATCAGAATATTCAGATGGCACCGTTAGAAGCGTTGTAAGGTAGAGCGTGCAGAACTCCAATTTGTTGGGATGAAGTCGTAGAATGGAAGATTACAGGCCTAGAGTTAGTGTAGTAGTCGGTGGATACAATTGCACTTATAAAGGACAGATTAAAGACCATTCAAAGTCGCCATAAAAGTTATGCAGATAAGCGTCGAAGACCATTGAAATTCCAAATTGGTGAGCATGTCTTTCTGAATGTGTCACCAATGAGGGGTACTTCACTCTTTAGTAAGAAAGGGAAGCTGAGCCCAAGGTACGTAGGTCCCTTTGAGATTCTGGAGAGAATAAAGACTTTGGCATATCATCTTGCCTGGCCGCCGAGATTGGCACAAGTGCATGACGTATTCCACGTGTCAATGTTAAGAAAGTATGAATCCAACCCGACCCATGTACTGAATTTTGAAGAATTAGACATGGACGACAGAGTATCGTACGTGAAAAGACCAATTTAGATTGTGGATCATAAGGAGCAAGTTCTGCACACCAAGACAATTTCGTTAATCAAAGTGGTCTAGTAACACCACGGGACAGAATGAGCAACCTGGGAAAGTGAAGACTCGATGAGACAACAATACCCCAACCGTTTTGTTTAAGTATTGTAATGATTTAAATTTTGAGAACGAAATATTTATAAGAGAGGAAGAGTTGTGATATTCGGATTTTCAACCCTGCTTTCGACTAAATGAAATGGGTTTTTCATCAATGCACCTATAGTTTTCTTCTTTGAGCTAATCACTCATGAGATAACTAATTTATCTAATAAAGCCGTTAAGGAATATAAATGCAACTAATTTGATAATTCGACTAGAAATCGACTGCTTGATTGTGCTAATCTACAAGGGTCAATACGGCTCCATCAAAATCAATTAGAGACTAGAGATAGGTCGATTCTACAAAGACATGTGACTAAAGGGTGGGTGATTCCACCTGATTGCAAAATTCTTGTCGAACGACACTAAACCGATTTTTCTGTCATTTCTGTACCTTGTGCACGTATTTGAAACATTGAGATTTTACGACAACCAATGGTCGCCAATGAGTCAAAAATGCACAATTTGGCTCGAAAATAATCGATCACAAGTCAATTGCGCAAAAAATTCATAAAAGCTACTTGGTAGATTAGGTCACGCTAAAATTGTGTATGGTTGAAATTAAACATAAAATTGAGCCGATTTCAGAAATTGAAAGATTTTTTATGTCACGATTTATTTTAGGAATATCGACTCATCATTCGAAGAATGTTCAGAAAGTTTGGATATATGGCAAAAATTCAAATGTGGGCAATTTTGGACCGGGATTGTAAGAGGGCCATTTTTGTGTAAATTTTTTGCCATCAAGTTGGAGCAATTAGTGAGGAAAATTGTAGATTTGAGTGTGGGCATCCTCCATGGAATTTTGGCCATTCTAAAATTGCCTATAGCCTTTTTCTATTAACTGATCACTCACGATTAACTAATTTATCTGGTAAAGCCGTTAAGGAATACAAACGCAACTGACGCAACTGATTTGAGAATTGCACTAGAAATTGATTGCTTGACCGTGATAATCTGCAAGGGTCAATACGGCACCATCAAAATCATTTAGAGATCGGAGATAGGCCGATTCTACAAAAACATGTCATTAAAGTGTGGGTGATTCCATCTGATTGCAAAATTCTTGTCAAACGACACTAAACCGATTTTTATGTTATTTTTGTACCTTGTGCCCGTATTTGAAACATTGAGATTTTACGACAACCGAGAGTCACTAATGAGTCAGGATGCAACATGTGGCTCAAAAAAATTCCACACGAGTCAATTGCGTTAAAAATTCCTAAAAGCTACCTTGTAGATTATGACACGCTAAAATCACGTTCGTTTAAAATAAACCATGAAATTGAGCCCGATTTCAGAATTTGAAAGTTCTGGTATGTCACGATTTATTTTAGGAACGTCAACTTGTCCGTCGAAGAATTTCCGGCCAGTCCAGATTTTTGGCAAAAATTCAAATTTAGGCGATTTTTGACCTGTATTTCCAGAGGGACAGTTTTGTGTAAATTTTTTTCCCTCAAGTTGGAGCAATTGGTGAGGAAAATTATAGATTTGAGTATGGGCATCCTCCATGGCATTTTTGCCATTCTAAAATTGCCTATAGTTTTTTTTTTCTCTGAGCTGATCACTCACGAGATAAATAATTTATCTGATAAAGCCATTAAGGAATATAAGTGCAACCGACACAACCGATTTGAGAATTCGACTGGAAATCGATTGCTTGACCGTGATAATCTGCAAGAGTTAATACGGGACCATGAAAATCGATTAGAGACCGGAGATAGGTTGATTCTACAAAAACATGTTATTAAAGTGTGGGTGATTCCACCTGATCGCAAAATTCCTGTCGAATGGCACTAAACCGATTTTTCTGTCATTTCTGTACCTTGTGCCCATATTCGAAACCTTGAAATTTTACGACAACCAAGGGTTGCTAATGAGTTGAAGATGCATAATGTGGCTCGAAAATAATCCATCACGAGTCAATTGCACCAAAAATTCCTAAAGCTACCTGGTAGATTGGGTCATGCTAAAATCGCGTCCCGTAGAAATTAACCATGAAATTGAGACCGATTTCAAAAATTGAAAGTTTTGTCAGGTCACAATTTATTTAAGGAACGTCGACTTGTCATTCGAGGAATTTTCGGCAAGTTTGGATTTTTGCCGAAAATTCACATGCGGGCGATTTTGGACCGGGATTTTCAAAGGGCCATTTTTGTGTAAAATTTTTTGCCTTCAAGTTGGAGCATTTGGTGAGCAAAATTGTAGATTTGAGTGTGGGCATCCTCCGTGGCATTTTCCCCATAGTAAAATTGACTATAGTCTTTTTCTATTAGCTGATCACTCACGAGATAACTAATTTATCCGGTAAAACTGTTAAGGAATATAAACGCAACTGATGCAATTGATTTGAGAAATTCGATTAGAAATGGACTCGTTGACCATGATAATTTGCAAGGGTCATTACGGCACTAAAGTGTAGGTGATTTCACTTGATTGCAAATTTCTTGTCGAAGGGCACTAAATCAATTTTTCTGTCATTTCTGTACCTTGTGCCCGTATTCAAAACCTAGAGATTTTATGACAATCGAGGGTCGCTAATGAGTCGAAGATGCACATTGTGGCTCGAAAATAATCAATCACGAGTCAATTGCACCAAAAATTCCTATTGCTACCTAGTATATTAGGTCACACTAAAATCTCGTCCAGTTGAAATTAGCAATGAAATTGAGCCCGATTTCAGAAATTGAAAGTTCTATCATGTCACGACTTATTTTAAGAATGTCACCTCATTATTCAATGAATTTTTGGCAAGTCCGGATTTTTGGCGAAAATTCAAATGTGGGCGATTTTCGCCCGGAATTTTGGAGGGCCATTTTTGTGTAAAAATTTTTGCCGTCAAGTTGGAGCATTTGGTGAGAAAAATTGTAAATTTGAGTGTGGGCATCCTCCATGGCATTTTGGCCATTCTAAAACTGCCTATAATCTTTTTATCTGAACTGATCGCTCACGAGATAACTAATTTATTTAGTAAAGCCATTAAAGAATATAAACGCAACTGACATAATTGATTTGAGAATTCGACTAGAAATCAACTACTTGACCGTGAAAATCTACAAGGGTCAATACGGCACAGTCAAAATCGATTAGAGACCAGAGATAGGTTTATTCTACAAAAACATGTAATTAAAGTGTGGGTGATTCCATATCATTGCAAAATTATTGTTGAACGGCACTAAACCGATTTTTCTATCATTTATGTACCTCGTGCCTGTATTTGAAACCTTGATATATTACGACAACTGAGGATCGCTAATGAGTCAAAGATGCACAATGTGGCTCCAAAATAATCGATTACGAGTCAATTGCGCTAAAAATTCATAAAAGCTACCTTATAGATTAGGTCACGCTAAAATCGCGTCCGGTAGAAATTAATCATGAAATTGGGCCCGATTTTAGAAATTGAAAATTCTGTCATGTCACGATTTATTTTAGGAACATTGACTCATACTTCAAAGAATTTTCAGCAAGTCCAGATTTTTGGTGAAAATTCAAATGGGAGCGATTTTGGACTGGGATTTTCAAAGGGCAATTTTTGTGTAAATTTTTTGCTGTCATGTTGGAGCAATTGCTGAGGAAAATTGTATATTCTAGTGTGGGCATCCTCCATGGCATTTTGGCCATTCTAAAATCGCTTATAGTCTTTTTCTGTGAGCTGATCACTCACAAAATAACTAATTTATCTGATAAAGGCGTTAAGGAATATAAACGCAGCTAACGCAATTGATTTGAGAGTTCGACCAGAAATCGACTGCTTGACTGTGATGATTTGCAAGGATTAATACAGCACCGTCAAAATCGATTAGAGACCGAAGATAAATCGATTCTACAAAAACATGTGATTAAAGTATGGGTGATTCCACCTGATTGCAAAATTCTTGTCGAACGGTACTAAATTGATTTTTCTGTCATTTCTGTACCTTATGTCCATATTTGAAACATTGAGATTTTACGACAACCGAGACTCACAAATGAGTTGAAGATGCACAATGTGGCTCAAAAATAGTCCATCATGAGTCAATTGCGCTAAAAATTCCTAAAGCTACCTGGTAGAACAGGTCTTGCTAAAATCGTGTCGGATTGAAATTAACCATGAAATTGAACTCGATTTCAGAAAGTGAAAGTTTTGTCAAAGCGCGATTTATTTTAGGAACCTCAACTCGTCCTTCGAAGAATTTTCAACATGTCCAAATTTTTGGCGAAAATTCAAATGCGGGCGATTTTGGACCGGGATTTTCAAAGGGTCATTTTTGTGTAAATTTTTTGCGATCAAGTTAGAGCAATTGGTGAGGAAAATTATAGATTTGAGTGTGGGCATCCTCCATGGCTTTTTCGCCATTCTAAAATCGCATATAGTCTTTTTCTTTGAGCTGATCACTCACGAGATAACTAATATATCTGGTAAAGCTGTTAAGGAATATAAATGCAACTAATGCAATTGATTTGAGAATTTGACCAGAAATCGACTACTTGACCGTGATTATTTGCAAGGGTCAATACGGCACCGTCAAAATCGATTAAAGACCAGAGATAGGTCAATTCTACACAAACATGTGATTAAAGTGTGGGTGATTCCACCTGATTGGAAATTCTTGTCGAATAATACTAAACTGATTTTTCTGTCATTTCTGTACCTTGTACCCGTATTTGAAACCTTGAGATTTTATGATAACCGAGGGTCGCTAATGAGTTAAAGATGCACAATGTGACTCGAAAATAATTGATCGCGAATCAATTGCGCTAAAAATTCCTAAAAGCTATTTGGTAGATTAGCTCACGCTAAAATCGCATCCAGTTGAAATTAACCATGAAATTGAGTCGGATTTCAAAAATTAAAAGTTCTGTTATGTCGCGATTTATTTTATGAACGTCGACTCGTCCTTCAAAAAAATTTCGACAAGTCTAGATTTTTGGCGAAAATTCAAATGTGGGCGATTTTCACCTAGGATTTTCAGGGGGCCATTTTTGTGTAAATTTTTTGTCGTCAAGTTAGAGGAATTGGTAAGGAAAATTGTAGATTTGAGTGTGGGCATCCTCCATGGCATTTTCACAATTCTAAAATCACGTACAGTCTTTTTCTCGAGCTGATCACTCACGAAATAACTAATTTATCTAGTAAAGCCGTTAATGAATATAAATGCAACTGACACAACTGATTTGATAATTCGATCAGAAATGGATTTCTTGATTGTGATAATTTGCAAGGGTCAATACTGCACTGTGAAAATCGATTAAAGACCATATGTAGGTCTATTCTACAAAAAACATGTGATTAAAGTATGGGTGATTTCACCTGATTGCAAAATTCTTGTCGAACGACACTAAACCGATTTTTCTATCATTTCTGTACCTTGTGCTTGTATTTGAAACATTGAGATTTTATGACAACCAAGGGTCACCAATGAGTCGAAGATGCACAATGTCACTCAAAAATAATCGATCCCAAGTCAATTGCGCTAAAAATTCATAAAAGCTACTTGGTAGATTAGCTCACGCTAAAATCGCATCCAGTTGAAATTAACCATGAAATTGAGCCCGATTTTATAAACTGAAAGTTCTGTAATGTCACGATTTGTTTTAGGAACGTGGACTTGTCCTTCGAAGAATTTTAGGCAAATTCGGATTTTTGGTGAAAATTCAAATGGGAGCGATTTTGGACTGGGATTTTCATAGGGCAATTTTTGTGTAAATTTTTGGTGGTCAAGTTGGAGTAATTAGTGAGGAAAATTTTAGATTTGAGTGTGGGCATCCTCCATGGCATTTTGGCCATTCTAAAATCGCTTATAGTCTTTTTCTCTAAGCTAATCACTCACGAGATAACTAATTTATCTGATAAAGCCATTAAGGAATATAAAGGCAACTGATGCAACTGATTTGAGAATTCAACCTGAAATCGATTGCTTGACTGTGATAATCTGCAAGGGTCAATACAGCATCTTCAAAATCGATTAGAGACTGGAGATAGATCTATTCTACAAAAACATGTGATTAAAGTGTGGGTAATTCAACCTGATTGCAAAATTCTTATCAAACGGCATTAAACCGATTTTTCTATCATTTCTGTACATTGTGCCCGTATTTGAAACCTTGAGATATTACGACAACCGATGGTCGCTAATGAGTCGAAGATGCACAATATGGCTCGGAAATAATTGATCACGAGTCAATTGCGCCAAAAATTCATAAAAGCTACTTAATATATTAGGTTACACTCAAATCGCGCTTGGTTTAAATTAACCAGGAAATTGAGCCCGATTTCAGAAATTAAAAATTTTGTCATGTCACAATTTATTTGAGGAATGTCGACTCATCATTTGAAGAATTTTCGGCAAGTCCGGATTTTTGGTGGAATTTCAAATGTGGGCGATTTTGGACCGGGATTTTCAAATGTCCATTTTTGTGTAAATTTTTGGCAGTCAAGTTGGAGTAATTGGTGAGGAAAATTTTAGATTTGAGTGTGGGCATCCTCCATGGCATTTTGGCCATTCTAAAATTGCCTATTGTCTTTTTCTCTGAGCTGATCACTTATGAAATAACTAATTTATTTGGTAAAGCCGTTAAAGAATATAAACGCAACCGACGCAACTAATTTGATAATTCATCCAGAAATCGACTACTAGACCGTAATAATCTGCAAGGGTCAATATGGCACCGTCAAAATCGATTAGAGACCGAAGATAGGTCGATTCTACAAAAATATGTGATTAAAGTGTGGGTGATTGATTAAAGTGTGGGTGATTCCATCTAATTGCAAAATTCTTGTCGAACGGCACTAAATCAATTTTTTTGTTATTTCTGTACCTTATGCCCGTATTTGAAACCTTGAGATTTTACGACAACCGACGGTTGAGTTGAAGATGCACAATGTGTCTCGAAAATAATCGATCACATGTCAATTGTGTTAAAAATTCATAAAAGTTACTTGATAGAATAGGTCATGTTAAAATCACGTCCGGTTGATTAACCATGAAATTGAGCCTGATTCCAAAAATTGAAAGTTCTGTCATGTCGTGATTGATTTTAGGAAGGTTGACTCATCCTTGGAAGAATTTTCGGCAAGGCCGAATTTTTGGCAAAAATTCAAATGTAGGCGATTTTGGACTGGGATGTTCAGAGGTCCATTTTTGTGTAAATTTTTGCCAGTCAAGTTGGAGTAATTGGTGAGGAAGATTTTAGATTTGAGTGTGGGCATCCTCCATGGCATTTTGGCCATTGAATTGAAGCCAATTGGAAGTGAATTGAGTTGAATTGGAGGGGAATTGTATGAAATTCGTAGCCATAGGTGAGATGCAACATTTCAGCTCTATCTTTGGCTTCTTGGAGAAGATTGGTGTGGGAAAATGGGCTGTGGATGAGGCTGAAGCTAGTGGGGGCAGCCACTTGAATGTCTAAGATATTTCTTGAAGACTTTGGTGACTTTTGTCCCCCTTCAACCAGCAAAGCTTCTTCTTCCTTCTTGCTTCCTTGGTGCCCCATTGTTGCTATTTAAGAGCCAAAGAACTAGAGAAATCAGCCAACACTCCCCTACAGCCAAGCCAATTTGCTCGAGCAGCCGCACGCCTGCCAGAAGCCGTCGCGCTAAGCTTGCGTGCTCGTCCTACGTCTCGTGCATTCGCTGTCTGCTTTGTGACTCCAGCTGCTCGAGTTGTTGTCCCGAGCTCGCTCAACCGCCTTCCAAGCTGTCAAGCCATAGCTGCCCACCATCCGCCGCTCCAGCTCGTCATCGTTGCTGTCCACCTCCCCCCATCACCACCTAGCCATCCAGCTTCGCCCGCTGAGTCCCTCGACCGCCCCTTCCAGCTAGCCATAGAACCAAAGTTCCAACTCGGGTTGTGGGCTGTGTAAGCCTTTTTCTGGCCCTTCCAAGCCTTGTCTGGTGTCGCCATATGCCCGTGTTTCACTCGCCTCCGCATTGCCGTTGCCATGAACTTATCGGCTCGCAAATCTGGTGAGTTTATTTGCTAAACTCTATTTAGGGAGTTAATTATGCTTAGTGAAGGATTAGCTTAGCATAAGATTGGTTTAGATGGTTAGATTAGTGTAATTAGTAGTTTATTTGGTTAATTAGGCTAATTAGGTGGTTAGATTCGAAAGGGTTATTATGAACACCTAGAGGGAGGTGAATAGGTGTGGGAACAGATTTTGCGAAATGCAGTAAAAATGGTTTACTTTTAAACTAAGTCTGACTGACAACATACTTTGCAGAAGGATTTAGATTTTAACAACTATTTCAAAACACATAAGTATATTGCGACAAATAAAGTAAAGGAGTTCAGGGAAGAGATAAATAAACACAAGATTTATAGTGGTTCGGCTTAAATCAAGCCTACATCCACTCTCCCACGCTGACAGTCTTCTGGCTGGTTTCCACTATGAATCGAAAGAGAATGTTACAATCCTATGATCTTGACTTTTCAGTGAGATGATTTTACTGCTCTCATAAAGACACTCTCTTGAGTTTGTTTCTTTCGAATACAAGTTTAAGCACAAAATGGTGAAGGGCAAGTGATTTGGAAGCTTCAGACTTTAGAATTCTTCTTTCACACTCTCTTCGAAAGACTTGAAAAACCTTATTAAATACTCATCCATGCCTTCTCGACCATCGGCACTTTCTAGAGGAAATCTTCCAATCAACCTGTTGGACATAATCCTCGAGCCGTTTGAAGATTGAGATGAAAGTCCGCCAATCCTATTCACCTATAAAATTAGGATTTTGGTTTTCATAAGTAGATTCCTTCCAAATAAGCTTGCCTTCCAAAAAGATTTGCTTCTTCAAAATTGATTCCAATTAAGATAACCATAATGGTAAGTGATATTTCCAACTAGAAAGCCGGATATATCTTGTACGTACTGAAACCTTGAAGGAAGAAAAATAATCATGAGTCTGATTAAGTCTTCATTCTTGTGTTCAGTGTGGAACTTATCAGAGTTAGCATACTTCTGATGTAAGATAGACTTTGACATAGAAGTTTGGCATTCTTCATAATAGAATTTAGATAAGTTTTGTCAGCTTCAAAACATCATAGGAGTTTTCTCCAACAATCTCCCCATTTTTGATGAAAACTTTCCTGCATATTTAAAAACTTATATCCTGCAAAACAACACTTTAGCAGTACATAATAACGTATAAAAACATATTGTTATAAATATGGATAACATCGATTATGCAACCACAGAAAACACATTAATCTTGATAATTTAGACAAAGATTCAATCTAAATGCATAATCACAACCACAAAAGGTTACTACTGAATATAAATATTCAACACAATCAGTTTAAACAAACAAATAAAATCTACTCCCATTCTCCCCCTTTTTGTCAACAACAAAAAGAAAGAGAAAGTCAAAAATAGAGAGATGCAATTAAAAGATAAATGCAATCGGGGTTGTCTAAGAACTTGAACGAGTCGAAAATCCCCAGCGACTGCACTTCCTCCTCGAGCTTCTCCTGGCACTAATGATAAACATTCTCGACCTTGGCTATAGTTTGTTAAACTTGTTGATTCAAGGTATGAACTTGAGTGTCTAGAGATTGTACCTTGCCAGTGAGAAAATCTGAAGTAGATCTCAAGGCAGTGTGTAGCTTCTGAATCTCAACATCCATCGCATATTGCTAAGCTTTAACCTCCAAAAGGATCTCTACTATCCTTGGATAGTTTGGATCAAGGTCTGTTTCAGCACTAGCTTCAGTGAAGTGAGTCTGTGGAGTATTAAGAGATGACGGGACATCAACTTGATCAAGGGCAGTTTGTTTTGCACCCTGACTTGGAGTAGAATCTTCAACCTCAGCTTCGACGAACTAAGATGCAAAAATATCTTCAAGGTCTGCAGGAGATTTACTTATACTATCACTCGCATTAGGTGGAGAAGAAGTCCCTGTTTTCTAATGAGCTCCCCCTATTTCTATGCTTACAAGTGGAAAATAAATTCTTCTTCTTGCACCCTTTCTTTTTCAGAATGAGAGTGATGTTCTGTCTTAGTTCATGCTCCTTCAAGGTCATCCCTGGTTGCTGCAGAATCCTCTGATAATGTTATTGCAACAATCTCTTCATCATAGTCATTGTTGTCATCATCCTTACCATTCTCTTCAAAATCACCTTCTTCTTTATCTTCATCTTCTCCAACTTCTACTCCTGCTTCTTCTTCTTTTGCCTCTTCTTCATCTTCTCTTTCTCCTCCTTCTCTTACCTTTGAAGGGGCAAAGCCTTAAAGGTTTCTTAAGGCAATGACAGAAATGGTCAGATCATCCTCATCCTCTTTATCCTGCAGGATAAGTGATCTCATTTTCTTTTTAATTTCTTGTACAACTTCCTTGCCTTTGTGCTTTCTTGCAGCAGTAGATCCTTCCTTGATTTTGCTCGAGGTTTCCTTCTTCAAAAGCTCAATGGCCCCGGACAGATCCTTCGGTCTCATTTTGGAGATCATCTTTATGCCTATCACCCCTATGTTCAGCATTTGGGCATAAACCCTTTTATGCTCCTTAGAATGAAACAGTTTCGTTCTTTCATCATGGATGTCAGCAGCCACACCCATTTTGGGTTGAAAATTCATATAGATTCGCTCGTCATCATCCTAATTTTCAGGCTAATTCTCATAACTAAATCGATGATTAGAAGGAAAATGAAGAAAAGCCTTTTTTGTCGATCCTTTCGGCACCAATCCTATTCTTTCCATGGCTCTTAAGAATAGAGTTTTGTTCCCATGCCCATGGCCTTTCAGAAAACTAGTGATAAAAGACATTAAAGAACCACCCTATTTCAGATAACAATAATGCTTGTAAAGAACCTAGGGTGTCAAAACTCTGAGAGGAACTGCATCTTGATCAACTTCTTCTTCCAAAGGTTGACAAGGAGTGTCCTGCAGAGAGTCTTCACCAGTAAGATCGAAGTGTGCCGATCCTTCAGGCATGTTCCGAAGTCCTTAACTTGTGATCCGATATGACTTCCTTTGATGTGACATGGATGCAGACTTGGAAGATTTCGTAAATATGTTCAAGTGGAGAAAAGATGAAAACTTGCAGAGAAATTTTGAGAGTAAAAGTTGAGGGAGGGAGGGAGAGAGATTAGACGTTAGGGTTTGGAAAATGC
This sequence comes from Eucalyptus albens, assembly GCA_014182695.1. Taxonomy (NCBI): domain Eukaryota; kingdom Viridiplantae; phylum Streptophyta; class Magnoliopsida; order Myrtales; family Myrtaceae; genus Eucalyptus; species Eucalyptus albens. The sequence goes on along the minus strand of CM024655.1, from coordinate 24,999,501 downwards.
TTGTGCTTCGAAAAAGAGTATTTTGAGGTATTTAAGCAAATCAAAATGAGGTAACCGAATCGTCACAAGGAAAATGCTTTTTCAAAATAAAATTAAAAAAGGTAACCGCTAAAAATTTGAAATTGTATTTCAGCAATAAAATAGTAACTTCCAAAAATGAAATAGGCAAGTATCGATTCAAATAAAATCATACATGTTCAGTATTTACATTCTAAAAATAAAATACCTGGATTTGAGAGAAAACGTACATACTGAAGTGGCTCCCTCAAGTTGAAGTTATGAGTCTGAGCAACTTCAGACTTTAATTGATATGAGAGATAATAATTAGCCTGCTACGAATAGACTCAAATAAGTTTTTCCCCAACGGTTTTGTGAATATGTTTGCTAGCTAATTCTTTGAATCAACAAAATGAACCATAATCTCTCCATTCTGGACATGATCTCTTATAAAATGATGTCAAATCTCTATATGCTTCGCCCTTGAATGAAGAATGGGGTTTCTGGTGAGATTGATAGCACTTGTGTTGTCGCATCTGATCTCTATACAAGATTCTTCTATTCCAAAGTCTCTTAGTTATTGTCTTATCCAAAGAATTTGAGAACAACAACTCCCAAGAGCAACATATTCTGCTTATGCTGTTGATAATGCCACCATACTTTGTTTCCTTAAGAACCAAGACACCAACATTTGTCCCAATAGTTGACAGGTGCCAGATGTGCTCTTTTCGTTGACTCTACAACCGACTAAATCGGCATCAAAATAACCAAGAAGAGTAAAGTCTCATTCTTTTGGATACCATAGACCTAGCTTTGGAAAAATCGCAACATATTTTATGATGTGTTTAACAGCACTAAGATGAGATTCCTTTGGATCATATTGAAATCTAGCATAGATGCACACACTGAATAAAATATCAAGTCTAGATGCAGTGAGGTAAAGAAGAGAGCCAGTCATGCTTCTGTATAGTTTCTGATCTATTTTTTTCTCTCCTTCATCCTTGTCCAGTTTTGATGAACTTGACATAGGAGTTTCTATCCTGTTGCAATTCTCCAATCCAAATTTCTTGATGAGATCTTTGGCATATTTCTCCTGGTGAATGAATATACCTTTTCTTTGATTGTCTAACTTGCAATCCCAAAAAGAAGGTCAATTCACCCATCATGCTCATTTCAAATTCATCTTGCATAGATCTTGAAAATTTATTAGAGATACTTCCGTTAGGAGAATCAAAGATTATATCATCTACATAAATTTGTACAAGTAGAAAATTTTTTCCTTTCCCTTTTAAAAAAAAGAGCAAGTATCAACCTTTCCTTTTTTTCAAAACCATTCTATGTTAGAAACTTACTCAACCTTTCATACCAGGCTCGTGGAGCCCGCTTCGGATTTCATACAATGCCTTTTTTTTTTTTTTTTTTTTTTTTTTTCCAGTCTCGTAGACAAAGTCGATTTTCTTGTATCTTCGAATCCCGGTGGTTGTTCCACATAGACTTCTTCTTGAATGAATCCATTGAAGGAATCACTTTTGACATCCATCTGGAATAACCTGAAATTTTGAAAACAAGCAAAAGCAAGCAATAATCTAATTGCTTCTAATTTTGTTACTAGTGTATAAGTCTCATCATAGTCTATTCCCTTTTCCCGTGTGTATCATTTTGCCACGAGTTTTGCTTTGTTTCTGATCACTTTTCTTTTCTTATTCATCTTGTCTCTAAAAACCCACTTCATTCCAATAATAGATTTGCCTTTGGGTTTTGGAATCAACTCCCACACGTTATTGATGATGAATTGTCTAAGTTCTTCTTGCATAGCTTCTATCAAGCTTTCATCAGATAGTGCTTCTTCTACACCTTTTGGTTTTATCTTAGAAACAAGTGCTAAAGCATTGGAGTCTTCTCTTCCTTTGGATCTGGTGCGAATTCCTTCATCAATGTTGTCAATGATGAGTTCTTTGGGATGACTTGACTTGTGCTTCCAATTGATATTTGACCTGAGAGTCTATTGATCCTCTATTCCGATTGAATCTTCTTGTTCAGCTTGTTGATGTGCTCCAGAAGTCTGAACCTTGCTAGGGGAGACATATTTTGTTAAGTCCGAAACTTGTTTAGACTTTTCAGGTTGAACCTGATTTGATTTATCAAAACTATTTTAAATGCTTTGTTTTTGTGTAAAAGCCGAACTAAACGCAATCCTAATGAAGGAAAAGAAAGATGAGAATGTCAAAGAGGAATGTTGTGCTAGAAATATCAAAGGAGGACGGCCCAAAATATGTTCCCATTTTTCCGCTTTATTTTTCAATTTTTTTTATTTCTTTTGAAGCAAATATCACTTCAAACTATGCTTATTATGATACAAAATATCCTAAAGTTGTTTTAGTATCACCGTAAATCCTAAACTTACCCACTACCACATAATATTCCTTTTTTTTTTTTTTTGTCATGAAAAAACTTACACATTATTTATTTCAATTTCATTTAGGGTTAATAAAGAAAAGAGTAAATTTAGAATTTTTAGGGTGCGCATGACAATTTGTGTCCCGAACGAGTTTTTGAGCAAATAAACGAGTTTGATAACGACTCAATTTTTTTTTTTTCTTTCTGGAATAGAAATTCATTTGATAACAAAATAAAATTCCTATTTCTTGGGGGTGGCATGTGGCGGGCAGCCGGCGTTCAACGACTAGTGGTCGGCGCCGGCATCGGCAACTAGTGGCGGGCATCCGGCGGTTAGCAGTGAACATTCGGTGTCCCATGGGTGGTGGGTGGTAATGGGAGTGAACGATAATAAAAGTTCTTACTTTTCATTTTTGTTCCAAAAATATAAAAATGAAAAGTTTTAGCTTATGATTTATGCTCCAAATTTATTTTTGGAATATAAATATGTTCTAGAATTAGAAAAATGAAATTATGTTACCAAACGGATTTTTGTTTCAAACATTTTTCTAGGAAAAAAATAAAAATATAAATAGAAAAATATAAATTTTGTTATGCGCGCCTTTAGTCATATTGGCACATGCCACCAAGCCTTTGGTGCCAACTTAACCACAGTAAAGTCCACTCATCAATGATGCCCACGTGGGCCCTACAAAAAGGTCAATAAACTCTTGGTCTGTTTAGATCCTGTTTAATATAAAAATTTCCATTCCCCAAAACAATTATTTCTACTCTTTTGGTCCTAGGCATGAAAAAAGAATAGAAATCTGTTTAATAAATTTTTTGTTCCCAAGAATAGATTTGGAACAAAAATAAGAAGTAGAAAAAAGTAATTTCTTATTCTCGGGAACAAATCCTAAGAATCAAAAGAACAAAAACAAAGAACTTATTTTTTTCTTTTCTGCTCTCTTCTTTTCTTTCATTTTCTTCTTCTTCCTTTTGGCCGGTTGCCAGCCTTGGCCATGGTTGGCACCAGCGACCGGCTAGATGAGGATTGACGACCTCACCGGAGCGTGTTGGCCCTCGGCAACGCCGAGGCTTATTGGCCTGAGCCTCACCGTGGCTGGGCAAGGCTCGGCCTCACCTTGGTTGGGTGAGATCAACCTCGCCTAGATCAAGCAAGGTCAATCTCACCCAAATCGAGCGAGGCCAAGCTTGCTTGGCCAACGGAGAGGCTAAGGCTCGCCTAGCCACAAGCGAGGTTCAGCCTCGCCTCAATCCGGTGAGGCCGAGCCTCGCCGTGGCTAGGCTAGCCTTTGGCAAGCTCGTTGGACCTCGCCTTGGTGGCTGGCAATTGGCGCGGCGACGGCAAAAGAGAAAAGAGAAAAATAAGAAAATATAAGAAAATTATTTAAAAAAGTAAACGAAATTAATAAAAAAATCCTACCAAACACATTTTTATCCCGAGAATAATCATTTTATGGAGTTACCAAGTGCATTCTTTTGCTCAGCAATTGTTTTTTTTTTTTTTTTTTTGGTAAAATTTGTTCAGAAAATGTTCCCGATAACAGAATAAAAAAAAATCATTTATGATAAAAAATTGTTCTTCGGTACAGAAGTATTATCAAGTGTGCCATTAGTCATTAACTCGCAGTTAGCTTCTTGTATTTGTCTAGTCCCATGGCCAATTTCTATAAAGTAGGAGACCTTGCTCCTCCTTCAATTTTCAAGGCCTTCTTGTTTCTCAATGACTTCGCCTAGAAGATTCCACGGTAAAGGTTCTTCTTTAGTTCCACTTCACTTTCTTATTTGTTATTTTACTTGTGGTAGAGGTGATGTTAATGGCGATGATTCAACTCAATTGAGCGACCGCTACTCGCTTCTGATGTGCTGTGTTCAATTTTCCATCTTTTCTGTGCCAATTATTTGATCATAGCTAGACCAAAGCATAGTTTCAGGAAATCCACAGGCAGTTTTGTTGTTTCTTTTGAGCGCTTTAGCTGTAAGTTAGTCTGCTAAGTGTCCTTTTTCCCCCTAGTCGATCAATAGGGAAAAGACGAGATGCTGAGTGTTTTATTTTTTGTTTTTCCTCGTGCGCTAAGTTTTTTTTTTTTTTTTCCTTACGAATTTTTCGGTTGGGTAAAGGCATCGTATGGTTCCTCTTTGTTTCCAGCTCCACGCAGCACGATGATGCAGTATGCTCGGAAAGAATGCGGGTCTTATGTTTGAAGGCATAACGAATGCATCGAGGGGAGAACCTTTCTCACGAAGTGGAAGTGCTCCAAAAATAAAAAAGATATGGAAGATTTGCCTTCGTCAATTCTAAGCCTTCTTGGGCAAGCTCTTTCTGTTTCGTCATGAGACTTTGTACTTAATCTGGTTCCCATAATTTTTTGGTGATCGTTCAGCGAGGTATTTGAATTGATGATGGCGGTTTTGTATATCAGGAAATGATAATAAATTTGGCCACTTACAATTTGCTAGTGTGGCATGCTCAGCTAGTGTGGTATTTGCTAGTGTTGCTAATACGACCCCCTTTTGGAAGTTTTACGATTTATTCGTGTTCAACTAAAAACGTGGTTCAAAAGACAGGAACTTGTGCATATCATGGAGTCGTCACTTTGGTTTGATGCGAGGGTTCTTGGTATCATGTAATATGTTTGTGACGTGCTGTAAGAAAGCTAGCGGGAGTATGTAATAGCATTTGTTTTGAATGTTGTATAGTGAGCTCCTGCTCTTTCCTATCCTTTAGTGACGATGATAGTATGAATAGGGCGGAAAGTACTTGTCCTCATATGATTCCCCTGAAAAGTACATTTTCTTTAGAGTATTATCTTATGTGTTAGAGTCGTGAGATGCAGCCCGCATGAGGTATAGGTAAAGCACCGTCTTCACATGCTTGAGAAAGCTTTCTTCCTAATGCAACTCGAGATGTAAATTTATGTTCATGTACAGTATAACATCCGGGGCCTCACTGTGTAATATTGTCTGTTTTGAATCACTCGCCCTGGCGCGGATGAACTGCCATCCTAGTCACGGTCTTTTCCCTCATGGCTTTAAAATGTGTTACACAGATTAGAGGGACCCAAGCCTTATAAGTTAGTCTAGGACTCCCTCCCTAGGTGATATGGGACAAGAGAGGGACTCCTTCCTTGTGCACGTGCGAAGACCGTCACTCGAGCCGTCACACTCTCCACCTCTTAACAAAACAACGTCCTTGTTGTGGCCCCACGGGCATCAGAATAGCATTCTTGCTGTGGCCCCATATGCAGTCAGGAGTCGACTCTAATACCACTTGTAACATCTTGGGCCCCATTGTGTAATATTGTCCGCTTTGGGTTACCTGCCTTGGCACGAACGAACCGTCATCCCAACCACGGTCTTTTCCCTCACGGCTTTAAAACGCGTTACACAAATTAGAGGGACCCAAGCCTTATAAGCTAACCAAGACCTCCCTCCCTAGGCGATGTGTGACAGCAGTCTCCTCTCTTGTCCCACATCGCCTAGGGAGGAAGGTCTTGGTTACCTTATAAGGCTTGGGTCCTCTAATTTATGTAACGCATTTTAAAGTCATGAGGGAAAAGACCATGAATGAGATGGCAGTTCATCCACGCCAGGGCGGGTGACCCAAAACGGACAATATTACACAGTGGGGCCCATTCAGAACCGACTCCTGGCTGCGTGTGGGGCCACAGGAAGAATGCTGCTCTAACGCCCGTGGGGCCACAGCAAAGACCCTGTTCTGTTAACAGGTGGAGAGTGTGACGGCCCGAGCGACGGTCTTCGAACTCTTGTCTGGTATCAGAGCCGACTCCTGACTGCGTGTGGGGCCATAGCAAGAATGTTGTTCTGACGCCCGTGGGGCCACAGCGAGGACCATGTTCTGTTAACAAGTGGAGAGTGTGACGGCCCGAGCGACAGTCTTCAGACTCTTGTCCGGTATCAGAGCCGACTCCTGACTGCATGTAGGGCCACAACAAGAATGCTATTTTGACGCCCGTGGGGCCACAGCAAGGACCTCGTTCTATTAACAGGTGGAGAGTGTGACAGCCCGAGCGACGGTCTTCGGACTCTTGTCCCACATCGCCTGGGGAGGGAGTCCTGGACTAGCTTATAAGGATTGGGTCCCTTTAATCTGTGTAACGCGTTTCAAAACCGTGAGAGAAAAGACCGTGGTTGGGATGGAGGTTCATCCGCGCCAAGGCGGGTGACCCAAAGCGAACAATATTACACAATGGGGCTCGGGATGTTATAAAATGGTATCAAAGCCGACTCCCGACCGCGTGTGGGGCCACAGCAAGAATGCTGTTCTGACGCCCATGGGGCCACAGCGAGGATGCTCTTCTGTTAAGAGGTGGAGAGTGTGACAGCTTCATCTCTTATCTCACATCGCCTAGGGATGGAGGTCTTGGTTAGCTTATAAGGCTTGAGTCCCTCTAATCTATGTAACGCGTCTTAAAGCCGTGAGAGAAAAGACCGTGGCTGGGATGGCGGTTCATTCACGCCAGGATGGGTGACCCAAAGCGGACAATATTACACAGTGGAGCCCGGGATGTTATATACATCATAGATCTTGTGGGGACTTTTATGAGAAGTATCCAAGGGTGTTTTTTTACAAATCTAGATTCTGAACTTATTTTCCTTATAAGTGTTAAGAATACTAGGATAACTTGATTCATTGACGATAGTACGAAATTAACAAAAATGAAGTAGTAGATGGTGTGTCCTAGATGCATGTGATATAGCTAGTACGAGTACATAGAGGGGGGTGAATAGGTATATAAAAAAAAATTTCTTGATGATTGCACAATACTTAGACAATTGAAGGATTTGCGACAAATGATAATCAACGTAAGACTGAGTAAAGGAAAGAGAGAATTGAACACGCGGTTTATAGTGGTTCGGCTTGATTCAAGCCTACGTCCATTCTTCTACACTGACAGCCAATTGGCTGAATTCCACTTTGCACAAAGAGATGTTACAGTGTTGATCTTCCTTGATTTCTAGGTGTAGATGATCTACCACACTCGCTCAAGGTATCACCAAGTATAGACACTCTCTGTGTATACAATTTCGCTCAGAACGAACTGACTAATAATCAAGGTGCTTCAGACTATGGAATTGCTCTATCGATCACGTTACTAACACAACTAGAACGTCTTCCTTTTTATACTCCTTTATGCCATCATACCGTTGGCACTTACCAAAGGAATTCCACCAATCTACCCGTTGGATGGAATCAATCAAGAAGATTATTCGAGCTATAGAAGGAACCTAACGATAGCCCATCAATCATGTTCGCCCATACAATCAGGATCTTGGTTTCCAAGAATAGAACATTCCAAGAATATTTCGTCGACCACTGGATCTTCAATTGATCTAGATACGAACAAAAAAATCTGTTATATTTATCCAACCAAAAAGATCTTCTCCAGAGGATAGGATTAAATCCTCAACCATATATTCCGGCTCTGGATTTCCTTCATCACTGGATTGGAAAGACTCTCAGTGAGAATAGTCTTGAGTCTTGAGTCTTAAGTCTGGTTATCAGAAAGTCTTCAGACTTTAAACTAGACGATCTGCAGATATCCAGACTAGACTGATAGAAACGTTTTGTCAGCTTCAAAATATTCTGGAAAGATTTCTCCAACAATCTCCCCATTTTTGATGGTGACAAAACTTTCTCGTAGATTTGAACCACTTTGACCCGCAAAAACATTTCTCAAGCAATATGGATATCTCATAAAGATTAATAAAACAACCAGACTCGCATCCACAGAAAATTGGTTAGTCTTTCATGAGTAATACCTTATAACAACACTTGATATAAATGCAAACAGTCAAGCATCTAAATCCTGTCAATTCAGTTAAATTCAAGTTCACACCCAAGTTCACTCAAGTCATACTCAAAAACATATTCAACCACAAAAACAAATTTAAATTCAAAGTTTAAAGTTGGTTGGTTCAAATTGCTTCTCTCCCTTTTTGTCATCATTAAAAAGGTGAGAAAGGAGTCGTCCGCTTTGGGAATGCGCACGATCCGGAAATCTCCCATGGACTGGACTACGCCTTCTAGCCTCTTCAAGTCTTCCCTTAGTTGAGCTACCTCCTCTCCTTTGGCATTGGCTTGAAGTTGTAGAGCGAGGTCTTTCATTTTGTCCTCCAGGGTAACCGAAGATGCTTGTCCAGCATTCTTTATGGCTTGAATTTCATAGTCCAGAGCATAGATTTGGCCACGCATTTCCAGAAGAACATCCAGAATACGACGAAAATCTGCAAAATTGTTCGTCTGTGTACTTGCATTTGCTTTCTCAGATGGAGTGAATGCAGACAATGGCGCTTCTGTATAGTCTTGCAGATTTGATGTTGACGTACCGTGTCATTCTTTAGGCAATTGAGAAGCCTGAAATTCTTCTGGATCTGCTAGAGATTGTCTTAGACCTTCACTATTGGCAGCATGAGGTGTGGACCTTTGCTCGCCAACTCCCCTGTCTCTAGGACATCAAAAGGGGAAGAGTGATGATCATGCTCTTCTCGTATCTTAATTCCCCTTCTCTCCAAATTCAGCTGCAGACTTTTCTTTCTCTTCTTCTCCTTCTTCTTCAGCTTCTTTCTCCCTCTTTCGCCGCTCTTCTTCTTCTACGATCTTGGCTTGCTCCTCTTCTTCTCTGTTTCTTCGATGTTCGTTGATTGGGGAACAAAACGTCCGGTCCTTATCAAGGCAGTGATTGTGAGATCTTCCTCCTCATCTTCATCCTCCAAGATGAGAGTTCTCTTCTTTTTGGATGGGGCACTAATGGCCTCCTTCCCTTTTCTCTTTGAAGCAAACGGAACTGGAGTCTTCACTCTGAATTTCTCTATTGCCTTGGAAAGTTCTTGCAGACGCATCTTCATTAACATCTTCAAACCTACCACCATCTTATCGCACGGTCGAACACAAAGTGTGTGTGGCGGTTCAATATTCATGTGTCGAAGATCTTGGTCACCGGACACAGGTAAGGCAATTGTCCCTTGTCTTTCGACATTGCTCTGTACATATGAAAGAGAATGGTGTGAGGAAGAGAGAACTTCATCCCTGAGTTGATTGCGTACATCAATTTTGCCTATGAATTAGACACATCAATCTTTGATGTAGACTTGGGCCTGATGCAATTAATCACAATTTTGTGCAGCACGATATTGATGGCACGCATCCTTGAATAGATGATTTTTCCTTCTACATCTCTATCTTTGACAAGTTCCAATGAGGCACGAGCAACTGAGACTTTGATTGGTTGATAACATCCTCGTTCAACTCCAATTATGTCCGCTAACATATCCACGTCTACCACATAGTCTTGGTCTCTAACACTGAATGATATTCTATTCGCATCTAAGAAGCTAAGATTCGAATAGAAGTATGCTGTTAATTGCGCATATCCATCTGTGGTATCAGTGCAAAAACGTTCTAGTTGAAGCAGACTGAACTTCTCCCTTAAGTTCACATTAACGGCATCCAAGAAATCGAAATCAACACTCCTAGGGTTTATCACCCCTCGTTTCAGCAGTCTGAAGAACAGATTCTCCTGTTCCTTCGATTTAAACAACTCCATCCTTTTTCCCTTCACCTTCGCAGCAACACCCATTCTAGGTTGAAAATCACTGAACATTTTATCATCATCGTTCCCATCAGTCGGATTTGGTCCCGACATACGAGGGTCACTTGGAATGTTCGCAAGTGCTTCCTCGGCCTTTCCCTTGGGAACAATTCCCAAATCCTCCATTTTTCTCAGAAAGATATACTCATTCCCATAATTCTTATCTTTGAGAAAGTCATCCACGTAGTTCAACGGAGTTCCTGTACTTTTCAACGCACGGTAGAGTTTGTAAATATAAGAGGGTTTTTGGACTCTTATAGGGTCTGCGTCCTCAATTATCTCTTCCTCCGATTGTTGACCCGCACCTTGTGGGGTAGATGGCGTTGAGTAACGTGGTGAAGAGTGAATCGGGCTCTGTTGCTGACTTGATAATTCTTCCTCTTCGGTGAGATCAAAATGGGTAGGACCCTCCTTCATTCTCTGTGGTCCCCTGTTCGCGATTCTTGAAGACTTCCTCAAAGAAGACATCCTTCTTGTCGCCGAAAGATTCCTTTACTTGCTTTCCCAAGAAAAGATGACAACTTTCTCGAAGATGAACACGAAGTAGAAACCGGATTGGGAGGAGAATGCTTTTTAGGGTTTTGAAGATTGAAAATGAAAACTGTATATATATAACTCGTTTTGAAAAGGGAAGTTCAATCGGCACAAGGAAAGTGTACGAATACCTCTTTTCGAAATCAATAACTGCCAAAATTAATCCTTTTGAAAAGACAAGTTTTCGTTTTCACGGAGACTACAAAATAAGCGAACGAAAGATCGTACCTTTTCGAGTTTAGATAAAATAGCAACTTACGTCTATATCCATGAATGTCCGAGTCTCGAGGATTTAGAGTCCGAGAGATTAGAGTCGAGGGTTGATGAGTCTCTAGACTTTAACTTCTTCAAGCTTCAAAATGTTGAGTGGAACGGATAAAATCGAATTGATTTTTCTCCAAAGGCTTTGTGAATATATCCGCTAGTTGACTTTTTGAATCAACAAATTGAATCAAGATTTCTCCATTTTGAATATGATCTCTAATGAAGTGATGTCGAATCTCTATATGCTTTGCTCTTGAATGAAGAATTGGATTTTTGGTGAGATTGATTGCGCTGGTGTTGTCACATTTGATTTCCGTGCATGAGTCTTCAATCCCAAAGTCTTGTAGCTGTTGTTTTATCCATAGCATTTGCGAACAACAGCTTCCAAGGGCTACATACTCGCTTCGTTGTTGAGAGAGCTACAGTGCTTTGTTTCCTTGAAAACCAAGACACTGTCCTGCTTCCAAGCAACTAGCAAGTTCATGAAGTACTCTTTCTATCGATTCTACAGCCGGCCAGATCTGCATCTGAATATCCCAGAAGATTAAAGTCTCCCTTCTTAGGATACCAAAGACCAATGCTTGAGGATGAAGCAACGTATTTAATAATACGTTTTGCAACATTGAGATGGGATTCTCTAGGATCTGATTGAAACCTAGCACAGATGCAAACACTCAACAAAATGTCAGGTCTAGAAGTAGTAAGATAAAGAAGTGAACCGATGATGCTCCTGTACAGCTTTTGATCAACTTTCTTCCCTTCTTCATCTTTTTCTATCTTTAAAGAACTTGACATTGGTATATCGTCTTCTTGCAATTTTCCAATCCAAACCTTTTGACAAGATCATTAGCATATTTTTCTTGGTAAATGAAAGTTCCTTCCTTCAATTGCTTTACTTGAAGACCAAGAAAGAATGTTAATTCTCCCATCATACTCATTTCAAACTCATCCCTGCATAGACTTAGAAAATTTCTGGCATAGACTTTCATTAGAGGATCCAAAAATAATATCATCCACATATATTTGAACAAGTAAAAAACTTTTGATTTCCTTTTTGATAAATAAAGTAGTATCTACTTTACCTTTGACAAAATCATTCTGTAATAAAAACTTACTCAATCTGTCATACCAAGCTCGAGGTGCTTGCTTTAAACCATACAAAGCCTTTTTCAGTCTAAAGACTGAGTCTGGTTTCTTTGGGTCTTCAAACCCAGGTGGTTGTTCCACATAAACTTCCTCTTGGATAAATCCATTTAGGAAGGCACTTTTGACGTCCATTTGGAATAACCTGAAATTTTTGTAACAAGCAAACGCGAGTAATAGACGAATAGCTTCTAACCTTGCTACAGGAGCGTAAGTCTCATCATAGTCTATTCCTTCTTCTTGCGTGTATCATTTGGCCAAGAGTCTTGCTTTATTTCGTACGACTTTACCTTTTTCATTCATCTTGTTTCTGAACACCCATTTGGCTCCAATAACAGTTTTACCTTTTGGTTTAGATGTCAATTCCCGGACATCATTAATGTTGAACTATCGAGCTCTTCTTGCATAGCTTCTATCCAGCTTTCATCAGATAAAGCTTCTTCTATGCTTTTTGGTTCAATTTCAGAAATGAGAGCCACAAAGACTAGACTCTTCACATCTTTTGGATCTGGTGCGAATTCCTTCATTGATTTCGCCGATAATGAGATCTTTGGGATGACTGGACTTATGCTTCCAGTTACTGGTTGATTTGTCTGGATGATGATCTCTTTCTTTATTTGAATCTTCATGAACATCTTGATCTTTGGTCTTCCCAGTCGAGATACTTCTTGAGTTGTAAGCTTTGGAGGGTGCTGGAATGGTTCAGACTCTTCATATTGAGTCTGACTGGATTCATCTTGCGTAGAGTCTTGGAATTTGACATTCATTGACTCCTCCACAGACTGGCTCTTCTTGTTATAGACTCTGTAGGCTTTGCTTGATGTAGAATATCCAAGGAAGATGCCTTCATCTGATCTTTCTTCAAACTTACCAATTCGATCTTTTGCATTTTTCAATATAAAGCATTTGCAACCGAACACATGAAAGTATGAAACAATGGGCTTCTTACCTTTGAATAATTCATAAAGGGTTTTCTCTAAAATAGATCTTAGGAAGACTCTATTGATGATATAGCATGCTGTTGAAACAGCTTCAGCCCAAAATCGTGAAGAAACTTTACTTTCAATTAAAAGAGTTCTAGCCATTTCTTGAAGAGATCTATTCTTTCTTTCCATAACTCCATTTTGCTGAGGAGTGTATGGAGAGGAGAACACATGCTTAAATCCAGATTCATCACACAATTTTGTAAAATCTTGATTTTCAAATTCACCTCCATGATCTGTTCTTATACTTGAGATAACACATCCATTTTCATTTTGAACCTTTTTAGCAAATTTTTCAAAATACGAAAAGGTTTCGACTTACTTGCAAGGAAATATACCCAAGTAAAACGAGAGTAATCATCCACAATTACTAGGCAGTATTTCTTACCTCCAATACTCGGGTTCTGGCTGGTCCGAAGAGATCCATATGCAAAGCAATCGTAGTACATGATTAGTAAAGACATGATTTATTGGCTTAAATGAATTTCTTACCGCTTTCCCAGAATACATGGTATGCATGGATCGGACTTTTGGTATGGTAATTTGGGTAGACCTCAAACAAGCTGCTTTGATGAGATTTTGGCTAATTGCTTCATATTGACATGACCAAGCTTTCTGTGCCATAAGCTTGCTTCATCTTGAATTGAGATTAGGCAGTGTGATTCATTTAATTTCATATCTAAGAGGTAGATATTTCCATGTCTTCGACCCATAAAAGACTGAGTAGAGTCTTTACTAATTCCAGAGCAAATTCCTTCTTGAAAAGAGATCTTGAAACCAGTATCACACAATTGGCTAATGCTGAGAAGGTTATAGTTGAGTCCTTCCACTAGAGAAACGTTGCTTATTATGAGATTTCCAATTTTCACAGTTCCAAATCCCACAATGCTTCCTTTGCCGTTTCCTCCAAATGAAACATTTCCACCGTTTACTTGAACAAGCTTTATGAAGCACTTTGAGTCTCCTGTCATGTGCCTTGAACATTCGCTGTCAAGATACCACTTTACCTTTTTCTTGACGGAGACCTGCATTTAAAAAGAGAGTCTCAAGCTTTCTTTGGTACCCAAATTTTCTTGGGTCCTTTGGTGTTAGTAGGATAAACATTATTAGGCCATACTTTCTTAACAAGCTTCCAAACCATAGGACACTCTTTTTCAAAGTGATCCTGACTGTTACACTTTGAACACCTTAGAGCATTTCGACTTACAGACTTTACAAAAACTTTCTTGAAATGATTTTTGTAAGCCTCTCTCGACGGTCTTTTCTTAATTCTTTATTTTACTTTAGGAAAATCAATCAAGGGAATTGTTTCTGCTGTCATGCCTAGACCAGACTTATTGAAGTAAGGTCTTTGAACTAAAAGAACTTTTTCAAGCTTTTCGGATCCTATTGAAAATTTCTTTGAAATATTTGATAAGTCAGTTTTTAAGAAAACATTTTCTTTCAAAAGATTATCTTCTTTTTCTTTAAGAGTAAAAACATTCAAGTCTAAACTTTTAACTCTTTCTTCTAAAATGGTTTACTTTTGTTTTAGAGCTGAGTTTTCCTTTTAAGTTCGGAAATCCTTTTGAGAGAAGTCTTAAGACTAAAACACAGTTCATCAATGTATTTAGAAACTTTGATAGGAATTTTAAAATCTCTTACCTCAAATTCACTATCGAGTCCGATCCAGAATCCGAGTCCGAGTCCGAATGTGCCATCGGACATATGTTGGCATATTCATTATCACTTTCTTCACATTCGTATCACTCCGGGTTTCGGCTTTGAGAGCTTTTCTAAACTTCTCAGCTTTTCCTCTTTTCTTCTTCGAAAAGGACGGTTGGGTCCGATGTGTCCCTTTTTCTTACATTCGGCAGACTACATCTTCGTTTGGTTCCTCATCATCACCGATTTGGTCGCCGCTGCCTCTGGAAACTTTGTTTCTTTGAGTTGAACCTTTTTCCTTTTCTATTCAGTTTTCTGAACCTTCTTATCATGAGAGCAAGCTCCTCATCATCCATATTATCTTCAGAATATGTATCATCAGAATCATCATTTGATTTTAATGCAATGGATTTCTTACCTCTTGGATCTTCGTCTTCATTGATTCGTTCCACTTCATAGACTGAAAAGTTCCAATCAGCTAGTCGACAGATAGAGGCATAATTCTTTGCGTCTCTCTTATTGAAGTCTTTATATTATTCCAATCCTTGGAGAGTCCACGCAGTAGCTTGTTCACCTTCATGGGATCAGAAATTTTTGTCCTTGGTTCTCAAGACCATTGACAATATTTGTAAAACGACTAAACATGTCAGTTATAGATTCTCCTGGTTTCATTTTGAAGGCTTCATATTGACCGAGGAGAATGTTGATTCTGGTCTCCTTCACTCGATCTGTTCCTTCATAGGTGATATGTAATATGTCCCATACTTCTTTTGCTGTAACACAAGAATATATTCTGTTATATTCAGTTGGAGACAAGGCACAATATAAAGAGTAAATTGCTTTTGCATCGAGTGCTTGTCTCTTGTTTATCTCTTCCCGAGTCATTCCATTTGGTCTCAACAGTTTCTTTCCCTCTTTCGTAGACTCGATGCAGCAGTATGAGTGATACCTCTTTCCACAACGTCCCATTCCATAGGATCCTTTGATCGTAGGAAAGCTTTCATCTTGTTCTTCCAGATGTTGTAATCATTTCCATCAAAGTAGGGTGGTCTGGTATTGCTTTGCCCTTCCACCAGCCCTAGTGCTAGCATTTCCATGGATCTTTTACTCTGAAGTAAAACACTTCAAATAAAGTAAGAACACGAGCTCTGATACCAATTGATATAGCTAGTACGAGTACCTAGAGGGGGGTGAATAGGTATATAAAAAAAAATTCTTAATGATTGCACAATACTTAGACAGTTGAAGGATTTGCGACAAATGATAATCAACGTAAGACTGAGTAAAGGAAAGAGAGAATTGAACACGCGGTTTATAGTGGTTCGGCTTGATTCAAGCCTACGTCCACTCTTCTGCACTGACAGCCAATTGACTGGATTCCACTATGCACAAAGAAATGTTACAGTGTTGATCTTCCTTGATTTTTAGGTGTAGATGATCTACCACACTCGCTCAAGGTATCACCAAGTATAGACACTCTCTGTGTATACAATTTCGCTCAGAATGAATCGACTAATAATCAAGGTGCTTCAGACTCTGGAATTTCTCTATCGATCACGTTACTAACACAACTAGAACGTCTTCCTTTTTATACTCCTTTATGCCATCATACCGTTGGCACTTACCAAAGGAATTCCTCCAATCTACCCGTTGGATGGAATTAATCAAGAAGATTATTCGAGCTATAGAAGGAACCTGACGATAGCCCATCAATCATGTTCACCCATACAATCAAGATCTTGGTTTCCAAGAATAGAACATTCCAAGAATATTTCGTCGACCACCGGATCTTCAATTGATCTAGATACGAACAAAAGAATCCGTTATATTTATCCAACCAAAAAGATCTTCTCCAGAGGATAGGATTAAATCCTCAACCATATACTTCGGCTCTGGATTTCCTTCATCACTGGATTGGAAAGACTGTCAGTGAGAATAGTCTTGAGTCTTGAGTCTTGAGTCTTGAGTCTTGAGTCTGGTGATCAGAAAGTCTTCAGACTTTAAACTAGACGATCTGCAGATATCCAGACTAGACTGATAGAAACATTTTGTCAGCTTCAAAATATTCTGGAAAGATTTCTCCAACAGCATGTGTGCCTTAGATTTGGAAGATAGAATTGTGAAGTTTCTCTTTAGGTCTGCTCGATATTAGATGAGGACGCAAGACTGCCACAGAGAATTCTTCTGGTAGTTGCTGTCCATTGAAATCCAAGCAAACATCTTTGATGTCTTAAATTGTGCAAAAATACCCGTTAATGTTGAGAAACAGAGATTCCCCAAATATCTCGCAATTCTCCGTGACCTCTTTCGTAGTGAAATTGAAACAAATAATGCAGGAAACCAAAGAGTGAAAGGCCTAGCCAAACATTGTGTGACGCACAGAATTTGCCTTCAGTCTGCTTGTGTATGTGGGAATCAAGAAGTTGTATGCTCATGCCATCTTCAGATAGGCTCTTGGGTTTCCTTGGAAGATTTCATGGGCATATGTTGTCCGAACTATGGTGAAGCATGTACATCATCTGGCTGCAGCAAACCCGAGCTATGGAACTCAGAGTGTGTATTAACTAGATTTAGCCTCAAACTTTAATCAGGTGAAACCTGAAAATTAAAGGGCTTCCGTTTTCTTTGTCGTTCCCCATTTCGCTTCCATTACCTTCGAAGCTGAGTTGCTGTGCAGAACAGGATCTACCATTCACTGAATGAGTAGCTGTAAAGCGATTCTTGGCTAAATAATCACTGATGCCAAATCCTCCACTGTTTTAGATTCAATGGCAATCAAAGAGCTTTAACTTAACCCACCCGTAAGTAGCCGTGATGGTTGAGCTTTACTACCTCATCGCTGAGGGAATAAATTCAAATCTCCAGATAATTGCGACTTAGTGGGGTCCAGGGGTGGTTTACTGGGCCAACCCCGAAGGTTTACGTCTAAATAGCGGCTTGCGGTAAGACTCCACTGATGCTACTAAGCACCGGAAGGTCGTGTGATCCCAAAGTTTGATCTCCGGTGGTCCCTCAATCATAAAAAATAAAAATGAAAATAAATAAATAAATAAATAAAAAGCTTTAACTTAGTGCACAAAGATTAATTGCTCATCTCTCTATGAATCTATCTGTAGGTTAAATGCAGACTAAAAACGCCTTTGCAAATCGCAAACTTCGGCATATAAGGCATCGACGTCGTCTTGCAACCTAACGAAGATGCTTCTGCAGCTGATTTGTAGGCGCCCTTGCAGGTTTCAAACAGTAATTTTATTAAAGTTGTGTGCATTCTAAAGAAATTGGACTATAATGTCGCCAATGGAATCTGCAACACGAATCGTTAAACAATTGGAGGGTAAGGTAACAGATTTAGTTCTCTATGTTTCAGCATTTGTACAATTTGGTCTTCTACTCTGTAATCAAGTCCTCTTAACTTTTTTGATCGTACAATCAAGTATTTTGTTTACCCATTGATATATATATAGCAAACCAGCAGCAAATTTCATCTTTTATAACGTAAGCAGTATCACATTGTTAATTAATTTGACGTTTTAGTTGAAATGGTTGATCAAAGGATTTGATGCGGGAGTACAACGTCCGATTGAGCAACTCTCAAGCTCAATTCAAATCTCATGGATTGATCCAACCCGAATGCTTACTCCTGCAAGCAAAAGATGATTTGATTCGATGGGTTCAGTTGAAGACATCGATTCAAGAGGGAAGTTGTCCATTTAATGGATTAGTTTTGATTTTATGGTTGCCAATCGATTATCAAGATGTTGATTAACAAGTTTGTTGAGACTGCTAATCGACTACCTAGCAACAAAAGGAGTTCTAGTCTATGTCCATCTCTGTCGGTTGATCTTCCATGGTGGTCGTTCGGCTTCCAAGTTGGTGGATGAATTTGGAGGATCTGATCCTAATTACTATGCATTTGGTATTGGTTAAATGCATTTGCTTCTAGGTGTCAAGCATTAAGTCCTAGCTATTATGCGTTTTAATTGTGTTGTGGTTTCGAGTCTTAGTTTTTGTGAATATGACGGTTTCAAGAGTCATGATTAGATAATTGTCCATAGTCATCATGATTTCTTAGAATTCTAAGATTCATTTATGTTTGGTTAGAAGAGTCCCTCTATAAATCAAGGCGAAATATTATTTTGTACACAAAGACTTGAATTTGATGAATACCAAGTGAGTAAATATCTATATTTGGTTATGTATCCAATTCCATTGGTGATGAACGCAAAATTCTTTATTATTGGCTAGTGTTTGTCCTTTAGACCTTGGTGGTAAACTTAATCTCTCTCAAAATCCTTTTATCGTTAGTTGATGTGACCTTCCTAGAGTGGTAATTTTTATCACTCTCAAAGTCCTTTATCCTTAGTTGATGTCACGACCTTCCCAAAGGCAAACCATTAAGAGGAAGCTAATAAACTAATAAGCTGATTCAAATGGTCACTCATTAAAATGGTAGTACCATTGCTTAGTAGTGACTCTACTAAGTCCAAACTAATCGCAACTTTTGGGTTTTAATTAAATAAGTTAAACATGCAATTTAGTTTATAATGTAGCCACCATTGATTTATTATGAATTGATCAGGAACTCAAGTAAAATGCCAGAGAAGTTACATGATTTTCTAAGCTAGCAGGGTATATATATTAACGGAAAGTTACTTTTTGTGAAATATTGTTTTTCCTTTTCACTACATGAGATATAACACATGCAGACACGGGCGTTGAGTACTAAAATGGAGGCCTCAACTAAGAAATTTACCACATCCCAGAAGTAAAAGTTATTAATTTAATGTCACATCAAACATGTGAAGTCCGTATTCAAATCACATTGCATGCATCCAACTCAATATGTGAATAGTAGTGTGCATGCCATTTGGTTCCAACGTTTGTCATGAGACATACCTAAACTTTGTTTGTCTTTATCTGGTGCACAAAAATTGATATACCCCTCATTGGGCACCCTCGTAAACTCTTCCCATATTAATTTGATTCAGTCAACATCTTTTATGAGATTTTTGTGTTTATTGTTTAAGTGTTTATTAATTATAGCGATGTTGGAATGCCAAGAGAAATATTGAAGAAAGATAATATTTTTCTCTCTTTTGAAATTCTTTAACCCGTTTAAAATGTTGAAAACTCTCTATCGCAACTCTCCCAAAATGAATCCCAAAGGATTTAACTAATTGCTAGGTAGGCGCACATAACTCTCTTGTGAGATGGCTCTTACATTGCGTAATGGGCTCTCCCAAGTCTTACCAACTACAACTTAATTTCTCATTTTTGGGATAAAGATTTGATGAGTGTCATAATGTTCATACAACAATCACTTGAGTATCATAACTTATTTTTCTAGTCACTTGAGTGTCATGACTTTTAGATAACATTCACTTGAGTATTATAACTTTCAATCGATTACTTAAGTATTATAAAATTTTAAAAACTTTCATCACACGTGTGATGCCACATCAGATTTTCAACACTTGTGAACAATGTCTTAAAAAAATTATTGGATTATCATTTTCTCTGAACCCAAATTGTCCTCGTGTTTTATTATTGGGAACATAATCCAACTATAATAAGCCCCGAGAAAATGGAAGCATGCTATATGATAACAATTAGTAGACAATGGCTCATCACGCGCTCGGTATTAAATTGACCCACAAGTCAATTTTCAATGATTGGAATTAAGGACTTCGTAATCTGCCAGCTATAGAAGGGCATGGCGTCTCTCATATGATTGCAATTGAACTGCCCCTCATATGGTGAGACACGCTAGAGCCTTCCTACAGGAGCGATTCTTACCTTTCCGCTCATCCAATTAAACCATCGCTTGAGAAATAATATCGTTTTGAATAAAATTAAGGGAATTTATAATGTTTGATATGTGAAAATTTTGTTTGATTAAATAGAGACACTTTAAAAAGCTGGTTTTTCTCATTTCAATGAAAGTATTTTGTAAGCTCTATTTTGTGAATATAAAAATAGAGGCCATTGTAATATAAAATATGAACGAGAGACATATCATTCTAAGTTGAATTCAGTGTAGATATGCTATTGTATGTCAAATTGTGCACGATTTTGATGTGATGTTTTGAGTTTTCCCTTCCTTTGACCTTTTTTATATATGAGAATAAAAAGTTAGCGGAAAGAACGTAAATAAGTAAAGTGGAGGAGAAAGAGAGAGAAAGAGTAATGGAGGAAAAGTTTTTTTTTTTTTTATAACCATAATGGAGGAAATGTTGTTTTGAGAAAAATTTAAAAATTGTCATACTTTGTTATTTCTGAATATGTCTTATTATGTTTGGAATTTGGACTAGAACCACTTTACTCTCATTAATTAGATAACAGGTCAAAGAGAATAAACTAGTAATGGAGCCAAAGGTGACCCGACCCAATTTGAGATTTAATAAAAGCTAGCTAGGGTGATTGAGGTAATAATCACGAGTAGATTTAGACAAGCTTTTGGGTCATATAAAAATGCCATGAATCCTTTATCTACTCAAGAAAATATTAGGTGGTGTTGAATCTTCACGCGAGTCACGCTCTCGGCTCTACCCTACTCATTGATCGCCATATGCTTGATAGTGGCCCACTTTTAGTCTCTTGTCTCTCTCGTGTGTCTTGCAATTCTCTTTTTCTTTCTTCCTTTCTTCCTTTTGGCCACTGCCACTGTCAATGACTATACCCACGGAGCCCCCACCACCAACCTCCGCCAACCTCATGTTGGCCTACCTAATTGTGAATTGGATTTGTTTTCTTTTCTCCCTGGTGGAGTTAGGGGAGAGGTCAACTTGAGTTTCTTCCTATTGGACTTTTGCTTATTTTTGGTTTTGAATTGGTGAGAAAAATCTGACTTTTCTTAGGCGTTTTAGATGGTTGCTAAATTAGAAAGGGAGGTTTCGATGTGCATTTTGATTTCTTCATTGGATGGTGATTCCCTTCCCAGCAGCTCCAATATTTAGTTTGACTCATAAAATTGATTTTGCAATACTAGTTTGACTTTGATTTGAAATTTAATGTATCTTTTTGCTAGAATCAATTTTTCTTCATACGAAGCTAGTGGAAGTTTTTGAATTTGACACAAGATAATTATAACTTGACTTGACTTGTTTAACACCTGAAGTTAATTTATGAGAAGTTATAAGATTGCCATGAGCTAACCGAAAATATATTATTAGAAAGTCACTCTTTGTGAAATAGTTTTTTGTTTCTTTTTTGCAATACACATAATATATATAAAAGAGGGGCATTGAGTATTAAAAAGGAGATCCAAAGTTAGAAATTTAGATCGTTCTAAAAGTAAAAAATCATATATCTGATATCACGTCAAATATGTGAAGTCTATACCCATATCACATGGCGTGCACTCAATTCAATACTAGCATTTTGGCCAAGGCTCATACTTGGGAGATTCATTAAATCCTAAGGCTCATACACGGCCACGTGCATGATTCGATTCCCACGATTTTCATGGGACATTACCTAAACACTTTTTGTCTTTACCTAGGCCACAAAAAGCGACACCCCTCTCACTTGGACAACGCCAAATACTCTTCCCATGGGGACCCCACCAAACACTCTTCCCATTAGCAAAACTCTTTGTCTTTACTTGGGGCACAAAAAGCGACACCCCACCTTCCTCCCTTGGACACCGCCAAACACTCTTCCGATGGATATAAATAAAAAAAGCCCCGACCATTTAAAATCCTTATTCATTATTCAACTAGACTTTACAACTCAATTTCATAAAAAAAATATAAATAAATAAATAAAAACTATTAAATTTGATCAACACATATATGATCCAACTCATTTTATATGAGCTATAAAATTGGTGAAGACCCATTTCCACACCTCTGTTTATGCACAAGTGACCAGCGTTGGGCTTGGTCGACCCCAAACCGCACGCACACTCTTCCCATTCTCTCTCTCTCTCCCAGAACATAAACTAGTGGAACCTCTGAAACCCCCGAAACATGTTACCTTCGCCGCCCCAACTGGTCCCGAACGAGACCAACTGGATCGTTCATGTCAACGAGAACCTCAACTGCATGCCCAAAGACGAGCAACACTGCTGGAAGTCTCCGTCCATCTACAAGGTTCCCCCCTCCATCACTCGCCTCAACTGGGAGGCCTACCAGCCGCAGGTTGTCTCTTTCGGCCCCTATCACTACGGCGAGGACCACCTCCGTCCAATGGAGGAGCACAAGCACCGCGCGCTCCTCCACTTCCTGAAGCGGTCCGGGAAGTCCCTCGAGTGCGTCTTCGAGTCTCTGAGGAAGGTGGCGCATGAGCTCGAGGACAGCTACGACAATCTGGACCAGAAGTGCAAGGAGGGAACGGGGGGCAAGTTCCTGGAGCTGATGATGAGGGACGGCTGCTTCATGCTCGAGATCATGGGGGCCACCACGACAGAGAAGGGAAAGAATGACTACGCGCCCAATGACCCAATCTTCAGCACCCACAGGCTGGCATACATAACGCCGTATATAAGACGGGACATGCTGCTGCTGGAGAATCAGCTGCCGATGCTAGTGCTGTATCAGCTGGTTGCCATCGCGAACGATGGCAAGGAGGTTAGTTTCTTTGATTTCCCTCTGTCATTAGAGAGATTATTGCACTGATTGTCTTAGATAGACCTCACACGAAATCCATTAAATTTAATGTTTAAAATGTTTAGCATGCACAGGTCGAGATCAATTAACAATTTAATTATTAAATCTATCACCTCAATAAGAGACTCCTTTTTTTTTTTTTTCCTTTTATCTGGGTGGTGTCGACAGAACAACAATCTCGTATTCAATGCACTGACTTTACTCCAACAACGCAGGATAAAGTCAACGAGCTCATCGGAAAATTCTACTTCCTCCCTGAAAATAAAAAGTTCACGGGGTTGGGCAGACGCCTCCATGTCATGGACGTCTTCAGGGAAGGCCTGTTGATGGAACCCAAGAAGGCCCAGCACGAAGGGAAAAATGTGGAGACCGAGACGATAATCCGGTCAGCCACTGAGCTCATCGAGGCCGGGATCAAGTTCAAGAAAAGCAAGACCAAAAGCCTCAAGGACATCTCCTTTGCTGAAGGGGTCCTGAAGCTCCCAGTCATCAAGGTGGATGACACCACCGAGTCCATGTTCCTCAACATCATGACGTTCGAGCGCTTGCACATCGGAGCTGGGAACGAGGTCACATCCTACGTCACCTTCATGGACAAAATCATCAACGATAGGCAGGATGTCGCCCTGCTTCACACAGAAGGCATCATCCAGAATGATTTCGGAAGTGACAAGGCAGTCGCCACACTATTCAACTCTCTCTGCACGGAAGTGACGCTCCCATCCAACGGAAACCTCGACGACGTGCAACAGAACATCAGCGAGCACTGCAAGAAGCGCCGTAACAAGTGGAGGGCTAATCTCAAGCGCACCTACTTCAGGAGTCCTTGGACTATATTGTCTCTCACCGCCGCCCTCTTCCTCTTCGCTCTCACTATAATGCAGGCCGTGTATACCGTGCTCAGATACCATGCACAGGTTGTTTCTCCTAATGCCTGATGCTCGATATTTATCTGTTGATTGGCTGTTGATTGTTGTCATCAATGATTTTCCTCCTGTTTTCAGTCGTGCTTTTTTCCCTTCCTAAATGTCATGAACGATGGACATTTGGCTGTTTATATATCATTATCAAATGATGATTCTCTTGTTTCAGTCTTTTTCATTTTTGTCCATTTTGGATGGGTATTCGGAAGGACGATCACGTTCTAGGCAAATGAAATCTTCCATTACAACATTTTCTTTTTTATTAGATTTTGTTGAAGTTTTGATCAATTTATCCAGAAAAGCCAAGACTTCACAAGTTTGTTGAACTATATTACGTGGTTGAAGTTTGTGGTTTTCTAGCTTAGTTGGTGGTAGTTAGAAGTAATGGCAAAAAACCCGTCCAACATGTAAAATGAAGCAAATTTCTTTGTTTGTGACACAGATTCTTAGCAGAAGAGTCGATTAGGAAGAACCATGAAAAGGCTTCGTGTTTGTTTATTCATGTTTAGACCAACTGCAGCTCCATATATCCCTTGCACAAAACATTTTGATAACAAAACAAGCTCCAAAAGCTCTTTCCTTGTTCCTCTGCTGAGTAAATCCCCACAAACATACCCACTTCCACATTAACACTATAAGCTAACAGCTGTACGAGGGCCTCATTCGGCTGGCATTGAGCGTGAGTCCTATCCACCCGCTACTAAAGTCACCCACCACATATCCGACACCAAAACAATGGTCTACTCATTATTGTTCCTATTTTCGATGAAAATAACTATATTTATTTACTAAAGCATTAAAATGATTACTTTCTTGACGGCACAAGATTTATGCAACATCATGGAGAAAGGATGTGGCTCCGTATGAAGACACAAGCTTCCAGCAGAGCAACCACAAAAAGTTGCAAGGGCCCTGTATGTCATCCAACAAGCACTTTTGAAAACAATATTTCCGCGAACCACTAGAGCAAAAACTGCAAAGACATGTGTTCTAAGATAATGCGGAAGCCAAAGAATGCATGCAATTAAATAACGTGAGAGAATGAAATTAGCAGAGAAATAAAACGAGCAACAATAAGGAAAAAAATTGCATGATTTGGTCAGACCATCAACGGTCACTCCATGGGAAGAGTTAACTACAAATAATTAGGTAACTATCAATTGGAGAATTATAAAGTTACAATCGCTCATAAAGCTCAAGTGTTTCCCTGTCCAAGATTATACTCAAACCCATAGTATTTAGTTTCATCCAATCAATTAATCCCCCAATCCGGGGAAGCTTAAGTAGACATGAAAGAATAGGATGAGGGAAAGGGGGGGAGCCACTAAATGTAGTTGCTCGATAAACAAGTGACCGAAAATTTGAAACACTTGTGTCCTCACGAGGAAAATGCCTCAATTGGATGACTGATTCTCTGCACAAACTTCACCCGATGTTCAGATCTCCTTTGTACTACTAAGGAAAAGAGAACTCCACTTTATGGCTTGAAGTAGTCAACAGCACACAGCCCCACACAATCCTTTTTCTCTTCTCTTCCGACGAGCTCCAACGTATGCATACGAACTCCTTTTTTATCGTTTGGCTGTAAGGAGTTCCAGTTAATGGACGGCTTGGGGATGATTACAACAACCAACTCTCTAAGTTCTAATCCAAATAGGATAAATGTGCTGGGTTTTAATGTTAGAGTTTTCCTAATATGATCTATATTAATTGATATTATAATTTACCATTTTACAGAGTTGATCTAAGGTGAGATAGAAGGGTTCTTAATTAGTCTAATAAGAGGTTGGTTAGTGTCGGTCGAGTTGAGCCCGGTCCATAATGAGAGGGTTTGGCTAGAAACTCTATAAATAATGCTCAAGTTTCTCATCTTACTCCAACTCTTACAATTATCCTCACAAATGAGTGTTTACCTAACACTAGAGAATGAGGGAGCCGTCTCATTAAGTCAAAGCTATAGAGAGCAATAGAGGAGGACTGTCATTTTTCATTTTTTGCATCAAGAATGATGGATTCTAAAATAGATGTGTTAATTTTTCTACTTGATTATAAGTGTTCTTGTTCTAGCTATGGAGATCATAGGATTGCATTTTTCGCGTCTAACATTTAATCCAACAAGCATCTTCCAATCAAATTGGTTTTCATATACGACTCAAACTCGTAAAGAACGTACTAGAAAAAGAGTTCCAAGACACAACAAAAGCACATCATGTTAGTGAGTGAATAAATTGTGATGCTTATTATAGAATATAATCTTATTGTCACCTCTATAGAAGAATCTAGGGATTCAAAAACCATGTTAGTGAGTGAATAAATTAGCTCTTTGGAGGCATACGAAAAAAGACTAATGCTATATGATGAAGATTATATTGAAAGTGACTTTTAGTCTAAAATAAATACGCGGTCTTATAAATCTAAAATGGGTACAAGGGGCTTGTGGAAAAATAAAAGAGGAGGAGAAACCTCTTCAAAGGAAAAAAAAAAAAAAATTGCCCTGCGTTATCTACAAGAAAATAAATCATTTAGAAAAATGTTATTGGTTTGTAGATAAATCACAATAGCCCTCATGTAAAAGACATAGCCACACGGGAAAAAATTGTTGGTTGGAAACAAATTATTGAGCTAATTATGCTAAAGAAAAAGAAAACATGGACAATATGTTCAATGCAAGCCAAGTGGCAAAAGTCAGAAAAGATTATACATGTTACATTGTTAGTGGTATAGTAATCACAGATGCGCAATGAACTATGTTCCACAAATCTTGATCTACCATCTTTGGTGGGGCAACGGTGACGCTCGATGGAAATCCCAGCGAATCCTGAATTTGAGTTTGTGAAAGTACTCCGGTTTCTCAAAGGATATATTTAATATGATTAGGTCTCAACGCAACAAACTCGGGCACATAAACGTTAGAGGGTAAATGAGATTTCAGAGTTTGTAGCCGTGGCAAAAACTTGAAAGGAAGACACGTGCAAATGCCATTGTCTTGAAGAACGGTTTTCTTTACCGAGCACAAATTAAGTAGATGAAGAATCGATAGCTATATAAAGATACCATAGGAGATTTTATTTGAGTTGTGCTCTCTAAGTACACCTTTTTAGATCCTCTATTGCTAGGATGGCCTTCTCCTCGTTATACATACATACATACATACATATTGATAGTATTTTCTCCATAACGGTGGCCGTCACCTTAGCAAAAACTAATTATTAACAAGTTAACTAAGTCGAATATCTACTTTACTTCAATTACTCCTAATAAATTCATAATTTGAGTTGTCAATTGAGATAATGAAGAGCGGATTTAGACAAGCTTGTCGAGTCCTTACAAGATGACATCAATCCTTTATCTAGTCAAGAAATTATTAGGTGGTGTTGAATCTTCATGTGAATCATGCTTTGCCCCACTCATTGATTACCGTGTGCTTAGATGGTGGCCAATTTTAGTCTCTTGTCTCTCCCTTTTGCGCCTTATATTTCTCCTTCTTCATCATACTTTCTTCCTTCCTTTTAGCGAATGCCTGTACCACTATCAATAGCCATGCCCACGGAGCCCCCACCACCAACCACCGCAACCTCATGTTGGCCTTGCTCGATTGTGAATTGGATTTATTTTCTTTTTTCCTTGGTGGAGTTAAGGGACAGGTCATCTTAAGTTTCTTCCCATTGGAGTTTTGCTTTTGAATTTGTGAGAAAAATCTGACTTTTCTTTGACATTTTAGATGCTTGAGGAATTAAAAAGGGAAGTTTTGATGTGCATTTTGATTTCTTCGTTGGATGCTGATTCCTTCCCAATAACACCAATATTTAGTTTAACATATAAAATTGACTTTGCGGCACTAGTTTGACTTTGATTTGAGATTTAATATATCTTTTTGCTAGAATCAATTTTTCTCCTTATGCAGCTAGTGGGAGTTTTTGAATTTGATACAAGATGGTTATAACTTGACTTGTTCTCCCCTTGAAATTAATTTATGAGAAGTTATATGGTTGTTATGAATTAAGCAAGCATATATATTATTGGAAAGCACTCTTTGTTGAAATGTTATTTTTGTTGTTGTTGCATGGAATATATGTGTGTGTGTGTGTGTGTGTGTGTGTGTGTGTGAGTGTGTGTATGTATGTATGTAGAGAGAGAGAGAGGAGTGTTGAGTACTAAAAGGAGACCCGAGTAAGAAAATTAGATCATCCCAAAGGTAAAAATTATAAATGTCACATCAAAGAGGTGAAGTCCTTCGACAATTAACAAAAAGGCAGAATCCATACCCAAGTCACATTACAAGCACTCAATTCAATACGAGCATTATAGTGTAGGCAGACAATGGGGAGATTCATTAAATCCTAAGGCCCGTGTCGTATGATTATGTGGATGGTGTGCATGCAATTCGATTCCCACGTTTTTCACGGGTTATTACCTAAACATTTTTTGTCTCTACCTAGGCCACAAAAAGTGACACTCCTCTATTGGACACCAGCAAACGTTCTTACCATCTTCTCACTTTGACACCACCAAACGTTCTTATCATCTTCTCACTTCGACACCACCAAACACTCCTCCCACCGCCCGCCCCCCGCCCCCACCCCCCCCCGGTCTCTCTCATCGGTTTCTGGAATTAGTCACTTTCGGATTAAGTCAACATCTTCTATGAGATTTTTTTGTTTACTATTTATTAATTATAACAATCACAATAGATCCAAATACTCCTTAATTGGAGCTTCTTATAAAATAAATACAAAAGACTCACTAGATCTTACAATTAAATTAATATGAAATTGCCAGAGAAATATATGAGGAATAATAAAGAACATTGGATATTTATGTAATTCAATCCGAGTATTGACACCTACACCACGGTAAAAGCTAGTAGCAAAATTCCACTAATCAATTAAAAAATTACAGAGTAACAATTGCTCATGAGTTTGAGTGTTTCCAATACTTAAAAGCAAGATCCCTATTGTTTTGGTCCTTTCCATTTCTTCTGTACATCATAAAGTCAAGAAAAAAAATTGAACCCTTCTCTTTACACGGCCAAACAACATTAGTGTCACTTGTACTGTTTTTGAGCAGTCAATCTCTTGATTGATCAATATCGGATCCAAAGAAATTAGATAAAATGTAGTAACAACCCTATCTTGGTAAAATTCTTATGGCATGACTCGAATAGGTATTCAATCAAGAATTTTGGTCCCCCACATCCAATTCGGGTCGGGTCTCGTGTATGGGTTCATACTAGAAACATCTTTTAAGAGAACTCTTAATTGGAGCTCATAAATGTGCGCATTCAATTAGATTTAAATGATTAGAATCTATAAAAAAATAAAATAATAAAGCCCACATCAATAATTTGTTTACCTTGGAAATTTAACTTTGCCTCTATTTGAATTCAAATAAATCGTTTTGCTTAAACTAATTTTTCTCCATTTGAAATTGGTGGATATTTTTTAATTTCACACAAGATGATTATGACCTGTCTTGTGTGCCATCTAAATTTAATTTATGAGAAGTTATATGATTATTCGGAACTAACCGAGCATTAATATTACCAGAACGTTACTCATTGTGAAATTTTTTCCCTCCAGTGGTGTATATACAGGAGAAGGGCGTCGAGTACTAAATATGAGATATCAAATAAGAAATCCGGCATATCCCAAGCATACAAGGTAAAAATTATTACCAAATAAAACAAAAAAAATAATATCATAAATATAATGTCACATCAAACCTTAATATGCAAAGTTCCTACCTCAATTAGCATTCTCCATTCAAACAACCCTTTTAATTTAGGTAGACAATTGTGAAATTCATTGAATTCAAAGGTTCGGATATGATTGCGAGATGTCATGCTTTATGTGCATACAATTCATTTCCCTACAGCTTCTAGGGGACATGCTTAAACACGTTTTCTCTTTACCTTGCCCATAAAAAGTGATTTATACATGGACCCATCAAACTCATAAATTAAGTCGCAAACGGTTCGACTGAAAATTGATCAATTTAACCCGTTTTGATTCAATTTTATGCAATATTAATATAATCACTCATATGAAATTCGTATCCGGCCTGATTTGAGATCCACTTTAGCAATTTTTTTGCCTTAAATTGTTGGTTGTGTGTATTTTGCGATTTATGTGTATTTTTTGAGCTCGAACTTTTGCACGGATAATTCAGGAAATACAATCAATATTGGGTTGTTCCCAATAGGAAATAAGAATGAACGACAATTTCTGTCCCTGAGATTTGAAGACTTTTCACACGTGGGAGGAGGGGCCACCCAGACTTGTCACGTTCTCGAAACGACTGCCACTTTATTTTCATTGCTGGGAGTGAGAGGGTCAGATTGGGCCCCATCTTGTGGTGGACTGTAGTTCCGTGCTTAGATGGGTTGGATATGGACAAAAGCCTAGACGCATTTCAAAACCCATATTTAATTGGACTTTAAAACTCAAATCCATAAAAATTATTTATTAATTAACTCATATTTGAGGATGAATTATGATGATGAAGTTAATGCTTTTTTAGATGTTTCATGGTCTTGAAGTTCATAGATTTTTTCTCTTCAAATTCATTAGAGATCTTATAATGATAAGATATTATTGATATTCCCATATCATCAACAATATAATCTTTTTTGTCTTTCTTTTATCTCACGAATGGTAAGAAAGCGCCTTATCCTACCAGCATTGGTTTGGATAGCCCCAGGCTTCACACACTCTTCCCACTCTCTCTCTCTCTCTCTCTCTCTCTCTCCATGGATTCTCCTCTTCTCTCACCCAGAATAGAAACTTGTGGAACCTCTGAAGCTCCCTCAACCAAGTTTGCCTTGCCACCCGACCCGGAGCCGAGGTCGACAGGGTGCTGGATGGTCACAGTCGACAGGAACCTGGACTGCATGCCCTCCGACGAGCAACGGTACCTGAAGAATCCGTGCATCTACAGGCTCCCCGCCTTCATCACCAAACTCAACCCGATGCCTACCAGCCACACGTCGTCTCCTTTGGCCCCTACCACCATGGCGAGGACCACCTCGTCCCTATGGAGGAACACAAGCACCGTGCGTGCGACCGCTTCCTTGAGCGGTCCGGGAAGTCCCTTGAGCCCTTCTTCGAGTCCTTGAGGGATGCGGCACGGGACCTCAAGGAGAGCTACGATGCGCTGAATGGAAAGTGGAAGGAGGACAGGGGGGACCATTTCCTGGAGCTGATGATCAGGGACGGCTGCTTCATGCTCGAGATCATGAGGGCCACCACGGCAGAGAAGGAAAAGAATGACTACGCGCCCAATGACCCCATCTTCAGCACCCACAGGCTGGCATACATAACGCCGTATATAAGACGGGACATGCTGATGCTGGAGAATCAGCTGCCTATGCTAGTGCTGTATCAACTGGTCGCTGTCGAGAGCAATGGTGAGGAGGTTAGTTTCTTATATTTCACTCCATCGTTAGAGAGGTCATTCCAAGCACGCAAACCCCCGTCTATGTTCCCTAACAGTACACCAACAAGACAACGATCTCGAATTCAATGCCACTGACTTCACTCCAACAACGCAGCGTGATGAATACATCAACAAGACCAACAACCTCGTCCTCAGTTTCTACTCCCTCGACACGAACATCACGGGGATGGGCAGATGCCTGCATGTCGTGGACGTCTTCAGGAAAGGCAGGCTGAGGGAGCCCCAAAAGGTCCAGCACAAGAAAATAAATGTGGGGCCTGAGGCTGGCGAGGTGATAATCTTTTCTAGGGACCACGTCTATGGGAGATATTTTTCTTTTTTTCCACCAAGCAAGTAATATCGACACGACAACAATCTCGTATTCAATGCGCTGGCTTTACTGCAACAACGCAGGGTGACAAAAGCTCCCTCGACACGTGCATCCCGGGGATGGGGCATGTCGTGGACGTCTTCAGGAAGTGCCTACCGAAGAAGACCAAGGAGGTCCAGCACGGGATAATCCGGTCGGCCACCGAGCTCAAGGAGACCGGTATCCAGTTCAAGAAGAGCCTGACCAGGAGTCTCAAGGACATCTCCTTTGCCAGAGGGGTCCTAAAGCTCCCCGCTATCATGGTGGATGACACCACCAGGTCCGAGCTCCTCAATCTCATGACTTTCGAGCGCTTGCACATCGGGACTGGGAACGAGATCACATCCTACACCAAATTCATGGACAACATCATCAACAATGAGCGGGATGTCGCGCTGCTCCATGCCCAAGGCATCATCCAGAATTCTATTGGGTGCGACGATGCAGTCGCTGACCTATTCAACTCGCTGTGCAAGGAAGTGACGGTCGGACCCAACAGCAGCCTTGATGCCGTGCAGAAGAAAATCAGTGAGTACTGCGAGAAGCCCTGGAACAGGTGGAGGGCTAATCTTAGACACACCTACTTCAGTAGTCCTTGGAGTGCATTGTCTCTCATTGCCGCCATCTTCCTCTTCGCACTCACCATAATTCAGACCACATTTATCGTGCTCACCTACTATTGAACCCTTCCGTAGCCTCTGCATAACAATTTCGATTTTCCATTTTTGGGTTTTTTTCCTATGGCTGATAGTCGATTATTATCTGTCGATTGGTTGAGGCTTGTTCTCATGAATGGTTTTCCTCCTGCTTTCAGTCGTGCTTATTTCCCTCTCTAAATGTTTTGAACGATGGACGTTCGGCTGTTTATATATCATTATCAGATGATGATTCGCTTGTTTCAGTCTTCTTCATTTTTTGTCCAATTTGGATAGGTAGTCTGAAGATGATCGAGTTTTTTAGGCAAATTAAATCTTCCACTTCAACGTTTTATTTTTGATTAAATTTTGTTGAAGCTGTGGTCAACTTATCCAGAAAAGCCAACACACTACAAGTTTCTAGATCTATTGTAAGCACTTTAAGTAAGGGGTTCTAGTTTGGTTGGTGGTAGTTAGAAGTAATGGCTAATAATCTGTCCAACATGAAATATGAAGCAAATTTCTCTGTTGGTGACAGAGATTCCTAACACAAGAATCGATTAGGAAGGACTATAAAAAGGCTTCATGCTCGTTCATTCATGTCCAGATCACTTACACCTCCATTAATCCCTCGTACCAAACATTTTGATAATACAACAAGCTTCACAAGCTCCTTCCGTGTTCCTTTGCTGAGTAAATCCCCACAAACATATGCGCTTGCACATTAACACTAAAAGCTAACAGTGGTATTAGAGCGTCATTTGACTGGTATTGGGTGTAAGTCCTATCCACCAGCTACTAAATCACCCACCCGAATATCCAATATCTAAACAATGGCCAACCCGATCTCACTAATGTTCCTACTTTTGATGAAAATAACTATATTTACTGCAGCATTAAAATGATTACTTTCTTGACGGCACAAGATTTTTACGACATTGCGGAGAAAGGATATGCGGGTCCGTAGGAAGGAATAAGCTTCCGGTATATATATATATATATATATATATATATGATAACGAGGAAGCTAAAGGATGTATGATATTAAATATTGCAAGAGAATGAAATCATCAGAGAAATAAAACGAGAAACAATAAGGAAAAATTTCCATGATTCAGTCCAGCCATCAGCAGCCACTCCATAGGGAGGTTCGCTGCAAATTAACAGTTAATCAATTGAAGAATTATAGAGTTACAATTGTTCACAATGCTCAAATATTTCCCTGTCCAAGATTATATTGAAACCCATAATATTTAGCCTAACGTAATTGCTGGATAAACAAATCACCGAAAATTTGAAACACTCATCAATCTTCACCGGGAAAGTGCCTCAATTGGATGGCAGATTCTCTGCACAGACAGATTCTCCGCACAAACTTCACCCGATTTTTAATCTCCTTTGTACTACCAAGGAAAAGAGAACTCCACTTTATGGCTTGAAGAAGTCAACGGCACACTCAGCCCCACGCAAATCCATGTTTCTCCCTTTTCTCTTCCGACCAGCACCAACATATACATACGAGCTGCTTTCTTTTTTTTTTGGCTATAAGGAGTTCCAGTTAATGGGCGGCTTGGATAAGGATACAACAGCCTACTCTTTGAGTTCTAATCCAAATAGGGTAAGTGCGCTGGCCTTGAATCCAATAAACATCTTCCAATCAAATCGAATTTCATATACGGCTCGAACTCGTAACATAATTTAGAACATATTAAAAGAAGAGTTTCAAGATGCAACAAAGGCACAAATCATTAGATTTTTGTCTCTTCAAAATGCTACAATAAACAATTATGGGACTCTCAAACAATAATGCGGAAGATTAAATGGATGAGTAAATCAAATGAGGGCTTATGGAGTTAATATCAAGGTAGTAGAAAAAATATTTGTGAAACTTATTAGAGAATATAATCCTATTGTCACCTCTATAGAAGAATCTAAGGATTTAAAAAACATGTTAGTCAGTAAATAATTTAGCTCTATGGAGGCGTATGAAAAAAGACTAATGCTATTTGATGAAGATTCCATTGAGAGTGATTTTCAGTCGGAAATAAAAATGTGGTCACATAAATCTAAAAGGGTACAAGGAGCTCGTGGATTGGTGGCTTTGGGAGAGCCTGGGCTAAGCCTAATAGATCTAGCCGAGCCATTAGTTTCCGTCAACGCCCGCACATATCGAACGCCAAAAAAAGGAGGTCAAGACACAAAGAGGCTTCATGCTCGTTCATTCATGTTCAGATCAACTACAGCTACATAAATCCCTTGTACCCAACATTTTGATAATTCAACAAGCTCCAAAAGCACCTTCCTTTATTCCTTTGATGAGTAAATCCCACAAACATACACGCTTGCACATTGACACTAAGAGTAATAGTAGTATTAGAGCCTCATTCAGTTGGTACTGGGCGTGAGTCCTATCCACTTGCTATATTAGAGTAGGAGATATGATTTGATTTTGATTATTTTAATTGCAAGTTAATTGATCCGGTCAATCCGTAAGATTAGATATTCAGAATATAGAATAGGAAATGTTATTTTGTGTACTCTTTCCTATTGTACATCCTTCTTGTATTATAAATAGGCTTGTAGTGCATGTACAAAAGTAGAGACATACACAATACAATTTTCCCCAATATTTTTTGTTTTATGGTTAGAAACATGGTATCAGAGCGCGATGATCATTGAGCTTGTCGCTTGCCTTTGGTCATCTGATATTGGCCGGTTGCCACTAGCCATCCATTCGCTTCTCCTTCAGACCGATCGTCCTTTGTTAGTTTGCTTTTGGTTTGCTTTGATTGATTTTTCCTGAGAATCGTCGTTTTTTTTTTTTTTTTTTTTTGACTAGTTATCATGTCCAAACAAAGCTTCTAAACTGAGGAATCCTCCAACCACACATTGCCTCATGAACAGACCGCGGTCCGTTCTTCCTCCATGGGTGGCCAAGATGGGCATGCCATAAACTGTGGATAGGCAGGTGGGTGGATAATGCAGCACGTTCGGGAGAGAGCTCCAAGTTGTAGAGACCACCACGTTGAAGGCCCCAACCAATGATCTTCTTTATCAAGAGGTCCTCAAATAAGCAATAAGAGGGAAAAAAGGTAACTGAGCAATTTAATTGTTGAGTGCTTTTTGAAATGGATAGGAGATGAAACTTAAAGGTTGGAGCACGAAGAAAATCAATTAAGGGTAAGGGTTGATGTCAGAGATACAGTGCCATGTGAAGTGACGAGAACTCCAACTGCATTAGGTATACCAATAGCGGGAAGAGGTTTCGGGTATGCTTGTGCATATTGAAGTGATTCAGGGTTATGTGTAATGCGATTCATGGTTCTGGTGTCAATAACCCAAGTGCAAGAATTTAATGAATTAGAATTCAAGTCGAGAACTGTGCCTGTGAGATTTGCCTTGGAAATGTTTACCACTTGGAGTAAACGCATGATTTGTTTATATTGCTTACCGGTGAATGGCATTGGAGACGCCGAAGAGGAATTCTCGGGATTAGTGGCAGCTTTGCTGTCCGAGGGCTTAGTATGGGGCTGGTCATGACGCTGAGAAGAAATCGAAGATAGAACAAGATCTATATATGAAAGAGGTTTAGATCTTGAACAATCAATGAGAATACCTCAGCTTTGATATATTTCTTCTTCAGAACTTCAAGTTCATCCTTTACACGACTTCATCATTTCCAGATACAGAAGTAAGAGAGGATGCTCAAGATGAATCAAGGGAAAACCAGAGGTTGAAAACTCAAGAAAAAATGAACTTCGCACACCTCTCCTCTCATTCTCTTTTCCTTTTATACTCAACACTAGTTCAACTGTTTCTGTTACAGAATTGTTACAACCGAATAACCAATATGAAAACACACCGTGCATTTCTTTTGGCTGTGCAGCTCCTTTAATTTGCTTGATCAACTTTTGTGTTTCATTTTTTGATGTCATGGATTGCCAGCTCATCAGTTCAACTGGATCGCTAGCTCACGACCTTCCTCTGTTCCAGCTTCCTCTGCTCTAGCTTCCTCTGTTCCAGCTTCCTCTACCTCAGTCACTTCTTCAAGTTTGGCTTTTCTACTATCACTGACTTCTGTGTGCATCTGTTCTTTTAATACCTGTTTAATTTCTCTAACATCCCCCCTCAAATTGGGAATGGATAGAGTACAGATTCCCAATTTGGTTCGCATATAAGAATGTGCTCTTCTTGTCAGTGGTTTTGTAAAAATATCAGCTAATTGGTAAGAACTTGGAATGTATCTAACATGTAATGATCCTGAGGATACTTTTTCTCGAACGAAGTGAAAATCTACTTCAATATGTTTGGTTCGAGCGTGTAAGACAAGATTCAGAGTAAGAGAGATTGCTAACTTATTATCACAGTACAAATGAATAGGAGGAGTAAGAGAACAACCTATATCACGTAATACAAAACTGACCCATGTAAGATCAGCAGTGGCTGATGCAAGAGCACGGTATTCAGCTTCAGTGGAGGATTTGCTCATTGTGGGCTGTTTCTTTGCTGCCTAGGATATAAGATTGGATCCAATATATATGCAAAAACCAGTTGTTGATCTTCTGGTTTCTACACACCCTGCCCAGTCTGCATCTGAGTAACCATAGAGATGCATGGTACTGTGAGAGTGAAGAAATAAGCCAAGCTTGATAGTACCCTTTATATACCGCAAGACTCTTTTTAATCTATTGAAGTCTGCAATTGTGGGTTGCTGCATTCTTTGGTAGAGTATATTTGTGGCATAAGCAATGTCTGGTCTAGTTAATGTGAGGTATTGCAGACCTCCAACTAGGCTTCTGTACTCAATAGGATTGTTCAAAGGTATAGAGTGATTGATAATAGGTGGTTTGAATGAAAGAGGAGTTAAAATTGGTTTGGAGTCGAGCATATGAGCTTGGGTGAGGAGATCTAGAGCATATTTGGTTTGACAAAGGAATAGGTAATCCGAGGTTCGTGTAGCTTCAATGCCAAGAAAATAGTGTAAGGAACCTAGATCCTTCATATGAAAATGAATACTCAGAGAAGTAATAAGACTAGAAAGCATTTGAGGTGAGTTTCCAGTGAGAATGATATCATCTACATACAATAATAAGAGAATAGTTGATGTTTCAGTATGCAGGATGAATAGGGAAGGATCAGTAGAGCTATAGAAAAATCCATATTCAAGCAGGAAGCTGCTAAACCTATCAAACCAGGCTCGAGGAGCTTGTCGAAGTCCATAAAGTGATCTTCAAAGGAGACAAACATGGTGAGGCTTTTGTGATTCTTTAAACCCTGGAGGCTGCTCTATATACCTTTGTTTCACTTAAGGTTCCATGTAAGAAGGCATTTTTGACATCTAATTGATGAATTTTCCATTGTTTCATCATAGCTACTGATAGGATTATTCGAATTGTTGCATGTTTCACTACAGGGCTGAAGGTTTCTGTGAAATCAAGACCTTCTTCTTGATGGAAGCATTTAGCTACAAGCCTAGCTTTGAGTCTATCCAAGCTCCTATCAGGTGCGAGTTTTGTCTTGAACACCCATTTGCACCCGATTACATTCATGTGATCATCTCTAGGAACTAATTCCCAGGTTTGATTCTGATATAAGGCATCCATTTCTTCTTTCATTGCGTGATACCATCCTCGGTCTGCTAAGGCAGACTTTACTGATTTTGGTTCAACAGGAATTTGATACTCAACTAGACATGCATATTTAGGATTTGCTTTAACAATTCCAGATCGAAGTCGAGTTTGCATAGGATGAGTTGAAGAAGTACCTTGTATATTTTCAGTTTCAGAACTGATTTATATTTGTCCTGTATTAGCATTTGATGTTGAGACAGGCTCTTGATTTGTAGGTATTTGTTCCTCTATGCTTGGAGATGACGATGTGATTCAATACTACCGGAGGCATTATTAACATCACTCGTATCTCAAAGATCGGGTACCATCTGTATGTGTGATCGACTGCAGGATTACTCCGTACCGAGCTCATTGTCCTGCATTTCTGGAGTTGTTTGAGTGAATTTGGTATGCTGCAAATATCCCCTCGATATATTGTCTTGTGATTGAGCCTGCTTAGTAGAGTTGGAAATAGAAGATAGTACTCCTTTTATCCACTATTTGTATAGGTCAGATCCCTGTTGATATTCAGTATTTAGTGTATAAGTAAAGGGAAAGACTTTCTCATCAAATATAACATGTCTGCTGACGTAGACTCTTCCATTTATAGGCAAAAGACACATGTATCCTTTATGCTTCTCACTATATCCAAGAAAGATACATGTAAGATATCTTGGATCAAATTTGTGCTTTGTGTAGTGCCTGAGACATGGATAACAGGCTGATCCAAAAACTCGAAGATAAGAATAGTCTGGTGTCTTATTGTAGAGCTTATAATAGGGTGAATGCATACGTAGTTTTGTTGTGGGAAGTAGATTGATAACATAAACTACTGTTTTGAATGCATCTACCCAGTATTCCAGTGGTACTTTAGCATGATACATCATTGCTAGACCTAATTCAATCACATGTCGATGTTTTCTCTCCGAGACACCATTTTGCTCTGGTGTGTGAGGATATACTGCTTAATTCCACACTTTTGTAGATGGAGTTGGAGTTTATTACTAGTGAACTCACCTCCTCCATCACTCTGGAAGATTTTGATCTTGTGATTAAGCTGATTTTCTATAAATCTTTGAAACATAACGAATATCTCATAGACTTCTGACTTTTGTCTCATTGGATATATCCAGCTATACCGAGAAAAATCATCCACAAAAATGACATAGTAGGAGAATTTCTGGACATATTGAATTGGTGAAGGTCCCTATACATCACAATGTATTCTTTCTAATGGAACATTAGAGATATGGTCTGAGAAATGAAAAGATAAAACTTAGCTTTTAGCAACTTGACAGCTGCTACATATATTCTGAGCCTTAGAACTAAACTGAATGAGATGTTGTTTCTGCAAAATCTTCACTGTTTTAAGATTGGTGTGAGCAAGTCTTTGATGCCAGATATCTTCTCCTACTTCCTATTGAGTCTGTGTGAAGAAAACTTCTGCAACTTTAGGTTCCACCTAGTATAGCCCCTTGACTTTCCTTCCTAGCTTCACTGTTGTATGATTGTGATTGTCCTTCATATATACCCCATGTTTATCAAAAATAAAAGAGCAGGGATAATCATCTGTTAGTTTTGATACAGATAGAAGATTCTTTTTTATTTCGGGGACTATTAATACATCATTCGAGGTAATTTGCTATTTTCGTATTCAATATTCCATTACCAATGCATGAGATTGACAAATGAGATCCATCTCCTATCATGACAGTGTCATTACCACTATATGTATTGTAGTTTCGAATCATACCAGGTTTTGAGGTAATGTGTGATGTAGCCCCTGTATCTAGATACCATTTTGAACCATAGGGTTCTTCAATTTGTACTGCTGCCAATGCAGTTGGTATTTCATCTGCCTGGTACGAGTTATCAAACCTATACCAACATCTGAGTGCTGTGTGACCTGATTTCTTACAGATCTGACATTGTAGAGGGCCATTACTTATAGGCTTTGTGATATGTGTTTGTCTATCACCATTTGAACTTTGTGGTGGATAAGACCTAACACTTTGATACCTTTGTGCAGGATTTGAATATGGTCTAAATCCTTGTCCATAGTTAGACCAGTTATCCTTATTAACCTGACCTTGCTGAGTTGAATTCAAGTTATTCATTTTATTTTGTTGATTCCTTCTTGCTTCTGTAAAATTATTTCCATATTCCCTTCTGATGAAAGACTGACCTCTGCCATAGCTAACTTCTCCTCGAAAATTTTCTCTTTGATTTCGGGATTGACTCTTTGCTTTGACTTGTTCCAGTTCTTCTTTGCCCATAATAGGCTAGGTTAGTATTATACTCATTCACGAGAATGTGTTTGTAATCGGGTTTCAAACCTCTCAAGTTGTGAGATAACCTCATCATACTGGGCTGGGGCTTAAGACAATACATGGTTGTCCTGAAAGTTTCATATTCAGAACCTAGCCCTTCAAGTATGCCAAACATTCTTGTTATATCATCAATAGGCTTTCCAATTGCATTTAATTGATCACAAATGGTTTTGAACTCTCGAAGGTATTCGCTTAGTGATCTGTTTCTTTTCTTGCAAGCTTGAAGTTTTCCTCTTAACTCAAACTCCTTCGCAACAGATTTCTGTGTAAATCTATTTATGAGAGCCTGCCATACTTCGAGTGAGGTTTCTAAGCCAATTATCAGACTTAGAATATTTTCTGATACTGCACCACTTATCCAGGATGATATAAGTTGATCGGTTTTTATCCAATCCAGGTGATCAGGGTTCATCATTTCTCCTGTCACAGTATGTATCATTTGACTTGGAGGTAATGTTTCACCATTAATAAAACCAATCAGATCTTGGCTTTTCAGAAATCGGTTGAATTGAGCTTGCCATAACAGAAAGTTTTCTTCATTCAACTTGATGGTAACGGAGTTAGCTATATTCACATGAATAGGGAAAGGGTACTTCTGCACTCTAGTTGCCATTCTTCTATGTTCAGAGGCTTTGAAGATTCGAAGAAACAATCCAGTAAACTTTGAAGGTAAGCTACCTAAGAAATACCAGGATCTTTACAATATCTTGCAGTAAGAACATATCAGATCTATTATTCCCAGGCAATATGCTCTGATACCATGAGAAGAAATTGAAGATAGGACAAGATCTATATATGAAAGAGGTTTAGATCTTGAACAATCAATGAGAATACCTCATCTTTGATATATTTCTTCTTCAGAACTTCAAGTTCATCCTTTACACAACTTCATCATTTCCAGATACAGAAGTAAGAGAGGAAGCTCAAGATGAATCAAGGGAAAACCAGAGGTTGAAAACTCAAGAAAAAATGAACTTCGCACACCTCTCCTCTCATTCTCTTTTCCTTTTATACTCAACACTAGTTCAACTGTTTCTATTACAGAATTGTTACAACCGAATAACCAATATGAAAACACACACGTGCATTTCTTTTGGATGTGTAGCTCCTTTAATTTGCTTGATCAACTTCTGTGTTTCAGGTTTTGATGTCATGGATTGCCAGCTCATTAGTTCAACTGGATCGCCAGCTCACGACCTTCCTCTGTTCCAGCTTTCTCTGCTCCAGCTTCCTCTATTCCAGCTTCCTCTACCTCAGTCACTTCTTCAAGTTTGGCTTTTCTACTATCACTGACTTCTGTGTGCATTTGTTCTTTTAATACCTGTTTAATTTCTCTAACAGACGCTATCCCTTATAATTAGCAAGAAATCCATGGAGGAGGAAGCAAACATCACGGGAATGGCCTAGTATACTGCAATGGGCACAACGTTCACAAGGATGTGATGGAGGCCTGCATTTTGCAAGGTGAGCAGAAGCTCTCTTGGTGTGCTTAGGGGATCGAGTCGAGAGTGGCGAGTCCCTTTGAGGCGGGATGTTTCGCATGGAGTCATATGTCAACAGTGTGTTCTTGGCGGAGGTACGAGTCAAGTGAACATGACGAAGCAACGGATTCATGAGCAGAACTTGACTGACCACTTTAGAATACCCTGGGTTTAAACAGAATTGATAAATGTGACGGCCCGAGTGGCGGTCCTCGGATGTGCGCAAGGAAGGGGTCCCTCTCTTGTTCCACATCACCTAGGAAGGGAGTCTTGAGCTAGCTTATAAGGCTTGGGTCCTTATAAACTATACATACGCGTTTTCTTGTGGTAGTATGAGCTATCCCGAGAGAAACAAAACCGTGAGGACTTAGTGTCCAAAGCAGACAATATGTGTACAGTGGAGACCCGGGATCTTACAATAAAGACGTCGATTCTCAAGTTGCATCACAAACAATGTCAAACAATGTCTTTGCCTCACAAGAGCATTTGGCAAGGGTTCCAAATTGTTCAGCTCATCCCAATAATGCCGCAAATTATTAGACCTGGGATCTTACAATAAAGACATCGATTCTCAAGTTGCATCACAAACAATGTCAAACAATGTCTTTGCCTCGCAAGAGCATTTGGCAAGGGTTCCAAATTGTTCAGCTCATCCCAATAATGCCGCAAATTATTGTAATACCTAGTGATGTCATCTTCACCTTATTCAAGAGCGCATATTTTTTGCTCGAGGCGGAATATGTGAGGACCATCAGATGGTAACAAACGTTCATGCAGATCAGCCTATAATTCCACAACAAATTCCGTGTACAAAACGGTCGAGACAAGATTTTGATGGATGGAATTCAGGATCCATGAGTTTGCCAGAAATGTTGTAATGCGCACCCTTAGAGTTTGGCCATGAGCAAGCTTCTTCTTTTGTTCCACTTCACTTTCTTATTTGTTATTTTACTTGTGGTAGAGCTGATATTAATGGCGCTGATTTCACTCAATTGAGCGACCGCTACTCGATTCTGATGTGCTACGTTCAATTTCCCATTTTTTCTGTGCCAATTACTTGATCATAGCTAAACCAAAGCATAGTTTCAGGAAATCCGCAGGTAGTTTCGTTGTTTCTTTTGAGTGCTTTAGCTGTAAGTTGGTCTGCTAAGTGTCTTTTTCCGTTTCTTTTCTTTCTTGCGGTAAGTGTCTTTTCTTTGGATTTTCCTTCTAAAAATCTCGGCTGGGTAAACGCGTGGCATGATTCCTCTCTGTTTCCAGATCCACTCGGGCAGAAGGCTCGG
The DNA here is from genome assembly GCA_014182695.1 of Eucalyptus albens. Lineage (NCBI taxonomy): Eukaryota > Viridiplantae > Streptophyta > Magnoliopsida > Myrtales > Myrtaceae > Eucalyptus > Eucalyptus albens. The sequence continues at coordinate 24,956,249 of CM024655.1, read as the reverse complement.
GAAAAATGCGAGTCTCATTATTCAAGGTATAAAGAACGCAAGGACGGGAGATTTCTGTTCAAGGAGCGGAGAAGCCGCCAACTTAAAAAAAATCTGGAGGATTGCCTCAGTCGTAAGCCTTCTTGAACAAGCTCTCTGTTTCGTCATGAGACTTTGTTCTTAATCTTGGTCCCATAAATTTTTTGTGATCGTTTAGCGAGGTATTTGAATCGATTGTGGCGGTTTTGTATATCAGGAAATGATAATAGATCTGGCCATTTACAATTTACCACTCGGGCACGCTCAGCTCGTCCGGATATATTTGTTGCTAATATGACTCCCTTTTGGATGTTTTAGGAGTTATTCATGTTCAACTGAAAACGTGATTTGAAAGACAGGAACTTGGGCATATCATGGAGTCGCCACTTTGGTTTAGTGCGAGGGTTCTTGGAATCATGTGATATGTTTTTGATGTGCTGTCCGAAAGCTGGCGGGAGTATGTAATAGCATTTGTTTGGGATGTTGTGTAGTGAGGTCCTGGTCTTTCCTATACGTTAGTGACGATGATAGTATGAACGGGGCAGAAAGTACTTGTCCTCATATCATTCCCCCGAAAAGTACATTTTCTTTAGAGTACTATCTTATTTCTTAGAGTCGTGGGAGGCAGCGTACATGATACATAGGCAAAGAGCCATCTCTTCACATTGCTTGAGAAAGCTTTCTTCCTAACGCAACTTGAGACGTAAATTTATGTACGTGTACATCATAGATCTTGTGGGGACTTTGATATGAAAAGTATCCAAAGATTTATTTTACAATTCTAAATTCTGAACTTATTTTCCTTGGAGTGCTGAGAAGTCTAGGAAAACTTGATGCAAATTTCACTGACAATAGTACGAAATTAACACACATGAAGTGGTGGACACACCGTCCTAGATGCATGTGTGCCTTAGATTTGGAAGATAGAATTGTGAAGTTTCTCTTCAGGTCTGCTCGATATTAGATGAGGACACAAGACTGCCGCAGAGAATTCTTCTGGTAGTTGCTATCCATTGAAATCCAAGCAAACATCTTTGATGTCTTAATTTGTGCAGAAATACCCGTTAATGTTGAGAAACAGAGATTCCCCGAATATTTCACAATTCTCCGTGGCCTCTTTGGCAGTGAAATTGAAACAAATAATGCAGGAAACCAAGAAGTGAAAGGCCTAGCCAAACGTTGAGTGACGCGCAGAATTTGCCTTCATTCTGCTTGTATATGTGGGAATCAAGAAGTTGTATGCTCATGCCATCTTCAGATAGACTCTTGGGTTTCCTTGGAAGATTTCATGGGCATATGTTGTCCGAACTATGGTGAAGCATGTATATCATCTGGCTGCAGCAAACCCGACCTATGGAACTCAGAGTCTGTATTAACTAGATTTAGCCTCAAACTTTAATCAGGTGAAACCCTAAAATAAAAGAGCTTCTGTTTTCTTTGTTGTTCCCTATTTCGCTTCCATTACCTTCGAAGCTGAGTTGCTGCGCAGCAGAACAGGATCTACCGTTCACTGAATGAGTAGCTGTAAAGAGATTCTTGGCTAAATAATCACTGATACCAAATCCTCCACTGTTTTAGATTCAATGGCAATCAAAGAGCTTTAACTTAGTGCACAAAGATTAATCGCTCATCTCTCTATGAATCTATCTGTAGGTTAAATGCAGACTAAAAACACCTTTGCAAATCGCAAACTTCAGCATATGAGGGCATCCACATCCTCTTGCAACCTAACGAAGATGCTTCTGCGGCTGATTTGTGGGCGCACTTGCAGGTTTCAAACAGTAATTTATTAAAGTTGTGTGAATTCTAAAGAAATTGGACTATAATGTCGTCAATGGAATCTGCAAGACAAATCATTAAGCAATTGGAGGATAAAGTAACAGATTTAGTTCTCTAAGTTTCAGCATTTGTACAATTTTGGTCTTCTACTTTGTAATCAAGTCCTCTTAACTTTTTGATCGTACAATCAAGTATTTTGTGTGTGTATATATATTTTTTTTGCTTGTTTTTCCTGCTCATGTGGTAGCAAACCAGCAGTAAATTTTATCTTTTATAACGTAAGCAGTATCACATTGTTAATTAATTTGACGTTTTAGTTGAAATGGTTGATCAAAGTATTTGATGCGGGAGTACAAAGTCCGATTGAGCAACTCTCAAGCTTAATTGAAATCTCATGGATTGATCCAAACCGAATGCTTACTCCTGCAAGCAAAAGCTGATTTGATTCGATGGGTTTAGTTGAAGACATCGATTCTATAGGGAAGTCGTCCATTTTATGGATTAGTTTCGATTTTATGGTTGCCAATCGATTATCAAGACGTTGATTAACAAGTTTGTTGTCAACTTTGAGATTGCTAATTGACTACCTAGCAACAAGAGGTTGTTCTAGTCTATGTCCATCTCTGTCGGTTGATCTTCCATGGTGGTTGTTCGGCTCCCAAGTTGTTGGACGAATTTGGAGGATCTAATCCTAATTACTATACATTTGGTATTGGTTAAATGCATTTACTTCTAGGTGTCAAGCATTAAGTCCTAGCTATTATGCGTTTTAATTTTGTTGTGGTTTTGAGTCTTAGTTTTTGTAAATATGACGGTTTCAAGAGTCACGATTAGATAATTGTCCATACTCATCATGATTTCTTAGAATTCTAAGAGTCATTTATGTTTGGTTAGAAGAGTCCCTCTATAAATCAAGGCGAAATCTTATTTTGTACACAAAGACTTGAATTTGATCAATACCAAGTGAGTGAATATCTATCTTCGGTTCTGTATCCAATTCCATTGGTGATGAACCCAAAGTTCTTTATTATTGACTAGTGTTGTTCCTTTAGACCTTGGTGGTAAACTTTATCTCTCTCAACATCCTTTTATCGTTAGTTGATGTTGCGACCTTCCTAGAGTGGTGAACTTCATCACTCTCAAAGTCCTTTATCCTTAGTTGATGTCGTGACCTTCCCAAAGGCAAACCGTTAAGAGAAAGCTAATAAACTAATAAGCTGATACAAATGTTCACTCATTAAAATGGTAGTATTGTTGCTTAGTACTGACTCTACTAAGTCCAAACTAATCGCAACTTTCAATTTTTAATTAAATAAGTTAAACATGCAATTTAGTTTATAATGTAGCCACCATTGGTTTATTATGGATCGATTAGAAACTCAAATAAAATGCTGGAAATGTTACATGATTTTTTGAGCTAGCCGGGTATATATATTAATGGAAAGTTACTTTTTGTGAAATATCGTTTTCCCTTTTCACTACATGAGATATAACACACGCAGACACGGGCATTGAGTACTAAAAAGGAGGCCTCAACTAAGAAATTTATAACATCCCAGAAGTAAAAGTTATAAATTTAATGTCACATCAGACATGTGAAGTCAGTATCCAAATCACATTACATGCACCCAACTCAATATGTGAATAGTAGTGTGCATGCAATTTGGTTCCAATGTTTGTCGTGAGACATACCTAAACTTTTTTTGTCTTTATCTGGTGCAGAAAAAATTGATATACCCCTTGTTGGGCACCCTCGGAAACTCTTTCGACATTAATATGATTGGTTTGAATTAGTCGCTTCAGATTAAGTCAACATCTTTTATGAGATTTTTGTGTTTATTGTTTAAGTGTTTATTAATTATAGCAATGTTGGAATGCCTAGAGAAATATCGCAGGAATATAATATTTTCTCTCTTTTGAAATTCTTTAACCCGTCTAAATTTTAAAAACTCTCTATCGCAACTCTCCCAAAATAAATTCCAAAGGATTTAATTAATTGCTAGGTAGGCACCATAACTCTCTTGTGAGATGGCTCTTACATTGCGTAATGGGCTCTCCCGAGTCTTACCAACTACAACTTAATTTCTCATTTTTGGGATAAAGATTTGATGAGTGTCATAATGTTCATACAACAATCACTTGAGTACCATAAGTTATTTTTCTAGTTATTTGAGTGTCATGACTTTTAGATAATATTCACTTGAGTATTATAACTTTTAATCGATCACTTAAGTGTTATATATTTTTAAAGAACTTTCATCGCGCGTGTGATGCCATGTCAGATTTTCAATACTTGTGAAGAATGTCTTATAAAAATTATTGGATATCATTTTCTCTGAACCCAAATTGTCCTCGGGTTTCATTATTGGGAACAAAATCCAACTATAATAAGCCCCCCAAGAAAATGGAAGCATGATATATGATAACAATTAGTAGACAACGGCTCATCATGCGCACGGTATTAAAATGACCCACAAGTCAATTTTCAGTGATTGGAATTGAGGACTTCGTAATCTGCCAGCTATAGAAGGGCATGGCGTCTCTCGTATGATTGCAATTGAACTGCCCCTCATATCGTGAGACATGCTAGAGCCTTCCTGCTGGAGCGATTCTTACCTTTCCGCTAATCCAATCGAACTATTGCTTGCGAAATAATATCGTTTTGAATAAAATTAAGGGGATTTATAATGTTTGATACGTGAAAATTTTGTTTGATTTAATAGAGACACTTTAAAAGCTGGTTTTTCTCATTTCAATGAAAGTGTTTTGTAAGCTCTATTTCGTCTAGAGGCCATTGTAATATAAAATATAAATGATAGACATATCATTATAAGTTGAGTTCGGTGTAGATATGCTATTATATGTCAAATTGTGCACGAAGCATGATATATGACAACAAATAGTAGACAAGGGCTCATCACGTGCTCGGTATTAAAATGACCCACAAGTCAATTCTAAGTGATTAGAATTAAGGACTTCGTAATCTGCCAGCTATAGAAGGGCATGACGTCTCTCATATGATTGCGATTGAACTGCCCCTCATATGGTGAGACGCTAGAGCCTTCCTACAAGAGCGATTCTTACCTTTCCGCTGATCCAATCCAACTATCGCCAGCAAATTAATATCGTTTTGAATAAAATTAAGGGAATTTATAACGTTTGATATGTGAAAATTTTGTTTTGTTAAATAGGGACACCTTTTTTTTTTTCGACTAAATAGGGACACTTTACAAGTTGGTTTTTCTCATTTCAATGGAAGTGTTTTATAAGCTCTATTTCATCTATATAATAAATGGAGGCCATTGTAATGTAAAATATGAATGAGACATATCATTCTAAAGTTGAGTTCCCTGCACATATTCTATTATATTTCAAATCGTGTGTAAAATATGAACGAGACATATCATTCTAAGTTGCGTTCCCTGCACATATTCTATTATATTTCAAATTGTGCATGATTTCGATGTGATGTTTTCAATCTGCCCTTCTTTTGACTTTTTTTATTTATTTTTTATATGGGAATAAAAAGTTAGGGGAAAGAAGGTAAATAAGTGTAGTGTAGACCCATTAAACGGGTGAGTCGGGTTGTGTTTGGGTCGGGTCATAAATGGTCTAACCCAAATCGATCCATTTAACCCACATATGACCCATTTATTGTAATGCAAAATTTTTAACTCATACCCGGCCCGACTTATACTCAACCCATACCCAACCCACTTAACTAAATTTAAGAAAGCTTATATTAATATATATATATATTTAAAAAATGATATTGCTAAAATAGTTTTATACAACACAAATTTAATTGACAATTTTTATAATTTTAAAATGATTATTTAAAAAATCGAATTTTAATTATTTTTTTTACAAATTAAATTTTTAATTATTTTTATTTTTATTTTTTAAGAATATAATTTTTCATTTTCATTTTCTCTTTTCTTTTTGTTCTTCTTCTTTGGTTGGCTGCCGGCCACAACAACAGATTGGTGACCAACCATAGGTGAGCCTCGAGCTCGCCCGATGTCGCGAGGCTTGAGCCTCGCCCGATGCCGACAAGCTCAAGGCTCGCCAAATCAGCGAGGCTCGAGCCTCGCCCAACACCGACAAACTCAAGTCTCGCCAGATCTGGTGAGCTCAAGCTTGCCCAATGCCAACAAGTTCGAGGCTCGCTAGATTGGCTAGGCTCGAGCATCCCCGAACGTCAGCGAGGCCTCCACCTCACCAGATCCTACGAGCTCGAGCACGCCTGACGCTTGTGAGCTCGAGGCTCGCCTGGCCGGTCGCCAATCATCGCCGTGCCGGCCACCAGAATGAGGAGAAAGAAAGAAAAGAAAAATGAAAGAAAAAAAGAAAATTATAATAAAAATAATTATAATTTCGATTTTTGTAAAAAAATTATTTTTGTAAAGTTAAAGATGGAAGATAGAGATTGTGAGGTTTTGGTTAAAAGTGGGTTCTAAATTCAACTCATTTAAGACCCACTTATATTAAGTTTTTGATTGTTAAACCCATTTAACTACTTTTTGTCAAAAAAAAATAAGTGACCCATATATGACCCATTTATTATGTAAATGGGTTAATATGGGTCTAAAACCCATTTTTCCACCTCTAGTGTAGTGGAGGACAAGACAGGGAGAAAGAGAGATGTTGAAAGAAAAAAATAAAATGAAGAAAATGGAGAAAAAAGTTGTTTTGAGAAAAATTTGAAAATTGTCATACTTCATTATTTTCAAATATTTCTTATTAAGTTTGGAATTTGGACTAGAATCACTTCACTCTCGTCAGTCAGATAATTAGATAAAAAGTCGAAGAGAAAATTTGATAATGGAGCAAAAGGTGACCCAACCCAATTTAAGATTTACTAAAAGCTAGTTAAGGTGGTTGAGGTAATCATATTTAGACAAGCTTTTGGAGTCCTATCAAAATGACATGAATCCTATATCTAGTATGAGAAAATATTAGGTGGTGTTGAATCTTCACATGAGTCATGCTCTACCCCACTCATTATTCGCAATATGCTTGATGGTGGCCCACTTTTAACCTCTTGTGTCTCTCTTGCGTGCCTTGTATTTCTCTTTCTTCTTTCTTCCTTTCTTCCTTTTAGCCATTGCCACACAGGGCCCCCACCACCAAACTCCACGAGGGAAAAAAGAAAACAAATTCAAATTTGACAATCAAGTAAGGCCAACATAAGGTTGCAGATTTAGCAGAGGGGTCATCTTGAGTTTCTTCCTATTGGAGTTTTGCTTGTTTTGGTTTTGAATTGATGAGAAAAATTTGTATTTTATAAGGCGTTTTAGATGGTTGTTGAATTAAAAAGGGAGGTTTTGATGTGCATTTTGATTCCTTCATTGGATTGTGCTTCCTTTCCCAATGGCACCAATATTTAGTTTAACTCACAAAGTTGACTTTCCAATACTAGTTTGACTTTGATTTGAGATTTAATGTATCTTTTTGCTAGAATCAAATTTTCTCCATACGAAACTAGTGGAAGTTTTTGAATTTGACTGAGATAATTATAACTTGTTTGCCACCTAATGTTAATTTATGAGAAGTTATAAGATTGCCATGAGCTAACCGAGCATATATATTATCAGAAAGTCACTTTTTGTGATTTTTTTTTTTGCAATATATATATAAATTATATATATTAGAAATTTAGGTCATTCTAAAGGTAAAAATTATAAATCTAATGTAAGCTAGGGGGTTGAAAAGTCAAAGGTAGAGGAAAAAGGTAGAAGCTTTAGTAGAGAGAAAAACCGAGAGTTTTTGGGAGGGAGGAAAAAGAAGGGAGAGAGAGAGAAAGAAAAGAAAGAAGAAAGGGAAAAAAAGAAAAAAGGAGGAGATAGAAGGGAAAGAGAGAAGGGAAAATAAGGAAAGAAGGAGAGAGAGAGGGACGGCAGAGAGCTCATAGATAGAGAAAGAAAAAGAAAGAGAGAAAGAAGAAGAAGAAGAAGAAGAAGAAGAAGAAGAAGAAGAGAAGAAAAGGGGTTTCGTGTGTTCTCGCCATGGAAGTGTTGCCAAGCCACCTCAACTACGTAATTCAATACTTGGTAAGCACTCGTGCTCCCTCTTCGTTCAATTGGAATAGTTTCAGACTTAATGGGTTGAAATTTGAAATTATGGGAAAATTGAATGGCAAAGTCCAATTTTTGAGTTGTTGACCCACGTATTTTTATTGAAATGATAGTTCATGGTGTTATGGAGCTGTAGGATTTTACGGATTGTGATTTAAACTTACGGTTTACCTAAAACAAAATTTTGAAGTTATCATGCGTGATGAACAGTGTGCAATCACGTTTTTGGGCCCATATTCTGTTGATTTTTGGCTTGATTTTGGGTTGGCCAAATTAGAGTTCTTATTGTATGTTGGAAGGGCTTTCCATTGACTATGAGCACATTTAAAATGGGGGTTAGTGGAAAAAGTTATGGAATGACCAAGTTTCGTGCTCAAGTTCCGCATTGCGGACAATCTAAATAGTCACTTTAGATATAGTTTATTAGTGCATAGGTGTCGTTTATCAATGAATAAGTATAATTTAGTCGAGTTGTTAGTTGGAGAGTACCATATTACTTGGTTTTGATATCATTTTGGATTGATTGATAGGAATATGAATGCGTTGGCTCAATCAACCACGTAGGTTGGTTTTTTGCTTTCCCAAGTGAGTGGTGCTATCTCTTCTAAGAATTTATAAGCTCATGTTTTTAAAATGACAAAGAATTGATATTTTATGAGTTATAAATAAGCATGTTTGTTGCACAAAATTTGGATCGGACATTTACTACGTTTCGGTATTTGAAAATAGTGTGAGAACTTATTTGTAGAAATATATACTCTGTTTGATGAACGAAATTGAGAAATATTACACATTTTGGGTTTGTGAAACCTTTTCACAAAAAGCTCGACTTTGAAATGGTTTATGGGATGATATATAGATATCGATTTGTGATAAGATTTTTATAATGTATTTGATTTGATTCGGTTTGTAAAATTGATTTTTGAGACGAGTCTTGAAATTATTTGAGATTGTTGTATGAAAAATATTTGGCGGATGAGCTGAGTTGCGAAATCTTTTGGTGATATATGAAATGGTTTATGGATTTGGTTTTTTGAATTGCGGATGGTGTTATTTTGAATTGATATTGATGCTCAATATCACTGTGAGCCCAGCAAGGGGCTTGTGGGCATGCGTATACTATTCTAGGATATCCTTGTGGGCCAAGTCACCGGCAATAGGTGGAGACTTTACCAAATGGGGAATTTTGGTCACACTGTCAATAGGCATTGTATCGTGACCATAATTTAATATTGAGCAATGAATTGGTCAATGGAGTAGACTATTGACATGTGATTTGAGTTTAGTCGTTGGAATGTACCATTGACATGTGATTTCATATGAGATAGATAAATGGAATAGATTATTGATGTGTAACATGAGATTAACCAATGGAATTGACTATTGGCGTGTAAATTAATGAGGTTGATCAGTTGATTTAACCATTGATGTGTGTTTTGATATTATTATGAAAAGAATATTTATACTAAAGCATATGCAACTTATTCTCTTATTTTATGTTTATTATATTATGGATTTGAGTTAAAAGAATTGTGATTTGATTTGTAAATATGCATAATGGGTGCTTGATCTGCTTAGAAGAGATACATTACTCACTGAGCTATGATTACTCACTCTTCTATTTTTTCAATCTTTTCAGGTTCCTCAGCTAACGATTAGCAGTACAAGAGCAATATTAACAATTTTAGAAGTTGGATCTTGGGAGTTTTGAAACTATGTCCTTTGGGAGAAAGGACAATCATGTCATCCTCCATTCATGATGGTTTTGAGGTGTGACATCCAATATCACGTCATATAGGTGAGAAGGCATACCCAAACCACATTGCATGGACACGATTCAATACGAGCATTTTAGTTGAGGCAAACACTTGGGAGATTCTTTAATTCCTAAGCCTCATACATGGCAATAAGATTATGACGATGGCGTGCATGCAATTCGATTCCCTCATGGACATTACCTAAACACTTTTTGTCTCTATCCCTGGGCCACAAAAAGTGACACACTCCTCTCTTGGACCCCACCAAACATTCTTCCTGTCTCCTCACTTCGACACAACCAATCACTCTTCCCATCCTCTCTCTCTCTCTCTCTCTCTCTCTCTCACACACACACACACACACACCCACCCAGAGCAGAAACTTGTGGAACCTCTGAAACCCCCGAACCATGTTACCCTTGCCGCCCCCCTTGGACCCGAACGCGACCAACTGGATCGTTCATCTCAACGAGAACCTCAACTGCATGCCCAGAGACAAGCAACAGTGCTGGAAGTCTCCGTCCATCTACAAGGTCCCCCCCTTCATCACCGACCTCAACCCTGAGGCCTACCGGCCGAAGGTTGTCTCTTTCGGCCCCTATCACTACAACGAGGTCCACCTCCGTCCAATGGAGGAGCACAAGCACCGCGCGCTCCTCCACTTCCTGAAGCGGTCCGGAAAGTCCGTTAAGCCCTTCTTCGATTCCCTGAGGAAGGTGGCGCGTGAGCTCGAGGACAGCTACAACAAGCTGGACTCGAAGTGGAAGGAGGGCGAGGGGGAGGGAGGCCGGTTCCTGGAGCTGATGATCACGGATGGCTGCTTCATGCTCGAGATCATGAGGATCGCAACCTGTGAGAATGACTATGCGCCCGATGACCCCATCTTCAGCATCCGCGGGTGGGAACGCAGAGGCCCGTATATATTGCGGGACATGCTGCTGCTCGAGAATCAGCTGCCGATGCTAGTGCTGTATCAGCTATTTGCCGTCGCCTGCGATGGCAAGGAGGTTAGCTTCTTTGATTGTACTCCATCATTAAAGGGATTATTGCACGAGTGCAAACGGCTGTACTATGTTCACCGAACAATTTATCTCGATTATCTCAGATAGATCTCACGTGAAATCCCTTAAATTTAATGTTCAAAATATTTAGGATGCATGGTTGAGATCAATTAACAATTTAATTATTATATCTATCTATCACCTCAATAAGAGACTCCTTTTTATTTTTTCCCTTTTATGCGGGTAGTACTGACAAAACACTACTCTCTTATTCAATGCACTGACTTTACTCCAACAACGCAGGATGACATCAACGAGCTCCTCCGAAAGTTCTACTTCCCCGATGAAGAAAAAAGGTTCACGGGTTTGGGCAGACGCCTGCATGTCTTGGACGTCTACAGGTTTGGCCTGCTGATGGGCCCGGAGGAGGTCCGGCACGGAGAGGAAATTATAATGCCTGAGGACATGAAGAACGAGCCGATAATCCGGTCGGCCATTGAACTCGGCAAGGCCAGGATCAAGTTCAGGAAGAGCAACACCAACAGCCTCAAGGACATCTCCTTTGCCAGAGGGATCCTGAAGCTCCCAGTTTTCACGGTGGATTACACCACCGAGTCCATGTTCCTCAACGTCATGACGTTCGAGCGCTTGCACCTCAAGGCTGGGAGCGAGGTCACATCCTACGTCATCTTCATGGAGAAAATCATCAACAATAGGCAGGATGTCGCCCTGCTCAACACGGAACGCATCATCCTCGGAAAAAACAAGGCAGCCACCAAGCTATTCAACTCTCTGTGCACGAAAGTGATCCTCCCATACAACAACAGCCTCGATGACGTGCAAAAGAAGATCAGCAAGTACTGCAAGGAGCCCTGGAACGTGTGGAGGACTAATCTCAACCGCACCTACTTCAAGAATCCTTGGACTATATTGTCTCTCATTGCTGCCTTGTTCCTCTTTGCACTCACCATAATTAAGACCGTATATACCCTGCTCGGCTACTATTGAACCCTCCCGTTGCCTCTGCCTAATAATTTCTTTTTGCTATTTCTGGGTGTTTCTCCTAATGCCTGATGCTCAATAATTATCTGTTGATTGGCTGTTGATTGTTGTCATCAATGATTTTCCTCATGTTTTCAGTCGTGCTTATTTCCCTCTCTAAATGTTATGAACGATGGAAATTTGGCTGTTTATATATCATTATCATATGATGATTCCCTTGTTTTAGTCTTCTTCATTTTTGTCCAATTTGGATAGGTATTCTGAAGGACGATCACGTTCCAGGCAAATGAAATCTTCCACTCCAACATTTTCTTTTTGATTAAATTTTGTTGAAGTTGTGGTCAATTTATCCAGAAAAGCCAATACTCTACAAGTTTGTAGATCTATAGTACGTAGTTAAAGTTAGTGGTTTTCTAGCTTAGTTGGTGGTGGTTAGAAGTAAAGGCAAAAAACCTGTCCAACATATAAAATGAAGCAAATTTCATTGTTCGTGACAGAGATTCTTAGCAGAAGAGTCGATTAGGAAGAACTATAAAACGGCTCCATGCTCGTTCATTCATGTTCAGACCAACTGCAGCTCCATATATCCCTTGTACAAAACATTTTGATAATAAAAGAAGCTCCAGAAGTTCCTTCCTTGTTCCTTTGCTGAGTAAATCCCCACAAACATACACACTTCCACATTAACACTAAAAGCTAACAGTGGTATCAGCGCCTCATTCAGTTGGCATTGAGCGTGAGTCCTATCCACCCGCTACTAAAATCGCCCATCTATACATCCGACACCAAAACAATGGCCAACTCTATCTCACTATTGTTGCTACTTTCGATGAAAACAACTATATTATTTACAGAAGCATTAAAATGATTACCTTCTTGATGGCACAAGATTTATGCAACATCGCGGAGAACGGATATGTGGCTCCGTAAGAAGGTGCAAGCTTCCGGCAGAGCAACTACAAAAAGTTGCAGGGGCTTTGTATGTCATCCAACAAGCACTCTTGTAAGCTATATTTCCGCGAACCATTGGAGCAAAAACCGTAAAGACGTGTTCTAAGGTAACGCGGAAGCCAAAGAATTTATGCAATTAAATAACGCAAGAGAACGGGATAGCGGCGTGCATGCCATTCAATTCCCACGTTTGTCTTGAAACATACCTAAACACATTTTGTGTTTATCAGGTGCCCAGAAAATTGACACACTCCTCACTGGGCAATCCCAGACACTCTTTCCACATTAATTTGATTGGTTTAAATTAGTCACTTTCGGATTAAGTCAACATCTTTTGTGAGATTTTTGTGTTTACTGTTCAGGTGCTTAATAATTATAGCGATGTTGGAATGCCAAGTGAAACACCGCAGGAATAAAATATTTTATCTCTTTTGAAGTTCTTTAGCCTGTATGAAATTGTGGAAACTCTCCATCACGACTCTCCCAAAGTGTATCCCAAGGGATTTAATTGATCGCTAGGCAGGCATGTATAACTCTCTTGTGAAATGGCTCTTATGTTTTGTTACGGGCTCTCCCAATTCTTACTGACCACAATTTAATTTCTCATTTTTGGAATATAGAATTCAATGAATGTCATAATTTTTATACAGTAATTACTTGAATATCATAATTTTTAGATTGATTACTTGAATATCATAATTTTTAGATTACTTGAGTGTTATCATTTTCAATCAATCGCTTGAGTTTGTCACATCGGATTTTCAATACTCACGGGGATTTTAAATACTTGCGGGAACGCTTTAAAAAATTATGGGATTATCATCTTTGCTAAACCCAAAATTGTCCTCGAATTTAATTATTGGGAACATAATCCAGCTATAATAAGCCATAATAAAATGGAAGCATGATATATGATAGCAACTAGTAGAAGGGCACGACGTCTTCCGTATTCTTGCGATTGAACTGTTCCTCAAATGGTGAAACACGCCAGAGCCGTCCTACTGGAGTGATTATGACGTTTCCGCTGATCCAATATAACTATCTCTTGTGAAATAATATCTTTTTGAATGAAATTAAGGAACTGGTTATGTTTGATATGTGAGAATTTTGTTCGATTAAATAGGAACACTTTAAAAGTTGGTTTTTCTCATTTCAATGAAAGTGTTTCATAAGCTCTATTTCATCAATATAATAAATAGATGCCATTGTAATGTGAAATATGAACGAGAGATATATCATTCTAAGTTGAATTCAATACAGATATTCTATTATACTTTGAATCGTGCGTGATTTTGATGTGATCTTTTGAGTCTACACTTTCTTTGACCTCTTTGTATATTCATCATACTTCATTATTTCTGAATATGTCTTATTAATTTTGGAATTTGGACTAGAACCACTCACTCTATTAAGTAGATAACAGGTTGAAGAGAAAAATCTCGTAATAGGGTGAAAGGTGACCCAACCTAATTTAAGATTTAATAAAAACTAACTAGTGTGGTTGAAGTAAGAGTAGATTTAGATAGGCGGACCCATTCCTTTCAATGTATCATGGATCCTTTATCTAGTACAAGAAACTATTAGGTGGTGTTGAATCTTTAACGTGAGTCACGCTCTACCCCCTCATTGATTGCCATGTGCTTAGATGGTGGCCCACTATCAGTCTCTTGTCTCTCTATTCTACCTTGCATTTCTCTTTCTTCTTCTTCCTTTATTCCTTTTAGCCAATGCCACTACCACAGTTAGTAGCCATGCCCATGGAGCCCCCACCACCAACCACTGCAAACTCATGTTCGCCTTGCCCGATTGTGAATTGGATTCGTTTTCCTTTTTTTTCCTTGTGGAGTTAGGGGGTGTCATATTGAGTCTCTTTTTATTGGAGTTTTACTTGTTCGGGTAACAAATTGGTGAGAAAAATCTAAGTTTTGTTAGGCACGCTCTACCCCCTCATTGATTGCCATGTGCTTAGATGGTGGCCCACTATTAGTCTCTTGTCTCTCTATTCCACCTTGCATTTCTCTTTCTTCTTCTTCCTTTATTCCTTTTAGCCAGTGCCACTACCAAAGTTAGTAGCCATGTCCATGGAGCCCCCACCACCAACCACCGCAAACTCATGTTCGCCTTGCCTGATTGTGAATTGGATTCGTTTTCCTTTTTTTCCTTGTGGAGTTCGGGAGGCGTCATATTGAGTCTCTTTTTATTGGAGTTTTACTTGTTCGGGTAACAAATTGGTGAGAAAAATCTAATTTTTGTTAGGCATTTTAGATGGTTGTAGAATTAAAAAGGGAGGTTTTAGTACACATTTTGATTTCTTCATTGGATGGTGATTCCTTTCCCAACATTACCAATATTTAGTTTAACTTATAAAATTCACATTGCTATATACTAGTTTGACTTTAATTGGAGATTGAATATATCTTTTTGCAAGAATCAATTGAGTTTGATGCAAAATGATTATAACTCGATTTGTGTGTGATCTAAAGTTAATTTATGAGAAGTTATATGATTGTCATGAGTTAACCGAGCATTTATATTATTGGATAGTCACTCTTTGTGAAATATAGTCTTCTTTTTGTCGCATGATATGTATGTGTGTGTGCATGTGTGTGTATATATATAAAAGAGGGGCGATGAGTACAAAAAATGAGACCCCAACTAAGAAATTTGTATCATCCCAATGGTAAAATTTACAAATATAATGTCACATCAAATAGGTGAAGTCTGTTCCAAAATCACATTAAATGCATTCAATTCAAACGACTATTTTAGTTGAGGCAAACACGCAGGGGATTCATTAAATCCTAAGGCTCATACACAGATGGTGAGCAATGCAATTCAATTCCCACATTACTCATGGGACATTAGCTAAACACTTTTTATCTTTACCGAGGCCACGAAAAGTGACACACTCCTCTCTTGGACACCACCAAACATTCTTCCCATCTCCTTTCTTCAACACCACCAGACATTCTCCCCGTCTCCTCACGTCAACGCCACCAAACACTCCTCTCTCTCTCTCTCTCTCTCTCTCTCTCTCTAAGTTGACCTCCTCTCACATGTTTCAGCTTGATTGGTTTATAGAAAATTGATCCACAAAATTACATATTAATTTGATTGCTTTATGGAATTAGCTGCTTTTGGATTAAGTCAACATCTTTTATTAGATTTTTGTGTTTACTATTTGTTAATTATAGCAATCACAATAGATCCAAGTACCCCTTAATTGGAGATTCTTATAAAATAAATACAAAAACTCACCGGATCTTACAATTAAATTAACATTAAATTGCCAGAGAAATATATGAGAAATAATAGAGAACACTAGATATTTACTTAGTTCTATCCAAGTATCGATACATGTACCACGAGAGAAGCTAGTGGCAAAAATTCCACTAATCAATTTAAAAGTTGCAGAGTAACAATCACTCACAAACTTGAGTTTTTCCAATACTCAAAAGCAAGACCCCTACCATTTTGGTCCTTTCCATTTTTTTTTTTTTGGTGCTGGAGGAACCACCTCAGCCAATAGCCGAAGTGTAAACCCCCAGGTGCCTTAAGCGGGAGGACCCACCACCCCTGATAGCACACTTAAGACGCCCAGTAACTCCTGCTAGCCCCCTTGCGTTGTAAGGGCTTCGAATCTCTCATCTCCCTCGCAGAGGATCACTGAAGCCTATCCAGCAGAGCCACCACGGCCGGTGGTCTTTTCATTTCTTTTATATAGCTTAAAGTCAATAAATAAATAAAAATTGAACCCTTCTCTTTACACGGCTTGTACCGTCTTTAGAGGAGTCAATCTCTTGATTAATCAATCTCGGATCCAAAGAAATTAGATAAAGTATAGTAACAACCCTATCTTGGTTGAACTCCTACGGCATGACTCCAAGAGGTATTCAGTCAAGAATTTTGATCCCTCTCATCCAATTCAGGTCGGGTCTCGTATATGAGTTCAAACTAGAAACATCTTTTAAGAGAACTCTTAATTGGAGCTCATACATGCGACCATTCAATTACATTTAAATGACCAGAATCTATAAATAAAAAATAATAAAAAATAATAATAATAATAATAATAATAATAATAATAATAATAATAATAATAATAATAATAATAATAATAATAATAATAATAAAACCCACATTAATATTTCGTTTAACTTGGAAACTTGACTTTGCCTCTTTTATTTGACTTTGATTTGGATTCAAATAAATCTTCTTACTTAAACTAATTTTTCTCCATCTAAAACTAGTGGACATTTTTTAATTTCACACAAGATGGTAACAACTTGTCTTGTGTGCCATCTAAATTTAATTTATGAGAAGTTATATGATTGTTCTAAGCTAACCGTGCATATTATCGGTACATTACTCACTGTGAAATTTTTTCCCTACAAGTGATGTATATACAGGAGAACGGTGTCGAATACTAAAAATGAGACATCAAGTAAGAAATCTGGCATATCCACAAGCATACGAGGTAACAATTATTACCAAATAAAACAAAAAATACTATTATAGTTCTAGTGTCACGTCAAATATCAATATGCGAAGTTTGTACCTCAATTAGCATTCTACATTTGAACAAGCCTTTTAATTCAAGCAGACACTTGTGAAATTCATCGAATTCAAAGGTTCGGATATGATCATAAGATGTTACGCTTTGTATGCATACAATTCATTTCCCTAAAGCTTCCGAGGGACATGCTTAAACATGTTTTCTCTTTACCTCGTGCACAAAAAGTGATTTATACATGGGTCCATAAAACTCATAAATTGAGTTGAAAATGATTCAATCAAAAACTGATTAATTTAACTCGTTTTCACTTCGTTTTATGCAAAACTAATATAATCACTAATATGGAATTTGTACTCAACCTGAATTGAGATCCATTTTAGCAAACTTTTTCGCCTTAAATTGTTGTTTGTGTGTATTTTGCAATTTGTGTGTATTTTCTGAACTCGAACTTTTGTATGGATAATTTAGGAAATACAATCTACATCGGGGTTGTTCCCGATAGGAAATAAGAATGAACAACAATTTGAACACTTTTCACACGTGTGAGGAGGGGCCCACCCAGACTTGCTACGAAACGCCTGCGCCTTTCTTTTAATTGCTGGGAGTGAGATGGTCAGATTGGGCCCCATCTTGTGGTGGACCATGGTTCCGTGCTTAGATTGGTTGGATATGGACAAAAGTCTAGACCCATTTAAAAATCCATATCTAATTAGACTTTACAACTCAAATCTATAAAATTTATTTAATAAAATTTAATTAACTCATACTTGAGTATGAGTTATGATGATGAAGTTAATATTTCTTTAGATAAGTCATGGTCTTGAAGTTAATGTCCTTACCCTGTCGACTTTTTTCTCTTCAAATTCCTTTCCAATATTAGAGATTTTAAAACGACAAGATGACATTGATATACTTCTGTCGCCAAGCCAACCATGTAATCTTGTTTCTCTTTCTTTTATCTTACGAACGGTACGAAAGCACCTTATCCTTCCGGCACTGGGCTTAGACAGCCCCAGACTTCGAGAAAATATTGGGTGGTCCGGGACCGCCACGTCAGTGTGGTCCCGGACCACTCACACGGCGCCACGTGTATGGGGAAGCCCACAAAGGACGAAAACCGGGGCCCACTTCTCTGACGCTCTCTCTCCTCTTTCTCTCTTTTGTCCCCCTCCCCTCATATGTGGCGCCGTGTGAGTGGTCCGGGACCACGCTGACGTGGCGGTCCCGGACCACCCAATATCTTCTCCCAGACTTCACACGCTCTTTCCATTCTCTCTCTCTTTCTCCTTCTCTCCATGGATTATCCTCTTCTCTCACCCGGAACAGAAACTCGTGAAACCTCTGAAGCTCCCTCAACCGCGTTCGCTTTGCCACCCGACCCGGAGCCAACGCCGACGGGGTGCTGCATGGTCACAGTCGACAGGAACTCGGAGTGCATGCCCTCCGACGAGCAAGGGTACCTGAAGAATCCATGCATCTACAGGCTCCCCGCCTTCATCACCGACCTCAACCCCAAGGCCTACCACCCACACGTCGTCTCTTTCGGCCCCTACCACCATGGTGAGAAGCACCTCCTCCCCATGGAGGAACACAAGGACCGCGCGCGCAACCGCTTCCTCAAGCGGTCTGGGAAGTCCCTTGAGCCCTTTTTCGAGTCCCTGAGGGAGGCAGCGTGGGACCTCAAGGAGAGCTACTATGCGCTGAGCCAAGACTGGGAAGAGGGCAGGGGGGACAAGTTCCTCGAGGTGATGATGAGGGACGGCTGCTTCATGCTTGAGATCATGAGGGCCGCCACGATAGGGAAGGAGAACAATGACTACGCGCCTAATGACCCCATCTTCAGCTTCCACAGGCTGGAATACATAACGCCGTACATAAGACGGGACATGCTGATGCTGGAGAATCAACTGCCGATGCTAGTGCTGTATCAACTGGTCGCCGTCGGCAGCAATGGCGAGGAGGTTAGTTTCTTTAATTTCACTCCATCTTTAGAGAGGTCATTGCAAGCACGCAAACCCCCGCACTATGTTCCCCTAACAGTACATCAACAAGACAACGATCTCGAATTCAATGCCACTGACTTCACTCCGACAACGCAGCGTGATGAATACATCAACAGGACCAACAACCTCGTCCTCAGTTTCTACTCTCTCGACACGAGCATCACGGAGATGGGCAGATGCCTGCACGTCGTGGACGTCTTCAGGAAAGGCCGGCTGAGGGAGCCCCAAAAGGTCCAGCACAATCTTTTCTAGAGACCACCTCTTTGGGAGATTTTCTTTTCTTTTCTTTTTTTCCTCCAAGCAAGTAGTATCGACACGACAACAATCTTGTATTCAATGGCTTTACTCCAACAACGCAGGGTGACAAAAGCTCCCTCGACACGTGCATCCCGGGGATGGGGCATGTCGTAGACGCCTTCAGGAAGTGCCTACCGAAGAAATCCAAGGAGGTCCAGCATGAGATAATCCGGTCGGCCACCGAGCTCAAGAATACCGGTATCCAGTTCAAGAAGAGCCTGACCTGCAGTCTCAAGGACATCTCCTTTGCCAGAGGGGTCCTAAAGCTCCCCGCTATCACGGTGGATGACACCACCGAGTCCGAGTTCCTCAACCTCATGACTTTCGAGCGCTTGCACATTGGGACTGAGAACGAGATCACATCCTACACCAAGTTCATGGACAACATCATCAACAATGAGCAGGATGTCGCGCTCCTCCACGCCCAAGGCATCATCCAGAATGCCCTCGGGTGTGATAATGCAGTCGCTGAACTATTCAACTCGCTGTGCAGAGAAGTGGCGGTCGGACCCCACAGCACCCTTGACGCCGTGCAGAAGAAAATCAGTGAGTACTGCGAGAAGCCCTGGAACAGGTGGAGGGCTAATCTCAGTCACACCTACTTCAGTAGTCCTTGGAGTTCATTGTCTGTCATTGCCGCCATCTTCCTCTTCGCACTCACCATAATTCAGACCATTTTTATCGTGCTCACCTACTATTGAACCCTACTTTCTATTTTCCATTTTTGAGTTTTTCTCCTTGTGGCTGTGCTCGATTATTATCTGTCAATCGGTTGAGGATTGTTGTCATGAATGGTTTTCCTCCCGTTTTCAGTCGTGCTTATTTCCCTCTCTAAATGTTTTGAATGATGGACATTTGGCTGTTTATATATCGTTATCAGATGATGATTCTCTTGTTTCAGTCTTCATTTTTGTCCAATTTGGATTGGTAGTCTAAAGGATGATCAAGTTTTAGGCAAATTAAATCCTCCATTTCAACAATTTCTTTTTGATCAAATTTTGTTTAAGTTGTGGTCAACTTATCCAGAAAATCCAAGACACTACAATTTCTAGATCTATGGTTAAGTACTTTAAGAAGTTTTAGCTTTGTTGGCGGTAGTTAGTGTGAAAGATGAAGAACACAGACAAGATCAAGCTATTGACTCAGAAGTTCATTCGTATTACAGTATGACAATTGTATCATTGTTACTCAGTACATTTGAGATAGTATAGAATACAATTCCTCTGTTCTACCTCCTAAGATCAATCTTGTTTTACTTCAGCATTTTGATCCTCTGCTATCAACCATTCTTCGAATCTTCATCTCTGATATAGAGAATTCTGAGCATTCGTTGATGATGCTGGTTTCCCTCTTCTACACTCTCCTCCACTTTCTTTCTTGATCTACTTTCTTATCTTTATTATGTAAAGAGAGAAGAGTTTTTATATCTAAGAGCTTAACAGAACTTAGTTACAAGAAGAAAACAGAATGCGGCAACTTCTTAACAGAAAAACCTAATTGATTCCATCTTATGACTTGGCGATCCAAGTCATTTACAATTTTGAGCATCTCCTTCATTGATGTCGATCCAGGCTGGTCTTCCTTATAAGATCTTTACCGTTGATTACATCTTATGGCTTGGCGATCCAAGTCATTTGCTGTATCACCAAGTCCTCTGCTTTTGCTGTATTGCCAAGTCCTCTGTTTTCTTTTTCCAACACGTGCTGTTTCCGTTCTTCTTCATCAGCTTTTGTTCCTTTATACTTAACATCCCCCCGGAAATTGGGTAGGGGGATGAATCCTATTCCCAATTTGGTGCGGAGAGACATATGAGCTGATTGTGAGAGGGACTTAGTGAAAATGTCAGCTAATTGAAGATGGCTTGGAATATGTCGGATATAAATGGAACCAGAAGACACCTTTTCACGAACAAAATGAAAGTCAACTTCGATGTGCTTTGTTCGAGCATGCAAGACAGGATTGGCTGTGAGGGAAATAGCTGATTTATTGTCACAAAACAATGATGTAGCTGTTGCAAGAGGAATACCAATATCACGTAGAACAAAGCCAATCCAAGTTAATTCAGCCGTTGTAGAAGCTAGGGCCCGATACTCTGCTTCTGTGGAAGACCTTGAAACAGTAGATTGTTTCTTGGCTGACCAGGAAATCAAATTAGAACCTAAGAAAGTGCAGAATCCGTAGTAGATCGTCGAGTAATAGGACAACCCGCCCAATCGGCATCGAAAAACCATAAAGATTTGTCAAACTATTGGAATGAAGGTAATATCCAAGATCAATAGTTCCTTTGACATATCAAAGAACTCTTTTTAATTGATGAAAATCTGCCACCGTGGGATGTTGCATCTTTTGACAGAGGAGATTTGTTGCAAAGGCTAGATCTGGTCGAGTTATTGTCAAGTATTGTAGACCACCTACCAAGCTTCTGTATTCAATAGGATCTGGTAGTTGAGCTTCAGCATTGGCCATAGCAATTGACCGTAGTGGCAAAGGTGTTGAGATTGGTTTGCAATCTGTCATATGAGCCCATTTAAGTAGGTCGACTGCATATTTTGTTTGACATAAAAACAAAGTCTATAAAGTGCGTTTGACTTCAATGCCTAAGAAGTAGTGAAGATATCCAAGGTCTTTCATATGAATGGCGAAGACTAAGATTCTGAATCAATGTAGTTAAGAGTTGAGGAGAGCTTCTGTCGAATGATATCATCAACATAAAGAAGTAGTAACACTGTATGCGACTTAGTATGAAGAACAAATAAGGAGGGATCAGCTGTACTACAGAAAAAACCAATTTCAAGAAGAAAGTTGCTGAATTTATCAAACCAAGCTCTTGGTGCTTGTCGAAGTCCATATAAGGACTTGTGAAGAAGGCGGACATGGCTTGAATTTTGAGGATGAATGAAGCCAGGGGGCTGTTCCATATAGACAGTTTCATTCAAGTCTCCATGAAGAAATGCATTTTTTACATCAAGTTGGTGTATTGTCCACCGTTTTGTTAAAGCTACAGAGAGTATTATGCGAACTGTAGCATGTTTCACAACAAGACTAAATGTCTCAGTAAAGTCAAGTCCTGCTTCTTGATGGAATCCTTTGGCTACCAGACGAGCCTTGAGCCTGTCTAGACTACCATCAAGTGCGAGTTTGGTCTTAAAGACCCACTTACAGCCTACAACATTCATCTGGTCTGTTCTTGGAACCAATGTCCAGGTGTGATTGGCATATAGAGCATTCATCTCTTCTTGCATTGCACTGTGCCAACCCTTATCAGCTAATGCTGACTTAATGGATCTTGGTTCCATAGGAACTCAATACTCAGCCAAGCAAGCATATTTTGGATTTGGCTTAATAATACCTTATTTGAGTTGGGTTTGCATATGATGAACAACAGGATTTCTCTGAGAAGAAGATAGACCAAGAGTATGTTGTTCTAGTTCAGGACTGTTATTGATAGGTATAGTATTTGAAGTAGATGAAGAATCATGACCTGATTGAGTTTCTGTGATAGCATCATTCTACCTTGGTGTTGATGTAGTAGCTTGATGCTGCATTGATGCTGATGAAGTAGGTTGTTGCATCTGTTCATTGTCATAATTATCCATATCAGGATGATGTTGACTTCTTCTTACTGACTGATGAGAAAAGCTCTTGGTTGTTGTGTCAGTATTTGAAGATTCGAGCAATTTTACTTCTTCAATCCACTGTCTATATAAGGGAGTATATTGTCCATACTCATTGATCACACTTTTTGTGAAGGGAAAAGATGTTTCATCAAAAATCACATGTCTACTGATATATATACGATTATCAGTAGGCACAAGGCATCTATATCCTTTATGCAGATCACTATATCCCAGAAATACACAGGTAAGAGATCTAGGATCGAACTTATGTTTTGAATATGATCTCAAGCATGGATAACAGGCATAGCCAAACACCCTCAAATGATCATATTGTGGCTGAGTGTTATGAATCTTGCTATAGGGTGTATCCATTTTTAGTTTTGGTGTTGGAAGTCTATTTACAATGTAATTTGCTGTAACAAAGGCATCCACCCAAAACTTCAGTGGAACCTTGGAGTGATATAACATAGCTAATCCCAATTCGACAATGTGTCTATGTTTTTCTCTACGAAACTCCATTCGTTCGGGAGTGTGAGGACAGGATAGATGTTGTTTTATGCCACAGTTTTGCAGATGTTTTTGAAATCTCCCACTTACAAACTCTCCTCCTCCATCACTTTGGAAAATTTTGATTTTGTGACTGTATTGTCTCTCAACTAATGTCTGGAATTGAACAAAAATATCAAAGAACTCAGATTTCAACTTCATTGGATATAACCAACTATATCGTGAGAAACTGTCAACAAAAATCACATAGTATCTAAACTTCTGAAATGAATCAACTGGTGAGGGCCCCCAAATGTCACAGTGGATCTTTTCTAATGACAAATTTGATATAGAATCTAACAAAGGAAATGATAGAGCTATACTTTTTGCTATTTGACAGCTACTGCAAATTTTCGAAGAAGTTGAATTAACATGAATCAGTTTCTGATGATGCAGATGATCCACTATTTGAGCATTTGCATGAGCCAGTCTTTGATGCCATACTTCTGCATTTACTGTTCTCTGTCTTTGAGTAAAAAAGGCTGCTGCAGTCTGTGTATCAACTTGATAAAGGCCCCTATTCTTCCTTCCGAGCTGGACTGTCACCTTGGTATTGTTGTCCTTTACATAAACACCAAGTTTATCAAAGATAAATGTGCAAGGATAGTCATCTGTGAGTTTAGATACAGAAAGAAGATTCTTCTTTATTTTTGGTACTATGAGAACATCATTAAGAGGTAATGTATTACCTTATGTATTTAGATAAGTGTTACCAATATGTGTAACAGGTAAACAAGATCCATTTCCTATCATCACTGTATCGAGACCTTGGTATTTAGAAAGAGTATGAAGGATACCAGGATTAGCACTGATGTGAGCTGTGGCTCCAGTATCAGGGTACCATTCACTTCCTTTTGGATCTTCGATATGCATTGCTGTTAGAGTTGCTGGGATATCTTCTACTTGATAAGAATTGTCAAAGCGGTACCAACAACGGAGAGCATCATGCCCAGGTCATTTACATATTTGGCATTCCAATCTAGCAGTACCTGTGTCTTTCTCATCCTGCAGACTTTTTCTTGAGTTTAATAAAAGAGGAGGATAAGATTTGTTATTCTGATACCCTTGAGAGTATGTGGCATAAGGTCGAAATCCCTGAGTGGCTGTAGAGAAGGCATTCCTTTGTCTAAGATATTGATCTCCTTGCCCTTGAGTAGCTGTATCTTCTCTATAATTTTGATTTCTTTCAACATAACCAAAACCTTGACCTCTATTATTAATAGCTTTGCCTCGACCATAGCTACGGCCACCCCCATAACTTCCTCTCTAAGCTAAAAAACCAGAGGTTTGTGAAAGATATTCTCCATCAGCATTCTCTTTAGGGTGCATTTGAGACTTTCTCTGCCCGAAATAGGCCAAATTGGGATTAAACCGACTCCTAGAATAAGTCTTCATCCTTGATTCAAATCTTTCCAGTTGAGCTATAACCTCATCATAATCGGGTTGAGGCTTTAAACAATATATGGTGGTTCGAAGATTCTCATATTCTGGACCTAATCCTTCCAGTATACCAAAGATTTTGGTTATTTCATCCACTGGTTTACCAATAGCATTCAACTGATCACATATAGATTTGTATTCTCTAAGATAGGTAGAGAGGGTTTGATCAAGCTTTTGGCAAGACTGTAATTTCCCTCTAAGTTCGAACTCCTTCGCGATTGATTTTTGTGTAAATCGCTTTAGAAGAGTCTACCATACCTCAAAAGATGTCTCTAAACCAATGATTAGACTCAAAATATTCTCAGTGACAGCCCCACTAATCAAAGATGATATCAACTGATCTGTTCTTGTCCAATCAGCATAATCAGGGTTAACAAGTTCAGAGTCACATCCTTCATCATCACTTTGCAACATTCGTGGAGGAGAAGTAACATCACCATTAACAAAACCAAAGAGGTCTTGACTTTTCAGAAATCTTTGGATTTGAGCTTGCCATAACAGAAAATTATCTTCGGCGAGCTTGATTGTGACAAAATTCGAGATGTTCACATGGATTGGAAAAGGATATTTTGGTGTTTTTATTGCCATTACTGCAAACTTCTAGCTCAAGACAAGCTATCAGTCAATCAACCTACCCGCTCTGATACCATGTGAAAGATGAAGAACACAGACAAGATCAAGCTATTGACTCAGAAGTTCATTCGTATTACAGTATGACAATTGTATCATTGTTACTTAGTACATTTGAGATAGTACAGAATACAATTCCTCTGTTCTACCTCCTAAGATCAATCTTACTTGTTTTACTTCAGCATTTTGATCCTCTGCTATCAACCATTCTTCGAATCTTCATCTCTGATACAGAGAATTCTGAGCATTCGTTGATGATGCTGGTTTCCCTCTTCTACACTCTCCTCCACTTTCTTTCTTGATCTACTTTCTTATCTTTATTATGTAAAGAGAGAAGAGTTTTTATATCTAAGAGCTTAACAGAACTTAGTTACAAGAAGAAAACAGAATGTGGCAACTTCTTAACAGAAAAACCTAATTGATTCCATCTTATGACTTGGCGATCCAAGTCATTTACAATTTTGAGCATCTCCTTCATTGATGTCAATCCAGGCTGGTCTTCCTTATAAGATCTTTACCGTTGATTACATCTTATGGCTTGGCGATCCAAGTCATTTGCTGTATCACCAAGTCCTCTGCTTTTGCTGTATTGCCAAGTCCTCTGTTTTCTTTTTCCAACACGTGTTGTTTCCATTCTTCTTCATCAGCTTTTGTTCCTTTATACTTAACAATTAGAAGTAATGGCTAAAAATCTGTCCAACATGAAATATGAAGCAAATTTCTCTGTTCGTGACAGAGATTCTTAACACAGGGGTCGATTAGGAAGGACTATAAAAAGGCTTCATGCTCGTTCATTCATGTTCAGACCAACTACAGCTCCATAAATCCCTTGTACCAAACATTTTGATAATACAAGAAGCTCCAAAGCTCCTTCCTTGTTCCTTTGCTGAGTAAATCCCCACAAACATACACGCATGCACATTAACACTAAAAGCTAACAGTGGGATTAAAGCCTCACTTGATTGGTATTGGGCATAAGTCCTATTAACCCGCTACTAAAATCACGCACCCAAATAACCAATGCCAAAACAATGGCCAACTCTAGATGGTGCAAGATTTTCAAAACATTGTGGAGAAAGGATATGCGGCTCCGCAGGAAGGAACAAGCTTCCGGCAAACCAACTACAGAAAATTGCAAGGGCTCCGTATGTCATTCGAGAAGCACTCTCGGAAACAATATTTCCGCAAACCATTGGAGCAAAAAATGTAAAGACGTGTGTTCTAAAATAATGAGGAAGCTAAACGATGTATGATATTAAGTATTGTGAGAGAACGATATCACTGGAGAAATAAAAAAGGAACATTAAGGAAAAATTTCCACGATTCTGTCCAGCCATCAGCAGCCACTCCACAGGGAGGGTTAGCTGCAAATAACAGTTAATCAATTGAAGAATTGCAGAGTTATAATTGCTCACAATGCTCAAGTGTTTCCCTGTCCAAGATTATACTGAACCCATAGTATTTAGCCTAACGTAATTGCTGGATAGACAAATCACTGAAAACTTGATACACTCATCAATCTTCACCAGGAAAATGCCTCAATTGGATGACAGATTCTCAGCACAAACTTCACCCGATGTTTAATTTCCTTTGTACTACCAAGTAAAGAGAGAACTCCACTTTATGGCTTGAAGAAGTCAACAGCACACTCAGCCCCACGCAAATCCATGTTTCTCCCTTTACTCTTCCGACGAGCACCAACATATACATACGAGCTCCTTTTTTTTTTTGTTTGGCTACAAGGAGTTCCAGTTAATGGGCGGCTTGGATAAGGATACAACAGCCTACTCTCTGAGTTCTAATCCAAATAGGGTAAAGTGTGCTGGGCTTGAATCCAATAAGCATCTTCCACTCAAATCGGGTTTTTAACACGAACTCAAACTTGTAACATAATTTAGACCATATTAAAAGAAGAGTTTCAAGATGCAACAAAACACAAACCATTAGATTTTAGGGTAGTAGAAAAAAAATAATTGTGACACTTATTAGAGAATACAATCCTATTGTCACCATTATAGAAGAATCTAAGGAAGATGATGTTAGTGAGTAAATAAATTAGCTCTCTGGAGGCGTATGAAAAAAGACTAAAGCTATTTGATGAAGATTCCATTGAAAGTAACTTTCACTCTACAATAAATATGCTGTCTCATAAATCTAAAAAGCTACAAGGAGCTTGTGGAAAAATAAAAAGAGAAGGAGCGTTATTTGCAAGAAAAATAAATCAATTATAAAGTATGACTTCTAGATAAATCACAATAGCCCTCATGTAAAATACATAGCCACATAGGGAAAAAAAAAAGTGTTGGTTTGAAACAAATTATCGAGGTAATTATGTTGAAGAAAAAGAAAACACAAACAATATGTTCAACGCAAGCCAAGTGGCAAATGTCGGAAAAAAAATTATACATGTTGTATCGGTAATGGTGTAGTAATCACAGATGTGCAATGAACTATGTTCAACAATCTTGATCTACCCTCTCTGATGGGGCAATGGTGGCACCTAGCGGAAATCCCGACAAATCCTGACTTTCAATTAGTTAGAGTACTTGGGTTTTCCAAAGGATATATTTAGTATCATTAGGTCGTATTGCAACAAAGTCGGGCACATAAATGTTAGAGGGTAAATGAGATTCCAAAGTTGGTAACCATGGCAGAAACTTGAAAGGAAGAGATGGTGGCCCACTTTCAGTCTCTTGTCTCTCTCTCCTGCACTTTGCATTTCTCTTCTTCTTCATCATCCTTTCTTCTTGACACTATCAATAGCCATACCCACGAAGCCCCCACCACCAACCACAGCAACCTCATACCGACCCTGCCCGATTATGAATTGGATTTGTTTCCTTTTTTCCCTGATGTAGTTAGGGTAGGGGTTATCTTGAGTTTCTTCCCATTGGAGCATTGCTTGTGCTGGTTCTGAATTTGTGAGAAAAATCTGACTTTTCTTAGGCATTTTAGATGGTTGTGAAATTTTAAAAAAAAAAAAAAAAACGGAGGTTTTGATATGCATTTTGATTTCTTCATTGGATGGTGATTCCCTTCCCAGTAACACTAATATTTAGTTTAACTTATAAGATTGACTTTGCAATACTAGTTTGACTTTGATTGGAGATTTAATATATCTTTTTGCTAGAATAAATCTTTCTCCATATGAAGCCAATGGAAGTTATTGAATTTGACACAAGATGATTTTAACTTGACTTGTGTGGCCCTTGAAGTTAATTTATGAGAAGTTATTTTAACTTGACTTGTGTGGCCCTTGAAGTTAATTTGTGAGAAGTTATACATTGTCATTTTAGCGAGCACATATATTATCGGAAGTCACTCTTTGTGAATTTTTTTTTTTGTTGCATGAGAGAGAGAGAGAGAGAGAGAGAGAGAGAGAGAGAGAGAGAGAGAGGAGGAGGGAGGGAGGGACGTTGAGTACTAAAAAGGAGATCTCAAGTATGAAATTTAGATCTATTCCAAAGCTAAAAATTATAAATTTAATGTCACGTCAAACAAGTGAAATCCTTCGACCAAAAAAAAAAATGGTGAAGTCCACAGCCAAATCACATTGTAGGCACTTGATTCAATATGAGCATTTTAGTTGAGGCAAATAGTTGAGAGATTCATTAAATCCTTAGGCTCATGTCATAAAATTATGTGGATGGCATGCATGCAATTCAATTCCCATGTTTTTTATGGACATTACCTAAACACTTTTTTGTCTCTACCTGGGCCACAAAAAGTGACGCACTCCTCTCTTGGACACCACCAAACACTCTACCCATCTCTCTCT
The DNA here is from genome assembly GCA_014182695.1 of Eucalyptus albens. Classification (NCBI taxonomy): domain Eukaryota; kingdom Viridiplantae; phylum Streptophyta; class Magnoliopsida; order Myrtales; family Myrtaceae; genus Eucalyptus; species Eucalyptus albens. Next base: position 24,926,837 of record CM024655.1, on the reverse strand, counting down.
CCCTCTCTCCTTCCTCTCTCATCTTTAAGCTTGAATTGTTTATGGAAAATCGATCCACAAAATTATATATTAATTTGATTGGTTTATGGAATTATCCACTTTCGTTTAAGTCAACATCTTTTATGAGATTTTTGTGTTAACTATTTATTAATTGTAGCAACCACGACAGACCAAGTACTCCTCAATTTGAGATTCTTATAAAATAAATGCAAAAACTCATTAGATCTTACGATTAAATCAACACGAAATCACCAAAGAAATAAATGATGAACAATAAAGAATACTGGATATTTGATGTGATCCGAATATCGATGCCTACACCACGATAAAAGCCAATATTAAAAATTCCAATGATCAATTCAAAAATTACAAAGTAACAATCACTCACAAGTTTGAGTGTTTCCAATACTTAAAGGAAGACCTCTAATGTTTTGGTCCCTTTCTATTTATTTTATGCAGTTTAAAATCAAGAAAAAATTGAACCATTCTCTTTACACAGCCAATCAACAGTAGCATCACTCCTACTGTCTTTAGAGGAGTCAATTTCTTGATCGATCAAAGAAATTAGATAAAGTAAAGTGACAACCCTATCTTGGTTGAACTCCTACGGCATGACTCCAATAGGTAATCAGTCAAGAATTCAACTCCTCCTCATCCAATTCAAGTCGGATCTCATATACGGGCTAAACTTGAAACATCTTTTAAGAGAACTCTTAATTGGAGCTTATAAATGTGCGCATCCAATTACGTTTAAATGATATGAGGCTAAAATAAAATAAAATAAAATAAAACCCACATTAATATTTAGTTTAACTTAGAAAGTTGACTTTGCCTCTATGATTTGACTTTGATTTGAATTTGAATATATGTTTTTGCTCCAACAAATTTTTCTCCATTTGAAATCAATGGACATTTTTGAATTTTACACAAGATGATTACAACCTATCTTGTTTTCCATCTAAATTTAATTTATGAGAAGTTATATGATTGTCTGAGTTAACCGTCCATAAATACTACCAGAACGTTACTCATAGTGAAGTTTTTTTTCCCTACAAGTGATTTATATACAAGAGAAGGGTGTCGAGTACAAAAAGTGAGACATCAAATAAAAAATCTGGCGAGATGTCATGCTTTATGTGTATACAATTCATTTCCCTATGGCTTCCATAGGACATGCTTAAACACATTTTCTCTTTAGTTCGTGCACAAAAAGTGATTTATACATGGGCTTGTCAAACCGGTAAATCGAGTCGAAATTGGTTTGATCTAAAATTGATTAATTTAACCCATTTTGACCTATTTATATACAATACTGAGGCAAAAGATTGCTTCAAGTGCCTTAACTTGGCACAAATTGACACTTAAGTGCCATAACTTATGAAAGTGAAACTTAAGTGCCACATTTTAAGAAAAGTGGGACACCTGAGTGCCACTTCCGGCAAAACCCGTCAGAAATCATATGTGGTAATTAAATATTAATATTTCTTGCCAATGTGACTCGTCAGAGAGATGACTCAGCTCTAATTCACCCAAAACGACGTCGTTTTGGCATAAGTTAAATTTTAATATAATATAAAAATTAATTAAATTAAATTTTAAATAATAATAATAATAATAATAATAATAATAATTTATATTTATATTTATATTTATTTAAATAAATAAACGGAAGAGGAGGTTGGTGGTGGCGAGGGTTGAGCCCTCGGCCCGCCGACCGCCTCCCTCCTCCTCCCCCGCCCCACCTCTCCTTTTTTTTTCCTCCTCCTCAACCGCCGGTTGCCTCCCCTCCTCCTCCTTCCCCCTTACCAGATCTAAGCAAGGACCGCGACCCTCGCCCTAAATCGAGGCGAGGGCTCGTGGACCCTCAACACCAGTCTGGTCGGTGGGGTCGCCGGCCCCGGCCAAGGCTTGACGACCCCAACCGACCCTTCCCCCTTCGTCATCAGCCCTTGGTGGCGACGATGGGGAGGCGATGGTGGCTAAGGGCTCAACTTAGCCACCTCCCTTTTTTTTTTTTTTTTAATATTTGTATTTTTTTATAAATATTATAAATATATTTAATTTAATATTAAATTTAATTAATTTTTATTTTAATTTTTCACCACGTCGCACCAAAACAACACCGTTTTGCACTTACTTCGCCGAAAAATCAACACGTCAGCATTTTGGCTAGATTGGCACTTAATGATTTATTTTGCTCCGATTTTGACACTTAAGTGTCACTTTCGTAAGTTATGGCACTTAAGTATCCGTTTGTACCAAGTTATAGGACTTCAGGGGTCCGCTTGTATTAATGACTCATATGAGATAAGAATAAACCACAATTTTTGTCCCGGAGATTCGAAGAACTTTCGCACGTGGGAGGAGGGGCCCACCCAGATTTGTCAGGTTCTCAAAACAACTACCCTTCTTCTTTTTAGGCTACGTTTGGTCATCGAATTTTAAGTAGGATAGGATATAAAATCCTGGGATTTTTCTATATCCTATTCACTGTTTTGTGAATCACAATATTAAAGTTTGATATATTCACATCATATCATGTGCATTTTTTTAATATAAACATCATATCATTGTAAATGAACCTAAAAGTTCATAAATGGAGGTGGTGAAAGTCTCTCGTGACACTATTCCTTAATTTATTTTTATTTTCTTTATATTTTATTTTTCCTCTTTTTAAAATTATTTTCTTTATTATTTCTTTTTTTCCCTTTCATCATTCTTTAATAAAATTTTATCAAAAAGTAAAATGTACTAACATAGCTAAAATACAAAAATACCTAAAATATATAATAAATATAAATATATAATTTATAGATTGAATGTTTATTATAAGATAGAATTAAAGTTGAATATATAAATTAAATTAAGATTAAATTAAAAAAATTATGATTTCTTAAATTAGAATTCAAATATTATTTATATTGAAATATAATTTTAATTTTTTTAATTTAATAATTTTGTTATTCAAGAAAAATAACTTTCCTATTATGGACAATATAAATCATGTCCACATTTATTCCACCTCCCCATGGGATAATTTTATCCGGCCTATATCCCCCTTATATCCGACTTTATCCTATCCTGCCTATCTTGAGCAAGCACCAAATGTATGATAGGATAAATCATATCACATCCCGAATTTTATCCTAATCGTCAAACGCAGCCTTAATTGTTGGGAGTAGCGGTGAGTAGCGGTCTAGGGTCAACCCTGGACCGACCCTGGATTGGCCCAACTCTACTAGTCCTGGTCTGGTTTCCAAGAGAATTGGGTCGGTTCTTGGTCTGAAATTTCAGGACCAACACTATGTGGGTTGGTCCTCGGTCCTGAGAGTTTGGTTGATCCAACCCGAACCAACCATGTATATTATATTATATTATATTATATTATATTATATTATATTATATTATATTATATTATAATTCTTTTATATTTCAAACCTAAGTAAAATATATGTTAAAAAAAAAAACCTAAGTGAAATGATATTAAAGCTGTTGACTCCTTGGGCTCACAGTCATGGACAGACGACATCCAAAAGGCGTGAAGTTTATGCCATCAAGGTCTTCACGGTGTCCTCCTCCACAGTCCAGTATGTTCTTCACCGTGATGACCAAGGAGTCCTCATAGTCACGGACTTGCGATGTCCAAAACGGCACGAGGTTTATGCCGTAAATCTCCTCACGGCTTCTTTCCCCAAAGTACGTTCTATTCCATTATGTCTTCTTTGTTCTTCAATTTTGCATATGGTGTTATGAATATTAAAGATAGATGATTACAAGAACTTTCCATCTTGTCCCATATCTCGATGAGCGGTTAGCAAATACGAAATTTCCATTATTATATCATCTTATATTTGCTGAATATGTATTGGTATTTATAGTTTAGTTGCACAATGTCGTATTGTCGATGGATGTGTAATTTGAATTTGTAGATTTGCTTTTTTAGGGAGTATAAAAAACAAGACGAAAAAAATTATCGATTGGTCCCAAGTTGACCTTGAAATTAGACCAAACCCATTGGGTCGGTCTTGTCATTGGTCCCAAGCTCAATAGGGTCGGTCCTCAGTCCTAAAAATTGAGGACCGACACTATACAGGTTGTTCCTAGGGTTAGGGGGTGGCTCGGACCAACCCGGACCATGCTCACCCCTAGTTGGGAGTGAGAGGGGTCAAATTGGGCCCCATCTTGTCACGAACTATAGTTTTGTGCTTAGATGGGTTGGATATGGACAAAAGCCTAGACCCATTTAAAACCCCATATTTAATAGAATTTACGAATCAAACCAAAAAAATGAATTAGACTTTACAACTCAAATAAATTTGTTTATTAAAATTTAATTAACTCATATATGAGGATGAGTTATAATTTTTTTTAGACAAGTCATGGTCTTGAAGTTAATGTGCTTACTCTATAAAACTTTATTCTCTTCAAATTCTTGTTAAGTATTAGAAATATTAAAATAGTAAGAAAGCATTGATATGCCTAAATCTTCAAATAGTAAGGTAGCATTAATATGCCCTTTCTTGTTTGTCCTTCTTTTCTTTGATGAATGGTAAGAAAGCACCTTATCGTACCAACATTGGGCTTGGATAGCCCCAAACTTTCGCACACTCTCACCTTCTTCACTCTCCTTCTCTCAATGGATTCTCTATAAGAGTTTTCTATATGGATTACATTAATTGATATTATAATTTACCGTTTTACAGGGTTAGTCTAATAAGATAAGACATAAAGTTTCTTAATAGTCGAATATGGGTCTGACTTGTCTGGGCCGAGTTGGGCCCGAGCCTGTGATGAGAGGGCCTGGCCTAAAAACTCTATATATAATGCTAAAGTCCCTTCTCTAACCCCCTTACTTCCACAAACATACTATCACCTCACATAAGGCAAGGTGTGAGGGGTGGTCTCATCAAGTCAAGATCCGAGGGCGATAGAGAAGAAGAATCTGAGTGTTGGCTCGTCATCTAAGCATTAGATCATCGTCATTCCGCATAAATAATGATAGATTCCAAATCAGGTATGCAAATCTCCGTCTTCTCCTTCAATATATTCGAGTTTCTAGCTATGTCGATCCTTGGACATCACTTCGACAATCAACATTTGGTATCAAAGCTTGCATAGTCTAGAACTCAAACTATTGCATTTTGTCTGTTTTAAGCAAATTTTTTCCATTGAAACTTGATTTTGAACATATATTCGGACTTTTCTTGGCGAGATGAGCGTCTTAGTGGCTGGGTGCCTGTGGCGGAGGCCATAGGTGCCTCCTTGAGCATTTCAGATTTGGCTCAGTTGTGTATTTTTTGCTCGTTTTTGTGATTTTTGTCCCGTTAAAAGTAAATTTTGCTCATCCATTTTACTTAATGTTGATTTCACTTAATCTAAGGCGGATTATTCTTTATTCACGGCTACATGCGGTTCCCTTATTACTGTAGTTCTTGTTTATGTTGATGATTTGGTGATCACAAGGGATGATGAGGTATGCATACATCTGCTCAAGGAGTTTTTACATGCTCATTTTTGCATCAAGGACTTAGGTCTCTTAAATATTTCCTGGGCATAGAAGTTTCTCGATCATAAAAGGGCATTTATCTCTTTCAAAGGAAATATGCCCTCAACATTAATTCTGATACCGGTCCGTGGGCATCCCATTGACACACCCATGGAACCGAACCTTCGGTTCAGTAAATCCCCCAAGCTAGCCGATCTGGCTCTTAATGTCGCTTAATTAGACGCCTTTTATACCTTACTACTACTCACTCGGATATTCTATTTCCTGTTTAGAATCTCAGCAAGTTTATGCATGCTCCACATGATGATCGTCAATAAGTTGCACTTGGAATAGTCCGGTATTTGAAATCTAATCTAGGTTTTGGAATATTTTTTTCTACTAACTAATCCCTTGCATTAGAGAGATATACTGATTATGATTGGGCTACATGTTCATCCACACGTCGTTCAGTTTACTATATGCTCCTTGGATCTTGCCCTATTTCTTGGCATCCTAAGAAATAGCACACTATTGCTCGGTCTTCAACCAAGGCTCAATATAGAGCCATGACATCTGCAGCTCGTGAGATTACAAGGTTTCGCACGCTTCTCACTGATATTGCCGTCCGTTATCCACTGCCAAGCTTTTTTGCGACAACCAAGCCACTATCCACATTGCTACTAATTTAGTTATCCACAAGTGCACCAAACACATTGAGATTGATTGCCATCTTGTTTGTGAAAAAATTTAGGATGGCACACTTTGACCTCTTCATGTCCCTAGCCATTCTCAGCTCACAGACCTATTCACACAAATCGTTTCTCGTGATCTCTTTATTTCATTCAAGCGTAAGTTGTTGACGTTCATGCACTCACCAGCTTGAGGGAGAATATTAGAGTAGGAAATATGATTTGATTCTGATTATTCTAATTGCAGGTTAATTAATCCGGTCAATCTGTAAGATTAGATATTCGGAATATAGAATAGAAAACGTTATTTTGTATACTCTTTCCTATTGTACATCCTTCTTGTATTATAGCTAGGCTTGTAATACATGTACAAAAGTAGAGATACAAAAAATAAAATTTTCTCCAATATTTTTCGTTTTCTGTTCAAAAACATGCTACTCAAATCACGCAGCCAAATATCCGATACCAAAACAATGCCCAACTCTATCGCACTACCGTTCCTAATTTCAATGGAAATAACTAAATTTACTGGAGCATTAAAGTGTCTATTTTCTCAATGGCACAAGATTCATGCGACATCGTGGAGAAATGATATGCGGCTCTGTAGGAAGGTACAAGCTTCCGGCAGAGCGACTACAAATACATACTAAAAGACGAGTTTGGGTGTAAGGAGTCCAGTTAACGTGCAGCTTGGATAAAAATTACAATAACCAACTCTCTGAGTTTTAACCCAAATAGGATAAGTCTGCTGGGCTTTAATCCAATCAAATCGGGTTTCATATACGACTGAAAACTCATAACATAACTTAAGAACATACTAAAAGAAGAGTTTCAAGGCACAAACCCGATTATGAGACCCTCAAAATGCTACAATAAACAATTATGAGACCCTCAAACAATAACGTGTAAGAATAAAGGATGAGTAAATCAGATGAGGACCTATGGAGATGATATTAGGGAACTAGAAAAAATATTTGTGACACTTAATGGAGAAAACAATACCAGTGTCACCTCTATAGAAGAGTCTTAAGGATTTAAAAACCATATTAGTGAGTAAATTAATTAGATCTCTAGGCGTATAAGAAAAGACTAATGTTGTATAACGAAGATTCCATTGAAAGTGACTTCCAGTCTACAATAAATGTGCGATCTCTTAAATCTAAAAAGGTTACAAGGAACTCATGGAAAAATAAAAGAGGAGGAGAAACATCTTCAAAGGGGGAAAATAAATCTACCTTACAGTATTTGCAAGAATATAAATCAATTAGAAAAGGATTGTTGGTTTCTAAATAAATCACAATAGCCCTTATGTAAAAGAAATAGCCATGTAGAAAGAAACTGTTGGTTGAAAACAAATTATCGAGCTAATTATGATGAAGAAAAAGAAAATACAGACAATATGCGCAAGCCAAGTGGCAAATGTCGAAACAAAATTATAATTGTTATTTTGATAGTGGGATAGTAATTAAAAACGCGCCATGTACTATGTTCGACAATCTTGATCTACCATCTCTGATGCGGCAACATGGGCGCTCGGTGGGAAAAAGAAAAAACTGATGGTGCTTTCTCCATAACAGTGGCCGTCACCTTAGCAAAAACTTATTATTTACAAGTTAATTAAGTTGAATATCGATTTTACTTTTATTTCTCCTATTAAATTTATAATTTGAGTTGTCAATTGAAAATGAATTGGTCTTAAAAAAGTTCATTGTCTCTTTATAGTACATACAAAATCAAATTGTATGATATCAGAAACTTTAAGGAGTTAATTCAACTTAATGATGTAAAATTTTAGAAGATTGTGGACTTAAATGGGATGGTTCATTTTTTTTATGGTAATTCCTCATTTAATTTTTATATGTATATCCTACAATAAAGAAATTATGTAATTTTTAAATAGGTTTCATTTTTTTAGTTTTGGTTTTTTTTTTTTTTTTTTTTTTAGAATGATAGAGAAATTTACTTAAATTTCTATTTTTCGTTTCTATTTGTTTGATTCTCATTTTCAACCGCTAAATAGTAGATTTACCCGTGAGACATGTAGCTTCATAGTAAAACGTACCAAGTATTGTGCATAATAGTAGATTTTAGTTGATTCACCTATCTCGACTCATTTGTTCACATCTAACTTCCTTAAAACGACGTCCAAGAGACTCGCTTATGTTGAATTTCCACTTCAAATTTACATCACATGTTGATCATTAGAGTTGTTCACCAAATGTGTTTTCATGTCAGCAATTAATAGAATATCGGATCCACAATCGAGGGAGATAAATTTAGGATGGCACTATTTTCACCTCTATTTTGACTAGAATATTTTTTTTTCCCATTAACTTATTGAAATGCCCTCCTCTTTCCCTCTCTCTTCAATTTATTGTTTATTCTTTTATCAAGCTAACCCATTTCTTTTTTAATAGGCTAACCCGCAAAATTGCATTTTATTTCTCTCTCTCTCTCTCTCTTATTACATCATTTTCACAATATGAATGTCAAATTTCACCTAACAATATATTATCTTATCATACATCCTATTTTCACTTTGTCTAGAAAAGGTCGTCAATTTTAATTTATGATCTCATATTTTTAATCACAAAATTTACATAGAATGTTAGAAATTTCTAGTTTTAACAATGTATAAATAGCAATTAATTGCCTATTTTTTATCAGATAGTTTGAGGGAAGCTTTACTTCAAAGTTGATAATTTTTAATCAATCTAATTATCTCGCTAATGTTGATATTGTGGGTGTTTTTCCAAAATAAGTTTCTAGTTTTATAAAGTTAAATATCGCTAGTTTGTTCTTTCTATTGACCTTTTTATGTTTTAAGAAGAATTGCAAGATGAGGGTTGATAATTTATTTACACCTTCTTCACTTTCAAAGTCACATTAGATTTTTTTGGAAGAAAATTTTAAACATGCGTTAAAGTTTTAATCCACTTGATATGAGATTGAATTTACGATTGAAGTTTCTTTTCTTTTTCCTTTTATGTACTTATATTTTGTTGATATTTATATATGAACTAAATATGAATATGTTTGACATTTGATTATGCTCCCAAAAAATAACCTCTTTTCATATTTTGATCAAGTTTTCTTTCCCATTTTTGATAAATAATTAAATGAATTGTAATTTTGACTTTGTTATATCTTGTTAAAAATAGCTAATTAATTATGTGTTCATAAATTGTCATAAATGATTGAAAGTATGAAATCATATATTTAAATTAACAGCATCCAGGAAAATTGATAACAAGATGCATTTATTGAGTACAACGGAGCATTTGTATTGTGAAATTGATACACTATATGATGGATGTAGAAATAAAGGTAATTTTGTGTATTAGCCTGATAAGAAAAGAAATAATAAATTGAAGAGATAGGGGAGGGTATTTCGGTAAGTTAAGCAGGAAAAAGGATTGTCTTAGCCAAAATTGAGTGGAAATATGGTCACCTTAAAATTTATCGTAAATATATAAATTTCAATTTTTTGTGATTTATAACTCGATATAAAAAGAGCAATATTCGATCCATCGAATTGAAAAAAAAAAAAAAATGAGGGCAATTGGTCGAAAATTCGCAGACTTTTTTCGGGAAGGTTGTAAAAATACCGTTCCTAGAATGTTCCCGGACCGACTCGTTCCCACGCCTCTTTTCTCTTTCTTCTCTTCTCTTCTTCTTCGACCAAAATCTGTGCAGGCCTTGGAATTTGATCTGATCATCCTCCTCCTCCGCGGCTCACTGCGAAGGGAAAAGGCGCAATGGCTCTCAACCCTCAGCTGTTCCCGAACGGCATGCCTGTTCCCTTCGTCAACGAGATGTTCGTCCTGGCCCGAGACGGCGTCGAGTTCGAGGTCGATAAGATTCCCGGGTAATCATCCGATCCCGACGTTTGTTCGCGATCGGAAGCTTTTCCGCCGAGAATTTGCTTTCGTTGTTCGAAACCCTTTTGGCCCACGAGGCTGAAAGGAATGGTTTTTAATGGGTTTATGTTCGTCTTGCGTATTGAAGTTTGGTGGATCGATTGGGCGTGGATGGGAAAGCGTCTTGCTTGACGATGCTATGGCCAGAAAAGAGAGGCCTTTTGTTTCTGGGTGTAGTGAAATTCGCCTTGTCGGAGGAAATTTTGCGGGTTAGGCGTTGGATGGCGTGGTGGGATTGGGAGGAGGTGGTTATGATAAATTTGTCTTTAGGTCTTGTAAATTGCGTTGGAGGTTAGGGTTTGAGTCGAGAATGGTTCCTAATCTTTTGAGAACGGATTGGTTAATCTAAGTAAGAAACATCTATCTTTTGGATGTGGAAGTTCTTAAAAATAGAATAGGATTGAGGAGTGGGGCGCATTTGAAGAACGCATTAATTGATGACAAAGGATGCTCGGTGCATCTGCAAGTTGCAAAGATTGGCATGATCTGTGTATGGTCTTCTGGGTTTATTGTAGACTTTAGCATATATGAAGGTTTGCATAGGAAATCAACAGCCAGATTGTATTGGCAGTTGCTTTATATTTTTTATTCCATCTAAGTTGGCCTGGTGATATTGCCAGTGTGATTTGTCAATCGTCATTAACTGAGAACTGCTGTCATTTGCGCATTCAAGATTGTGTTATTGGAATGTACGTGTTCAAAAGAAACAAAAAGTTTGCTCTTAGCAATTGAAGGTTTTTTAGACATTGTGTCAAACAGATTAATGAATGTTCTTTTGGATCCGTTGTCATTAGATCCCAAGGGGGTCGTGTGAAAGCAAGAGGAACTATCTACTTGTCCAACATACGGATGGTCTTTGTTGCAAGCAAGCCTGTTGGGAGTCTCACCGCCTTCGACATACCCCTGGTCTGTAATTTCACTGTGATACTATTTCCATATGTAATAGCATGGATATTTGTTCGTCCCATTTGGTATATTGATTTATTAGTGGAGTATTCTGTGCTAGCATGAACTTCTGGTTTTGCAGCTTCTTTGTGTAATTTCCATATTGGTTCAGTCCATGTGAAGAGAGGGCTTTTGAACTAATTTTCTTAAGCAGAAAATGTTGGGCATTTTGGCACATAGTAGGTTATCTAACTATTGTGTCTTGAAGCTAAGCTTGGTTTTTTTACCTCTAAGATGGTGTATTCAATTGTTTCCACCTAGTGGTATTTGAAGATTCAAGTAAAACTTGTGGAAGGTTACTATTGTTTTACTCTTTTTTTGTGGGGGGCGGCACGGAGTTTAGTCACTGTACTTTTGCTTTTATCATTTCTTTCTGAGAAAATGTCAAATTAAATATATATTGAGGGCTATTTCCATAGGGAAATATGTCAAGCGGCTCTTAGAGAATATTTCAAATCAATGGAATAGTTTCATTCTTTTTAGGGCTGCAAAGTTCATTAGATCCATCTTGCCAGACTTGTTCCATCCTATATTATCCAGCCAGTCTCTGTAGGGCATTTGTACTTCGATGCAGATAGATGTCTCTCCGATAGCCATTACTCTGGCCACATAATAGCTTGGTAGCTATTGCATTTTTTGTCAAAACTTCTGCACATGTGTGTGTTTGTGTGTGTATATATATATGTTGTTATTCTTTTGATGATTACGTTGCTTTGCTCAGGATAAACATCAGAGAAATTGTTTTGAACTATCTCATGTACTTTGTTGTGAGAGTTTGAGTTACTTGGTTGATGGGAATTAGGAATGCACTTGTGATGGAAAATGTTGGCTGTACTCTGTATTTGCTTGTAGCTGTTTTCTGTGGTTTGGTGTAGGTGTAGACTTGACACAGATAACATTGACTAACCAGAAGCCTGATTCAATTGATAATATTTTGTCATAAGAAGAGTTCTGATGACCAAAACAAAACGAAGAAGTACTTACTCATATGAGGCATTCATGTTTCATGTACAAAATGATCTTTTTCGGTGAAAAATATATTTTTGTTTGATGACCATATAAAACATACAAATGATAAAATATGATGTAACTGCAAAAAGAGTGAACAGCTCCTACAGTGGACAGTGGACTCAGAGGCTGGACTTTGTGAATGATTTTATCGTTTGTTGAAATTTTGTTTTCATGGAAAATGAGTCTCTGGATGATTATGTACAGGGTGAAACAATGGCCTATGTATTTGTTGATACCCTCAAATTGACAATAAATAGTTTAGTATCTGTGTACCCAAATTGCATGCTAAAAAAAGGCTAGACTACTTCCGCTTTCTGTTTTGTTTTCATGATTGAGGACCGTTTTGTCATTTGCTTCCTTTTATTTAATGATCATTGGATGTTCTTGTGATTTCAAGTCAAAGTGGAGTTTCTGGTGGACAATATGACTTTTCTGCATTATCTTCGTAACTTAATATTATTCATCTTACCACTGTCGTTCCTTCACTCTGCAGCTATATGTCAATGGTGAGAAGTTCAATCAACCAATATTTTTCTGCAACAACATATCTGGCTTTGTGGAGCCTGTAAGTATACAATTTGTGATTATCATTATTCACTATGAATTTGGACACTCATCTTTTATTAATGACCCCAGGTGGTACCAGATAACCAGCACGGGGCACTTTTTTCCACTCATACTTTTAAGATATTGTTCAAGGAGGGTGGATGTGGGACCTTCGTACCACTCTTTTTCAACTTGATATCCTCTGTGAGGCAATACAATCAGCATGATAACTCTGAAAGTGCGCCACATGTGGATCCTTTACAAGCAGCAGGAACTCCGGTTGATGAGATGATGAGACATGCGTAAGTGCTAGTACTCTGCTTTATAGAAAATAATTTAAGAGCAAAGAGAGACAGAACCCGGGTGGGCTCGTTATATTGAGTGACTAGGGGATACGTAGATCAATTGCAATTGCAAAAGAGATGTTGGTCCATGTCTTTTAGTGTGGCCTGATATGCTTGTGATTGGCGCAGTATATTAGCATATGACGGAATTCTTTATTTTTCGATTGAAGCTGATGATAGAATTGAGGGATGAAGTGCTAACCATCTACTGTTGATTTTGCAGATATGTGGATCCCAATGACCCTACCAAGATCTTCTTACAGCAGCCTACTCCAGAGTCACAGCTGAGGCGCCGGGCATACCATCCTCGGCCTGCTGAAAACTCTATATGAGTAGAGTTTGATGTTTCTGGTACAAAATAACCCTGGGTGTTCTGTTTTCGGTTTCTACCCTATTACTGAAAATTGTATCATACTATGTTGGTGACGAAACTTATAATAAGAAGCATGTGTAAAGTTTGAATATACCCCCCTTGCTGGACTAGCTTCTCTTGTAGTTGTACAACCCCTTTTTACATGGCGAAACCAAGGTCCTTTCTTCAAATTGTCCAGCTCCTCACTCTAGGAACGTTGGAGTCGATGTCTTGTGTTCTTATGGAGTTCTTCCTGAGCGGAATTTTGAAAGAAATTACAAAGACTGGCTTGCCTCTACCTAATGCGAAGTGAGCCATTGAGTTTGTAGACGGAGTACGTTTACTCCTAGAGATGTTGGTTGACAATATAGACCAAATAAGCTATTAATTTCATCAGCTTATCCATGGGGTCATGGAAAGATTCGACAAAGGGACAGAAACAAATCCTTTCCTTATTCCCAAAAACGAGGCGTGATGGACGTTTATATCATTGATATTGCTCGGAAGCAAGGACAAGCCGTCCTTAGATGCTGCTCTAATTTGTCTAGCGGATATGAGAACACCCAGAAAAATGTACTGCCTAACCTTTTGAGGCTTGGGTTGAAGGTGACGATGGAGTGATTTGACATGAAGACACCTTGACCTAGATCTTCATTGAATAAGAGCAGTAAATCACTAAGACCGTTATCAAAATTGTGTTCGGGTCCAGAAATTATGTTTTTCAAAATCAGTTTAGTTCGAGGTCCAAAACTTGTCCATTTGATCTAATCTTTGACTATGTTAAATTAAAAAATGTGATAAAAAAACTTTTTTGAATGAATTCTTCTGAAAATCGAACCTTAAGAGTTGATAAAAATCCCATAAACACCAAAAAGTCACTGGCAAATAGTGAGTGTCCAGTAACTTCGATTAATTAAGCTAATTCAACTTAACACTAATCTAACCAAGCTAATTAACACTAATATAACTCATAATTAACACTAATTTAACCCCTAAGCACAATTAACAAATCTAATCAAGGATTAGGGAGTTAACTCAATGGATTAGGACAGCGGCGGGAGCACGGCGACGGCAATGCAACGGCGATGAGGACCCGAGACAACCGTGTCTCCAACGAGCTCAAATGGCAGAGGGAAATAGCAAGGGGGCTCACGGCCAAAGGAGGGATGTTTTGTGGAAGGCTGGTCGGAATGGCTTGAGCAGACGGCCAGGCCTGAGGCGCGAAGCTTGTGGCCAAACAGACTAGCTGGAGGCGTGAGGTGGCTGCTGGTCAACTGGTGAGGGTGAGGCGGTGAGCTGGGCTGGCGGTCTTGCTGCTCGGTTGTGGCGGTAGGGTGCTCTGGTGGTGGGGCATGTGGGTGGAGAGGACGCTGGAGTGGTGGCGGCATTAGTAGTAGCATTAGCAGCGACATTGGCGATAGTAGTGGCGCCTACGTAGCGGTGACTATAGCGGTGGTGGCGGTAGCTTAATTCTAGACCTGTTGCCCTACCATTTTCCCTAGTGTCTCTAGCGCCTCCACGATCCCCTCAATTATGGGATCGCTAGGCGCTGCTACATTAGCATCGACCTGTAGCGCTGCTAATTCGCTTGCGCTGGCCTAAGCCGGCGCTCTCCCTCGGGCACCAACCCTTGTCAACGTCCTACCCCGAGTGATAAATCCTATAAACCTCTTCCTAGGAGTCCTCTACTTCTGATCACTCATCCTGCAGACTCTCTATAGAACCTGCTTTCCAATTCCAACACAGAATTAGAAATTTGAGCGACCCACACAAAATAATTTACCAATCAGCTATCAATCACATACATTTGCATAAGAAAAAGGCATGTCCTACTAACTATCCCATCACCCATCGCACATTATCATTCCACACACTATCCAACTCTGATACCACTCCGAGCGGGGATGTCATGCCTCGAACCTCGAGCGTTCACACATGCCTCGGTGGTCAACTAAATTTTGATGTTCCCAGGACGCGTCGCCGACCCTATCGATTCATGCACACGCAAAAGTGAAAAAAATAATCCCCAGACAACAATCAACATGGGATAGAAAAGCAGGTTAACCAATCTCACAACCACACTTCTACAAACACCTTAGGTTTAAGTCCACAAGAAAACCCTAGGCCACATACACTCTAGACCCTTTAGCCTCAGGGTCCGAATTCTCCACACTAGGTACTTGAAAATGGTAACCCGTGATGGGGTGAAAATAAATCTCAGCGGGTTCATGCCCTAAACCCTGATTATGAAGGAAATATGCCTAGAGGTAATTTAATCACACATCCCAAAAGACTCACCTCGCCTCAGCACATTCTTGCACATCAACACAGTTCATATAATAGATATAAGTAGTAATCACACTCAACAATTGGAACGCCACACTTCATAACTCAATCAATCACAGGGGTCCCTATTATAAGGCCAAATCTTTATGACACGTCACATTTGGTGCCATACAATTTTATCCCATAATCAGGCGCGGTTAAAACACTCATTCATGCGTTCCAATTGATTATTGCCATACGGGCATGGCCTACTCGACGTTCGCGGTCTTCCGGCGTAACAAGCATTGTCTCACCCCATCAAGCATAGTAGCATCTACATCTAGATAGCATTCCACATAAGAACATCGGTTCAGCCTCTGTTACGACCGGCATCCGTTGTCAGGGTTATTCCACATAAGAGCATCACCCACTCGATGCACATCGGGTGATGAGTTCTCATAACAATCACATGCACATTCAATCCCGGCTAAGGACATTGTGCTTTGCACTCATTGTCTCAATTTAAATAATAAACTTGAAATATTTTCTTCGTATTAAAAACACTCGGTAAAATAATCATGTGTGGGTACACGATCAGATCAAACCAGAAAAAGTGATATCATTCTTTCTAAAAATCTCACTATTTGATATAGTACTTAAAAACATTTTTGGCATCAAAAATCGACACCCGGTACTTTTTAATTAAATACTAAAATTTCATAATTTTGAAATAATAACTAAAAATCAACCATCATCACTCAATTGCACAAATTAGTACTCAATTGCATAAACTAATTGCACCACGACGATCAGCACAAAATTCTAACAACTGGCTATCCGGTATAATTTCCGGAAAAAATATATATAATTAAATAAATTACAAAATAATTAAATAGATGTCAAATAATTAAATTAAACCACTAATTATTCTACCTAAGCTAATCTAACCACCTAATTTAATTTAACTAACTAAACTAATTAAACTATACTAACTACATTAATCTAAATAACTTAACTAAATAACCTAGTTAAATAACCTAACCATCTAGTCTAGGTAACTAATTTATACTAACTAATCTAATTGCAAGAACTAACCCTCACTAATCCCTCATTAACTCACTAATCCACCTTAAGCATAATTAACACCATAATTATAGTTTAAAGCATAAACTCAACGGTTTAGCGCGAAAACTGGTTCACGGCGATGGCAGCATGATGGCGACCACAACTCGAGTCTATGGCAACATTAAGGAAGGCAATTGGTGGTTGAAAACAACCTTACCAATCTTGGCTAGGGGCTGTTCGGAAGGGCTGAAATGGTAGGGTTGAGGGCCTCGGCTTGGGCTGGTTTCGGTGGAGGTTGCGGGCGGAGCTTGCTATAATGTTGGTGGTTTGATGGGGCTGCTCGGCCGTTGGCATGGAAGCATGAGATGAGGGAGCCCTTTGGTGGTGGTGGCTATAGAACATGTCGCTAGAATGGAGAGGAGAAAAAGGAGCTGCAACGATGACAATGGGCAGTGATGTTGGGGTTAACCAAGCATGGAAATGGGTTGAGGATTCCATTAGTGACTGTTGCGATGGCATGAGGTGGGCGGTTCATTGGTGGGTTGGGGGAAAAATGAAAAAGAAGACAAAATCGGCTGGATTTGGTGAAGTAAGAGGTCTGCACAAAGAAGAAGGGGGAGCAGCTGGTCTTGGCGTGCGAGAAAAGCTGGATGAGGGAGAGAAAATCAATAGAAATATCCACATTCATCAATTCTTGGTCCCACAAGTCTTCATGTTAATCCCTTTTACCCCCAATACATTCTTGTACAAAAATTCTCACAAACAACTCAATTTGAATAGCAAAACAATAAATTTGGCAAAAGAATGCTTCAAGTGCCATAACTTGGCACAAAAGGGATACTTAAATGCGATAACTTACGAAATATACACTTAAGCGCCACATTTTAAGAAAAGTGAGACACCTAAGTGCCATCTCCGACGAAGCTGGTCGGAAATCATACGTGGCATTAAAATATTAATATTTCTCGCTAATGTGTCTTGCCGGAGAGTTGAGTTAGCTCGAATTCACCCTAAACGACATCGTTTCGGGTGTTTGGCCCAAAATAGAGCCCTTAAATCAGCAAAAACACCGTCGTCTCCCCATTTGCCCTAAATCTAAAATCCTAAATCAGGCAAAATGCCATTGAAGCATTGGAGCCCTAATCCCGCACCCTAATTCAATTTGCCCAAATTCTACCACCAAATATTGGAAATGGAGAGCAGAACTTTTAGTAGCAGTTCAAATTTTTTTCACCGAAGCGAAGGAGAAGGCAAGCGTTTATATTTTTGTGGGTTACCAAGTCCAAGAAGAACATCATGAACTCGAACGAATCCCGAGAAAAGTTTCTATGGATGTGCCCGATACAGAGAATGCTCAAAGTGCAAATACTTCAAATGGGTCAATGAAAAATTCTCTCACCGAGCCATAGAAGTAATATTACACCTACTTGATGGATGTCATCAACCTCCATCTATGCTTGTGGACGACTTAGACGATGTTGACTCAATGCAAGCTCAAGCTCAAACATCTTCTATTAACCATTTGAATAATAAAGTTTCAAAGATGAAAATTGAACGGAAGTGTTACCAAGTGTTTATTATGTTGCTATTTTTTTATTTATCCTACTTTATGATGAAATGTAAAGTATTGGAAGATGAGAAGAAGTTTCTCCAACTGCCATAGTTATAAATGTGTGAAGAAATGTACTTGTTTTGAATGAATGAATGAATGAATGAATGATTTCGACAAATACTGTTTGTACAATGTTTTTGCTTATTCTCAAATATAAATAGGTGATGATGGAATATATATTGGGTCGATGTGTTATGGTGATTATTTTACTTGAATTGAATGTAAAACAATAGCAAATGTGTAAACCAACAGCAAATATATAAAGTAGTAGCTTCTCTGTTTTGCTACAAACCACCATATATATAGAATAGACATGAGTGATTACTCAAGTGCTATAAGTTGTATCTAGTGATTACTTAAGTGTCAGTCGTGATAAAAAAAAATAAGTATCAAGTTATTATTAAAATGATCACTTAAGTGCCACTTGTTGTTAAAAGTGAAAACTTAAGTGTTAGGTTTTTTTTTTTAATATAATCAGTTAAGTACCATTTTTTTTTATGTACATTTCACTAGTCATTGGCTACTACTAGCCACCATCACCGCCCACCATTGGCCACCATTGGTCTCCAACCATCACCACCAACCACACCAAGCATCCAGGCATCCACTTGAGCTACCACTAACCACCACTATGCTGGTGGTATGTTGTTGCATAAGTTGCTAGTGTAAAATGTCTTACACCAACTTACACCAGCACTACCTGGTACAAAATGTGCATATTTCACACTTACATCTTACACCAAGTGCAGCAAAAACCTCCAACCAAATCCACCACCACCAAGCTTCACCAGCCGCCACCACTAGCCACACGAGCACCCCAGTCACCACCACATATCCACCACCACCACTAGCAGCAGTAAGTAAAAGTAAAAACAAAATCAAAAAAATGAAAAAGGCATACCAAAAATGACAAGCAATAACCGTTCCATTGATATTGAAATGAAGTCACACAAACTCAATAATAAATGAAATCTCACAAACTCAACTAACTCAATGACAAACTGTTATAAAAAGAAAAAAAAATATCCACAGATGTTTACAACTAACTCCTTAGCCTCATAAACCATATCACATCCCATTTCATTAATCAATATGCACAATACCTCATGTTTGTGCTTGTTTTGATGGATCTCACACTTAATTTATAATCCTTGCACTTTTTCTAACTGGAAGTGAGACTTCTTCTTCAATTGTCTTGGGATACGTTGATTATGATGGAGTTGCAATTATCCTAGAATGAACTAATTCAGAATGAGCTGCAACTGTTGTAAGCTAAACTGATTCAGATGGACCTACAATTGGGTTCTTCTTACTCTTTTTTTTGTTGGCGCATGCAATGTCTTCTTCTTTGTTGGCGTAACCGTTGATTTTTGAGTTAGGCCTTGAGAGATAAGAACCTTTGAACTTCTCCTAGGCTTCAAAAAGAAAACTTAATTATTAACAAAAGTTTGCACTATATATTATATTAAATGTAGCCTATAAAACTTACATTAAGAATAATTGTTCAAGAACGCTCATCTATATAAAGGCCATAACCATATTGTTTTAGCATTTTCCCAAAAGCCCCTCTTGTTCGAAGGGAAGTGTCACTTTCAGGTACGTTGCCTCTTCTTCTCTCATGTAATTTCTTGGGCTCTTGTGGTTGTTCAACTATAGCAAGGGCTCCTTCGGCCAATTCTTCAGCTAGGCGTCTTGTAGATGGCTCTTGATTTGGCTTTCTTTTGGCTGTTTTTCTAGTCAGGCTTTCAGCTTCAGCAACACCTTCAGTTGGCTTTAGTGGTGGCCCTTGTGATGACTCTTCTAGTGGTTTTTGTGATGACGTTAGTGATGGATCTTGTGGTGGTCCTTCAGTTGGGCTCTCTATTGGCAGCTGAGCTCTAGCTTGCCTTCTTCGAACCTATGAAAAAGGCAAAGGACATCATAAATATAACATCATGCCATATTAGAACATAAATGAAAAGTAAACTCAAATCATTGAACTTACCGGGTATTTTTTTCTCTATTGCTGCTGAAGAACAATCAACTTAACTGGCCCTCCACTTGCTTCAACCAATCTTGCAGCTAGCTATCCTCTACCTTGCCTTCTTTAAATAGGCCCTTCACTTTCAGGTATAGTAGGGGCTTCGGCCAATTCTTCACGATGACCAAGACAAAAACATTACATACATGTCACTTATACCTATGTACATATTCGTAACAAATCATAAATAACATAAACACAATTGTCATGACTTACAAGGTTTATTGTCGTTGACTCACTTCGCATTTATGTTTCTCCTTCTCCAACTATCCCTTCCCTAGGCCCTTCGATTGGCCTCAATTGTTCTTGTTGCTTCTTTAATTGACAACCCTTAATATTGTGTCCTGCTATGTGGCAAAAAGAGCACTTTATCGATACACATGTCCTATTCATCCTACGGTGATATGAGTCATCTCCCTTTGTCATTTTTTATTTTCGCTTTGGTCTTCCCATTCTCTTCTTTAGTGGCAAAGGTTGAGGTGCTTTGCGATCTGTTGGCTCTTAGAACTTGCTACTTCTAATTAGCTGCAACATGAATTAATACGAAGTAAGATATTTGGGTTTCTTTTACCAATCATCAAGGTAGTCTTTTGAGTTGTGGCCCTTCAATTGAATTGCACATATGGCATGTGCACAAGGAATTCCACTTAGTTGTTATGATCTACATAAACACTTCCTCGTACCTAAATGGACAACATACTTATCGGAACCCTTCATTATCTCATATCCTTCATCCCCATTCCAAATGGGATGACAATACCTACTTGCAACCAAGTTGTCATCCAATTTCTTAGCAATCCTAGGACCACATTGCTTAGTCCACTTGACAATCTCATCTCTTTGTTTGTGTAGCCGAGTCATGACCAAAACCCGTATGTCTTCAAGTTCAAGATAATTGGTTTGCATCTGGCATTTATTATCCTCACATTGAATGCCTCGCAGATGTTGTTATCAATGTTATCGCACTTGAATTCCTCGATAAAGAACACCCTACACCAATGCTTTGGGTCTGTTTGGGACAGTGCATCATAACCATCCTTTATCAATTGAAGCATCTCTTCTTTGACCATCCTAAAGTCAGCAATATTCATACTCTTTGCTGACTTACCAAAATTGTGCATGCAGCTTGTCCCCTTTATAGGTCTTTGCCTAATTTGCGTATATGTGCCGCGCACACATTCGATGTTTAGCATAAGGCAACAACTCAACTATTACTGGAACCAGTCCCTACAATAATTCAAAATATAACAAATGTAAGCAAATGACATGTTGATATCAAAAAGCAACCAAGTGACCAAAATTTTTTTAAAAGCAAACATTACCTTTTGTTGGTCTCTCATAAATGCCCACCCTACCTCATTTGTTATCTCGAAATCAGTCATCAAATTTTTGAGAAACCATAACCAATTGTCCTTATTCTCTACCTTCACAATAGCCCAAGCTAGGGAAAACATTTAGTTGTTTGCATCTCTTCCAATTGCGGCCAGCAATTCTTTCTTGCACAAGCCCTTCAAAAAACACATGTCCAATCCTATAATCCGTCTACAACCAAATAAAAATCCCCGTTTGCATGCATCGAAGCAAACATAGAATTTATCGAACATCATCCCAATATCAGGAAGTGGTCTCTCCATGACCTCTACATACACTCTACTTATAGGATTTTGCAGCCTACACTACCAAGCATAGTCCCACAACTATCCATATTCATCGATGTATTGACCAATGAGTATCTTCATCACATTTTGCTTCGATCTTTTACATTGATTCCTAGATATATTGATGCTCACCTACTCCTTCACCAGCATCCTGAACTTAGTAGTATTCATCTGAGGCATCAGCTTAATCAATTCAAAGAAGTGATTCGACAACCATACACTTGTTACCCTTTTATTCTCAAAATTAATGGAACAAGTATATTTCTCTTGGTAGGCTCTAAACTGGAAAGATCCACTTCTCCTAACAAATGTGACATATATCTTACATGAACAATTTTACTGCGAACACCTAGCTCTTACAAAGGTCTTAGTGTTTCTAATGAAGTCAATGTTCCTCTGTGCAACAATGGAGTTTTTCAATATAAATTCTATAAATTATTTCGCATCATGAAATTCCATGCCTACTAACAAAGTAGGAGAAGCAACGGATGGATCATAAGAAGGAAACTTACTTTTCCTTTTCCTTCTATGCACAAGTCTTTCATCTTCTTCAAGCTCATCCTGGGAAGTGGCATTCTCGACGTTTTCTTCATAGTTAGTCTCCTCACCAGCAACACCAGCATCTATAGGACCTTCGAGTCTATTTGGAACTTCATTGGCTACCTGCAAAGCTGCAAACTTAGCTATCAAAAAATCCCTTCGCTATATTCTTGACTGTACAAGCTCCTCGTCGTCGTCCTCACTTATAAAATTTTCAGCAGGCAACCCTTCATCATCATCATCAGTTGATTTAGTTATTTCCCAATCTAATCCAGAGATTGTGACATCACTTTGGTGAATTGTATCTGCGCTCCTCTCATGTCCATCATATCTATCCTACCCTCCATCGACCCTAACGTCAGTACTACCTTGAATACCATCTCCTTCTTGTCCTACTTCGGAGCTCTCTCCATCATCATCTTCGTTCTCAATTTCACTATTGTACTCAACATATATTTTTTACCTCTTTACCATAATATAATGGTATAAAACATCCCTAAAGATCATTATCATCTTCTAAACATCTCAAACCATCTCTTAAGTCTTTCCCAGGAATATAATACAGCAACTTCTGAACTTTACAAAGAAAATAAGTTTTTATATCCCTAAGAAATCCTATATAAGATCCACTTCTTTATATCCACAAAGATGGTGCCCTCATTTCCACCCTCATACTCCCACTTATCATCCCCAATCACAAACTCCCCATCGAAGCAAACTATGACAGCGACATAATCCTTGTCATGAGCCATTACTACATTAAAAACGAGAAAACGAATCATTAGTTTTTGGGACCACTAGACAATTGCACATGGGAGTCCCCCCACTCTTATAGACTATAGTAAACAGAGGTCCCCACACTGACAATATGCTCTTACATGACAGAAAAAAAAAAGAGGTCGGCACTTTAATTATTTACCTTCCCTTCTCTTAAAACATTAACCAAAAATAGAGGTCCCCACAACAAGCACAGGTCCCCACTATAATCACAGCCCAAGCAATTTTATCTGCTGAACTAAACTTGCGATGTGAGAGAATGTACATCAACTTAATCAAATCAAAGCATACCGACATCAACTTAATCAAATCCTACTCCTACAAATTCCTTTAGAAGTTTAAACTAAAATTAGAACAACTAAACTTGGAAGCATTTTATGTCGTTAAAGCTAAAGAAAAACAGAGAGAAAATGATGCACATACAGATCACTCCAAAGTCTTAAACTATCCTAACCCATAACAAATTTGGACAAGTAGGCAATACATTTCTCAAAGAAGACTAACACAAGCTGCAGAGCTAATTCCAGGAAATAGCTTCACCAAAGCATGCCTCAATAACCTTTCAAGTTCTTATTCTTCCTGCTTGAAACTTTTTCTCAGTTTGTAACTTTACCAATAAAATTTTCTAGCTACAGTTGTTATGTTCTCCTTTTCATCTTTTTGTCATCATTCAAGATTTTGGATTGATAAACATACCCTATATAGCCTCACAAGCAGGATGGTTCAATGACTTAATTTTCTTCTCGATGATGCATTAGTCACCTGCTTTATTAGGATGCTCTTAAGGAGATGCATAGCCAGTGACTTAACAATCAAAGCATACTCTAACATTGGCTTGAAAGAAAAATTCACGCAAATAATGAGAAATCCGGTCTCTTTGTGTGATGTTAGCAAATTTCGGTTGACGGTAAATATCAACAGAAATTCCATCGGAGCCGTAATAAAATAATCGAGCCATAATAAAATAATCAAGTGAACCCTAATAAAATAATCAAACAAGCCCTAATGAAATAATCGAGCCATAATTTCATCATAGGGAAGGGGGAGAAGGGGCCAAAACTGGACGAGCGACGATGGTGAGCGGTGATCGACAACGGCGACCAACAATGGCGACTGACGACGGCGACCAATGACCAGCTCTAGGCGTGAATGGCAATGAAAAGAAGGGCCTGAGATCTAGTGTGAACACGGATAGGGAGGAACAGCGACGACCAGGTGTGCTTAAGTCACAATTACCTAAACGACATCGTTTAGGTCAATGCATTCAATGTGGATGGACAACGTCGTTTTTGTTGTCCACTTCAACTTTTTTTAAAAAAAAAAAAAACATTTGCCACATCAATAAAAGAAGTCGCCAAAAATTGCTGGAAAATGCCACGTATGCAATTTGGCCGAATTGGCATTCAAGTGATCTATTTTGCTCCAATTTTAGCATTTAAATGTACATTTCGTAAGTTATAGCACTTAAGTGTCCTTTTGTACCAAGTTATGGCACTCCAAGGGTCCGCACATCCAACAAATTTCCTCTCTCATCTGAATTTCTTTTCTTTTTCCAAATTGTTCGAAATTGAATTTTCTGAAAAATCTTGGACTCAATGGAATTTCCCAGAAGACGAGAAGATGCCCTATAAATGAATTGTGACATGCTGAAACTTTCAATTCCTAAAACCGGGTTCAATTTCGTGGTTAATTTCAACCGAACGAGATTTTAGCGTGATCTAGCATAACATGTAGCTTTTAAGAATTTTTAGCGCATTTGACTCATGGTCAATTATTTTCTATCCACATTTTGCATCTTCAACTCATTACTAATTCTCGATTGTCGTAAAAATCTCAATATTTCAATTACGGGCACATGGTATAGAATTGACAGAAAAATTAGTCTAGTGCCGTTCAACGCAAATTTTGCAATCAAGTGGAATCACCAACCATTTAATTACATGTCTCTGTTGAATCGACCTATCTTTGGTTTGTAATCAATTTTAATGGTGTTGCAATGACCATTGCAGATTAGCATGGTCAAGCAATTGATTTCTGGTTGAATTTTCAAGTCGGTCGCATTTATATTCCTTAACGGCTTCACTTGATAGATTAGTTATCTCGTGAGTGGCCAACTAAGAAAAAAGACTACAAACACGTCGATGAAAAGCCCATTTCATTTAATCGAAACAAGATGAAAATGAGGATGTCACAAGTGTTATATATATATGCTTCCGCATGTGCTTAATGAAAAATAAAAAGAAACGGGACAGCGACGTGCCTAGAATGTCATGAAAATAACCCTATTGCTCGTGACCCTAGGGATGGAGTTGGGGTTGTAACATCAACAATGTTGAAGCATTTGAAAATGTGCAACAAATATCCTCCTAATATAGATAACAAGCAAAAGTTGTTTGTACCACGTGATGTAAATGTGCCTAGCAAGGTAGAGGGAGATATCAATACTAGTGCCAATAGTGATAATGTCTTAATGACCTGAAAATTTGATCGAGACCAAAGTAGGTACATACTTGCTCGAATGATCATTCTTAATGGACAACCATTTTCTATAGTTGAGCGTATTGGGTGTCGTGATTTTGTCATTGATTTACAACCTTTCTTCACACATTTGTCTCGATTTATAGTGGTTAGAGATTGCATTAAGTTATATATGAGTGAAAGAAATTGTTTGAAGATTACATAAAATGATCATCAACTATTTATGTCGTACTACCTATTTTATTGATTAAGACTAGAAATTACATAAAATGATCATCAATTCTGTAGTGATAGATAGTCACAAGGGTAGGGAGACTAGGAAAATTGTGACATCCTGATTTTCAAATTCTATTTTTGATTAAATAAGTTGGGCTTTTCCTCGACTCACCTATAGTTCTTTTCTCTAAGTTGGCCACTCACAAGATAACTAGCCTATCAGGTGAAGCCATTAAGGGATTTTAACGTAATAAACTTGAGAATTCGACTAGGAATTGATTGCTCGACCGTGCTATTCTACAATGGTCATTATGGCATTGTCAAAATCGATCAGAGATTAGAGATAGGTTAATTCGATTGAGATATATCATCAAAGTATGGATGATTCCACCTGATTGCAAATTATAGTCAATTGACACTAAACCGATTTTTCTATTGTTTTGGGTACCATGTGCCCGTATTTGAAATCTTAAGATTTTCACGACAACCGAGAGTCATCAATGTGTCGAAAATGTACATTGTGGCTTGACATAAATCAACGACGGGTCAATTACATCAAAAATTCCTAAAAGCTACCCGATAAGCTAAATCACGTTAAAATCGTGCTAGATTGAAACTAATCCTGAATTTGAATCTAATTTTAGAAATTGAAACTTCTGTCATATCACGATTTATTTTAGGACCGTCGACTCATCCTCCAAAGATTTTTTTGCAAATCGAGATTTTTTGCGAAAATACAAAATAAGGCCATTTTTGTCCGGAAAATTCAAGGGACCATTTTTTATCGCATTTTTAGGATGCAAGTTGGTTCTACTAGCGAGAAAAATATTAATTTGGTCAATGATACCTTGGTGAGATTTGGGGACTCCAATTTGGGTCCAAATGAAGAAGAATTGAACTCAATTTGGGGAATTTGGTGTCAAATTCGTAGGCCATGGTCCCTCTCACTTTTGAACCACTTCAATGGCTTCCTAGGGAAGCTTGTTGGTTGCTATTTGGCTGAGGATAGGCAAACATGGTGGGGGCATCTAATGATCAAATTAAAAGATATTTTGGGCCAATGGGACCCTCCACAAGGTAGCTATCTTCTTCTTCCTCTTGCAGCTTGCTTTCTCCATTTTAGAGAGAGCTTTGAGCTTGGAGAAACCAGAGAAAACTGAGCAAGCCTCCCTTAGCTGCCAGATCGTCCACTTGAAGCCATCGCATCGTTGTCACGCTACTCGCGAGCCCTGCACGCCAGCCCTCTCGTCCCACACCATCATGCCATCCCCCACGATCCTTGAGTCACTGTCGAGCCTCCATCCAGCCACTTGAGTCATCTCCACCGCCGTTCGATCGCCGTCGAGTGTCACCACCGCTCTCTACAGCTTGTCCACCCGTCTCTTGTCGTTTCCAACCCAACCAACCTCTATTCCAACCCTCTCGGCCCAACAACCAGAACCAGAAGCCTCAGCCAGCCATGGGCCTTCAAGGCCCATTTCGGATCACTTCCAAGCCTCATAGCATGTTGCCACTTCAAAGTTTATCGCCCGGCTACGTGTTGTCGTTGCCCTAAACTCATCGGATTTCAAAACCGATGAGTTTACTCACTGAACTATGCTTAAGAGTTAATTATGCTTAAGGTTTGATTAATTTGGACTAAGTATGGTTTATGTTGTTAGTTAGAACGGATTAGCAATTTAATTACTCGTTATTGCATGTTAGGTGGTTAAATCGGCTTAATTAGCAACTAGATAGGTTATATTATTTATCTAGATATGTTCAAAAAAATTTCAAGCCCATTTCGGTATTTAATTAGGCATTTACGGCCTAAGTTTCTATTTTTGGCATTTAATGGTATTTATTTAATTATTTTTTGCATTTATTTAATTATTTATTACTTTCCAAAAATTAGACCGAGATAGTTGGTGATCGGAATTTCGTGCTGATTGCAATGGTATACTTGATTTATTTAATTGAATGCTAACTTTTTGCTATTTGAGTGGAAATTATACTTTTTGACATTTATTCCAAAATCATGGAATTTCAGTATTTAATTGGAAAATATCGGGCGTCAGTTTATAATGCCAAAAATGTGTTTATGGACTATATTAAATGGTGGGAATTTTGAAAAGGAAAATATTATATTTTAACTTAGGCCGACCGTGTACTCACACATGATTATTTTTATCGGGTATTATAAAAGTGATGAATTTGTCGATTAGTGAGAACAGTATACCATATCAGCCTATGGGTCTTGATTGTCAGCTTTGGTGAGCAATATACATTAGCAACTTCAATGAGCATTATAAATATCTAATAGCTTTGATGAACATTATAAATATCTAGCAGCTTCGGTGAGCAACTATTATATGTCAGCTTCGGTGAGCAATATAGATATATGTTAGCTTCGGTGAACATTATTATATATCTATTAGTTTTGATGAGTTATACCATCTATTCTCAACTTGGGTGAGCAGTGTTTGTATCGATCGAATTTGTAGATGGAATTGCTGGTATTGAATTGAGTGGATCGATTGATCAATGTTTTGAATTGAAGTGATTGATTGAGTATATGAATCCTTACAGGAAGAAACTGAGGCAAAGGTAAGTCATCTATCTTGTGTGTGACTAGATGGCTTTTAGGCATATTTCCTTCATAGTCGAGTTTAAAGGGTGAGCTTGCTAAGATGTTATCTCACTTCATCGTGGGCTCGACATTTTCAAGTCCTTGGATAAGAAATCCTCCCAAGCGTTTTGGCCGACCCATGAGGGTTACCGAGCGGATTTCTAGTTATCCCTATCCCGATCCCAGGAGTCACTAAGTCTATGAGCTGGTAGTGACCACTGTCTGGGTCGAAGAGAATCCACCTCATAGGATACCTCATCGATTCAGAGTGTAGTTCCGCTATGGACCCAATGGTTTCAGGGTGGGTCCCTTTAGGACTTTTGATATCCCTGCTGTGGTAATTGATGCTGCTCTAGACAAGGATCCAGTTGACCCTCCTGATGGCGTGGTGGAGGACCCGACATCCTGTCCATATCCTATGGAGACTGAAGAATCGACGAACGAGTCCAGCTAGTTAGTCATAGGACAACTTGTTTTAAGGATCGATCTTTTGTAGACTTTTGTGAATATATACTAGTCTTTTAAATGACCTAGTCAGCTTTGTATAAAGGTGTGTTGTGGTTTTCAAAATTTGTGGCCCTGCTTTTCTATTCCATCTTGATGTTGTATGGGGGTTTATTTATTTTCTTTTGCATGCACAATAAAATTAATGGGTCAACGACGTATCCTAGGACATTGCAATTTATTCGACCACAAGGAATGGGCACATGCTTGAGAATCGGAGCGTGACAAAAATAGTTGAAAAATGCATCTACGATTGGGGAATATGAAAAAATATATATATACAATCACAATGAATAATGCTAGTGTGAATGGTGATTGGTTTTAGCTGGTGAGGCTTTACACGTGAGGAGCATTGCGCAGATATTAAACTTGATTTTAAAAGATGACTTGTCTGAGGTACATGATTCTATTACTCGTAGCCAAAATGTTGTTAGATATGTGAGGAGTTCTCCAATCTTGTATTGAGGCTGAAAGGATTACTTATAAGGGTTTGGTTTATCTAAATATTGCCACTAGATGAAACATCACTAAACTTATGTTAGACATGGCCATAAAGTTTAGAAAAGCTTTTGGAAGGATGGTAGAAGATGATTTGTCCTTTGAAACTGAGCTTAATAATGATTCTCCAAAAAATGAAAATTGGGAAAATGTCATTATTCTTTCCAAATTTCTAAAATAGTTTTATGATGCCACCACTCAAATATCATGGAGTTTATATATTACTTTGAATGATTATTTTGAGGGGATAGCTTTTTTATATAAATATTTAAAAATGCAAGTAATACTATGGATCCTAAGCTTAGAATTATGAGTATGAAGATGAAGGAAAAGTTTGATAAATATTATGGGAGTTTGGATAAAGTAAATATGATGGTTTTGATTGCAGTGGCATTAGATCCCTTTTTATGTGAAGTATTGTTATTAGCAAATTTATAATGATAAAGAAAAAATTGATGAAATGCGTGATAAGATAAAGTACATGTTGGAACGTTTGTATGCATTTTATGAGCAATCTTTTCTTGATTGTGATAACTGATATTTGGGTGGTCAAACTATGACTACCAGAAGTAGCAATGCTTCCAATACCGCTTGAAATAATGGAAATGATAAGATTAACATCAAAGCTTGGCGAAAAAACTTTTTCCATTAAAAGAAAAGAGGGCGTGATTACAACAAATGATAGCTTAAATGGTATCTTGAAGAGGATTCTGAAGATATTCTTGATTTTGACATTTTGATGTGGTAGAAGAATATCGATTCAAAGTATAAAATTCTATCCTTGATAGCTCAGGATGTTTATCTATTCTTATAACTACTATTACTTCAAAGTCGGCTTTTAGTACTTTGGGCTAGGTTCTTGATGGTTTTAGAAGTTCTTTGACTCCTAAAGTGGTGGAAACTTTAATTTGTACTCAAAACTGGTTGAAAGCTGCTTATGTGCCTATTAATGTTGAAAAGTACCTTGAGAATGTCAAAAAGTTTGAATTTGGTAAACTTAAATTGTGCATATTTCTTTTTACTTACTAATTCTTTTGTATATCTAATGGATTAGCCCATTTTTTGTAGGTTATATATTCACGTATGCAGCTTTCTTGATTGCCTCCACGTTAGGCAAATTTGGTTAATTCTTTACTTTATGTGTTGTATCCATGAGAATATGATTTATATTGATAGAGAAGGATGAATTCTTTTTTTTTTATATATATGGATTGTCTTACTAAGGAGATCACTATCAATAAATAAAGTTTGCACATTGAAGTTGAATGATCATAAATGGTGAGGTGTTCCATCAATGGCACTAATAGTAATTTCAATTTTTAAAAATTTTGTTAAGTATTAATTATGTGTGTTGTTTGTTTTGTTTTTGGGTGTTCAAAAGCTGAAGCAATCATCTAAGAATTAACAAGAAGTGAAGTTGTATATTCATGGTTTATCTTAAGTATTTTGAATTTCTTGTGGTTTAATTATATTTCATCAATAATTTTCAGTTGCACTTTGCTTTTTAGTTTGTGTAAAATGGAAGAAGTTTCAAAGAGTAGTATTATAGTTGCTATGATGATTTGCTTATCAAGTGGTGTGAAGTTTCATTATTGGTGTATTAGACTTTGCTTGATTAAATGCAAGAACCGTTTTTGCATATAGTGTTACATGTATTTATTTATTTATTTATTGGTGCTGAAGGAACCGCTTTGGCCGACAGCCGCCACGTAAACCCCAGGTGTCTCTAGCGGGGGAACCACCACCCCGGCGCCACACGTAAATCACCTAATAGCCCGCCAGACTCCCTGCAACTTGCGTTGCAGGGGCTTCAAACTTCCAACCTTCCCTCAAAGGTCTGGAGCCTACTCAACAAAGCCGCACACAGCCGGTTTTTGCATATAGTGTTGCATGTATTATTTTTTTTTTATATTTTTTTTTATTTTTTTGGTATTGGAGATGATTATAGGAGGGTTTGAACCCTTCAAATGTATTATTGATAGATGATTATAGGAGCAAATGTCTAGAAAACATTTTTTGGCGTAGAATTCTTTTCTCTTAAATTTCTTATCTCATCCCATTTCTTGGACGGAAGAATGATTCAATGACAAATCAAAAGTAAGAAAATTATAGTATGCTTTAGGAATAGAAACACTTTATCTCTATTAGCAATCCGATCGTTTTTATAGTTTGTTGTTTTTAAGTGTGAAATTTCTATAGTTACCTTATCTTAAATTTATATTGAATATGTATTTATGCTTATAATTTGGTTGCTCAATGCCGTATTATTGATTGATATGTAATTTAAATTAATAAGTTTGTTCTTTCAAAAAATACAAAAAATGAAATAAAAATATTATCAATTGGTCTTAAGTTAACTTTGGAATTTGATTGAATCCACTATCGATCGGTTTGGTTCTCATTCTTAAGCTCAATTGGGTCAGTTTTCAGTTTCGAAAGTTAGAGACTAACGTGCGGGTTGGCTTTTGATTTAGACGCTGAACCAGCATTAAATGAAGAACACGCTTCCTTAACATGGACACACGGAAGACACTGGCGCGCTAGATGGCTTCAGCGGTAATGCGAGTCTTTCATAATCGATACCTAACCTAAAAATTGGGTGGACGAGAGTCGCAATGTCGTAGAACGTACGAAATTAAACGAAGAACGCCTTTTGTTTATTAATTGACGTGACTTATGCTCCATCTACGTGGCTTTCTCCCCTCCCCTTCTTTTTGCCTTTGTTAATACTTGAAGAGAGAGGATGGCCCTGTGCAAGAACGGCTACAGTTTTCTTCCCCTCATTCGTGCATGCACATGCATGTGCATAGAGGCACATAAATTTGGTGGATGTCGGTGCTGATTGTGGGCACCTGTGCTGCCGTTTAATGAGTTCGTATTTCTGTCTCGTTTCTCCTATAAAAGGAGGACCGCAAAAGACGACCGAGGTAGAGCAAGAAGAGAGAAGACTCGTGAGCAGAAGGAGAGAGAGAGAGAGAATAGAAGCATGAGTGCATGCACGAGCCAAGCAATCACGACACCCAGTGAAGATGAAGAGTTCTTGTTCGCCATGGAAATGAATGCTCTGATAGCACTCCCCTTGGTCTTAAAGGCCACCATCGAACTGGGGATCCTCGAAATACTGGCCGAGTCTGGGCCTATGGCTCCACTTTCGCCTGCTCAGATTGCCTCGCGTCTCTCCGCAAAGAACCCGGAAGCCCCCGTAACCCTTGACCGGATCCTCCGGTTTCTCACCAGCTACTCTATCCTCTCTTGCACTCTCGCCCAAGACACAGAAGGCAACCCCCTGAGGCTTTACGGTTTGGGACCCAAAAGCAAACACTTTGTCAGAGCCCATGGCACTGCCACTTTTGCTGCCCCCTTGATGCTTATGCTTACCGACAATATCGTCACTTCTAGCTGGTTTTTGCTTATTCCTTCCTTTCTTTCTGCTGTGTTGAATTGGCCATGTCCTCCATCACATGCGCCGTACGTATATCTTCATTATCCCGTGGATGACTTGCAGGTACTGCTTAAAAGAAGAGATTATGGAAGGAGGAGACACCTTCAAACTTGCCAATGGACTGCATCTTTTTGAGTACACTAACAAAGACAGGAAATTTAATGAGATATTCAACAACGCAATGCAAAGCCCGACAAACATGTACATGAGTAAAATTGTGGAATCTTATCAAGGCTTCAACAACGTCAAGACGGTGGTCGATGTAGGTGGTGGCATGGGTGCAAGCCTTAGGATTTTGCTATCCAAGTACCCCCACATTCATGGCATAAACTTTGATCTACCTCATGTGGTCAAAGAGGCTCCTCCTTATCCTGGTAAAGTTCATCTATTTTTCCCCTTCTGCTCCATCTTCTTTTCTAAAAAATATCTCTCATAGGGATGAACTTTATTGAGGAAAGTTCGATAAAGTCGATAAGATATTCATATCATACCCTTAACACAATTTTTCAAGTGAGTCATCACAAATCGAACACGATTCATACTGTACAAAATCGGCTTCCGTATAGGGATAGAGAATGAACTCTTTGGATAAAGCTGAGGTGTTTGAGGATGGATTGAATCACTTATCTTTTGATTACAGGCATAGAACATGTGGGAGGGGACATGACAAACTACGTTCCTAAAGCGGACGTCATTATCATGAAGGTTATTCCTCTGTTCAAAATTTCCTTATGGGACACCATCAAGTTCTTCGCATGATAATATGATTATTTCCATATATTGCGGTTTGCTCGGTTTAATAATGGCTACACAGCTCGTGTAACCCTTATCTACACATCCCTTATCCATCACTACTGCAATGGATGGTTAATTACTTGCTAAAAATAAAACTACTCATATCAGTAACGTTATAAGTGGAATGTGTAAAGAAATGTTAAACAACCTGGATGATTAATATGTGTCCAAAACTAACTGATCACCCGTCGATTTGTAGTGGATAATTCACGGTGCAAATGACAAGTTATGCGTCAAGCTACTCAAAAACTGCTGGGAGGCATTGCCAGAGAAGGGCAAGGTCGTGATCGTGGACGCTGTCCTTCCGGAGTATCCCGAAACAGATATCATCACGAGGAACGCCCTCCTAGCGGACATGTCCGTGCTGAATATCACTCCCAGCGGAAAGGATCGGACAGAGAGAGAATTTGAGGTCCTGGCACGTGCATCCGGCTTCGATGCTCCGAAACTTGTGTGTCGAGCTTACAACATGTGGGTAGTCGAGTTACACAAAAGAATGTGATATCTTCTCATCACAAGCATGTATTGAGCTTTCCCTAGGGAATTCTCTGTATGTTCGTGCTGGGTTTGGACACTTGAGCCAGATCCTTAACCTTGTGTGCCATCGTAAGGAATAAATTAGTGCTGATGGAAAAATAATTTCATGCTTTACCTGAACGATCCCCAATGTCCTATAATCATTATTTTTTGGGAAAATTCAAAAGTCCATTTCACCCTTATATACGAAACGTCGTGCATCGAAAAAAAAAAAAAAAAAAAACCATTAATGTCATTACCCTTCAAATAAGAAGAAGAAACTAATTAAAGATAATTATCTTTAAAAGGACCAAGTACCCAAAAAATAAAAAGCCCATGCACATCCTTTCACACCAAGAACATTCTATTTTTCGAAAGTCTTAAAAGGCACAGTTTACAGCATCTGTCAAATTGCAGCGAGTCCGTCAAAACATGGGGAGCTCACCTAACACAAAATTGCAGCGAGTCCGTCAAATAAAGTCCGATAACATGGGTTTGGATAGATTTTAAGTTCAATCCATATAAATATTATGGGAATTGATCAAGTGACGGCACCGTTACTCTTTCAATGGTGACAGTGGCATGTGCACCGCTAATTCTTTTACTTATTTCTTCAGAAAATTTGAAAAATAATTTGTCACTTGGTACTTGCTCCACTTCCACCTTTATTTTGTCACTTGTAATTTGATTTTTCTTTTTGTTTGTCTGACATCAGAATAAAGAGAGATCAATTAATTTCTTTTCAAATTTAGAGAAATTTGAAAGTTCGCAAAACAAAATATTATATTTGCGCTTGTTATTTAATTTTTTCTTACATAAGTTTTCTTAAGTATATCATTTATATCATTTTTTTTTACCAATGTCTACCATTGAAAAAGAATAGCTCAATTACCCCCATGATTTTCTTCTCCCTTCAAGAACTTCATCCATTTGTTTCTTTAAATTTGAAACTAGTCAGCTTCATCAACAACTAA
This sequence comes from Eucalyptus albens, assembly GCA_014182695.1. Lineage (NCBI taxonomy): Eukaryota > Viridiplantae > Streptophyta > Magnoliopsida > Myrtales > Myrtaceae > Eucalyptus > Eucalyptus albens. Next base: position 24,891,577 of record CM024655.1, on the reverse strand, counting down.
TGGGTGGCCAGTATTGCACCGTTACTCATTGGAAGTAACAATACCGTCATACTAACAGTGCCCTAAAATTATTAATAAGTGTCCACAAATTCTAACACTTACCAAAATATTTAATCTCCCCACAACAAACACCGTCGGTCATGCCAGCCACCATAGTCGTAGGTGCTCTTCTCAGATGGAGATCGCAACCTTAGGGGCAATGGGCGTAGTTTCATATGGTCCACCAAGGGACGGATCCTCGATCTTAATAGATCATAACTGCTCATATTTATTTGTAACCCCTATATAAACTGTCGTAACACACAAAACTTAAGTATGAACAAGATTTACTCTCTTTTTTCCTCCAGCAGTCATAGGGTGACTAGAGATCCGTTGCTCAAGGGTCCTCGAATTTATTATTTGGGATGTTTTGAGAGTATTGTATTTTTGTGTGCTGGATCAAAATAGGTTAATGGTTGGGTATGTGGTTTGATTGGTTGATTCAATGTAGGTTTGTAACAAAAGTAATGGTTATATAAAAAATGAAGTTCCTAGAAAATAGGAGGAATCAATCTACTATAGCACATCTCCTCTTACTTGTCCTAAACCTTAAACCTTGAAATCCTAACTCTAAACCCTATTGCCTCCATTCAATAAAAAAGGAGAGGCCTTGTGTGATTCATTTTGCTGATTTTTTGTTCAAGATAGAATTCCAAAAAAATAGACCAATCCATACTTTGAGCTAATAACTGTAGAACATAATAAGAGCGTCGTCTAATTCAATTCATCATCATGAATAGCCTATGTAGCTTTTGACAACTCTTCTAGCCATGCATTCTTTGGAAGCTTTGAATTCTTTCCAATCTTAGGCCTTGACTCACCCACCATGGATGAACATTAAAGAAGAACCTTTTAGGTTTCCGGGACATTGAATTCTCATCATGGTTGTGGTAATATCTGTTCCTCTTCAAATTTTTGACGATATGAAAAAATCAAAAGCCCTGCCATCAAAATCTCTGCCGTCCCTATTCAATCATGGAAGCGCAAATGCCTTAAGTGTCCCCTCTAGTCAAGAGTTGAGCCCACCAATCACTAATCAATATATTTTTCTCTCATGTGTTTTTTCATTTATGGTTTGATATTCTTGTACTACAGGAACCACACCAATCCATCCTGGTTATAGCCTAGCCTTACTATGCTTACACATGAGCTCCCATTCTAGATTGTATTGGCAAAGTCGATGGGGAATTGGCTTCAAGTGTAGATAGGGTCAAATATGCAAGGAATGCAAAGACACAGACCCCTTCCCTTCTCTTTTAGATGAATGGAGTGGTTTAGAATTGCTCTTCATAGACAAACTTGGGATTTGCAATCTAAGGTAAGATCGGTTCAGGATCATTGGGTCTTTTACTATCATAAGGATGTGCCATTACTCAAAAAGTACTTCTAGGTAATTGCCCCACATATTTTATAACTATTTATGTGAAAAAGAAATCATGTGCCAAAGGGAATTCTTATTTGTACATATGGTTTAGAGTTTTGCATCTTGTGCTCACTGGCATGTATGGATCCCCCGACTCTAATTGCTTTTCCCCTCTTCATATTTTTCAATTTTTTTTTTTTTTTATAAAATCTTGGATCTTGTTTGCAAAGGTGAACCATCAGGAGGAAAGTTAATGAATTATTAAGCTCAGAGACTTAGTGTGAACTCTCCCAAGCCCAAACCAACCGCAACTTTGAGATTTTAATTTGTTCTATTAATCATGCAAATCATTTTATTACCATAAGTTATTAATCAATCGATTAGATACCTAAGTAAAGTGTGGAGAGCATTCAATTCTGCAAACTAGAGATTCATGAATATGGAGACTTGATTGCATTAGATAAATTAATGCCCTTTTGATGCTTTTTCTCTTTATTTCAATATATATATATATATATATATATTTGTACTTTGCAGGTAGTCTTAGTCAATTTTAAGTTAAGCCACTAATATGCAAATGGTGGTCATGTGAGTGCAAAAATAAGAATTTAATAATCAATTATTAAAACAGTAAATAAATTGCTAGAGATAAGGAAAGAACATAAATATCTCAAGCAAGCGAAAGCAAAAACTCCATTAACTCCAACACACTAAGTGTTCTGCAAAATGTTAACAAAACATTAGGGATAAGTACACTAATGGTGCCATAAGTTGTGTACGACGCTCACTTTGATGCCAAAAGTTTCCGTCGGATTACTTAAGTGCCAAAAAATTTGAAAAACGCTCACTTTGGTGCCAACTCCGACGAAATTTGCCGGAAATCCGATGTGGCCTTTTTTTATTAATTTTTGACGCCAACGTGGCTCGTCGGAGAGTTGAGTCAGCATCCAAACACCAAAACGACGCCATTTAGTGTCTCCCCCAATTCAAAACCCTAATCTCCGGCCGTCGCCGTCCTCGACGGTCCTTGCGCTCGGCGGCCACGGCCGACCCCGACCTCGACCCCAACGCCGACGATGGCCACTCAACGGCAGCGGCTCCAACCTCGACCCCGACCCCGACCCCGACGATGGCCACTCGGCGGCCGTAGCTCCAACCCCAACCTCGACCCCGACCACGACGATGGCCACTCGACGGCCGCAACTCAAACCCCGACCCCGACCCCAACGATGGCCACTCGATGGCCGTAGCTTCAACCCCGACCCCGACCCCGACCTCGATGATGGCCACTCGGCGGCCGCAGCTTCAACCCTGACTCCAACCCCAACCCCGACAACGGCCACGGCTTCAAAACCCTAATTTCTTCCCCATGTGAGCTAAACGGTGTCGTTTCCATGAAGGAATCCACGTAGGATGGCAAAACGACGTCTTTTTTCTTAAGGAGGACCGAAAACGACATCATTTAAAGGCTTATCGATTTTTTTAAAAAAAAATCATTTTGGCCGGAATCTTTTGCCGGTGGCACCAAAGTGAGCGTTTTTCCTCCGATTTGGCACTTAAGTGATCCAACGGAAACTTTTGGCACCAAAGTAAGCGCCGTACACAACTTATGGCACCATTAGTGTACTTATCCCCAAAACATTATATGCATGACCTAAACATGATTTGTAAATGCAATAATGATTATTTCTTTTTGGATTTTTCTTGTTTAACAAAAGATTAAACTATATGCAATGCAACCTTTATGTAATTTTAATGATGTGAAAAAAAAAAAAGGATTACTTATGAATTAACACTATTATTTAACCATGTGAAAAAAAAATTGTGTTTTTTCTAAAATACTAAACTCTAGGACACTAGAAATGACTTAATGACTTTTATTTAAATAAGTAGTGACCTAATGATGAAGCGATATTTTTATATTTTCTTTTACGATACTTAAATGATATGCATTACATGAGATGCATGAAATGTGATTATTAATGGTGTGATTCTATTAACACATTAGCATTAAATTAAATGAGTCGCTAATTGACATGTGACTCATAGAAATAAACGTGCAAGTATGTCAATTGAATCATAATGCAATCTGAATATTCTATTTTATATGTAAGGATTGTTGTAAATATAGACAAGCGAATCGGATAAAATTAGGCAGAAGGAAGGAAAGGAAATGGGATATCGGATTTATGTAATTCGGTCCAAATATCAGTACTACATCCATAGAAAGAGTAACACGGAATTCCACTATAAAAACGAGCGATACGCTAGAAATTATAATCACTCAGGTATCCAAATACTCATCCAATGTTTCCCCGCCCCCAATTCACCAAATAAGTCACATAGTGTGACATCCAGATTTTTCAACCCTGTCTTCTACTGAATAAATTGGGCATTTCATTGATGCGACTATAGGGTTATTCTTAGAGCCGATCACTCTCGAGATAACTAGACTATCTGAGGAAACCATTAAGGAATTTTAAGGCAATAGACTTGAGAATTTGATCAGGAATCGGCTTTTCGACCGTGTCCATCTTTAGAGGCCATTACGGCACAGTTAAAAATCGATTTGAAATTAGAGATAGACTGGATCGACGAGAGATGTGTGGCTAATCGTGGGTGACACCATTAAATTGGAAAATTCTCGTTGACCAAGACTAGACTCGATTTTCTTATTATTTTGGTACCCTATGTCCGTATTTGAATTTTCGAGATTTTCATAACAATCAAGAGTCGCCATTGAGTCGAGTGGGTTCATAGTGGTTCGAAGAAAATCGACCATGGGTCATTTGCACTTAAAAATATCTAAAAGTTACCCGATAGTCTAGGTCACGCTAAAAACACGCCGAATGAAAATTAACCATCAATTCGAGTCCGATTTCAAAAATTGAAATTTTGGCCATGTCACAATAAATTTTATGAGCATCGACTCAGTCTCATAAGATTTTTCTAACAACTGACACTTTTTGGGAAAAAGTCGTCACCGGGTTGTTTTTAGTGCGGACAATGTTGAAGATGATCTTTGGTTGCAAAATTGAGAAGTATGATGGATTACGTGATGAGGAAAATTATCAATTGAATTGTGGGCCAGTGAAAGTGAATCAAGAGAGAATGGTTGTGCGGTGAAGCGAATCGCCATCTCCCTCAAATTCGTGTCCCCACCTACCACAACATTTGGAATATTTTGGCTTCAGAAGGGTGCATGAGAGGTCATCATTTGTGATAAGTAAATTATACGTAGGTAAGAATGGTTTGTGGGAGATATTTTGTAAAATATCATGCCAAAGGGCCCCCACCTCTTCCTCATCCTCTCCATCTTGCTGCCGTGAGCTGCTTCTCTCCCCTTTTCATCTTTTTCTTGCGTGCGACACCTCCAACAGCAACTGAAGAAGACCAAGCTGCTTCCTTCGAAAATTTTCCTTTGTCCGCCAGCTACACCGAAGACCAATCCACCGAGATTTTGGTCAGTCTCAGCAAGATTGTTGACCGCGTGTAGTTCCACTACTTCGTGTCTTCTCCAGCAGCATTGAAGACTTACCGAAGCTGCCCCATGCGAAGCCATCCACCGAGTCTTCTTCTTCTTTTGCCACGAGTCCAGCGTCCATGGTTTGCTTCCTCTCTTCGTGCGCCAACGACCACCGAGCTGCCACCTGCCGATTTCTTGGTCTACTTCAGTCAACAGCAGTAACAAGCGAACTCCTCAGTTGACCGTAAAGCACAGCAGCAGCAGCGTCCACAAAGCTACTCCAAGCATCCACACGGCCAGCGCACGCCAGCAACGGCTCCACTTGCTTCGGTCAACAACGAGCCCACCGAGATTTCTACTTTGACCGAGTGGCCGTGCCTTGCTGCCACTTGGCCGCGCCTGCCCCTAACATCAACAACATCCGCGTCGCCCTCGTTTCCCTAAGCTCGACACCTGCAAGTCACGAATCCAGCTTCAACCGAGCAGCTGCCAACACCACCGAAGAAACTTCTCGGCACAGCAATCTTCGAGATGTCCAGTAGCCCAAGTCGTTAGCCATCTTAGCTCAAGTGGGCCTAGAAAATCCGTGAAAGTCAGTCAAGCAACCCGTAAATTGAAGCCCATGAAGTTGCAGCTCAATTGAGGCCCAAGTGAATTTCGCAAGCCCAATTTAGCAAGGCTCAATTTCCAGCAAATCACTTGAAGTCTAGCCCGCAACTTGAAGCCCATCTTCAGCAAGCCCAACTGAATTTGGGTCTAGCCCAAAAGTAAGAACAAATCTCAGCTAGGCCGAGATTTGTTGGGCCAAGTCCAAGGCCCGGTCCAAGTCCGCCGATGTTGTCAAAAGTTCGATTTCGGCCGCCGTCGCGTCGCCGTCACGGTGATTCGATCTTCGCTTTTGTCAAGTGAGTTTTTACTCACTAAAGCTTTCTTAGTATGCTAATTATACTTAAGGTTGGTTAGATTTAATTAAATGCAATTAGGTGGTTAGATTAGTTAGATCAATTAAATTAGAGACTTAATGATGCATGTTAGGCGGTTAGAAATAGACATCAGTAAGTAGACATGCCATGTTATTTATGGAACGAGTCTCGGTAATTTTCCGGGCTCGTCTCGGCGTCCAATTCAGCATTACGAGCCTATATTGGATTTTTTATAATTATTTATTGAATTTGCCAAATTAATTATTTAATTATTCATTTTTCCGAAAATTCAACCGGGATGGCGGTGATCGAAATTTCGTGCTGATTGTTGTGGCGCAGTCCGTTTATTTATTTGAGCTTTATTTGATGCTAAAATAATTTAGATGTGAATTTAAGATTTATTCCTAAATTGAATCGGAGAGGGTCGGGTGGGACCGTAAAGCCACTAGATCTTGAGAGGGTCGGGTGGAACCGTAAAGCCACTAAATCTAAGGAATTGCTTGGTGTGGAATGAATGACCTAGAAATAGTCCGATTGACATGAAATTGACTAGTTCGATTTGATCAATACTTAGATCGGTGATGTGATTGTTTGAGTACCTATTGAACTGTACTAATATGCAGATGGAATCTGAGGCCAAGGTTAAGTCCTCTTACTTGTGCTGTGCGTAGGCAACCGATTAGTGTATTGGCTTACTAATCGAGTCTTAGGGGGTAGAACTCGCTGAGACGTGGTCTCATTGGTTATTAAATAACCATTTCAGGATCCTGAGGAGAAGCTGAGAAGGAGGAATCTGAAAGGAAGAAAGACTTTTGAAGAAGAAGATGATTCAAAAAGGGATCTTGAGTATAACCCGGATGTGGATTGAGATCCCATCCCTTTTTATAAACCCTGTCTTAGTGTAGATAAGTGTGAGACAAGTATGCTGTGAATAGTATTGTAAATATACTATGAGTTGTGCTGTTACTGAAAGTTTGGTTGTGAATTTCAATATGAAAAATATGGCCTACTTTCCTATCCCATTGTTTTATTGTCTGGAGATTTATAACTGCTTCCACCTGCGTAAATAAAAAGAAAGGGTCGGTGATACTTAGTCCTGGGATATCGCACTTTAAAATCAACCAGGTAGAAGGATGGGCGCGCCTCGAGGATCGGGCGTGACACATAGGGTGTATTTGGTTCAATATTTCCAATGAACTTTCAATCTTCAAAGCCCATTCGGGAAATCTTTAGACTATTTGGTAATCGTTTTGAAGTAATTTTCAAGTAAAAGTCAACATTGGGAAAGTTGAAAGCCTAATGCTATCCTAATACTAGTAGGGACTAGCTTTGAGCTTTCAAAGATTTGGCCAAATCTTTGAAACTTATTTTTATTTTTTCCAAAAGTATCACAACTTATTCTTTAAATTTCTAATTTTGCCCTTGTTATTTTTTTTAAATGCCAAAATAATGCTAAAAAATCAAAATTATATAATTACTAAAAAAATAAATATATTTTGGTCTTTTAAAAAATTTATTTATATATTTGATTTTTTTAGCATTATTTTCAAATTTTATATTTAAAAAGTTACACACATTATTTTTTTCAATTTTAACAAATAAAAATTAAAAAATTATGACAAAGAGTTTGGTCTTTAAAAAAAAAATTATACATATATATTTGATTTTATAGTATTATTTTCAAATTTATTTTTAAAAAATTGCATACATTATTTTTCAATTTTAAAAAATAAAAAATAAAACATTTTGATGAAGGATTTGGTCTTTTTTAATTATATATATATATATATATATATATATATATATATATATATATTAGCATTATTTTCAAAATTTATTTAAAATTTGCATACATTATTTTTTTCAATTTTAAATAAATAAAAATTAAAAAATTCCAATGAAAGGTTTGGTCTTTTTTAAATATATATGTATTTTATTTTTTAGTATTATTGTCAAAATTTATATTTAAAAATTTGTATAAATTATTTTTTCAATTTTACACAAAAAAAAAAAAAACTAATATTAATAATGCAAAGGGCTTTTCAAATGTATTTTCTACCAAACGGCATTTCTCTCACAATTACTTCTCAAAGCATAGTTTACCAACCGGCATTATAGTGTTCGGCACCTTACAATTCCTAGTGAAATCTCACTCAAGGAATTACACAACTTCTACTCACAAGAATTTATCTAGCTAAATCACTCAGGTGTAATTACAACAATACTCAACCCTCTCAGCCACCAAAGAACTTGGTGCACTCTCTTCTCTCTGGCCACCAAGGACTTGGCGCACTCTCGACCACTAAAGGAACTTGGCGCACTCTCAGCCACCTTGGCACAATTCTTGTCCTACATCAGTCACTCTTTTATAATAAAGAAGAGAGAGTCTTCATCATTCAATGGCCATGACCATTGAATAATCAGTATTGCAGTTCATGATGTTCACATGAGAAAGAGACATCTTGTACGTTGACCTTTCTTCCCAAGTTCAGAAGTCCACATTGTATTTTTTAAGATTGGCTCCATGCAACTTCCTTTTCCGTTCCTCTTTCGATTGAGGTTTCCATATGCTTCTTTACGCGAATTCCTTCATTTAATATACAAATAGAGGAATTTCCATATTTGTTGCTTGAGCAAATCTCTTAACTCCAATTACAACTCCACATAGAGCCAAGGAAAGAGAGTCAATGAAACACGTAGGTTTTCTCTACTGCTTTTCTACACATGCAAAGAGACAAATAAGTGTAATCTTCTTCTTCTCACAACTCTACCAAAAGACATCTCAACAACCTAAAAAATATATGAAAAAGTGTCAAAAAAATCATAAGCATTTTACATTTGTGTCAATTTAGTTATAAACCTTATATTAGTGTTAATTTAGTTTTAAACCTTTTGACTCGATGTTAATTAGTCATAAACTTTATATTGGTGTTAATTTACTCCTAAACTTTTTGACTCGGTACCAATTTAGTCCTAAAATTTTTGACCTAATGTCAATATAGTTATTTCAGCTAATTTCGATCGGATATTGTTGCCAACCAATGCTCATATGAACAATTTTTAATAATATTTAGTATTTTCTGGAATTAGTTATTTCTTTTCTTTTTTTTGTTTTCCTTTTATTTTTATCTTTTTTTCTCCTCTCCATGTCGTTCCTCCAACCGATCGCCAGTGAGGTTACGGTCAACCTCGCCGGCCTCTAGCAAGCCCTCACAAGTGGCCTCAAAGGTGGTCTTATGCTAGGCGAGGAGGCTCGCCCTCACCAGATTTGATGAGGGTCCAGCCTCAGCAACCATGAGCGAGGCTTGACCTCACCAACTCGAGCAAGGTCGAGTCTCACCCAACCACCGGCGAGGACTCAAAGCCTTATAAGCACAACCTTGCGACCTCTAGTGAAGCTCAACCCTTGCCAACCTAGCACGAGGCCACCCTCACGACCGCTAGCAAGGTCAACCTCAACCTCACTAGCCCTCACCTCTGGTTAGTCACCTAGTCGGCAACCGACCATAGGAAGGAAGAGAAGGGGGAAAAAAGGAAAGGGACAAGAAAAGAAAATAAATAAATAAATAATTCGAGAAAATATTGAAATATTAAAAGTTATACACGTCAACACCAGTTGTGCCACATTAGCTGACCAGCGTTTACATTAATAACATTAAGCCAAAATTAGTCAAAATGACTGACTTGGCAATAGGTAAAATGTTTTAGAACTAAATTGGAACCAAATCAAAAACTTTAAAACTAAATTTGCATCAATAAAAGGTTTATGATTAAATTGACACTAAGTGAAAAAGTTTAGCACTACATTGACACCCATAAAAGGTTTAGGACTAGATTGATATCAATATAAAAGATTTAGGACTTTTCTAATACTTTTCCCCAAAAAGTATTAATAAGGATTGAGCAACCACTAGCTCAGTAAATGAAACTTCCAAGCGCAAAGCAAGAAATCTCAACAGGACCCCATTAGCATTTATAGATTCCAAGCTCAAATGGCCACAAACTATCCATAGATTCGCTAAAGCGAGTCCAACATTCAATGCCAATTATACAATAGAGTCAACACTACGTACATAGTGTAATGTGTAAGTATCATATAGTAGCTCACTGAATATACACAAATGGGTCGGTATAGTCGACTTACTCGCCAGTGACTCATCTCATACAAGAGTCATCACCTAGAGGCGAATAATAATATGCCTAGCCATGTCTTCAATATGATAATAGTAACTGATCCAACTCCCGGGTCGATAAAAGTACTGATGGAAGTCCCAGTTCAGTCTCCCTTAATAGCGGCGTTGCTCATAGACCTGAACTATCTCACCTCCCAAAAACCAACCATTCTCCAAATAATGGTTTTCTTCTTACTGATGTCCAACCAGTCTCCTTCAGGCGTCTTCTTCTTCTTCTTCTTCTTCTTCTTCTTCTTCTTCTTCTTCTTCTTACTGATGTCCAACCAGTCTCCTTCAGGCTTCTTCTTCTTCTTCTTCTTCTTCTTCTTCTTCTTCTTACTGATGTCCAGCCAGTCTCCTTCAGGCTTCTTCTTCTTCTTCTTCTTCTTCTTCTTCTTCTTCTTCTTCTTAAGCCGGTTCGTGTGTAATTAGCAAAGTCATTTTGATGATCAAATCCACGTGAACAGTTCACCAATAACCATTCCATGACAAATATAACAAAAGGACTTATATCATAACGAGAATTGGATCCACCTCATTTCCACAATCACTAAGCACAAGTTGATCATTCAAACTTATGGAGTCATTAAACCGGTAAAACTGTTCAGATTTCATGTCTCTTAGCCAAAATCCATTCTCACTTCTTTAAATATCAAATAAGCACCTTTAGGCCATGTCTAATTGACATCGTACTGAGAAGATTAACCGACTTTAAACTAAGAAATTTACAATTTGTCTGATCACAAATTGAAAAGTCTGAACTGCAACAAAATCAATTTAATTCAACCACCTCAGATATTTTCAAGCTTTAAAACGTCCGTTTGAGTCGAAGTCTGGACAGAAACTTGAAGTCTGGACAACGCACATTAAATTTTCAACCACCTCAGATATTTAGTTCAACCACCTTAGATATTTAATTCAACCACCTTAATTAGTGACCAACGCACATTAAATTTTCCCGCCACGATAGCCCACAGGTTGCCTGAAGTCTGGACAGAAGCTTGCCCATACCAACTCCAAATTCCTTGAATGTATCTTAAATGAAATCTCACTCTTCTTGAGACCTCTATCACCAAGTTATGACCCCAAGGTCAGCACCCAAGATGACGCATGCTGCAATTCAGCGATTCTCCCCACTATTTTGCTTCAATCGAGTTTCACTTATCCGTCCTAATGGCCGTACGAGGGGCAAGGAGAAGACTAAGTGAAAAACAAAGTTGCCGCTTGTGACCTTTCTCCACTAATTTTTCGTGCAATATAGATTGACTGGCCACTTACTTGGGTTTAAAAACTATTTTACACTATCTTTCTTTAAGGTTTTAATTACTACAATTATGTTTATTTAGGTCCGACATTGATGAAAGAAACTCATCTCTCATTCAATTACCTATGTGTGTACTTTTGCTCGCAACCGCGTAAGACCTCAAATTAACGACGCCATGCCACTCGCCATTAAGAGTTCAGATATTACACTTGCACCGTATATACGACATAAAACATGAAGAAAACAACTCGTCCATATTCCCACCAAAAAACGTGTAGAGCCCTAGCATCTCTTGGTGAATTAAAACTCTGCTGACCAACACCAGTGTTTAACTGATTTGCATAATCGGACTTCACCACGCCTTGGGAATCAGTGTGATTAGACCAGCATCTTCCATTACGAGGTCCGGCCATAGCCAAAATAATTTGATCAACACCTTCGATTACGACAACCCATTCATATTTAGCGTTTTTACATATTTGACCAACACCTTTGGTTATGTCGGCCGGTCATAGCAAAAGAACAAAACGTCGCATGTTGGGAGTCATTATAATTGTGATGAGGATGAGTTGGCCAACCACGACCTGTCAATAGCAAGAGCAAAATGTTGTGAAGTTGTATATTTCATGATTACATCGACTTGCATAGATTTATGATAGTCTGTTAAAACATATAACACACCTTTGTCGAGTTTCTGTTTTTTTTTTTTTTTTTTTTGATAAAAGAAAACATTCCATTCATTTCCACGGATATATAATAGAGAAACGCAGCCTAACTGCAAATCAAGACAAATCCAAAACAAAACGAGCTCCAAATAAGAAGATGAATCATCAGAATAAGGTTAGGGGGTCATACCCTTAAAAAGCGTAATAGTGACTTCTTCAAACCAAAATCGGCGGCTGATCACTATATCCATCTTCAGTAATGAGTACACACCAAGTTCTCCATTAGTAGCAATCGCTTTGCCTTTTGATGGTGCATGCTTATGTTCGACAAGGTTAAACACGCATAGATCTACCATCTGTGAGAGCAAAACTTTCACGAATCTCCTCTAATTACTTTCACAACTAGACTTGTACACCAATGAAACACAAAGGAAGCGAAACCCCGTAAACATACACGCAAAAAACTCCAAATCTAGACCAGATTGGGATAGAAACCTCCTTGAAACGAGAGAGAAAAGCTTCTAGATCTAGACTAGATCAGAAGAGAAAAATTCCTCAAAATGTGAGAAAAGCAAGAAAAAGAAAATAAAGAACCAAATCAGCAAAAGAAAAAGGACAAAAAGGGAGGGGAAGGAGAAGGAGAGATCTAACTCAAACCTCTCCTTCGTAGAGGTCGAAGAAGAAAGCTATGTGAAGATGAGGGGGAGAGGAGAGACCCTAGTGAGGAGAGAGATGTCCCTAGCTTACCTTTGTCAAGTTTGGTTTACAACAGTTTACAGATATTTACCGTGGACGGTTCTAGTCAATAGCACATGGTCGTAGATTTCTTTACTTTACCGCACCATAAAATAACCAATAGCACCACGCCTCAAATATTTACCGTGGACAGCTCTAATCAGACCAAGCTTAATATGTTGAATTCCTCTACCATTTCCGTCTTGTGCTGTCCGGTATCAACTCTTTGTGAGGATGATAACAATCACGAGACTCTCAGAAAATGGAACCGCCAATTTCATATCCAACGAACTTTCTTGAATGTCATCCGTCAAAAACAGCGACTGAATAGAAATAATGTGCAAGCTTATGCGTTTTCTCCTAAAATTCTGAATTTTTTGTCATTTAAAAGAGAATCCGATTCCATCATGGAACGAAAATCGACTTTCGAATCTTAATCAATGTTCTGGCATCAACTGAAAGACCCGAAAAAGATGGGAAGACTCCCGAATCGACCTGAATAACTAGTGGTCCGAATCGTCCATCTTCCACGAATTTGCTTGAATGTCAATTTCAATGAAGACTTGGAAAAGTCAGTCAATCATGCCTCTCTTACAGTAAAAATGTGGCGGACGCTAAACTGATTGAAAAAGGACGAGATTTTATCTTGCAATACATCATCAATGACAAAAGAAATTGTTCACGAAAGGACCCATTTGCCGAAAAAAGCTGTACAGCTGTAAAAGGCATTGGCCTCTGTACAGCTGTAAAAGGCGTTGGCCTCGATAGACTTCAAGGATGATGTTCCATCTATAAGCATGTCATCAATCTCAGTTAGCAATATGTAGACCTGAACTATCTCACCTCCCATAAACCAACCATTCTCCAAATCATGGTTTTCTTCTTACTGATGTCCAACCAGTCTCCTTCAGGCGTCGTCTTCTTCTTCTTCTCACTCTTCTTGGCTGGCACCCCTTTATTTCATGGTGCAGGCGTTTATGCTTCCTCTACTTCTCTTTTCACCATCAACACAGCTGGCCATAAGGATGAAGCAGAGGCTCTCCTCAATTGGAAGTCTACTCTTGACAACCATAGTCAATCTCTCCTATCTTCGTGGCATGGCAGCAATCCTTGCCGCTTTGCTGGTGTCACTTGCAAGGACCACGGTGCCATCACCCATCTAAGTCTTTCCTCCCTTGGTTTGAGAGGAACTCTGGACGGCCTTGACTTCTCGTGCTTAACCAGTGTGGTTAACCTTGAACTTGGCAATAACTCGATCTATGGCTCCATCCCCTCGAGTATCGGTAACCTCTCCAAACTCAACTTTCTTGATCTTTGTGTCAATGAACTGTCTGGGGACATTCCTCCAAGTATAGGCATGCTCCAAAGTCTTCGTTATTTGTATCTATGTGCAAATAACTTTAATGGTTCCATTGAGAGAGATAAGTGACTTGAGGAATTTGAAGGGTCTTCACTTATCGGAAAATGGACTTTCGGGACCCATACCTTCAGAAATCGGGAGGCTCACTTCTCTTATTGAACTTGACCTATCATACAACGTTCTCATCGGTTCAATTCCTCGTTCCATTGAAAACATAACAAGTTTATCTTATCTTTGGCTCCATGTAAATAGAATCTCAGGTTCGATCCCTCCAGAAATGGGGAGATTGATACATCTCAAAAGATTGTATTTTAGCTCAAATCATCTTTCAGGTTCGATTCCACAAGAGTTGGGAAATTTGATATCTCTTAGAGTATTGATGGTATTTAATAATAGTTTGACCGGTCCAATCCCTGCATCAATTGGAAACTTGCTCAATTTGACCATGTTAAACCTTGTTGCCAATAAATTCAATGGATCCTTGCCTTCTGGATTTAATAGGTTAACACGCTTGAGGGTACTGCTTCTTTCTAATAATGAATTTGAGGGGGTACTGCCACAAGATGTATGCCTTGGGAGGTCATTACAATATTTCCATGTTTTCAATAATCGGTTCACGGGTCCCATTCCAACAAGCTTACAAAACTGTAGCACGTTAATTAGATTGAGGCTAGAAGGAAACCAACTTACTGGAAAAATAACAGAAGCTTTCGGAATGTATCCGCATCTAAATTATGTGGACTTGAGCCACAATCATTTGAACGGCAAACTTTCTTGGAAATGGGAGCATTGTCCTAATTTGACGAGCTTAAGAATATCAGAAAACCAAATTTCTGGGGAGATACCTGCAATACTTGGAAGGATGGCTCAGTTACAAGCCCTAGACCTTTCTTTCAATTGTTTAAGCGGAGAGATTCCTAGAGAATTCGGAAGCTTGATGTTGTTGTTTGAACTTGATCTAAGCAGCAACACTATAACAGGAAATGTTCCAACTGAGATTGGACTTTTATCCCATTTGGCACATCTAAACTTGGCATCAAATAATTTGAGCGGATCAATACCGATGCTGATAGTCTCATGCAAAAGCTTGTTGAGTTTGAACTTGAGTAGAAAACAAATTTTGGAGAAGCATTCCTTCTAAGGTAGGCAATGCACAATTTCTAGAGGTTCTTGACTTGAGTCATAATTTGTTGACCGGAAACATACCAGGAGGACTAGGACAGTTGAGAATGCTGCAAGTTCTAAATATCTCCCACAATAGCCTTTTAGGTTCTATTCCACATACGTTTGGTGTTATGTCGGCCTTAACTTCCATCGATGTATCCTACAATAACCTAGAAGGTCCTCTCCCAAATGTCAAAGCTTTCAATGAGGCTCCATTTGAAGCAATTCAGCATAACAAAGGGCTCTGTGGAAATGTTGTTGGTTTACCAAAATGCAATGCCACTGGGAGCAAGAAACACAATCAACACTTTGGAGCTAGAATTACAGTTATCCTCATTCTCTCTTTCTCGGGGTTTATCCTTCTCTCTTGCACTTTGATAGTTCTTGTAATCATCGTTCATCATCGAAGAAGAAATATCAGGAGAGAGAATAATGAACAAGCCAATGATTTGGCTTTCATGGGTATTTGGAGTTATGATGGCAAAGTTTTTTATGACCGAATTGTCGAGGCCACAGAAGGATTACTATGTGGGGAAGGAGCATATGGAATTGTTTATAAAGCCGAGATATCCGAAGGTCAAATGGTTGCTGTCAAGCAAACCTTATCATCTTAGGATGATAGTGAGGTCGTTGATTTGATAGCATTTGAAAGGGAAATTCGAGCCTTAATAAATTTACGCCATCGCAACATCGTGAAATTTTATGGGTTTTGCTCTTATACCGACGTTGTTTTTTGGTGTACGAATACATGGAAAGAGGAAGCTTGAGAACAACTTTGAATGATGATGAAAGGGCAACCGAATTTCAATGGGACAAGAGAGTGAATGTGGTCCGAGGAGTTGCCAATGCATTATCCTATATGCATCATGAATCTTCACCTCCAGTGATTCATCGAGACCTAACCAGTAACAACATTCTATTGGATCATGATTATGAGGCCCATGTTTCTGATTTTGGCACTGCAAGACTATTGAGGCCTGATTCATCAAACTGGACAACTATTGCTGGCACCATTGGGTATATTGCTCCAGGTACTTCGTAATTTTCTCAATTTTAAAGGCATTCTATGTCAGACATTCCATTTATAATTGAACTTTTACTAGTTTACTGCATGTCTCTAGTTATTTAATCCTCTTACGAAAAATTTGCTTACTCGTATAGAGCTTTCAAGTTCAATGTTGATCAGAAAGCTTTTGGATTTGCCCAATAAGGAAGAATTGGCAAATGAAAAAAAAAAAAAAAAAAAAATCATAATCGATTCATTTCAAGGATGTTAAGTTCGTGTTACCTAAATGATGCATGTACTTTATTCGTCGAACAAAACCTTTGAAACTTCACCGAAATATAAACTCCCGGATCAATTCAGTGTTATGAGTGAAGATTGAGCGGGCATTTGTACTTGTAACCGTTATGTCATGGGAAGCAATTATGTGAACTTGATTAAAACCTATGATTGAGGTTATAAAAATAAAAATAAAGTGAATTTCCCATTTGCAGAATTGGCTTATTCTATGATTCCTACCGAAAAATGCGATGTATATAGCTTTGGAATTGTCGCATTAGAGACAATCATGGGAAAGCATCCAGGAGACCTTGTACTACAGGATTGTTCATCCTCTAGCCAAACTGGATCGCCAATGCTGTTGAAGGATGTGCTTGACCAACGTCTCTCACTCTCTAGGATTCATGTTCAAGAAGCGCAAAATTTGGTCTTAATCGCCAAATTAGCGTTTGCATGCTTGCACTCTGAACCACAGTTTCGACCGACCATGGGACAAGTGTCGCGTGAGCTTTGTGTTCAAGTACCACCAGAAATGCCACTTTCTACAGTCAGTTTAGAGCAACTTCGCAATTTCAATGTGAGGAAATTTGGAGCATTCACTAGAGATGGTAAGTTTTGAAGTTATTTTTCATGCGTTATTGTGTCCGGTTCTTAATAATATTGAAGATCCACTTTTGAATATCTTCTTATTTCTTGCTAATCCCAACCAGGCGATTTATAGTTTTCACTACAGAGCCAACTTCTCTACGGACATCGGACATTACGAGAATAGTGCAATGTTTATAGTTTGGCGTCGTGGAACCAGAAATAATTATGGGAAGGCTCCTGGTGAGATATCATTTCTCAATTAATTCCAACATGTTATACAGCAATTGGGAAGTGAATTTGCAAAATGCATTAGATCAACACCTCTTGCCTTCTTCAAATCGAGATGCAAACAAAATTTAGCCTGTATTGCTAAAAGTAATAATGATGCTACTAGTTTGTGAACGTTTATCAATATGCACTGCCCTACTTGAATTATCGGTCGGTTCCATTAAATCACTTTTGGCTAACATGCAATGTCAAATCGGAACTTTCAAATAGTTCAATTAGATCTCTTTTATGTTTTAATATGTTTATTGTCATACTTTCAATAGTTAATTGAAATGCAAATGGCATGGACACCAATTTAATAAAAAGCTGATGTTGGGCAGAGAATACGTGGATTTCGTGCGTGTCATGTTGACTTAAAATTGCATTAACCGGAATATGCACACGATCCACCAATATGCGCCCTTCTCACTCAGACATTTCTCAACACTGTTATCCTGTTGACTTCCTTTATTAATAACAATTTTAGGTTTTTCTGCCCAAAGAAGGATAAGGATATAGGCTTTGAAACCTCTACTATTAAAATGTTCAGAATACTTAATTGTTTTTTTCGAAGTATAATGAAAAACCCTCCCTCATTCTCCATTTAAGACGATTTTGATTGAAAGGTTGAAGAAGAATAAGATCACCTTTTTTTCTTTTTATTAAGCATGTATTTGGTAACCAATTTGTTTCTGAAAATAATTTTTACTCAAAAATGGTTTATTCTTATTTCATTCCTTAAATAAATTTCTGAGCATTCAAAACGTTTGTTAATTGCACAAAATTTATATTCAGGATATAAAATTTTTTTTCAAATTTTGTTGTGATTTAGAATTTCTTTTAATTTTTTTACATTTTTCTCTTCTTTTTTTCTTTTCTTCTTCTTCTTCCTCTAGCTAGTCTAACGAGCCTCGCTAACCCTCAGCGACACTGCGACTCTTCAGCCTGAGCCTCACCATCACTAAGTGAGGTCGAGCCCGACAAGCTTATCTCGTAGGTGTACAACCCCTTTTACCCGCCGAGACCAAACCCCTCTTTCCAAATTGTCCGGTACCTCCCTATTGGAATGTTCCGAGTCAATATCGCGCGTTCTCACGGAGTTCTTCCTGAGTGGAAGTTTGAAAGAATCACAAAGACTGGCTTGCCTCTGGCTAATGAGAAGTGAAAGATGGAGTTTGTAGACAATTCATTTACACCTTGAGATGTTGGTTAACCATGTGGACAAAATAAACTATTAATTTCATCTGCTTACCCATCGGGTCATGGAAAGATTCAGCAAAAGACAGAAAGAATGGACGTTTTGTCATCTTATTGCTTGGAAGCAAGGACTGACTGTCCCTTCGATGCTGCTCTAGTTTGCCTAGCAGCTTTGAGGACACCCAAAAAAAATACCGCCTGACCTTTGGAGGCTCGGGGTTGAAGGTGACAACGGATTTGTTGTAATCGAATGCCTTGCAAAACTTGGCTTTAGGTTGCTGCCTAGAGGCCGCAGATTGCAGTTAAAGAGTACATCATCACATCCCTTTTTCTGGCTTAATTGCCTAAAAGAGTCCCATAGTCTTAAATAGAAATTTAAAATATTTGGAGAAGTTGCCATTGTTAGCGGCTAAAAGCGTCTCGTTGTGGATCTATGTAGTGCCAAATTCTTCAAATGGATAGAACTGTAAGCATCCAAGGCACACATTACAGCGGGAAAACATCAACTCTAGCTTGGGTTTCAATTCTGACTCAAGCTTTTTATTTTTATTGTTGCCTCGTATAAAACATCGAATTTGGCTCGGCTTCAATTTCGGCGCAGAAATATATTTTTTTTTCTAGTAAAACGGCGCCAATGTTGGCTTGGGTCTCAAACAATCTTGGCTTGGATGTCATAACATGACGGTGCAAGGCTGTGTTGACATGGAAGGATTGCACATATTCTGAGAGCTTCCATTATTTTCAAACGCCACCGATCGCGACTTTATGGTTCCAATTTTCCCAGTTTTCATCCATTGCTCGAATCCGGTAAACCACTCGTCCGTGCCTCGTTAGACTTGGGTAAGTCATTTCTTCAATCCATTTCGATTTTGTTCACCAAAGTTCAAACTTAAAAGTGCTCACGTTTCCTCCTCCTACTCGGTTCAAAGCTATTCGAATTCCTAAATCGGTAGGATGGCGATAGTTACAGGTCACCAAATACATGTGGCACATCGAATCTTTAATGGCGTCATTCGATTGAAACTTCACGAGGGCTAGATTTAGATACTAATAGAAAGTTTATGCCTTTTACTGAGATTAATAAAGTATAAGACGAAAATCAATGTGGACCTAAATGGAGATTAAAGTTAAAGTCGATGCTCTTTGACGTGACACAACTGGCCTAGGAGAAATATTATTGTAGTTTTGGCTAGCCCAATTAAATTCACCTTCTTTGATCGCTCATTTTCACTGAGGGATTTACGAGAACTTTATTTTACAATAAGGTCTATGATTTCATTAGTCTTGCACAAAAAGAATTTATTGAGTAATTGAGTGCTTAATTTGAATGCAACTGATGTCACTCACGTTCTTATGTTCCCACTTAAAAATAATCTCAAGCGGTCATGGTCCTCAAGCTATTAATCGAATCGAGAAATTAGAAAATGGTGTATGATTTTTTTTATATGTAAAAAGAAAAAAAAAATCAGCAGATTAAAGAGACAGGTTGCGCTCGTGCCCTCCACGCTTCACGTTACTGAAATATAGTTTCTTTTTTCTTGTTCTCATGAAGGTAATTTGGGGGGGCAGCATCCTCCGAGGCAAGTGGGGCAAGATGCGTCGCCACTGAGTCCGCCTAGTCGGATGCGGTTGCTTTTTTTGACCAATGGTCTTCATTTGACCAATCCGACGGTGGGTTGTGATCGGGATCATGAGGAGCGGAGGCATTTTTATTTTTATTTTTATTTTTTTGGTCGGTAGGAGCGGAGGAAGATAGTTAAAAGATAAATAAGGGAAAAAAAAAGAATAATATTATCACAAAAATTCCAAATTAATATATTTATAATAAATTTATCTTAAATTAATTTAAGGTCACTAAAAACTCCAAATTAATAAACCCGTGGTAAATTTGTGCAAATCTCGAGCAAGGGTCGTTGAGCCCTCGCCTACCATCGACAAGGGTCATTGGCCTTGGCTGATTTGAAGCCTTGCCAACCCTGCCAATCCTTTCCGACAATAGGAGTGGCGACGCCAATGACCTGCTGCCCTTATCCATGGTGGCAAGGGCAGCCACGATCCTTACAACTTTTTTCCCAATTTTTAAAAAGTATTTTGCTTTTTTTTTAGTTTTTTGCTACTATTTAAATAAGATTTAGCAAAAAGTGATTAAAAAATGCCACATAGGAAAATAAATTAATTTAAAAATGCCACATTAGTATTTTCCGTTAGACAGATTGATGGTGTTAATAGGACTCAATTGCATCAATTTGATAAATTTTATGACTTGATTGCGCTTTTTGCAAGTTTTATGACTTAATTGCATTTTCACAACAAATTTTAGGACTTATAATAAACTTATAAAAAAAAAATTACAAACTAGGCCAATCACTAATTCTGGGCACGGGAGCAATCAATCCTGGTCAACAGTAAACGCACTGCTAAGAAAAATATCTATCGCCTGACTTATCCTGAATTTCATTCATTGCCACCGAGGACTAATTTCCACCCCATCTTCTTATTAGTAAAAATTCCCATTCCTTAATTTCCAAACCGCATATCTCTGTCGCTAAATTCAACGAACATCAACGAAATGAAAATGGCTTTCTCGAAAGTCATGATACATGCCTCCTGAATGTTTTTATTGTTCCCTTATTTTCAATGAGTTGAAGATAAATGAGATGAAAATTCAAGTTTCCTCTTATCATTATTATCATTACCATTATTCAACATTTGGAACCGGAAATCGTGGACTTGCGCGCGCAGTGTGGAAAAGGGTTAAAGCCGAAAACAAAAATTAGTGTCGAGAATCTACTATCCTTATGTTTTTATCACTTAATAAAAGATGACTTAACTCCCTAAGATGCAATGAAAAGAACGAGTGCCCAAGTGCTTTCAATGCTGAGATTAACAAGCTATACAGTAGAACGATTTCCTCCTCAAAAGCTTTGAACTCAGAATAAGAGTTCAACATCTTTAAGCAAAGTAAGACGACATCATTCAATCATGAGCTCTGAACTAACAATTCAACTTCAGAGTTAATCTCATTGATGATCTCGTGAAAACTAAATTGTTTCTCCTTAGATTATTGAGCGCCTCTCCTTTTTCAAATCATCGCTGGCTCGATCAAGTTTTGCCTCTCTCTTGTGCTTAATATGTATGGGCTATGCTTCTTGTTACCCTGAATCATTCAATAGATGTTGAAAGCAGCGTTCTTGTCTGCTTGAGAACAAAAGCATGAGTTAAAGGCATGGACTGAAAAAGAATGGGTGAGGTAAAGTCATTGTTGGTCAGAACAAGACCTTCCCAATCCTTCCTTGAAGTTTTTTGCAGTTCTAAATGTCCCCTTAAACTGAATATGCTCATCTTTGTGAAATGAAACAACATAATCAACAAAAAAATATTCGACTTGGTATATTGCAACAATCCAAAGCTACGTTCATATGCCTATACGAAGTGACATCACTTGTTTATTTCCATTGGCACCTCCCTTCTTCTCGGTTGAGTGAGCAGACTAGATCCGTGTATGATCTCTAATGTCTATACTTCATGGTATAAATACAAACCAAGACCAAATCGAGCACATGCTTTGCAGAAAGCCATTTCCTCTGCCACAGCAACTGGATCTGCATCATGACCAGCGGCAGGTGATACTGTCCCAGTTGCCTCCCGGTGCGCCTGTTGAAGTAGGGTCAGTTACAGCTGTGGATGGATGACAGAGGTATATTCAACCAATTCACTTTACAACAGAAACAGAACTTTACAACAGAACAAGTGATTTGAAAATTTTCCTGGCATATATGATGATTCTCACGTCCACCTGATATTTTGCTGTATGCATATGGTGGTTTTCCCAACATTCAGGACCATATGAAATCATGCTATTTAGAATCACTGGTGCCTCACCAATATGGATGACATAATATTTATCATTCTTTTGCTCAGATGTGCATAATATTTATCATTCTTTCTTTTTGTCAACAAAATTAACTTCTGTCAATCGTAAACATTTAGTTGTCCTTCCTGTAATGAAAGCGCAGCACTCCTTAAAGATTTTGACATAGAAGACTTCTATTTCCGTTGTTTGACTTTGATCTTTATGTTGAATGAAGCTACTAAAGCTCTGTCCGTTCCTCTCCCTTCCACAGTTTGCATTATACCTACTGCTCATAACGATTCATCACAAATCTTTCTCCTTAGTTACTAATCTCTACCTTATGTCAATCACAAACCACTGATAAGCACGATGCAATGATCAATTGTCTCCATATGAGGTATTTACCACATATACCTCCTGTAAAACATATTCAAATCCATCATTAAAGGCTTAATATAACCAGAGAACCACAATATATTTGCCAATCATTTCTACTCTCCAATAGACACATTTGTTTCTACCATTTGTGAGACACAGTAATTTTGAGTTGCTCAAGCATCCACTACATCCACATTTCATAATAAACCAATCCTAAAACTCAGTAGCCAGTGATATCAGGTCAAAGGCTAAGTCATCCAAACACAAGGTCTTGCTAAATCAAATAATACTGCAATTTGATTTTTCTTAGATTACACTAGTAATATTCATGATTGGAAATGAACGAGAGTATGAAAACCCATATTAATTGAGGGAACAGCACATTTATGCTGCAAACTTGCAAAACAGACAAATGCAGGATATGCAAGCCACGTGTAAACATTGTAAAGAGAGAGCCCACCTCTCCATCCGATCCTCGTACTGTGACCCGATACACCACGGTTACACTTCCATTGTCCGAGAATATAACGTCGCGTATTTCTCCACACCAACCTGTGGAAACTAGTAGTGAATATCTGAAGAGACGCACAGAAACTCATGTTTCCATTTCATGCAGGCATCAAATCAAGAGAATAGCTAGTGGCCAAAAGGAAATCCAGAGAATAGTCAACGAGGAGTGAAATGCAGTGCTTTTGAGCTATCAACAATGCAATGAGAGATTAATCCAGACGTAGACCTCATACATATCCAAATAAAGTCTACTGATGGCTCCTAGCTGATTAGTGAACATGCTTGCTGAATAACTATTCCGATAATACTGATACTTCCACCAATGAGATCAAAGGTGTCTTAGATGATCTGAAAGTGCTAAACAATACTGACCATAAGAATAACTGGCAAGGCCCCTATGAAGTCTTCACAGAAAAGAAACTAATAACCCAGTAATTGGAATAACATAAGGATTTTGGAAGTAAAGTTTAGAATGCGATGTGGCTGATATGCATTGATCAAAATGCAAGAGCTTCAACACAGAAGATGGGATCATGTGCACAGTTTATGATCATAAATCAGGAAGCAAGAAGCAATTTTTCAACAAGCCAAGGGTTTGCAATGGAGCACAAACATTTGTGTTGAATCCAACTCGACAGACCACAAGCAGAAACCAGAGAGCTCAGATTAACAAGCAAAGAGGTAATCAATCGCGCAATGCAGGCTCATGCAACACTCATATGATACAGAAAACAGAAATTCATCAATTTTGACACAGAGAGAGAGAGAGAGAGAGAGAGAGAGAGAGAGAGCTGAGGAATTGAAGATACCGGGGGCATAGAAGCTCAACATCCGGTTCGCATGGAACCTAAAAGACAGAATCGAAAATCATCCGAAGGGAAAAAGAAATCAGACCAGATCAACGTTCCGTCATCGGATATACAAGCACGCTATCGACATGGCGAACCATCTCGATGCGAAACGAAGGACGAAACTGTACCAGGGAATGTGATTGGAGGCCTGATCGGCGTCGTGATCGGGATCGCTGTCGGGAGCATTCGGGAGCGACTTGATGATGTTGTCGGGGATCTTCTTGTTGAGGTCCCGGAGGATCTCGGCGAGGGGGCGGGTTATGCACGAGGAGTAGGACGCCGACACCGACTTGTCCAGCGGCACCACGTAGTTGGAGCTCGGCACCGCTCCTTTCTTCTGGCCGCCGCCGCTGCCGCCGCCGCCGCCGTTGCAGTTCGTGGAGTTGCTGTTGCCGCCCGCGCGGACGAAGCCGCGGAGGCGGAGGCCGGCTGGTCCGCGCGGCCTCAGATCGACGAAGGAGGCCGGCCTCACGGAGCCGCCATCGTCGGCTCCGGCAGACGGAGATGGCGAGCTCTTCGGGAGGAGGGCGGAGGAGCTGATCCGCAGTGCCATTGGAGCGGCGGCGACGGCGGCGGCGTGATCGGTTCCGGCGAGACGCGACGGAGAGGGTGGCTGTGTGGGGAGATGGGAGACGAAGCTGGGGTAAGTGGAGTCATGGGGACGGTTGGCGCGGTAGCTTGCTTGCTGCACTGGACCGTTTACCTACCTACCCCCTCGTGCGAGAAAATTTCAAATGAGTCCCTGAGGTGGGATTATTTACGCAAATGACCCCATGTATTTTGATTTTGTCTCAAATGAACCCCTACACTCGACCAGCGCATGTCGATTCGCCCCTCCGCGCTCACCGCCGGTGGAAAAAGTGACCGGCTGAGATGAGATAGAGAGAGAAAGAGAAAGAAGTATGGGGAGTGGAAGATAACAGTGGTGGCACTTGAGCACTAACGAAGATCTAACGTCCATCACTTAAACAAACTCACCTTAATTGTTGTCATCATGATATAAACACTCAATCTTAAAGCCTCAAAGCATTTACTACACTGATGTCTTTAATTATTTCTATCTTGATCTTTCCATTGAGAAGAGTCTAGAATGAAGTTGGTTTGTGGTTCAATTTGCTCTTTTTCTTAGGATTTTATAGATCTCAATTCTTGAATTATGAGGTCGTGCCGTGATTGTAGCGGCTTTTACCTGTTGGAAAGAGACAAGTTATTTCTCTTGCATTAGCTCCAATTCTAAAGATTAACTCTAGTTCTAAAGATTTGAGCATGTGACCAAGATCAATTATGGCATTCGATCTAGCATTCGGAATAAGGCCGATTCCTCGAATTCACTCCTTTTCTGAGTACATGTGATTTGAGGTGGTAGAGGTCGCGGCAATGGTGGCCACTATGAGTTCGTCTGAACTCAATGAGGAATAGCTGCCCAGGCTCGGCTTTGCCTCTCTCTCCCCCTTCTCTCTCTATATATATAGGTTTATGATTTTGGACAAAAATGCTCACAAATTCGTGCATGTGAGATGCTTGTGCACCTTGGCCGGCGACTATTGCCACCAGCATTAGGCGGTAGAGGCTAATTGATATATATTGTCAAATATGGGGTTTCATTTGAAATAAAGTCAGAAACAAGGGTCTTTTAGAAAAAAAAAAAAAAAAAAAAAAAAAAAAAAAAAAAAGGAGGCCACTTTAAGGGAATAATCAGAATTTTCCCCCTTTAGCTGTACACATTTCTTTTTGGTTTCATTTCCTTTATTAGATATGTTGTTATTGAGAAAATAGGTTTTCAACATGTGAACCAATTACAAATCGGCACATATATATACTAATGTGGATTTAATTAAACAAAATAAAAAATCTCAGTTCACCTCATTTTTTTCTCTCATTTACGCTTCCTCCTCCATCTCCAGCCATCTTGAGCCCAACCTCCCTATCTCCCTCCGTTGGTGCCACATCCAAGATGACCATTGCCCGGCGACCAACCCTCTCCATCGTCTTTGTGGCTTGCCCATCCATGACGCTGCTTGTCCATGGTTGCATTCAAGTTTCGGTCGTCTAATCTATGGCTGCATTCAAACTCTATCGTTTTCCCTACCATCTATTCCTCTATTTTATTTTTTTTTCCTTTGGCTGTTTGAGCTCGTAGTTCTTGGCTGTCAGGATCTTGAACTAACAGTCTATGGCCGCTAAATCTATGGACAAGCCTCCTCACGAGCCATGGACATGACTAGATCTGGAGGGATGACTCCAATCCAGATATGGACGAGCATGACCATGAGCCGCTGTGACAATGGAGGGGTGGCTTGGCCATGGATGAGGTTGACCACGAGCAACGAGGAAGGAAGACGGAGTCAACCACAAGCATGACGGAGGGGACGTGGTAGTCCTCGAGCATCGTAGGTCGCAATCGGACTTCTAAACCATGGCTCCAGCGACAGCAGCTCATCCATGGCTACAAGCGGCGATGCTTGAGTTCCCAATCTGTCATTATGGGTGGCCATATCTTCAAGATCTAAAGAAAGATGAGACGGAGAAAACAGAGAAATCTGGTCACGCTTGACTTGGACATGGCAGGGATCAACCTAATCAAGGTGCCGATGACTACCATTGCCAACGGAGGAGGAGGGGCGGAGGGCAAGCGGCAATGGACCAAGGAGGAAGAAAAGAGGGCTGAAGAGAGAAGACCTTTTTAATCTTTTACTGTTGACATGGAATCGGTAGACACGTGTCAATGAGAAAAATATTGAATGCACAAGAACATGCGTCAGCATAATAAATAAAAAAGCCATGAGGTTCCAATACATGTCCAAAATGGGACCTAAATGTCAAACTATTTTAAATTAAATGGGCACTTTTCTCTCCCCTGCACGCTCTCTCTCTCTCTCCCCCCCTCTCTTCGCCACCCCTTCTCTCTCCTACCGAGCCTTCATTCAACCAACGAACCACTACATCGCCCCTTCGGCTTTGGCTCACCTTGCATGCTCTCTCTCTCTATTTGCCCGACTCTCTCTCTCTCTCTCTCTCTCTATTCGCCCGACTCTCTCTTTGTTTGCCCAACGCTCTCGACTGTGCCCCCTCTCTCTCCCTCTGACAAACCATTGAGCCCTCATTCAATTAACGAGCCACTACGCCACCCCTCCGGCTCCCTCGTTGCCAAATCGCTGCCCCCTCCAGGCTGTGCCCTCTTTCTCCCCCTCTGAGTCACGATCGAGCCCTCGTTTGACGAAACACTGCATGGCCTCCATCTTCGACTTGAAAGGTTGCCTCTGCCGTCGCAAAGCTCATCGGTCCAGTGTGATTGTTCATTTGGTCGGATGAGGGCTTGATGGGAGAGAGAAAGGGCGGCAAAGAGAGAGATTCAAGTGGGAGAGAGAGCGTGCAGGAAAGAAAAAGTTTTCCCTAGCATTTGGCCCCCATTTGAACACGTGTTGCAACCTCAAATTCTTTTTATTTGTTGTGTTGACACATCTTGTACAGCCAATATTTTTTCTCATGTCAATATATTTGTGGCTATGAGTAAAAATATACATATCACATAGGATGTTGACATGACAATATCAAACCATTAAATATTTTCTCGCTATTATTATAAAAAATAATTCACACACTCAAAGTTAAATGATTGGCTTATGGAAGAATTCACTCACAATATTAACTCTAAATATATTTTGCATCCATCCTATGAAGATTGTGAAGGTAAGTAATTTTCTTATATTGGTAATGGATAAGGGTGGCAAAAGAATTGGGAACCGCTCAAACCGCCCAAAACCTAATGGGACCGGACTATACTAGAACCAGAGGTTCCCATGAGGGTAGGTCCGATTCTTGGTTTCAATTTAGCGGAACCACTAAGTACCGATCTAGTTCCAAGCTCTAGGCATGGAACCACTTGTCCACCACCCAAACTAGATTGGTGTATGTGTGTAAAGAAATTCCATTTCAATTACTTAATTA
Source organism: Eucalyptus albens (assembly GCA_014182695.1). Taxonomy (NCBI): domain Eukaryota; kingdom Viridiplantae; phylum Streptophyta; class Magnoliopsida; order Myrtales; family Myrtaceae; genus Eucalyptus; species Eucalyptus albens. The sequence continues at coordinate 24,863,552 of CM024655.1, read as the reverse complement.
TTTTGTAATTTTTTGACCAAATATATATGTACATATATGTATATTTGTAGTTATTGACATTATTGATTAATTTTGTCTCTTCAGTGTATAATAAGATTAACCCCCTACTTTTCTTTTTTATTTTAATAATCCATTTATTTGCTTTCTCAACATAAACAAAATAAACAAACATAGAGGAAGAAGAGAACACATCGAAGATGTCCATAAGAGCTAATGGCTCATTTTAAGAGTATAATTAAGTATTTCCTTAGCCAATCCAAGATTAAATTAAATTGACCTTCAAAATAGATGAATCAAGCAATTAATGTTTTAACTTTTGTGAGGTTAGGACTTTTAATGTGGAGTCTAATTCTTTACTTGTTTATGGTGTTAGAAAACCTTAAAAGTATCACACCATGACTTTTGAATAAATTAAGTTTTTAGGTAACGAATATTATCTATTCATTTTACCTTATAGTTTTGAATTCTTTTGATTGGCAATTTAACTTGAATATAAGGCTGAACACGCTTTGTAGGGATTGGAGATTAGTTCCATGAATTCAGCTAAAAATCATATCGAACCGGCAGTTCGGTTCCCGAGTGGATCCATAAAACCAATGAGCGAGTCTCGATTTCAATTTTTTTGGAATGGTCTTTAGTGGATAATTTTCATTTTTAATGTGGAATTGCCCATTCAAATCATACTCACCCCTAACAATGGACATAATAATAATATTTCTTTAACATGGTAATTCCAATCTTTTACTAAGTTGAGCTATCCATACGAAGGGAAAATTATAATATCATCTTGAACTTTAATCCTTGTATCAAAATAACCATACCTATATCTCAAAACCTACAATTAACATCCTTGTTATTTACATTGTATATACATATATAGAGATATGCCCAAAAAACACATCATTTTTCCGTCACGTCATCTACAATACATATTTAAAGTGTGTTTACCAATATATGTTTGCAGCAAGCGTATGCCGAGTAACTAGTTTCATTTTCTCTGGTGATCTTACAAAAGGGGATTGTACCCAAATCCTAATTGAAAACGTGACAAGCACGATCCAATTTATAAAGTGATACTTAAATCCAATATTACATATATAGTGAATAAAGAATTATTAGAGTAATTAAATATTAAAACATGCTACTTTAATAAAAACGTACCAATTAGAACCCTTTTTCTACTGGTGATTCTAAAGTCGATACTTTTAGTGAGAAAAATGCCAGACAAACAACAATCACAAAGCGATTCCTTTATTTTGTAGCTGAATTATTTTGGCTGTTCTATATTTATAATATAAAACCAATTCATTTAGACTCTATAGCAAGAATTTTGTTTTAATGCAGTAAATTTGAATTTTTTGTATCGATTATGGAAAAACAAATAGTATAAAAATGATGAATTAATAGCATTTAATTACAATTTCAATTTACTAAGGAACTAAACTATTATATCACGTGGGGCTGAAGGTTAAATTTGGATTGAAATTCTTCTTATACCCAGTCAAACCAAACCATAGGAACAGCTCTCCAAGCCAGAGCCCGGGCCGGCCCAATAGAAGGCCCGATCCGTCCTCCACGAAGACCGGCCCATGGGCCGTAAATAGGTCAAAAACCCAAAGCGCAGAAGCAAATCGGCGTGGGTTGTTCTGGTTCCCTCCATTGCTGCTGCTGCGAAGAACCACAGCTGCTTGAGCTTCGGCTTCTTCGAGCGCATTCACTTCCTTTGCAGCAGCAGCAGGAATTCGTGCGAGGAGGAGGAGCTGCTGCAATCGAGCTGTGAGGGGGCCTCGCGAAGATGGTGAGGCTGTCGGCGGACTTGATCTGGAAGAGCCCCCACTTCTTCAACGCCATCAAGGAGCGGGAGCTCGACCTGCGAGGTAACTCCGCGTGCTACCGTTTTCCGCCCCTAAGCGTCCCTTTCCCCCCGCGGCTTCGCGCGAGCGCGGGGGATGTTTTCGATGGGTCGGTGACCGAGGTTTCGTTCGTGGTTTTCTTTTCTGTGATTAGGTAACAAGATTGCGGTGATCGAGAACTTGGGGGCCACTGAGGTTCGTTCTCTCCTTTGTTTTGTAATTAGGGTTTTGGTTGCTGAGGATGAATGCTTGAGTGCCCCTGGTTGGTTGCCAATTTTTGGTAGTCTTGTGAGGAATGATTGGACGCAATGAGGAAGCTGGTTACCGTTTATGCTGCAAAGAAGGGGTTTTTATGCGTATGTGATTGTGGGGTGTTGGGGTTTTGATGTTTTTCTGCTAATGTGAGTTGCAAGCTGAGATGTTAGGAGAATTTAGTGTTTCTTGAGTGGAGTTCTTGGTGACCTATTATTCATGTATGCTCAGGAAAAGCGTCTAGTGGAGTTAATTTTTGGGTACTCCCAGCTTAGGTTAGCCCAATGCCCATTCTGCTTGATGTGTGGATTGAGCTAACATAGTTCGGGAGCATGTGGGACCTGCATGATACAACGGCTCATGTGAAATGGGCTAACATGGGCCGGGAGTGCCTAATAATTCCTCCATCTGGTGTCTTATTTTAAACTCAGCAATTGCAAGATGCACACATTGATGACAATCTGGTGCATTGTTAGTGAAACTCTCTTGACACTTAGAGCATCTTGTTCACTGTTGTTTGATGGAGCTTATGTGTTATTTGTTATTTGATAGTATACTGCTTATTATCTGGTCAATCATTGCTCAGAACCTGCCGACTCCTGTAATTTCTACCTTCATCAAAAGGATCTAGACCATACAATGGAATTCTCGTCATCTCTCTCTCTCTCTCTCTCTCTCTCTCTCACACACACACACACACACACACACAGAGGTTGTGATACGGTAAAACAAAGACATTAGTTTTCATTGTTTGCTATTTGTCATTACTTGGTTTTCTCTTAATTTTATATTACTAGTATGCTGATGCACTTAATCGAATAATGTATGTGGCATATCTTGCTCTTCCTATGCAAAGCAGCTTCATGCTTTTATTTGGTGCAGGACCAATTTGACACTATTGATTTGTCCGACAATGAGATCGTTAAGCTGGAAAACTTTCCATACCTTAATCGGTTGGGCACTTTGCTTATAAATAACAATAGAATTACTCGCATCAACCCCAATATCGGAGGTAATAATGGCAATCAGATGATTGTTCGACATCTCTCTTGTTTAGCCAAAAGTTCACATTACCTCTTCATTTCCTTGGCAGAGTTCTTACCGAAGTTGCACACGCTGATTCTTACAAACAACAGATTGGTCAACTTGGCTGAGATTGATCCTCTTGCATCCCTTCCAAGGCTCCAATATCTTGGTTTGTTGGATAATAATGTCACAAAGAAACCCAATTATAGGTTGTATGTGATTCACAAACTAAAATCGCTTCGGGTGCTGGATTTCAGGAAAGTAAAAAGCAAGGTTTGTTGACCATTTGCAATTTCTATTCTTTCCTGGCATGCCTTTTCTCTTCATGTTTGGAAGTGCATAATAGTTATAGACTGAATGCTACCTGCCAGAGCGAAAAAGCATTATCTGATGATGCTTCTATCCTCAGTCATTCTTTTCTTAAATAGATTTAGCATGGCAGAGCCTTAGAAGCTGCTTGGATAGACTTTGGGATGACTTTAAACCATCCACTAGGCCTCATTTCATGCTTCCTGGCAAATTAAAATTATTTTTCAAATTATATTCCAAACTAACATGACGAAATTATACCTTATTATTGGTTTGTTTTCTTGGTAGTTAATAGGGTACATTTACTATGGAATCTTTCAATGGACTTCACTAAGTGGTCTGTTCATCTGTGATTAATGTTAAAATGTACATGTTGAAATCTTGTATGCAGGCAGTCATTCTAGTTGGTCAATTACTGCAAAACAAAAGGGGAAGAACACCTCTGATAAAGAAAAGAAAAAAGCAGGGTAGATCAAATATCTTAAATGCTTGTATTCACTACTGGCAAGATGCCAAAGAAGCCCTAAAGAGGCCAAAGCTCCATGTTCATGGCATAATCATTGATAAATTGATTTGGCATTCTCTTTTACACACAGCATCAATACAAAACAATCCTTCTACACACCTAATTGTTTAATGCCCAAGTGCTAGAGGTCCTTTTTTAGGTTGTTGCACAGGAACCATTGTGGTGAATATATACTTTCTTTGATATCATTTTCTGTCTATACAGAGCAGGGAGAAATTTTATCTGTGTTTTCGTGGGTTTTGTTATTCAGTGTTTCAACAGCACATCCATTAAATAAGTTTTTCTACCTCTCCATGTTTACCTGTCCTTTTCCTGTTTGAATGCCTCTCTACTCAATTTTTTTTACCAAAACATTCTGCTCAATTAAATTGCGGTTCAATAGCCCAAAGTAATGATTCTATTTGTTTTAGAAAGAATCTAAAGCACAATTTGTTTCTGTATTTCTAGTTTTGGAAAGAATCCAAAATACAGATTGTTAATAATGTTCTGCATTATAGGGGAATATCAGAAGAAAAATATCTATTTTCATCTAATTGCTGTTTGACTTATCTTGCGTCCTCTTTTACTCACAAAATCAGTGCAAAATGGTCCTCCTGCCCTCCTTGCCCAATTGTCAGTGCCTTTTTGAGGTCACTGACTGGAAAGTATTGTGCTGAACTTTTGTTTACTTTGATATCATTTTGAGTCTATACATAGCAGAGAGAAATTTTTAGCTTTTCTTTGGTTGCTATTGTTCATTGTTCCACACAACATTTGTTAAATACACCTTGTCTTCTTCTGGGTTTATCTATCGTTTTCCAGAGTTTGAATAACTCTTTGCTCCAAAATAATGGTTTTATAGTCTACATTTAGATATTAAATTATTCTTTTTTTTTTAAAGTTGTTCCGGAAGTCTTAGAGTCTGTTTGGATTGATTTTTACCTTTTGTTTTGTGCTTAATCTAAATCTTGTACCTCATGCGCTTTGACTTTTCTTAAATCCGAAACTTCTGAAATTTTCAAGACAACCAAATATTGATATGAAGATTCACATATAACTTTTTTATAATTTTCTATAGCTTGAATGATATTTTAGATTTGTAGAGCAAAAGAGTACATTTCACTTTTGCTCAAGTGTAAAGAAACAGATCCTTAATTATTGCATTTGTAGTTTCAATAGAATTTCAACTGCATTGATCTGTCCTTTTTCAGGGTTTGAATAATTATTTGCTCCAAATAACTGGTTTCGTATTCTACTTCTACTCATTCTTGTAGTTGAGTCTAATTATTTTATATCTAATTTCAAAGAGAAAATAGTAGATTTATTATTAATTTTCCTGGATGATAGGAGAGATTAGAAGCAGAACAGCTATTTTCATCTAAAGAAGTCGAAGAGGAAGCTAAAAAGGAATCGACAAAGACGTTTATGCCGGGAGAGGTTCAAAAGGTTTCTGAACCCACCGAAGAACAGCAGGCTCCAAAAGTTGTTGCCCCTACACCGGAGCAAATCATTGCTATAAAGGTATTGCGTTTACTTTGCATGAACTTCCAGTGTTTGTGCAATTTTCTTTTATCTTTCCTTTAAGATGAGTGATAGATATTTCAATTTTGTTGAGTGTTTTAACTAAATTTTGTGCTTTGAAATTGTTTATTGAGTACCTCATTGAAAAAAACTGGATCTAGGGTTAGATCTGGTTTCATCTGCTATCTTTCAGTTAGATTTGTTTTCTTTTTCTTCTGCATTGGTGATTAACACTTCCCTGACTAGTCAGTCAGGAGAATCTTCCAGAATTGGAAGGGCGAGTTTTGATAACAGTGTTTAGGAAAAGGAAGATCTACAGCAAAGATTTACTACCGACTTCCTCCTGAGCAATCTTAGGTGCATGGAGAGTTCAAACTTCAGAGAAAAATAAATAACTCTCTCTAGAGAATTCCCTGCGTTTAGTAATAGAGCTGCTTTTCTGGATCATTTGTTCTGAAGAGCTCTTGATTGTCCATTTGCTACCATGCCGAATGCTAGATGCAGCTATACTGTGCCAATGCATTCGAGTTAGATAATTGATCTGTTCCATCAAAATGGTTTCTGCAAATGGGAACCGTGTTCTTCTTTTATTAAGCTGGGGATCGTACATAGTTTGATTTTTGTTCTCTCTTGCAGGCGGCCATAGTGAATTCACAGACCCTTGAAGAGGTTGCCAGACTTGAAAAGGTGCTTAGATTTTTCTTTATTAAAGTTGTGCACCTTTCCATTATGTATGCCTTTGTTTTGTGTGTAATATAATGCAGCGCTTATTATTGGAATGAGCAGGCTCTGAAGTCAGGTCAGCTTCCGGCGGATCTGAAAATACCGGAGGTTGTTACTGGGGCTGGAAGTGTCAAGGAAAGAGATGAAGAAATGAGTTCTACTAATCAAGATGAAGCTGATGTTGAACAGAAGAATGTAGAGGAGCAAACAGACAATGAACCTGCGCCCATGGATCAGGTATTACTCAAATGTCTTTGCATGCGGATAGCTGCCTGTATCCTAAATTCCTGTCTCTCTCTTCTGCTCTTTCTTATGCTAAAGCTCTTGGCAAAATCAAGACATTTCAGCATTTATTATGACTTTCTCAGCCATTTTCTTCATATAAAAAACTTCAATTTCTACCATTAGTACTTAAATTGCAAAAATTTGAAATGAACTGGTTGTTGTGGCCCATTTGCTAAGCTGGAGCATCTAATGACTGGGTGCAACAAAGTAGGCATACCAAGGGTTCATCAAACTAAGTCAAGTCCATAATTTTGTACTCAAACTTAGCTTAAATGGAGTTAGAAGTTAATTCACAACTAAATTTTGAGTCAACGATGGAAAGCTACACAAGTTTTGTGCTTGGGTTGATCTCAAAGTTGTGCTTAAGGATCAAAAATACCGAAAAAGTTCACTTTGTCATTTAAATAGGTATTTGGACCATCTCAGATACCTAAAATACAAGGCACATAAAAGCCAAAACCCATTAAGCATGTAATTTATCTACAAGTATCTAAAATATAGAATGTTGGCAAGACAATTGGGCTTGAACCACCTGGAGTCCTAAATGGTTGACTAAACTTGACAATCATTAGTTCAAATATCTGCTCAACATAGTGAGTTCACCAAGTGTACTTGACAATAAAAATTGGATTATTATTAGGTCCACCATCAGTGTAGATAAATCTTTTCACAATTATCGCCAGATGAATGACGTGTTTTGGAGTTAATTTTGTAATCGAGTTCTTCGACATGTCAACAATATGGTGGTAAATGTATGTTACTCATTAGTTTTAAGACATACTTTGTTCGTTCACCATTTAGGTGATGGGTTGGAATCCTTTTTGTTGCAATTCTTTCTACTTGTTCTTGTGAGTATTTTGGTTTGATTTCATAGTCCTAGTCTTTTGTTTGGGATATCTTGGAGCAGAGCAATTACTAAGTATGTCTTTATTTCATTCTCTTTCAGGAATAGGAGGTTCCAAGTGGTTGGTTTATCGGACAGTTCTTCGTCATCAGCCTTGGAATGGAAAGAGCCAGTGATCTGGGAGAATGCTGGATGTTGTGCATGTATAATTATGGCAGGGGCGAATATGTTTTCCCTTTTCATCTGTTGGTTAGAACTGAACCCAATTTGTACTTTAATATCTCTCCCAGTTTGCCAGTAGGATGAATCCTCCCTGTCTCTATTAGATATTCACCTCTAGAGCCATTTTCTGGTAGTTTTAAGGAATTTTAGATGAATATTTTTTCGTGCACGATAATTGCCTAAGCTTTTGTTTGCAGTTAAGTATCATTCTCATGGAAAGGAAGAGAGCGTCTTTTGCTTGATCCGTAGTCTCTCTCTCTCTCTTTCTCTCTCTCTCTCTCTCTGAGTTGGTGTCTATTGATTGGACCTAATCCTCTCGACACATTTCTCTCTTTGTTATACAAAGTTAGTCCCAACAGGGGCTCCCCAATTGTTCTATTCATTTGTTTTGATTTTGGTAAATGAGGAGACAACAATGGCAATGCGATCTTTGGGCTGTGAAGATAACTTGGTACCAGCAGAATTTACCAATTTGCTTCGTTGTCTTCACGTGGATTTTGACTGATAAATTTCGCTGACCAGATCAGTTGCTTGGAAGGGTGGGCAATTAGCTATAGCTTTTACTACTAGTGAGGGGAACTGAGTGAGATATATCGTGGTAGAGCGAATTGCAAGTAAAGCAGCTAACATACCATATCAACTTAATCACATATTGATAAACAGGGCGGCTTGTTTCTGCTTTTTGTCATTACCAAGGCCCTTTGTCCAAGGGTAACATCTATAGGCGGCATGGAATGTCCGAAACGGGTTGGTTTCGGAGGTAAGACAACTGGAGTTATCCAATCCTGAAATCATGAAACATCATGTGATCAACGTGACACGATAAATACTAATCAAGAAACCCACATCGTGCTTCCCGTCCGAGACAGAAACTACGGTTGGAACGTTGTCCCTCAAATAGCCGCGAATCAAACAAAGGAATTGTTGTTTACAAGGTCGTCTACAAGGACTTCCCAATAAAACAACAAGGTCGTCTACAAGGACTTCCCAATAAACAAAGGCACGAGTCGAAACCTGTCGCCTTGGAAAAATGCCGGATGGCAGAGTGCAACATAAAGAAAGAAGAGTGGGGACGTGGACATTCCTTTCTTCCTTCCTGGGACATCACACAAGGTGCGCTTCGCTTTGAAACAGGAAAATGTGAACCCAGGTGACGGATAATATTGCAGCAGGCTGAAGAAGTTTGGAGACGATGGTGAACGATTCGTTTGGCAAGATCGATCTGGAAGACATTCCTGCTTTATCTTCCATCTTTTCGGGACGAAATCTAGTGCTGGCGTTGGCTTTTGTTCTCCTTGGATTGCTCTCCACGAGAAATTATAACCATTGCTCTTATCTTTGGATGTGGAGTCCATGGAGAATTCGCTTCCCGCACGTCTACGGCGGGAGGCTTCTCTGGGTGGGGATTGCCTTTGCTCCTCGTCAGCTACGTTCGGTCCTAAACAGAATTTTCCATCGCTCATCCGAACCCGACGATGTCGAAAACCATCCAAAGATGCTCGATGATGCCACCTCCGACCTTGTGCCAAGTAGGTATTCCACTGAGTTTGATAGGAGAAATTGCGAGAATTTTCGTAGTTGTTGGAAATGGGGAGCACAGTTTTCTCATCCCTTACTGTGATGTCCCCGCGATATTCATCAGTCACGGTCACAGCTTTTTCCTTCTACTGTAACTATATAGCTCTATCCCGACGGCATCTGATTCAAGAAAAAATGGTGCAGATGCAGCCTTAGACGAAACTGATCTGAAGGAACTTATGTCTTACATAACGGAGTCCGATGGCGGTCCACCATGGCAGCTGATGATGGAGAGACCATCTCAAACCCTGACATACCAAGCTTGGTTCAGAGACCCACCGGTAATCATCTAATAATCTGATCATCTTAGATTGATGCTCTACCGTGTTGAACGACAATCTTCGAACCGGCTGCCCTACCTTGCCATAAATTCTTGGAAGCAGTTAGTCACATGTTCATGGAGATTTCTTAGACCTCCTGCGTAATTCAGTGCTGGGAAACTGTGCAATCGTTTTTGCATTCGCAGCATCGGATACATGGTCTCTGGGAAAATTGGCTGTAGTACCTAGATCTCTCTTTCATGCAGATTGAAAACTGGGAAACTAAAGAAGGTTTTTACGAAGCCATTCCACTACCACCCTCAATTTTTTTTTGGTAACGAGGGGTTCTGGTTGATAGTCTCACACTGCCACGCGTGACGGTCGCCTTCATCGTCCAAATTATTGTTATTGCTCTTATTTCAGGTTGGCCCGACACAGTATCGCACGAGAACAGTTTTCAGGAACATCTCGCCCGACCTACTGAGGGACTTCTTCTGGGACGACGAATTCCGTCTCAAGTGGGAGAAGATGCTAGTCTACTGCAGGACTTTACACGTCTGCCCACGAACCGGAACCATGGTTGTTCACTGGATAAGAAAGGTACTGAATCATTATAACAGTACATTCTCAACTATTTCCCTCTAGGAGCTAATATACAGATTTGGGTGTGTAGTTACCGCTGATCCCCACGGAGCGAGAGTACGTCATCATCCGCCGCATTTGGCAATCTGAATCCAGCTACTACTTCGTGACAAAGGTAAATTGTTCGCTTGAATTCCGGAACCAGTCTTCTTAGAGCCACTTGTGGTATAGATAAGTTTATCGGGCCGTCCAAATGCATTTTAGTTGTAACTTCCGCCCACGCGAGAAGGTCATTCTTGCGACTTTAGGATGGGGAACCAAGAACCGACGTGCATAACATATGTTGGATCTTTACCGTTGATGAAGTTGTCTGGAGATTAAAGGCGAGTTTCTATCAATACAGGGAATAACATATCCGTCTCTACCGAGTCACAGAAATACGCGAAGAGTGGAGGTCTATTATTCTAGTTGGTGCATAAATCAAGGTACTTCTTTCCTCTTTCAATAACCACTGATATCCTCTCATAGGTTACACAAGGGGAGGTTTTGGTGCTGACAATGTCTATAATTCTTCCAGTAGAATCAGGGAACAGGCAGCAACAGCCCGCATCATCAGAGGTGATCTTCTTCCATTTCGAGGACAACGGTCTACCGAAGGAGTTAATTAAGATATGTGCCAGGGCGGCAATGTGGGGCCTTGTAAAGAAAATGGAGGCTGCAGTTCAGGCTTACAATCTCGCTCGAGCCAGCGGCGCGCCTCGATCATCTTATGCCATCCTGGCGTGCATGACCACCGAGTGTGGGCCGATGGCAGTTCCGGCTCCTTCTTTGGAAGTCCACAAGAATGAGAAATCGAAGGATACACGGAGAAGGGATCCCTTGAAATGGCTGGTGGTGGGAGGTGTATTGATAGCTTCCGGGCTGACTTTACAGGTCACTGGCAAGGTCGTGCTATTCCAGTTAGGAAAATGGATGACGCGGCTCCGAAGGGATCGGCGCAAGCATGGAAGCATGGACTAAAAATATGGATTCGACTTCGTATTATGTCGTGCCTAGAGTGGTGAAGTTTGTACCGACAAAGTTTGAGCCGATGTCCCGGTTGAGCTCTGTTGGTTGCACCAGAACCATATATCAGCAATTACGGCGACTAACGCATCTTTCAGTTTTGAAGAACGGCAGAACGCCACTGCTCCACGTGATGAGCATCGAAGTAACACAGAATAACGCAGGTTCTGTCTATTCTTAGGTTTTCAAGAAGGCATGGAACGATCAAAAAAGAGAGAAACGAGAGACGTTGTAATACATCGTTGCCAATCAGGAATTTTTGCGATAACCTCGTGGATCTGGCCCAACCATTTCATGCCGCCAGAGCTTGGGTGCTATATATTTGCTAGGCTTCTAGATCGAGAAAAATGTATTCGGTATGGCTTTAACTTCAGCTCCTCCTTAATTTGGACTACTACAATAAAGTCTAACCTAGGATCATCGAAGCCACAAAAAGGCTCAACTGCATGTTCGATCGAGAAGTATTCCCATTAGATTATATGGTTGAGCCGGCACACATCCATTGAACAATTTGAGGTCATGGTATCTAAAGAACCCACTAACGAGCTGATACGCTTTGTGCCACAAGTCACTGAATTCAATGTAGACCACTAATGAGAATCTAGAAGCACCAAACATAAATTACCGCATATCAAGTCCGTTCCATGTTCCTGTCGTGCCAAATTTAGAACTGCTATGCTGTGCTCTTGTACTCGGGACAACAAGCTTGCTATCCCAACAAGAAGAGATTTGCAAACCAAGGTCACAGTACCACCTATGATTCCTCACCTTAAGAACAACATTGATAGATAAGCATTCAAAACCTCAATAAAGCAAATAACCCCGCCCATAGCTGATGCCATCTGCCCATCAGTCATCACACTTATGGAACCAAGAACGTTCCTGTCTACATGATATCTATCTATAGCCAAAAACAACCAATGCAAACCACACAATCAGATTATCAAGTATATATAACAACGCAATATATTCAACCCAAATGCAAACAGACTGGTAATAGTAGAAACATGACTAGAAAATCCACCACTCAAGTGAGAGTAGCTGCACCACATGAAGATCCATCACACGTGGTCACGTAAGACCAGAACATTACAGTAGCAACAACTAGATATTATAACGAGTGGGACCACTCTTAAGTTCATACTGGGTTGATAGAAAAGCTAATAGCTCATTGCGAAACAGAAGTAGAGAAATAACCAGACCATATAAGGTCCACCCAAGCAGCAGCATCTGAATCAGCAAAGGTACTCCCTTACAGTCCAGACTTAAGCTTAATCCAGTAGAGCATATGCTTCTCCTTCCGATAGAAGGCAGTAGATTTAACCCATTGCAATTTCCGCGTGCTCTCCAAGCAATATGCCCCCACCTAGTACAAAAACATATCGTTAGCAGCCATTACACAGGAACTACCTAGAATGAAAAACACCTGAAAAGAAACTAGAGGCAAAGTGTCCACAAACAAATAAAAATGGGAGGTCCAATAAAAAATCTAGTGAAGGGATAGGGAACCTTGGCTAGGAGTTGCATAGATCTTCTTTCGTGCAGTGCCAAAGCAGTAGCATATAGTGCGAGAGCTCGCGCACTGGTGCAGGCAACTCGCCCCATCCTCCTGCACCAGCCGTGGGGGAAAGTTTATTGATTGCTATTCAGAGTCGTCATAATATTCACCCTCATCAGAGACCTCATCAAAAGATCGGACATCGAGCTGGTAACGGAGAATCCCCCCGATCCCACCAAAACCTCTACAGAACTGAGATCCCTCTTGCGACTTGTTTGTGACAAACTCGAGTGTGCAACCAAATTGCCTATATTCATTAGCAAACCACTCCAGGAGCGACATTTTCTCCTGAACCTCAAGCTCAGCTGCGTTTTCAGGATTCCTGAAGTTTTCCTGGTTAAGCTCTTGCTCTTTGTTCAAGTGCTTGGTGATAATCTCACCAGTAGTGGTGTTTTTCAGTGTGTACCTATTGATATCCAGGTTCTCCCACACAATCAGTATTTCAACAGCACCCATCTCCAGTACTTTCAGCGTGTCATCCACACCAAAAACATATTTTCCAGTATCCTGGCTTATCTCCTCAAAGTATTTACCAATCAAGCGCTTTTCCTGAATGAACTTCACGTTGGCCAATATCTCTGAAGACAACTCAATGGCCTGGTTGAAACCATTCTCACCACCATAAGAAACATCAACAACATTCAGTATCTTGGCCTGAAGACGAGGATCAAACATGTCAGATTGACTCAACTCAGTTTTGAAGTCTGCTGATCCAGCCAGTATAAGTCCTGAAACATTGGGCTGGCTAGTTGATGGATTAATGAAAAACTGTGTGGCTAGCTCAGCCGTCTTCCTCACATAGTTGTGGCGCTTCTCCATTCGAAGACGAGCAAAACGAAGAGCTGACTGCCCACCTCTTCCATGCTTCTTCGGCAGGTCCACACTGAATTTGTGAAGCACCTCCCTCGTGTTACCACTCAGAGTCCCAAAGAGAGTTCCATTACCATCCATGACAATGAAACCGAACTTATCATCAGATTCTAAGAGTTCATTCAGAGCTTCAGTATGGAACTTGTTGTCACACAGGTAGAGAGATGCATTGATGGGCCTGAAAGGCTCAAAATCGATGGTCACCTTCTTCTCCTTTCCATCTTCAGTGACAATTGTGCCAGTGTATAGCACAAGCCCATTAGGAGGAACCTTGTTGTAAAGCTTGAGCCTCTGCTGAGCGGACGTGATCGCGCCGAGCACAGATTGTCGATTCACCCTGCTCTTGATGTTCGATGCAGTACCAAACTCATCACCAAGCATTTTTGTAACTCGAGAGATTTGATCACGAGGAGGCATGATCAGAGAAATCATGCTTGTGCCATTGCCTCTTGCAGCTTCCAAAGCCTTGATCAATTTCTTGATCTTCCATATCTCGATGTTCTTGTCAGTCTCATGACCATCAGCCATCCCTACGTTCAAAAGCTCACAGCAAAAGTAGCCAAGCGACCTGAAAATAACAATCCATCAACTCCATAAAACCAAGCATTACATCATTACAACCAGCAATCATTCAGTGAAAACCAACAACTTCTAATACATCCACATTCATTTAAGACGTCGAACACATAACATACATCTGCCAATCTATCAACTCCCCCAGTTGAGAAAACTGAACAATCATAACCATCTTCCGATCAATCGATTAACACCACAAAACACACCGTGAATAAAACAGGTACCCAAAGGCTCAACTAGCACTATTCCATGATAATTCAGGGAAAAAACAACATATTCTAAACAACTGAGCACTTGTATACCGACGACAAAACAAAGGAGCATAATCATAACATAACAGACTCAAACAGACGGATAATTTCCCATCTTTCTCATCGTATCACATCAAATTTACAGATCTTCTCTATAAAACAAAAAAAGTCGATCAGGTAAAAGAACAATTTTTCATCATTGGGAAAATCAGTCATCAGGCATAAAAAAATTTCCATCGACATGTAATATCCAATGGCCCACTTGATCATGAATGAACCCACAAAACCCTCACCAGACAACAAGATGGGCAATCCTGAAAATCATCAAACAAAACATGGGTTCGCTGCCAACCTAAGCAACATAAGGGGGAAAAAACACAAAACGCGAAACTCTACAATCCTACAAACACGAATTCAATACAAGAAGATTGACATAGAATACCCAATGGCTCAACTGATCATGAACGAACCCACAAAACCCTTGACAGACAACACGATGGGCAATCCTGAAAATCATCAAACAAAAAAACACGGGCTCGCTGCCACCCTAAGCAACACGGGGAAGAAAAAACACGAAACACGAAATGCTACAAATCCTACGAACACGAATTCAAAACAACAAGATCGACATTGAATACCCAAATGACCTAATTGATCATAAATGAACCCACAAAGCCCTCAACAGACAACAAGATGGGCAATCCTGAAAATCATCAAACAACAAAACACGGGCTCACTGCCACCCTAAGCAACATAGGGTAAAAAAAAAACGCAAAACACAAAACTCTACGAATCCTACAAACACAAATTCAGAACATCAAGATCAACATAGAATACCCAATGAACCAATTGATCATGAATGAACCCACAAAACCCTCCACAAACAATAAGATGGGCAATTCTGAAAATTATTGAACAACAAAACTCAGACTCACTGCTGCCCTAAGCAACATAGAAAAAAAAACACGAAACACAAAACTCTACGAATCCTATGAACACGAATTCAGAACAACAAGATCGACAGAGAATACCTAATGACCCAATTGATCATGAACAAACCCACAAAACCCTCGACAAACAACAAGATGGGCAATCCTGAAAATCATTGAACAACAAAACACAGGCTCACTGCCACCCTAAGCAACATAGAAAAAAAACACAAAACACAGAACTCTGTGAATCCTACAAACATGAATTCAGAACAACAAGATCAACAGATAATACCCAATCACCCAATTGATCAGGAACAAACCCACAAAACCCTGACAGACAACAAGATGAGCAATCCCGAAAATCATCTAATAACAAAACAAAGGCTCACTACCATCCCAAGCAACATATAAAAAAAAACACAAAACACGAAACTTTACAAATCCTACGAACACAAATTCAGAACAACAAGATTGACATAGAATACCCAATGACCCAATTGATTAGGAACGAACCCACAAAACCCTCGACAGACAACAAGATGGGCAATCCCGAAATCATCTAACAACAGAACACGGGCTCACCGTCCTCCCAAGCAACATAGGGAAAAATAAAAACACAAAACACAAAACTCTACGAATCCTATTAACACAAATTCAGAACAACAAGATCGACATAGAATACCCAATGATCCAATTGATCAAGAATGACCGCACAAAACCCTCGACAGACAACAAGATGGACATCGAACAACGAAACACGGGGTCACCAGCCTCCCAAGCAACATGGGAAAAACAAAACACACAAAACATGAAACTCTACGAATCCTACGAACAGAAATTCAGAACAACAAGATCGACATAGAATATCCAATAACGCAATTGATCAGGAACAAACCCACAAAACCCTCGACAGACCACAAGGTGGGAAATCACGAAAATTATCAAATAACAAAACACGGGCTCGCTGCCACCCAAAGCAACATGGACGAAAAAAACACGAAACACAAAAATCTGCGAATCCTACAAACACGAATTCAAAACAACAAGATCGACATAAAATACACCAATGACCCGATTGATCAGGAACGAACCCGCAAAACCCTCGACAGACAACAAGATGGGTAATCCCGAAAATCACCGAACAAAACACGGGCTCGCCGCCACCCCCGAGCAACATAGGAAACAAAAAACCCACAACACGAAACTCCACAAATCCTACGAACACGAATTCAGAACAACGAGATCGATCCAAAGAACGCGGAGAATCACAACACACACAGCATAAAAAATTAATATTTATACAGGAAAAGGCGATAACCTGGGAGAATTATGAGGACGAGAGGTCGCGAGGACGATGGCACGAGAGCTTTCTTTTCCTCCGGTTCTCGAGCGTTCCGATTATAATAATGGGGGCGGAGGAAAGCTGGCGGCTTTTATAGCGGAAACCCTAACCCTGGTTTTCACTTTTAACCATGGTTAAGGCAAATGCGTGACAGATAACCGGCTCGGGGGCAGCTGATACGATGATGTAAACGACGCAAAGACTCCCCAGAATCCTAGTTTGACACGAGTTTCCAACGCAACCCCCCACCCCACAAAAATTAAAAAATCTGAGAACGGTAGAAGCAGACAAAAAGGATAACGTCTCCAGTTTGATTCACGCCCCGAGCAAATCAGATTTTAAAGATTCGTAAGATTCCACTTTCTCAAATAACTTTGATCGAGAAAATATCAAATATTTGATGAGTGTTTTTGAACCCATTAATCAAATGTTAATATTGCGAAAATTAAAAGCCCAAATCAGCTACCCACTTATTTTGGGCTGTCAATTTTATTAAAATATAAATCTTAGCAATGTTCACATTTAACTATTCATTATTTCCAATTTATATAAAGAGAAACTGAAGGTTGACAATTACCACCTAAGGGGTCATGTGTTTCCGGCGACCACCATCAGGGCGCGACCTCAAGCATTGCCTAGGTCTGCCCAAGGTGTTGTGACCCAGGCATCACCTGGCTCTTCCTACTACCCAAGCAATGCCCGCTTGAGGATGCCCTTGGTGGCACAACTTCAAGCATTGCCTCAATTGTGTGACCCAAGCAGCTCTTGAGGTTGCATAACCTCAAGCGAGGTGGGCTAGCAACAGTTGACCTTCACCATATTTAATTTATCAAACAACATAACATTTTGGAAAACTCATTTATCCCAAAAGTATTTGTATTTTTTTAAAATCATTTTTCAAAGCCAAATCAAATAGACTATAATCTTGTTCGCTTTTTTGCCTTGACAAGGACAAGGTGAATATGTTTCATTCCCTAACTTTCATTCGTTGTCAATAATCTTGATCCCATCTATTAGAGAGGTTTAGAGATTCTTCCAAACTAATTTTCAAGTATTAGAGATATTTTGGTGCATGAAATAATTAGATATTTTATAGCAAATTTTTCTTTGACTGTGCATATATCTTGATTAATTTAAATCTTAGATAGTAATAATATAAAGCCTGTAAATATGTGGATGTGCTCTTCGTTACGCACATCAATATATACAAAATTTCTTATTCTTTTCTTCTGCATATTACATGAGCACAACCCATGTATTTGAAGCTCTAAAATTTCCGCAATTTTATTACTTAACAAGTTCTCGTTTGCAAAATCTTTTGAACAGTCAAAAACTTTATATCAAGAGAATTATTGACTTCTAATGTATCGAGTATTTCATAGAGCGCGGGGGACTTTATATTATAAGCTCTGTGATTTGATTTTGTTTGAAAATTAAACTTTCGATTCGTGGAACTATGAACATCTGCGTCTTATTAGAGTGTGATGCATAAATGATATTAGAATGGTTACTTTGAATCTATTAGCTTGGCCATTTGTGTTTTCGAATCGAATCTTTGAATTTTGTTCTTTAATCAAGTCTCTAAACTTGTAATTTGACTAATTGCGTCTATCGTAAGTTTACAAGAGTTTTCAAGTTAAAAGCTCGAGTGAAGGTGTTCATGTTGAGATTTCTCGTCACTCGAGATATAATTGCGACCTTCATTTTAAAGATTATTAGCAAATAATAAATGGTTCCAAACAATTTATTCTTGTCAACCTCTAATTCCGGATAATACACTGATTTCAAGTAATTAGATTTAATGTACTTGATTAGAAAAGTGGCCAGGTCGATATTTTGAATAGACACACTAGAAGTTTAAAAATGCGATCAAAAAGGATCTACGAATATAAACATCGAAAGTGATATCTGACCTATTTGAAATAATTCATATGGATACTTCCACTTGCGGTGTCACATGTCTAATTTGAAATTCGACAAGCATATGATTAATCAATGAAATTAATTCAATAAGATTTATCTCTCCTCTGATAATCTATTTGTTTCAAATTGAACTAACTTAGACTACGTTATTTTCGCAAAAAATAAATAATTTGAAAAAAATTGTTAAAAAAATGATCACACTTGAAATAATTATTTTATTTTTGTCAAAGCTTAAAATAATTAGTTGATAAAAAATAATTTATATATAGTATTTTTGTAAATGATGAAATTTTTTTTTTTTCATTCTTTCATTTTTGTAAGCGATACAAATGATTAATTTTTGGGAAATTTATTGCATAGCATTTACTTTCCGTAAGAAATGCTCTGTATGATTCAAACAACATAGACGCAACCCTAATCTCTCTCTCGGCAACTTTCTATCTCCCCAAAAAAGTCCTTCCTCTTAAAAAATTTCACCAGCAGACTCTAAACTTTAGCCTGCTTTGCTGTACTTTTCTTTTCTCGGCCTCGATTTTCTTTTCGTTTTTTTATTTCTCTTGGTCTAATATGGCAGTCTTTTTTCGCTTGTTGTCGTGAATAAATATGCTTAGAGCTAGAGGTGTCAAAAATCGAACAGACAAGTTCAATTTTTTTAATTTGATTTTCATTAAAAATCAATTTTTTTAACCAATTTGGTTTTTATCAATTCGGTTAACCAAATCAAACAAATAAAATCTAAATCTTTTCTTTTTATTTTGTTAAAAAATCATTTCTTATTTTATTTTATTTTATTTCGTTCTTATTCATCTTTGGGCAATCTCCTACCATAGTGGTTAGGGGTAAGAATGGTCTGCAGGTTGGTCCGAGCCACCCCTAACCCTGTGACCAACCGTACAAATACGGTGTCGGCCCTCAATTTTAGGACCGAGGACCGACCCTATTGGCTGGGGACCAAGGACCGAACCGACCCAATGAGTTCGGTTTGGCCTGGGTGACCGATCAATAATTTTTTTCGTCTTATTTTTTATATTCCCTAAAAAAGCAAACCTACAAATTCAAATTACACATCCATCGACAATTCGGCATTGTTCAACTAAACTATAAATACCAATACATATTTAGCAAATTTAAGATGACACAATAATAGAAATTTCATACCTGCTAATCGCTCATCGAGATATGGGACAAGATGGAAAGTTCTTATAATCGTCTATCTTTAATATTCATAACACCATATGCAAAAGCGTTTTCTTGCATTTGATCATATATAGTCCACTCAACTAAAAAATGAGCTTCACACCACTTAACTAGCAAATCACCGTAAGAATCGCAATACTACTCTACTTTTCAAAAACTTCTACCATTTGACACAAATTGAAAAGCAAAGTGCAGCTGAAATTTATTAGTAAAATACAATTAAACCATAAAAAGTTCAAAATATTTAATATAAACCATGAATATATAACTTCACATCTTGTTAATTCACTTGAACTTCTAAACACTTAAAAACAAAACAAACAACATATAATTAATACTCAACAAAAGTTTTAAATTGAAATTACTATTAGTGCTATTGATAAAACGTCTCAATATAATATAATATAACAGACATTTTATTTAGGTTTGAATGTATAAAATAATTATAAATAATATAATATAATATACATGGTTGGTTTAGGGTTGGACCGACCCAAAACTCTGTGACCAAGACTAACCCGCACAGTGTTGATCGTGGAATTTCGGGGCCAGGATGACCGACCCAATCCCCTTGTGAACCTGGACAGGACGGCAGGGCCGGCGGGGTTGGGCGGTCCTGGGTCACCCAGGTCGACCCTAGACCGCTGCTCACCCCTAATAGTAGTAGTTGGTGACTATGCAGAGGTGATTTGGAGCCTTGCCAGGCAAGGCTTGAGGACAGTAGCTCCACCTTGCCTTGATTAGACAAGGCCAAACTCATTTGACATTGGCCAGCTGAGCCCTACTAAACCAACGATCAACCAATGAAAAAGAAGAAGAAAAAAAAATAAAAGAAAAAAATAATTTAAAAATTGATTATTTTAAATAATAAAAAATTTATTAAAAGGGGTGCATGTAGAAAAAAACAAAAATAAAAGTAAAACTGAAAACCAAACCAAACCGAACCGAATCGAACTAGGCTTTTAGTTAAGTTCGGATCGGATTTTGGTTCGGTTTAATAAATTTCTTTTCGGTTTGTTTAAAAAAAAATCTGAATTGAACTAAACCATTTACACTCCTACTTATAGTTATTGATAGAAAAAATCTACTTGTAACTGAAAAATTTGTGAGAAAATTGTCACCAATCTTAGTTAGTAGGATGCTCACGACATGGTTTTATGATTTTTGGATTGGGTGTAATATTTTCTCTCTTGATTGAGGTGTAGATTTGAATAAGAGAGCTTTTATTTCTTGTTCTAATCTACATCTAGGAGTTTCTTAGAAGTGTTAGATTTGTGGTGATTCAAAATATTATTGTTGTTGTTTTCGTATAGCAATAATATATTGAGGATGTCATATTAGTTTCTGGATGAGAAGATCTTGGTGTGTGCCAATTACTGATCATTTTGGTGATTGACTGCCAATTGTTTTTTAATACTGTAATAAATCGAATCTTTTGGGATGAGAGCTAGCTATAAGCCGTATTATTCTTTTTCACGGGTTTTGTTTCGTTTTGTCTTGCAGCTCTTTTGTGAGTTGCTTTGCTTGGAACTTTCCTACGTTCGTATCATGTTTGATTATGAAAAATTAATGAAACTTTCTTTCGAGAAAAAAAAAAATACGATACAAATCAATTTCTATTTTGGCCCCTCGATTTAGTTAAATTCATATTAAGCGGGACCCGCGAGCCGCGAGGGATCACTATTGTGATTTCCCATTTTTCCTGGGCTGGCGAAGGAAATAAAAAAGAATTTCGCGGGCACTTGACCCGGAAAGAAACCCTAAAGCTTGCTCAAACAAAGCTCGGGAAAATGGCGGACGGAGCAGCTTCGCTGCTGGAACCTCGCCGAGATCGACGGCAGAGGGCGGGCCCTGGTGGCGACGCAGCCGCTGCGCGGCGGCCAAATCGTCCTCAGGGACTCTCCTATTCTTCTCTACTCCGCTCTTCCCCTCACCAAACCACCGCCTCCTCCTTCCTCTTCTTCTTCTTCTTCTTCAGCTGCTTGTTACTGCGACCACTGCTTCAGAATCTTGCCTCCGTCCCCCTCGCCGCCAGCCGCCCCGTGCCCTGCGTGCGGCCGCCACGCGTTCTGCGGCCCCGGTTGCCTCGCCGCCGCCGCCGCGACGTCGCACACTCCCTGGGTCTGCCAGGCGCTCTCCCGCCTGGTCGCTTCCCGCCTGCTCGACGGCCAGCCTGTCGAGCGCCACGTCCAGGCTCGGTTCCTGATCGCCGCTTGCAATCTGGCCACCGTCTCTCCTTCCAATTTCCAGCTGCTGCTCTCTCTCCAGGGCCGCGAGGCACACGCCGACGACACCGTCTCGGCCGCGCGGTTCCTGCATTCGCTGCTGGCCTCGGTTTGTCCTCCTCCTGCTCCGGGTTCGCCTTTTCCTCAGGGGTTTTCTCTTGAAATGATCGTGGCGTTGCTGTCGAAGGACAAGCTCAACGCTTTCGGTTTGATGGAGCCGGTTTCGTCGCGGGGTGGGGGCGAGGTGGATGGGGAGAGATCGGTGAGAGCTTACGGTATTTATCCAAGAGCTTCTTTCTTCAACCACGATTGCCTTCCAAATGCTTGTAGATTTGACTATGTAGACTCTGCTTCTGATGGCAATACTGATATAATCGTGCGGATGATCCATGATGTCCCTCAAGGGAGGGAGATCTGCCTGAGTTATTTTCCTGTCAACTTGAGTTGTGCGAATAGGCGGAGGAGGTTGATGGAAGACTACGGGTTCGCCTGTGACTGCGATCGGTGCAAGGTCGAGGCCAATTGGTCTGATGATGAGAATGAGCACGATGATATCGGCGAAGACGATGATGGTGACGGTGAAGGGATGGATGAGGATGCCGATGAACAAATGAGTGGGTCGGAGGTGGGCATTGCGGAGGAGAAAGAGACGGACTTCCCCCATGCATATTTCTTCGTCAGGTATATGTGCAACAGGAAAAACTGCGGCGGGACATTGGCTCCTCTGCCTCCGTCGTCAGATGATGCTCCTTCTGATATAATGGAGTGTAATGTATGTGGTCAGCTCAGGAGGGAGGATGAAGAGGCGGAAGCCGATGGAGAAGAGGATATGGACGAGTGAGCTCCCCCATTTGCGATGTTGTAAGAAGCTCCTCCTTATGGACTCACCTCCAAGAATTTTGTTTTTCTTTCTGATCCATCCTTTGGCCTTGCTATCCAACCAAGTCAGCTGCTAGTCAATACTTAACAGCAGAGGGAGACCTAGTTGGCTAACTTGTAGAACTTTGCTATACAATCCAATCTTCTTTTGGTGAAGGTTGTGGATTGCGAGTGCTCTGAGTTTCTAATGTTGCCCCATTCGAGGGAAAAATTTGACCTTGTAGTGCCGAATGCTGTGTGCTCTGTGATTACGGTGGAGCTGATAAGTGAATTTTCTTTCTTTATCTAAACATAGGATGTCATGTAAAATCTGATAAGTGAAGTTCCGGGAAGTTTTATCATTAGTTCCTTTGTGATATGAGTATGCATATCGATAAAATTGCATGTTCTGTGGATCTCATCAAGTCGACTAAGTTGCTCATATTTTCAATCTTCGGATTTTGCAGCTCTTTGGCATTAGGAAAGGTGGTTGAATCTGTTGATAAACAATTTGATCTGATATTGGGGCATGTGATTTCCCAACCAAATGATGTTGGGGACGTGAAGAACTTGCCATATTTGCTTTGATTCGATTGTGCAGCGTGTGCGGTTTCTTTCCTTAATAACGTGCTGCTAATAACGGACTGAAGGCTGTTCGTGGTTCTCAAGGGACAGGTTTTTTCCGTGAGTCTCTTGGCATCCTTGGGGGCTTATATGGCCTGGTTGTGTTTTGACTTGTGAGCTGGTGAATTTTTTCACCTCTTCGATAACTAGTTTGACGGCCAAAGATACATCCGGTGTATGATGCCAGTGTCTCTAATTCGAGCTCAACTTGCCTCATGTCCCTAATCTCACCCATAAAAGGAATGGCATTCTACTCGAGTGTCCTGTTTTAGCTTTCTTCATCATCGCGTCTGTGTAGAGACTGATTTTGGTCCGAGATATATGTTTCTTGGTATGTTTTTCAACAGCAACGACGGGGCGAGACAGAAGGAGACCCTTTGTCCTCTCGTCTGTCGAAAATGATTCCGAAACAACTACAGGCTTTAAGAGTCGGCATGAGACGATGAAGGGGTTGCCTTGCATATAATGAGGGGTGTGCTAATGGTAATGGAATGTCTAGAATAAATATCAAAATCCCTACATTGTACAGACAGCTGTGTGTGCATTACCAATGTTACAATTAGACAAAACAGGCAAAGACCGTAATCCAAGTTTAACAACAGCCTTAACATCCATTGAATAGAGTGTGAGACTGCAGACGAGTCATTGTGCAGTTTATAGGTCCTCATGCACCAAACATGACAAACACAAGCATTTCAAATCAATTTGATGATTAAAGTTTGCAAAGTTGATATTGCATAACTCAATGTAGAAACTTAAAAAGTATGGGCATCTCATCCCATTATGTAATACATTGTACTTTGTTATATTACAAAAGTTATTATAAATTAGCATTGTTAGTATATCAACATTTGTTTTTCTTTTCCCGTGGATATTTTTTTGACGGTCCAATGAAAAATTTGTTTCACATAAATAGAAATTAGATGAAAATAGGGTCTTTTCGGATGTATAGGAGGGAGAGTGTACGATTGATGCAAGTGGGCTTTGATTTTTTTCTTTTTAATCTACTCCCCATTTGTTGTTTTTCATTTTAAATTATTTTTTGGTCACATTTTTTTAATTTTTAATATAAACATTTATTTCTGTCACAATCTATTTATATGGAGCAACAGCCTTGTTTTGAGGACCAAAAAACCTGTATTATGTTTGCAAACTTGAGAGAGCTTTGTGTGGAATCAAGCAAGCATCAAAAGCATGGTTTGATCATTTTAGCTTGTTTCTTTTAGTATTTGGTTTCTTTTGCAGCATTGTAGATCCTTCGTTGTTCATTCAAAAATCAGATCATGGCATTCAAGCTCTACTTTTATCCGTGGACGATATGATTGTCATTAGTAATGATCCAAACTTGTTTGATCGATTTATTTCTTCATTGAATAGTGAATTTACATTAAAGGATATAGAGCCATTATATTACTTTTTGGTTGTGGAGGTTAGAATATTATTTGATAGTCTTTGTTTGTGCCAACCACATATGCTTTGTCAATTCTCGAATGTGCTCAAATGGATGTTTGCAAGCCAAGATCCATGTCTATAGCCACTCGCACTCATTCTCTCAAATGCGAAATTATTTTCGAATCCCACGTCATATCAAAGTATTGTTAGAATTCTTTAATATCTCACCATCACACATCTAGATATTTCATATGCGGTCAATTTTATATCTCAATTCATGCATTGGCCTGCTGCAACTCATTTTCAAATTGTGAAGCACATTTTGCGCTGGCACAATAAATCGAGAAATGCCTATCCTATCCAAGTTAACTATAGAGTCGTATACCTTTTGTGATGAAGGTTGGGCAAATTGCTACTTGACTTGACGATTGACTACCATATTTTGTACTTGTAGTAACTGTATATTATGGACTGCCAAGAAGCAATGAATGATTGCTCGATTTAGTGCCAATATAGAGTATCGTGCGATTGGTTGACAATAGCTGAGATTGTTTGGATATCTTTCCTTTTAAGAGATTTAGGTATTCATCTCTTAAGTCCATCAATATAATTTTGTGATAATATCAATGCAATTCATATGTTAATTAATCTTGTGTTATATGCAAGAACTAAACATATTGAATTAGATTATCATTATGTGCGAGAAAAAGTGGCTCTTGGAACTCTTGTGACTAAGTATGTTCTGTTTGTGCATCGAATTGTTAATCTCTTCACAAAGTTATTATTCCAAAAACGCATTTGGATTTTGAAACTTACATTGCAAATTGAGAATTTGGGATTGTCTCATTCCCAATTTGAAGGGGATTTAAGGCATTGATTTATCAATCAATAGAGAAGAATATGGAAATGTCAATGAAAATCACAAGTAGATTCTCAAATATATTAAAATAAAGGGATTTACAGCTTTATTATTTATATTATTGCATGTTTCCTTATAAAGTGTAATGCTTTGTAATATCTTTAATATAGTGGAAATCATTTCAACAAATTATACAATGAGATCAATAATAAAATGTTGTGACCTCCCTTTTCAATGCCCTTTTACGTGCTGGCAAGGGCAGAGGTTAATGGCTCGCTAAGCATAAGGCTTAGTGTGGGCTCTCCCAAACCCACCAATTCATGACTTATGGTTCGAGTTTTTAACTTACAAATCAATTTCATTATGAAGTCGTTATTAATCGATTTGAGGTAGATTAATTAGAGCCTGTTTGGCAAGTTGCCAAACAACGGCAAGTTGCCAAAAAGCAGTGCTTAGATTCGATTTTTGTTCCCAAAATCGGTTTGGGACGAGAATCGTGTTTGGTAAACTTTTTGTTCTCGGGAACGATTTTGGAAAAGATTTGAGAATAAAAAAAAAAAAATTGATTCTACATCCGAGAATCAGAAAAAGAATTAAAACGGTAAAACCCTTGTTCTTCTCTTTCAATATCTCGATTGCCGTTCGCCATCACCCGCCGCCGTTCGCCGCCACCCGCCGCCGCCCGCCACCGCCCGGTTCCGGTCCGCCGCTGGTTGCCGGTCCGGCGAGGTTGCCGAGGCTCGCCAAGCCAAGGCGAGGTCGGCGAGCTCGCCGGGAGGCAAGCCCACCCACCCGGCGGGCAAGGCGAGGTCCGGCGAGCTCGCCGGAGGCAAGCCCGACCATCGGCGGGGTTGGGCGAGCCTCGCCAAATCAGGCGAGGTCGGCCTGCCTCGGGCGAGGTCAAGCCGGTGGGGCGAGCCTCGCCCGGGCTGCCGATGAGGCTCGCCTAGCCACCGGCGAGGCTCGCCCGGCCTCGTCGGTGGCCAAGCTAGTCTCGCCGAGGCCGGGCGAGGCCGCCCGGCCACCGGCAAGGCTTGGCCACGCGGCAAGGCTCGGCCTCGCCGGATCGGCTAGGCCGAGCCTCGCGGGCGGGCGAGCCTCGCCCGGTGCCGGTGAGGCTCGGCCAACGAAGGCCGACCCTCGCCGAGGGCGGCGACGCTCCGGTGAGGGTCGCCGACCCCCTCATCGGTCGATCGCCGGTCCGACGACCGGCCAAATGAAGAAGAAGAAGAAGAATAGGAAAAAAGGGGAAAAAAAAAAAAAAAAAAGAAAAAAAGTAAAGAAAAAAAGTAAAAAAGTAAAGAAATTATTTAAAATTTATTTAAAAATCAAAAGAAATTAATTTGGAACAGAATCAATTAATACGGTACCAAATGCAATTCTATTCCGAATAAAAAAATTTTGAACAGTTACCAAACGCGTTTTTTTTACTCGAAATCGGTTCCTAGGAACAGAATAAAAAATAATCATTTCTAGTCGAATCGGCTCAGGAGAATGTAATCGTTACCAAACGCGCCCTTAGAAACCCAAGTGAAATATTGAAAGATATACTTCACTCCAATGCAACTAGAGAAGCTAGGATCAAAGACTCGATTACATTAGTTAATTATTAATGTCATTCCGGTATCTAATCTTATTTAAATATCAAGTAAAGCATTTATGCATCATTTTGTACCAATTATGAATTTTAGGATTCAATTCCTAATCAGATTAAGGAAATAGAAATCTATGTATCATAAGGGCACAATTGAAATTAGCCAATATTTGCTTCCAAGAACTTAAACATGATTTTTTTTGTTAAGTATTTTCACATATTTAAAAAAAAAAAAAAAGACACCACTCAAAGGCTATTTTAAAGCTTTTTTTGATTTTTTTGAAGATTATTTTTATTTTTCTGATTTTTGGGAAATATAAAATAGTTTTGGGTTTTTCCAATTTTTTTGATAATGTAAATCCTTTTTGGAATTTTCTATTTTTTATTAAAATATTTTTAATATTAAAATAAGAATATATCATATTCTAAAAACGGATCCGAGTCGGAACTCCGCGTCCGACCTGGTCGAACTTGGCCAGGGCGCGTGGCACAGGCCTCTGGCTGGGCTGGTTTTCGCAAATGGGCCCAGCCCAACAGTGCCTTTTAGCCGCGAAGGAAATGAAAGGCGAGGCCTGGCCCGCGAATCTGGCCGAGACCCAAAACAAAGTTAAAAAACACAAGCCCAGCCCGTTTCTCCCTCCTAGCAGCGAAAGCCCTACCCGATTATGACCCGCGCCCGACCCGACCCGCGCCTCCCTCCTTCTTTGTCTCTCTACGGCGCCGATGGGGGTGGCTGGGAAGTCACCGGGCGGTGGATCGAGAGAAGAGGCGACGGCGGGTTCGACGATGCAGGGGCTCGGTCGAGCCCAGTGGGCGGCTGGGTCGTCATGGGACAAAAAGGCAACGGCTATAGGCACGGGCGGCGATGGGAGCGATGAGAGCAGGCCTCATCGTCGGTGGCTGCATGGCGGTGGTAGCGGGCCAAGCAGCCAGTGCTGCACGCGGCGGCGAGGCCGGGTCCTCGTGACCCTCTCTCTCCCTCGGATCTGGATTCTTTTTTTTGCCCCCTCAAATCTCTCTTCCCTCTCTTACAGTTCAGATCTTGTCCTCGACCCTCGCTCACAGCCCTCAAACTCAAATCTCTCTCTCTCTCTCGGATTCGCTCACTCGGGACGCCCCGGGGGGGGGGGTTGGGTCGGAGCTTGCTACTTTTGTGTCTCTCTTTGTGTGTCCTTTTGGCCTCCGTGCGACGCCTTATTTATAGGCCAAGGGGGGCCGGTCGGTGGTGGCTCCTCGATCGTCGGTCTTCGGCGCTCCGACCGTCCTCCCCCGGCCGAACTGGCGTCCCACCAGGCGAGGCAGCTCTAGCTAGGCCGCCTCCTCTACCGCATTGAAGGCGCCCGCCCATCCGTCCGGGTCTCCCGCCCGTCCTCGCGTTGCTCCACATGCATCGCCGTCCTCTGCCCCTCTTGCTCTATAGGTTGCCCTACGCGCGTGGCGTGCAGCGCAAGGAAGGTAGGAGGAAGAAGATGAACGAGAGGGCCGGGCCGGGCCCCGAGGGGGCAGCTGGGGCCAGATGGGCCTGAGCCCACGCGGAAGGGAAAGAAGGAGGGGTCGAGCGCGAAGGCCCAACCTGCGCAGGCCTCACACTTTTTTTTTTTTTTAATCCGAAAATATTGTAAAATAAAACTAAGACCTAGATGATGCGAAAATCCTTTTTGTTAAGGTCCAGCTGGTCTCTAATTTTTTTATGCAATTTTTATCATAAATACTTAATCAAAATTTAGGAATCAACATCAAACAACTTGGTTCTTTTAGGATGTTTAAAGCAAATGGTGATTAGAGATGACTTTGAAGGTCATATTTTTGTTTTCTCACTTAAATTCACTGTAACTTAACAAATTTAATCAAGAAGAAATGTTGCAAAGGTAGATTTCATCTGCCTAAAACTTGATCATCCTTCACCCTACCCGTGTCAAATTGGACAAACATGAAGGAGAATGAAACAAGAGAAAGGTCATTTCATAATGTTAAAATAAAAATGTCCATTATTCAAAACATTGAAAGAGGGATATGAACATGACTGAAAGCAGGAGCAAAATCATTCATAAAAACCCAAACCGATCAAGAGACGATGATCGAGCATCCGTGATAAGGAGAAAAACCAAAAAAAGTGGAAAAAAGACAGTATATTGTTGTACTGAGAGGCAAAGTGTTCATCTGTAGTAGCCGAGCACGGAATATACAGTCTGAATTATGGTGAGAGCGAAGAGGAAGACGGCAGCGATGAGAGACAATGCAACCCAAGGATTCCTCAAGTAGGAGTGGATGAGATTAGCCCTCCACATGTTCCAGTGCTTATTGCGGTACTTGTTGACCTTCTTGATCACGTCCTTGAGGCTGGGGCTGGGCTTGATCGTCACAACCTTGCCCAGCGAGTTGAACATCTTGGCTACCGCCTCATCGCTCTCCAGATAATTCCCGATGATACCCCGGGCGCGGAGCAGTGTGACGTCCTGCCCGTTGTTGATTATTTGGTCCATACAGTAGATGTAGGACATGACCTCGTTTTCAGTCCCGACATGGAGGTACTCGAACGCCGTGAGGTTGAGGAAATAGGACATGGTCCTTTCATCCACCCAGATCTTGGGGAGCGTCAGGGCCCCACCCGCAAAGGAGATGTCCTTGATGCCGTCGGTCTTGCTCCTCTTGAACTTGATCCCATGCTCGCTGAGCTCGGTGGCCGAGGCCAATTGTATAATCTCCCGACTGTCCTCCCTCTTCTCCTCGTCCTCCTTCTTGGGCTCCATCAGCATGCTGTTCCTGACAACGTCCAGGACGTGCAGGCATTTGCCCATCCATGTGAAGCCCTTGCTGGGGGAGCAGAACTTGAGGATGAACCTGTCGACAGATTCGTCATCCTGTGTTGTTGGAGTGAAGTCAGTACATTGAATCTGAGATTGTGGTTGGATCGATACTACTTGAGTAAAAGGAGGAAAAAATATAGCTTCCTATGGCGGTGATAGATTTAATCATCAAATTGTCGATTGATCTAGAACCGTGCATCCAGTGCATTGGGAGCATTAGATTCGGTAGATCCCTCGTGGGGTGAGATGGCCAAGATGTACTGTTAGGTGCCCATAGTACGGTGGTTAGCATACTTGCAATAGCATCTCTTACGACAGGCTGAATTCTAAGAAAGTAACCTCCTCGTCCTTCTTCTCAGGCTCCATCAGCATGCTGTTCCTGAAAACGTCCAGGAAGTGCAGGCATTTGCCCATCCTTGTGATGCCCTTGGTGGGGAACGAGAAGAACTTGAGGAGGAGCTTGTTGACCAATTCGTCGTCCTGTGTTGTTGGAGTGAAGTCAGTACATTGAATCTGAGATTGTGGTCGTATTGATACTAGT
Source organism: Eucalyptus albens (assembly GCA_014182695.1). Classification (NCBI taxonomy): domain Eukaryota; kingdom Viridiplantae; phylum Streptophyta; class Magnoliopsida; order Myrtales; family Myrtaceae; genus Eucalyptus; species Eucalyptus albens. The sequence continues at coordinate 24,832,978 of CM024655.1, read as the reverse complement.
TGCGAAAAAGGGAAATAAATGAAGTTTGGGTGATAGATTTAATAATCAAATTATCGGTTGATCGTGAACCGTGCAATCAATGCATTTAGAGCATTAGATTCGGTGGATCCATCGTAGGGTTCACATGAGATCACAAAGATGTACTGTTAGGTGCACAAAATATGGCGGTTTGCGTACTTGTAATATTTTCTCGTCTTACAACTGACCGAAATCTAAGAAAGAAACCTTCTTGCCATCGCTCTCCACAGCCAACAGCCGATCCAGCACTAGCATCGGAAGCTGATTCTCCAGCATCAGCATATCCTTGCAAATGTCTAACATTATGTGGATTCTCCCGTGGTCACTGAAGATGGGGTCGTTGGGTGCGTAGTCGTCCACCTCGTTGGCTGCGAACCTCAGGATCTCGAGCATGAAGCAGCCATCAGTTATCAACAGCTCCAGGAACCGGCCTGCCGCACCCTTGCCACTGGCTGCCTTCCACTTCGGGTCCAGCGCGTCATAACTCTCCTCGAGGTCCCATGCTACCTCCCTCAGGGACTCGAAGAAGGGCTTGATAGGCTTCTTGGACCGCTTGAGGAAGTGTAGGACCGCGCGGCGCTTGTGTTCCTCCATGGGGAGGAGGCAGTCCTTGCCGTGGTGGTAGGGGCCAAAGGAGACAACTTGAGGCTGGCAGACCTCGCGGTCGATGGCGGTGATGCGGGCAGGGACCCTATAGATGGACCGTTTCTTCCAGCGCCGTCGCTCCTCGTCGTCTGAGGGCATGAAGAGGAGGCTCTCCTCAAGCGGGGCAATCGAGTTGGACTTGTCCAGTTCCATAGGAGGCATGGTTCCGCAAGTTTCACAGGCTCCGCAAGTTTCTGTTCGACCGTGACAGGCCCAATCCCACGGCCAGGCGATGGAACCGCTGCTTCACGAGCATTCAAAGGACAACTAAATTGCCTTTCTGCAGAAAAAGACAATATTTATAGCCTAGTCAAAGTTGGTTGAGAGCAAGTATTATACAAAGCTCAATATCACTTCAGAAGAGGCACTTAAGGCATGCTAAAAATGCAAAGAACAAGCTCAGTTATCCGACAGCAGAGCCTCCCTCGGGGTTCGACTGATCACGGAATCAAACATATTTCTCCAGAAAAGCAGAGCACGTATCAACCTTACGCCTAATCATAACCGATCGAACAAAACCATATCATCGCAGTCGATACAGGCCCAAACAACGAAACTGAAGCTACCGCGGAATTCGCAAACCAATGAGCCAATGATTCCAGCTGAAACAAACGTCAGTTGATCCAAAGATCTCATACGAGGACGCCAAGGAGCTAAAGCGGCACATACCTGACCAGAACGACCGAGAGTGATCGTGACCCGAGGCCTCGAGAATTCTGACGCCCTCAAAGCCCGAAGCTCAAATCATCGGAGACACGGAGCTGTAGACCAACCAGGCCACGCTCGATTGCCGATTGAAACCTAATTCGACATGGCGAGGACGATGATCGAGGATCGGAAGAGCTCGGAATCGGAGGTTTGGGAAGGAGGGGAGTGAGGTTTTTGAAGGTCTTGCTTTGCATTGACTCGGGGTCGACGACTCCGCACCCGCGGGGGGGGACCCCACCGGTCGTCATTGCTGACATAAGAGCCCATGTTGGCAGAAAACATCTTCCTCCATGATCGGTTGAAACGTCCCCAGTGGGGTAGTAATAGTATAAAAGGACCCAAAAAAAATTAAATAATCATGCGGGTGGTGAAGGTGCACTGGATTTGACATTAAAGCATCTCAGCATCAATACCATGTAGGGATGAGCGGTTCGCGGTTCCTTACAGGTTCCGCTTGGAACTGGAACCTACCCTCAGCATGCGGGGTTTCTCATTTTTTGGAACCCTGGGGCCTACCGTCAAAACCAAAACTCAAACCTACCCTATCACAAGTTTCAGGGTCGGTTCCAAGTTTCAACAGGTTTTTTTTTTTTTTTTTTTTTTTCATTTTCAGATTTGAACTATAACGAATAAGGAAAGAGACAAATCAAAGCTTCTATGTCCATAAAAGAACATTAGACTATTAATTCAAAACTGAACAACATTTTGTTGAGATTCAAAGGTAACATAGCTTTCAAAGAACGCATTGATGTGATGAATGTGTAGTGACACGTACTAGACTCATCCAAACTAACTAATAAGTAAACAGGTCGCATATATGCACATAATCACATATGATGGCCATTGGCCTGTTCACCAGCAGCAATTTATAGCGTTGTCCATCTTGACCAACGAGATGCACATAACAAAAAACAAAGACAAAAAAAGAAAAAAGAACCTCAATAAATTGCCACATAACAAGCAAATCCAAAGTTTAGGCCTCAAAAGCAACCATGGAAGATGAGTGAAATTACAAACAAACAGACAAATTGGACAGCCATGAAAAAAATTCTTACCATGTCTTTTGTGAAAATCACCACCTTGCAAAAAGCAAAGAAAAAGAAAAATTAATGAAAAATCCAATGGTGAGAAAGATAATATTCAAAGAAATGTATGTGAAATGTTAACCAAAGCAAAGATCAAAGGGTGGACAACATGGTAAGTACAGCGTTAAAACTATATCACAAGAAAAGTAGTCGTGAGCATCAACCCTGTATCCTACAGCATAAAGAAAGGTAACTAACCAAAAGAACCTATTTAGCCTTTCACAACCATAAATGCCAAACTTTCTCTAGAACAAAGCTCTTACATGAACAAACAAACATACCTGAGCCATAGAGCCTCTAATGATCCGATGGAAAAATGACCCCTTCAAATGTAGTGGCCTCCCTGTCTTCTGGCCAATTCCCTTCTCTCCAGTATAGAGTGCTCGGAAATTTTCTGCCGTCTTTGGAGCAACTTCAGGAAAAAGCTGTTGAATTGGATTCACAAGAAAGCCAATCAACAGATAAGGATTGTGAAGAATCTGCAGCAAATTTCAAAAGAAATGCAATAACTAAGGGCATAAGATGTTAAAAAAATTTATGATTCGCATTCACAAATGAGTACCTCAAAAACCATTCTTTCAGCAGGGTCCCCATCAATGGAGACATCCATAAAAACCAAAAGATCCTTCTTCTTCATCATCTACCCTAACTCTAAAACAGCTCACAATCAAGGACATGATGGAATAATAAAAAACTAGTGACATTTCATAAGAGAAAAGAGAACAGAAGACATGCCATTATCCTCTCAAGGGTTCGATACATTTACTGTACCAAAATCTTTAGGTAAATAATGTGACTCAAACGCTTTTGTGTAACCAAACTGCATGCGAGATATCAATCAAACATATCGTGTGAAGGACAAAAAATAACAACATAAAAATAAAAAAAAGATGTGCACAAATTGTTAATCAAGTCAGCTACCAATTCTTAAGTAGTTATGGCTCGATTACAGGATATAACATAAGCAACAAGGGCCCTTTCCCTAAAAAATGAAAATTCAGTACAAGACGAGCAAATCTGCTTGCTCATGACTTAAACATCCTTTGATTTGAGGAAGGGGCGGTGGATCAACAGCTCACCTCGTAGATGTGCTTCATCAAAAAATAAGTATAATCAGATCGCAGAAGTATTACAAGTCCCATTAGATCTACTTGACATGAACTAGACAAGTTATGCCTCATCACAAAACAAAAATCACAAAGCAAAATGCAAATGGCGACCGCCAACCTGAAGAACCCAACTCAAGTGCCCATGAATCGTAATCTCTAGGTTAAACCATCCAAATTAGCTTATCCTTACAAGCATATTGAGACAAAGACTTGGGATGAGCGTTGTCGACTAGTGAGTAGCGTCAAGGGTCGACTGGGCCAGCGGTGTTGGGGGCGGCTGGCCTAGCGGCGTCGGAGGGTAGCAGCGTTGGGGGCGACCGAGCGAGCAGAGTTGGGGGCGGTTGTGCGAGCGGCGAGCGGCCTCCACCGAGGGGACGAGTAGTGTCCACTGGTGGCATTGACGGCGAGCGGCTGAGTCGTGAGGCAAGTGAGGGGTGATGGCGTCAAGGGAGCAGGAGGCAAGGGTGAGGCAAGGGTGAGACGAGTGTGGGGCGACTAGCGTCCAGCGGCGTCCGGTGTCGGCGACGGGCAAAGGTAGAGAACGGGAGGGTCCGGTTCGGTTCTCCGATTCCCGGTTCTACCTGGGAACCGTGCTCACCCCTTGCAAGAGGAAGGGAGGAAGGAAGGAAGAAGAAGAAGAAGAAGAAGAAGAAGAATGGGGGGTTTCAGTCGAGAGAGGAGGAAAGAGAAGAAGAAGAAGAAGAAGAAGAGAAGAATGGGAGGTTTCGGCCGAGAAAGGAGGAAAGAGAAGAGAGAGAGAGAGAGAGAGAGAAGAAAAAAAAAAAGTAGGGGTAGGGGGCAGGAAGTGACGTGAGGAGGAAAAAGAAGAGAAAAGAAAGAGAGAGAAAAAAAAAAGAAAGGGGAAGGAGGGAAAATCGAGGGGGAAATCACGTGAGGGAAAGGGGGAAGGGAGGTTTAGGGTTTTTTTTTTTTTTTTTTTTTTTGAATTTGACCGGTTCCAGTTCCGGTTCCCCGTTCCAGAACGGAACCGGAACCGAGAACCGCCGGTTCCCGAAAAAGGAACCAGGAACCGGAACCGGCCTCTTCAAAACCGGGAACCAAACCGGACTTTCCTCCGGTTCGGTTCCGGTTCCTAGTTCTACCCGGAACCATGCTCACCCCTAATACCAGGAAGCTGCCGCAAAAGTCTAAACCTCTCATTATGGGACAAGCCATGTACGTCTGGCTTAGCACATGTATAGTGATGTGATGATATTATGTATGTACAATTAGCTCATGACAATCATATAACTTCTTGTTAATTAACTTTAGATGGCACATAAGACGGATTGTAACCAGCTTGTGTGAAACTCAAATACTTCCACTTGTTTCATACGAAATCGGTTGCAAGCATTTATGAGCTCCAATCAAGAAGAGCTCGAATCCATCATAATTGCTTATGAGCTCCAATCGAGAAGCACTTGAATTCTATATAACTGCAATAATTAGTAAACTCTAAACTCAAATATATTGCAAGGATGATTAAATTCGAAAGTGACTAATTCCATCACCCGATCAAATTAATACGTCATTTTGATGAATTGGTTAAGCCCTAATTACGCATATTGATGACCTCATTCGGGTCCCTTTCGCGCGGGCAACGCATTCAGTTTTAGTCCCAAAAGTCAACAGGGGCACATTCCTTTCTTGCTCAAAGACCGATTAAAAAAAGAACTGCTTAAAGGCACTACTTTTGCGAAGCTAGGGTGTAAAAGATATAAAGTAAATTCATTAGCATTAGGGCACACATATCGTGTGCAAGTAGGGGAGAAAAAAGAGAGAAAATTTAGGAGCATAAGTCGAATGCATTGTGGATTATCTATTTTAAGTGTATCTACCACTCATGAGTTGTAATTGTGAGACCATTTAAATGTTGTCCAAATGAAGAAGTGATTACCTACTTATTGTACTAGATTGAGTCAATGTTACATTGGCTCTATTTGGCTGAAATTTAAAAAATAAAAATAAAAAATAAAAAAAAAAAAAATTTGACATATCTAAAAAAGTGTTTTTTAGGAAGTCATTTTTTTAGAAGAATAACAATATTTTTCAGTGTTTGGCTGAAACGTGAAAATGATCTAGAAAATATTTTCCACCGTTTGATACGAACCTCAGTGCATATATATATATATATATTTAAATTGAAAATTTTAATTACTTTTTATTTTTATTTTTCTTTTTGCTTCTCTTTCGGCCGATCGCCTGCTACATGCAAGGTTGAGCTCGCCAGATTCCAGTTAGCTGAACCTTTGCTAGAGGTCAACAAGGCTCGGTGAGCTTGAATTTGGCTAGATCAGCGCAAGGTCGAGGCCAATTGGTTCGATGACCAGAATGAGAACCATGATAGCAGCGAAAACGACAATGGTGACGATGAAGGGATGATTTTGAGGATGCCGATGAACAAATGAGCGGGTGGGAGGTGGGTATTGCAGAGGATAAAGAGACCGACTTCCCCCATGCGTATTTCCTCAATAGGTATATGTGCAACAGGAAAAACTGCGGCGGGACAATGGCCCCTCTGCCTCCATCCGTCCTTCCGATATAATGGAGTGTAATGTATGGGGTCTGCTCAGGAGGGAGGATGAAGAAGCGGAAGCCAACGGAGAAGAGGATATGGACGAGTGAGCTCTCCGCATTTGTGATGTTGTAAGAAACTCCACCTCTTGGACTCACTTCCGGGAATTTCGGTTTTCTTTCTAATACATCCTTTGGCCTTGCTCTCCGACCAAGTCAGCTGCCAGTCAATACTTAACAGCAGAGAGAGACCTAGTTGGCTAGCTTGTATAACTTTGCTTTACATTCTTTTGGGGAAGGTTGTGGATTGCGAGTGCTCTGAGTTTCTAATGTTACCCAATTTGAGGGAAAAAGTCGACATTATAGGGCCGAACGCCATGTACTTTGCGACTGTGGTCAAGCCACTACTCTCTGGAGGTGAATTTTTCTTTCTTTATTTACATATAGGACGTCACATAGAATCTGATAAGTGAAGTTCCGGGAAGTTTTACCATGAGTCCCTTCGCGAAATCAAGTATGCGTATCAATGAACTTGCATGTTCTGTGGATCCCTTCAAGTCGATCAGGCTCTTATATTTTCAATCTACTGATTTTGCAGCTCTTTGACATTAGGAAAGGTTGTTGAACCTGTTGATGATTATTTGATCTGATATTGGGGCATGTGATTTCCCAACCAAATGATGTTGGGGAGGTGAAAAACTTGCCATATTTGCTTCAATTCAATTGTGCAGCGTGTGCGGTTTCTTTCCTTAATAACGTACTGCTAATAACAGACTGAAGGCTTTTCGTGGTTCTTAAGGGACAGGTTTTTTCCGCGAGTCTCCTGGCATCCTTAGGGGCTATGTAGGCTGGTTGTGCTTTGACTCGTGAGCTCGTGAATTTTTCCACCTCTTAGCTAACTAGTTTGACGGCCAAAGATACATTCAGTGTATGATGCTAGTGTCTCTAATCCAAGCTCAACTTGCCTCATGTCTCTAATCTCATCCATACAAAGAATGGCATTCTACCCGCGTGTCTCGTTCCTGCTTTCTCCATAGTCTCGAGTCTGTGTAGAGACTGATTTTGGTCCCAGATATATGTTTCTTGGTATGTTTTTCAACAGCAACAATGGGGCGAGACAGAAGGAGACCCTTTGTCCTCTCGTCTATCGAAAATGATTCCGAAACAACTACAGGCTTTAAGAGTCGGCATGAGACGATGAAGGGGTTGCCTTGCATATAATGAGGGGTGTGCTAATGGTAATGGAATGTCTAGAACAAATATCAAAATCCCTACATTGTACAGATAGGATAGCTCTGTGTGCATTACCGATGTTACAATTAGACAAAACAGGCAAAGACCGTAATCCAAGTTTAACAATAGCCTTAACATCCATTGAACAGAGTTTATAGGTCCTCATGCACCAAACATGACAAACACAGGCATTTCAAATCAATTTGATGATTAAAGTCTGCAACATTGATATTGCATAACTCAATGCAAAAACTTAAAAAGTATGGGCATCTCATCCCATTATGTCATACATCGTACTTAGTTATATTAGAAAAGTTATTATAAATTAGCATTGTTAGTATATCAACATTTTTCTTTCTCTCCCATGGATGCATATTTTTCTGGGGGTCCAATTAAAAATTTGTTTCACATATCTATAAATTAGATGAAAAGAGGGTCTTTTCGGATGTATAGGAGGGAGAGTAGTGAGAGTGTACGATTGATGCAAATGGGCTTTGATTTTTTCTTTTTAATTTACTCCCCATTTGTTGTTTTTCATCTTTAATATTTTTTTGGTCAATTTTTATTTTTATTTTTAAAATATAGATATTTATTTCTGTCATTGTCGTGACCAAGGGGTGAACCACTTAGGGTTTGGTTAATGGATTACTAAGCCTAGACTTAAATTTGGCTCTCCCAAATCCATACCAATTCGCGACTTAAGTTCAAATTTCTTAACATACAAATAGATTTTATTTAGGAGTCGTAAGTCAATTAAACACTTAAGTAAATAATGGAGGATTATTTTACTCCTACGAACCAGAGATTTTGGGTATGGGGACTTGGTTACATCGGACTTTTCTAATGCCCTTTTGGTATTTTTCTCTTTTTATTTCGAAAAAATGTTTTGCAGACAGTTTGGATTGATTTTAAGTCTATTTTCCTAATATGTGAGATAATCATGCGGGTGTGCAAACCACCAATTTAACAGCTAAGAAAGCAATGAATAAATTGTGGGACTTAACGAAAGCATCTACATTGTTATATCAGAATTCACATCATCAACCCTAGATATGATTTCTAATTAACACACAATTTCTTTTTGTTTTCATTTAATTAATGAGAATAATGTTTTATGCAATGCAATATTTCTTTCTCGACTCCCACTCACGATTTTCTCTCTGTTTCTTCGCATATCATTCGCGAATCACACTTGCAACTTTTAAGACAACATGGATTAATATCAAACCAAAGAACAACCCGCAAACGAAAACCAGGGCTGAGCAAAGGCTGGCTAGCAGTTGTCCAGGACTGGAGGGCTATAGCTACGTGTCGTGGCGTGACCAGAGGACAAATGGCGCGGCACGGGTGATGTGGGCAGTGAGATCAGCAACTCAGCGTTGTCATGGAGCGAAGAGTAGCTTCGTCGTCAACGCAGCTAGACTAGAGCAGCAGCATCGTCAAGATTGAGGATAGCGAGCTCAGCACGGCAAGGCTTGCGGCTCATCGACAAGTTATCGCGGATGATGAGAGCGTGGGGGGCAGTGACGGCGTTTGTCTCGGCCAAAGCTTGGCCAAGAGAACTCACCTTTCCTCTCTCTTTTCTCACGTATAGCTTTAGATGTGGCCGTCTGTATCGATATGTGTGGCCCTACACTCAATTGTGCGTCGCCACCTCTTTTATAGGCGAGGATATCAAACTTTGGACAAGGAAAATAAATATATTCTTTCATTCCCTTTCCTCAAGTGAGATTCACTTTTTGCTTCTTTCCATTCCTTATTACTTTGCCAATGTTGCGTGAATCTGACCAGAGGATCATTCATAAATTCTTTCCTCTTAAAATAATGTCAGTCAATTTCTTGCCCCCCACGTTGACCGAATTATGGCCAAGTGCATAATTTTCCTTCACGTGGATGGGCTTCTCCTTGTACAAATCGGTGGCCGCTTACACGTTGTCCTTTATTTGCATTTGTTCCCTGAAATGCACGAATATATCGGTGCTAATGTGCTGGGAATTTCCTAATCGACTTTTAACAATTTAGGACACCCATGTAAATGGAATATCAATCACCATGGAGGAATTATTGACTTATCCAAAGTTTAACGCTCTTGTGGGCCTAAATCCATTCACTGCCAGCCCAACAAATATGGAATGAAATATGCTCATAATGAATATATGTTATGCAATTTAATTATAATATTTTTTTTAGGGGTTAAGAATTAATTCCTAATTTTTATACAATAAATAAATGACTGGATCGCCAAAATTTAAATGTCAACAGTCACAATCTTTTTTTTTTGTGACTTAGGGAACTCTGTAAGTCGACAACCGATGGGCAAACCCTGGGGCGACGTCAGAGGACCCATCACCTTGACGCCACAGGTAAAAATCCCTAACGACAGCGCTGGGGTTCAAACTCTTCCCCTTCGTGAGGGGGAGAGAGGTCGAAGCCAACGCTACCGCTGCGGGTGGTGGTAACAATCACAATCTATTTATATGGAGCAACCGCCTTGTTTTGGGGACCGAAAAACCTATATTATGTTTGCATACTTGAGAGAGATTTGTGTGGAATCAAGCAAGCATAAAAAATATGGTTTGATCATTTTAGCTTGTTTCTTTTAGCATTTGGTTTCTTTTGCGGCATTGTAGATCCTTTGTTGTTCATTCAAAAATCAGATCATGGCATTCTAGCTCTACTTTTATTCGTGGACGATATGATTTTCATTAGTAATGATCCAAACTTGCTTGATGGATTTATTTCTTCATTGAGTAGTGAATTTACAATAAAGGATATAGAGCTATTATATTACTTTTTGGTTGTGGAGGTTAGAATATTATTTGATAGTCTTTATTTGGAGGTTGGGACACCTGGAGTGCCATAACTTGGCACGGAGGGACACTTAAGTGTCATAACTTTAAAATGGTACACTTAAGTGCCAATATCGGAGTAAAATGGGACACTTAAGTGTCACTCCGGCGAAAATCCAGCCAAATGGTTGACGTGGCAATTTTCCGACGAGTTTGGTCCAAAACGGCGTCGTTTTGCACGCCGACGTGGCGGAAAAATGCAAAAACGACGTCGTTTCGTGTCTACGTGTAAATAATAATATAAAAATTAATTAAATTAGATTTAAAATTAATTTTATTCAAAATATTCAAAAAAATTAAGAAAAATTAAGAAAAAGGGGGGGGGGGAGGTCGAACGGGGCGGGCTGAGGGTTGAGCCCTCGCCGCCGCCGCCTCCTTGCCATCGCGGGGGAGGGTCGGCCGGGGATTGCCGGCCCCCAGCCGACCGACGGCAAGGGTTGCGAGCCCTCGCCGGATTGCGGCGAGGGCGCGACCCTCGCCCCAGATCCGGGCGAGGGCTCACGGGCTCTCGCCGCCGGTCGGCCCTTCCGGCGACGGCGGGGGAGGCGGCGGCGGCAAGGGCTCAACCCTCAGCCGCCCCGTTCAACCTCCCCTCCCCTTTTTTTTTTTTTCTTAATTTTTTAAAAATTTTAAAATTTCTTAATTTTTTTTTTAAATTTTTAAATTTTTCTTAATTTTTAAAATTTTTTGAATATTTTAAATAAAATTAATTTTAAATCTAATTTAATTAATTTTTATATTATTATTTACACATAAACACGAAACGGCGTCGTTTTTGCATTTTATCCGCCACGTCAGCATACAAAACAACACTGTTTTGGACCAAACTCGCCGGAAAGTCGCCACGTAAGCCATTTGACCAGATTTTCGCCGGAGTGGCACTTAAGTGTCCCATTTAACTTCAAAACTAGCACTCAAGTGTACCATTTTAAAGTTATGGCACTTAAGTGTCTTCTTGTGCCAAGTTATGGCACTTTGGCTGTTCTTTTGCCTCTTTATTTGTGCCAACCACATATCTTTGTCAATTCTTGAATGTGCTCAAATGGATTCGACCAAAAAAAAAGGTGCTCAAATGGATGTTTGCAAGCCAAGATCCACGCCTATAGCCACTCGCACTCATTCTCTCAAATGTGAAATTATTTTCGGATCCACGTTATATCAAAGTATTGTTAGGACTCTTTAATATCTCACCATCACATATCTGGATATTTCATATGCGGTCAATTTTATATCTCAATTCATGCATTGGCCTACTGTGACTCATTTTCAAATTGTGAAGCACATTTTGCGCTATGTCAGTGGCACAATAAATCGAGAGATGCATATCTTTCTATAGAGTTGTATGCCTTTTGTGATGAAGGTTGGGCAAATTGCTACTTGACTTGATGATTGACTACGATATTTTGTACTTGTAGTAACCGTATATTATGGAGTGCTAATAAACAATGAACGATTGCTTGATTTAGTGCCAATATAGAGTATTGTGCAATTGGTTGACAATAGCTAAGATTGTTTGGATATCTTTTCTTTTAAGAGATTTAGGTTTTCATCTCTTAAGTCCATCAATATTATTTTGTAATAATATCAGTGCAATTCATATGTTAATATATGCAAGAACTAAACATACCAAATTAGATTATCATTATGTGCAAGAAAAAGTGGCTCGTGGAACTCTTGTGACTAAGTATGTTCTGTTTGTGCATCGAATTGTTAATCTCTTCACGAAGCTATTATTCCAAAAACGCATTTGGAAACTTACGTTGCAAATTGAGAATTTGGGATTGTCCCATTCCTAACTTGAAGGGGAGTTAAGGCATTGATTTATCAATCAAGAGAGAAGAATATAAAATGTCAATGAAAACACAAGCAAATTCTCGTATATATTAAAATCAAGAGATTTACAGCATTATATTTATATTATTGTACGTTTCCTTATAAAGTGTAATGCTTTGTAATATCTTTAGTATAGTGGAAATCATTTCAACAAATATATGTTGAGATCGACAATAAAATGCCGTGACCTCCCTTTTCAATGCCCTCTTACGTGCTGGCGAGGGTGGAGGTTAATGGCTTGCTAAGTTTAGGGCTTAGTGCGGGTTCTCCCATACCCATCAATTCATGACTTATGATTTGAGTTTTTAACCTGCAAGTCAATTTTATTATGAAGTCGTCATTAATTGATTTGAGGTGGGTCGATTAGAAATCTAAGTGAAATATTGGGAGATATACTTCACTCCAATGCAACTAGATAAACTAAGATCAGAGACTTGATTACATTAGTTAATTATTAATGTCATTCTAGTAACTAATCTTATTTAAATATCAAATAAATCATTCATGGAACATTTTGTATTAATTATGAATTTTAGGATTCGATTCCTAATTAGATTAAGGAAATAGAAATCCATGTATCATAAGGGTGCAATTGGAAATAGTCAATATTTGCTTCCAAGAACTTAAATACGATTTTTTTTTGATTTTTTTGGTTAAGATTTTCACATATTTTAAGAAAAACCACTCAAAGGCTATTTTCAAGCTTTTTTTTTTTAAGATTATTTTTTTTTCTGATTTTTTTGTGAAATATAAAATATTTTTTGGGATTTTGCATTTTTTTGGAAAGTGTAAATCATTTTTTTATTTTTCTATTTTTTGATTAAAATATTTTTTAATATTAAAATAAGAATATATCATATTCTAAAAACGGATCCGAGTCAGAACTCCGCGTCCGACGCGGTCGAACTTGGCCTGGGCGCGTGGCACAGGCCTCTGGCTGGGCTGGTTTCTGCGAATGGACCCAGCCCAACCGGGCCCTTCAGCTGCGAAGGAAATGAAAGGCGAGGCCTGGCCCACGAATTCGGCCGAGACCCAAAACAGAGAAAAAAAAACACAAGCCCATCCCGTTTCTCCCTCCTAGCAGCCAAAGCCCTACCGATTCAAATTGATAAAAAACCGGCGCAGGCCTCACTCTTTTTTTTTTTTTTTTTTAATCCGAAAATATGGTAAAATAAAAGTAAGACCTAGATGATGCGAAAATCCTTTTTGTTAAGCTCCAGTTGGCCCTAATGTTTATTTTATGCAATTTTTATCATAAATACTTAACCAAAATTTAGGTATCAACATCAAACACCTTGGTTCTTTTTGGATGTTTGAAGCAAATGGTGATTAGAGATGACTTTGAAGGCCATATTTGTTTTCTTACTTAAACTCACTGCAACTTAACAAATTTAATCAAGAAGAAATGTTGCAAAGGTAGATTTCATCTGCCTAAAACTTAATCATCCTTCACCCTACCCAATTCAAATTGGACAAACATGAAGGGGAATGAAACAAGAGAATCATCATTTGATAATGTTAAATAAAAATGTCCATTATTCAAAACATTGAAAAAGGGATATGAACATGACTGAAAGCAGGAGGAAAATCATTCGTAACAACCCAAACCGATCAAGAGACGATGATCGAGCATCCGTCATCAGGAGAAAAACCAAAAAAAGTGGAAAAAAGACAGTATATTGTTGTACTGAGAGGCAAAGTGTTCATTTGTAGTAGCCGAGCACGGAATATACAGTCTGAATTATGGTGAACGCAAAGAGGAAGACGGCAGCGATGAGAGACAATGCAACCCAAGGATTCCTTAAGTAGGTGTGGATGAGATTAGCCCTCCACATGTTCCAGTGCTTATTGCGATACTTGTTGACCTTCTTGATCACGTCCTTGAGGCTGGGGCCGAGGTTGAGCCTCACAACCTTGCCCAGCGAGTTGAACATCTTGACTACCGCCTCATCGCTCTCCAGATGATTCACGATGATACCCTTGGCGCGGAGCAGCGCGACATCCTGCCCGTTGTTGATTATTTGGTCCATGCAGTAGATATAGGACATGACCTCGTTTTCAGTCCCGACATGGTGGTACTCGAACGCCGTGAGGTTGAGGAAATTGGACATGGTGGTTTCAAACACCTGGATCTCGCGGAGCGTCAGGGCCCCACCCGCAAAGGTGATGTCCTTGATAGGGGTGAGCATGGTCCGGGTTGGTCCGGGCCACCCCCTAACCCTAGGACCAACCCATACAGTGTCGGTCCTAAATTTTTAGGACCAAGGACCGACCCTATTGAGCTTGGGACCAAGGACCAGACCGACCCAATGGGTTCGGTCCGATTCAGTGGTCAACCGGGACCGATCGATAATTTTTTCGTCTTATTTTTATATTCCCTAAAAAAGCAAACCTACAAATTCAAATTACACATCCATTGACAATGCGGTATTGTGCAACTAAACTATAAATACCAATACATATTTAGCAAATTTAAGATGACACAATAATAGAAATTTCGTACTTGCTAAATTGCTCATCGAGATATGGGACAAGATGGAAAGTTCTTGTAATCATCTATATTTAATATTCATAACACCATATGCAAAAGCGTTTTCCTACATTTAATCATGTAGAGTCCACTCAACCAAAAAATGAGCTTCACGCCACTTGAGTAGCAAATCACCGTAGCAACTATAGTACTACTCCGCTCTTCAAAAACTTCTACCATTTGACACAAATTGAAAAGCAAAGTGCAGTTGAAATTCATTAGTAAAATACAATTAAACCATAAAAAGTTCAAAATACTTAATATAAACCATGAATAGATAAATTCACATCTTGTTAATTCACTTGAATTTCTAAACACCTGAAAACAAAACAAACGACACATAATTAATACTCAACAAAAGTTTTAAATTGAAATTACTATTAGTGCTATTGATAGAACATCTCAATATAATATAATATAACAGACATTTTACTTATGTTTGAATATATAAAAGAATTATAAATAATATAATATAATATACAGGGTTGGTCCAGGGTTGGACCGACCCAAAACTCTTAGGACCGAGGACCAACCCGCACAGTGTTGGTCCTAGAATTTCAGGACCAAGGACCGACCCAGTCCCCTTGGGAACCGGACCAGGACCGGCAGGGTTGGGCTGATCCAGGGTCGGTCCAGGGTTGACCCTAGACCGCTGCTCACCCCTAGTCCTTGATGCTGTCGGTCTTGCTCCTCTTGAACTTGATCCCATGCTCGTTGAGCTCGGTGGCCGAGGCCAATTGTATAATCTCCCAACTGTCCTCCCTCTTCTCCACGTCCTCCTTCTTGGTCTCCATCAGCATGCTGTTCCTGAAAACGTCCAGGACGTGCAGGCATTTGCCCATCCTTTTGATGCCCTCGGTGGGTAACGATAAGAACTTGAGGAGGAGCCTGCTGACGAATTCGTCGTCCTGTGTTGTTGGAGTGAAGTCAGCACATTGAATCTGAGGTTGTGATCGTATTGATACTACTTGCGAAAAAGGGAAATAAATGAAGTTTCGGTGATAGATTTACTAATCAAATTATCGGTTGAATGGGAATCATGCAATCAATGCCTTTAGAACATTAGATTCGGTGGATCCATTGTAGGGTTCATGAGATCACAAAGATGTACTGTTAGGTGCACAAAGTATGGCAGTTTGCGTACTTGCAATAGTTTCTCGTCTTACAACCGATTGAAATCTAAGAAAGTAACCTTCTTGCCATCGCTCTCGACAGCCACCAGCCGATCCAGCACTAGCATCGGAAGCTGATTCTCCAGCATCAGCATATCCCGGGAAATGTCTGACTTTATGTGGATGTTCCCGTGGTCACTGAAGATGGGGTCGTTGGGTGCGTAGTCGTCCACCTTGTGGGCTACGAACCTCAGGATCTCGAGAATGAAGCAGCCATCAGTTATCAACAGCTCCAGGAACTGGCGTGCCGCACCCTCGCCGCTGCTTGCCTTCCACTTCGGGTCCAGCGCGTCATAGCTCTCCTCGAGGTCCCATGCCACCTCCCTCAGGGACTCCAAGAAGCACTCGATAGGCTTCTTGGAACGCTTGAGGAAGTGTCGGACTGCACGGTGCTTGTGTTCCTCCATGGGGAGGAGGCTTTCCTTGCCGTGGTGGTAGGGGCCGAAGGAGACAACTAGCGGCTGGCAGACCTCGTGGTTGAGGGCCGTCATGCGTGCGGGGACCCTATAGATGGACCGCATCTTCCAGTACCGTTGCTCCTCGTCGTCGGAGGGCATGGACTGGAGGATCTCGTCAAGTGGGGCAATCGAGTCGGACTTGTCCGGTTCCATAGGAGACATAGTTCCACAAGTTTCTGTTCTGGAGGGTCTTTTGCTCTTGTTTTCTGTTTTGTTTTTTTTTTCTTCAAGCTGAAAGGAGTGAGAGAAGAGGTGAATATATGGGGAGAGGGAGAGAATGGACGAGTGAAGAGGGCTGGGGGATGAAAGTTTGGGGGTGCCCAGGCCCAACTAATGCCTTCAAGATGAGTTACGGGACAAGCCATGTGTGTGATTCGCTTCTCCTGCACCAGGATTCGAATTTCATGCACGCAACGCCCGTAATCCCCCGATCGTGTATTAGCCCGTGAATTCGATGAATCTCCCTTGCGTCTCTCTCAATCAAAGGGCTCCTATGGACTGAATACATGTAATGCCAATTTGGACACCAACTTTACATATTTGACGTGACACTAGATTTAAAATAGTACTTCTTTTTTGTTGTAATTTTTATATTATATATTTGAGATATTCTAGATATCTTACTTAAGTCTCAAGTTAAGTATTCGATGCACTTTTTTCATGCATACATCGCACATATAAAATAGAAAAAAATGCTGCCACAAATAGTGACGTAATAATATTATGTGTGCAGGGTTTTTCACGACAATCATATAACTTCCTATTAAGTAACTTCAGATGGCATATAAGACTAGTAATAACCATCTTGTGTGAAACTCAAATACTTCCACCTGTTTCATACGAAATCGGCTAGAAGCATTTATTACCTCTAATCAAGAAGAGCTCCAACCTATTATAATTGCTTATGAGCTCCAACCGAGAAGCACTTGGATCCATTAAAACTACTATAATTAGTAAACTCTAAACAAAAATATATTGCCGGACCATCACCCGATCAGATTAGTACGTCATTTTGATGAATTGATTAAGCCCTAATTACGCATATTGATGACCTCATTCCGGGTCCCTTTCGTGTGGGCAACACATTTAGTTTTAGGCCCAAATAAGCCAACTGGGGGACATTCCTCTCTTGCTCAAAGACTGATTAAAAAAAAGAACTTATTAAAGGCAGTTCACTACTTTTGCTTTGAGAAGAATCCTTATAAAATAAATTCACTAGCATTAGGGCACACGCATCATGTGCAAGAAGGGGAGGAAAAAAGATAAAATTCAAGAGCATAAGTCGAATGCATGGTGGATTTGTCTATGTTAAGAGTATCTATCACTCATGATTTGTGATTGTGAGACTATTTAAATGTTGTCGAGATGAAGAAGTGATTGGCCCTATTTGATAAAGATTGTGCTAGATCATGTTCAATGTTACATTGGCCCTATTTGGTTGAAACCAGAAAATAAACTTAAAAAATAATAAAATATAAAAGTGTGATGCATCCAAAAAATATATTCCAGTAAATAGTTTTTCTAGGAGAATAACAATATTTTCAGGTATTTGGCTGAAATAGGAAAATGAATTAGAAAATATTTTCAACTGCTTGGTATGGGCCTCCGTGCACTCCTTTTTGATATTGTTTTATTTTTATTTTTATTTTTTTTTCTTTACTTTTAAAATCGAATTATTAATTACTTTTTATTTTTTATTTTTCTTTTTTGCCTCTTCTTCGGCCAATCGCTTGCAACAGGCAAGGTTGAGCTCACCAGATTCCAGTGAGCTCAAGCCTCACCAGAGGTCAGCGATGCTCCATGAGCTCGAGTCTAGTCACATCAGGGCAAGGTCGGGGCCAATTGGTCCGATGACCAAAATGAGAACCATGATAGCAACGAAGGCGATGATGGTGACAATGAAGGGATGGATGAGGACACCGATGAACAAATGGGCAGGTCAGAGGTGGTTATCACGGAGGAGAAAGAGACCGACTTCCCCCATGTGTATGTCTTCGTGAGGTATATGCGCAACAGGAAAAAGCTGCGGCGGGATAATGGCTCCTTTGCCTCCGTCGGATGGCTGTCCTTCTGATATAACGGAATGTAATGTATGCGGTCAGCTCAGGAGGGAGGATGAAGAGGCGGAAGCCGACGGAGATGCGATGTTGTAAGAAGCTCTTCTCCTTATGGACTCACTTATGGGAATTTTGTTTCTTTTTCTAGACCATCCTTTGGCCTTGCACTTCAATCGAATCGGCTGTTAGTCAATACTTAACAGTAGAGGGACCTAGTTGGCTAGCTTGTAGAACTTTGCTTTACAATCCAAACCTCTTGTGGTGAAAGTTGTGGATTGCGAGTACTGAGTTCCTAATTTCAGCCATTTGGTGGGAAAAAATTGATCCTGTGATGCCGAATCCCATGTGCTCTATCTGTGACGATGGTGTAGCTGCAATTCTTTAAAGGTGAATTTGTAAGAGTTTTTCTAATGTGGACTAAATTAATTGATATTGTAATTTACTGTTTTTACGGTTACCGTAAAACAAGGTTGGTCTAAGGTGAGATAGAAAGTTTCTTAATTAGTCTAATATGAGCTGGCTAGTGTGGGTCGAGTTGAGCTTGGCCTGTAATGAGAGGGACTAGCTGGAACTCTATAAATAGTGCTCAAGTCTCTCCTCTAATCCGAATTTTCACATGTATCCTCACCTAAGGGGCGTTTACCTAACGCTACACGTGAGGGGGCCGCCTCATTAAACCAGTGATATGGAGGACAATAGAGGAGAATGACTTGATGTGTGGATCCCCTTGATATATGTGGGTAATCCTTTTTTTGCTTCCGCTTTATGTTCGATGGATCCCAAAACAGGTGCGTTAATCTTTCTACTCAATTATGCATGTTCTTGTTCTAGTTATGGATATCTTGGAATTAGCGCAATTTGTGTCTAACATGTGGTATTAGAGCAACCATAACCCTAGAACTTGAACGCATAAAGGTTTTGCCCTAATTTGTACGGATCTTGTCCTAATTAGTACGGATCTTGCCATAATTTGTGATTTTCGAGACTTTTTGTTCAATAAAAATAAAATTAAATCACAAATTCGGATTGGGCTCGACAAGACGAGCAAGACGGTCGGCAGCGCGTCGCCGGAGGAGGCCGCACGCGCCCCCACGCGCCGACACGCGCCACTTGGGCGTCGAACACGCGCCGCACGTGAGCTCCACGCGCTACGCACTCAGGCGGCGCGTGTGGGCACGTGGAGGCTCCGATCGGCGCGTGGCTGGCGGCGTTGGACTCGTATGGTGATTTACTATCTCGTGGTATATTTATTTTATATGTTTGATGGTTTTATTGATGTGAACTTGCATATGAAACCCTAAATACGTGTATTTTAAATGAATTTTTGTGTATTTTTCCTTGTATTTTTCTGTGATTTTGGAAATACAAGTGTTGGGTTATAGGTATATTATCACATAATTATTATAAATGTGTGATTCATCAATAAAAATCAAACTTTATTGTGAACTGAAGCTGGCTTAATGAGATACAACCATTATGGAATAGTAATTGAGTTATGTATTGAGCTGATGAGAAATAGTAAATGTTATGAAACTTTTGTTGCTCATGCATACTCCTTGACATGCTGGTAATCTTTGAATGATGGATGTCTTAAGAACTCGTGACCAAACTGATTGTACTAATTTACATATCTGCTGTATGTGGGTAATGCATGTCGATTAAGTTACTGCATATTGTACATAAATTCATCTAGTCACTTGTTAATGTCTATCAAGTTGAATATTTTTATGGTTAAGGAGTATAACAATATTTATGCAGAGCAATAGTATCTACTGTTATAGTTTAGATATTTAGTTCTGTGGTTTGACTCAATTTATAGGCCACTGGTTGAAGTAATGATATTTGTTACCTAAAATTGATTAATAAATCAGTTGTTGGCCTTTGAGTCATTTTTTGCCTTATGAACTCATGAGTGATAATGGATCAGCTGTCAAGCTTGTCGATTTTGTGTACCATGTATTACTATTGATGTTAATTTGTGAGAGATATTTTAGATCAGCATTCTTTTTATGTTGTTCTGGTAATATGTAATTGGGGTGCATAAGAGATGTTTTATTCTCTGTTATGAGAAGTTTCTTGTGTTAATGTGATCAATGATCTCATTGGAATATGTCTAACAAGTTCGCTGTATATATATTTATATATATGTATGATTAATTTTTATTAATAGATAAAGCAATGTAATTAACATGATATGTGATTTTAGTGATAACATGCCCCTATCATTAAAGTTAAAATCACATTTATATGATGTATGTGAGTAGTAAAGATTATATCCCTGGTATGAGAGAATTTCAAGAATTCAATTGAGTTGTGACCGTAAAGTGGCACACTTGATTGGGTTTGAGGGTATATTTGATTGGGATGTCTCATGGTCTAATGCATAGTTATACTCCCAAAGGAGGTGATTGTGTATTAGTTCATGGAGGGATACATGATAGTGTGGTGGAGGAGTGACTGATCCTAATGATTCATATGCCAAAGGTGATGAATTCACAAAGATTGGAATATATTCTCATAACCTTTATCATGTGGGGAGTGTACAATTGCATGTCATGTATTATGCCCAAAGGTGATTATGTGATTTTGCATGTAACTCTTTAGATGTATACTTGTACGTCAAGTTACACAATACTCACATGATGCTAATTATATACTGCTTGTTTTTCAGTCACATTTTCTGTAAGTGGTAATTCCGTCACCATTGAGGTTTTTACTGCTTCAAATTTTAAGTTGTGGACATATGATTTGTTGCTTGAGAAAAGAGTAATTGAATTTGTTTTATGTCCATGAAGCGTTCCATTCGGAACACTTGAAAAGAGGTTTGCTCGGACTGCACTGCTATAAGATGATGGAAGCCTTAGTTGCTTGAAATTATGTCTTGTCTGATATTGAAATTAGGACACATCTGCAAAGATTGTGTTTAAGTCCTAATGACATATACATCTCGTATATGATTAAAATGTTGTTTTCAAAAGTTTTCTATTTAAGGAAAATTACCGAGATAAAGGTCTTAAAAGGTTGTCAGGCTTAATAGTGGCCGTGAGTATTTTGGCAAATATGACAATGCGAAATAGCTTAAAGGATCATTTGTCAAATACTTGGTAGATTCTGGGGTGGTAACTTAATTACTATGCCTGAAAATCCTAACAAAAGATTCACTCGAAATTATTTTGTATCTTACCTAGATTGTTCAAAATGGTATTGATTTTAAGACCCTAAAGAAGATACAAGAATTATGGCATCACATACTGTAAAGTTTCTACAGTTTGATGTGGATAGCTACTTTCAGACTATTAAGGATAATAGTATGATGGAGGTCACTATGTTTTTGTCTTTACCTATACAGATAATTATGGAATCTCCTGTACCATAGACTAAACTTGTTGAGGTTCAAGGTACTATTCTTGATATAGTTTATAATGAAATTTCTTAAATCTCTCAAGTGCAGAATGAAGTGGTTGCAGCTTTATTAAGGAGATTTGTTAGGGAAAGACGATTAGTTATATCATCATCTTATATAGTCTATTTGTGAGAGTATGATTACAATATCCACTACGTGGTTGTTTTAGCAACTTATATAAATGTCGTTTTTTGTTCTCAAGTAAGTATGTGATTAGATGCCATAAAATGTGGTATACAATCTATGAAACATCATAGTGTTTGGAAACTAACTTACTTGCCTAAAGATCATAAGTTCATTAGTTGCAAATTGGCGTGCAAAACTAAAAGAATTTCAAAGAAAGATTGTGGAATTTAAAGCTAAATTGGTAACTAAAGTTTTAACTCTGAAAGAGGGGTGGATTGTTTATAATGAAGAAATAATTATTTCTTTAAATATTCTTTCAGAGTGAACGTTGCATTAATAATTTATTTTGATATAAAGTTACGCCAAATAAATACAAAATATATATTGTGCAACTGGATGATTTTGCAGCAGATTCAAGTAAATTTGTGTATAGACTGAAAAGTTCTAATTCATGGTCTTAAGCAAGTTTCCAGACAATATTATTAAAGTTTTATAGTGTTGTTAGTTTGTTCAATTGAGAACAAAGTAATTCAATATACTGCAAGATTAGTGGGAGGAAATTTATTTTTCTCATACTTTATGTATATAATATTTTGCTTACAAGTTGTGACCTTGAGACATCTTATATCATTTGTACTGAGGTCTGTAAGGATTGTTTTTGCAATATTATATTAGATTTTCTCAAAGGACATTTGCTGATTGTATATTAGAAATATTCAATATATATTATTGCAAGCTAGGAATTGCTCCTGTTGTTAAGGGTGATGGACTAAATATATCACATTGTCCTTATTTAGATATTGAGAAAATCTAATTAAATGGTGTACCTTGTGTCAGTGTACTTAAAAGTATAATGTATGCTCGAATTTGCACTAGACTAAATGTTGTCTTTGTGATGGGACTTCTAGGCAGATATCGGTCAAATCCAGGACATGATCACTAGGTTGCTGTCAAGAAGATTTTAAGGTACTTAAAGAAGACAAGAGATTATATGCTAATTTATAGACATGTTCAATTTTGCAGTTAGTAGAGTATTTAGATGTAAACTTTGCTGGTTGTTCTGAAATAACGGAATACAGATTTATGTTAGTAGGAAGTGCAGTAAATAAAGTTCTTTGTTATCTTCTACTATGTATGCAGTGTTAGTAACATTCTTTTAGGTTGTTACTTGTGCTATTAGGCTCCAAAACCTCATGACGGAATTTATCGTTTTAACTTGATGGATAGACCCATACGGTTGTATTGAGATAATAAATTTGTAGTATTATGTATTTACTACAGAGGTCTCAAGGGGTCTAAATATATGGTGGTCAAATATTTTTTTATCATAAAGAAACGGTACAGAAATGTGACTTATAATATAATATATTTTCATAGATGATGTGATTGCAGATCCACTAACTAAAGGCCTACGCCCATGTGTATTTGAGTGATATGTCATTAGCATGGGCCTAGGAGTATCTTCGGATACTGTTGTTTAGTGGGAGCTATTTTGGCTTTACTCTGATAAAGTTTACATCTGTGGTTCGGTACACTTGGTAACGGTTTGATATGTATCAACTTTTGCATTCAATAAAATATTTTTGAATGTATTGTTATTATGTTGAATACATATTGATAAAGTCTCAAGGGATTGTATAAACCTTGAGTGAAGGCTAGGGGCATCCGGGCATCCGGTTATTAGCCTTGTGCATATGTCTTGTGATACATAAAGAAAGGTTAACCATAAGGACAAGACATATGTGGGTTCATTGGAACCATAAAGCATTCTCTAGTGGCACAAGTTTTTGTGACACCTAAAGTAAGAGAATGGTGACTAACAAATGGGATCTCTCTATGAGAGATGTTATTCATTTGACACATTACCATATTGAATCCATATCAATAAAGTTGAGAACATTCGTGACCATGGAAGGCTTTGTGTGTATACATGCAGTTACCGCCATGATTCGGTGTTTAAGACTTTATGGGATATGATTGACTATTAAGAATTATCTCTTGACCAAATGTGCGCACATACAATACGATTTCAATTAATATAGTCCAAGTGGGAGAATGTAAGAGTTTTTCTAATGTGGACTAAATTAATTGATATTGTAATTTACTGTTTTTACGGTTACCGTAAAACAGGGTTGGTCTAAGGTGAGATAGAAGGTTTCTTAATTAGTCTAATATGAGTTGGCTAGTGTGGGCCGAGTTGAGCTTGGCCCGTAATGAGAGGGACTGGCTGGAACTCTATAAATAGTGCTCAAGTCTCTCCTCTAACCCGAATTCTCACATGTATCCTCACCTAAAGGGCGTTTACCTAACGCTACACGTGAGGGGGGCCACCTCATTAAGCCAGTGATACGGAGGGCAATAGAGGAGAATGATTTGATGTGTGGGATCCCCTTGATATATGTGGGTAATCCTTTTTCTGCTTCCGCTTTATGTTTGATGGATCCCAAAACAGGTGCGTTAATCTTTCTACTCAATTATGCATGTTCTTGTTCTAGTTATGGAGATCTTGGGATTAGCGCAATTTGCGTCTAACATAATTTTCTTTCTTTATTTACTTCTAGATATCATTTGAAATCTAATAAGGTGAAGTTCCGGGAAGATTTATAATGAGTTCCTTCGTGGAATCATTGAGTATGTGTATTGATTAACTGGAATGTTTTGCGAATCCTTTAAGTTAACTATGTTGCTCGTATTTGTCAATCCTCAGATTTTGCAGCTCTTTGGCATTAGAAATGGGGGTTGAATCTATTGATAAGAGATTTGAACTGAGGATATGATTTCCCCACCTATGATGTTGGGAGGTGGAAAAACTTGCCATATATGCTTTGATTCAATTGGAAGGTTGTTTGTGGATCTTGAGGGATTTTGTCTCTTTGGAATTTTTGGGGCATTACTAGCCTGGTTGTGTTTGGACTAGTGAGTTGGTGAGTTTCAATTGCTTCTTCCCTGACTAGTTCGACAGCCAAGGATACGTCTGGTGTATGATGCTAGTTTCTCCAATCCGAGCTCAGCAATAATCTCACCCATATAAGGAAACATCGAATGGCATCCTATTCGCGTCTCATTTTCATATTTTCATTGTCTCAAGCCTGTGTAGAGACTGAGTTTGGTCCCCAGTTATATGTTTCTCGGTATGTTTCTCAACAGCAAGACGACGAGGAGAGACAGAAGGAACATCATCCTTCCATTCGTAAAAAAAGATCCTTAAGCAGCTACAGGCTTCAAGGATTCAGCATGAGCTAATAAATGGGGTTGTCTTGTGTATTATGTCTTCTCAATTTTTTTGGGTGATATTCCATAACTCGATGTGGAAACTCAAATCTCATCCCTTTATATACATCTTACTTAATAATAATTATGGGAATTATTATTTATTAGAATGGTGAGTATATTTACCGCAATTTGTATATTGCAAGAATCATATAACGACACCACTAATTATGTATCACATTAATAGTCATATTACTTACAATAGAGATTAATTTCATAACCATCAATCATCAGTAATTTGATTAATTTAGTTGTGATTATAGCTTATGGCCATCACATACTTAAGGCGTTATTGTGTAGTTACTTATTAGAGATTGAAAGAGAGTGTGTAAAAAAGTATTTTGGGTATGTTATCTCTATTTTTCTGTGATTGAATGTCAAACCATACAAAGAGACAGGAGTAACTCCGTTAATCAAACAATCAACTTTTATTCATTTGCTAAAGCAATATTTTTCTTAGGTTTCAATGAAATTTCTTTTCATATGTCTATAAAATAAGATGAAAGGAGGGTGGCTCTGGCTCTTTTTTTTTTTTTTTTTTTTTGGATGTTTAGGAAGGAGAGTAGTGGGAGTATATAGAATTGACGCGAGTGAGCTTCGACTTTTTTGTTATCTCTAATGAAATTCATATTTTGTTCTTACATGTTGAATTTTACTTTTGCGTCAAACTTCAAATTAACTTAAGAAAAAGGGAATTTAGGTAAAAAAAACAAAGTGATAGAATGAAAAGGAAAAAGTTTGTCTTTGATCTCAGAAAAAGGAGGGCCGAGAGGCGCACGTCGACGACAGCGTCTCGGCCGCGCGGTTCCTGCATTCGCTGCTTGCCTCGGCTTGTCCTCCCCTTCCTCCGGGTTTGCCTTTTCCTCAGGGGTTTTCTCTCGAAATGATCGTCGCCTTGCTGTCGAAGGACAAGCTCAACGCTTTCGGTTTGATGGAGCCGATTTCGTCGCGGGTTGGGGGCGAAGTGGATGGGGAGAGATCGGTGAGAGCTTACGGTATTTATCCAAGAGCTTCTTTCTTCAACCACGATTGCCTGCCAAATGCTTGTAGATTTGACTATGTAGACTCTATGATATCGAGTATGCCTATCGAGAAACTTGCATGTTCTGTGGATCCCATCAAGTCGACTAAGTTGCTCATATTTTCAATCTTCGGATTTTGCAGTTCTTTGGCATTAGGAAAGGTGGTCGAATCTGTTGATAAACAATTTGATCTGATATCAGGGCATGTGATTTCCCAACCCAATGATGTTGGGGACGTGAAGAACTTGCCATATTTGCTTTGATTTGATTGTGCAGCGTGTGCGGTTTCTTTCCTTAATAACGTGCTGCTAATAACGGACTGAAGGCTGTTGGTGGTTCTTAAGGGACAGGTTTTTTCCGTGAGTCTCTTGGCATCCTTGGGGGCTATGTGGCCTGGTTGTTTTTTGACTTGTGAGCTGGTGAATTTTTCCACCTCTTCGATAACTAGTTGGACAAAGCTACATCCGATGTATGATGCTAGTGTCTCTAATTCAAGCTCAACTTGCCTCGTGTCCCTATTCTCACCCATACAAGGAATGGCATTCTACTCGTGTGTCCCGTTTTTGCTTTCTCCATCGTCTCGAGTCTGTGTAGAGACTAATTTTGGTCCGAGATATATGTTTCTTGGTATGTTTTTCAACAGCAATGACGGGGCGAGGCAGAAGGAGACCCTTTGTCCTCTCGTCTGTCGAAAATGATTCCGAAACAACTAAGGCTATAAGAGTCGGCATGAGACGATGAGGGGGTTGCCTTGCATATAATGAGGGGTGTGCTAATGGTAATGGAATGTCTAGAATAAATATCAAAATCCCTACATTGTACAGAAAGCTCTGTGTGCATTACCAATGTTACGATTAGACAAAACAAGCAAAGACCGTAATCCAAGTTTTACAATAGCCTTAACATCCATTGAACAGAGTGTGAGACTGCAGACGAGTCATTATGCAGTTTATAGGTCCTCATGCACCAAACATGACAAACACGGGCATTTCAAATCAATTTGATGATTAAAGTCTGCAAAATTGATATTGCATAACTCAACGTAGAAACTTAAAAAGTACGGGCATCTCATCCCATTATGTATTACATCGTACTTAGTTATATTAGAAAAGTTATTATAAATTAGCATTGTTAGTATATCAACATTTTTTTTTTCCCGTGGATGCATATTTTTCTGAGGGTCCAATGAAAAATTTGTTTCACATATCTATAAATTAGATGAAAAGAGGGTCTTTTCGGATGTATAGGAGGGAGAGTAGTGAGAGTGTACGATTGATGCAAGTGGGCTTTGATTTTTTTTTTTCTTTTTAATCTACTCCCCATTTGTTGTTTTTCATTTTTAATATTTTTTTGGTTCAATTTTTTATTTTTATTTTTAATATAGTTATCTATTTCTGTCGCAATCTATTTATTTGGAGCAACCGCCTTGTTTTGAGGACCGAAAAACCTGTATTATGTTTGCATACTTGAGAGAACTTTGTGTGGAATCAAGCAACCATCAAAAGCATGGTTTGATCATTTTAGCTTGTTTCTTTTAGCATTTGGTTTCTTTTGCAACATTGTAGATCCTTTGTTGTTCATTCAAAAATCAGATCATGGCATTCTAGCTCTACTTTTATTCGTGGACGATATGATTGTCATTAGTAATGATCCAAACTTGCTTGATGGATTTATTTCTTCATTGAGTAGTGAATTTACAATAAAGGATATAGAGCCATTATATTACTTTTTGGTTGTGGAGGTTAGAATATTATTTGATAGTCTTTATTTGTGCCAACCACATATGCTTTGTCAATTCTTGAATGTGCTCAAATGGATGTTTGCAAGCCAAGATCCATGCCTATAGCCACTCGCACTCATTCTCTCAAATGCGAAATTATTTTCGGATCCCACATTATATCAAAGTATTGTCAGAACTCTTTAATATCTCACCATCACACATCTAGATATTTCATGTGCGGTCAATTTTATATCTCAATTCACGCATTGGCCTACTATGACTCATTTTCAAATTGTGAAGCATATTTTGAGCTATGTTAGTGGCACAATAAATCGAGAAATGCAGATCTTTCTATAGAGTTGTATGCCTTTTGTGATGAAGGTTGGGCAAATTGCTACTTGACTTGATGATTGACTACGATATTTTGTACCTATAGTAAGTGTATATTATGGAGTGCTAAGAAGCAATGAATGATTGCTTGATTTAGTGCCAATATGGAGTATTGTGCAATTGGTTGACAATAGCTGAGATTGTTTGGATATCTTTCCTTTTAAGAGATTTAGGTATTCATCTCTTAAGTCTATCAATATTATTTTGTGATAATATCATTGCAATTCATATGTTAATAAATGCAAGAACTAAACATACCAAATTAGATTATCATTATGTGCGAGAAAAAGTAGCTCGTGGAACTCTTGTGACTTAAGTATGTTCTGTTTGTTCATCGAATTGTTAATCTCTTCATGAAGCTATTATTCCAAAAACGCATTTGGAAATTTACGTTGCAAATTGAGAATTTGGGATTGTCCCATTCCCAATTTGAAGGGGAGTTAAGGCATTGATTTATCAATCAAGAGAGAAGAATATGAAAATGTCAATGAAAATCACAAGCAGATTCTCGAATATATTAAAATCAAGGGATTTACAGCTTTATTATTTATATTATTGTATGTTTCCTTATAAAGTGTAATGCTTTGTAATATCTTTAATATATTAGAAATCATTTCAACAAATTATACATTGAGATCAACAGTAAAATGTTGTGACCTCCCTTTTTAGCGCCCTCTTACGTGTTGGCGAGGGCGGAGGTTAATGGCTTGCTAAGCATAGGGCTTAGTGTGGGCTCTCCCAAATTCACAAATTCATTACTTATTATTCGAGTTTTTAACTTGCAAGTCAATTACATTATGAAATTGCCATTAATCGATTTGAGGTGGGTTGATTAGAAACTTAAGTGAAATATTGAGATATATACTTTACTCAAGTGCAACTAGAGAAACTAGGGTCAAAGACTTGATTATTGATTATATTAGTTAATCATTAATGTCATTTCGGTACCTAACCTTATTTAAATATCAAGTAAAGCATTTATGCAGCATTTTATACCAAGTATGAATTTTAGGATTCAATTTCTAATCAAATTAAGGAAATAGAAATCTATGTATCATAAGGGTGCAATTGGAATTAGCCAATATTTGCTTCCAAGAACTTAAACATGATTTTTTTTTGTTAAGTATTTTCACATATTTTAAGGAAAACCACTCAAAGGCTATTTTTAAGCTTTTTTTATTTTTTATTTTTTTGAAGATTATTTTTTTTTTCTGATTTTTTTGGGAAATATAAAATATTTTCGGGTTTTTCCATTTTTATTAAAGTGTAAATCATTTTTTTGATTTTTCTATTTTTTATTAAAATATTTTTTAATATTAAAATAAGAATATATCTTATTCTAAACACGGATCCGAGTCGGAACTCCGCGTCCGACCCAGTCGAACTTGGCCCAGGCGCATGGCACAGGCCTCTGGCAGGCTAGTTTCCGCGAATGGGCCCAACCCAACCATGCCCTTCAGCCGCGAAGGAAATGAAAGGCGAGGCCTGGCCCGCGAATTTGGCTGAGACCCAAAACAAAGTAAAAAACACAAGCCCAGACCGTTTCTCCCTCCTAAGCAGCGAAAGCCCTACCCGATTATGACCCGCGCCCGACCCGGCCCTGACCCGACTCGCGCCTCTCTCCTTCTTTGTCTATCTACGGCGCCGATGGGGGCGGCTGGGAAGTCACCGGGCGGTGGATCGATAGAAGAGGCGACGGCGGGTTCGACGATACTGGGGCTCGGTCGAGCCCAGTGGGCGGCTGGGTCGTCGTGGGACAGAAAGGCAACGGCTATAGGCGCGGGCGGCGACGGGAGCGACGAGAGCAGGCCTCATCGTCGGTGGCTGCACGGCGGTGGCAGCGGGCCAAGCAGCCAGTGCTGCACGCGGCGGCGAGGCCGGTCCTCGCGACCCTCTCTCTCCCTCGTACAGTTCAGATCTTGCCCTCGACCCTCGCTCACAGCTCTCAAACTCAAATCTCTCTCTTTCTCTCTCTCTCGGGTTCGCTCACTCGGGACGCCCCAGATGACTCTCGGTGGGGTCGGAGCTCGCTACTTCTGTGTCTCTCTTTGTGTGTCTTTTTGGCCTCCGCACGACGCCTTATTCATAGGCCAAGGGGGGCCGGTCGGCGGTGGCTCCTCGATCGTCGGTCTTCGGCGCTCCGACCGTCCTCCCCGGCCGAACCGGCGTCCCACCAGGCGAGGCAGCTCTAGCTAGGCCGCCTCCTCTACCGCATTGAAGGCGCCCGCCCATCCGTCCGGGTCTCCCGCCGGTCCTCGCGCTGCTCCACATGCATCGCCGTCCTCTGCCCCTCTTGCTCTATCTAGGTTGCCCTACGCGCGTGGCGGGCAGCGCGAGGAAGGTAGGAGGAAGAAGATGAACGAGAGGGCCGGGCCGGGCCGTGAGGGCCGAGCTGGGGTCAGATGGGCTCGAGCCCACGCGGAAGGGAAAAAAGGGAGGGCTGGGCGCGAAGGCCCAACCTGCGCAGGCCTCACTCTTTTTTTTTTTTTTTTAAATCCGAAAATATGGTAAAATAAAACTAAGAGCTAGGTGGTGCGAAAATCCTTTTTGTTAAGGTCCAGTTGGTCTCTGATTTTTTTTTTTTAATGCAATTTTTATCATAAATACTTAACCAAAATTTAGGTATCTTTTAGGATGTTTGAAGCAAATAGTGATTAGAGATGACTTTGAAAGCCATATTTGTTTTCTCACTTAAATTCACTGCAACTTAACAAATTTAATCAAGAAGAAATGTTGCAAAGGTAGATTTCATCTGCCTAAAACTTGATCATCCTTCACCCTACCCGATTCAAATTGGACAAACATGAAGGAGAATGAAACAAGAGAATTATCATTTGATAATGTTAAATAAAAATGTCCATTATTCAAAACATTGAAAGAGGGATATGAACATGACTGAAAGCAGGAGCAAAATCATTCATAACAACCCAAATCGATCAAGAGACGATGATCGAGCATTCATAATCGGGAGAAAAACCAAAAAAAGTGGACAAAAGACAGTAGACTGTTGTACTGAGAGGCAAAGTGTTCATTTGTAGTAGCCGAGCACGGAATATACAGTCTGAATTATGGTGAGCGCAAAGAGGAAGACGGCAGCGATGAGAGACAATGCAACCCAAGGATTCCTGAAGTAGGTGTGGATGAGATTAGCCCTCCACATGTTCCAGTGCTTATTGCGGTACTTGTTGACCTTCCGAGCACGTCCTGAGGCTGTGGCTGGGCTTGATCGTCACAACCTTGCCCAGTGAGTTGAACATCTTGGCTACCGCCTCATCGCTCTCCAGATGATTCACGATGATACCCTGGGCGCGGAGCAGCGCGACGTCCTGCCCGTTGTTGATTATTTGGTCCATGCAGTAGATGTAGGACATGACCTCGTTTTTAGTCCCGACATGGACGTACTCGAACGCCGTGAGGTTGAGGAAATTGGACATGGCGGTTTCATCCACACTGATCTTGGGAAGCGTCAGGGCCCCACCCGCAAAGGAGATGTTCTTGATGCTGTCGGTCTTGCTCCTCTTGAACTTGATCCCATGCTCACTGAGCTCGGTGGCCGAGGCCAATTGTATAATCTCCCCGCTGTCCTCCCCCTTCACCTCGTTCTCCTTGGGCTCCATCAGCATGCTGTTCCTGACAACGTCCAGGACGTGCAGGCATTTGCCCATCCATGTGATGCCCTTGCTTGGGGAGCAGAACTTGAGGATGAACCTGTTGACGGATTCGTCATCCTGCGTAATTGGAGTGAAGTCAGTACATTGAATCTGAGATTATGGTTAGATCGATACTACTTGAGTCAAAGGGGAAAAAAATTTAATCATCAAGTTGTCAGTTGATCTAGAACCGTGCATCCAGTGCATTTGGAGCATTAGATTCGGTGGATCCCTCGTAGGGTGAGATGACCAAGATGTATTGTTAGGTGCCCATAGTATGGCGGTTAGCATACTTGCAATAGCATCTCTTACGACAGACTGAATTCTAAGAAAGTAACCTCCTCGTCCGAGTCCATCAGCTTGCGGTTCCTGAAAGCGTCCAGGACGTGCAGGCATTTGCCCAACCTTGTGATGCCCTTGCTGGGGAACCGGAAGAACTTGAGAAATAGCCTGCTGACGTCCTGTGTTGTTGGAGTGAAGTCAGTACATTGAATCTGAGATTGTGGTCTTATTGATACTACTTGCGAAAAAGGGAAATAAATGAAGTTTCGGGGATAGATTTACTAATCAAATTATCGGTTGATTGTGAACCGTGCGATCAATGTATTTAGAGCATTAGATTCGGTGGGTTTATTGTAGGGTCATGTGAGATCACAAAGATGTATTGTTAGGTGCACATAGTATGGCGGTTTGCGTACTCAATATTTTCTCGTCTTACAACCGACCGAAATCTAAGAAAGTAACCTTCTTGCCATCGCTCTCGACAGCCACCAGCCGATCCAGCACTAGCATCGGAAGCTGATTCTCCAGCATCAGCATATCCCGGGAAATGTCTGTCATTATGTGGATATTCCCGTGTTCACTGAAGATGGGGTCGTTGGGCGCGTAGTCGTCCACCTCGTTGGCCCAGAACCTCAGGATCTCGAGCATGAAGCAGCCGTCAGTTATCATCAGCTCCAGGAACAGGGCTGCGCCCTCACCGCTGCCTACCTTCCACTTCAGGTCCAGCGCATCATAGCTCTCCTCGAGGTCCCACGCCACCTCCCTCAGGGACTCGAAGAAGCGCTCCATAGGCTTCTTGGACCGCTTAAGGAAGTGGCGGACCGTGCGGTGCTTGTGTTCCTCCATGGGGAGGAGGTGGGCCTCGCCGTGGTGGTAGGGGCCGAAGGAGACAACTTGCGGCTGGTAGGCCTCGCGGTTGAGGGCGGTGATACGTGCGGGGACCCTGTAGATGGACCGCATCTTCCAGTACCGTTGCTCCTCGTCGTCCGAGGGCATGAATTGGAGGCTCCCGTCAAGTGGGGCAATCGAGTCGGACTCGTCCAGTTCCATAGGAGGCATGGTTCCGCAAGTTTCACAGGTTCCACAAGTTTCTGTTCGACCGTGACAGGCCCAATCCCACGGCCAGGCGATGGAACCGCTACTAAAAATGCAAAGAACAAGCTCAGTTATCCGACAGTAGAGCCTCCATCGGGGGTCGACTGATCACGGAGCCTCCATCGGGGGTCGACTGATCACGGAATCAAACATATTTCTCCAGAAAAGCAGAGCACGTATCAACCTAGGCAATCATAACCGATCGAACAAAACCATATCATCGCAGTCGATACAGGCCCGAACAACGAAACTTGAGCTACCACAGAATCTGCGAACCAATGAGCCAATGAGTCCGGCTGAAACAAAAGTCAGTTGATCCAAAGATCTCACACGAGGACGCCAAGGAGCTAAAGCGGCACATACCTGACCAGAACGACCGAGAGTGATCGTGACCTGAGGCCTCGACAATGCTGACGCCCTCAAGCCCGGAGCTCAAATCATTGGAGACGCGGAGATAGACCAACCAGGCCACGCTCGCCGATCCGAACCTAATTCGACATGGCAAGGACGATGATCGAGGATTGGAAGACCTCGGGATCGGAGGTTTGGGAAGGAGGGGAGTGAGGTTTTTGAAGGTCTTGCTTTACATTGACTCGGGGTCGACGACTTCGCACCCCGGGGGCGCGGGGGGTTGGACGCTGGGCCATCACGGGATAAGCCATGTACATGTGGCTCACTTTTTGCGCACGAGGATTGGAATTTCACGCGCGTGAGTTTCTCTCCCAATCAAGGGCTCCTATGGATTGAATACATGTAATGACAATTTGGACACCAACTTTGCATATTTGATGTCACACTAGATTTAAAATAATACTTATTTTTTGTTGTCATTTTTTATTATATATTTGAGATATTTCAGATCTTTTACTCAAGTCTCAATTTAGTATTTGATGCATTTTTTTTTTTTTTTTTTGCACATACTATAAAAGAAGAAAACGTTGCTACAAATAGTGATGTAATGATATTATGTGTGTATGGTTAGCTCATGACAATCATATAACTTCTTGTTAATTAACTTCAAATGGCAC
This sequence comes from Eucalyptus albens, assembly GCA_014182695.1. Taxonomy (NCBI): domain Eukaryota; kingdom Viridiplantae; phylum Streptophyta; class Magnoliopsida; order Myrtales; family Myrtaceae; genus Eucalyptus; species Eucalyptus albens. The sequence continues at coordinate 24,798,781 of CM024655.1, read as the reverse complement.
ATAAGACGGATTGTAACCATCTTGTGTGAAACTCAGATACTTCCATTTGTTCCATACAAAATTGGTTGCAAGCATTTATGACCTTTAATAAAGAAGAGCTCCAATCCATCATAATTGCTTATGAGTGCCAATCGAGAAGCACTTGGATCCTATATAACTGCAATAATTAGTAAACTCTAAACTCAAATATATTGCAAGGACGATTAAATCCGAAAGTGAATAATTCCATCACCCAATCAGATTAATACGTCATTTTGATGAATTGGTTAAGCCCTAATTACGCATATTGATAACCTCATTCCGGGTCCCTTTCGCGCGGGCAACAAATTCAGTTTTAGTCACAAATAAGTCAACAGGGGCACATTGCTTTCGTGCTCAAAGACCGATTAAAAAAAGAATTGATTAAAGGCAGTTCACTACTTTTTCTTTGAGAAGAATCTTTGCGAAGCTGGGGTGTAAAAGATAAAATAAATTCATTAGCATTAGGGCACACATCGTGTGCAAGAAGAAAAAAAGACAAAATTTAGGAGCATGAGTCAAATGCATTGTGGATTTATCTATTTTAAGTGCATCCACCACTCATGAGTTGTAATTGTGAGACCATTTAAATGTTGTCCAAATGAAGAAGTGATTACCTACTTATTGTAATAGATTGAGTCAATGTTACATTGGCCCCGTTTGGCTTAAATCCAAAAATAAACTTAAAAAATAGAAATAAAATAAAAATTGATGCATATTTTTTTCCTTTTTAAATAGTTTTTTAGAAGAATAACAATATTTTCTAAGGTATTTAGCTGAAATGAAAAATAAATTAGAAAATATTTTCCATGTTTGATATGGACCTCTTTGTGCACTCCTTTTAATTTTATTTTTATTTTTTTTATTTTTAAAATTGAAAATTTTAATTACTTTTTATTTATTTATTTTTTATTTATTTTTGCCTCTTTTTCGCTTGCAATAGGCAAGGTTGAGCTCACCAGATTCCAGTTAGCTGAACCTTCACTAGAGGTCAACAAGGCTCGGTGAGCTTGAATTTGGCTAGATCGGCGAAAGGTCGAGGCCAATTGGTCCGATGACCAGAATGAGAACCATGATAGCAGCGAAGACGACAATGGTGACTGTTATATTGTGTCTCAAGTTTGAGCCTGTTCGATTAATACGCATAAGTTTGGCCAAATAACAAAGTTCAAGGGAGACTTTGTGATGTCTTCGAATTTTTCTTGTTCCGGCATTAATCCCATCTCTTCGTGCGTATGCGTAGAAGGAAGAAGCCAAAAGCTGCATGGGGTTTTATTCTTCAAGCATGCAAGCAAAGGAAGGGATCAACAATATTCTATATTAAATAAAGAACCCACCACCTGCTGCATGCACATGGCCATGCACGTAGAAAATTGGTCAACACTTGTAGGCGCCGAATTCCCTTCCTTTCACGGTTTCTCTTTCGTGGGTTTCTCTTGTTATTTTATTGATAAAGAAAGAGGGATGGCAGAATAAAGAAAGAGAGATGGCAGAAGCTATTCTACGTGTGTGTCAGTGCATGATGGTCATACGCTTGCTTCTCTCCATACACAAGAAATTCGAAGACTGCAGCCCACCTCATTTCACGGATCAATGGCACACGTTTCTGACTATCATCCCTCATCTCTGCCGCCTCATTAAATGCTCGCCCATGCACATGCATGATCTGCATGCATGCCTACAAATATGGTGGGCGTTCGGTGCCGATTACGGCTTGTCTTGTGGGTGCCTGCGCTGCAGCATTTAATGAGGCCATTTATTTGTTTTGTCTTTGTCCTCTGCCGTTCTTCCTATATAAGGAGAAGACGTCTGAAGATGCGAGACAGAGCAAAACAGAAAGAGCGAGAGAGAGAGCGAGAGAAAAGAGCTCGAGAGAGTGTGAGAGAAAAGAGCTCAGAGAGGTTTGTGCGGAGTCGAGTCCAGTGATTGAGTTGTTTTGTTAAACACCATGGGTATCGGGTATAAAGTAGGGCTGGGAAACACTTGAGTGTATGTGTGTGATTGTAGTCCTGTAATTCTCCGATTTATAGTGGATTGATTTGCTGGCTCTCCCCGTGGACGTAGGTTCCGACATTCGGACCGAACCACGTAAATTTCTGGTGTCCTGTTATTTTATTGTTCCTCGTTTTATTTCGATCGATTTCTATAGCTCCCGACATAATTGCAAATATACGATCCGCTTCCGCTGCGACGCCGATTTAACAACAGTGACGATGAAGGGATGGATGAGGATGCCGATGAACAAATGAGCAGGTGGGAGGTGGGTATTGCAGAGGATAAAGAGACCGACTTCCCCCATGTGTATTTCCTCATTAGGTATATGTGCAACATGAAAAACTGCGGCGGGACAATGGCCCCTCTGCCTCCATCCGTCCTTCCGATATAATGGAGTGTAATGTATGGGGTCGGCTCGGGAGGGAGGATGAAGAGGCGGAAGCCGACGGAGAAGAGGATATGGACGATTGAGCTCTCCGCATTTGTGATGTTGTAAGAAACTCCTCCTCTTGGACTCACTTCCGGGAATTTTGGTTTTCTTTCTAATACATCCTTTGGACTTGCTCTCCGACCTAGTCGCAGAGAGACCTATGGTTGGCTAGCTTGTATAACTTTGCTTTACGATCCAATCTTCTTTCGGTGAAGGTTGTGGATTGCGAGTGCTTTGAGATTCTAATGTTACCCAATTTGAGGGAAAAAATTGACCTTGTAGGGCCGAACGCCATGTACTCTGTGACTGTGCTCAAGCCACTACTCTCTGGAGGTGAATTTTTCTTTCTTTATTTACATATAGGACGTCGCATAGAATCTGATGAGTGAAATTCCGGAAGTTTTACCATGAGTTCCTTCACGAAATCAAGTATGCGTATTAATAAACTTGCCTGTTCTGTGGATCCCTTCAAGTCGACCAGGCTGCTTATATTTTCAATCTACGGATTTTGAAGCTCTTTGACATTAGGAAAAGTTGTTGAACCTGTTGATGATAATTTGAGCTAATATTGGGGCATGTCATTTCCCAACCAAATGATGTTGGGGAGGTGAAAAACTTGCCATATTTGCTTTGATTCGATTGTGCAGCGTGCGCGGTTTCTTTCCTTAATAACGTCGCTAATAATGCATCAAGGCTTTTCGTGGTTCTTAAGGGACAGGTTTTTTTCCGCGAGTCTCCTGGCATCCTTGGGGGCTATGTTGGCTGGTAGTGTTTTGACTCGTGAGCTCGTGAATTTTTCTACCTCTTAGATAACTAGTTTGACGGCCAAAGATACATCCGGTGTATGATGCTAGTGTCTCTAATCCAAGCTCAACTTGCCTCATGTCCCTAATCTCATCCATACAAAGAATGGCATTCTACCCGCGTGTCCTGTTCCTGCTTTCTCCATAGTCTCGAGTCTGTGTAGAGATTGATTTTGGTCCAAGATATATGTTTCTTGGTATGTTTTTCAACAGCAACGATGGGGATGTTTTTCAACAGCAACGATGGGGCGAGACAGAAGGAGACCCTTTGTCCTTTTGTCTTCGAAAATGATTCCGAAACAATTACAGACTTCAAGAGTCGGCATGAGACGATGAAGGGGTTGCCTTGCATATAACGAGGGGTGTGTTAATGGTAATGGAATGTCTAGAATAAATATCAAAATCCCTACATTGTACAGACAAATCTGTGTGCATTACCGATGTTACAATTAGACAAAACAGGCAAAGCCCGTAATCCAAGTTTAACAATAGCCTTTAAAATCCATTGAACAGAGTGTGAGACCGCAGACGAGTCATTATGCAGTTTATAGATCATCATGCACCAAACATGACAAACACAGTCAAAAGAACCTTTCTCCTTCGCGGGTTACTGTTCACCATCTCTCTCTTTTGCTGATGCGACCGGTACTGTTCACTGGAGTGCGTTTCTGCTGATTCCGGCCACTCTGGCCGTCCGTTGTCGCTCATTTTCGGAGACGAGCTGCGACCTGGACCCGATCTAAACTCCCTCCGAACGGTTTCCCCCGGTATGTCTTCTGTACTTTGGAATCGCGATCTGAACTTCTAGGGTTTTGCTTGCGCAAGCTGCTGCGTTCGGATGGCTTCTTCGTCCGCTGCTCATGCGAGCATTCTCGGCAAGGGCCCTATTCCAGACCCGAAGTATGCCTCTATCCCCCCTTCCTCTCGTCCATCCCCTGCTCGACCTCCCTCGGAGGCTAGGGGTCCTCGGGGTCGCTCCCGAAGCAGGGGCCGAAGCAGAGCAAGGAAGGCACGGTCTCGCCTACGCTTCGGCCCTCAGCATTCTGCTATTGGCGAAGCGTCCATTCCTCCCTCGGACAAGGTTCCGAAAATTAACAGCAAGGCTGGGAAGGAATTGAGTGATATTCATCCTCTTCCCCCCCCACGGTATGCGCGATATGGTGCGATCTGGGCTTACTAATGCTGCTGGAAATCCACCGGCAACCCACAGAGCCTCTCCATCGACTGATGTTCAACCTCCTGCTCGAACGTGGGCTGCAGTGACTCGTTCAGCTACTAAGGGTTATAAATTGTCTTATTTCGCCTGCTGTTGTGGATAATGTAGTAATGCCGCAAATTACACCTGAAATTATGCAGGCCGCCCATCCTAAATGGGAAGATTGTCTAGTTGGATACTATATCGGAAAGAGACTGCCTTATCATTTGACGCAGGACACTCTTAAGCACGCTTGGGGTGAGGAGTTAGTTGAGGTAATTGCAGCTGATATGAGTTTCTACTTCCTGCGTATTCCGAATGAGGACTTCAGGAGGAAAATTCTCGAAGGTGGGCCGATCACGGTAGCAAAAATCCCGCTTATTCTCCATCAATGGCATCCTAAGTTGGAGCTCAAGAAGGATTGTCATAATTTTGTGCCTATATGGATCCGTTTGAGAAATGTCCCGGTGGTATGTTGGTCTGCACCTGGTTTGAGCACTCTTGCTAGTGTTATTGGTAAGCCGTTATTTGTTGACAGCAGAACAGAACAGATGGCTATGGTTGCCTTTGCTCGTATTTGTGTGGAGATTGATGCATCGAGCTCCTTTCCTGAAGTCATTAAGTTCTCCCTTGATGGTGAAAGTCGCTCTATAGATGTTCATTATGAATGGGTGCCATCTATTTGCCCCTCTTGTTGCACTTTTGGGCACAAATGTGCTGCGCCTGATGAACTTAAGGCTAAGTCTGGCCATGCAGTTGCTAATCCAAGCTCGGTCCGTCAAACCAACGAGTGGAGGGAAGTGCGGAGGAAGCGAAACAACAGACCTTTCCATCCAGAGAACCCCCCTCCATCACATCACATTATGGTTTCGCCTCAGTCAGAAGGTGATAAACAATGCAATTCAGCATTCGGAGCCTGTAATGGTAAATCAGGTACCTACGAATGAGGTAGATCTTCCCCCTCCATCCTTCGAATTAATACCTGACATCCCTTTGGCCCCTTCTCTGGCGATTCAAGCTCAAAATTCAGGGGAATCCTCTTCGGAGTCATCATCCTCAGATGAAGAAGTGGTGAATGAAACTGCTTTGGGTGGGAGCGGATCGGACTCACCACAAGTGATACCTTTATCTATCTTGGAGGAGACAATCCTTCCCCCATCTCTCCCAGATCCTTTGATAGATGTTCCTGTTCGCCTGAAAGGACCTCTTCGATATGCATCTGCTGATGCGAATATACCACCTAGCCCAAAGCTGGTATCCTCCTCGGTTAGAAAACGAGGAGGAAGGAAGAGGTAACCCTCATATCTTTTGTGTCCTATGTTTTTGGAGTTTGGAATATTAGGGGTCTCGGTCTCCCCTTAAGCAAGCTGAAATTAGGCATTTTGTGAGAACCAACAACCTTAGTTGTATGGGCATTTTGGAGACCAAAATCTCTCCCGTTGCTTTTCCTCTTTGTTTTCGCAACCCTTATCCCCGGTGGCGGTGGTGTTCCAACTATATTCACTCGCATAGGGGAGAGTATGGGTGGGTTGGAACCCCAATAATGTCTCTTTTGATACCTCGATTGTTCGACTCGGGCTATTCATGGTCGGTTGATGTGTCTCAATAGTGGCGTTTCGTTCAATCTTTCTGTTATATATGCGGAGCATTCTTTCGTGTTGAGAAGACCTCTCTGGAATGACCTTATGCGCCGTAGTCTAGTGCTCTCGGATTCGCCATGGATTATTGCTGGAGATTTCAACGCGATTCGGGATGCTTCGGATAGAGCCGACTCTTCTAACTATTGGATCCCTCCTTTCAATGATTTAGGAGAGTGTCTTGATGAAGCTGGTTTGGATGATCTGAGATATGTGGGAAATAGATTCACGTGGGCAACATCTTCAGGATCGAATCGCAAGCTTAGGAAAATTGATAGAGTGTTAATCAACTCAGCATGGAATTCGGTGTTCTCATTCTCGGAAGCATCTTTTTTGCCCCAGGGGGTGTCGGATCATTGCCCAATGGTTGTAAGAATCATGCCTACTCCCAATACCCGCAAGCCCTTCAAGTTCTTCAACTTTTGGATGAGTCATCCCTCCTTCTTTGATATGGTCTCGCAGGTTTGGAATTCTGATTTTACTGGTACGTCTATGTACTCCCTATGCTGCAAGCTTCATGCTCTGAAATGCAGGCTTAAGCATCTAAACAAGATGGCCTATGCGGACATATCTATGAGAACTGATGAAGCTAGAGCCCAACTCTCATTGGCCCAGGAAGCCATTCATCTTGATCCTTTTAACCAGATCCTGGCGGATACAGAGAAGGAGAAGTTACGGGTATTTTCTGACCTTCGCCTCCAGGAGGAATCGTTTTATAGGCAAAAATCGAGAGTGAGGTGGCTTAAGGAAGGAGATCTAAATACAAAATTCTTCCACCAATCCGTCAAACAATCCCACCTGCGAAATAGAATTATTTCAATCCATGATGGAGACCGGTTGGTCTCTCACCCGCCTGAGGTACATCAGCTCTTTCTTTCCCATTTCCAGGATCTTTTAGCGGTTTCTCCTCCTACTTCGGTGCCCTTGGTTGCCGAAATCCAGGATAAGTTGAGTCGTACTCTCAATGATATACGAGATCCAGGAGCTGTCTCGCCTGTTTCGGATGAGGAAATTCGATCTACTCTCTTCTCCCTTGCTTCGGTAAATCCCCGCCCCGGATGGCTTTAATGTTGACTTCTTCAAGCGAACTTGGGAGATTATAGGACCATCGGTCCTACTGGCAATTCGGGATTTCTTTATTAATGGTCAACTGCTGAAGGAGATCAATGCAACTATCCTGACTCTAATCCCGAAGGTCCCTAATGCGTCAACGGTTAATGATTTTTGGCCCATTGCTTGCTGCAACACTCTATACAAGTGTATCACAAAGATTATTGCTAACAGGTTAGCTGCTGTGCTCCCTTCTATAGTTAGTCTTCCTCAGAATGCTTTCGTGAAAGGAAGACGCATAAGCGATAACATTATGCTGACCCAGGAATTATTTAGCGACTTTCATCATAATCCTTATCGGCCTAAATGTATTATCAAGGTTGATTTTCGTAAAGCCTACGATTCCATTGATTGGAACTTTATCCGGCTTACCTTGATGGCATTCGGATTCCCGCAGTTTTTATCGACCGCATAATGGTCTGCATTCGCTCGCCTAAGTTCTCTATTTCTCTTAACGGTGAATTGCATGGTTTTTCTCAAGTGGGAGAGGAATCGGGCGGGGGTGACCCTATGTCCCCTTATCTCTTCACTCTTGTTATGGAAGTTTTTACTGGAATCATCAATAACCAAACGTCCAAGGTGGGCTATGATTTCTTTTGGAGATGCAAAGCGACTAGGCTCTCCCACCTTTTCTTTGCAGATGATGTATTATTATTCTCTGAAGGTAATATGTCTTCTCTGTGCTTGCTTTTGGATGGGATTCAATCCTTTGCTAACTGGTCTGGCTTGAAACCAAATTTCAACAAAAGCGAAATTTTCCTCTCAGGTGGATCTCAAGAGCTAAAAGAGTCCATGGTTAGTACCTCTGGCTTTCAATTGGGTTCACTCCCTTTTAGGTACCTCGGGGTACCTATCATCTCATCTAGGCTAGGCAAGATGGATTGCATATCTCTGGTCAGTGCTATAACATCGAGAGTCCAATCTTGGACGAACCGGTTCCTCTCCCTGGCCGGTAGACTGCAGCTGATTAAATCGGTTTTGCACTCGATTCAGGTTTATTGGTCTAGTGTTTTCATCCTCCCTTCCTCGGTCACAAGACAAATTGAGAAAATATTTCGCCAATTCCTTTGGAAGGGACCGACCCTTGGATCAGGAGGGGCAAAGGTCAAATGGGATGAAGTTTGCCTACCTAAGGAGGAAGGTGGATTGGGTATCCGAACCATCCGGATTAGCAATATCGCTTCTATGATTAAGCACTTGTGGCTCCTTTTTAATGATAAAGAATCACTTTGGTGCAAATGGATCCATTCCAACTTCATCAAGAATAAGAATTTTTGGGTCATCCCTAGGCCTACAATATGCTCTTGGTCTTGGAAAAATTGCTAGGCCTTCGAGTCTTAATTCAGCATCAATTTATGTGGCGCATAGGCAATGGATTATCTACATCATTTTGGTTTGATCATTGGCATCACCGGGGGCCGCTCTATAAGCTCTTCACAGATCGAAACATATATTGCTCTGGCATCCCTCGGCTTGCTTCTGTTGCTACTGGAATTAATGTCCTCTCCCTTCCCTCTGCAGTCTCGGCGACCATTATGGGCTGGGAGGATCCTCTCCCATTCCTCAACGACAATGATGATCGACTTCTATGGCTGGGCCATTCCTCAGAGGTGTTTACGACGGCTTCTGCTTGGACACTTCTAAGGACTAGGGGCCATCTTGTGCCTTGGTCGAGATTCATTTGGAATTCCTCTCTTCCCCCCCGCTATCAAACCCACTTATGGTTGATCACTCGCAACCGATTACCAACCCAGGTAATCCTGTCTGCTCATGGGAGAATCCCAGTATCCTCATGTATGTTCTGTTCCTCTATTCCTGACTCTGTTGATCATTTATTCTTCGGATGCCCGATTTCGGCTAGTCTGGTTGCTTTCTGGGCGAATAAATGTAACCTCCCATGGCGGAACTCTACGTGGAAGGATAACTTAGATTGGGTTATCAAGCATCTCTCTGACACCAGCTTCTATCAATCGGTGGCTCGCTTTGGCTTTGCCGCGTTATGCTACCTTATTTGGAAGGAAAGGAATAACATTATATTCCGCAACCAAACCTTATCCCTCCCGGCTTTGAAGGAACATCTTCGCATGGCTATCAAGGATAGAGCCTTTACCTTTTCGAAGGTCCCGGATACGACTCGTAACAGAAGACTACAACTCAGTTGGGGAATCCATCCTTCGATCTTCGAATGAGGCGTTTCACTGTAATGATGCGTCCTCTCTCTTCAGCGTTTGATGCATCCATGGTGTCCCTTCGTTCTTATCTTTCAGTTTGCTGGTTTTATTCCTTCTCCCCTGCGCGGGTGCCTTTGTTGTTTCCCCTTCTCCTCTTCTTTGGCTGCTGTTTAGCCTGGATCTAGCTGCTTTTCCTTCTCTCCTCGTCCTGCAGCTCCTTCCCCCCCCCTCCCCCGTCCCCCGGCACTTCTTCCACTCGCTTGACTGGTTGTCCTTTGAGTGTAAGCTTAGGTGCTAGGGTCTTTCGCTATATAGGTGTGTAGCTCCTTGGTTCTTTTGCTAATATATATTTACCCTTTACCAAAAAAAAAAAACATGACAAACACAGTCATTTCAAATCAATTTGATGATTGAAGTGTGCAAAATTGATATTGCATAACTCAATGTAGAAACTTAAAAAGTATGGGCATCTTATCCCATTATGTAATACAACGTACTTAGTTATATTAGAAAAGTTATTATAAATTAGCATTGTCAGTATATCAACATTTGCTTTTTTTTTTTTTCCTTGTGGATGCATATTTTTCTGAGGGTCCAATGAAAAAATTGTTTCTCATATCTATAAATTAGATGAAAAGAGGGTCTTTTCGGATGTATAGGAGGGAGAGTAGTGAGAGTGTACGATTGATGCAAGTGGGCTTTGATTTTTCTTTTCTTTTTAATCTACTTCCCATTTGTTGTTTTTCATTTTTAATATATTTTTGGTCAATTTTTTTTTATATTTTTAATAGAGATATTTATTTCTGTCACAATCCATTTATATGGAGCAACCCCCTTGTTTTGAGGACCAAAAAACTTGAATTATGTTTGCAAACTTGAGAGAGCATTGTGTGGAATCAAGCAAGCATCAAAAGCATGGTTTGATCATTTTAGCTTGTTTCTTTTAGCATTTGGTTTCTTTTGCAGCATCGTAAATCCTTCGTCGTTCATTCAAAAATCAGATCATGGCATTCTAGCTCTACTTTTATTCATGGAAGATATGATTGTCATTAGCAATGATCCAAACTTGCTTGATGGATTTATTTCTTCATTGAGTAGTGAATTCACAATAAAGGATATAGAGCTAGTGTATTACTTTTTTGTTGTGGAGGTTAGAATATTATTTGATAGTCTTTATTTGTTCCAACCACATATGCTTTGTCAATTCTTGAATGTGCTCAAATAGATGTTTGCAAGCCAAGATCCACGCCTATAGCCACTCACACTCATTCTCTCAAATGCAAAATTATTTTCGAATCCCACGTTATATCAAAGTATTGTCAGAGCTCTTTAATATCTCACCATCACACATCTAGATATTTCATATGCAGTCAATTTTATATCTCAATTCACACGTTGGCCTACTGTGACTCATTTTCAAATTGTGAAGCGCATTTTGCACTATATCAACGGTACAATAAATCGAGAAATGCAGATCTTGTCCAAGTTAACTATAGAGTTGTATGCCTTTGTGATGAAGGTTGGGCAAATTGCTACTTGACTTGACGATCGACTATGATATTTCGTACATGTAGTAACTATATATTATGGAGTGCTGAGAAGCAATGAACATTGCTCAATTTAGTGCCAATATAGAGCATCATGCAATTGGTTGACAATAGCTGAGATTGTTTGGATATCTTTCCTTTTAAGAGATTAAGGTGTTCATCTCTTAAGTCCATCAATATTATTTTGTGATAATATTAGTGCAATTCATATGTTAATTAATCTTATGTTATATGCAAGAACTAAACATATCAAATTAGATTATCATTATGTGTGAGAAAAAGTGGCTTGTGGAACTCTTGTGACTAAGTATGTTCTATTTGTGCATCGAATTATTAATCTCTTCACGAAGCTATTATTCCAAAAATGCATTTAGAAACTTACGTTGCAAATTGAGAATTTGGAATTGTCCCATTCCCAATTTGAAGGGGAGTTAAGGCATTGATTTATCAATTAAGAGAGAAGAATATGGAAATGTCAATGAAGATCACAAGCAGATTCTCGAATATATTAAAATTAAGGGATTTATAGCTTTATTATTTATATTATTGTATGTTTCCTTATAAAGTGCAATGCTTTGTAATATCTTTAATATAATGGAAATCATTTCAACAAATTATATGTTGAGATCAACAATAAAGTGTCGTGACCTCCCATTTCAACACCCTCTTACGCGTTGGTGAGAGCAGAGGTTAATGGCTCGCTAAGCATATGGCTTAGTACGGGCTCTCCCAAGCCCATTAGTTCATGACTTATGATTCGAGTTTTTAACTTGCAAGTTAATTTTTTTATAGAGTCATCATTAATAGATTTGAGGTGGGTCGATTATAAACCCAAATGAAATATGGGGAGATATACTTCACTCCAATGCAAACCGGAGAAATTAAGATCGAGACTTGATTATATTAATTAATCATTAATGTCCTTCCAGTACCTAATTTTATTTAAATATCAAGTAAAGCATTTATGCAGCATTTTATACTAATTACGAATTTTAGGATTTAATTCTTAATCAGATCAAGGAAATAGAAATCCATGTATCATAAGGGCACAATTGTGATTAGCCAATATTTGCTTACAAGAACTTAAACATGATTTCTTTTTTTGTTAAGTATGTCCACATATTTTAAGAAAAACCACTCAAAGGCTATTTTTAAGATTATTTTTTAATTTTTTTTTTGAAGATTATTTTTTATTTTTCTGATTTTTTTGGAAAATATAAAATAATTTTGGGTTTTTCCATTTTTTTTGAAAGTGTAAATCATTTTTGGATTTTTCTATTTTTTAATATTAAAATAAGAATATATCATATTCTAAAAACGGATCCGAGTCAGAACTCCGCATCCGACCCGGTCGAACTTGGCCCGGGCGCGTGGCACAGGCCTCTGGCTAGGCTAGTTTCCGCGAATGGGCCCAACCCAACCATGCCCTTCAGCTGCGAAGGAAATGAAAGGTGAGGCCTAGCCCGCGAATTTGGCCGAGACCCAAAACAAAGTAAAAAAACACAAGCCCAGCCTGTTTCTCCCTCCTAGTAGCGAAAGCCCTACCCGATTATGACCCGGGTCTGACCCGACTCGCGCCTCTCTCCTTCTCCGTCTCTCTACGGCGCCGATGGGGGCGGCTGGGAAGTCACCGGGCGGTGGATCGAGAGAAGAGGAGATGGCGGGTTCGACGATGCAGGAGCTCGGTCGAGCCCGGGGAGCGGCTGGGTCATTGTGGGATAGAAAGGCAACGGCTATAGGCGCGGGCAGCGACGGGAGCGACGAGAGTAGGCCTCGTCGTCGGTGGCTGCACGGCGGCGACATCGGGCCAGGCAGCCAGTGCTGCACGTGGTGGCGAGGCCGGGTGTAAAAATTTAATGCAACTTAAAAAATTTAATCAAGAAGAAATGTTACAAAGGTAGATTTCATCTGCCTAAAACTTGATCATCCTTCACCCTACCCGATTCAAATTGGACAAACATGAAGGAGAATGAAACAAAAGAATCATCATTTGATAATGTTAAAATAAAAATGTCCATTATTCAAAACGTTGAAAGAGGGATATGAACATGACTGAAAGCAGGAGGAAAATCATTCATAACAACCCAAACCGATCAAGAGACGATGATCGAGCATCCGTCGTCAGGAGAAAAACCAAAAAAAGTGGAAAAAAAGACAGTATACTGTTGTACTAAGAGGAAAAGTGTTCATTTGTAGTAGCCGAGCACGGAATATACAGTCTGAATTGTGGTGAGCACGAAGAGGAAGACGGCAGCGATGAGAGACGATGCAACCCAAGGATTCCTCAAGTAGGTGTGGATGAGATTAGCCCTCCACATGTTCCAGTGCTTATTGCGGTACTTGTTGACCTTCTTGATCACGTCCCTGAGGCTGCTGCTGAGGTTGATCGTCACAACCTTGCCCAGCGAGTTGAACATCTTGGCTACCGCCTCATCGCTCTCCAAATGATTCATGATGATACCCTGGGCCCGGAGCAGCGCGACATCCTGCCCATTGTTGATTATTTGGTCCATGCAGTAGATGTAGGACATGACCTCGTTTTCAGTCCCGACATGGCGGTACTCGAACGCCGTGAGGTTGAGGAGATTGGACATGGTGTATTCATCCACCCAAATCTCGGGGAGCGTCAGTGCCCCACCCGCAAAGGAGATGTCCTCGATGCTGTCGGTCTTACTCCTCTTGAACTTGATCCCATGCTCGCTGAGCTCGGTGGCCGAGGCCAATTTTATAATCTCCCGACTGTCCTCCCTCTTCACCTTGTCCTTCTTCTTGGGCGCCATCAGCATGCTGTTCCTGACAACGTCCAGGACGTGCAGGCATTTGCCCATCCATGTGATGCCCTTGCTTGGGGAGCATAACTTGAGGATGAACCTGTTGACGGATTTGTCGTCCTGTATTGTTGGAGTGAAGTCAGTACATTGAATCTGAGATTGTGGTTGGATCGATACTACTTGAGTAAAAGGGGGAAAAAATATAGCTTCCTATAGCGGTGATAGATTTAATCATCAAATTGTCGATTGATCTAGACTGTGCATCCCGTGCATTGGGAGCATTAGATTCGGTGGATCCCTCATGGGGTGAGATGACCAAGATGTACTGTTAGGTGCCCATAGTACGGCGGTTAGCATGCTTGCAATAGCATCTCTTACGATAGGCTGAATTCTAGAAAGTAACCTCCTCGTCCTTCTTCTCAGGCTCCATCAGCGTGCTGTTCCTGAAAACTACCAGGAAGTGCAGGCATTTGCCCTTGGTGGGGAACGAGAAGAACTTGAGGAGGAGCTTGTTGATCAATTCGTCGTCCTGTGTTGTTGGAGCGAAGTCAGTACATTAAATCTGAGATTGTGGTCATATTGATACTACTTGCGAAAAAGGGAAATAAATGAAGTTTCAGTGAGAGATTTACTAATCAAATTATCGGTTGATCGTGAACCGTGCAATCAATGCATTTAGAGCATTAGATTCGGTGGATCCATCGTAGGGTTCATGTGAGATCACAAAGATGTACTGTTAAGTGCACAAAGTATGGCGGTTTGCGTACTTGCAATATTTTCTCGTCTTACAACCGACCGAAATCTAAGAAAGAAACCTTCTTGCCATCGCTCTCCACAGCCACCAGCCGATCCAGCACTAGCATCGGAAGCTGATTCTCCAGCATCAGCATATCCTCGCAAATGTCTAACATTATGTGGAACTCCGTGGTGACTGAAGATGGGGTCGTTGGGCGCGTAGTCGTCCAACTCCTCAGCTTTGAACCTCAGGATCTCGAGCATGAAGCAACCATCAGTTATCAACAGCTGCAGGAACCGGCGTGCCGCACCCTCACCGCTGGCTGCCTTCCACTTCGGTTCCAGCACGTCATAGCTCTCCTCGAGGTCCCATGCCACCTCCCTCAGGGACTCGAAGAAGCACTCAATAGGCTTCTCGGACCGCTTCAGGAAGTGTTGGACCGCGCGGTGCTTGTGTTCCTCCATGGGGAGGAGGCGTTCCTTGCTGTGGTGGTAGGGGCCGAAGGAGACAACACGCGGCTGGTAGACCTCGTGGTTGAGGCCCGTCATGCGTGCGGGGACCCTCTAGATGGACCGCATCTTCCAGTACCGTTGCTCCTCGTCGTCGGAGCGCATGAACTGGAGGCTCTCGTCAAGTGGGGCAATCGAGTCGGACTTGTCCGGTTCCATAGAAAACATAGTTCCACAAGTTTCACAGGTTCCACAAGTTTCTGTTCGACATTGACAGGCCCGATCCCACGGCCAGGTGATGGAACCGCTGCTAAAAATGTAGAGAACAAGCTCAGTTATCCGACGGTAGAGCATCCCTCGGGGTTCGACTGATCACGGAATCAAACATATTTCTCCAGAAAAGCAGAGCACGTATCAACCTTACGCCTAATCATAACCGATCGAACAAAAACCATATCATCGCAGTCGATACAGGCCCGAACAACGAAACTGAAGCTACCGTGGAATCCGCGAACCAATGAGCCAATGAGTCCAGCTGAAACAAACGTCAGTTGATCCAAAGATCTCATACGAGGACGCCAAGGAGCTAAAGCGGCACATACCTGACCAGAATGACCGAGAGTGATCGTGACCCGAGGCCTCGACAATTCTGACGCCCTCAAGCCTGGAGCTCAAATCATCGGAGACGTGGAGCTGTAGACTAACCAGGCCACGCTTGATTCGCCGATCGGAACCTAATTCGACGCGGCAAGGACAATGATGGAGGATCAGAAGAGCTCGGAATCGGAGGTTTGGGAAGGAGGGGAGTGAGGTTTTTGAAGGTCTTGCTTTGCATTGACTCGGGGTCGACGACTTCGCACCCCGGTGGGAGGGGGGGTTGGAAGCTGGACCATCACGGGATAAGCCATGTACGTGTGGCTCACTTTTTGCGCACGAGGATTGGAATTTCACGCACGCAACGTCCGAGTGTCTCCCTAAGTCGAAGGGCTCCTATGGATTGAATACATGTAATGACAATTTGGACACCGGCTTTGCATATTTGATGTCACACTGGATTTAAAATAGTACTACTTTTTTGTTGTAATTTTTTATATTATATATTTGAAATATTCTAGATCTTTTACTTGAATCTCATATTTAGTATTCAATGCATTTTTTTTATGCAGACATCACATGTATAGTGATGCAATGATATTATGTGTGTACGGTTAGCACACGACAATCGTATAACTTCTTGTTAATTAACTTCAGATGGCACATAAGACGGATTGTAACCATCTTGTGTGAAACTCAAATACTTCCACTTGTTCCATACAAAATTGGTTGCAAGCATTTATGAGCTCCAATCGAGAAGAGCTTGAATCCATCATAATTGCTTATGAGCACCAATCGAGCAGCACTTGGATCCTATATAATTGCGATAATTAGAAAACTCTAAACTCAAATATTGTTGATACCTAAATTTTGACGACCCATTTAGTTATTTATAGCACAAAAATTAGGGATTAATTTTTAACCCCTAAAAAAAAAAGGCTAAGTCAGTGTGGTGTTTTGGTGCTATTTGATGCAAGACCACTAGATGTGTTTGGATAGAAGCGTAAACAGCTCACATGCTAAACTATGGAAACATCGTCGGGACAAGGTCGAAACTGACTAGTTCCAAGCTGATTTAGGAAATTCATAGTTCAATGTGTCAGATTGCATACATGTATAAAATCTTGTGATGATTGCCACATGGTGTTATCATCAGTCAGCTCACTAGTGTCACTGACTTTTCATCCCTTTTCGGTTTGGAATTTACTGGCGCCCTTAAGCCTATTTCTTTTTTCAATGCATGAGTGTTGAATTTTATATTTGTGCAGCCATCTTTCCTTATACTCATGTATCAGGAAAAATAGGAAAAGCCCAATTTTGCAAGGGAGTTGAATCACGATGGCCATACACTGTTACACATTGTGTCGGCCATGGGGGATTTGGAAGTCACGACGGAACTTCTAATAGTAGGCCCTGATTTTGGTATCATTTTCACCCCTACTAATGAGTAATGCTTTTATCGAGAATCATCTTTGTAGAATGCTTTGGATCAATCTTTTTGAGCCACGCGCATAGAGGAGCTCCATTCTTGAAAGTATAGTAATTGGAAATACCACCTTGAAGCTGTAACGCGAAGGATTCAACGAAGAACATTTTGTTAGCACAAGTCGATCTATAATACACGGACGGTTCCTTGTCTCAGTGTATGCTGGCTATGAAGGCCGTGTCGCGCAGTGAAGGCGAGGAGCAACAGAAGGCCGTGTTAGAAGCTCGAGAGACCCTGAAGACCCTGGAGAGTGGACTGGAGGGGAAGCGGTTCTTTGGAGCTCATTGCACCGTTCACGACGAGACCGCACTTCACCCGGCAGTGAAGAATGATAAGTCTGATCCGCTCAAGAAGCTGACGAAGATGGAGATGCAGACTACCTTGTGACTGCCAAGGATAACGATGGGAATACAATCTCACAGCTGGCTGTGGCTTCGAAACATCTCCAGTTTGCTGGACGGCAAAACGGGGCCAAGCTCATTGAAAGGCTATAATGACCGCACCCTTTAAAGGCCAGATTTTTAATTCTGTTAAGTGTGAGTTTTGACCCATTGACCCATGCAAAAATTCTTTTAATATTGTGTGGACACAAGGTCTTCAGTAATTAGGGAAAGAAAACAATAGAATATGGGCAAAGAGAAGGAGGCGTGCACATCATGAAATAAAATTAAAGACGAAACTCGATTCTCACGATTCGAGGATTGGAGCAATATTCAGTTAATAAAAGAAACAGGAAATAAAGAGGAATTGGCTTATATATGCATGATACGCGAGGATCAGAAGAAGGAAAGTGGATTTTGGGCTTTCCTTTTACCAGTCCTAGCCGTTCCCTATAAAAGGAGAAGACCCTGTTGATTAGAGGGGGGATTCCGAATTATACAGAGAACACACGAGAGAGAGAGAGAGTTGCGGTTTTCTTCCTTGAGAGTGAGTCTTCGTAGCCGCGATTGGGGTCTACCAGCTTCACGATTCAGCGTTGCTAAGGCCGCTGCTGACTTTTACTGGCGTCCATCATCTTCAGCTTCATCTGTGACGCCGAAGCTTCTGTCCTGACGTTGTTGCTGACTTCGTTGCGACGTTGAGGCCAACTAGCGTCGCCCTCCATTGATCCGAGTGGTGCCGAGACTCATCCTTTTGAGCCATCATCTCCAGCTGTGACGCCAAAGCTTCTGTCCCGACGTTGTTGCTGATTTCGTTGCGACGTTGAGGCCATTCCGTGACGCCCTGGCTACTGTTCAGAACCGTTCCTTAGTTGAAGCAACCACCACAGCAAGCTGTCCTTGCGCCATCACATCGAGCCTCTACCGTGATTCACGAGCCGCTGTTCGAAGGCCAAATTTGGAAGCAAATATTTGGGATAGGCAAGGATTTTGTCTATGTTAATTTCTGAAAATTTTGTTTCCTTATTTGATATATTCATCGGTGCACATGATGAAATCCCCAATATGCCATGATATTCGCAACACGATTAGCCTTTTAAATTGAGAAATCTTCCTAATTTCGCAACGTACATATGATTGACGGTCCGATTTCACGCTCGAAATACGACTCGCAATCGTATAGAAAAATCACCTATCCGATTTTACGCTCGAGATACGATTCATGATTTTATTTAAAAATTGGCCAATCCGATTTCATGCGCGAGATACGATTCGTCAATTTATTTCCCAAAATTAAATGAACATGGATGATGTCTTGCTTGATATGGTGCCGTGTTGTTCTTGATACCTTATTTGTTTGCTCCCGTAAAAGAAAAAAATATTTGAGTTAGATTAGATGCATGTTAGGATGTTACTTCTTGTTTTAGGTTATTTTGCATGTCTAGAATAGGAAATTTATTTATTTCGAATTTCTTAAAAAAAAATACCAAAAACATAAATTTAGGATGTTAGATTTTTGTTTCACGAGTTTAAATGGCATGTTTAATTATTTGACAATTATTAATTTCGAAAATTAAAAAAAAGGAAAAAAAGTAAAAAATAAAAAATCATCATGCATATGTCATATGGAATTAGGGTATCTTTTTGCATGTTATTGCATATTAGGGTAACATCGCATGTTTAATTTTACTTTCTAACTAATTTTAAGTTTAGATAGATTTATTAGATAGATTGCATTTTAGGATTATTTGGGTTAAGATAATATTTTAGTTTAAGTTAGGATTTGACTCAACCTAATTCCTAATATAAATTGAATAGGATCTTAATCTAGCTAGATAATTTTCACATTTTACCTAATTTCGAATTTCATAAAAAATACAAAAAATGTCTTAGAATAAATTAGTTTTATTCTCTAGGATATATTGCATTCTTTAGGAAAAAGAAAAGAAAAGAAAAAAAAAGAAACAATGCCATATGCACGTCATTAGGGTTAGATTCATTGAGATGCATGTCATTTAGTATTTTTGCTAGACCCATTTAATTAGAAATTACATGTCATTAGAATTAGGTCATTTAGTTAATATTGCATTGCATATTGCATGATTTTCATTAATTAAGTGAAAAAAAAAAGAAATTGCGTGTTAATTAGAAACTATATCTAGGGTTGTTGATGTGGATTTTAATTTAACATTGCAGATACTTTCGTTGCTTTGAGGTAATTTTTTGCAATTTATTTATTGTTTATCTAGGTGTTAAATTGGTGGATTGCGCACTCGCATGATCACCTCACATGTTAGGGAGATAGATTTAAAATCAATTCAAGCTGCTTGCCAAACAAAGCTGCTTGCCAAACATTTTTGAAAATAAAAGAATGGTACCGAAAGGGCATTAGAGGAATATAGTATAATCAAGTCCCCGTACCCATAGTCTTTGGTTTGTAGGAATAAAGTGAAACTCCCACTACTTTACTTGGGTTTCTAATCGACCCACTAAAAATATATTAGTGGCGACTCCTGATTAAAAAATCAATTGCATGCTAAGAACTGCCTAAGTCACGAATTGGTATGGGCTTGGGAGAGCCCGAGCTAAATCTAGGCTTAGCAATCCATTAGCCAAATCCTAGGTGGTTTACATCCAAAAATTTGGTTGCGACAAATATATTGCAAGGACGATTAAATCCGAAAGTGACTAATTCCATCACCTGATTAGATTAATACATCATTTTGATGAATTGGTTAAGCCCTAATTACGCATATTGATGACCTCATTCCGGGTCCCTTTCACGAGGGCAACGCATTTAGTTTTAGTCCCAAATAAGTCAATAGGGGCACATTCCTTTCTTGCTCAAAGACCGATTAAAAAAAGAACTGATTAAAGGCACACTACTTTTGCTCTGAGAAGAATCTTTGTGAAGCTGGGGTGTAAAAGATATAAAGTAAATTCATTAGCATTAGGGCACACATATCGTATGCAAGAAGGGGAGAAAAAAGAGAGATAAAATTTAGGAGCACGAGTCAAATGCATTGTGGATTTATCTATTTTGAGTGTATCTACCACTCATGAGTTGTAATCGTGAGACCATTTAAATGTTGTCCAAATGAAGAAATGATTACCTACTTATTGTAATAGATTGAGTCAATGTTACCTTGGCTCTGTTTGGCTTAAATCCAAAAATCAATAATTTTTTTTTGACATATCTAAAAAGTGTTTTTTAAGAAGTTATTTTTTTAGAAAAATAACAATATTTTCCAGTGTTTGACTGAAATGTGAAAATGATCTAGAAAATATTTTCCATCGTTTGATATGGCCCTCAGTGCACTCCTTTTAATAATGTTTTATTTTTATTTTTATTTTTATTTTTAAATTGAAAATTTTAATTACTTTTTATTTTTATTTTTCTTTTTTGCTTCTCTTTCGGCTGATCACCTGCTACACGCAAGGTTGAGCTTGCCAGATTCCAATTAGCTGAACCTTTGCTAGAGGTCAACAAGGCTTGGTGAGCTTGAATTTGGCTAGATTGGCGCAAGGTCGAGGCCAATTGGTCCGATGACCAGAATGAGAACCATGATAGCAGCGAAGACGACCATGGTGGCGATGAAGGGATGGATGAGGATGCCGATGAACAAATGAGCGGGTGGGAGGTGGGTATTGCAGAGGATAAAGAGACCGACTTCCCCCATGCGTATTTCCTCATTAGGTATATGTGCAACATGAAAAACTGCGGCGGGACAATGGCCCCTCTGCCTCCATCCGTCCTTCCGATATAATGGAGTGTAATGTATGGGGTCAGCTCAGGAGGGAGGATGAAGAGGCGGAAGCCGACGGAGAAGAGGATATGGACGATTGAGCTCTCCGCATTTGTGATGTTGTAAGAAACTCCTCCTCTTGGACTCACTTCCGGGAATTTTGGTTTTCTTTCTAATACATCCTTTGGACTTGCTCTCCGACCTAGTCAGCAGAGAGACCTATGGTTGGCTAGCTTGTATAACTTTGCTTTACGATCCAATCTTCTTTCGGTGAAGGTTGTGGATTGCGAGTGCTTTGAGTTTCTAATGTTACCCAATTTGAGGGAAAAAATTGACCTTGTAGGGTCGAACGCCATGTACTCTGTGACTGTGCTCAAGCCACTACTCTCTGGAGGTGAACTTTTCTTTCTTTATTTACATATAGGACATCGCATAGAATCTTATGAGTGAAGTTCCGGGAAGTTTTACCATGAGTTCCTTCACGAAATCAAGTATGCGTATCAATAAACTTGCATGTTCTGTGGATCCCTTCAAGTCGACCAGGCTGCTTATATTTTCAAGAAGTATCCACTACTTTTTTGTTGTCATTTTTTCATTATATATTTGAAATATTCCAGATCTCTTACTCAAGTCTCAAGTTTAGTATTTGATGCACTTTTTTCATGCATACGCTGCACATATATAAAAGAAAAAAACATTGCCACAAATAGTGACGTAATGATCTTGTGTGTGCAGAGTTTGTTCACGACAACCATATAACTTGCTGTTAAATAACTTCATATGGCATATAAGACTAGTAATAACCATCTTATGTGAAACTCAAATACTTCCATCTGTTTCATACGAAATCGGCTACAAGCATCTATGACCTCTAATCAAGAAGAGCTCCAACCCATTATAATTGTTTATGAGCTCCAATCAAGAAGCACTTGGATCCACTATAACTGCTATCTTTAGTAAACTCTGAACACAAATATATTGCCGGACCATCACCCGATCAGATTAATACGTCATTTTGATGAATTGGTTAAGCCCTAATTACGCATATTGATGACCACATTCTGGGTCCCTTTCATGCGGGCAACACATTCAGTTTTAGTCCTAAATAAGCCAACTGGGGGACATTCCTTTCTTGCTCAAAGACTGATTAAAAAAAAAAAGAACTGATTAAAGGCAGTTCACTACTTTTGCTTGGAGAACAATCCTTATAAAATAAATTCACTAGCATTGGGGGACACGCAGCGTGTGCAAGAAGGGGAGGAAAAAAGATAAAATTTAGGAGCATGAGTCGAATGCATTGTGAATTTGTCTATGTTAAGTGTATATATCACTCATGAGTTGTAATTGTAAGACTATTTAAGTGTTGTCCAGATGAAGAAGTGAGTACCTACCTACTGTACTAGATCATGTTCAATGTTACATTGGCCCCTTTGGTTGGAACCCGAAAATAAACTTAAAAAATAATAAAATAATAGAAGTGTGATGCATCCGAATTTTTTTTCCCAGTAAATAGTTTTTCTAAGAGAATAACAATATTTTAAGGTATTTAGCTGAAATAAGAAAATAAATTAGAAAATATTTTCAACCGCTTGGTATGAACCTTCGTGCACTCCTTTTGATATTGTTTTATTTTTATTTTTCATTTTTCTTTACTTTTAAAATCGAATTTTTAATTACTTTTTATTTTTTGTTTTTATTTTTTGCCTCTTCTTCGGCCGATCACCTGCAACAGGCAAGGTTGAGCTCACCGGATTCCAGTGAGCTCAAGCCTCACCAGAGGTCAGCGATGCTCAGTGAGCTCGAGTCTAGTCACATTAGCGCAAGGTCGGGATCAATTGGTCCGATGACCAAAATGAGAACCATGATAGCAATGGAGACGACAATGGTGACAATGAAGGGATGGATGAGGACACCGATGAACAAATGGGCAGGTCAGAGGTGGGTATCACGGAGGAGAAAGAGACCGATTGCCCCCACGCGTATGTCTTCGTCAGGTATATGCGCAACAGGAAAAACAGCGGCAGGATAATGGCTCCTTTGCCTCCGTCGGATGGCTGTCCTTCTGATATAATGGAATGTAATAATGTATGCGGTCAGCTCAGGAGGGAGGATGAAGAGGCGGAAGCCGACGGAGATGCGATGTTGTAAGAAGCTCTTCTCCTTATGGACTCACTTCTGGGAATTTTGTTTCTTTTCTAGACCATCCTTTGCCCTTGCACTTCAATCGAATCGGCTGTTAGTCATTACTTAACAGTAGAGGGACCCAGTTGGCTAGCTTGTAGAACTTTGCTTTACAATCCAAACCTCTTGTGGTGAAAGTTGTGGATTGCGAGTACTGAGTTCCTAATTTCAGCCATTTGGTAGGAAAAAATTGATCTTGTGATGCCGAATGCCATGTGCTCTGTCTGTGACGACGGTGTAGCTGCAATTCTCTAAAGGTGAATTTTCTTTATTTATTTACTTCTAGATATCATTTGAAATCTAATAAGGTGAAGTTCCGGGAAGATTTATCATGAGTTCCTTCGTGAATCATTGAGTACGTGTATTGATTAACTGGAATGTTTTGTGGATCTTTTAAGTTAACCATGTTGCTCGTATTTGTCAATCCTCAGATTTTGCAGCTCTTTGGCATTAGAAATGGTGGTTGAATCTATTGATAAGAGATTTGATCTGAGGATATGATTTCCCCACCTATGATGTTGGGAGGTGGAAAAACTTGCCATATATGCTTTGATTCAATTGGAAAGTTGTTTGTGGATCTTAAGGGACAGGTCTTTATCTGTCTCTTTGGAATCCTTGGGGCCATACTAGCCTGGTTGTGTTTGGACTTGCGAGCTGGTGAGTTTCCATTGCTTCTTCCCTCACTAGCTCGATGGCCAAGGATACGTCCGGTGTATGATGCTAGTTTCTCCAATCCGAGCTCAGAGATCTTGCCTCATGTCCCTAATCTCACCCATATAAGGAAATATCGAATGGCATCCTACTCACGTGTCTCGTTTTCGTGTTTTCATTGTCTCGAGCCTGTGTAGAGACTGAGTTTGGTCCCCAGTTATATGTTTCTCGGTATGTTTCTCAACAGCAAGATGACGAGGTGAGACAGAAGGACATCATCCTTCCATCCGTCAAAAATGATACTGAAACAGCTACAGGCTTCAAGGAGTCAGAACTAATAAATGGGGTTGTCTTGCGTATTATGTCTTCCCAATTTTTTTGGGTGATATTCCATAACTTGACGTGGAAACTCAAATCTCATCCCTTTATATACATCATACTTAATAATAATTATGGGCATTATTATTTATTAGAATGGTGAGTATATTCACCGCAATTTGTATATTGCAAGAATCATAAAATGACACCACTGATTATGTATCACATTAATAGTCATATTTCTTATAATAGAGATTAATTTCATAACCATCAATCATCAGTAATTTGATTAATTTAGTCGTGATTATAGCTTATGGCCATCACATTCTTAAGGCATTATTGCGTAGTTACTTATTAGAGATTGAAAGAGAGTGTGTAAAAGAGTATTTTGGGTTTGTTATCTCTATTTTTCTGTGATTGAATGTCAAACCATACAAAGAGACAAGAGTAACTCCGTTAATCAAACAATAGACTTTTATTCATTTGCTAAAGCAATATTTTTCTTAGGTTTCAATGAAATTTTGTTTCATATGTCTATAAAATAAGATGAAAGAAGGGTGGCTCTTTTTCTTTTTTGGATGTTTAAGTAGCGGGAGTATATAGAATTGACGCAACTGAGCTTCGATTTTTTTGTTATCTCTAACGAAATTCGTATTTTGTTTTTACATGTTGAATTTTACTTTTGCGTCAAACTTCAAATTAACTTAAGAAAAATGGAATTTAGGAAAAAACAAGGTGATAAAATAAAAAGGAAAAAGTTTGTTCTTGATCTCAGAAAAGGGAGGGCCGAGAGGCGCACGCCGACGACACCGTCTCGGCCACGCGGTTCCTGCATTCGCTGCTCGCCTCAGTTTGTCCTCCCCTTCCTCCGGGTTCGCCTTTTCCTCAGGGGTTTTCTCTTGAATTGATCGTGGCCTTGCTGTCGAAGGACAAGCTCAACGCTTTCGGTTTGATGGAGCCGATTTCGTCGCAGGGTGGGGGCGAGGTGAATGGGGAGAGATCGGTGAGAGCTTACGGTATTTATGCAAGAGCTTCTTTTTTCAACCACGATTGCCTGCCAAATGCTTTAGATTTGACTATGTAGACTCTGCTTCTGATGGCAATACTGATATAATCGTGCGGATGATCCATGACGTCCCTCAAGGGAGGGAGATCTGCCTGAGTTATTTTCCTGTCAACTTGAATTATACGAATAGGCAGAGGAGGTTGATGGAAGACTACGGGTTCACCTGCGACTGTGATCGGTGCATGGTCGAGGCCAATTGGTCTGATGATGAGAACGAGCACGATGATATCAGCGAAGACAATGATGGTGACGGTGAAGGGATGGATGAGGATGCCGATGAACAAATGAGCGGGTTGGAGGTGGGTATTGCAGAGGAGAAAGAGACGGACTTCCCCCATGCATATTTCTTCGTCAGGTATATGTGGAACAGGAAAAACTGCGGCGGGACATTGGCTCCTTTGCCTCTGTCGTCAGATGATGCTCCTTCTGATATAATGGAGTGTAATGTATGTGGTCAGCTCAGGAGGGAGGATGAAGAGGCGGAAGCCGATGGAGAAGAGGATATGGATGAGTGAGCTCCCCCTATTTGCGATGTTGTAAGAAGCTCTTCTCCTTATGGACTCACCTCCAAGAATTTTGCTTTTCTTTCTGATCCATCCTTTGGCCTTGCTATCCAACCAAGTTAGCTGCTAGTCAATACTTAACAGCAGAGGGACCTAGTTGGCTAACTTGTAGAACTTTGCTATACAATCCAATCTTATTTTGGTGAAGGTTGTGGATTGCAAGTGCTATGAGTTTCTAATGTTGCCCCATTCGAGGGAAAAAATTGACCTTGTAGTGCCGAATGCTGTGTGCTCTGTGATTGCGGTGGAGCTACTGCTCTCTGCAGGTGAATTTTCTTTCTTTATCTAAACATAGGACGTCATGTAAAATCTGATAAGTGAAGTTCCGGGAAGTTTTGTGATTAGTTCCTTTGTGATATCGAGTATGCGTATCGATAAACTTGCATGTTCTGTGGATCCCATCAAGTCAACTAAGTTGCTCATATTTTCAATCTTCGGATTTTGCAGTTCTTTGGCATTAGGAAAGGTGGTTGAATCTGTTGATAAACAATTTGTAGGGATTGTCGGATTTCCAAAAACTGGATTTAACACTAAATCGAATCCCTAGAACGAATGTGGAAGACGAGCCCGGGAAAAACACATATCACCGATCCTAAAGCACACCATAGAATCGAGCGTATCTTGTTAGCCATAGATTAAACACCAACGCCGATAAGAGGAAGAGAAAACCGATCCCGTTCGATCCGATGACGTGGATTGGCCTTGAAGGGAAGACGGCGTCACCTTTAGCGCTTGTCTTTCTTTTGGAGGGAGAGAGGGAGAGGAAACGTACACACAAAATGCCAAAAGGTGCGTCCTCTCTTTCTTTCCTCCTTTATATACGTTCCCTCAAAAATAGAATCGTACCCCTTCATCATATCTCTCCATCCATGGGCCCTAATCTTGTGGGTCAGGCTTTTAAGCCCAACATGGGCGGACGGGCCAACTTACGCCCATCACTTTAATAAAACCATAATTTCCCACTCGCACATGGTGGGCCGAACATGATTCTCTTTACTTCTCTTCAACGTTCATACCGATGAATAATCCGTGCGACCAGCATACTTTAAGAGCTCGTTGCTATACATCTGTTAGGAATATATAGCAGCTCATAATGGGCATTACACTCTGAGTATATTTAGTATGCAGTACCCTAGATCGATCAATCACATTTATATCTCTCTTGATGTCTTTTAAACAATGATATATATATATATATATATATATATATATATATATATATATATATATATATATTGTATTTACAATTATGATTATCACAAAAACAGTCATAATTGGTCGACTAGTGAACACAAAACTATAA
This sequence comes from Eucalyptus albens, assembly GCA_014182695.1. NCBI lineage: Eukaryota > Viridiplantae > Streptophyta > Magnoliopsida > Myrtales > Myrtaceae > Eucalyptus > Eucalyptus albens. The sequence goes on along the minus strand of CM024655.1, from coordinate 24,771,631 downwards.
TGTGATTCTTCAAAATTCGATCTTCCTCTTTCCTTCAAACTCTTAATTTCAGTTCAGTTTGCTTTTCTAGAAATGCCCCATTAGATCGAATCAACTCATGACCATTGGTAACATCCTAAGATAGCAAACACTAAATAGAAATCTTGAGAATAAGTAAGAGTTGTGAGGGCACTAAAATTGAGGAACTCTTTTCCTCAAGAGTCTCATACGGCATAAAAGTTGAGATCAAACTTTTGCCACTCTTATTGGTCATCTCATGCATACGTAGTATGAAATACGTATTACGGTATTAACTCCTTTCCCATGGAGCGTATGTCTACACCTTTCAATACCGTACATATGATAGTTCATACATACCCAATGTCTAACTTGAGTTCACGTATCTACTCATTCACAAAATTCATAAGAACTCACATTTGACATCTTAGACAGATAAAGTAAAATATGTGAGGTATTTTACTTTCGGACATAGTAAGTATTATGTCATCATCTTAACACTTAGTTAAGGCGACACACATATTTTAAGCTTGAGCTCTCGATTATCACCTAGATAATAAGCTTAGAAACAGTCTCATCTCTATTTATCACACAGTAAATAGAGGTGATTACCTGTGTGAGTGGGCCAATCTTATATTTGTCCGACATACTTTCTCAACTTAAAGTAATGCACTGAGCATTAAGATGCATAAAGATCAAACAAAGATTCATAGGCATTAATGATGAAAAACACAAATTCATCAAATGTGAACACTTATGGAAAATTATAATCAAGTACATCAGACTCTACGCAATCCTAGAGATTTCATATGGCCACAAAACACATCTCTAGGTATTGGCTTTATCATAGGATCTGCTACCATTCTATGCGTAGATATGTATTGACCATATCTTTGACAAAGTTATACTTGGTATCTATATGTTTGATCTTGCCATGATATTTTGGATCTTTGGTGTACGCTATAGTTGCTTGGCTATCACAGTTAACCAACAATGAATCTGCAGCATTTTCAATAACACCTAAATGATCCAATAATCTCTTAAGCCAAACATTTTCTTGTATTGCTGCTGATAATGCCACGAACTCAGTTTCTATCGTGGACAAGGCTATACACTTTTGTTTCTTACTGCTCCAACATATGGTGCCATTATTCGGTAAGAAAACAGACCCAGAGGTAGATTTTCTTTCATCTAAATCTCCTCCCCAATCAGCATCAGAATAGCCTTAGAGTCGTAGATCCTTTCTTTAATAACTCAGCGTATAATCAGCAGTTCCCTTTAGATATATCAGTATTCTCTTAACGTATTTCCAATGTGCTTGACCTAGGTTGGATTGGTATTTACCCACCATTCCAACTGCAAAACATATGTCAGGTCTTGTACACATCATAGCGTACATTAAGCTCCCAACAGCACTAGCATATGGAACATGTTTCATTTCATCCTTCTTTTGTGGAGTCCTTGGACACAGTCTATGGCTCAATCCTTCACCTTTTGCAATAGGGGTGTCTATGGGTTTACAATCTTGCATACGAAATCGTTCAAGAACCTTATTTATATATGTTTATTGCGAAAGAGACAACGATCTCTTTGAACGATCTCTTGAAATCTTAACTCCAAGAATGTATGCAGCCTCACCCATATCCTTCATCTCAAAGTTGGAAGATAACCAACTCTTGACAGTATTAACAAACTCCATATTGCTTCCGGCAATTAGTATATCATTAACATATAATGATATGATCACAAATTGATCTACGAATCTTTTGATATATACACAATGATCCTCATCTATCATCGTAAAGTCATATGCCATTATGGCATTATGAAAACGTATATACCATTGTCTTAATGACTGCTTGAGGCTATATATCGATCTCAAAAGTCGACATACCTTTTCTTCTTGGCCTTTTACTATGAAACCAGCAGGTTGTTCCATATATATTTCTTCCTCTAATTCTCCATTGAGGAAAGCAGTCTTTACATCAATTTGATGTAACTCAAGATCCATACTAGCAACTATTGCCAGAATAATGCGAATCGAGGTAAATCTCAGTACATGAGAAAATGTTTCTTCATAATCAATTCCCTCCTGTTAGTTATACCCCTTCGCCATAAGGCGAGCCTTATGCCTATCTATCGAGCCATCAACCTTTTGCTTTATTTTGATAACCCACTTGTTCCCAATAGCTTTGCGTCCTTTTGGAAGATCAATCAGTTCCTAGACTTGGTTTGATTTCATTGACTCCATTTCCTCTTCCATGCATGAATCCATTTTTTCTTACTAGGGCAATTCAAAGCCTCATTAATATTTCTTGGCTCATCCTCATCTTGCGAAGCAATTATAAAAGTTTCCCCTTCAATGTCAAAACGTCGACGGGGAATATTTTGGCGACTTGTTCGCCGTATGGGAGATTGTACACTTTGCACATCATTCTCCATTATGCTCCCACTTGGATTAGATAATGACGATATCATCTCATCATGTGGTTGTAATTAAGAGTGAGTTGAATTAGATTCATCACTTCTTATGTTACTCCCACTTGGACGAACTCCATTAAGTTCATTATCTTGATCCAAGGTTTCAAATAGGGAATAATCTTCACCTATTTCGCCTTTCTTAAGAAATTCATCCTCTAAGAATGTGATATCCCGTGATTCAAATTTAATTATACTCCCACTTTCCTGCTCACCTATGAACACATACTCTTTTGAGTGTTCGGAGTATTTTATGAAAATACTCTTCTTTCTTCTAGGACCTAATTTCCCAAACTTGTGAGAGGACTCATGAGTGTATGCAGCACAATCCCATGGCTTAAGAAAACTTAAGTTCGGTTTTCTACCTATCCATAACTCATATGGAGTGGAAGTAACTGATTTGGAAGGCACTCGGTTAAGTATATAGGCAGCAGTTAACAACACATCACTCCAAAAAGTAATAGGTAAGTTAGCATGCGCCATCATGGACCTAACCATTTCCAGTAGGGTTCTGTTTCCTCTCTCCACAATACCATTTTGTTGAGGAGTATATGGAATAGACAACTGTCTTTCTATTCCTTTTTTATCATATAATTTTCTGAACTCATCAGATAAATATTCTCAACCTCGATCGGATCTTAATGCTTTTATTTTCTTGTCTAATTAATTTTCTACCAAGTTCATAAATATTTTGAAACAACTTAATGATTCAGATTTATGAGAAATCAAATAGACATCCGAATAGAGTATAATCATCTATAAAAGTGATGAAATAAACAGCCCCATGCCTTCCTCTCACATTCATTGGACCATAGACATCATAATGGATTAAATGCAGATGAAATTCAGCTCTTTTACCTTTTCCAAATGGTTTCCTTGTCGTTTTCCCTTCTAGGCAATGCTTACATATGGGCAAATCGACTTTTTCAATGTTACTCAACAAGCCCTCTTTGGCTAGTCTATTCATACGCTGTTGGCCAATATGACCAAGTCTAGCATGCCACACATTCACATCATTATCATACGAATTAGGAGACGTGAGAAGGGAATAACAAACATTTGCATTAACATAGTTAATATCTAATACTATGAAACCATCCAAAAAATAACCACAATCATAGTAATTTGTATCCAAAAAAAAATCCACACCTCTATTATGGAAGTTCATATTGAAACCTAGTTTAACCAACACTAAAACAGACATTAAATTCCGACGAATTTCCGGAGCAAACAATACATCATGTAGGAACAGAGTGCATCCACCACGCATGTTCAATTGGCGGGTGCCAATTCCTTTCACTTCAGCTCGAGTTGTTTCCTACATAAATCCACTTAGTTCCAGTTGGTACTCGTCGGAATTCCATGAATGATCCTCTATCCTTCGCTACATGGTCTGTCGCTCCTGAATCTACAGTCTACAAAGGATTATACTCAGTCAAGAACACAGAACTCGATACAAAAGTAAAGTTCTGAAAAGTACAAGGGGTGTATTCCTTCTTTGGCTCACAACAGTCGCGAGCATAGTGACCCTTATTGTCATAGTTGTAACACTTCACCCTTGTAAGCTTCTTCATTCGAGGACGCTTTCCTCTTTCATGTTGGTTAAACTTAGGTTTCTTCCTTGAAGGACCTGCTTTCTTGCCTTTCCCTTTATCAAACCAGTTAGGACGTTTGCGCTTGAAGCTCAAAACTCCATGTGAGCTAGAACCAGCATGATGGATTTCAGCTTCCGGCTTAGCCGCCAAGAGGTGGTCCTCTTCCAGCTCAAGATGACGCACTGCATCCTCAAAGGTTTTGATATTTTCATTATGGGTCAAGTACACCTTCATATGCTCCCAACTCTGAGGCAAGGAACGAATCACTGCTTGCACTTGCTGCTCATCAGTGAGGACATAACCAGCATCTTTCAGCTCATTAATCATGTTTGACATCTTTCTAAGATGTTGCTTCATGGTCTGACCATGAGACTTCTTATAAGAGTCAAACCTAATAGTGAGCTGCCTTAGTCTGGTCACCGAAGTATGACCAAATCTCGCTGCCAATGCTTCCCACATTTCCTTGGCATTGTCAAAACGCCTAAACTTTCGCATGACATCATTTTCCATGCTGCTCAGCAACGTGATGCGAGCAAGAGAGTTCTTTCTTTTCCATGCAGCAAAAGCTTCCTTATTTTTTTTGTGCTGTGCAGTGTTTCCTTCTTCAGGTTCTACCATGGTCAGGTTAAGAACTTCTAGTGTCTCTTGCTCTTCCAGCACATATTAAATTTTCATGTGCCATATTTCATAGTTATCACTATGGAGCTTTTCACCTTTGTTAAGCTCGGCAACTATGCTCTTTATGGCTGAAGCCATTGGTCTGAACACATCAGACATATATGCACGAATTATTAATGCCTATCATTAATGCATCCCTTTTGCACAGACCCATTATATTAATGAATAATTTCAAGTAAGGTTTCAGAATCAAAAGATCACTATATTTCCAATCATCCTCCAAAAATCATAACTTAAAACTATCATTAATATAATTGTTTTATGCAAAATAAATTCCATGAAGTTACAAAAACTTCTATGAACTACCTACAGTAACCATCAATAACAGAAAGCAAATAATATTTGACATCCAATAGAATAATAATGCTTTCACATAATACAACTAACATATCGGTTGCTACATCAACAACAATCAGATAGTAAACGTTACATAAGATGTCCACAAAGCACACTTAACAAAGATTAGCTAATACATCTAACACCAAGTCAGTACACAAACTGGAAAAGATCATCTTTTGTTCAATTTCTTGATCTTTTCCCTTGTAACAATCTAGTAATGTTCATTTATAAAATCCATCACAATTTTCTTATATGAAGCAGCTTTGTTGACATCCCATATGCGATTCAACACTCCTTGCCATTCAGGTGGAAGGGTGTTCATGAAAAAATCGCACCATCTTAGATTGTGGCATAGGACGACCATTCCATATGACCTTTTGAATTTTCCCGTTGACTTCAAGGACGTGATCAATTAAGTCACCACTCTCCCATCGATGATCAGTCAGCTCAGCTATCAACTTAGAAAGCTTTTCCTTTTGTTCATCGGTAATTGCGCGAACAGGTGTGCGCAACTTAAGGGGAGGCATTGTTCTTATAGCAAATGCAGAACAAATAAGGGATCACATATAATCCACATAGACTTAATTGAAAAAGAAACACATTTTTTTCCTTCTTTTTTTTTTTAGGTCAACGGTCAACAATCAACGGTCGCCGATCAACGGTCAACAGGTTAACGGGTCAACGGTCAGGTCGCCGGTCGTCGGACCGGTTGGATCCGATGGGCTGGTCGGGCTGGTCGACCGGGTTGGACGGACCGACCTAGCACATGCTTTGCACGTGCGAGCGACCGGTCGGAGCTCGGGTTAGGTCGCATCTCGGGTCGGGTCGGGTCGGGTCTGGTCGCCAGCCGGTGACCGGCCGGCCAACGGTCACCGGCGATGACGTCATCCCAGCGGTTAGCGATCGTTGGGTGACGTCACGATGACGTCGCACGTGCCGGTTCGCCGGCCGGCGGCGCGCACGTGCTGGTTCGCCGACTGGCGCGTGGCGCCCACGCGCAGCGGCTTTTGGCCGCGCGTGTGGGCGCATTCGTGTCTCCCGACGGCGCACAACTCATCGACGGACTCGTCTCAACAAGCTCTTTCAACCTATGCCTTCAGAAATCGATTTTGACTTACATAAACTCGAAAAAATGGATGAACAGTGCTTAGGTGTCGGGATTTTTCACCCCGATCCGTGTCAGCCGATTATTTCGCGAAAAATCAATCAAAAAAACATGAAAGGGGTCGGGAAAACATGAACTAGGGCTCTGATACCAATGTAGGGATTTTCGGATTTCCAAAAACCAGATTCGACACTAAATCAAACCCCTAGAACGAATGCGGAAGACGAGCCCGGGAAAAACACGTATCACTGATCCTAAAGCATACCACGGAATCGAGTGTACCTTGTTAGCCACAGATTAAACACCAACGCCGATAAGAGGAAGAGAAAACCGATCCCGTTCGATCCGATGACGTCGATTGGCCTTGAAGGGAAGACGGCGTCACCTTTAACGCTTGTCTTTCTTTTGGAGGGAGAGAGGGAGAGGAAACGTACGCACAAAATGCCAAAAGGTGCATCCTCCCTTTCTTTCCTCCTTTATATACGTTCCCTCAAAAATAGAAACGTATCCCTTCATCATATCTCTCCATCCATGGGCTCTAATCTTGTGGGCCGGGCTTTTAGGCCAAACATGGGCAGATGGGCCAACTTAGGCCCATCACTTTAATAAAACCATCACAATTTGATCTGATATCGGGGCATGTGATTTCCCAACCAAATGATGTTGGGGACGTGAAGAACTTGCCATATTTGCTTTGATTCGATTGTGTAGCGTGTGCGGTTTCTTTTCTTAATAACGTGCTGCTAATAACAGACTGAAGGCTGTTCGTGGTTCTTAAAGGACAGGTTTTTTCCGTGAGTCTCTTGGCATCCTTGGGGCTATGTGGCCTTGTTGTGTTTTTACTTGTGAGCTGGTGAAATTTTTAACCTCTTCGATAACTAGTTTGACAGCCAAAGACACATCCGGTGTATGATGCTAGTGTCTCTAATCTGAGCTCAACTTGCCTCATGTCCCTAATCTCACCCATACAAGGAATGGCATTCTACTCGCGGGTCCCGTTTTAGCTTTCTTCATTGTCTCGAGTCTGTGTAGAGACTGATTTTGGTCTAAGATATATGTTTCTTGGTATGTTTTTCAACAGCAACGACGGGACGAGACAGAAGGAGACCCTTTGTCCTCTCATCTGTCGAAAATGATTCCGAAACAACTACAGGCTTTAAGAATTGGCATAACACGATGAAGGGGTTGCCTTGCATATAATGAGGGGTGTGCTAATGGTAATGGAATGTCTAGAATAAATATCAAAATCCATACATTGTACAAACAATTCTGTGTGCATTACCGATGTTACAATTAGACAAAACTGGCAAAGACCGTAATCCAAGTTTAACAATAGCCTTAACATCCATTGAACAGAGTGTGAGACTGCAAACGAGTCATTATGCAGTTTATAGGTCCTCATGCACCAAACATGACAAACATAGGCATTTCAAATCAATTTGATGATTAAAGTCTGCAAAATTGATATTGCAGAAATCAATGTAGAAACTTAAAAAGTATGGGCATCTCATCCCATTATGTAATACATCGTACTTGGTCATATTACAAAAGTTATTATAAATTAGCATTGTCAATACATCAACATTTGTTTTTTTTTTTTTTTTTTTTTTTTCGTGGATGCATATATTTCTGAGGGTATGAAAAATTTGTTTCACATATCTATAAATTAGAGGAAAAGAGGGTATTTTCGGATGTATAGGAGGAAGAGTGGTGAGAGCGTACGATTGATGCAAGTGGTCTTTGATTTTTTTTCTTTTTAATCTACTCCCCATTTGTTGTTTTTCATTTTTAATATTTTTTTGGTCACATTTTTATTTTTATTTTCGATATAGATATTTATTTCTGTCACAATCTATTTATATGGAGCAACCGCCTTGTTTTGAGGACCAAAAAACCTGTATTATGTTTGCAAACTTGAGAGAGCTACGTGTGGAATCAAGCAAGCATCAAAAGCATGGTTTGATCATTTTAGCTTGTTTCTTTTAGCATTTGGTTTGTTTTGCAACATTGTAGATCCTTCGTTGTTCATTCAAAAATCAGATCATGGCATTCTATCTCTACTTTTATTCGTGGATGATATGATTGTCATTAGTAATGATCCAAACTTGCTTGATGGATTTATTTCTTCATTGAGTAGTGAATTTACAATAAAGGATATAGAGCCATTATATTACTTTTTGGTCGTGGAGGTTAGAATATTATCTGATAGTCTTTATTTGTGCCAACCACATATGCTTCGTCAATTCTTGAATGTGCTCAAATGGATTCGACAAAAAAAAAAAAAAAAAGTGCTCAAATGGATGTTTGCAAGCCAAGATCCACGCCTATAACCACTCGCACTCATTCTCTCAAATGCGAAATTATTTTCGAATCCCACATTATATGAAAGTATTGTCAGAACTCTTTAATATCTCACCATCACACATCTAGATATTTCATATGCGGTCAATTTTATATCTCAATTCACGCATTGGCCTACTGTGACTTATTTTCAAATTGTGAAGCACATTTGCGCTATGTCAATGGCACAATAAATGAAGAAATGCGGATCTTGTCCAAGTTAACTATAGAGTTGTTTGCCTTTTGTGATGAAAGTTGGGCAAATTGCTACTTGACTTGACGATTGACTATGATATTTTGTACCTATAGTAACTGTATATTATGGAGTGCTAAGAAGCAATGAACGATTGCTCGATCTAGTGCCAATATAGAGTATCATGCAATTGGTTGACAATAGTTGAGATTGTTTGGATATCTTTCCTTTTAAGAGATTTATGTATTCATCTCTTAAGTCCATCAATATTATTTTGTGATAATATCGGTGCAATTCATATGTTAATTAATGTTGTGTTATATGCAAGAACTAAACATGTCTAATTAGATTATCATTATGTGAAAAAAAAAAGTGGCTCATGGAACTCTTGTGACTATGTATGTTCTATTTGTGCATCTGTCACGACCAAATTTTTGGGTAAACTATTTAGCTAATAGATTACTAAGCCTAAACTTAACTCAGACTCTCCCAAGCTCATATCAATTCGCGACTTAAGTTCAAATTTTTTAACATACAAATAGATTTTATCTAGGAGTCATTACTAATCAATTTATGGTAGGTCGATTAGATATCTAAGTAAAATAATGGGAGAATTACTTTACTCCTACGAACCAGAAATTTTGGATACAGGAACTTGGTTACATTAGACTTCTCTAATGCCCTTTCGACATCATTTTTTTTTTTTTAATTTTCAAAAATATTTTTGCAAGCAGTTCTGATTGATTTCAAATATATTTCCCTAACATATGAGGTGATCATACATGTACGCAAACCACCAGTTTAACATCCAAGAAAGCAATGAATAAATTTCAGAACTTACCTTGTAGCAACGAAAGCATCTGCAATGTTAGATAAAAATTCACATCAATAGTCATAGATATGATTTCTAATTAACATGCAATTTCTCAATTTTTGCTTTATGAAAATCATGAAGTGATATGACATGGCAATGTAACCTAAATTACATGACATAAATAAAATGCATCTGTCTTAAAGAATGAAATTGATTTATTCTAAGACAATTTTTTTGGTATTTTCCATGAAATTCGAAATTAAGAAAAATGCAAAATTATCTAGCTAGATTAAGATATCAATCCAACTTATAATAAGAATTGGGTTAGGGCAAATCCTAATTTAAACTAAGAAATTATCTTAATTTAGCAATATCTAACCTAAGATGTAATCTATCTAAAAAATTAATCTAAACCTATAATTAAAAAAAAAACACGCAATCTTATCCTAATATGCAATGCAAAGAATGCCCTAATTCTACATGACATACGCATGATGATTTTTTTATATAAAATTCGAAATTAAAATTGCCAAATAATTAAACGTGTAATTTAAATTAAAAAAACTAACATTTTTTGGATTTTTATTTAAGGAATTCGAAATAAATAAATTTTCTATTCTAAACATGCAAAATATCCCTAAAACAAGTCTTATTTTAACATGAACCTAGTCTAACTCAAATATATATTTTTTGGGTTTTTCTTTTACATAAGCAATCAAATAAAGGCATCAAGAACAGCACGGTACCAAATCAAGCAAGATATCATCCATGTCCATTTAATTTTGGGAAATATATTGACGAATTGTATCTCGCGCATGAGATTGGATTGGCCAATTTTTAAATAAAAGCATGAATCATATTTATTTGTGAGATCGGATTGGCGATTTTTCCGTACAATTGCGGGTCGTATTTTGAGTGTGAAATTGGACCGTCAATATATGTACGTTGCAAAATTAGGAAGATTTATTAATTTAAAAGGTTAATCGATATTTTGTGAATATGATGGTATCATTTAAAGATTCATACGAGATAGCGATTTCACAAATTAGGCAATAAAAATATATGAAGATTAATTTGATGAAAATTATTACCTAAATTACAATATCGCTCGGATACTGTTTCCAAATTTGAATGACGGAAGGCTCGCAAGGAATGACTGGGAATAGCTCGTGGGTGAGGCTCGGCACTGCAGATGGGTCTCGGTTCTGAAGTGGGTGTTTCTTTGTTATCGTCGAAGAGAGAGAACTGCCAACGTAGGATCTGGATTGTGGCGACGGACGTGCAACCGAAATCTCCAATTTCCACTTCCTTTATGTTGACTCTTTCTTTGGAATTTTCTGCTCTAGATCACGTGGCCATGAATTTCAGTAGATGCTCCTTATTTTGGCCAACAGGTTGTGATAATGGAGCAAAATTCGCCTCTTGGTCTCACGAGATGGTTCAATGGTTTCTCGGCCAATAAAGATTCCCAAACAATGGATCAACGTTGTGGTGATCGACCAAGGAAAGGCTGCGGTGGTAGCCCTGGTAGTGTGCCCTGAGAAACGGTCGGCTAGGTGAGCTTCTCGGAACAGCAAGAAATCACGGGAGCCCTGCAAAAATAGAAACTTCGCTGTTCTGTTTCAGTGAGGACATGGCTCGGCTCACAATGCGCTCGGCTTCTTGTCGCTCGTGGTACGGCAACTCCGGGCCGGCACGGAGAGGGAGGTGTATGTTCTGCAGCAAAATTTAACCGGATCCGTGAGGGAGACTGAAACGCGAGCGGCGTTGTCGATGGACCTGGAGAGAAAAGGAAAACTCGCTAGGCTTCTCTTAAATGTTAGAGAATTTAGTAGCTCGCTCGGGCTGGGATGAACAGCAAGGCGTGCCGTCGGTGTTGTCGAGGCAGCGACAGGAAAGATGAGCTCGTAGCGGTGCGGCGGACGCACGTCTCGTGTCTTCGGGGGCAACAGAGCGGAACAACAACCTCTAAGTGAATCTCACGTTTTTCTGTGTGTGTTGTGCTGGCTTTGAAATAGAGAAACCCTTTTTGCGAATGTTCTCCTGGCGTCCGCGAGAGAGGTGGAGCCGTGTGTCTATTGATGAGGGGGTGAGATCATGAAGTGGGTGACGAATATTGGTGAGTGAGGGAGAGAGAGCTCTCCCTCACGAACGTGTTCTCTTTTCCTTTTAGTGGTGGCCGTATGTATCAATATGTGTTGCCCTGAAACCCTACGCAAACAACTTATTTATAGGCTAATGATTAGGATTTTAATTTTTTCCAAATTTATATCCACAAAGATTCTTTTTCCAAACGCAATTATTTTTCACATCTGTCCTATCCAAAAAATTCATCATATCTTGGAAAAATTTCAGATTCCTATTTTTTCTAAGATTTGTTATTATTAATTTTTGGGCCAATTTTGCTCGCTCCATGGGCTTAATCTGGCCTGCTAAATTAAAGCTCAGAACCACTAATTTCAACCCATCTGCCACCGATCCAATAAATAAATACACAAAATGCAAATAAAAAATAAATGCACATAAATTAATATGCTATGTAATTAATATTTTTTAAAGGATAAAATTAACCCATAATTTTTAATATAGTAAATGAGTAACTGGATCACCAAAATTTAGGTGTCAACAGCATCGAATTGTTAATCTCTTCACTAAGCTATTATTATAAAAATGCATTTGGAAACTTATGTTGCAAATTGAGAATTTGGGATTGTCCCATTCCCAATTTGAAGGGGAGTTAAAGGCATTGATTTATCAATCAAGAGAGAAGGATATGAAAATGTCAATGAAAATCACAAGCAGATTCTCGAATATATTAAAATCAAGGGATTGACAGCTTTATTATTTATATAATTGTATGTTTCCTTATGAAGTGTAATGATATGTAATATCTTTAATATAATGGAAATCATTTCAACAAGTTATACGTTGAGATCAACAATAGATGTTGTGACCTCCCTTTTCAACGCCCTCTTACGCGCTGGCGAGGGCGAAGGTTAATGGCTCACTAAGCATAGGGTTTAGTGCGGGCTTTTCCAAACCTACTGATTTATGACTTATGGTTTGAATTTTTAACTTGTATGTCAATTTCATTATGAAGTCGTCATTAATTGATTTAGGAGATCTATTTCATTCCAGCATAATAGGAGAAATTAGGATAAGAGATTTGATTACATTAGTTAATTATTAATGTCATTCCAAGTACCTAATTTTATTTAAATATCAAGTAAAGCATTTATGTAGCATTTTGTACTAATTACAAAATTTAGGATTCATTTTCTAATTAAATTAAGGAAATAGAAATCCATGTATCATAAGGGTGCAATTGGAATTTTTTTGATTTTTTTGTTAAGTATTTTCAAATATCTTAAGAAAAACCACTCAAAGGCTATTTTAAAGCTTTTTTGATTTTTTTGCGAAATATAATATATTTTTGGGTTTTTCCATTTTTTTGAAAGTATAAATCATTTTTTGCATTTTTCTTTTCTTTATTAAAATATTTTTTAATATTAAAATAAGAATATATCATATTCTAAACGGATCCGAGTCGGAACTCCGCGTCCGACCCGGTCGAACTTGGCCCGAGCGCGTGGCACAGGCCTCTGGCTGGGCTGGTTTCCTCGAATGGGCCCAGCCCAACCGTGCCCTTCAGCTGCGAAGGAAATGAAAGGCGAGGCCTGGCCCGCGAATTTGGCCGAGACCCAAAACAAAGTAAAAAACACAAGCCCAGCCCGTTTCTCTCTCCTAGCAGCGAAAGCCCAAAAATTATGACCCGCGCCCGACCCGGGTCTGACCCGACTCGCGCTTCTTCTTCTCTGTCTCTCTACGGCGCCGATGGGGGCGGCTGGAAAGTCACCGGGCGGTGGATCAAGAGAAGAGGCGACGGCGGGTTCGACGATGCAGGGGCTCGGTCGAGCCCAGTGGGCGGCTGGGTCGTCGTGGGACAGAAAGGCAACGGCTATAGGCGCGGGCGGCGATGGGAGCGACGAGAGCAGGCCTCATCGTCGGTGGCCGCACGGCGGTGGCAGCGGGCCAAGCAGCCAGTGCTACACGCGGCGGCGAGGCTGGGTCCTCGCGACCCTCTCTCTCCCTCGGATCTGGATTTTTTTTTTTTGCCCCCTCAAATCTCTCTTCACTCTCGTACAGTTCAGATCTTGCCCTCGACCCTCGCTCACAGCTCTCAAACTCAAATCTCTCTCTCTCTTCGATTCGCTCACTCGGGACGCCCCAGATGACTCTCGGGGGTCGGAGCTCGCTACTTCTGTGTCTCTCTTTGTGTGTGTCTTTTTGGCCTCCGCACGACGCCTTATTCATAGGCCAAGGGGGGCCGGTCGGCGGTGGCTCCTTGATCGTCGGTCTTCGGCGCTCCGACCGTCTTCCCCAGGCCGAACCGGCGTCCCACCAGTCGAGGCAGCTCTAGCTAGGCCACCTCCTCTACCGCATTGAAGGCGCCCGCCCATCCGTCCGGGTCTCCCGCCGGTCCTCGCGCTGCTCCACATGCATCGCCGTCCTCTGCCCCTCTTGCTCTATAGGTTGCCCTCCGCTCGTGGCGTGCAGCGCGAGGAAGGTAGGAGGAAGAAGATGAACGAGAGGGCCGAGCCGGGCCGTGAGGGGGGAGCTGGGGCCAGATGGGCTGGGCGCGAAGGCCCAACCTGCGCAGGCCTCACTCTCTCTCTCTCTCTCTTTTTTTTTTTTTTTTTTTTGAAATCCGAAAATATGGTAAAATAAAACTAAGACCTAGGTGATGCGAAAATTCTTTTTGGTAAGGTCCAGTTGGTCCCTAATTTTTTTTATAGCAATTTTTATAATAAATACTTAACCAAAATTTAGGTATCAACATTAGACACCTTGATTCTTTTAGGATGTTTGAAGCAAATGGTGATTAGAGATGACTTTGAAGGTCATATTTGTTTTCTCACTTAAATTCACTACAACTTAACAAATTTAATCAAGAAGACATGTTGCAAAGGTAGATTTAATCTGCCTAAAACTTGATCATCCTTCACCCTACCCAATTCAAATTACCCAATTCAAATTGGACAAACATGAAGGAGAATGAAACAAGAGAATCATCATTTGATAATGTTAAAATAAAAATGTCCATTATTCAAAACATTGAAAGAGGGATATGAACATGACTGAAAGCAGGAGGAAAATCATTCATAACAACCCAAACCGATCAAGAGACAATGATCGAGCATCCGTCATCAGGAGAAAAACCAAAAAAAGTGGAAAAAAGACAGTATACTGTTGTACTGAGAGGCAAAGTGTTCATTTGTAGTAGCCGAGCACGGAATATACAGTCTGAATTATGGTGAGCGCGAAGAGGAAGACGGCAGCGATGAGAGACAATGCAACCCAAGGATTCTTGAAGTAGGTGTGGATGAGACTAGCCCTCCACATGTTCCAGTGCTTATTGCGGTACTTGTTGACCTTCTCGATCACGTCCCCGAGGCTGAGTTGGGGGCAGATCGTCACAACCTTGCCCAGCGAGTTGAACATCTGGGCTACCGCCGCATCGCTCTCCAGATCATTCCCGATGATACCCTGGGCGCGGAGCAGGTCGACGTCTTGCCCGTTGTTGATTATTTGGTCCATGCAGTAGATGTAGGACATGACCTTGTTTTCAGTCCCGACATGGAGGTACTCGAACGCCATGATGTTGAGGAAATTGGACATGGTGGTTTCATCCACATTGATCTTGGGGAGCGTCAGGGCCCCACCCGCAAAGGAGATGTCCTTGATGCTGTCGGTCTTGCTCCTCTTGAACTTGATCCCATGCTCGCTGAGCTCGGTGGCCGAGGCCAATCGTATAATCTCCCCACTGTCCTCCCTCTTCACCTCGTCCTTCTTCTTGAGCTTCATCAGCATGCTGTTCCTGACAACGTCCAGGACGTGCAGGCATTTGCCCATCCATGTGATGCCCCTGGGGGAGCAGAACTTGTGGATGAACCTGTTGACGGATTTGTCGTCCTGTGTTGTTGGAGTGAAGTCAGTACATTGAATCTGAGATTGTGATTGGATCGATACTACTTGAGTAAAAGGGGGAAAAAATATAGCTTCCTATGGTGGTGATAGATTTAATCATCAAATTGTCGATTGATCTAGAACCGTGCATCCAGTGCATTGGGAGCATTAGATTCGGTGGATCCCTCGTGGGGTGAGATGACCAAGATGTACCGTTAGGTGCCCATAGTACGACGGTTAGCATACTTGCAATAGCATCTCTTACGACAGAATGAAATCTAAGAAAGTAACCTCCTCGTCCTTCTTCTCGCGCTCCATCAGCATGCTGTTCCTGAAAACGTCCAGGGCATGCAGGCATTTGCCCAACCTTGTGCTGCCCTTGCTGTGGAACGTTAAGAACTTGAGGAGGAGCCTGTTGACGAATTTGTAGTCCTGTGTTGTTGGAGTGAAGTCAGTACATTGAAAATGAGATTGTGGTCGTATTGATACTACTTGCGAAAAAGGGAAATAAATGAAGTTTCAGTGATAGATTTACTAATCAAATTATCGGTTGATTGTGAACCATGCGATCAATGTATCTAGAGCATTAGATTCAGTGGATCCATCGTAGGGTTCATGTGAGATCACAAAGATGTACCGTTAGGTGCACATAGTACGACGGTTTGCCTACTTGCAATATTTTCTCGTCTTACAACCGACCGAAATCTAAGAAAGTAACCTTCTTGCCATTGCTCTCGACATCCACCAGCCGATTCAGCACTAGCATCGGAAGCTGATTCTCCAGCATCAGCATATCCTGATGAATGTACTGCACTACGTGGACCTTCCCGTGGTCACTGAAGATGGGGTCGTTGGGCGCGTAGTCGTGGACTTCAATGGCTAAGAACCTCAGGATCTCGAGCATGAAGCAGCCGTCAATTATCATCAGCTCCAGGAACCGGTCTGCCGCATCCTCGCCGCTGCTTGCCTTCCACTTCGGGTCCAGCGCGTCATAGCTCTCCCTGAGCTCCCATGCCACCTCCCTCAGGGACTCGAAGAAGCACTCGATACGCTTCCCGGACCGCTTGAGGAAGTGTCGGACCGCACGGTGCTTGTGTTCCTCCATGGGGAGGAAGCGTTTATTGCCATGGTGGTAGGGGCCGAAGGAGACAACTTGCGGCTGGTAGGCCTCACGGTAGAGGGCGGTGAAGTGGGCAGGGACCCTGTAGATGGACCGCACATTCCAGGACCGTTGCTCCGCGTCGTCCAAGGAAATGAATTGGCGGTTCTCGTCAAGTGGGGCAATCGAGTCGGACTCATCCAGTTCCATAGGCGGCATAGTTCCGCAAGTTTCACAGGTTCCACAAGTTTCTGTTCGACCGTGACAGGCCTAATCCCACGGCCAGATGATGGAACCGCTGCTAAAAATGCAAAGAATAAACTCAGTTATCCGACGGTAGAGCCTCCCTCGGGGGTCGACTGATCACGGAATCAAACATATTTCTCCAGAAAAGCAGAGCACGTATCAACCTTACGCCTAATCATAACCGATCGAACAAAACCATATCATCGCAGTCGATATAGGCCCGAACAACGAAACTTAAGCTACCGCGGAATCCGTGAACGAATGAGCCAATGAGTCCAGCTGAAACAAACGTCAGTTGATCCAAAGATCTCATACGAGGACGCCAAGGAGCTAAAGCGGCACATACCTGACCAGAACGACCGAGAGTGATCGTGACCCGAGGCCTCGACAATTCTGACGCCCTCAAGCCCGGAGCTCAAATCATCGGAGACGTCGAGCTGTGGACCAACCGGGCCACGCTCGATTCGCCGATCGGAACCTAATTTGACACGGCGAGGACGATGATCGAGGATCGGAAGAGCTCGGAATCGGAGGTTTGGGAAGGAGGGGAGTGAGGTTTTTGGAGGTCTTGCTTTGCATTGGGCCCGGGGTGGTCGGGGGTTGGGGGGCACATTCCTTTCTTGCTCAAAGACCGATTAAAAAAAGAACTGACTAAAGGCACACTACTTTTGCTCTGAGAAGAATCTTTGCGAAGCTGGGGTGTAAAAGATATAAAGTAAATTCATTAGCATTAGGGCACACATATCGTGTGCAAGAAGGGGAGAAAAAAAGAGAGATAAAATTTAGGAGCATGAGCCGAATGCATTGTGGATTTATCTATTTTAAGTGTATCTACCACTCATGAGTAGTAATTGTGAGACCATTTAAATGTTGTACAAATGAAGAAGTGATTACCTACTTATTGTACTAGATTGAGTCAATGTTACATTGGCTTTGTTTGGCTGAAATCCAAAAATAAACTTAAAAAATAAAGAAATAAAAAAAATTTGACATATCTAAAAGGGTTAATATTCTAAAAACCCAAAACTGGTGATAAATTTACTTCAAACTAATTTTTTGATAATAAAAATCCTAAATTAGTACACCTTTAACAAATTTACCCTAAATTGATACACTTATAACAAATTTACCCTCTGTTAGTTTCCGTTAAATTTTATTATCAAATTATTAAGTTAAATGACATGTGACAGTTGACTGGTATACCAATTTGGAATTTTACTCTCTGTTTGTCACAATTTACAACTTTTGTGATTTTTTTGGTATTAATCCAATTTATGTATCAGTTTAAAATTTTTGGTGGTCGAATAAATTAGTTTGGGGTTACTAGTTTAGGGTCTATTATGGGAAGTCGGGGTAAATTTATTATAGGTGTACTGGTTTGAAAATTTTTATGGTTAAAATAATAGTTTGTGGTAAATTTGTCACACGTATATCGGTTTGGAGTATTTCATGATATTAAACCTATCTAAAAAGAGTTTTTTAGGAAGTCATTTTTTTAGAAGACTAACAATATTTTCTAGTGTTTGGCTCAAACGTGAAAATGATCTAGAAAATATTTTCCACTGTTTGATATGGACCTCAGTGCACTCCTTTTAATAATGTTTTAGTTTTATTTTTATTTTTTTCTTTTTTAAATTGAAAATTTTAATTACTTTTTATTTTTCTTTTTCTTTTTGCCTCTCTTTTGGCTGATCGCCTGCTACAGGTAAGGTTGAGCTCGCCAGATTCCAGTTAGCAGAACCTTCGCTAGAGGTCAACAAGGCTCGGTGAGCTTGAATTTGGCTAGATCGGCGCAAGGTTGAGGCCAATTGGTCCGATGACCAGAATGAGAACCATGATAGCAGCGAAGACGACGATGGTGACGATGAAGGGATGGATGAGGATGCCGATGAACAAATGAGCGGGTGGGAGGTGGGTAATGGGTATTGTAGAGGATAAAGAGACCGACTTCCCCCATGCGTATTTCCTCATTAGGTATATGTACAATAGGAAAAACTGCGGCGGGACAATGGCCCCTCTGCCTCCATCCGTCCTTCTGATATAATGGAGTGTAATGTATGGGGTCATCTCAGGAGGGAGGATGAAGAGGCGGAAGCCGACGGAGAAGAGGATATGGAAGTGTGAGCTCTCCGCATTTGTGATGTTGTAAGAAACTCCTCTTGGACTCACTTCCGGGAATTTTGGTTTTCTTTCTAATACATCCTTTGGCCTTGCTCTCCGACCTAGTTAGCTGCCAGTCAATAATTAACAGCAGATAGACCTATGGTTGGCTAGCTTGTATAACTTTGCTTTACAATCCAATCTTCTTTTGGTGAAGGTTGTGGATTGCGAGTGCTCTGAGTTTCTAATGTTACCCAATTTGAGGGAAAAATTGACCTTGTAGGGCCGAACGCCATGTACTCTGTGACTGTGCTCAAGCACTACTCTCTGGAGGTGAATTTTTCTTTCTTTATTTACATATAGGACGTCGCATAGAATCTGGCAAGTGAAGTTACGGGAAGTTTTACCACGAGTTCCTTCGCGAAATCAAGTATGCGTATCAATAAACTTGCATGTTCTGTGGATCCCTTCTAGTCGACCAGGCTGCTTATATTTTCAATCTACAGATTTTGCAGACATTAGGAAAGGTTGTTGAACCTGTTGATGATAATTTGATTTGATATTGGGGCATGTGATTTCCCAACCAAATGATGTTGGGGAGGTGAAAAGCTTGCCATATTTGCTTTGATTCGATTGTGCAGCGTGTGCGGTTTCTTTCCTTAATAACGTATTGCTAATAACAGACTGAAGGCTTTTCGTGGTTCTTAAGGGACAGGTTTTTTCCGCGAGTCTCCTGGCATCCTTGGGGGCTATGTAGGCTGGTAGTGTTTTGACTCGTGAGCTCGTGAATTTTTCCACCTCTTAGATAACTAGTTTGACGGCCAAAGATACATCCGGTGTATGATGCTAGTGTCTCTAATCCGAGCTCAACTTGCCTCATGTCTCTAATCTCATCCATACAAAGAATGGCATTCTACCCGCGTGTCCTGTTCCTGCTTTCTCCATAGTCTCGAGTCTGTGTAGAGACTGATTTTGGTCCCAGATATATGTTTCTTGGTATGTTTTTCAACAGCAACGATGGGGCGAAACAGAAGGAGACCCTTTGTCCTCTTGTCTTCGAAAATGATTCCGAAACAACTACAGACTTCAAGAGTCGGCATGAGAAGATGAAGGGGTTGCCTTGCATATGATGAGGGGTATGTAAATGGTAATGGAATGTCTAGAATAAATATCGAAATCCCTACATTGTACAGACAGATCTGTGTGCATTACCAATATTACAATTAGACAAAACAAGCAAAGACCGTAATCCGTAATCCAAGTTTAACAATAGCCTTAAAATCCATTGAACAGAGTGTGAGACTACAGACGAGTCATTATGCAGTTTATAGGTCCTCATGCACCAAACATGACAAACACAGGCATTTCAAATCAATTTGATGATTGAAGTCTGCGAAATTGATGTTGCATAACTCAATGTAGAAACTTAAAAAGTATGGGCATCTCATCCCATTATGTAATACAACGTACTTAGTTATATTAGAAAAGCTATTATAAATTAGCATTGTTAGTATATCAACATTTTTTTTTTCCTGTGGATGCATATTTTTCTGAGGGTCCAATGAAAAATTTGTTTCTCATATCTATAAATTAGATGAAAAGAGGGTCTTTTCGGATGTATAGGAGGGAGAGTAGAGAGAGTGTACGATTGATGCAAGTGGGCTTTGATTTTTTCTTTTTAATCTACTCCCCATTTGTTGTTTTTCATTTTTAATATATTTTTGGTCAATTTTTTTTTATTACTAATATAGATATTTATTTCTGTCGCAATCTATTTATATGGAGCAACTGCCTTGTTTTGAGGACCAAAAAACCTGTATTATGTGTGCAAACTTGAGAGAGCTTTGTCTGGAATCAAGCAAGCATCAAAAGCATGGTTTGATCATTTTAGCTTGTTTCTTTTAGTATTTGGTTTCTTTTGTAGCATCGTAGATCCTTCGTTGTTCATTCAAAAATCAAATCAAGGCATTCTAGCTCTACTTTTATTGGTGGGCGATATGATTGTCATTAGCAATGATCCAAACTTGCTTGATGGATTTATTTCTTCATTAAGTAGTGAATTTACAATAAAGGATATAGAACTAGTTTATTACTTTTTGGTTGTGGAGGTTAGAATATAGATAGTCTTTATTTGTTCCAACCACATGTGCTTTGTCAATTCTTGAATGTGCTAAAATAGATGTTTGCAAGCCAAGATCCACTCGTTCTCTCAAATGCGAAATTATGTTTGAATCCCATGTTATATCAAAGTATTGTCGAAGCTTTTTAATATCTCACCATCATACATCTAGATATTTTATGTGCGGTCAATTTTATATCTCAATTCACGCATTGGCCTAGTGTGACTCATTTTCAAATTGCGAAGCACATTTTGCGCTATGTTAGTGGCACAATAAATCGAGAAATGTAGATCTTGTCCAAGTTGACTATAGAGTTTTATGCCTTTTGTGATGAAGGTTGGGCAAATTGCTACTTGACTTGACGATTGACTACCATATTTTGTACCTAGCTGGTACAGGGGTGCTACGCCCTCACCGCTGCCTGCCTTCCACATCGGGTCCAGTGCATCGTAGCTCTCCTCGAGGTCCGACGCCACCTCCCTCAAGGACTTGAAGAAGTGTTCCATACGCTTCTTGGACCGCTTGAGGATGTGGTGGACCGCACGGTGCTTGTGTTCCTCCATGGGGAGGAGTTGGTCCTCGCCGTGGTGGTAGGGGCCAAAGGAGACAACTTGCGGCTAGTAGGCCTCACGGTTGAGGGTGGTGAGGTGGGCAGGGACCCTGTAGATGGACCGCATCTTCCAGTGCGGTTGTTCCTCGTCGTTGGAGGGCATGAACTGGAGGCTCTCGTCAAGTGGGGCAATCGAGTCGGACTCGTCCGGTTCCATAGGATGTAGAAAATTTATTCATATATACAACTAATCAATCAAGAAAAACGGATCCATATATGATTGTAAAACACCAAGATCAATAAATACAGCGGAATTAAAGCGTACCTATTTGAGCCATTGCTTCACTTTAAGAAAAATAGATCACTCTGATAATTAGGGATCTATCGGAATGCCAAATCTTCCTCTCTATGACCTATTTCGATATAGCAGCTTTCAATGGGATTAAAGCAATTGATAGGTATAACCTACCCTTTTATAGGCTAGAGAGGGGACCTAGCAAACCCTAATCAATAGCGTGTCAATTGGGCCATTCCCATTACGGGCTTCAGTCAAACACAATTGCCTACACTTTGCTGCTCAACTAGGCCCGTTAACAATAGATGCCAATACCCAATTCAATCAGATCACTTTAGGATTAAGCAAATATTGGAATATCCATTAACCCGATTATTTAAAATAGAAAATTAATTAATTAATGTAAGCCCATATTATAGGAAATTTCCAACATTCTCCCACTTGGGTTACATTAATTAACTTATTTTATTTTGAAAAAGATTTTATATTGAAAACGATACTATCAGGTTAATAACTGAAAATTTTGTTTTATGTGGCCACAACTTTTAAAAAATAATATTCCAATAATGGCATCCAATACCAATCCGATCCTATATAATCTTAGTATAAGACTATGGAGATCAATGTGTTAAGAAAATATCATTACACAAGACCTTCCATAATCACATATAATAAGCATTATATTTTCATGGATCATGGGCCTAGTAGTGTAGTAAGAAATAGTGCCAACATGTGATCAAAGTATACACTATTTCTTATCGGTCCTCAATGCAATTTCTCAACGACATAAAACTGCATTAACGCAATTTCTAAACAACATGAAATTGCCTTAGTGCGATTTCTAAACAACATGAAATTGCACAATTATGTCACAATCCAACATGAGATCTCATAATCAGTGACATCCAGTCATCTTTAAATAAAATTTGTTTAAAGATACTATTTTATACTTCCATTTCTCAGTCAACAGAAGAAATGATAACAATATAATCAATAACAATAGTTATTAAAATAAATGCTTTAATAGACATCATAAAAGTATTATCAATTTGTATATAACTATAATATCCAGAAATATAATTTGTATAATAACTCCCACTAACAAAAGAAATCAAAAGAATCTAAAACACCCATATTCTTTACATGTTCTTTAAACAAAATAGGTCGTAAGCCTTTTGTTACATTAGCAAATATGGACTCAATTTTGATATTTTCAATCAAAATATCTCCATTTTTAACCAAGTTCTTAACAGTATAGTATTTGTTCAAGTTAATATTTCAACTGTGGTATTGTTGTTATTTATAGCAAAAGTAACTATTTGTCACACATAATGTAATAAGATCAATTATGGGCAATAAGCATTTTAATAAAAATAATTAGTACATCATAAACTCCCCTTTGGGCATAGTGTATAATGATCATTATTTTTCACAGCATGAAGTTTATAAAGCAACAATAAGGAGAATTACATATAATTGTCAATGATCCATCCCCTTTGGGCAGACAAATCATTTAAATTATACATCTCCATGATATCAATATATAGAGACGATAAATGAGAATTACATATAATCTTCAAGGATCAATCCCCTTTGGGCAGACAAATCCTTTAAATTATATATATCTTCATTATCTCAATAGAGGGGAATTATACATAACTCTCAAAAATTTATCCCCTTTAGGCATATAAACCTTTTGAGTCACACATCCCCATCATTCATCTCTAATATATCAATATAGAGGGGAATTACATATAACTTTTAAAAATTTATCCCCTTTGGGCAGATAAATCTTTTTGAGTCATACATCCCCATCTTTTAATTTTGGAATTTATAATCATGCAATTTTCAAATTAATATACACAATAACCCCCTTTGGTCAGGTAATTGTATATACTAATTTTTATCAATAGGAAACTCCAAAAAATATATGCCCAAAATTCATCTAACAATATGAAGCACTTTACAACATGTGCTTTCCAAGATCATATTGCATTTATCAAGCAACAATTTTTCCACAATTTTTTTAAATTATTATTTTAATATTTCAGACTCATGGCAAAACAAGAATGGATACGAATGGTTACTAGAATTAAAGGGAGCCAAATATTTCGTAGCTATCATTAATCATTACATCAAAAATCATGAGGATAATCATTATCTCACACTTCCTCACTGTCAACCCTTGGTTGGCATATTTAAATTTGGCATCTTTTAAATTTGGGAAATTTCATAGTCATGCAATAACTCAATCTCCACCTATTTGACACAATCATATCATCTGAATTTAGAAGTATCCTTCATGCATGTTAGCATGAAACCCACAAGAGATCAAGCAAAATCTCTATAAAAAGAACTTCTAAACCTCAATCATGCTAAGCCAGTCCACTCTGATGATTCGTGGTAAAACCACGCAAGAAGACATAAAATGTCCGTTTGGTTCACCAAAATTTTCAATAATATTGATTAATTCGTATTTTGATGCTATAGTCTTCCGTCAGTCACTGGTCCAAAACTGAAAAAGATTGTAACCTCAAACAAAGCCAACATTCAAATTTTCTATGTTCCTTTTGCTCTTCTACTTCATAAAAATTCTCTAAAAGTGTTCCGAGATTCACCAACCCTATTAATCAAACCGCATCTCTTTTTTTTTTTTTTTTAATTCTTTAGTGTAAATCACTTCTCTGCTTAATTGTACCCATCAAGTTAAAAGGGAGACAAAACTTCAAAATTCCTGATCTAAGCCTCTCATGGCCGAAATTTTGTTTTCTTAAATTTAAACCCTAAAAACTTACCTTTAATGCAACAAAAGATGCTAAAACATATATATATATATAACAATACTCATGCAACAATTTACAACGGACATCAATCAATTGCAAGTAATTTGAAGATTCTAGAACTTTTTCTCTATCAAATAAATCCCAGCGAAAATCTACATAGATGAAGCACATGCGACTCGAGAAGATTACTTAATGTTGCTTAATCAATGCGAGTCACATATATTTGGTCAGTGGACACAGGTCACATGATTTGGGTAAAACGCTATACAAGCAATTAATGCAACCAAATCTTTTTACTGGAAATATTTCCCAGAATAGAGTTATATCGGCAATGTAGAATGATCGACTGGCTACTAAACAATACAACTGTCAATCATCTTTCTCTGTCAAATAAGTTCCATCGAGTTGCCAAATTTCCCTACTCCATTATAACTCAAAAATTCAATAGAAGGGTCAAGCCATCACATGAAAAAAATAAAAGAACCCACGATGTCAGCAATGTGACAGAATCAGAACACCACAGGGAACCATCAAACAAGGTCAAGCGTAAAGGAACGCAAGAACAAGAAAATCCCCCATGCACGGAGCAATTTCTGCAATATTTATTTTGGCTACCCAACATGCAGCGAATCTTTCGAATACTGATGACAATATTTCGCAATCCAAGTAACCCAAAAAACTGATTCTGATGGACAATCCCCTAAACAACAAACGTGAACACGAGCAAATAACAAAACGAAAAGCACCGATACAACTCGGGAGCAAACAAGCACTGTACGAGAATTTTCCCTTAAAAAAAAAAAACACAGTAATCTCCAAACCAACCGTTGCTACCATTGAATTGAAGAGAAAAACAAAGGTAACACTAGAATGTAACTTAAAATTCTAGGACCTTTTCTATGTATAAACCCTAGAATTTCAAATTTAAAATTCTCACCCAATTCTCAACGAAACCATACAAATTATATATGGTTGGAAAGATCTCGACATGTATAACAAAAGATCTATGATTTTAGGATTAATCGAGTAAAAATTCACGTGAATAAATAATGCCCATATTTGGCTCAAAGAGGAAAATTTCGAATTTGTCCATAAAAATATAAAATTTGGGTTCTACAATCATATATGACAAGCTATGATACCACATGTAGAAAATTTATTCACATATACAACTAATCAATCAAGAAAAACAGATCCATATATGACTGTAAAACACAAAGATCAATAATTACAGCGGAATTAAAGCGTACCTGTTTGAGCCATTGCTTCACTTTAAGAAAAATAGATCACTCTGATAATCAGGGATCTATCGGAATACTAGATCTTCCTCTCTATGACCTATTTCGATATAACATCTTTCAATGGGATCAAAACAACCGATAGGTATAACCTACCTTTTTATAGGCTAGAGATGGGACCTAGCAAACCCTAATTAATAGCGTGTCAATTGGGCCATTCCCATTACGGGCTTGATCAAACACAATTGCCTACACTTTTCGCTTCAACTAGCCCGTTAACAATAGATGCCAATATCCAATTCAATCGATCACTTTAGGATTCATCAAATATTGGAATATCCATTAACCCGATTATTTAAAATAGAAAATCAATTAATTAATGTAAGCTCATATTATAAGAAATTTCCAACATAGGAGACGTAGTTCCGCAAGTTTCACAGGTTCCTCAAGTTTCTGTTCTGGAGGGTCTTATGCTCTTGCCTTTTTTCTTAAGCTGAAAAGTGAAGTTATGGGGAGAGAGAGAGAATGGAAGAGTGACGAGGGCTGGGGGATAAAAGTTGGGGGGGCCCAAGCCCAATTAATGCTTCAAGTTCAAGATGAATTACGGGACAAGCCATGTTCATGTCACTCACTTTTTGGGCACGAGGATTCGAATTTCATGCACGCAACGCCCGTGATCCCCTGATCGTGTATTAGCCTGTGAATTCGATGAATCTCCCGTGCGTCTCTCTTAATCGAAGGGCTCCTATTGATTGAATGCCTGTAATGCCAATTTGGACACCGATTTTGCATCTTTGACGTGACACTAGATTTAAAATAGTACTTCATTTTTGTTGTAATTTTTCATTATATATTTGAGATATTCCAAATCTCTTATTCGAGTCTCAAGTTTAGTACTAGATGCACTTTTTTCATGCATACATCGCAGTGAGGAAAAGAAAAAAAAGTTGCCACAAATAGTGACGTAATGATATTATGTGTGTACGATTTGTTCACGCCACTCATATAACTTTTCTGTTAATTAACTTTAAATGGCACATAAGACGGGTTGTAACCATCTTGCGTGTAACTCAAATACTTCCACCCGTTTCATATGAAATTGGCTACAAGCATTTATCGCCTCCAATCAAGGAGCTCACCAAAGGTCAGTGAGGCTCGGTGAACTTGAGTCTGGCCAGATCGGCATAAGGTCGAGGCCAATTGGTCCAATGACCAATGAGAACAATGGTAGCAGCGAAGACGACGATGGTGACGAAGAAGGGATGGATGAAGACGCGGATGAACAAATGGCCGGGTCAGAGGAAAAAGTGACCGACTTCCCCATGCGTATTTCTTCGTAAGGTATATGTGCGGCAGGAAAAACTGCGGCGGGACAATGGCTCCTCTGCCTCCGTCGGATGGTTGTCCTTCTGATATAATGGAGTGTAGTGAAAAGGCGGAAGCCGACGGAGAAGAGGATATGGAGGAGTGAGCTACCCCCATTTGTGACGTTGTAAGAAGCTCCTCCTTATGGACTCACTTCTGGGAATTTTGTTTTTCTTTCTAAACCATCCTTTGGCCTTGCACTCCAACTGAGTCGGCTGTTAGTCAATACTTGACAGTAGAGGGACCTAGTTTGCTAGCTTGTAGAACTTTGCTTTACAATCCAATACTCGTGGTGAAAGTTGTGGATTGCAAGTACTCGGAGTTGCTAATGTCAGCCATTTGGTGGGAAAAATTGATCTTGTGATGCCGAATGCTGTGTGCTCTGTCTGTGACGATAGTGGAGCTACAATTCTCTGAAGGTGAATTTTCTTTCTTCATTTACCTTCAAGATATCATTTGAAATCTAACAAGGTGAAAAGTTCCAGGAAGATTTACCCTGAGTTCCTTCGTGGAATCATCGAGTATGTATTGATTAATTGGAATGTTTTGTGGATCCTTTAAGTTAACTAAGTTGCTCGTATTTTTTCAATCCTAAGATTTTGCAACTCTTTGGCTTTAGAAATGGTGGTTGAATCTACTGATAAGAGATTTGATCTGAGGATATGATGCTGGGAGGTGGAAAAACTTGCCATATATGCTTTAATTCATTTGAAGGCTGTTTGTGGATTTTAAGGGACAGGTCTTTCTGTCTCTTTAGAATCCCTGGGGCCATACTGGCCTCGTTTGTGTTTGGACTTGTGAGCTGGTGAAATCCATTGCTTCTTCCGTAACTAGCTCGACGGCCAAGGACATGTCCGGTGTATGATGCTAGTTTCTATTCGCATGTCTCCTTTTTGTGTTTTCAACGTCTCGTGCCTGTGTTTATACTGATTTTGGTCCCAGTTATACGTTTCTCAACGGCAACGACAAGGCGTGACAGAAGGAACCTCGTCCTTCCGTCTGTCAAAAATGATACTGAAACACGACAGCCAAGGAAGACTCGTTGAGGGATTCTCTAGATCTGTCCGCGCCAGTTCACCCCTGCAAGTGGAGGCACAAGCTTTAATAGAAACCCTAAAGTACCTTTTGCAGAGGAGGAGAGAGAAAGAGAATCTAATAATTGAGTCAGACTGCTTAACACTGGTAGATGCAATTCTAAATCCAAGTTTGACTTCGTTGGAGATACGTGTGTGGTTGGCTGAGTGTGCTGAACTGCTCCCTTTATTCCCGAAGCGCCACATCCAACACTGTAGAAGAGAGGCTAATTTTATCGCAGACTGGGTCACCAAAGCTCATGGACGCAACTCTTTATCTTCAAATTGGGTTGTTTCACCTCCTAAGTATCTTTTAGACCTTTTATGTACTGAAGACAATTTTATGGGTCCACTTAACCTTCCTACTTGAATGAATTTTCTATATTTCAGACCAAAAAAAAAAACTACAGGCTTCAAGGAGTCAGCATGAGGCAATAAAAGGGGTTGTCAATGGTTAAAAAATAAAAGGGGTCATCTCGCATATTATATCTTCTCAATTTTGTTGGTTGATGTTGCATAACTTGATGTGGAAACTCAAATCTCATCCCTTTATATAATACATCGTACACAAACTCAAGTAGCTAGTCAAAGTTTGTTGCATCATTTCTTCTATAAAATCAACGTGTTTGTTGTTCAAATTTGTAAAACAGTGCTTATATTGATATCATATTGGATCCTTCTCTTCTGTTGTCCCAATAACTCCTTAAAATCTTTATTTATGCAAATACTATTCACATACCTCTAAGCAAAACCCTATATAAAAAAAGACCAAGTTGCTCCTCCTTACAAACTTATTTAGCATCTTGTTTAACGTTTGGGTGGTCTGAGTATTAGTTGATTTTGAGTATTTTGGGTAGTTAACTTTGAATTTGTGTATTGTACTGGGTAACTAATAAGAAGTTCTAGATCTACGTTGATATGTCTCCTTTATTATTAGTGTGTCTGGAACGACTTTTATTTTTATTTTTATAACTTTTTTGCTAAATTTGAATTTTACAGTTCGAGCATTTTAACTTCTTTTTAAATCCTGAACTTCTGAAACTTGCATATTACTCAAATACTAACGCATAGACTCACATGTATGATTTTAATAATTTTTTGAAGTTTAAACAATATTCTAAATTCTGGCGGAAATGTAAAGAAATTTTTTAACTTCATTTTAAATCCAAACAAACATGCACGGCTTTGAAACTGAGTTGATCATTGTTCAAACAAAGCATGTTACATTTCACCTTTTCATGACAGGCTCATTAGTTCAGTTAGGGCAATAAGTTTCACTTTTAAATGCATTCTGCAGGACAATTAGTTGTTGATTTCAATTTATTTTGATAAACTATTCAACGACATTGTACATTAGGACTCCGAGATTATAAAAGAATGGTGGAAATTTATATCACATTGGTAACTGCAGATATGCATTAGTAGATACAATTCAAATAACTGTAGTAACTATCCTAAAGTGTGGCAAATTTCATTAATATGATGATAATCTTTGAACTGTGTATAATTAGATAGTAAGATCTCAATCAATACTGACAAAAATATGTCATGGTAACTTATGCCTTTCAAAAGGTTGTGTTTTTCGCTATTAAAGTTGATTAAATGGCATGTGATTCATTAAAATCTAATGGAGATCATGCACAACGGAAAAAAGATTTCTTATCTGAATCTGGGATAATGGTTTTGATCATGTGTGTGCAACAGAAATCCAATCCCTTTAGGTCTCTTTCTTAAAGGACAAAGACCATATTGTCAAGTCAACTACCTGTCTTATTTTACCACAATATTCCATATCCGAAGCCTTAACCTCATTGTTATGGTCCATCCAATTCGTACTTAATTATAGATCAATAAGCTAATCATAGTGCACTGAGTTTATGATGCCTAGAGATCGATGTCATACAGTCGACAAAATAAGAAGACAAGCACTATCATGGATGAATATAATTTTCTTTTGTATTGTGGTCTCATGTTTCGCACTGACGACCACCTATAACAGGGGGAAATTGCTGGCTGACCAACTATTGTAGATTTGGCTCCATCCTGATCGCACATGGTAAGGGGGGATTCCATTCTTGATGTGCTTTTTCCCTCAAAGCCATCATGGAGTTTATGAGAATGACAGTTCATAATCACGTGTCCAAACGAAGAAGAAGAAGAAGAAGAAGAAGAAGAAGAAGAAGAAGAAGAAGAAGAAGAAGAAGAAGACTTCCTCAACTTAAATTTAAATCACTTTAATGATAGTTTCTTCTGTTTGATTTGACTAGCAGTAAATTTAATCAACTGAATTATTCTTCATGCAGTTAAGTCGAACTTTCTAGCTCCGGCAACAGTGAAATGATAATTTGAAGAAAAAGAAAAAGATGGTCTCATTTCATTTTTTTTTTTCTCTTTAGTAAAATTTTTTGTTGATTTTTTTATTTATTTTTGTGGCAGGTGGAGAAGTGAGAAATGGTCAGTTTCGGATTGCATCAACATCTAAAATCACATCTGTCTTTTGCTTCCAATGTAACCTTGGCTATTTTTCTGGTCACGATGTATTTTTGTTTTTTTGTTTGTTTTTTTACCTTTTTGAGAGGATCCACTTTAAGTAAATAAATTTCAACTCGTCGAGTTCTATTATTATCAAACCCAAAATAAATTGTAATATTTATTAATAAATCATATAAAGGAGAAAGCCAAAACCTTGTGGATTAACGACATAACTATGGGATTATCTACATCTAATGATATAGTTAATCGCACTGGTTTCTTTCATTTAGATTATCCATCAACATATATCCAGTTTTTTTTTATTAATATTGGTTGAGTCAAAACCATTCATCATAACTGTAACCATGTGTTGTCTAGATGTGAGAGATTTTTTAGATGCTTTGTCTGCATAAAGACATAGATTGTGAATATTGTAGTGATGATGAATACATAATATATTCATAAGGACAACATACACATAAGGAAAAAGAAAGTGGATTAGAGAGAAGACAAAGGGGAAAGAAATGAAGGTATATGAGGATGGAGGTATGCGTGACTTTCTGGCTTGTTTGGTGTTGAGTTGACAAATTTTGGCATTGTCGATGAAAGTCATTTAAAAAAAGTGGGGGAAAAGGAATATGACGGTGTTGTAGTGATGACAAGAAGGCAAGGCTCGGTGAAATTTGAAGTTGCAGGACGTATGGCAATGGTGGATCGAGGGAGAAGAACCCAGCCACCTTCCCCTGAAAGATCCCTTTTTCAATCTTTTATCATTTTTTCCTCTCTCGCGACTGCTTCTGGGACTCCACGGAGAACTGTCGCGGAAGTCGCGGGGCCCCTGATCTGGGGGATGTCTTCGGTGTGCGGCATGAAGGCGAAGTTTTCGTTAACAGTGCTTTTTTTTTTAACAGTGCTTTAGAGCAGCAGATTTCTTCGTCAATTAGCAGTTCTCTTATTATCTATGTTATATCCGGATATTTACTAAAGAATAGACACCATATAACAAATCCCATCAATATCTTATCCGACCATTATTTTATTCGACAAAAAAATCCCACCAAAGACAGCTTTATAGTACACGATCATAGGCATGAGCTGTTGAACCCTTTTGTTGGTCATGGTCAGGGTCAACCGTTCCTCAAGGAAAGGAAGATCAAAAGGCTTTTTGTTGAGCCCTTTTGTTGCAAATGCTGAAGGATAAAGCCCATCTTGGACAAGCCCAGAAGGCTCATTTTAGGATTCTGGGTATATACTCGTAAACAAGCAAAACACATCAATTGACCCAGTACATAATTCCGTGTCATTAAGACAACCCTTTAGATCTTAATCTTATAGGAGTAATCGAGTTTGCAACCATTTCTGGGGGTCCACGTTAATTCTGTGGACCGCCTTTCCTGGAGCACGACTAAAGAGGGAGGAGAATAAAATAGTTCCATCCATGGAGGCAAAAAGAAACGAATCACATCACGAAAGAGTAAACACCACAGTAATTTATGTAAGTACTTTGTTTTGTTCAATAAAAAAAGAGGGTGGTCTGTGTTTTGATACTTTGTATGTCCACGGTGTAAACCCCCACGGATTTCCCTGAATCTATTGCGGGAGAGCAATTGCATCAAACTAAATTATGGAGGCATAAGATATTAAAAGTGCTAAAAGTTTCATATGGTACTCAGTTCATTGCTAAAAATTTTTGTCGGTTCACTTAAGTGTGGAATCGAGAGAAAAAAAAAAAGGAAAACGAAATCTTAAAATGCCATTGACAAGAAATTCCAACAAAAAATATAACGTGGCTTTTTCATAAAGACTCCGTTCATTTTACATAAAATAACTTATGAGAAAACGTTTTCCAAATTTTCCAATGTTTGTTTTACCGAAAATGAATTACTTAAGGAAAACATTTTCCATAAAAGGAAATTAGTCTTCTAAACTAAGAAAAACTCACATCCCTATGAGCCCTCACTTCTTCCTCCTCCTCCTCCTTTTTTTTTTTTTTTTTTATTTGAATTATTTTTAATTTTCTTTGTTTTCCCTCTTCTTATTTATTTTTATGTTTTCTTTTTCTTTTTTAAAATTGAGTTTTAATTATTTTTTTTTTTCTTCCTTGGCCGATTGCAGGCCATAGGCCAACTCTAGCCTTGCCCAAGGCCAGATTTGGTGAGGGAAAGCTTGAGCTCATCAAATCTGGCAAGCCATGGGCTTGCTAGCCTAAGCGGAGCTTGGGCTTCCCTATATTGGGTTGGTGAGCTTGCAGTTCACTCGATCCAAGTAAGCTCAAGCTCTACCGAGGTTGGCGAGCTCGAGGCTCAGCCAATCCAGGCGAGCTCGAGGCTTAGCCAATCCCTTATCCATTGGCCGGCAAGCTCGCGGCTCATCTGGATCAGCCGAGCCTCGAGCTTGCCGGATCTGGCTATGTGTCTTGGTTGGCCGCTGAGCAATCGACCACGTTGAGGCACGTAGTGGCGTAGGAAGGAGGAGGAAGAAGGAGGGAAGAAAAGAAAAAGAAAAATTCGATTTTAAAAATAAATAAAATAAAATTTTCAATTTTAAAAATATATATTAAAATTAAAAATTTTTGGTCAATTAAAAATATTGAAATTTAGTTTTTTTGGTAATTTTTCTTAAAAATCAAATTAGATAACGGACAATGAAAAATATTTTTCACTAAAATTTCAGGTTTCAATTGAACACAAAAAAATATAGTTATTTTCTTGGAAAATGACTTCCTAGAAAATATTTTCCAAAAATGTGATATTTTTCACGAAATGAATGGACCCTAAATGTTAATGCCTAAGTATTTTTTTCATTTTAAAAAATCCATGTGATGATGAGTTGGCCTTTAATCACAAAATGCTGCCGCTTTAAAGCAATTTTATCTCTCTTCCTCTATTGTTCTCTCTCTCTCATTCAAGCTTTGTTCGACAATTCGGAAGCAGATGTCATGGTTTGAAGGGTAGCCTTGTTCTTGAGTACTTAATGTTAGAAAGATATTTTTGGTTCGAAGCAAAACATCAAGCGTGATTGGTGCCGGCAAAGAAGGATCGAGCAAGCATGAGGAGCTTTGAACACTCACATAAAAAAAGGGAAGGAGAAGAGAGGCACAGCCGACAAGACTTGGAAGCAACGGACGGGGTCAATCGATGGTGGTGACAACATCTGAGGAGCGATGGAGAAGGATCACTTACGATTGAACTAAAAAATATCCTTGAGAGAGAGTTTCTTCGTGAGATTCGTGTATATGCTTTATTGTGCTCTGTTTTGGCTACAATCTTTATCTTGTAACATTAGTCTTTTTTTTATACGCCCCCAAAGAGTCAATTAATTCACTCACAAACATGGTTTTTAAATCCTTAAATTCTTCTACAGAGTCAACAAAAATATTGTGTTCTCTAATAAGTGTCACAAATAATTTTTCTTCTACCCTGATATCATCTCCTTAAGCCCTTATGTAATTTAATTGTCCTCTTAATCTTCCACATTATTGTTTGAGGGTCTCATAATTGTTTATTTTAGCATTTTGAAGAGATTGAAGTCTAATGATGCGTGCCTTTGTTGCATCATAAACTCTTCTTTTAGTATGTTGTCAAATTATAGTACGAGTTTGAGCCATATATAAAAACAATTTGATCAGGTATACGAAACTGATTTGATTAGAGGATGAGATCAGTTTGTCAAACCGAATTTGTTGAATTAAAGCCTAGCACACTTATCGTATTTGGATTTGAACTCAAAGAGTTGGTTGTTGTAATCTTATTCTAGCCGCACATTAACTAGACTTCTTATTGTCACGCCCCAAACCCCTGAGCACGAATATCCCTCAACGGTTGATTAAAGTGCGACGTTCCAAGATGCGTCGCTAATCCATTCTTTTTTTTTGTTTTTGTTTTGATTAAACGCATGTGGAAGCAATTTATATAAACAACAGTCAATCAATAAATAATAGGGATAGTAAAGCAGTACAAAAGTGACACTTCCAAAATGCTACTTTGTTTTATATATTTGTTTAACTCGGGAAGTTTTATATTTACAAACCATTACAAAAACCAACAGGGGTCTAAAGTTAACTTTAACTTCCCTAACGCGAGGCCAACTTTTCATCTCCATAGGGACATTGAACCGAACACGATGGTTCTCCATACTACGGGCCTGAAAAATAATTAATAACAACGGGGTAAGATATAAATCTTAGTGACTTAACAACCTAAGCAATGATTAGGATGCAAATTCGTCTCAAAGGCAGCCTAAATATACAACAACATACAATCCTGCCTCGCCTTGGCACACTCCTGCATATTAGCACATCACATATGCCATTATCATTCAGCAAGTATAATCAATAATCATAACATTATAAGGTAAAATCTGTTTTGGCCCATCCCATACCGTGCCTCATGGTTTTACCTCATAATCAAGTGCGATGCATCACAATCATTCACATGTGCTCTGATTATTATGAACCCCAGAATACGACCAACACACGAGTTGGTGGTCTTCCAGTATGACCGGGGATTGTCCTGCCCCATCGGGCATGGCATCATCTAAAATCCCCACTTAGACGGCATTTCATAAAGGAGCATTGGTCCGGCTTCAACTATAACTCAGAATCTAGACCCATGTCAGGCATCCGATAAACATCGGGCATTGTCCCCAAACTCCAGTTGGGTGATGGGTTTAATTAAGTGACCACACAAGCACGCCAAGATTCAAGCCAATTTTTATCTGCCGTAGAGTTCGTGCTTAAATAACAAATTTCGGAAAATCTTTACATTTAAAAGTCTAGTAAAATAATTGCACATGGTCTCGTACTTAAAATTAACCCGCCAAAATTTGCATGCTTTCATTTTAAAACCTCATTGCCCCATTTAGCACATAAAACACGATGTCCAAACACGATACCTCCAAATTTGTCATTTTCTTTTCAAATAAACCTTCTTTGAAAATAGCATTTATACTCATCATTTGGGCAATCGACATTATGGCATAAGAAGCTTAGACAAGCAGAATTAAGCACATATTCATATAGTAAAACAAGCATAAAATTCTACTTAACGACTATTCATCATTAATTTCCACTAATCGTGATTAATTAGCGCTACACAATTAATTACACCTAACTACAGTTATTTAAACTAATTGTAATTAATTAATACTAATATTGATTAATTATTCTAATTGTGATTAACTAATATTAATTTTAATTAATTAAACTAATTATATTTAATTAGACTAATCATAATTAATTAAACTAGTTAATTTTAATTAATATAATTTAAATTAATTAAAATAACCATGACTAATTAATCTGAACATGATTAATTAAACTAACCATCCTTAATTAAGACTAACCTTTATTAACCTTAATTTAATCCATCGTTAACCTTAGTAGGGCTAAACTATCATTAAAGGCCACTACTACCATTACCCCTAAACTAATCTAACCCTAAAGGCAATTAAATTTCTAATCAAGGATTAAGAATTAACTCACGGGTTTTCCAATGACGAGGAGCTCACGGCAACAGCGGCGTGACGACAATGAGAACTCGGGTCTTGCGACTTAAGTGGAGACACCAACGGTGGTAGCTCAACACTTGAGACCCACAACTTGGCTAAGGAGGGAGGAGTGTTCGGTGGTGGCTTGTGGCGGTGGTGAGGTTAGTGAGCCACGACATGAGGAATGGCGACGGCGCGGACAAGCGACAATGAAGGCGGCGCAGCGTCGATAACTGCTCAAAACATATGGCTAAGCTTGGGCTTGGCTTGGGCTATGGTGCACTGGCGGTGGAGATGGAGGTGGTGGTGGACAGTGGTGGCGGTCGCTCAAGGAAAAAGAAAGAAGAGGAAGAAGATGAAGAAGATGAAGGTGGAGATGAAGATGAAGATGAAGAAGGAGAAGCAAAATGAGAGAGAGAGAGAGAGAGAGAGAGAGAGAGAGAGAGAGAGGAAGGAGGTTTAGGGCGCGTTTGTTTGTGTTTCGTTTTAAAAATTGTTCCAAGGGGGAAGAAATAGAAAAAAGTGTTTATGTTCCGGGGAACAATTTTTGAACAAAAATACGCGTTTGGTAAACTTGTTAGGGAATAAAAATAAACAGAAACATGTTTGGTAAATTTGGATAATTTTTTTATTTCTTTTATTTTTTCTATTTTTTTCTTATTTTTCCTTTTTTTCTTTTTTCTTTTTCATTTTTTTTTTCTTCTTTTGGCCGGTCGCCGGCGAGGGCCGAGCTCGCCCAGCGGCGGGCGAGGCGCGGCCTCGCCGGGCCACCGCCAGGCGAGGCCAAGGCTCGCCGGCCGCCGGGCGGTCGGCCTCGCCGGCCCGGGCGAGCTCGAGGCCGGATCCGGGCGAGATCGAGCTCGCCTGTGCCGGCGCGAGGTCGGCTCGCCTTGATCCGGCGAGGCCGAGCTCGCCCGGCGGCGGGCGAGGCGCGGCCTCGCCGGGCCACCGCCGGGCGAGGCCGAGGCTCGCCGGCCGGCCGGGCGAGCTCGGCCTCGCCGGATCCGGGCGAGATCGAGCTCGCCCGGGCCGGCGCGAGGTCGGCCTCGCCATGGCCGGGCGAGCTCGAGCTCGCCCGGGCCGGCGCGAGGTCGGCCTCGCCATGGCTAGGCGAGCTCGAGCTCGCCCGGATCCGGCGAGGCCGACCTCGCCCGGCGGCGGCGAGCCTCGGCCTCGCCGAGCCACCGCCGGGCGGGCGAGCTCGAGCTCGCCCAGCCATGGCGAGGCCGACCCTCGCCCAGCTACGGCGAGCCTCGGCCTCGCCGGGGGACGGCGAGCGTCGGCCTCGCGGGCCGGCGAGCCTCGCCGTGGCGGGCGAGGCTGCCGGCCATGGCCGAGGCCGGCGACCGGCCAAAAGAAAGAAGAACAAGAAAATAAGAGAAAAAAGAAAAAAAAAGTGTTTCTCATTTGTGTTCCAGAAACAAGAAACACAAAATTTGTGTTTCTTGTTTCTGTTTCTTTTGTTCCGGGAACAAAAAGAACAAAAAAAGGAAATGAAACGCACCCAAACGCGTTGTTCCTTTTTGTTCCAGTGAACAAAAAAACAGAAAAAGTGTTTAAAAAAAAAAATAAACACAACCAAACGCAGCCTTAGTTGTCCAAGGGGGAAATGAGGGGGAGGGGGGAAGAGTTTTTCCAAGATTTTTTCAAAATCTTTATCATTGACAAATCCAACAAAATCCCCTAAAATTCTCTCATCATTTCCTCTATTTCTTTTGTCTTGTAGTCTATAAATGCAAGGGCATTTTGGACATTTTATTCACTTTTAGTCCAAACTTTCTAATTTTGCCCTTAGGCATGGTTCCCTTTCTGGTTTCTAATTTTCATCCTATAATTCTTTTTTTTGAAAATTTTGAACTTGCCAAACATTCAATGAACAAAAGAGGAGACGTCCAATATGTGGGTCTAGAAATCCTCAAAAGTTTGATTCTCGAAATTAAATTAAATTTCATGGTTAAAATCGATCAAATACAACTTTAGTACGACTTAAACTATCGGGTGGCTTTTAGAGGTTTTCGCATAATTGACTCGTGATCGATAATTTTCGATTTATGTTTGTGCCTCACTTCGAATCGTGGATGACTTTTGATTGTCATGTAATCGCAAGAGTTCAATTACGTATTTTGAGTATAAGATAAATAGAAAATCGGTTTATCGTTATCTGACGCGAGTATCGAAATCGTGTGGAACCACCTGTGAATCATCTACGTACTTCCATCGATCCATCTGCTAATTGATTTTTCCACCAACATTACTGGCATAGATTCTGATACATATTTATGTTGTCCGGATGAATATTATAACTACTAAGATGCGCTCCCAACAAGATTTCTTCCCTAAGCTCCGCATCGTTGGGCACGTTCAATCGTCCACGAAACTTTAATATTCCATCTTCAGTTAGTTGAAAATCCATTTTCCTCTTTTTTGTGTCTTCTTGTAGAATCTTCTAGATTTTAGGGTCTAACGATTGTAGCGTCTTAATCTTTGCCTGCACTTCTAGTTTAATTCTGAGGGTAGCCATAAGACTTGAAATGTGGCTTATTTCAAACTTGAAATTCGAATTTCAAAGTCCTTCGAGTAAAATCCACTCTTGAACCATCATCCGCGCAATCGACGACTTTCGACTTAGCGTGTTTGTGACCTTATTGGTAGATAGGACTCATGTTCAATACCAATCGAACGAGGCTCTAATACCACTGTTCGCTTTTGGTGTTAATGAGCAAGTGTGTATGTCTGAAGGATTTACTCGGCAAAGGAACAAAGGAAGGAGCTTTTGGAGCTGCTTGCATTATCAAAATGTTTGGTACAAGGGATTTGTGGAGCTTTAGTTGATCTGGACATGAATGAACGAGCATGAAGCCTTTTTATAGTCCTTTCTAATCGGACTCTTCTGCTAAGAATCTCCGTCACAAACAGAGAAATTTGCTTCATATTTCATGTATTTTTAGCCATTACTTCTAACTACCACCAACTAAGCTAGAACCACATACTTTAACTACTTACAATAGATCTAGAAACTTGTAGAGTCTTGGTTTTTCTGGAACAACTTCAACAAAATTTAATCAAGAAGAAAATGTTTTAATGGAAGATTTCATTTGTCTAAAACTTGATCATCCGTCAGACTACCTATCCAAATTGGACAAAAATGAAGAAGACTGAAACAAGAGCATCATCATCTGATAATGATATATGAACAGCCAAGTGTCC
Organism: Eucalyptus albens; assembly: GCA_014182695.1. NCBI lineage: Eukaryota > Viridiplantae > Streptophyta > Magnoliopsida > Myrtales > Myrtaceae > Eucalyptus > Eucalyptus albens. The sequence continues at coordinate 24,732,090 of CM024655.1, read as the reverse complement.
ATCGTTCGAAACATATAGAGAGGGAAATAAGCACGACTGGAAATAGGAGGAAAATCATTCACGATAACAATCAACAACCAATCGAGAGATAATCATTAACCAGAGGCAACGGGAGGGTTCGATTGTAGCTGAGCACGGAATATACAGTCTGCCCTGCAGTGAGCGCGAAGAGGAAGATGGCGGCGATGAGAGACAAAATAGTCCAAGGACTCTTGAAGTAGGTGTGGTTGAGATTAGCCCTCCACTTGTGCCAGCGCTTCTCGCAGTACTCACTGATGTTCTTTTGCACGACATCAAGGCTTTTGTTGGATGCGAGCGGCACTTCCTTGCACAGAGAGTTGATTAGCTTGGCGACCGCCTTGTCGCTTCCAACGCCATTCTGGATGATGCCTTGGGCATGAAGCAGCGCAACATCCTGTTCACTGTTGATGATGTTGTCCATGAAGGTGATGTAGGCTGTGATCTCGTTCCCACCCTCGATGTACAAGCGCTCGAAAGTCATGAGGTTGAGGAACTCGGACTCGGTGGTGTCAGTCACCTCGATAACGGGGAGCATCAGGACCCCTCTGGCAAAGGAGATGTCCTTGAGACTGCTGGTCGGGCTCTTCACGAACTGGATCCCGGTCTCGTTGAGCTCGGTGGCCGATCGGATTATCTGCTCAGTCTCCACAGCGGCCTCAAGCCCCACAGTTTCTGGCTCGTACCGGACCTTCGCGGTGTCCATCAGCTGGCCCTTCCTGAAGACGTCCACGACATGCAGGCATTTGCCCATGCCCATCCTTGTGATGCGCATTCTGGGGGAGCAGAACTTGAGGACGAGCCTGTTGACGTATTCGTCGTCCTGTGTTGTTCCAGTAAAGTCAGAGCATTGGATACAAGATTGTTGTCGCGTCGATACTACTTGCTTAAAAGGAAAAAAGAAGTCTCCCATAGAGGTGATTATTAGAAAAGATTGGCTAAAGATTTACTTTCCTTACAGTGTATCTGTTATCGTTAGTAAGGATTTATAAGTTAGCATAACATTTCTCGTATAATTAGTCAAATAATATTTGGTAAATTTTCCTTTTTCCTTTTGCGTTAAGCAATGCCTTGTGTAAAATTTGTGCCGACGATAATTATAGTTGAGCAATTTGGATCTATTTGATGAAGGAAAAATTAGAGATTTACAAAATCTTTGTTAATTTTTATCATAGCACTCGACCTAAATTATGTTATTTCGTCCACATAGTTTTTTCAGTTGATGCAACATCCGAAGGAGTACATTGGAATTCCGCTACACAAGTTTTTAAATATCTCAAGAAAAACCCAGGACAAGAGATTTTGTCACCATTCTCGACTTCATTTCGCTTGGCTGCCTTTAGTGATTTTGATTGGGCGAGTTGCCCGATCACTCGGCATTCGATGACTTGTTACTTTGTCATGCTCAGTGGTTGTCCAGTGTCTTGGAGAACCAAGAAGCATATCACCGTTTCTTGATATTCTGCTGAAGTTGAATATCATGCTATGGCAACTACCACTAGTGAATTGATTTGGTTACACACTTACTTGCCTCCCTTAGATTATTGTACGACAAACCAATGGGTCTTTATTGCGATAGCCATGCTGCCTCACACATTGCAGCAAACCCGGTATTTCACAATTGAACAACACATATTGGGATTGATAGCCACTTTGTTCTAGAGAACACAGTCCAGGGCCATTAATTGAGCACGTACCCACTAGACTTTAATTGGCAAACATTTTTACCAAGACATTGAGTCAAGATTGGTATACATTTCTCGTTAGCCCGTTGGGCATATGTGACCTTCATGCACCTACTTGGGAGGGAGTATTAGAGAAGATTTGCTAAAAGTTTTCTTTTCCTATTTTTTTAATATTTGATATATCAAACATCATTAGTAGGAATTTATTAGTTAGCGTAATATTTGATATATTTCTTATAATTAGTTAAGAGACATTTGGTAGATTTTTCCCTTTTCCTTTTTTCTCTTATTGATAGATTTAATAATGAACTTGTTGATTGATCTCGAACCATGCATCTAACATTTTTGGAGCATTAAATTTGGTGGATTCCACGTGAGGTTGACGTGAGATCACCAAGATGTACTATTAGGTGAACATAGTACGGCGGTTTGCGTGCATGCAATAACCTCTCTAACAAGGGAGCGAAATCTAAGAAACTAACCATCGTGTAATCGCTCTCGATGGCGACCAGCTCATACAGCACTAGCATCGGCAGCTGATTCTCCAGCATCAGCATGTCTCGTCTTATGTACGGCTTTAAGTATGCCAGCCAGGAGGTGCTGAAGATGGGGTCGTTGGGCGCGTAGCCATGCTTATCCTCTATCGTGGTTCTCATGATCTCGAGCATGAAGCAACCGTCTATCATCATCAACTCCAGGAACCGGCCCCCTCCGCCCTCCTTCCACTTCAGGTCTAGCGTGTCGTACATCTCCTCAAGGTCCCGCGCCACCTTTCTCAAGGAGCTAAGGAAGAGCTTGAGGGTCTTCCCCGACCGCTCGAGGAAGTGGAGGAGCACGCGGTGCTTGTGTTCCTCCATTTGGCGGAGGTGGACCTCACCGTAGTGGTAGGGGCCGAAAGAGACAACCTGTGGCTGGTAGGCCTTCCAGTTGAGGTTGGTGATGAAGGCGGGGACCCTGTAGATGGACGGACTCTTCCAGTACTGTTGCCTGTCGGCGGGCACGCACTTGAGGCTCTTGTCGACGTGGACAATCCACTTGGTCTCGTCCGGGTGCAGTGGGGGTGGCAAGGGCAACATGATTCGGCATGTTTCAGGGGTTCCACAAGTTTCTGTTCTGGGACAGAGGAGAGGAGTATTCATGGGGAGAGAAGGGGGGGGTGAGAGAATGGGAAGAGTGTATGAAGTTTGGGGTTGTCCAACCTCAATGCTTCAAGTTGAAGTGGTATTACTGGACAGACCATGTATATGTAAGTCGCCTTTGGTATGTCCCGTAAAAGCGGGAGGAAATGAATTGCATGCACGTAAAGCACGAGGTTGTCGAATCTCACAAGGTGTCTGCCTAATTTAAAAGGCCCGTTGGAATTGAGTACATGTAATGCTAATTGAGGCATAAACTTGGTATATTTGATATTTGTTGTGGCATTTGATAATAATTTGTACCTCCTATGTTTGGGACATGCCGAATTTCTTATTTGAGATGTCATTTTTAGTACTTGATGTCCATCTTTTATATATATATTTCACTTGTGGGGAAATAATTTCATAATGAGTAAAATGTTCTAGTGATATCTGTGAATGGTTAGCTCATGACAATTATATAATTTATCATATATTTAACTTCAAATGACACATAAGATAAGTTGTAAGCATCTTGTGTGAAATTTAAAAATCAAATTAATTTAAACAAAAAGATACATTAGAACTCAAATCAAAGTTAAGTTTCTATATGAAACTAAATATTAGTGTGGGTTTTATTTATTTTTTACTTCTTTAGTTTCGGATCACTTAAGCATAATTAACTACGATAATTTATGAGCTTTTTTAAATGATATCTCGAGTTTGAGCTAGTACGTGAGACCCAATCCAAATTGGATGAGATGGACCAGAATTCTTAACTGAATACCTATTGGAGCCATGTCCTAGGAGTTCGAACAAGATAAGGTTCTTATTTTACTTTATTTGTTTTCTTTGGAGCAGTGGCAATTGTGTAAGTATCCAAGATTGATCAACAAAGAGATTGACTTCTCTGAAGGCCGTAAAAGTGGCGCCACCGCTGGTTGGCCGTATAAAGAAAAGGGTTAAATTTTTTTCATGATTTTAAGATGCAGAAAAGAAATAGAAAGTCTTCCATTCGAGGACGAACAACTAAGAAAGAAAGAGGGATCAAGTTATGTTATTCATGAACGTTGTGGGCTTGTGTGTGATTTAGGTATGAAAAATATTTGAGCTTGTAAGTGATTGTTACTCTATAATTTTTAGCTTAGTCACAAGATTAATATATGTTATTCATGAACGTTGTGGGCTTGTGTGTGATTTAGGTATGAAAAATATTTGAGCTTGTAAGTGATTGTTACTCTATAATTTTTAGCTTAGTCACAAGATTAATATTTTCTCTTGACTCTCCCAGTGGAGCTGATGCTCACACTGAACCACATAAATATCTAGTGTTTCTTTATTATTCTTTGTTTATTTTTTTTTGTTGATTTCGTGTTGATTTGATTGTAAGATTTAGAGAGTTTTCGCTTTAATTTTACAACAAGCTTCAATTGATAAGTACTTGGATATATTCACAAAAATCTCGTAAAAAATGTTGACTTAATCGAAGGCAACTAACTCAAACCAATCAAATTAATGTGGGAAGAGTGTTTGGGAGGTGCCCAAGTGAGGAGTGCGTCGCTTCTTTGTGCACCAGGTAAAGACAAAAAGTGTTTAGGTGTGAGCCATGAAAAAGGTGGGAATTGAATTGTATGGTTGCCATCCACATATTGAATTGAATGCATTTAATGTGTTTTTTTGGTATGGACTTCACATATTTGAGGTGATGATAGATGTATAAGTTTTACTTTTGGGATAATCCAAATTTCTCACTTGAGATCTCCTTTTTAATTCTCAACGCCCTTCTTCGGTATGTACATCTCGTATGCAAAAATAAATAAAATAATGATATTTCACAAAAATGATTTTCTAATAGTATATATATATGCTCAGTTAGCTCATGGCAATCATAAAATTTCTCATAAATTGATTTCTGGTGGTGCACAAGACAAATTGTACTCATCTTGTGTCAAATTCAAAAGCTTTTATCAGCTTCATATGAATAAAATTTGATTCTAGCAAAAAGATATATTAAAACTCAAATCAAAATCAAACTAGTATGACAGAGTCAATTTTATAAGCTAAAGTAAATATTCGTGCTGTTGGGGAGAGAATCACCATCAAAGGAAGAAATCAAAATGCACATCAAAACCTCCCTTTTTAATTTCACAACCTTCTTAAATGCCTAAGAAAAGTCAAATTTTCTTGCCAATTCAACACCAGAACAAGCAAAACCCCTATAGTAAGAAACTCAAGATGACAAAAAATGTTTAGGTATGTGCCATGAAAAAGGTGGGGATTGAATTGCATGGTTGCCATCCACATATTGAATTGAGTGCATTTAAGGTGTTTTGGTATGGGCTTCACGAATTTGATGTGATAATAGATATATAAGTTTTACTTTTGAGATAATCCAAATTTCTTGCTTCAGAACTCCTTTTTAATACCCAACGCCCTTCTTATGTATGTACATATCATATAGCAAAAATAAATAAATAAAAATAATATTTTCACAAAGAGTGATTTTTCAATAATATATAGATATGCTCAGTTAACTCATGACAATCAGAGAATTTCTCACAAATCGATTTATGGTGGTGCACAAGACAAGTTATACTCATCTTGTGTCAAATTCAAAAGCTTTTATCAGCTTCATATGGAGAAAATTTGATTCTAGCAAAAAGATATATTAAAACTCAAATCAAAATCAAACTAGTATGGCGGAGTCAATTTTATAAGTTGAAGTAAAAATTCGTGCTGTCGGGGAGAGAATCACCATCAAAGGAAGAAATCAAAATGCACATTGAAACCTCCCTTTTTAATTCCACAACATTCTAAAATGCCAAAGAAAAGTCAGATTTTTCTCGCCAATTCAAAACCAGAACAAGCAAAACCCCTATAGTAAGAAACTCAAGATGACAATCCCCCAAAAAGAAAAACGAAAAAGAAACTCTACAAGGGACAAAAAGAAAACAAATCCAATTCACAATTGGCAAGGCCATCGTGAGCTTGCAGTGGCTGGTGGTGGGGGCTCTGTGAAATGGCCATTAATACCACCTAATATTTTCTGATACCTAACAAGCCTGTCTTTATATGCTCTTAATTGCCTCAACCGCCTTATCTACTTAATGAGAGGGAAGTGGTCCTAGTCCAAATTCTGAAATTAATAAGACATATTTGGAGATAATGAAGTATGACAACTTTTAAATTTTTCTTGAAAATACCTTTTCTCCATTTTCTTTTCTTCTTTTAATTTTCACATTTGTTTCAATAAATCTCTATCTCTCTCTCCCCCACATCCGCAGTACTTCTTTATGTTCTTTCCTGTCACCTTTTATTCCCATATATAAAAAGATCAAAGGAAGTGTGGACTCAAAAGATCACATCGAATTTGCACACAATTCGAATTTTGTAATTATTGGTTCAAAGCTTTTATATATTATTACTTCTTACCAAAAAAAAAAGAAAAAGAAAAGAATATCTGCATTAAACTCGACTTAGAATGATATGTCTCTCATTCATATGTTATATGTCAATGGCTTGTACTTATAATATCAATGAAATAGAGCTTACGGAACACTTTGATATAAATGAGGAAACAAATTTTAAAGTGTCCCTAATCGAACATAATTTTCACATATCAAACATTATAAATTCCTTTAATTTCATTCAGAACGATACTGTTTGGAAGGAGATTGTTGGGAATAACGGATCCCTGAAAATCGGATTCGACACTAAATCAAACCCCTAAATCAATGCGGAAGACGAAGCCCGGGAATAACACGTATCACTGATCGTAAAGCACACCACGGATTCGAACGTACCTTGTTAGCCACAGATTAGACACCGACGCCGATTAGAGGAAGAAAATCTGGCCCTGTTCGATCCGATGACGCCTTGAAGGGAAGAAAAACGTGCCGTATGCCTTACTGTTTTTCCTTTTCTCTTTTGAGAGTGAGAGCGCGTGGGAGAGGAGAAGACGTATGTTATTTTCAACCGGTGCCATCTCTCTCTCTCTCCTCCCTTTTATACCTTCCCCCATCCACTGGCCCTATTCCCGTGGGTCGGGCTTTTTGGGCCCAGCATGGGCGGACGGGCCTTAAGCCTATCTCATAAATCTATCATCTCCCACTCGCACATGGTGGGCTGAACATGATTCTCTTTACCTCTTTTCAACATTCATACTGGTGAATAATCCGTGCGACCAGCATACTTTGAGAGCTCGTTGTTATACATTTGTTAGGAATATATAGCAGCTCATAATGGGCGTCACACTCCGAGTAGATTTAGTATGCAGTACCCTAGATCGATCGATCACATTTATATCTCTCTTGATCTCTTTTAAACAATGATATATATATATATATATATATATATATATATATATATATATATATATATATATATATTGTATTCACAATTATGATTATCCCAAAGACATTCATAATTGGTTAACCGGTGAATACAAAACTACAATGTGATTCTCCAAAAATCGATCTTCCTCTTTCTTTCAAACTCTCAATTTCAGTTCAGCTTGCTTTTCTAGAATTGTCCCATTAGATCGAATCACTCATGACCATTGGCAACATCCTAAGATAGCAAACACTAAATAGAAATCTTGAGAATAAGTAAGAGCATGAGGGGACTACAAATTGAGGAACTTTTTTTTCTCAAGAGTCTCACACGACATAAAAGTTGAGATCAAACTTTTGCCACTCTTATTGGTCGTCTCATGCATACGTAGTATGAAATACGTATTACGGTATTAACTCATTTCCCATGGAGCGTATGTCTACACCTTTCAATACTGTACAGATGATAATTCAGACATACCCAATGTCTAACTTGAGTTCACGTATCTACTCATTCACAAAATTCATCAGAACTCACATCTGGCATTTTAGACAGATAAAGTAAAATATGTGGGGTATTTTACTTTCGGATATAGTAAGTATTATGTCATCATCTTAACACTCAGTTAAGGCGACATACGTGTTTTAAGCTTGAGCTCTCGATTATCACCTAGATAATAAGCTTAAAAACAGTCTCATCTCTATTTATCACACAGTAAATAGAGGCGATTACCCATGTGAGTGGGCTAATCTTATATTTGTCTGACATACTTCTCAACTTAAAGTAATACACTAAGCATTAAGATGCATAAAGATCAAACAAAGATTCATAGGCATTAATGATGAAAACACAAATTCATCAAATGTGAACACTTAGGGAAAATACAATATTTAGTACATCAGCCTCTACGCAATCCTAGAGATTTCATATAGCCACAAAACACATCTCTAGGTATTGGCTTTGTCATATGATCTGCTACCATTCTATGCGTAGTATGTACTCTAAGTTCACATCTTTTTTTTTTTTTTTTTTTTTTTTTTTTTTTTTTTTTTATGACCCGGGGAACCTCCGAACGCCGCTTCGCGGGAGAGTAAACCCTGGAGCACCGGGGCCCCACCGCCGACCCCCAAGCGCAGGTAAGACGCGCGTTATGCATTGAAGCATCGCTTCCACGGAGGTTCGAACCCTTCCCCCTGCGTTTGGGGTACCAAGCCCTAACCAACGCTTCCACCGCGGGCGGTGGTTAAGTTCACATCTTTTCGTGCAATCATATCCATAACAAAATTATACTTGGTATCTATAGGTTTGGTCTTGCCATGATATTTTGGATCTTTGGTATACGCTTTTGCTGCTTGGCTACCACGGTTAACTAACAATAAATCTGCAGCACTTCCAATAACACCTAAATGATCCAAAAATCTCTTAAGCCAAACACCTTCTTATACCGCTCGCTGATAATGCCACGAACTCAACTTACATCATGGACAAGGTTATACACTTCTATTTCTTACTGCTCCAACATATGGTGCCATTATTCGGTAAGAAAACAAACCTCAGAGGTAGATTTTCTTTCATCTAAATCTCCTCCCCAATCAGTATCACAATAGCCTTTGAGTTGCAGATCATTTCCTTAATAACTCGACGTATAATCAGCAGTCCCCTTTAGATACCTTAGTATTCTCTTAACGACTTTCCAATGTGCTTGACCTAGATTAGATTGGTATCTGCTCACCATTCCAACTACTAAAACATATGTCAGGTCTTGTACACATCATAGTGTACATCAAGCTTCCAACAGCACTAGCATAATGAACTTGTTTCATTTGTTTCTTCTCTTATGGAGTCCTTAGACACAGTCTATGGCTCAATCCTTCACCTTTTGCAATAGGAGTATCTATGGGTTTATAATCTTGAAATCCTAACTCCAAGAATGTATATAACATCACCAATGTCTTTTATATTAAAGTTGGAAGACAACCAACTCTTGACAGTATTAACAAACTCCATATTGTTTCCAGCAATTAGTATATCATCAACATATAATGATATGATCACATATTGATCATTGGATCTATTGATATATATACAATGATCTTCGTCAATCATTGTAAAATCATATGCCACTATGACATTATGAAAATGTATATACCTTTGTCTTGATGACTGCTTAAGGCTGTATATCGATCTTAAAGTCGATATACTTTTTCTTCTTGGCCTTTCATTATGAAACCAGCAGGTTGTTCCATATATTTCTTCCTCTAACTCTCCATTGAGGAAAGCAATCTTTACATCCATTTGATGTAACTCAAGATCCATACTAGCCATTATTGCCAGAATAATGCGAATCAAGGTAAATCTCACTACAGGAGAAAATGTATATTCATAATCAATTCATTCCTGTTGATTATACCCCTTCGCCACAAGGCGGGCCTTATGCCTTTCTATCGAGCCATCAGCCTTTCGCTATATTTTGAGAACCCACTTGTTCCCAATAGCTTTGTGTCCTTTTGGAAGATCAACCAGTTTCCAGACTTGGTTTGATTTCATTGACTCAATTTCCTCTTTCATTGCATGAATCCATTTTTCCTTATTAGGGCAATTCAGAGTCTCATTAATATTTCTTGGCTTATCCTCATCTTGTGGAGCAACCATAAAAGTTTCTCTTTCAATGTCAAAACATCGACGGGGAATACTTTGGCGACTTGTTCACCGTATGGGAGATTGTACACTTAGTACATCATTCCCCATCATGCTCCCACTTGGATTAGGTAATGATGATGTCGTCACATCAGGTGGTTGCAATTGAGAATGAGTTGAATTCAATTCATCACATCTCATATTACTCTCATTTGGACGAACTCCACTGACATCATTATCTTGATCCAAGGTTTCAAATAGGGAGTAATTTTCCCTTATTTTGCCCCTCTTAGGAAATTCATCCACTAAGGATGTGACATCCCGTGATTCAAATTCAGTTATACTCCCACTTTCCTGCTCACCTATGAACACATACCCTTTTGAGTATTCGCAATATCTCATGAAAATACTCTTATTTTCTTTGGGACCCAATTTCCCAAACTTGTGAGATGACTCATGAATATAGGCAGCACAACCCCATGGCTTAAGAAAACTTAAGTCCGGTTTTCTAACTGTCCATAACTCATATGGAGTGGAAGTAACTGATTTGGAAGGCACCCGGTTAAGTATATAGGCAGCAGTTAACAACACATCACTCCAAAAAGTGATAGGTAAGTTAGCATGCGCCATCATGGACCTAACCATTCCAGTAAGGTTCTGTTTCTTCTCTCTGCAACACCATCTTGTTGAGGAGTGTTTGGAATAGACAACTGTTTTCTATTCCTCTTTCATCATATAATTTTCTGAACTCATCAGATAAATATTCTCGACCTCGATCGGATCTCAATACTTTTATTTTCTTGTCTAATTGATTTTCTACTAGGTTCATAAACCTTTTGAAACAACATAATGCTTTAGACTTATGATAAATCAAATAGACATATCGAATCAAGTATAATCATTTATAAAAGTGATGAAATAAACAGCTCAATGCCTTCCTCTCACAGTCATTGGACCACAGACATCAGAATGGATTAAATGCAGAGGAAATTAAGCTCTTTTATCTTTTCTAAATGGTTTCATTGTTGTTTTCCCTACTAGGTAATGCTCACATATGGACAAATCGACTTTTTCAATGTTGCCCAACAAGCCCTCTATGGCTAGTCTATTCATACGTTGTTGGCCCATATGACCAAGTCTAGCATGCCATACAATCACATCATTCATATAAAGAAGAAGACGTGAAACAAGGGAATAACAAATATTGATATCATCATAGTCAACATTTAGTACAATAAAACCATCCAGAAAATAATCACAACCATAGTAGTTTGTATCCAAATACAAATCTACACCTCTATTATGGAAGTTCATATAAAAACCAAGCTTGACCAACACCAAAACAGACACTTAAATTTCGACGAATCTCCAGAGCATATAGAACATCAAGATGCGTCCACCATGCATGTTCAATTGGCAGGTGCCAATCCCTCTAACTTCAGCTCTGGAGTTATTTCCAATATAGATCCACTTAGTTCCAATTGGTATCGTCGGAATTCCACAAAGGATCCTCTATCCTTTGCTACGTGGTCTGTCGCTTCTGAATCTATATTCCACAAAGGATTAGATTCAGCCTATAATGCAGAACTTGACACATAAGCAAAGTTCTTAAATGTACAAGAGGTGTATACCTTCTTTGGCTCACGACAGTCGCGAGCATAGTGACCTCTCTTGTCACAATTGTAACATCTCACCCTTGACATTTTCTTCTCTTGAGGACGTTTTCCTCTCTTGTGTTGGTTAACTCTTGATTTCTTGCAATAAGGACTTGATCCTTTGCATTCCCACATATTGACCGAATCAATACGCTTGCGTTCTGAGCTAGAACCAGCATTGAAAATATCTTTTTTTTTTTTTTCGGCTCAAATGCCGTTAGGCGGTCCTCAGCTAGCTCAAGGTGGCACATGGCATCCTCAAGATCTTCCATAACATGGTCAAGAACTTCTAGTGTTTCTTGCTTTTCCAACACATATTGAATCTTCATATTCAATATTTCACAATTGTTGCCGTTCATATCAGCAATTACATTCTTAGTTGCTGAACTATTGTTTTGAACACATCAGACATACATGCACGAATAATTAATGCCTATCATTTATGCATCCCTATTTGCATAAACCCATCATATTAATGAATAATTTCAAGTAAGGTTTCAGAATCAAAAGGTCACTATGTTTCCAATCATCCTCCAAAAATCCTAACTCAAAATTATTATTAATATAATTGTCTTACGCAAATAAATTCTATGAAGTTACAAAAACTTCTATTACTACCCACAACTAATTACCCACATCAACCAGCAGTAAAAGAAAGCAAATATTATCTGACATCCAATAGAATAACAGTGCTTTCACATAATACAACTAAAATGTCGGTTGCTACATCAACAACAATCAGGCAGTAAACATTACATAATTAATCATAGAAATAAATAGGGAATGTCCCTTCGATCTATCAGTCAAAACATTCGAGAAAAGCGAAGGCACATTTGCCAATCATGGAAAAACTTTTGGAGAGCATTCATGTCGCCACCAAGGTGCATTCACTCTGCGCCATGTGGCGCTCAACCTAAGGATTAAAGTTTTGGTTAACTCAATCCTATAGTGCTTTCTTACAAAAGCTTCCACCAGCCTCTTATAACCCGGGACCACGTTGACCTCCCATAGCCGATCTAACACCGCTTACCATTCAGGTGGAAGAGTGTTCATTAAAGTCGGCACCTTCTCAAAATCCGGCATAAGATAACCATTACCGATGATTTCTTGTATCATCTGATTAACCTTGACCACATGTGATACTAAATCACCGTTATGCCACCGATAATTAGCTAAATTTAATATCAGCCTTTTAAGTCTTGCATTTCCCTCGTCCGTTCTCGGGATTGCAGGTATCCGTGCATAACACATCATAGTTCCTGCAAGAAATGCGGAACTAAAAATTGATTACTCATAATCCATAATTTATATAAGAGAAAATACATAACTTTCCAAAATTCATGCAACAAATGCATAATAAATAATTGATTACATATAAACCACATAGGCATACATGAAAAAGAAACAAATTCCTTTTTTTTTTTTTTTTTTTGGGTCAACGGTCGATCAACGGTCAGTCAACGGTCAACGGTCGTCGGATGTCGGACTGGTCGAACTGGATAGACCGGTCGGACCGGTCACGCCGGTCGGGCCGGTTCGGGCGAACCAATTGCACGTGCCGTGCGCGTGCGCGGGATGATGTCACGCAGACGTCAGCCAGCACGTGCGCGCGCGTGCCGAGGGTCGCGGTTCGGGTCGGGTCGTCGTCGGGTCGGGTCACCGGGCTGGTGACTGGCCGGCCAACGGTCGTCGGCGATGATGTCACCGATAACGTCATCCCGGCGGTTACCGTGACGTCACGGTGACGTCAGCACGCGTTGGTCCACCGATCGGCGCGTGCCGGTTCGCCGGCCGCCGGCGCGCACGTGCCAGTTCGCCAGTGGCGCGTGTGTTGCACGCGCTAGAGATGCCAGCGCTTCCTGGCGCGTCGCGCCCACGCGCAGCGGCCGGCGCGCGTGTGGGCGCGTGCAGCGTCTCCGGCGGCGTGCGACATGTCGCCGGACTCGTCTCGACATCGCCTTTCTCCCAATGTATTCAGAAAACGATTTCAACTTACGAAAACTCAGAAAAATGGCTGAACAACGCTCGGGTGTCGGGATTTCTCGCCCCGGTCCGTACGGCCGAATTTCTTTCGCGAAAAATCAATCAAAAACATCAAAACAGATCAAGAAAACGTGAACTAGGGCTCTGATACCAATGTTGGGAATAAGGGATCCCCGAAAACCGGATTCGACACTAAATCGAACCCCTAAATCAATGCGGAAGACGAAGCCCGGGAATAACACGTATCACCGATCGTAAAGCACACCACGGATTCGAGCGTACCTTGTTAACCATAGATTAGACACCGACGCCGATTAGAGGAAGAAAATCTGGCCCTGTTCGATCCGATGACGCCTTGAAGGGAAGAAAAACGTGCCGTATGCCTTACTATTTTTCCTTTTCTCTTTTGAGAGTGAGAGCGCGCGGGAGAGGAGAAGACATACGCTATTTTCAACCGGTGCCATCTCTCTCTCTCTCTCCTCCCTTTTATACATTCCCCCATCCACGGGCCCTATTCCCGTGGGCCGGGCTTTTTGGGCCCAGCATGGGCGGACGGGCCTTAAGCCCATCTCATAAATCTATCAAAGATGATTGGATTGGATTAGCGGAAACATCAGAATCGTTGTAGGAAGGCTCTGGCGTGTTTTTACCATTCTGAGGAGCAATTCCGTCGCAATCATACAGGAGATGATCGTACCCTTCTATAGCTGGCAGATTATGAAGTCCTTAATTCTAACCATAAAAAATCTGAGCACAGGATGAGCTCATCTAATAATTGTTGTCATATGTCATGCTTCGATTTTCTTGGGCTTATGATAGCTGAATGATGTTCCTAACAATGAATAATGAAATTCGAGGTTAGTTTTGGGTTTAGAGGAAGTGACAATCTCATGACTTCTATTAATATTATTTCAAATGTCATACTTTTTAATTGATTGCTTGAGTGTCATAAACATTTTAAAAAATTTCATCATAAGTGTCCTGTCACATCAAATTTTCAACACTTGTAGCGAATGTTTTCAAATAAATGAGAAATCAAGTTAAGTTGATAAGGTTTGGGAGAGCCCGTTATGTAACCATCTCATAAGAGAGTTACATGCAGCCATCTAGCAATTGATTAAATAACTCATGAGTGATCTTGGGAGCTGCGATAAAGAGTTTCCACGATTTTAGAAGGGCCAAAGAATTTCAAAACAGGTAAATTCTTTTATGCCTGTAGTGTTACTCTTGGAGTTTCAGTATTGACATATCCCTTATTTGTATAGATCAACAACGAGATTTATTAAGATATTAAGGGGAGCATCGTACATGATAAGGCATTCATGTCATTTCGAAAGGATTAAACGAGCCTGCCCAAACGTGCCTCCCGATTACCTCAATAACCCGAGCCAGTTTTGGTTCTTAAAAAGGGTTGGGCTGCTAGAGTACAAGTTTAACCTCCGAAAACTTTGTAGGCCCATCAGATGGTCCGCTTTGATATTTTCACTTTTTTCCTTCTGTATCTACATAACATCAATTACCAAAAAGTGCTCGAAGAGCTTTAACAAATTCAACTCCCACTGTTTTCCAAAATCATATTTCGTAATGACTAATTTAGTCTTTTTACTTATAGATTTTTTCAATTCCGCTTCTCAGTTTTTTCGATGCAATTAAGTCCTCTAATATTCTTGATTTATACAATCAAACCTTTCCATCATCAACATATGGTGAGCTTTTAAGAAAAAAGAAAGGAATCTTTTCTTTGAAATATACTTGTCCATGCAGATTGAATTTCAAAAAATCTGTATGTCACCATAAAAATGTTTAAGATCCAATGACATATTAAAAAAACTTTGAAAGAGAGATAGAGAGGGAATATGCCATTAAGAAATTCCTACATCAATTAATGATATGTAGGAAAAGGTGTGAAAAATTCCAGTTGGATTAAAAATGTTGTAGTGCTCGGAACATTCAAAATATATTTTCCGTTATCGTGGTTTCAGGAAAAAGATTCAATTAAGAACAAATTAAGAAACATTTGTGCACAGTTGATTATATATAATGGCTATGAAACATGTATCACCGTAATAATTATTGTTGGAGATTCATACACTCCAAGATTACGTATTGTTAAAGTAGCAAGTTAGAAATCTACTGAGTTGAGTTTCTCCCTGCATTTGGTAACTTTCACGAAAAGTTTCAGTGGATTCAAAATATTTTTTCTGACTAATCTTTATAATGGACACTGATTTCCATATTTATGTACTGAAATACTAAATGTCTTAGTAACCTATTGCAATGTCAACTTTGGAATCATATAATTGAGCCATTTGTCTCTTTCTAATTTGAACAACTCTTGCTCAATTTCAACCTAGTATTTTTAACCCAATGTTATCATTGCTTTTAACCTTAGTTAAACATTTTTATCCCTTCGTAACTCATGTAAGTCTTCAAAGTACATCCTCTCTTTATTGTATGAAGCCTTTAGGAATAACTTAGCTTCAAAAGAATCGCAACTTGTTCTTGCTTAGAGAAAAAGATCATCCGTCACTCTTCTCTTCTATTATCACTTTCAAATCTTTTGAGTAAAAGAAAAAAATTCTATACTTGTGTTATCGTTGCTTCAAAATTCATCTTTCAAGAGTTCACAAGGTGAATTGTTGGGCTTTATTATCTTCTGTTAAACTAGTTTTGTTAAAAGATTGAGAACTGTTAATCTTTGTTTTTGTTTATTTTACCTTGAAGGGGATTAAGGCTTTGAGTTGTCCAAGTCTTTGTTCAAGGTAAGTGAAACTCTAATGCTTAAGTTAGGTCAATATATTTATTACTTTTGATTTGGTCGTTTGATGATTGTTAATGGAGTTCTAATGTTAATCCCGAGTGCGATCAAGCTTCGATAAAGACATATTGAAATATTATGTTTACTTGACATAAATTGATAACTATTTTTGGCATAGAAAGTATGTGATCGACTCCCCAAGAGCCTTGGTTGTATTTTGGGTGAGATAAGTGTAAACATTTGGAATTTGGACTTGAAAAAATATTCACGAGATTTTGATTTTGATTAAGTGTCAACTGACAAGTCATTTTACCAGTTTTGGTCATTCAATTGATTTCTGAGCAAATTTTCAATTTTGAAAGTCATTGGTTTTTGATAAATCACCGTTCTTGACCAATTGTCAGTTCTCTTACTAATTCACCAATTCTAGTGTTTTTGCCGATTTTGATAATCCAATCAACTTTCTAGGTAAATCAATTTCCTGATCAACTCACCGATTGTTAAGTAACTAATCTGTTATCCAAGTTATCCATTTCTATGTGTCAAACTTCAAGCAGTCGATTTAGAAGAAGTTGACTTCCGACCAAGGTTGCCCATTTCAAATTGTCGATTTCAACCAAAATTGTCTAGTTCTAAGGTTGTCAATTTGTGGATTAAGACATCAATTTCAAAGTTGTTGGTTCTTAAGTGTTCATTTCAAGTTGTCGATTTGCAAGTATCGATTTTTAAGTTATTGATCACATACTTATTGCTTCAGATTAAATGATGATGGCTTAGCAAGAAAAGAATGAGGATACGTGTGTTGAAGTGCATATAATTATTTGTAAATGATTAATTGAATGAGAAATGACAAATTATTCATATGCATGTGGTTATAATGATTTGTATGTCATCGATGCCGCATGATAAAGAACTTTGTATTGGCCCACTCACCACAAAGTGAATTCTCTTGTATGAGACTTTGGAGTTAGCTAGATATTCTATTGTTTGAGATGGTTCTACAAGGTTGAGAGGATATGAAGTCCTATGATGACATGGCTTGTATAACCAGTGGTATGATGTTAAGAAATGGCAATCATCACGCGCATGTACGGTTGTATATTTATTATCGTCAATATAGAAGACACCTATTATGGATGGGCTAAGAGGCGTGTCAAATGGGTATGTATGATTTCATCCCCCATGAGTTAATGGTGATGATGAAATGACAATCATTATGCAAATGTACAGTTGTGTATTTATCACCGTTGATATAGAAGACACCTTTGATGGATGGGCTAAGAGGTGTGGCAAATGGGTATGTATGATTTCATCCTCTATGAAATGGGTCTAGCTAGTGACAAGTAGGAGTTAGAAACTCACTTATATATATATATATATATATATATATCTCGATGGACTAGTACACAATATCTATGCATCATGAAATAATATGCCATTTGTTTGTGGTTGAGTGAATAACCTTATGCAATGTTTTTAATGGTTTCTATGGGCATATTATGATGGGAAGATAGTGCATTTACTTCTACATTAGTCATACATGGTTATTTTGTACTTATCTTGAACTCACGTTGTTTGCTAGTACCGAGTTGAGTGATAAGATAATTTTTTAATTTAGACTTAAGGATTTTATTTACTAAGCTTTAACTCACCCCTTTATTTTTACAAACATTTTAGATGGACTTCTCATTGTCGCTACTTTTTGGAGCTCCCACATATTTTGATTATGAATATCAAGATGTGCATGTACTTATATCAACTTAATTTCGTTATCCTGGACTTAGTTCAAATAATTCAGTTAGGCTTAAAAACCCCTTGCTTTAGTCCATTAACTCCAATGCAATATTATTTGGGCTTAATTAAATTGCTTCTAATATCTATATGCAATTTAAGTAATATTTTTGTTTTGGGTGGTGTCAATCCCTAATTTTTCTATGTAATAAATGTCAAATTGGGTCATCAAAAATTAGGTGCCAACGACAAGCGACTGTTCAAACCCTTCAACTTAGGAAACCTGCCCTAACTGGAGAGATATTCTCAACGTTCTTTAAACATAATTAGCAGTTTGCTGTCAGCTTATTTCGATCTAGGATTCTATAATGGCGGTCTAGAACATTGAATATCTTTAGCTCTTTTTATTTCAGGAAGGATGTTGGAAGTTTCAAAATAGTTTTTTCTCAGTCATAAAAGTATGTTCTCTGTGTTAATGATTGATTCCTTGATGACCGGAAAATATATAGATGACTCTGAAATTTGAAGCCGATGGGGAAGAGAGATGTCTTTGAAGGCCATCTTTGTTGTTCACTTAAATTCGCTGCAACTCGTTAAAATTTTAATAAAGAATTGGTGCGTTGGAAGATTCCATTTGCCTAAAACTTGATCATCCTTCACACGATTGGACAAAAATGAAGAAGTCTGAAACAATAGAATTATAATATGATAATGATAAATAAACAGCCAAATGTCCATCATTCGGTATATTTAAAGTGGGAAATGAACATGACTGGAAAGGGAAAATTATTGTACAGAGAGGCAAAGAGTGGGTTCTGAGCACGAAATATATGGTCTGAATTATAGCGAGGGCGCAGAGGAAGATGGCGGCCATGAAAGACCATAAAACCCAAGGACCTCTGAAGTAGGTCTCGATGAAATTAGACCTCCACTTGTTCCGGGGCTTATTGCAGTACTCGTTGACCTTATTGCAGACGGCAATGAGACTGTTGTTGGGTTCAATTGTTGTGTACTTGGCCAGCAAGTGGAACAGCTCCATGGTTTCCTTGTCGTCCCCCAGGACAGTCAGGACTATGCCCAAGTTGTAAAGAAGTGCGACGTCACACTCATTGTCGATGATGTAGTCCATGAAGTAGATGTAGGACGTGACCTCGTTCCTGGTCCTGACGTGGAAGCGCTCAAATGCAATGAGGTTGAGGAACATGGACTCATTTGCATCTTCCACCATAATCTCGGCGAGGCTCAGGACCCCGCCAGCAAAGGAGATGTCCGTGAGGCTGCCGGTCTTGCTCTTCTTGAACCAGATCCCATGCTTGATGAGCTCAGTGGCCGACCAGACTAACAGAAGGCCCTCGCACCCCACCTTGTCCAGCTTCGGCTTCTCATGGAGAAGTAGGCTCTTCCTGACAACGTCCAGGACATGCAGGCATTTGCCTTTATTTGCGGTGTCCTTGCTAGCGGAGCAGTAATTGAGGATGAGCTTGCTGATGTATTCGTCATCCTGAGTTGTTGGTGTGAAGTCACTGCGTTTGAATGTGAGATTGTCGTCGTATCGATAGTACTTTAGTAAAAGGAAAAAGAAGAAATTTCCGGTAATAGTAATCAAATTCTCGGTTGATCTTGAACCATGCATCCGACAGGATTGGAGCATTCGATTTGATGGATCCCATGTGAGGTCCATTTGTCATCAACAAGATGTACTGTTAGGTGAACATGACTGCAAAATCTAAAACACTAACCTTCTTGCCATCATTCTCGACGGCAACTAGGCGATCCAGCACTAGCACTGGCAGCTGGTTCTCCAGCATCAGCATGTCTGGCCATATGTATGGCATGATGTAAAGCATCCTGCGGGTGTGAAATATGGGGTCATCCGGCTCATAGTCGTCCTCCTCCTGTGTCGCGGTCCTCAGGATCTCAAGCATGAGGCAGCCATCAGGGATCATCAGCTTCAGGAACCAGTCCCCTATGCCCTCTCGGCCGACCTCCTTCTACTCCAGGTCCAGTACGTAGTAGCTCTCCCCGTGGTCCCGCGCCACTTCCCTCAGGGACTCGAGGAAGGGATTGAGAGGCTTCTCAGACCGTCTGAGGAATTGGAGAAGTGTGTGGCGGTACGGAGGTGGATCTTGCCGTGGTGGGAGGGGCCGAAGGAGACAGCCTGCGGGTTGAAGGCATTGCGGTTGAGGTCGGGGACGGAGGTCGAGACCTGGTAGATGGACAGCTTCTCCCAGTACTGTCGCTTGTCGGTGGGCATGCACTTGAGGCTCTCGCTGACTTCGACGATCCAGTTGGTCTCGTACGGGTCCCGCTGTGGCATGGTTCCGCAAGTTCCTATTTTCGAGTGGCTTGTGTTCTATTCTTTTAAGCTGAAAGGAGTAAGAGAAATGGTGAAAATATGGAGAGACATGGAGAGAGAGATGGGAAGAGTGAACAGGGTTGGGGGATAAAGTTTTGTGCCAGAGGATTCGAATTGCGTGTACGCAACGCACGTAATTCTCCGATCGTGTGTATGGATTAAATACATGGAATGCCAATTTGGGTACGGACTTTGCATATCTGACGTGACAATAGATTTAGAATAGTACAGTTTTTTTGTTATATTTGATAATCTTTTTTTGTCATATATTCGAAATATTCATGATTTCTTACTTAAGTCTTATATTTAGTATTCGATACACTTCTTTCATGCATACATTGCATGTAGGAAAAAGAAAAATAAATTACCACAAACAGTGATGCTACGATGTTATATGTGCACGATTAGCTCATGACAATCATATAACTTCTCGCTATGGCACACAAGACGGGTTGTAACAATCTTGTGTGAAACTCAAATACTTCCACTTGGTTGCAAGCATTTATAAGCTCCAATCGAAAAGAGCTCGAATCCATTATGAGCTCCACTAGAGAAGCACTTGGATCCATAATAACTACTATAATTAGTAAACTCTAAACACAAATATATTGCGAGACAAAGATTTAATTCGAAAGTGACTAATTCCATTGCTCAATCAGATTAATACATCACTTCGATAAATTGGTTACGCATATTGATTTCCTCATTGCGGGTCCCTTTCGTCAGGGCAACACATTCAGTTTTAGTAAGCCAACTGGAGGACATTCCCTTCTTGCTTAAAGATTGATTAACAAAAGAATAATAACTGATCAAAAGCAGTTTACTACCTTTTCTCTGAGAAGTATCCTTGTGAAGCTGGGGTCGTATAAGATAGAAAGTAAATTCATTAGCGTTAGGGAACACATATCGTGTGTAAGAAGGGGGAAAATGATACAACTTAGGAGAATGACTCATGAGTTGTAAATGTGAGACTATTTAAGTGTTGTCCAAATGAAGAAGTGGTTACCTACTTATTGTACTGGGTTAAGTCAATGTTACATTAAAATAAATGTAATTTTACAAGCCTATCGTGTGTTATAAATGACTTTGTCCCTTACATTATTCGTGGAGATTTTAGTACATATGAGATTTTTGGTTGTTGGCGCTATGTCAAGACGGTGTTCCCCCAAAAGAAGCAGAAGGATCTTAAGTGAGGTGTACCTTTGTGCGTTTCACCTTAAAAGCAAAGATTAGCCTCCAACGATGAGTATCGGCTCTCTAAGAAAGAGGAACAATCGTGTGCTAATCGACAAAAAGAATTTCATCCTCTAATACTAAAGACTCCTGTCAAACTCTTGATAAGGAACTTCCGACTAGATCAGGCCAAATTGACAAGTGGTTTATCCACCACTCAGATATACTTGATCATGAGCTGGTGACCGAACGGGCCTAAGAGATTGGAAAAGGCTAGCATAACGGTCCTTTGCAAAGTGACGGTCTCACGGTCGAAGGGAAGCCATAAACATATTTCGAGGAAACCGGGAGACTTCCTCAACCGGTTCCAATTTTTGACCGTATGTTGCCTATTTTTCTTTTCTCTTTTTACTTTTAAGTTTCCTTTTTACAAGCTCAATTGAGAGAAAAAATCACAAGAGGACCCATGGAATCAATTTTTTTTGAATATGAAGAAATAAAAAATAAAATAGCTACTGCAATATGAATAATTACAAGCATCATATTATCATCACTTACTAAAGAGAAATTGTCAATGTCATTATATAGATCTATTAAATTTAAAAGATAAACAAAAAAAACATCATATTCCATGGTGTCGTGACACTTTCATCACTATCATCTTCGTTTGCATTGTTCATCTCGTCTTCATCACTACCATTATTTTCATTAGTGAAGTTACTTTTAATATGAAGTCCATCCATTTGAATGAAATTAGAAGAAAAACTTAAGCATTATATGTTTAAAATATATAGACACAAAGTAAAATTCGACGACAATGAATACCTCTTGCTTTCTTACAATTAATAAGTACAATGAATACCTCTTGCTTTATCCATAGTTACGACTTTTTAGATTACAGAATCAAACAATAATCGAGAGTTCAAATTATACCAGATAATTACATGCCTATTTTTTATTTATTGCGTTATTTTATTTTTTTGGGAACTATAATCTTATTCTTTGGCCAGAGAATAATATCCACTATTTTAAAAGTAGCAACCGAGTTCTTCGTATATTTCTTATTGTTTAAATATTATTACTTTGATTTGTTTCTTTAATGATTCAAGATAATTGGAATCTCGTTTGAATATTTCCTCAACAAATTTGATCATGACCTACTTTGGAAAAATGTATTTCTATATAATAAAAAATGGGAAATCTGTTGAGTAATTCTCCAATTTTGAAGATGGAAACTGTGTGGCTGAGGTATGGCCGCTCCTATTCAAAACTAACGGCATGGTTATCTCAGCATTTTCCCTATTTTTATTATATAATAATCATAACTATGGATAAAGGTTTAATTAATTCTGCTTCTTGATTGCAAGAAAGTAAGAGGTATTCTTTGTCGTTCAATTTTAGTTTGTATCTATATATTTTAGACATATAATGCTTAGATTTTTCTTCTAATTTCATTCAGATGGATAGAGTTCGAATTAAAGATAACTCCACTAATGAAAATAATGGTAGTGACGAAGATGAGATGAACAATGCAAACGAAGATGATAGTGATGAAAATGTCACGACATCATGGAACAAGAAGTTTTTTTTTTGTTCATCTTTTAAATTTAATAGATCTATATAACGACATTAACAATTTCTCTTTAGTAAGTGATAATAATATGTTGCTTGTAATTATTGATATTGTGGTAGCTATTTTATTATTTTATTTCTTCATATTCAAAAAAATAATCATTCCGTGGGTCTTCTTGTGAGTTTGTCTCTTAATTGAGCTTGTAAAAAGGAAACTTAAAAGTAAAAAAGAGAAAAGATAAATAGGAAACATACGGTCAAAAATTGGAACCGGTTGAAGAAGTCTCCCGGTTTCCTCGAAATACGTTTATGGCTTCCCTTTGACCTGAGACCGTCACTTTGCAAAGGACGGTTATGCTAGCCTTTTCCCTGAGAGATTTGCCCATCCTCTGAGTGGATTTGCCTAAAAATGTCCTTTCCTAGAACCGTTTCTGTAAAGCAAATAGAATTATAATAGTTAATCATGGGAAATATGTATGTGGATGTGACGTGGGACCCCATGACCAAATGTTGCAAGTGATCCAATCCATATGGACTTCGCTCCGAAAGAAAAAAAAAAATCTCCTGCAGCGAGGCATGTTCAAAAGCTTCTAGGCCCAAAGATACACGCATGTGTATAAGCGGTCGAGAATTTTTATATGGGGAATTTTCACGATTTTACGGGCCAAAAAATTTCAAAGGGCGGGTATGGCAGAAAGAGAACGACGTCTCCGATGTGTATTTCTTCATCAGTTCAATGTGCACCAGCAGAACAGTGCCGGGACAATGGAGTGTAATGTATGTCACGCCCCAAACCCCGAGACACGTGAAACAACCCGCCGTGGTCGTGAAAATGCGACATTCCCAGGTAGTGTCGCTGACCCCAATTTACCTTTTTAATGCGCAAGCGGAACATACTAAGAAAACCCCTTACAAAAGCATACGGGATATGAACAGCAGGAACATCAATTCAAAATCAAACAACATACTTTCATACATCATCATCATTACAAGGTTTACGAACATCAACAGGATCCAGAGACTATGCACCAAAAATGGGTAAGAGTTTATGTGCATCAAAAAGGGGTCAGCCTACATAACATGGATCGGCCCACCAAAAGGAGGAACAGTCCTACTAGTACTAATCGGACTCGCTCGGCGATCCTACTTCCTCCACCACTGACAACGCTGGGTCTGGAGACGATGGGTCATCCACCCTACCATCAGGAAGGTCAGCTACACCATCACCCATGATAGCATCCATCACGGCCAGCGGGATATCAAAGCTGTCAAGTGGACCAATCCTAAAGCCATTGGCCCCAAAACGGAACCAAGCCCTATACCTATAGGGTACCCTAACATCTTCAGTCTCCTGAATCCATACAGTAGTCCTGATCAACTTATAGACCCAATGGCTCCCATGATCAGGAAAGGTGTGCACCTGCTCAATAATCTGCACTGGGATGCCATTCTTCTCTAGGGGTCCCGCCATCTACGGTCCTGTAATATTTTCCCCAAACTGGGATGAGACTTTGTCTCAGCAAGTTCACCTCTCCTAAACCCCTATTAGAAAGTAAATACGCCCCAAAGTAGCTTAGCCACGTCATCAAGAAGACTTACCTCGTCATAGCCCTCATATGTAGGTTAGCACAGTTTATATAATTCAACAATGTGCAATTCTAATAACTCAACAACGGAAGTACAATCACATCATCAGAACAGCTCAATCATGGGAATCGTCTCAGCGATCAATCGACTCGGCCGATTACATGTCATTCTAGTAAATCAATTACTGCTCCCAATCTCGACCCTATAGGAAGGTTTAATAACCAGTGGCAATCACGGCCCCACTCGGCACGACCTGCAATTGGGTGGTAGTTCACGGCCTTATTAGGCACGACCTCTCATAGGTGGTTCATCACGGCCTCACTGGGCACGACCTCTAATAGGTGATCAATCACGACCTCTCTTAGGTGGTTCATCACGGCCCTATTAGGCACGACGTCTTATAGGTGGTTCATCACGGCCCTACTAGGCACGACCTCCAATAGGTGGTTAATCACGGCCCCACTAGGCACGACCTCTAATAGGTGGTTAATTACGACCAATCTTCCATCAATTTCAACACTCGGATTTTATAAAGAATCCATATCTATCGCAATCACATTCAATTTGCCACAATTAATCATCAATTTCAAATTCTACAAGCACAGTAACGATTGGCACGAAATTCGAGCAACTAGGGTCAAAATAAATTTTTCGAGTTTTTTTTATAAATAATATTTTAATGAATTTCGGAATAAGATATATTATCAAATAATCCAACAATTTCGAAGCATTTATTTAAATCAACTCCTTTATGTCACATCAAGGTTTATTTTAAAAATAAACATACTTAACCATTAAACTAAACACCATTTACCTTAATTAATCACCTTAATATAATCCATAACTAATTAAGCCAATCTATCCACCTAATCTCAATCAACTTAAGTTAAACATACTTAGGGCATCATTAACTCGCTAATCGTGGATTAGTGAGGTAAACTCACCGGAATCACTTTTCGACGAGTCTCCGGCGAAGAGCACGACGACGCCGACGACAAACCAAGCTTGAAGGGTGGCGGAACGGCGGCCGAACGGACGGGGAAAAGGCGGAGGAGAACCGGTGATAGCTCGTGCAACGACCGGCGGAGGCTTGAGCGGACGATCGGCGGCGACGGGAGCTTCGGCGGACGGTGACCAGCAGCGGACGAAGAGGCGGCGGTGCGACGGGGACACGACGAGCGCGCACGAGGCTTCGCACGCGGACGAGCGCCGGCGTGCGACGGCGTGCGACGGCGAAGGCGACGACGAAGGCGAGCGGTGGCGATGGTCGAGCGGCGAAGGCAGACGGAAAGGGGGGCGGTTTCCGCTGGTTTTCTCTCCTTCGGTTTCCCTCCCAATCTCTCTCCTCTCAAGCTTGAAGATGATGGAGACAAGGGCGAAGTGACATCCCCACTTTTGGTGAGCCAATTGGCTTGTGACACTTGTCAAGCTCTCTTTGAATTTGGCCTCCACCATGACATCACCTGCTGATGTCATTCTCCACTAATTCAAATCCTCCATAACATCTTCCAATAGGTTCACTTTCATTTTCCGCCGGGGTCTAAGTTCTTGTACATTCAATTACTTCAATTTCCATAAATTCTCTTCTAATTGAGTCCAAATTAAAGTCCACAAAAATTATCCCATGACCCAATTAAGATGTGTGACATGACCGAGCTTCCGACTTCTAAATTCAATCTCAAAGTTTTCGGTTGAATTCAATCTGGTGCGATTTCAGCGCGCCTAATCCACTAAGTGGCTTTTAGGGAAATTTTCTTGCATCCGACCCGAGGGTGATCAGTCCCCAAGTCTGACGCGGTAAAATTCCTTAATCACCTCACTCAATAGACTAGTTCCCTCGTGAGTGGCCAACTCTGAGAGACGAACTATATGCACAATTGAATTGCCCGACTCAATTGACTGAAAATAAAATAGAGAAAAATCGGGATGTCACAACTCTTCCCCTCTTATAAAATTTCGTCCTCGAAAGTTAGACCATTACAAAATTTGCTCAAAAAAGGGGGGTACAATTCTCTCATTGACTCTTCAGTCTCCCAAGTTGCTTATTCAGTGCCATGGTGCTGCCATACCACTTTGACCATTGGGATGGTCCTGGTGCGTAGAACTTGCTCCTTGCGATCTACAATTTGAACCGGGCTTTCAACGTATGACACTTTGTCATCCACGTCTAATTCCTCGAAATTTAGAACGTGAGTCGGGTCAGGTTCATACTTCCTCAACATCAACACGTGAAAGACGTCGTGCACCTGTGACAACTTTGGCGGTAGTGCAAGACGATACGCCAAAGCCCTTATTCTTTCCAAAATCTCAAAGGGACCTACGTACCTCGGACTCGTTTTCCCTTTTTGCCAAAGCGGGAAGTACTCCTCACCGGTGACGCCTTTAAGAAGACGTGCTCACCAACTTGGAATTCTAATGGCCTTTGACGCTTATCGGCATAACTTTTCTGACGGTTTTGAGTGGTTTTCAACCTATGTCTGATAACTGCAACTGCCTCTACTGACTGCTGAACCAATTCTGGACCGGTGATCTTTCTTTCTCCGACCTCATCCCAACACACTGGCGTTCTGCATGCTCTGCCATACAATGCTTCAAAAGGAGCCATTTGAATACTCTGCTGATAACTGTTGTTGTAGGCGAACTCAACCAGATGAAGTTGTTCCTCCCAACTTCCTTTGAAGTCTAAGACACAAGCTCGCGGCATGTCCTCAAGAGTCTGAATTGTCCTCTCAGACTAGCCATCAGTCTGTGGGTGATAGGCCGTACTGTACTGCAGCTTCGTTCTTAAAGCAGATTGCAAGCTCTTCCAAAAAGCGGTGGTGAACCTCGGGTCTCTGTCTGAAGTAATTGTAACTGGCACTCCATGCATACGAACCACTTGACGTACATATAGATCTGCAAGTCTATCCAAACTCAAGTCTCTTCGAACTGCAATGAAGTGAGCTAACTTTGTCAGTCTGTCGACCACTAGCCAAATCGAATCGTTCCCTCTCTGGCTCCTCGGTAGACCCGTCACGAAGTCCATCGTGATATGCTCCCATTTCCACTCTGGGATCTCAAGGGGTTGCAAAAGTCCTCCCGGTTTGCAATGCTGAGCTTTCATCTGTTGACACGTCAAACACTTGGCGACATGCTTGGCGATATCCGCCTTCATGCCACACCACCAGTAGTGTTGACGCAGATTCTGATACATTTTGGTACTACCAGGATGAATGCTGTAACTGCTACGATGCGCTTCAGACAGAATTTCTTCTCTAAGCTCCACATTGTCAGGTACAACCAATTGTCCTTGGAACCTCATTGTTCCATCCTCAGAAATCTGAAAGTCAGCCTTCATTTTCTTCGCATCCTCTTGCAGGATTTTCTGAACATCTGAATTCGTCTGTTGAAGCGTTCTGATTCTGACTTGCACTTCCGATTCAATTCTAAGGGTGGCCACAAGATTCGAAAGGTGGCCTACCTCGAACTTGAAATCTAAATCTTGCGCTCTCTCAATTAAGCCCCATTCCTTGAGTACCATCTGAGCGACTGAGGACTTCCTACTTAGTGCATTGGCGACCTTGTTCGCCTTTCCGGGGTGATACAAAATCTCACAGTCATAGTCCTTTAAGAGCTCCATCCATCAACGTTGTCTCATATTCAACTCCTTCTGAGAGAATAGGTACTTGAGACTCGATGGTCGGTGAAGATCTGAAATCTTTCTCCGCACAAATAATGCCTCCAAATCTTCGGGGCAAAGACGACACGCAAGTTCCAAGTCATGCGTCGGATAATTCAACTCGTGAGGTCTCAGCGACGGGACGCATATGCAACAACCCTACCATCTGCATCAACACACAACCTAATCCCTTAAATGACGCATCACTGTAGATCTCAAACCCTCCCGGACCGGATGGAATAGTAAGCACGTGCGGTAGTTAGCTTATGCTTAAGCTCTTGGAAACTACTTCGCACTTGTCCATCCACACAAATTTCTCTTCTTTCTTTAGAAGTCTCATCATTGGCGATGCTAACCTTGAAAACCCTTCTACAAACCGTCTGTAATACCCTGCTAAACCCAGAAAGCTTTTGATTTCCGTCACTGTCGTCGGTCTCGGCTAGTTGATCACTGCCTCAATCTTTGTGGGGTCCACTGAGATTCCTTCTCCAGAGATGATATGACCTAGGAAAGTCACACGAGTTAACCAAAACTCGCACTTACTAAACTTGGCGAATAGCTCGTGATCTCTTAAGGTCTGAAGCACTATCCTTAAGTGATTTTCATGATCCTCAGTACTCCTTGAATACACCAGGATGTCGTCGATGAAAACAATTACAAACTGATCTAAGTACTCTTTGAACACTCGATTCATCAGGTCCATGAAAGCAGCCGGGGCGTTTGTCAACCCAAATGGCATCACAGTAAACTCATAATGGCCGTATCGAGTGCGAAACGCCGACTTTGGGATATCTTCCTTCTTGATTCTTAGCTGATGATACCCCGTCCTCAAGTCGATCTTAGAAAATATCGACGCTCCTTGAAGCTGATCAAACAAATCATCAATCCTTGGCAACGGATACTTGTTCTCAATTGTCACCCGATTGAGCTGTCGGTAATCGATGCACAAGCGTAATGAACCATCTTTCTTCTTCACAAACAATACCAGTGCTCCCCAAGGTGATGCGCTTGGACGAATAAATCCTTTATCCAACAACTCTTGCATTTGCACCTTTAGTTCCTTAAGCTCTGATAAGGCCATTCGGTAAGGAGCTTTAGAGATTGGCTCTGTCCCAGGGGCTAATTCGATCACAAACTCTATCTCTCTCTCTGGCGATAAGCCTGGTAATTCTTTCGGAAACACGTCTGGGAACTCTCGTACCACTACGATATCTTCAATCTTTAACTCCTCTACTGTCGTGTCTATGACAGTTGCTAGGTAACCTTGGCAACCCTTGCCTAACAAGCAGGTTGCTTCAAGCGATGAGATTAAGGAAACCGAGGGCCCTCCTCAACTCCCAATAAATTCGAAGCTCTCACCCCCTAACGGGTTAAACTGAATCGCCTTGCGATAACAGTCCATTTTAGCTCGTTGCTTGGTGAGCCAGTCCATGCCAATTATCACATCAAAATCATACATGGCTAGGACTATCGGGTCTATCCCCCTCTCGCTCACCAATCACTAACTTGCAACCAAGGCAACCTACCGTAGCTAATACTTTATCTTTCAACGGAGTAGATATACTAACCACCGACTCCAACAATTCAGGAATTAATTCTACCGGTTTAACAAATCTTTCAGCTATAAATGAATGCGAAGCTCCATGATCAAATAAAGCATAAGCAGGTCGGTCGTTTAGCAAGACCATACCTGTGACCACGTTAGGCGCATCCTCTGCCTGTCCTCTGGTCAGCGCATAAGTCCTTCCCGAGCCGGAGGTCGGTTCGATCCACCCGACGGCATGATGCGGTGCGAATCCTGCGTTCGGCCCGGCGGTGGCGGCGGGCAGCGAGGCTGTCTCATTTGTCTCCTAGGACAAACCCTAGTAATGTGACCCTGCTGGCCACACTCATAGCAAGCATCCGTCCTAGGAGGGCACGGGGCTGAGCCATGTCGCCTTCCACACAAACGACATGCTCCATTAAAGCTCGATGACGACTTCCCCACTCCACCCTTCTGGTGGGTGGAACATGGTACCTTCCCCGGGCATCGGCCTCCTCCCAAACCGATTCTCACCTCGCTTGAATTAAACCGCGACCCGGATGCGGCGGCTTTCTCATTTGGTCTTTCTCAATCATTTGGGCCCTCTTGTAAAGATCCTTGTACTCCTTCAGATCTAACGGAACCAAAAAGCTCCTCACCTCCGATCTAAGCCCATCTCTAAACCTTCGAATTTGGTCTGCCGGTTTCCGGACTAATTCAGGGGCATACTGCGACAGTTCAGCAAACTTCGCCTCATACTAATCAACTGTCATTGTACCTTGACGAAGGCGTTGGAACTCCGCCATCTTAAACTCTTTAGCACAATCAGAAAAGTACTTCTCATTGAAGGCCTCTAGAAACGCATTTCACTCTCGAGCTACACCATCAGGGAACACTATCCCTTTATTAGTCTTCCACCATGTGGCTGCGGTCTCCCTCAACTGATAAGCCGCTAGCACGATCTTCTTTCCCTCAGTGCACAACAGCAGCTCAAAGGCATTCTCTAGTTCCTGAACCCATAGTGCTGCAGCTTCGGGATCTCTCGCTCCCGTGAACGTTAGTGGGTTCAATCTCGGGAAGTCTTTGTACCAACTTCGCCTAGGCCTCCCCGGCCACATCCTCAAGTGGAATTTCCTCAAGTTCCTCTTCGGCTCGGCAACCGATGCGGCGGTAGTAGTAGCGGCGGCATTAATGGCAACGGCAGCATTGGTGGCATTAGCAGCATTGGTGGCAGCGGCGATAGCGGCGGCCTGCTGGTCTAGTCTATTACCCATCATCTCAAGCATCTGCATGATCCCAACAAACCTCGGATCCTCAGGGGCCATTGCATCCTCTGAAGGTGGCACTGCACCACTCGCACTGGCCTCAGCCTGCGCTCTTCCCAAGGCATTTCGGGCACCGACTCTCATCGACGGCCCACCCCGAAACACGGGACCTCTGCTCTCTCTTCCTAGCAGCTCTTGGCACTCGGTCACTCATGCTACAGGCTCAATATAGATGCCTATTGGCGAATTCCAATACTATATTAGAATTTGAGTAACCTTTCAATCAAGCTAACAAACAACTAACAATCACATGCATTAAAATATGAAAAGTTCTTCCTACTAACTATCCCGTGGCTCATCGCCCTTATCACTCCATACACAAACCACGCTCTGATACCACTTAAACGGGGTTGTCACGCCCCGAACCCGAGACACGTGAAACAACCCGCCGTGGTCGTGAAAATGCGACATTCACAGGTAGTGTCGCCGACCCCAATTTACCTTTTTAATGCGCAAGCGAGAACATACTAAGAAAACCCCTTACAAAAGCATACGGGATAGGAACAAAGCATGAACATCAATTCAAAATCAAACAACATACTTTCATACATCATCATCATTACAAGGTTTACGAACATCAACAGGATCCAGAGACTATGCACCAAAAATGGGTCAGAGTTTATGTGCATCAAAAATGGATCAGCCTACACAACATGGATCAGCCCACCAAAAAGAGGAACAGTCCTACTAGTACTAATCGGACTCGCTCGGTGATCCTACTGTTGGAGAAATCTTTCCAGAATATTTTGAAGCTGACAAAACGTTTCTTTCAGTCTAAGTCTGGATGTTCGGAGACCGTCAGTTTAAAGTCTGAAGACTTTGTACTCCCGAGACTCAAGACCCAAGACTCAAGACTCAAGACTCAAGACTTAAGACTCAAGACTCAAGACTTAAGTCTATTCTCACTGACAGTCTTTCTAATCCAGTGACGAAGGAAATCTAAAGCCGAGGTATATGGTTGAGGATTCGATCCAATCCTCCTGGAATAGATTCTTTGGTTGGATAATCATTTCGGATTCTTTCATTCTTATCTAAGATCGATTGAAGATCCGATGGTCGACGAAATAATCTTGGAATGTTCTATTCATGGAAACCAAGATCCCGATTGTATGGGCGAACGAGGATTGATGGGCTATCATCGAGATTCCTTAAATAGCTCGGATGATCTTCTTGATTGATTCCGTCCAACGGGTAGATTGGAGGAATTCCTTTGGTAAGTGCCAACGGCTATGATGGCATAAAGGAGTATAAAAGGAAGACGTTCTAGTTGTTTTAAGTGTGTGATCGATAGAAAAATTCCAGTCGAAGAACCTTGATTGTTAGTTGAGACATTCGAGCGAAATTGTATACACGAGAGAGTGTTTATATTTGGTGACACCTTGAGCGAGTGTGGTAGATCATCTACACCTAGAATTCAAGGAAGATCAACACTGTAACAGCTCTTTGATTATAGTGGAATCCAGCCAATCGGCTGTCAGTGCAGAAGAGTGGACGTAGGCTTGGATCAAGCCGAACCACTATAAACCGCGTGTTTAATTCTCTCTTTTCTTGCTCAGTCTTACATTGATTATTACTCTTTGCAAATCCTTCAACTGTCTAAGTATTGCGCAAGTATACAGAAATTATCGAGAAAAATCTTTGTATACCTATTCACCCCCCCTCTAGGTACTCATACTAGCAATATCAATTGGTATCAGAACCCGTGTTCTTACTTTGTTTGAAGTGTTTTACTTGAGTAAAAGATCCATGGCTAGTATGCTAGCACCGGGGCGATGGAAGGGCAAAGCAATACCCAGACCACCCTACTTTGACGGAAAGGATTACAACATCCGGAAGAACAAGATGAAAGCTTTCCTACGATCCAAGGATCCTACGGAATGGGATGTTGTGGAAAGAGGAATCACTCCTGCTGTTGCATCAGTCTCTGAAAGAGGGAAAGAAACTGTTGAAGCCAGCGGAATGCCTCAGGAAGAAATAAACAAGAGACAAGCACTCGATGCAAAAGCAATTTACTCTTTATATTGTGCTTTATCTCCAACTGAATATAATGAGAATATCTTCTTGTGTTACAGCAAAAGAAGTATGGGATAGATTACATATCACCTATGAAGGAACAGATCGAGTGAAGGAGACTAGAATCAATATTCTCCTCGGTCAATATGAAGCCTTCAAAATGAAACCAGGAGAATCAGAATCGACATGTTTAGTCGTTTTACGAGATATTGTCAATGGTCTTGAGAACCAAGGACAAAAAATTTCTGATCCCATGAAGGTGAACAAGCTTACGCGTGGACTCTCCAAGGATTGGAATCATATAAAGACTTCAATAAGAGAGACGCAAAGAATCATGCCATTATACGTAGACGAGCTAATTGGAACTCTTGAGTCTTACGAAGTGGAACGAATTAATGAAGACGAAGATCCAAGAGGTAAGAAATCTATTGCACTAAAATCAAATGATGATTCGATGATGCAGATTCGAAGATGATATGGATGATGAGGAGCTCGCCCTCATGATAAGAAGATTCAAGAAACTAAATAGAAAAGGCAGAAGGTTCAACCCAAAGAAACAAAGTTTTCAGAGACAGCAGACCAAGTCTATTGATGATGAGGAACCAAACAGAGATGTAGTTTGCTTCGAATGTAAGAAGAAGGGACACATCGAGACCCAACTGTCCTCTTCGAAAAGAAAAGAGGAAAAGGCGAGAAGTTTCGAAAGGCTCTCAAAGCCGAAACCTGGAGTGATACTGAGAATGTGAAGAAAGTGATAATGAATATGCCAACATATGTTTGATGGCACATTCGGACTCGGACTTCGAGATTCTAGATCGGACTCGGACAGTGAATTTGAGGTAAGTGATTTTAAAATTCCTGTCAAAGTCTCTAAATATATTGATGAACTGTGTTTCAGTCTTAAGACTTCTCTCAAAAGGATTTCCAAACTTAAAAAGGAAAACTCAATTCTGAAACAAAAGGAAGTTACTTTAGAAGAGAGAGTTAAAAGTCTAGACCTAAATGTTTCTGCTCTTAAAGAAAAAGAAGATGATCTTTTGAAAGAAAATGTTTTCTTAAAAACGGACTTATCAAATATTTCAAAGAAGTTTTCAATAGGGTCGGAAAAACTTGAAAAAGTTCTTTCAGTCCAAAGACCTTACTTTAATAAGTCTGGTCTAGGTATGACAGCGGAAACAATCCCCTTGATTGATTTTCCAAAAGTAAAAGAAAGAATTAAGAAAAGACCGTCAAAAGAGGCTTACAAAAATCATTTCAAGAAAGTCTTTGTAAAATCTGTAGGTCGAAATGCTCTAAGATGTTCAAAATGTAATAGTCAAGATCATTTTGAAAAAGACATCCTATGGTTTGGAAAACTGTTAAGAAAGTATGGCCTAATAATGCTTATCCTACTAACATCAAAGGACCCAAGAAAATTTGGGTACCAAAGAAAGCTTGAGACTCTTTTTAATGCAGGTCTCCGTCAAGAAAAAGATAAAATGGTATCTTGACAGCGGATGCTCAAGACACATGACAGGAGACTTAAAATGCTTCGTAAAGCTTGTTCAAGTAAACGGCGGAAATGTTTCATTTGGAGGAAACGGCAAAGGAAGCATCGTGGGATTTGGAACTGTGAAAATTGGAAATCTCACAATAAGCAATGTTTCTCTAGAAGGACTCAACTATAACCTTCTCAAAGCATTAGCCAACTGTGTGATACCGGTTTCAAGATCTCCTTTCAAGAAGGAATTTGCTATGGAATTAGTAAAGACTCTACTGAGTCTTTCATGGGTCGAAGACATGGAAACATCTACCTCTTAGACATGAAGATGAATGAATCTCAATGTCTAATTTCAATCCAAGATGAAGCAAGCTTATGGCACGAAAGCTTGGCCATGTCAATATGAAGCAATTAGCCAAAATCTCATCAAAGCAGCTTGTTCGAGGTCTACCCAAATTACCATATCAAAAGTCCGATCCATGCACACCCCTGTGTTCGGGAAAACAGGTAAGAAATTCATTTAAACCAATAAATCATGTCTCTACTAATCATGTACTACAGTTGCTGCATATGGATCTCTTCGGACCAACGGAGAACTCGAGTATTGGAGGTAAGAAATATTGCCTAGTAATTGTGGATGATTTCTCTCGCTTTACTTGGGTATATTTTCTTGCAAATAAGTCGAAACCTTTTCGTACTTTGAGAAGTTTGCTAAAAAGGTTCAAAATGAAAAAGGATGTGCTATTTCAAGTATAAGAACAGATCATGGAGGAGAATTTGAAAATCAAGATTTCACAAAATTGTGTGATGAATCTGGTTTTAAACATGTATTCTCTTCTCCATACACTCCTCAGCAAAATGGAGTTGTGGAAAGAAAGAATAGATCTCTTCAAGAAATGGCTAGAACACTTTTAATTGAAAGCAAAATTTCTTCATGGTTTTGGGCTGAAGCTGTTTCAACAGCATGCTATATTATAAATAGAGTCTTTTTAAGACCTATTCTTGAGAAAACCCCGTATGAATTATTCAAAGGTAAGAAGCCTATTGTTTCATACTTTCATGTGTTTGGTTGCAAATGCTTTATTTTGAAAAATGCAAGTGATCGAGTTGGTAAGTTTGAAGAAAGATCAGATGAAGGCATCTTCCTTGGATATTCTATATCAAGCAAAGCCTACGAGTCTATAACAAGAAAAGCCGGTCTGTGGAAGAATCAATGAATGTCAAATTCCAAGACTCGGCGCAAGATGAATCCAAAGACTCAATATGAAGAGTCCGAACTCACTCTAGACCTTCCAAAGTCTTCAACTCAAGAAGCATCTCGGACTGAAGTCCAACATCAAGAAGCTCATGAAGATTCAAATAAAGAAAGAGATCATCAACCAAGCAAATCAACCAAGAATGGAAACACAAATCCAGCCATCCTAAAGATCTCATTATTGGCGAAATCAATGAAGGAATCCGCACCGAGATCAAAAAGACGTGAAGAATCTAGTCTTTGTTGCTCTCATCTCGAAATTGAACCAAAAAGCATAGAAGAAGCTTTATCGATGAAAGCTGGATCGAAGCTATGCAAGAAGAGCTCGACAGGTTCAACATTAACGATGTCCGGGAATTGACATCTAAACCAAAAGGTAAAACTGTTATTGGAGCTAAATGGGTATTCAGGAACAAGATGAACGAAGAAGGAAAAGTCGTACGAAATAAAGCAAGACTCGTGGCCAAAGGATATACGCAAGAAGAAGGAATAGACTATGACGAGACTTACGCTCCCGTAGCAAGGTTAGAAGCTATTCGTCTATTACTTGCGTTTGCTTGTTACAAAAATTTCAGGTTATTCCAAATGGACGTCAAAAGTGCTTTCCTAAATGGATTTATCCAAGAGGAAGTTTATGTGGAACAACCGCCTGGATTTGAAGACCCAAAGAAGCGACTCGTCTTGGACTGAAAAAGGCTCTGTATGGTCTAAAGCAAGCTCCTCGAGCTTGGTACGACAGAACTAAGTAAGTTCTTATTACGAACGGATTTGTCAAAGGTAAAGTAGATACTACTCTGTTCATCAAAAAGGAAAACAAAAGTTTCTTACTCGTTCAAATATATGTTGATGACATTATTTTTGGATCATCTAATGAAAGTCTTTGCAAGAAATTTTCTAAGTCTATGCGGGATGAGTTTGAAATGAGTATGATGGGAGAATTAACATTCTTTCTTGGCCTTCAAATAAAGCAATTGAAGGAAGGAACTTTTATCTTCCAAGAAAAATATGCTAATGATCTTGTCAAAAGATTTGGATTGGAAAATTGCAAGAAGACCGACATACCAATGTCAAGTTCCTTAAAGATAGACAAAGATGAAGAAGGGAAGAAAGTTGATCAAAAGCTGTATAGAAGCATGATCGGTTCACTTCTTTATCTTACGCTTCTAGACCCGATATTTTGTTGAGTGTTTGCATCGTGCTAGGTTTCAATCAGATCCTAGAGAATCACATCTCATTGCCGTGAAACGTATTATCAAATACGTTGCTTCATCTTCAAGCATCGGTCTTTGGTATCCAAAGAGGGGAGACTTTAATCTTCTAGGATACTCAGATGCAGATCTGGCCGGTTGCGAGTCGATAGAAAGAGCACTTCGGAACTTGCCAAGCGTTTGGAAAAACAGTGTCTTGGTTCTCAAGGAAGCAAAGCACCGTAGCTCTTTCAACGAGCGCAGTATGTAGCTCTTGGAAGCTGTTCGCAAATTCTATGGATAAAACAACAGCTACAAGACTTTGGCATTGAAGACTCATGCACGAAATCAGATGTGACAACACCAGCGCGATCAATCTCACCAAAAATCCAATCCTTCATTCAAGAGCAAAGCATATTGAGATTCGTCATCACTTCATTAGAGATCATATTCAAAATGGAGAAATCTTGATTCAATTTGTTGATTCAAAGAGTCAACTAGCAGATATATTCACAAAGCCTTTGGAGAAAAATCAATTCGACTTCATCCGCTCAAGACTCAACATTTTGAAGCTTGAAGAAGTTAAAGTCACCAACTCTAAGACTCTAATCTCTTAGACTTTAAATCCTGAGACTCAATCATTCATGGCTAAAGAGGCGTAAGTTGCTATTTTATCTCGAAAAGGTACGTTCTTTCATTCACATATAATTCGTGTGAAATTTGAAAACTTTTTTTCAATGAATTAATTTTGGCAGTTATTGATTTTGAAAAGAAGTGTTCGTACACTTTCCTTGTACCGATCAAACTTCTCTTTTCAAATCCGAGGTATATATATATATACAGTCTTTCTTCGCCCAATTTTCAAAACCCTAAAAGCACTCTCCTCCCGATATGTTTCTACTTCTTGTTCGTCGTCGAGAAAGTGGTCATTTTTCTTGGGAAGAGCAAGTGAAGGAATCTTCCAATAGACAAAGAAAGATGTCGTCTTCGAGGAAATCATCAAGAATCGCAAACGGGGACCACAAATAATGGAGAAGGGACCGACTCACTTCGATCTTGCGAGGAAGAAGACTTATCAAGTCGGCGACAAAGTCCGATTCGCTCTCCTCCACGTCATTCATCGTCTCCTGCCCCACAAGGTGCAAGTCAACATCTGGAAGAAGAGATAATCGAGGAAGCCGACCCAGAATTGGAAATTGCTCCGAAAGGAAGGGCAGAGGAGGCTCTTGCGAACATTCCCAGAGACCCTCGTTTGCCAGGACAAAATCTGATTGACGGGAACGATGACGACAAAATGTTCCTTGAATTTAAACCTAGAATGGGTGTGGCAGCAAAGGTGAAAGGAAATCGGATGGATTTGTTTAAATCCAAGGATCAGGAAAAAGTGTATTTCAGGCTGTTGAAAAGAGGGGTGATAAACCCTAGAAGTGTCGATTTTGACTTCCGGACACCATCAACGTGAACTTAAGAGAAAAGTTGAATTTGCTTCAACTTGAGACTTTTGCTCGACTCTATGGATGGGTATGCTCAAGCGACCGCTTATTTCTATTCAAATCTTAGCTTTTTGGATGCGAATAGAATTTCATTCGATGTTCGAGACCAAGTCTACGTGGTAGATGTGAATATGTTGGCGGACATAGTTGGAGTTGAACGGGACGCTATCTCCCAATCAAAGTCTCATCTGCTCGTACTACTCGGATCTTGTCAAAGATAGGGATGTAGAGAAGAAAATTACCTATTCAGGATGAATGCCATCAACATTGTGCTTCATAAGATTGTGATCAACTGTCTCGGACCGAAGTCTACGTCAAAGACTTCGTGTCTCTTTTTCGAAGCAAAGTTGATGTACGCGATCAACTCGGGACGGAAGTTTTCTCTCCCGCACACTATTCTCTTCCATATGTACAGAGCAATGTCAAAAGACAAAGGACAATTGCCTTATCCTGGTCTGGTGACCAAGATCTTCAGACATCTAAACATTGAACTGCCACATACATTTTGTGTTCGACCGTGTGATAAGATGGTGGTAGGGTTGAAAATGTTAATGAAGATGCGTCTGCAAGAACTCTCCAAGGCAATGGAGAAATTCAAAGTGAAATCTCCAGTCGATACACTTCAAAAAGGAAAGGAAAAGAAGTCATTGGTGCCCCATCGAAAAAGAAGAAAAGAACTCTTATCCTCGGGAGGACGAAGATGAAGATGAAGATGATGAAGATCCCACTATCCAAGCTCGACCAGAACCGGACGTTACGTGTCTCATCCGACGTAACTTCAGCGAGAGCGAGAAGAAGAAGAAAGCGAACGAGAGAAGAAGAAGAACAGAGAGAGAAGGAGAAAGAAAATGAAGAAGAAGGAGAAGAAGAAAAAGAAAAGTCTGCTGATGAATGCGGGAGAGAAGGGAAATCAAGAGCATGATCATCACTCTTCCCCTTTCGATGTCCTAGAGACAGGGGGAGTTAGCGAGCAAGAGAGGTCTACACCTTATGCTGCTGTCAGTGAAGATCTAAGACAATCTCCAGAAGACCCAGAAGAAGTTCAGGTCTCTCAAATGCCTGAAGAAGGTGATACGTCGATTCCAAATCTGCCAGACCATACAGAAGCGCCATCGTCTGCATACACACCATCTGAGAAAGCCAATGCCAGTACACAGACGGATGATTCTGCAGATTTTCGTAGCATCATGAATATTCTTCTGGAAATGCGTAGCCAGATATATGTTACGGGATTTGTGAAATCCAAGCTTTGAAGAATCTTTGGACAAGCATCTTGATCTCTGGAGGATAAATTCAAAGACCTCGCTCCGCAACTTCAAGCCAATGCTAAGGGAGAAGAGGTAGCTCATCGAGAGAAGACCTGAAGAAGCTCGAAGGAGTAGTTCGTCCATTGGGGATTTCCGGATCGTGCGCATTCCCAAGCGGACATGACTCCTTTCTCACCCTTTTTAAATGCGACAAAAAGGGGAGAACCAATTTGAACCAACATCTTTTAAAAACTTTGACTTTTGTGGTTATGTTTATTTTTGAGTATGACTTGAGAACTTGAACTTGGGTGTGAATTTGACTGAATTGATTTGTGGATTGTGATGCTTGACTGGTTGCATTTATTCAAGTGTTGTTATATGGTGTTTCTCATGAAAGACTAACCAATTTTGTGGATGCGAGTCCGGTTGTTTTATTAATCTTTATGAGTTAGCCATATTGCTTGAGAAATGTTTTGCAGGTCAAAGTTGTTCAAATCTTCAAGAAAGTTTTGTCACCATCAAAAAGGGGGAGATTGTTGGAGAAATCTTTCCAGAATATTTTGAAGTTGACAAAACGTTTCTTTCAGTCTAAGTCTGGATGTTCGGAGACCGTCGGTTTAAAGTCGAAGACTTTGTACTCCCGAGACTCAAGACCCAAGACTCAAGACTCAAGACTCAAGACTTAAGACTCAAGACTCAAGACTTAAGTCTATTCTCACCGACGTCTTTCTAATCCAAAGGACGAAGGAAATCTAAAGCCGAGGTATATGGTTGAGGATTCGATCCAATCCTCTCGGAATAGATTCTTTGGTTGGATAATCATTTCGGATTCTTTCATTCTTATCTAAGATCGATTGAAGATCCGATGGTCGACGAAATAATCTTGGAATGTTCTATTCATGGAAACCAAGATCCCGATTGTATGGGCGAACAGATTGATGGGCTATCATCGATTCCTTAAATAGCTCGGATGATCTTCTTGATTGATTCCGTCCAACGGGTAGATTGGAGGAATTCCTTTGGTAAGTGCCAACGGCTATGATGGCATAAAGGAGTATAAAAGGAAGACGTTCTAGTTGTTTTAAGTGTGTGATCGATAGAAAAATTCCAGAGTCTGAAGAACCTTGATTGTTAGTTGAGACTGTTCGAGCGAAATTGTATACACAGAGAGTGTTTATATTTGGTGACACCTTGAGCGAGTGTGGTAGATCATCTACACCTAGAATTCAAGGAAGATCAACACGTAACAGCTCTTTGATTATAGTGGAATCCAGCCAATCGGCTGTCGGTGCGAAAGAGTGGACGTAGGCTTGGATCAAGCCGAACCACTATAAACCGCGTGTTTAATTCTCTCTTTTCTTGCTCGTCTTACATTGATTATTACTCTTTGCAAATCCTTCAACTGTCTAAGTATTGCGCAAGTATACAGAAATTATCGAGAAAAATCTTTGTATACCTATTCACCCCCCCTCTAGGTACTCATACTAGCAATATCACCTACTTCCTCCATCACTGACAACGCTGGGTCCGGAGACGATGGGTCATCCATCCTACCATCAGGAAGGTCAGCTACACCCTCACCCAGGATAGCATCCATCACGGCCAGCGGGATATCAAAGCTATCAAGTGGACCAATCCTAAAGCCATTGGCCCCAAAACGGAACCAAGCCCTATACCTATGGGGTACCCTAACATCTTCAGTCTCCGGGATCCATACAGTAGTCCTGATCAACTCGTAGACCTAATGGCTCCCATGATCAGGAAAGGTGTGCACCTGCTCAATAATCTGCACTGGGATGCCATTCTTCTCTGGGGGTCCCGCCATCTACGGTCCTGTAATATTTTCCCCAAACTGGGATGAGACTTTGTCTCAGCAAGTTCATCCCTCCTAAACCCCTATTAGAAAGTAAATACACCCCAAAGTAGCTTAGCCACGACATCAAGAAGACTTACCTCGTCATAGCCCTCATCTGCAGGTTAGCACGGTTTATATAATTCAACAATGTGCAATTCTAATAACTCAACAACGGAAGTACAATCACATCATCAGAACAGCTCAATCACGGGGATCGTCTCAGCGATCAATCGACTTGGCCGATTACATGTCATTCTAGTAAATCAATTACTGCTCCCAATCTCGACCCTATAGGAAGGTTTAATAACCAGTGGCAATCACAGCCCCACTCGGCACGACCTGCAATTGGGTGGTAGTTCACGGCCTCATTAGGCACGACCTCTCATAGGTGGTTCATCACAGCCTCACTGGGCACGACCTTTAATAGGTGGTCAATCACGGCCCCATTAGGCACGACCTCTCTTAGGTGGTTCATCACGGCCTTATTAGGCACGACCTCTCATAGGTGGTTCATCACGGCCCTACTAGGCACGACCTCCAATAGGTGGTTAATCACGGCCCCATTAGGCACGACCTCTAATAGGTGGTTAATTACGACCAATCTTCCATCAATTTCAACACTCGGATTTTATAAAGAATCCCTATCTATCGCAATCACACTTAATTTGCCACAATTAATCATCAATTTCAAATTCTACAAGCACAGCAACGATCGGCACGAAATTCTGAGCAACTAGGGTCAAAATAAATTTTTCGAGTTTTTTTTTTTATTTTTATAAATAATATTTTAATGAATTTCGGAATAAGATATATTATTAAATAATCCAACAATTTCGAAGAATTTATTTAAATCATAAATAAACTCCTTTATGTCACATCAAGGTTTATTTTAAAAATAAACATACTTAACCATTAAACTAAACACCATTTACCTTAATTAATCACCTTAATATAATCCATAACTAATTAAGCCAATCTATCCACCTAATCTCAATCAACTTAAGTTAAACATACTTAGGGCATCATTAACTCGCTAATCGCGGATTAGTGAGGTAAAGTCACCGGAATCACTTTCCGACGAGTCTCCGGCGAAGAGCACGATGACACCGACGACAAACCAAGCTTGAAGGGTGGTGGAACGGTGGCCGAACGGACGGGGAAAAGGCGGAGGAGAACCGGTGACAGCTCGTGCAACGACCGGCGGAGGCTTGAGCGGACGATCGGCGCGCGGGAGCTTCGGCGGACGGTGACCAGCGGTGGACGAAGAGGCGGCGGTGCGACGGGGACACGACGAGCGCGCACGAGGCTTCGCACACGGACGAGCGGCGATGGGGACGGCATGCGACGGCGTGCGACGGCAACGGCGACGACGAAGGCGAGCGGTGGCGACGGTCGAGCGGCGAAGGTGGACGGAAGGGGGGCGGTTTCCGCTAGTTTTCTCTCCTTCGATTTCCCTCCCAATCTCTCTCCTCTCAAGCTTGAAGATGATGGAGACAAGGGGAAGTGACATCCCCACTTTTGGTGAGCCAATTGGCTTGTGACACTTGTCAAGCTCTCCTTGAATTTGGCCTCCACCATGATATCACTTGCTGATGTCATTCTCCACTAATTCAAATCCTCCATAACATCTTCCAATAGGTTCACTTTCATTTTCCACCGGGGTCCAAGTTCTTGTACATTCAATTACTTCAATTTTCATCAATTCTCTTCTAATTGAGTCCAAATTAAAGTCCACAAAAATTATCCCATAACCCTAATAAGGTGTGTGACATGACCGAGCTTCCGACTTCTAAATTCAATCTCAAATTTTTCGGTTGAATTCAATCTGGTGCGATTTCAGCGTGCCTAATCCACTAAGTGGCTTTTAGGGAAATTTTCTTGCATTCGACCCGAGGGTGATCAGTCCCCAAGTCTGATGCGGTAAAATTCCTTAATCGCCTCACTCAATAGACTAGTTCCCTCGTGAGTGGCCAACTCTGAGAGACGAACTATATGCACAATTGAATTGCCCGACTCAATTGACTGAAAATAAAATAGAGAAAAATCGGGATGTCACAATGTATGTGGTCGGCTCAGACATGCAGATATAGAGGCGGAAGCCAGTGAAGTAGAGGATATGGACGAGTGAGCTCCCCCATCTTTGATCATGTACGAAGCTCTTCTATTCATAGACTCACTTCCAGGAATTTGTTTTTTATTTTCTAATCCATCCTTGTGCCTTGCTCTCCAGCAAGTTAGCTGTTAGTGGATACGTGACAGTAGAAGGACCTAGTAGGCTAATTTGCAGAACTGTGTTTCACAATTCAATCTTGTTGCGGTGAAAGTTGTGGATTGCGAGTATTCTGAGATTCTGATTTCACCCATTCGAGGGAAATAATTGAGCTTGTATTGCCGAATGCCTTGTTCTCTGTGACTATAAGGGAGCTGCCATTCTGTGAAGGTGAATTTCCTCTTTTTATCGACATTTAAGACATCGGGTAGAATCTGATAGATGAACTACTGGAAAGATTTAACATGAGTTCCTTCGTAAAATCAAATATGTGTATCGATAAAGTTGAATGTTTTGTGGATCGTTGAAGTTAACCAAGTTGCTCACATTTTTCAATCTTCAGATTTTGCAGCTCTTTGGCTTTAGAGAAGGTGGTTGATTTCCCAACCAAACCATGCTGGGAGGTGGAAAAATGTGCCATATGCGCTCACTATAATTGTGCGGCATGCACGTTTTTTAACTGTCTATAGAAAGTGTTGCTAAAAGGTCGTTATTACATTAGGTGGGGAATGCGCATTCTCCACGCTATTACATTACAACCTTATTCCATTACCGCAACCAAACAGACCATTAGTGATTTAAATCTGCAATATTTTTTGCCTTATTAGGAAGCACTTTGCGATCATCAACGTTAAAGCTTTCCTGAAACTAATGGTGGGCCTAAGTATCTCACAGGCAAATATACCCTGCTTAAAGGAGGTAGAATGCAACATTTCTTCCCAAGTCTGGCTTTAAAAATACTCAGTTTATGCAGGATTTGAATTCTCCTTACACATGGCATAAAAATTTGTCACACGAGCGAGACATAACATAAAGATTTGCCAAATATACTAAAAGTGGGCTCCATTTGAGCACATCATGATCAATGAATGGAGTAAGTGTGACTCTCGTGAAGATCCAGCTCCACCCAATATTTTCTTGTACTAAATAGATATATGTCATTTTGATTACCTTAATCACTCTAGCCAGCTACTATTAAATCTTAAATTGGGTTGGCCCTATATCTCCTTCCTATCTACTTCCTAGCGAGAGTGAAGAGGTTCTAGTCAAGATTCCAAC
The DNA here is from genome assembly GCA_014182695.1 of Eucalyptus albens. NCBI lineage: Eukaryota > Viridiplantae > Streptophyta > Magnoliopsida > Myrtales > Myrtaceae > Eucalyptus > Eucalyptus albens. The sequence goes on along the minus strand of CM024655.1, from coordinate 24,687,125 downwards.
ATTTTAAAGACATTTTTGGTTATAAGAAGTATGATAGCTTTTGAACTTTTATCAGAGCAACTTTTCCTCTATTTTCTTTTCTTTTTAATTTTCCCTCTTTTGACAAAAATCTCTTTCTCTCTCTCTCCTCCGCTATACTTCTTTATGTTCTTCTCCCTAACTTTCAGTTCCCATACACAAAAAGGTTGAAGGAAGTGTGAACTCAAAAAATCACATCGAAATCATGCAAAATTCAAAGCATAATAGAATATATGCATTGAACTCAACTTAGAATGATATGTCTCCCATTCATGTTTTACATTACAATGTCCTCTATTTATTATATCAATGAATTAGAGCTTATGGACAACTCTCATTGAATTGAGAAAAACATACTTTCAAAATGCTTCTAGTTAATTGAACAAAATTTTCGCATGTCAAACATTATTGATAAAAAAATTATATATTCCTTTAATTTCATTCGGAATGATATTATTTCATAGACATTAATTAAATCAAATCAACGGAAATGTTGTAATCACTCCTCTAGGAAGGATCTGACAGGTTTCACCGTTTGAGGATTAGTTTAGTCGCCATCACACAGGAGATGTCGTGCCCTTCCGTAGCTAGCAGATTACGAAGATCTTGATTCCCTAGCATGCATGTTAATTTTTCCAACAGCTGAAAATTGAGATGATCATTTACCTTAAACAAATGGAGTAAATAACCATGTATGACAAATTTATGAGTAAATGCACTATCTTCTATACTCCTACTTTTGTCATACATGATATTTTGTGGTTTTCTCTCACGTAATTTGACGGTACCAAATTAAGTAGTAAGATAATCTTTTGCCTAAAATTTAGAGATTTCATTTACTGAGTTTTGACTCATCCATTTATTTTTAAATACATGTAAGATGGACCTTCCATTGTCGTTTGCTTTTTGCAGATCCTATGTACTTTGATTGTGAATATCAAGATATGCTTGTTGTCATAGGCTTAGTTAACATAATTTAATTAAGCTCAAAACCCCCCTTGCTTTAGTACATTAATGCAATATTATACGGGCTTAATTAAAATGCTCTTAATACTTATATGAAATTGAATTAATATATTTGTTTTGGGGTTGGGTCGATCCCTAATTTTCTCTGTACAATAAATGTTTAATTGGGTCAGCAAGAGTTAATTATCAATAACAAGCGATTTTTCAAACCCTTCAAACTGGATAACCTGCTCAAATTGGAGACATAATCTTAACATTCCACATACATAATTAACAATTTTGTTTTGGTTGGATATTTAATAGCTTGTTGTTAGCTTATTTTGATGTAGGATTCTATAATGGCGATTTGGAACCGTTATATCTTTGCTCTTTCTATCTTGGGGAGGATGTTGGAAGTTTAAAAATATTTCTTTCTCAGTATAAAAGTGTGTTTGTTCTTTGTGTTAATGATTGATTGCTCGACAACCAGAAAATATATAAATGACCTTGAAATTTGAAGCTGATGGGGAAGAGAAATGACTTTGATGGCCAAATTTGTTGTTCACTTAAATTCGTTGAAACCTGCTAAAATTTTAATCAAGAAGAAAATGGTGCAATGGAAGATTTCATTTGCCTAAAACTAGACCATCCTTCACATAATTGGACTGCTGGCATTAGTGGTGTCACTGGTGTGTTCCAATGTGTACACGTATGGTCTAGTTGATGCAGAGGAATGGATAAAGATAGGTCATAAACAAAGTTTTGGGGACAATGATAGTTTCATTAGTTTATGAAAAATGTATTACAAACATAGTTGAAGGAGGTGTTGGTGGAGGAGTATAGAATATGTACAGTAACCTCACTCCTCCACAGACTTGGTGGAGGGCTAAACCCCACACACACGGCCTAGCATACGTAGGCTCTATTTATAGGCTCTTTAACCGACTTACACGCAGCAACAATTTGACTCTTAATCGAGCCACTTTTTTTGACATGTGTAAGGCAACTTCCTTCGTGAATTCTTCACGTGGATGCCACAACTCTTGTTGACTTTTTTTTCAATGTTTCCCACCTAAGTCTTCTCCAACTTGGCTTCTGCTTAGTATTTCTTGTGCTGATGCTTGCTTGCATTCCCACGTTCATGCTTTTCTTCAGCCACCGCCATTAGTGACATAGTTGAGGAGACATCTATAGAAACTGGAAAATGGATCACAATTTCCAACATGGACAAATACGAGAAGACTAAAACAAGAGAATCATCATTTGATAATGATAAACGAACAGCCAAATGTCCATCATTTGGTACATTTATAGTGGGAAATGAACATCACTGGAAGGGGAAAATTATTTTACAGAGAGGCAAATTGTGGGTTCAATCGCAGAGCATGGCATATACGGTCTGAATTATAGTGAGTGCAAAGAGGAAGATAGCCGCAACAAGAGACAATAAAGCCCAAGGACTCCTGAAGTAGGTCTGAATGAGAGTAGCCCTCCACTTGTTCCAGGGCTTGTTACAGTACTCATTGACCTTATTGCACACAGCAATGAGACTGCTGTTGGGTTCAATAGTTGTGTACTTGGCCAGCAAGCGAAACAGCTCAGTGGTCTCCCTGTCGCTCCCCAGAACATTCAGGACTATGCCCAAGGTTTGGAGAAGCGTGACGTCGCACTCATCAGCGATGATGTAATCCATGAAGTAGATGTAGGACGTGACCTCTTTCCCGGTCCCGACATGGAAGCGTTCAAAAGTGATGAGGTTGAGGAACATGGACTCGGTCGCTTCTTCCACCACGATTTCAGGGAGACTTAGGACCCCGCCAGCAAAGGAGATGTCCATGAGGCTGTGGGTCTTGCTCTTCTTGAGCCGGATCCCATGCTTATTGAGCTCAGTGGCTGACCGGACTAACAGAAGGCCCTCACACCCCACCTTGTCCAGCTTGGGCTTCTCATGGAGTAGTAGGCTCTTCCTGACAACGTCCAGGACGTGCAGGCATTTGCCTATCCTCACCGTGTGCTTGCCAGGGGAGCAGTAATTGAGAATGAGCCTGTTGATGTATTTGTCATCCTGAGTTGTCGGTGTGAAGTCAGTGCATTTGAATGTGAGATCGTTGTCGTATCAGTTGTACTTGAGTTAAAGTGAAAAGAAGAAGAAGAAGAAGAAGAAGAAGAAGTTTCCAATAGTGGTGATAGATTTAGTAATCATGTTCTCAGTTGATCGAATTATGCATCCAACAGGTTTGGAGTATTTGATTTGATGGATCCCATGTGAGGTCCACATAGCTCATCTGTGATCACCAAGATGTACTGTTAGTGAATCTGACAAAGCAAAATCTAAGAAACTAACCTCCTTGCCATCACACTCCACGGCGACCAGCCGATCCAGCACTAGCATCGGCAGCTTATTCTCCAGCATCAGCATGTCTGGCCATATGTATGGCATTATGGAAAGCATAGTGTGGGTGTAAAACATGGGGTTGTCAGGCTCATAGTCATCCGCTGCCTGTGTTGCGCTCCTCAGGATCTCAAGCATGAAGCATCCATCAATTATCATCAGCTTCAGGAACCGGTTTGCTGCTCCCTCACCACCGCACTCCTTCCACTCCAGGTCCAGTGCGTCGTAGCTCTCCTCGAAGTCCCACGCCACTTCCCTCAGGGACTCGAGGAAGGGATTGAGAGGCTTCCCAGACCGCCTGAGGAAGTGGAGAAGCGCGCGGTGCTTGCGGTCCTCCATGGTGTGGAGGTGGATCTCGCCGTGGTGGTAGGGGCCAAAGGAGACAGCCTGTGGCTGGAAGGCCTTGTGGTTGAGGTCAGTGACACAGGCGGGAACCCTGTAGATGGACCGCTTCTTCCAGTGCCGTTGCTCGTCCGGGGGCATGCACTTGAGGCTCTCCTTAACTTCGACGATCCAGTTGGTCTCGTACCGGTCCCGCGGCGGCATGGTTCCTGTTTTGGAGTGTCTTACGTTCTATTTTCTTAAGCTGAAAGGAGTGTGAGAAGAGGAGAATTTATGAAGACAGATGGGAAGAGTGAAGAGGTATTTGGGGACAAGCCATGCACGTGTAACTCACGTTTCGTGCGAGAAGATTCGAATTCAGAGCCCGCAAAGCACGTAATCTCCCGACCGTGTATTAGCCTTTGAATTTGATGAATTTCACCAGAGTCTCTCTAAATCGAAGGGCTTGTATGCATTGAATACATTGGATGCCGATTTGGGTACGGACTTTGCATATTTTATGCGACACTAGAGTTAAAATAGTACTCTTTTGTTATATTTGGCAATAATTGAGTTTCATATTTAGTACTCGCACTTCTTTCCTGTATACATCACATGAAAGAAAAACAAAAAAATGACCACAAATAGTGATGCTATGTTCTTATGTGTGCACGGTTAGCTAATGACGATCATAAAACTTCTAATTCATTAACTTCAAATAGTACACAAGACATGTTGTAACCCTCTTGTGTGAAACTCAAACACTTTCACTTGTTTCATACAATCAACTACAGGCAGTTCTGAGCTCCAATCGAGAAAAGCTCTAATTCATTATAACTGCTTATGAGTTCCAATCAATAAGAACATAGATCCATTATAACTGCTACAATTAGCAAACTCTAAATACATATTTCTTGTGGAACGTGGATTTAATCCAATAGCGACTAATTCCATCAACTGAACAGATGAATATATCATTTTTTTGGGTCGCAAATGAATACATAATTTTGATGAATCGGTTTTCCACGTTAAGTTCTAATTACGTATATTGATGACCTCATACCGGGTCCCTTTCACCCGGGCAACACGTTCAGTTTTGGTCCCCAAATAAGCCAAATGGAGGACACTCCTTTCTTGACCAAAGACTGATTAAAAAAAGAAGAAGAGCTGATTGAAGCAGTGCGCTATATTGCTCTGAGAAGAATCCTTGTGAAGCTGGGGAAGTACAGTTATAAAGTATATTCATTAGCATTAAGGCACAAAAATTTGGGAGCACGAGTCAAAGTCATCATGGATTTGCCTATTTTGAGCATATCTTTCATGAGATTTAAATGTGAGACTATTTAAATGTTGTCCAGATGAAGAAGTCATTACCAAATTCATTGTACTAGATTAAGTCAATGTTACGATTAAAATAATGTAATTTTACAAGCCTATCATGTATTATAAATGACTTTGTCCATTACGTTATCCATGAAGTTTTTAGTTTAAATGATTTTTTTGGTCGTGGGCACTGTATCAACACAATGTAACCCTAGAAGAAGCTGCAGGATTTTAAGTGAAGGATGCACATCGGGCACGGACCATTATGCGCTTCACCTCAAAAGCCAACATTAGCCTCCGACGATTAGTATCGGCTCCCTAAGAAAGAGGAGCAATTATGTGCTAATCCTTATAAAAAAAAAAAAAAAATTCATCTTCTGATACTAAAGATGCGAAGGAGTCCTGTCAAACTCTTAAGGAACCTTCCGACCAGATTCGGCCAGATTGACAATAGATTTACCCACCACTTAGATATCCCTGATCATGGGCTATTGATCGAACGAGCCAAAGAGATTCGCCCATCTTTTGAGTGGATTCGCCTAAAAATATCCTTCCCTAGAACCGTTTTTGTGAACCAAATGCAATCGTGTAGGACCCACATGACCAACTGTTGCAATTGATCAGATCCATATCGATTTGGCTCTGAAAAAAAAAAAAAAAATCCCCCCAAGCAAGGCATGTCCGATATTCTATGCCCCTAGATACACAAATGCATATGTGTAGTCAAGAATTTTTGTATGGAGAATTTTCATGATTTTAGACAAGCTATAAAATTCCAAAGGCAGGTATGGCAAAAAGAGAATGACTTCCCCCATGTGTATTTCTTCGTCAGGAATATGTGCAACAACAAAACAGTAGTGGAACAATGCCCCATCGGACGGCGCATCCTTGTGATGTAATGGAGTGATGTAAGTGGAATGCAATTATAGAGGCAGAAGTTGATAGATGAAAGGAAAATTGTCCAAAGAGTTCTAAATTTATTATATTTTTATTAATTTAATCATAAGTCTTTCAATTTTGTCAATGAAGATCTAAATTTTTTTTCACATTTTGTCAATTGAGTTCATTTGGCCAATCTTAATCGAAAATCACTAATGTGAATGCAAGCATCTTATATGGCACAACCGACATTAACGTTGATAATTTTTATAATATTTTAATATTTTTCAAATTAGTATTCTTTTAATAACCATGGGGTAGCCCTCCCTAGGCGAGGGCGCTGTTGCCCTAGCTAGTCACGAGCAAGGGCCTCCACGCCCTCACTAGCCACATGTGAGGATGTTGGCCCTCGCCTAGATCCAAGTGAGGGTCATGACCCTTGCCCTTGGACGGCCAAGGCCGCAATGCCCTTGCCTAGTCTAGGCTAGGATTGCAATGCCCTCACTTCGCTTGGGTGATGCAAGGGTGTCACAGCCCTTGCCAGCCAAAAGGTGACACTTGTGGCCGGTCGCTAGGCAAGGGTTTAAAAAAAAAAAAGAAAATAAAATTAAAATAATTAAAAGTTATTAAAAATTATCTACTTTAGCGTCACCTGTGTCACATAAAATATTCAATGTCCATATCAGCGATTTCAAGCTAAATTGGCGGGATTGATTCAATTGAAAAATCATATAAAAAATTAGGACTCAATAATAAAATTAAAAAGTTTGAGACTGAATTAATAAAAATGTAATAGGCTTAAAACTTTTTAGACAATTTTCTCGATGTAGAGAATAAGGACAAGTGGGCTCCACCATCCTTTGGGCATTGCTTTCTAGCTAAGTTATCTGCTAGTCAATACTTGACAATAGAGATTTGAGCTTAATATCCACAAAGACATTTAAGTCAAAATATTGTTTTATGAGTGGTGCTAGCTGTGGCATCCCAAAATTCAAGACAACCTCTAGATGAATTAAAGCTCATGATTAGGCAATGAAATTACCTATGGTTTATGCTTTAGCCATTGATTTTTTCTTAATACCAAGTGTTATTTAATTGTGTTCATAAGTCGTTAAAAATTAGTATTATAGATGAATTAATGAGAAGAATTTATTCATGGCTATGCACCTCATAGATTTAATTCCTATAGATTAAATGTTACAAGATTTTGGCCACGTGAAATTTAAAAACTTGAAATCTATAAAAGAAAGAACTAAAGATGAATTAGTAAAAGTAAAAAAATTGGAGTTTAATTAGGCTTGGGCCTTAGGCCCAAGAGTATGGACTTTTGGTGGGCCAAATGGCCGGCCCATTGAAGCTCACGGATGGGCTATAGTCGGCCACGAGAGGCCGGCCCAAATTCTTCCAAGCCCACTCCCAAGCCCATCTTGCATGTCTTGCCAAATGGCAAAAAGAAGACTCTATGCATTGGCTATTGTGGGTGGCTTCTCATGATTGCTAATGATGGGATTTAGGGGAAATAAGAGGGAGAGAGTGGCCGGTTGAAGGGGGGCTGTCGTCCAAGTGAGAGAGAGAGATAGAGAGAGAGGGTTGCCGAGAGAGGAAGAAGGAGCCACTCGCCGTTCGTTCGCCCGTCACCGTTCGTTCGCCCGCCCGTGTGCCGTCGTTCACTTGATCTTAGAGGCAAGTTAGGATCCATTTTCTACTCTTGCATGTGTGTTTTTCATGTGTGTTTGGAATGGTGTTGAATCTTGGGTGTTTAGGAGTGAGAAACCGAAGCTAGTGTGCTTTGTTCTTGAAATAGCTTGCTGTTTTCGTGTATACTGCCTGACCCAAAAATTTGTAGAGGCTTGCATGCGTGTTTCAAGTTGGATTTTGACTTCGACTCCTTCATAAAAGTTGTAGAAAATATCTCAAAGTACAACATACTAAAATTTTAGACAAAAATACTGAGCTTTAAGGGGGGAAACCCTTCTCCTACGAGGACACTAGATCTGGAACGGCTTGGTTGACCTCTTGGTGGTTTTGTGGGTTGCATGTTACTTTTTACCAAGAATCTCCCTTCTACTTCTCATGAAAGTTGTATAGAACATCCTAAATACTAACATACTCACATTTGAGGTAAAATGAGCAAGTGTGGTCTAGTGAAATGATTTTCTTCTGAAAATGGTAAATCTGGAAATACGGTACTGGACACCTGAGATTTCTTAGAACTATATGGTGACTATTCTTTGAGAATATCACTTATATCTCTTAATGAAAGTTGTAAGGGACATCTTGAGGCAAAACATATCAAAATTTCAGAGGAAACGAAGAAAGATAAGTAGGCGGAACCTCGATATTTCTGAGATAGCCATGCTGGACTGTTTGGTACTAGGAACAGAAACTTCGAGCGTCTATAGAAAATTATCTAGAACTAATCTTGCCTATATGTCTTCATTAAAAATCTACCTTAAGGTCTTGACTACAACCTGGTAAAATTTCATAATTTTTGGAGGTCGTTCGGGTATTTTAATCGAAATATTTCAAGAACTGCGCAATCTGATTTTATCCGAATTTATATGCTGTATTTGTGTGAACTATATCTTCTTTTGTGTGAAACTCTTTTGAGCATGTGTTCTTCATGAAATTGCTATCTTTTTGTCTTGTCTATCACATGTCCTGATTTCATGATTTTTGAAAATCATATGGATATTTAATTTAAATGTTTTCTAAATTTGACCAAGCTGGAATTTAATAAATTTCAAAAAGGCATGATATATGGACTATTCTAAGTTGTATGGACCCCATGGATTGTATTGTCATTTGTGGTTGTATCTTGCTGCATGAATGATGATGGTTGGAAATGCATATAAGAATTAAAATGATGAAAATAGTCTTGTCGCCATCACATTATATACCATGTTAACATTGAGTTATAATTGAAAATGTGAACTAAGATAAGTGAGAAGGCCGTCGGAGGTGTGAGCCGACGATACCCCGGGAGTGTCAAGATGCCTGGCTAGAAGGGTAAAGGCCAGTTGCTCGGTGGCCTTAAATGGTTGAATGCTGGAGGGTCCTCGGGAGTTTCGAGATGCCCGGAGCGTGGGGGAGCTGAAAGCCTGGAAGGTATTGTTTTGGGGGATGCCTCGCGATGCTAGTTGGAGTGCGAGATGCCTGGCAAATATTGTGCCGGATGCCCAGCAGGTATTGTGCCGGAGGGTTCTCGCGATGCCAAGATTAGGTGCGAGTGATAAACGTGGGATACAAACATTGGTCCCGGGAAAGAGAAATGTGACATGATGACAATGGCATTTATGATATGATGATGATGAGTGCATGTGACATGATGATGATAAGTGCATTGATGCATGATGATGGTGAGTGCATGGATGTATGTGCACCTATGGCATAATGATACATGTGATATGATAATGATGAGTGCATGTGACATGATGATATGAGTGCATGGATGCATGATGATGGTGAGTGCATGGATGTATGTGCACCTATGGCATAATGGTACATGTGATATGATGATGATGAGTGCATGTATGCATGATGATGGTGAGTGCATGGATGTATGTGCACCTATGGCATAATGGTACATGTGATATGATGATGATGAGTGCATGGATGTATGATGATGGTGAGTGCATGGATGTATATGCACTTATGGCATGATGGTACATGTGACATGATGATGGTAAGTGTACGACATGATAGTGATGATTATATGATGATGTATGTACATGCGGTATGATGACATGTGCATGATATTAAGGTAAATTGTGTATGGATGCTTGAATGACATGTGTTTTGCTATGGTTGTGATGATTGTATGGTATGATGCATGAAGTGGTTTATTGGTCCTTTACCTGCTGAGTGGTTATACTCACCCCTTTAGGGACCAAAATTTTAGATTAGAGAGATGCCGCTTCCTGTTGTCACGCGGGGCATCTTTTACGGCATTCCTTCGGATGTGGAGGTTAAGTGTGTGGAGATCGACCATCCCACCATCCATGGTCTTATGTTTATTCGGGTTCGTGCGATAGTGATGTATGACATGGGCCTGGCTGAGGGTCCTGTCATTTAGGAGTTCATATCCATTCATGTTCGTCGAAATGAAGTGATGTGTGGGATGCTGTCGCCTCTACCGCCTAATGTACCGGGATGGGTGTGACGACCTGTTCATGAAGAGTAGGAGCTGCAACTTTTTGGGATGATAGCTAACACTAGTTGATGGGAGATCTTGCACGATAGACATAGTGGGTCGAGTATCTCTTTTTGGGGTTATGGCCGAGTGTCTCTTTTTGGGGTTATGGCCGAGTGTAGTTACAAGTCTTGGCCTTTCTTTTAATGTACCGATCCAAGGAAATCCATCATGAAAATATGTAAATAAAAGTGTCTGGGCTTTATCTTTTCTTAATATGTTAGTAGTGTGCCATTGTATCATGGTTGTTGAAGGGGGAATTAGTAAGACTTGATTATGCTTCTGCAAATAAGATGCGCAGGGACTGTTGTTTTAAAAAAAAAAAAATGCGTGGAAACTAGGGTTCTTCTTTGGTTAGATGTGGTGATCTTGGCTGCTTCGCGGTGCCACACTAGCATCACCGCGAGATGGTGCGACAGTCAAAGGGTATTTCCTTTACACAAGCACTAGGAAATTTCAAGCAAGAGACAAGTCTCCCTCTCTCTCATCCAAGATGTGTGGCTGAGGATTCACCGTCCCTTTTTCCAGCTAACGGTACGGTTGGCTAAGCATTACACTTGTTTTATCTCGCTTTTTATTCCTTCCAAAACCATCCTTAATAAGAAAAAGTGAACTGCCTTCATTTTATCCACATCCACCATTTATGCGCTCGCTGGCCCCACTAAAATGATAATTATCTCAGTCTTCACCCATTTCCTCTTCTAGAAAAAATGCCTTCTATTTTTACTTTTTAGAGTCAACTTTCGGTCTATTAGTCTTCTTCTTATAAACCTAGTTAACTTTGCGTTCACGCATAGGGCGTGCTTGACGCTAGTTACATGTCTATTATAACATATGTGCATTTGACTTGCACAAACGTATCCTTCCCTCCTATATTATTCCCGCTCTACTATGTTTGGCTAACCGTACCATTAACTTGGAAAGTTAATGGTAATTTCCATGAGAGGGAGAAATATCCGTGTTTTGCTTGGCAATTTCCATACGGTTGCGTTGGAGAAAGATAACTTTTGTAGCTATCCTTTGACCGTCATATGGTCACATTGTGACATCCCAACACGTCACGGCTAACGTGACTATCCAAATCTTTCCACTTTTTAGGCATGCGGAAACGTATATAGACCAATAATCACCCAGGACATACGAAATTCAAGGAATGCATGAAAGAATATAAACCAAGACAATTTCATTTCCTTTAGTTTTCGATACTTATGGGCGATCTAGGTCATGTAAATTGGGGGAAAAGTACCAAAAAAGTCCTAAACCTTTTGGCTTTGTGCCAATTTAGTCCTAAACCTTTTTACGTTGTGCCAATTCAGTCATTTCTGGCCAATTTTGGCCTGATTTTGCTGACTGAACGCTAGCTAGCTAACGTGGCCTGATCGGTGCGACGTGTACAATTTTTAATAATATTTTAATATTTTTAAATATTTTTGAATATTTTTATTTTATTTTTATTTTTATTCTTTTATTTTTTCTTTTTCTTTTATTATTTTTATTTTTCTTCTCATCTTCTTCCTCCAGCCGATCGCCGGAGCTTGGCGACCGGCCAAAGGCGACGGCCGGGCGAGGTTGACCTCGCCGGCCACCTTGCTAGTGGCCGCGAGGGCGGCCTCGCGCCGAGGCGAGGCTCGATCCTCGCTAGATCCGGCGAGGGCGAGCCTCACCCGCCCGACGCGAGACTGCCCTCGCGGCCTAGGTGGCGAGGCTCTCCCATGGCTGGCGAGGGCGAGCCCCGCTAGCTCGGCGCGAGGCCAGCAGCCTCGGAGAACCCCAGAAATCACAAAACCCCCACCCTCGACGAATCGCCGCCGCAGGAGAAACAAGCGAAAATTCGGGGCCGAAGCAGCGCGACTGAGGACACCCCGAGTTCCCGTAAACCCTAGAGATGACGACGACGATGACGAGCGGAGGAGGGAGGAAATTTCTAGGGCGAGATTGGGATCGGAGAACGGACACGGGAAGAAGTCTAGTTGGTCTCGCCCTCGCCGGCCATGGGCGAGGCTCGACCTCGCTAGAACCGGCGAGGGTGAGCCTTGCCACCCAAGTCGCGAGGGCAGCCTCGCGTCGAGCGGGCGAGGTGGCCCGGCCAGGTCGACCTCGCCGGCCGTTGCCTCTGGCCGGTCGCCGAGCTCCGGCGACCGGCTGGAGGAAGAAGATGAGAAGAAAAAAAGGAAAAGAAAAAGAATAAAAGAAAATAATAAAAATAAAAATAAAAAAGAGAAAAAAATTCAAAAAATTCAAAAATATTAAAATATTATTAAAAATTGTACATGTCGGCGCCGATCGCCAGGCCACGTCAGTCGGCCGGCGTCCAGTCAGCAAAATCCGGCCAAAATTGGCCGGAAATGACTAAATTGACACAATGTAAAAATGTTTAGGACTAAATCGGCACAAAGCCAAAAGGTTTAGGACTTTTTTTGGCACTTTTCCTGTAAATTGGGGATTTACCAAAATATTCCTACTTTCGGACTGTACGGAAATTCCATCAATTGTACCACTTCGACCATGACACTGTATATCTACAGGATTGCCTAACTCATCCAAATTGCCTAGTCTTCCAAAAATGCTATCCTCATCCTCTGGTCCTTGTCATATTCGACCCCACTATCTCCATCACCCGTCAATCTGGGCATAGACGGCGACGAACCCAATCAACATTGGGCCCGATGGTAGACCAGCATCAACTATTGATATTGCAATGACATGGATGAAGGTGACATTGGTAAAGTCGGGGTCATGCAACTTAGTCTAGTGCTACGTGAAATTTTTATCAAAGCACCGTAGAGGGTCACGAGGGATGCAAGTAACAGTGGCATGTCTACTCATCTGAAAAATAATAATCCGCCAATAGTGAGTATAAACTCAACAATCAAACTATCAACCAATCCATACTACATATGTCAATAACAGCACATACGAGAAAGTTTAGAATAAAATATAGAAGATCAGTTTGAATTCAAATTGACGGAGAACCTTTTTCAAAATTGTAATAGCGGGTGAAAAACACTTCCTTTGAAAATAGTAAACCAATAAAGCTCAAATGAAATCTGAAAATGCCAATGATCATATTTGCTGTGAATTAGCTATCATCATCTTCTAGGAAACCCCATTACCCCTGGGCATCGCATACTCATCTAGCATCGTGAGGATATCTTGGAGAACCGTGTTATACCCCCCAAGCATTTGGAGGAACTTAGTTATCCCTCCATGCATCCTTATTACCACATGAGGCATCGTCGTCGTAAGGACCAACGCCATTCCCAAATCACACACTTATCTCATGGTGCAACAATTCAATAATTCAATTCAAACATGTCATCCACTGAGTTAATGTATGGGAACAATTGAATGTCCACCCTCAACTATCCTTTGTAAACCAAAGAAGTGATACAAACATTTAGTTGGCAGTACCAGTTCAAAAGGAAAGGTTACAAACCAAAATCGACAGGGCAGCTCGCCCGTCCGTAGAAATCAAGGGCATTCGCCAAGCAAATTAGTTCTAAAAATCACAAAACTTTAACGCAATGTCGACGAGTCTCCGAAAAATATTTTTCATGAGAACTCAAGACCCGTTTGAGCTTGTACAGGTCCCGATAATTTTATATACTACAGGTCAAAACACAGTAAATTTCCAGGATTCAACAATTCAAGAATGAGCATTTCGGATGCCTAATTGTGCTCCAAAAATCATGAAAAAAATTTCACATTATTGTTTAAGATGTGGTTTAAAATTTCCTGGGGACACTAGTCCAAATCTTTTGTCAAATATTCTGTAGAAAATGGAAACCGAGTAGTGGTCCAGTAACTGTTTATGAAGACAATTTTGGACCCACGTAGTTTATCAAATATATTTTGCACGTATGCAGCACAAAAAATCCAAATTTAAGGTATGTCCTAAAACAAGGTATAATGAGCAACTTTCGTGAAGAAAGTCACACCAAATTCCCACCACAAAAACTAGCACAAAATTGGCAAAATCATTATCTACAGTAAACCGACCGGAAAATATCCGTAACCTCGGACTTCAACAATCCTTGCAATGCACATTCTCCAGAACTGTTGACTAACACAACTAGGCGTGAAATCAACCAAGATGATTAAAACTTGAGGAAATCGACCTCGATGTACAAAAATCAACCTACATAGCACAAATGGGAAGCAATTTACTACTTCTAGGAGCAGCTGGTGTTGTGCGGTGGTGCTGTGGAGGCCTCGGTCCTTTATTGTTCGCTCGATGCTTTGAGACGAACTAGGACGTGGAGCGACTAGCGGTGCGATGCGTGGGTGGAGGCCATTGTTGGGCGGCTGGACAGCGTGAAACGCCGCGGTTGTGCGCGCAAAACAGAAAGTTGCTGCACAAGTTGGGGAGGATGAAGACGGTTGCTCGCTACTTGCTTAATATGCGGTCTCCACTGCTTAATCTAAGTGTTGACCAACAAGATAACGTGCCAGATAGAATAGTGCTCTTCAGCTTAGTGTCTCTTTCTGCTGATTAATCCTCTAATCTATCTTGTAGCCACGTTCTAGTTTTGGCTCTTGCTGCGTTCTACCCATTACCGATTAGATCTGGTTGTAGGCGAGGCTTCTTGATGCCAAACAGTGGGGTTGGTGGCGGCATGAGAGATGGCCAAGTGGCATGGCTTGGGGTGCATCTAGTGGCGCCAAAGTGCCAGTCTTGGTGACACGGTAGCATGGCGAGGTAGCGTGATTTAGGTGTGACGGTTGGTGATGGAGAGGCACAATTGGCAAGACACCGCGGTGATGCGGATGACGTGGTTTGGTGACGAGTTTGGTGCTGCGGGGATGACTGCTAATCGCTTGAGGCTCATGATTTTGTCGAGGAAAAATCCGGATGATTTTGTGGAGCAAAATTTCGGATGTCATACACCGTGATATGCTAGCATTCCCTAAATTTAAATATCCTAGAACCCTAAAATTTTCTTACCTTTCATAGGGAAAACCTAAAAACTAAAGAAATTATTTTTTCTCTTGTTAAAAAGGCCAAAGCCATATAGTTTATTCATTGTTTTCTTGTTTTCATGGTTATGTTAGTGATTTAATTACACAACTCGCTGAAATTTAATGAGGCGGCCTTCAATATCGACAAGGACAATTGCTAATTTTTTACTGCTTTCCGTACTCCAAAAATGCACGTGCAGTTCACCGGTGGCAGTGGTTACATGCTTGGATGACTTGTACTTGCCACATGTGATTGTCCATTTTAAGGTGAGAGAATTGAGTATTGTGGAGATTTTATTTTACCCAACGGAGATTTACTATGATCACTGGGTAGACTTCTTTTTCTTTTTCTTTTTCTTTTTCTTTGTCGTGATTTACTTTCTGCCTTGGTTATTATCCCAATCAGCCATCAGTTCTGAGGACAGTTTTATTAATCAATCTATCATTTGCTTTGTCGTAACAGGCGTGCATGCGAATGAGGTTAACTACACATGCAGTTAAATGAGTGCGAGCATTCTTCTAGCTGGCATTCTCTTCGCTTTAATATACCTGATGTTAAAGTATTGTGGATTCCCTCAATCCCATATTGACTCGTCAAGATTTTATAATTCGAAGTACTTATTTTGGAGCTTTGCTAGCATAAGGCTACTATGAGAATAACAGTTCGTTATGAGTTATAAATTATTGAAGAAATGAGCCCCACAACAATTTATAATTATTTGTTATTTGATTTTTTGTGATCCAAAATAGACTGTTATTCTAACGGTAGATTAAAAACTATCACGCAATCATTTCTCATTATTTTGTGATATAGGGAGGATCTTGTCCTTGTTATGTCTTTGTCTTACGTTCCACATATTCTGGTTTTTCATAATGGTTTTTCTCAACAATTTGATTTCGTTGCCGCTTTGAATGTCTTGGCCATTTTTCTTCAGGACTTCTACTAGAGGCGTCTTGAGAATAATATGTCTACTTCTCATAATGATATACTACTAATTTCTAAGTTGTTTTCTTTCACTCATGCAACTATCTGATTTAGGTCAACAAACTGAATTATGAATAAAAAATGAGACTGCCGGTGATAAGTCGGGGAATGTGAGGATGATGTCAAGTCATCATATCCCTTATGCCCTAGGCAACACACGTGCTACAATGGCTGGGACAAAGCATCGTGATCCCACGAGGGTGAGCTCTAAAACCCCATGTCATAAGTTCAAATCCTATGTAGCGTGATTCCATTATTGGTTAAGTTAGTCCAAAAATTACACTTAAATAATTAAACAGTAATTGTAAGGGGACTGGAGTAGGCTACCATGAGACAAAAGCTCTTCTTTATAAAGATATTCGATTCGAAACAATTGTATGTTCATGGTTCAATATTAAAATAATTTCAAAGGTTTTCCTTGACTTTGTCCATGTCAATCTCTGGATCTCAACCTAGTTTCCTGCTCCCAAAAACTTATCACATGACATTTCTCTATTTCAACTACAAAACATTGGAATTATTACGTGACAATGTTGCATAATTGATAACTCTTCTTACAACGGCTCAGCTTAATCCGGATTGGAAGATTATAGGAAGCTTGATATTCAGCTATTGCTACTCTGGAAGGATACCCCCCATCGCTGAATATTTATAGAAGCACCTAAACTTCGCCTTTTGAATTTTGGTTCATTAGGCACTATTTGGTAACCATTCAAACAAAGAATCGATTCTGATTTTTTGTTCTTAGGATCAGCCTGGGAACAAAATTGCGTTTGGTAAAATTTTTATTCCTGGGAACAAATTTCTATTTTTTTGTTTTCGAAAGTAGATTTGGAACAGAATCAAGAATAAAGAAAAAAAAGTTGATTCTTGTTCTGGGAACAAATCTAAGAATCAAAACCAATTCTTCTTCTTCCATTTTCTCTTCTTCTTCTCTTTTCTTCTTCTTCTTCATCGACCGCCATCCTGTCGCCGCCACCTGCCGCCATTGTCGCTGGTCGTCGGCAACCAATCCAACAAGCTCATCAAAAGCAAGCCTAGCCACCGACAAGCTCACCAAAGGCAAGCCCAGCCAACGGCAAGCTCACCGGAGCCCACCTAGCCACCTACGAGCTCGCCGAAGGGCTAGGTGAGGCTTGCCTAGCCCCCTGCGAGGCTCGCCCAGCCCCACCGGTGGTTAGGCGGGCCTCGCCCAACCCCGGTGAGGTTTGCCCGGCCACCGGTGATGCTCGACCTCACCAGATCTGGCAAGGCCGAGCCTCGCCGGGGCTAGGCAAGCCTCGCGACTAGCGAGGCTGAGCCTCGCCGGTGGCCAGACGGGCCTCACCTAGCCCCGCCAATGGCCAGGCGAGCCTCGCCTTGCCCTGATGAGGCCATCTTGGCCACCGGCAGGCTTGGCCTCGCCAAATCTGGCGAGGTCGAGCCTTGGTAGGGCGGGCGAGGCCTCCCCGGTTGCCAGCGACACTCCGATGAGGTCATCGGCCATCGGAAGAAGAAGAACATGAGAGAGAAAGGAAAAACAATGAAAAAAGAAAAGAAAACAATTATTTAAAAATTAAAAGAAATTGAATTTGGAGCAGAATCAATAAGCACGGTATCAAATGCAATTCTATTCCAGAATCAGAAATTTTGGACAGTTACCAAACGGCTTAAAATGCTTAAAAATTGTTCCTAGGAACAGAATAAAAAATAATCATTTCTGGTCAAAATATATTCCCGAGAACAAATCATTACTAAACGCGGCCTAAGCATCTAAAAACTTCATCTTTTACCTCACCAAAAAAAAAAAATCATCTTTTAAATTGTGGTTCGTTGCAGTTCATACAAAAAAATATGAGCCCTATTCATTAAGGTCAGACAATTGCAGGTTTCTCCAAATTAGTGGGCTTTTCTCTGTACATAGTTAGCAATCTGCAGCTTATTTCGAGAACAGGAATTTCCAAAATATTTATTTCTCATGTATAGACGTACGTTTGTTCCCCGTGTTAATGATTGATGGCTTGAGACTGGGAGATACCCAGATGATTTTGAAATTTGAGTATTAGAGATTACTTAGAAGGCCATACTTGTTTTTCACTTGAGTTCACGACAACTTCACGAATTTATTCAAGAAGAAAATGTGGCAATGGAAGATTTCATTTGTCTAAAACTTGATCATCCTTTACATTACCTATCCAAATTGGACAAACATGAAAAGACTGAAATAATCACTTGATAATGATAAATAATCAGCGAAATGTCCATCGGTCAAAACATTTTAAGAGGGAAATGAACATGACTAAAGACGGTGGAAATCATTTATAACTACAATCGCCAACCAATCAAAAGATAATTATCGAGCATCAGCCATTAGGAGAAAAACCAGAATATGGGGAAAAAAAAAAAAGAGAGATTATTTTAGAGTGGGAAACTGAGAATTCGGGTTGTAGGTGAGCACGGTGTACGCGGTCTGAATTATGCTGAGCACCAAGGCGAAGATGGCGGCCATAGGAGACCATACAAGCCAAGGATTACTGAAGTAGGTGCGGATGAGATTAGCCCTCCACGTGATCCAGGGTTTCTGGCAGTACATTTTGAGCCCCTTGCGCACAGCGTCGAGGCTGCTTTCAGGGTCGAGCATCACATCCTTGGACAGCGAGCGGAACAGCTCGGTGACCGCTTTTTCGCTCCTGATGGCATTGTGGATGATACCATGGGTTTGGAGTAGCTGGACGTCCCGCTTGTTGGCGATGATGTCGTCCATGAAGGAGGTGTAGGTCGTGACCTTGTACCCACCCCAATGTGGAAGCGCTCGAGTGCGATGAAATTGAGGAACACAGACTCGGTAGTGTCATCCACCTCGATCACGGGGAGCCTCAGGACCCCCCTGGCGTAGGAGATGTCCCTGAGACTGTTGGTCTTGCTCTTCTTGAACCGAATCCTGGCATAGTTGAGCTCGACGGCCGGTTGGATAATCTTCTCGCTGCCCTCGTCCTGCTCATGCGGGATATTGGGCTTCTCCACATGGTGCAGCAAGCTCTTTCTGAAGACGTCCAGGATGTGCAGGCATTTGCCCATCCTCGGGATGTGCGTGCCGGGAGAGCAGAATTCGAGGATGAGCCTATTAATGAATTCTTCATCCTGCATTGTTGGAGTAATGTCAGTGCATTGAATATGAGATTGCTGTCATATCGATCATACAGGAAAAAAAAAATAATAAGTTTTCGATAGCGGTGATAGATTGAATAATGCAATTATTAATTGTGCATCCAACAAGTTGGGAGCATTAGAGTTGATGGATCCCACACGGTATTCATATGGGATCACCAGGATGTACCATTAGGTGCACATGGTACCTGGTTTCCATGCGTGCAATAACCTCTTAGGACGGAGCCAAATCTAAGAAAGTAACCTGCTGGCCATTGCTCTCGACAGCAACCAGCCGATCCAGCACTTGCATCGGAAGCTGATTCTCCAGCACGAGCATTTCCCGCTTAATGTGCTTCATTATGTAGACCATACCGTATTGCCAAAAATGGGGTCGTTGGGCCCTTAGTCGTCGCCCTTGTCGGTAGCGTACCTCAGGATCTTGAGCATGAAGCAGCCATCAGTGACCATCAGCTCCAGGAACCTGCGCACTGTGCCCTCGCTGCCCTCCTTCCACTTTGGGTCCAGCGCGACGTAGCTTGCCATGAGGTCCCCCACCACCCCCCTTAGGGACTCAAGCAAGCGCTCGAGGAGCTTCCCCAAATGCGTGAAGAAGCGGTAGCGCGCACGATGCTTGTGTTCCTCCATGGAGAGGAGGTGTTCTTCGCCGTAGTGGTAGGGGCCGAAGGAGACAGCCAGCGGCTGGTAGGCCACGCGGTTGTGGTCTGTGACGTGAGTGGGGACCCTGTAGATGGACCACTTCTCCCAGGACTGTTGCTCGTTGAATTGGACGATCCAGTCGGTCTCGTTCGAGGGCAGAGCCATGGTTCCGCAAGTTTCTGTTATGGAGTGCCTTATGTTCTTGTTGTTTGTATTAAGCTGAATGGAGAGAGAGCGGAGGTGAATTTAGAGAGAGAGAGAGAGAGATGGGAATAGCGTTCGGGGTTGCCTAAGCCCAATGCTTCAGGATGGAGAAGTACTACGGGACTAGCCATGGATGCGCAAGTCACATTTTGGGTCCAAGGATTCGAATTGCACGCGCGCAACGCCCGGGATCTCCCGATCAGTGTATTAGCCTTCGAATTCGATGAATTTCGCAAGTGCTACTTTAAATTGAAGGGCTCATATGGATTGAATGCACATAATGCCAATTCGGTTACCGACTTTACACATTTGATGTGATACTAGATTTAAAATAAGACTTCTTTTTCATTATATCTGGTGATAAATCTTTATTTCATATGTTTGACATATTCCAAATTTCTTACTTGAGCATCATATCTAGTACTCAATGCACTTCTCTTGTGCATACATTGCATGTACGAAGAAGGAAAAAAGTTATCACAAATAATGATGCAATGATATTATGTGTGTGCAGTTAGCTTATGGCAATCATTTAACTTCTCGTAAATTAACTTCACATGGCATATAATCATCTTGTGTGCAATTCAAATACTTCCCTTGTTTTTGTACAATCGGTTGCAATCATTTATGAGCTCCAATTGATAAGAGCTCGAATCCATTATAACTGCTTAAGAACTCCAATCCAAAAGTACTTGAATCCATAATAACTACTATAATTAGTAAACTCTGAACACGAATATCTTGTGAAACATCAATTCAGTCCAAAAGCAACTAATTCCATCACCCGATTAATCCATCATGTTGATGAATCGGTTTTCTACGTTAAGTTCTAGTTACGCAAATTGACAGCCTCATTCCAGGTCCCTTCAGCCCGAGCAACACATTCAGTTTAAGTCCCAAATAAGCCAACTAGAGGACTTTCCTTTCTTGCTCAAAGAATGATTTAAAAAAGAAGAACTGATTAAAGAAAGTTCGCTACTTTGAAAGAATCCTTGTGAAGCTGGGAAAGTATAAGATATGAAGTAGATTCATTAGCAATAGGGCACACGTCTAGTCGTATGTAGAGGTGTCATAATAGGTTGAAAACTTATTTATCAACTCATATATGATGAGTTGGGTCATATATGAGTTAGCTTAATTTTACTAAATGAGTTAATATGAGTTCAGGTGATAAAATCCAATAAAACGTGGGTTATTAGGATAAGAGACATGTTTTGTGATGATCCCGAATAGGAAACATCTAGGCAAATAATAAATAACTGCAAACTTTTACTTCAAATTTCAAACCAAAATGCCATACAAATCTAGTTGGAATTTAATCGACGACAAAACTTGAATGTATAGCCACTTTCATGACAACACATACACAATTGTGCCGGAATTTAACTGACGACAAAACTCGAGAACATGCAAAGATGTGTTATGAGCTTCCCCAAGTGGGTGCACTACTTAAGGTTGGCTAATGAATTACTAAGCTCAACTTAGCTCGAGCTCTCTTAAACTCTTCGCAACTTAGGTTAAAGTCATTTAACATGCAAATAATTTTTATCAAGATGTCATCACTAATCAGTTTTTTATGGGTCAATTAAATACCCGAGGAAAGTATTGGCAATTATAATTTACTCCTACATGCCAGAGAATGTGAGTTTAAGGACTTGGTTACGCTAAATTATTCTAACTCATTTCTCTTTTATTTTCAAAAAAAAAAAATTATAGGTAGCTTGGATATTGATTTTAACCTAAATCATTAACATACATTGGAGTAATATTGTGAGTGCACAAACATTATCGAAACACTCAATAATCAAAGCAATAAATTGTAGGAAATTAAACACCATGGCAAGCAATATTTTTGGTTTTCTTTTATCTTGAAAATAAAATAGCCTGTATGACATGCAAATTTAACTACATGACCTAGCTCTAATGATGTGCAATTTCTAATTAAATGAACCTAACATACACACTATGTGACACACAAATGGCATAGCAATATAACATGGCATATGACATGCATACGATATTTTGGTGTTTTCATTAAAATTCGAAATTGGTAAATGCCTAATTAAACTATGTAAAATAAAAAGTCATCCAGCCTAGATTAGGGAATAATTTGACCTAAACCATCTCCTATTTTGGAAAACCATTTTAATCATGCAACATTATATGAATATGCAGACATTATCTAAAATCCTTAAAGACTATTCATATCCAGAATATACGCTAAGTTTAAAAAAAAAAATCATAAAATGCAATCCAATTTAAACTAGGCAATATTATCTAATCAAAATTTCAAACATAGCAAAAATCACTCAGGATATCCATCAAGATTCAAATAAAAGATTACGATATCCAGAAAAATAAGTCATCATACTGCGTCTTAAACTAATGGATATTACAATCTTGATAGGGCACTCAAACATAACAAAAAAATGACTTGTCATCTCACGGCTCATATTAATGATTATACTGCGATCTTGATAGGGCACTTATCCATGATAAAGACAAACATAATCAAAAAAAAATTCTTAACGCTGAAAATCACATTAGTTCAAATTAGGAAATAAAATATCAAGTTTAAGATTGGATTAGCTAATTACCTAACTTGAATATGCAAACTCCCAATCAGGCTAGCGGATGATGATTGACTAGGCTCCTCATGGACGTGACCAACGTGAGGGATCGCAGTGGGTGACGAATGGTGGGCGGCTTCACGACCGGTTCACGGTGGTGCATGGCGGACTTGAGTGGCAAGGAGTGAGCTCGATGGGGGTTCTCAGTATTGTGATGGGCCTAAGTTGGCCCGTCCGCCCATGTTGGGCCTAAAAGCCTGGCCCACAATATTAGGGCCCATGGATGGAGGGATACGTTGTAGAGTTGTAACTTTTGGGGGACGACTTTTGCCGAAGGGACACGTCATTTGGACATGATGTATTTAAGGGGGAAAAGAGATGGAGGAACGCACCTTTTGGATTTACGTACATTCCTCCTCCCTCTCTCCCTTGAAACAATCCAAAAAGAACAATAAGAAAAAGGAGGCGGAGGAACACACCTTTTGGATTTACGTACATTCCTCCTCCCTCTCTCCCTTGAAACAATCCAAAAAGAACAATAAGAAAAAGGAGGCGACACTCTTCCCTTCAAGGTAAATTCACGTCATCAGATTGAACGGGATCAGTTTCTCTTCCTCATATCGGCGTCGGTATTTAATCTGTGGCTAACAAGGTATGTTCGATTCTGTGATGTGCTTTAGGATCAGTGATACATGTGTTTTTTCCGGGCTCGTCTTCCGCACTTGTTTTAGGGGTTCGATTTAGTATTGAATCCGGTTTTTTGGGAATCCGATATTCCCTTCACGGCCAATGATGCCAATGGGTGTCTCGGTGAAGAGGCCTGCTTCGGATCAGTGGGATCACAGCGAGCAAGCGAGCCCAGCGACGACTCTTGGCTGGGAGTGAGGTCACGGATAGGGGCAGAAACTTCACCGAACGTTGGCGAGAACTTCATCACACCTACAGAAACAGAAATTGTAAGGACCTGGGCCCCACCGTGTGATATTGTCCGCTTTGGGTCACCCACCCTGGCGCGGACGAACTGCCATCCCAGCCAGGGTCTTTTCTCTCACGGTTTTAAAACGCGCGTCACACATATTAAGGGACCCAAGCCTTATAAAGGCTCCTAGGACTCCCCCCCTAAGCGATATGGGACAGGAGAAATGCCCTTAGCCTCGCCCGCGTACTGCCGAGGCGATCTTAGTCCGTCCCTTCGTACTGCCCCAGGTCTGGGTCGTTACATTCTCCCCCTCTTAAGGCACAGTGCCCTTGCTGTGGCCCCACACGCTGCAGGAGTCGGCTCTGATACCATTTGTAAGGACCCGGGCCCCACCGTGTGATATTGTCCACTTTGGGTCACCCGCCCTGGCGCGGACGAACTGCCATCCCAGCCACGGTTTTTTCCCTCACGGTTTTAAAACACATCACACATATTAAGGGGGGACCTAAGCCTTATAAAGGCTCCCGTGACTCCCCCAAGCGATGTGGGACGGGAGAAATGCCCTTAGCCTCGCCCGTGTGCGAGGCGATCTTAGTCCGTCCCTTCGTATTGCCCAGTCCGGGTCGTTACGAAACAACTGTGTAACAAGCTAAGCGAACGGCAGCCTTGTTGGACGGAGCAGGCGTCAAAAGACCAGTGGAACGGCACCATCAACCTTGGGCGAGGAACTAAGCAATGTCGTCGATCCAGGGAACAAGAGCAACAGCACGATAGATGGCAAATTAGCAAGCCTCGTCGGAAGTTTGGCTTAGTGCCGCGACGGTGGCTTAACAAACGTAGATTGAAGGGGTGGAGCAACGAAGTGCAGCGGGTCCGATGCTTGCAAATCCAACGTCCTCGTTGGGTGGTGGCTGGAAAATGTGTCGAACGAGTTACAGCGAGGTGCAGGGTTGAAGCAAACGAAGCACCAAGGAAGGACACCATGTTGGAAAATATGGCTTTAAATTGGATCGAATAATAAACTCACAAAGTTGCTAATGGTCATTGACAAATATTCTTCAAAATACAATAAAGTTTTGATTGAAAATACTATATAACAATTCCAATATTGCTCCACAGTCTCTTAATGAAAACAATTGAGATGATTGTTATAGTTTTGGAAAGAAAACTCGAAAATGCTTCATACACATTCATGTTGAAACTGGTATATTTAATTAATTTTCAAAGTTACAAATTGAACAAGTATATTCTCAAATGTTATCTTGAAAAGACATAATTAGAATAAGAATAATTAAAAGATAATTAATTTTTTTTTTAATAAAATTACGAATTTCATAATTTCCAAAAATACTGAATGAATTATCACAACCTTTCGACTAATAAATATTAATAAGAAAATAGTACGAAATAAAATTAAAAAATAAAATAAAGGGATCAATGCTAATTAAATTGCGAGCGCATACAGTACAACACCTAATATTCATGCACCTACATGTGAATATTGTGGATCTAGCCTACAACCCATTCTTTTCCTTTAAACAAATTAGAAGAAGTTCATACTTATAAAATAGTCTATGAGTATGTTTGGTTCAGCATTTTCAAAACCTATTGGGAAAATGCAAAGTAATTTAGTCTAAAAGATTTTGGGTAAATGCAAAGGTTGTTGGTAAATTATACTTTGATAAACAACTTTGAGAAAAATGTCATTTAGTAAAAAACACATTTGAAAAGCTATTTAAGTGAATAATATTTATTTTTTATTTTTTTAAATTGAAAAAAATAATGAATGCAACTTTTTAAATATAAAATTTGACAATAATGTTAAAAAATACACACACACACACACACACACACACACACACATATATATATATATATATATATATATATATATATATATATATATTTAAAAGACCAAACCCTTCATTGGAATTTCTATTTTTTTAAATTGAAAAAATAATGTATGTAACTTTTTAAATATAAATTTTGACAATAATGATAAAAATAAAATATATATAAATGCTAAAAAATCAAATATATATAATGAGTGGGGATAGTTTTGGAAAAAAAATGAATTTCAATATTTGGCTAAATGCTGAAAACTTAATATTAATACTTAGTAGGGACTAACATTAAGCTTTCATCTTTTTTAATATTAATTTTTACATTACAGTTATTTTAAAATAATTATCAAATGATTGAGAATAAATGTTAAATTAAATGCAGCCTGTATCCTCCCAACTTTTTCACGTGGGACAAGGGAAAAACACATTTGTTTTACAGCCAGCACTTTCCAACCTTTCTTTTATTTTCCTCTCCATACTCTCCTTTGTCCTTTCTGTAAAAGATGTCCCCTCCCTTGGCTTTTTTTCGTATCAATGTGTCAGAGAGGACGAGCACACTTTTTCTCTGAACACACTCCTCTCTCTCTTCTTTTGGGCCCCCGCCGCATGAAGTCCGTAGGCCCTCTATTTATGCAAATAGCTCCTCTCATTGATAAGAACTTTGATGATAATGACAAATTTCTTTTTATTCAAACTTCAATGCTGATATTTCTTATCTCTAAGACTTTCACCCTCCAAATTCTCTTACTTTCATTTCATTTCAAAATTGTTAAATCCCAAACTATCTTCTAAAGATCAATGGAATTTAGTCAAATAACTATCGAGAATCATATTTCATCAACAAGGAGTTGAATGCAGTGTTTAAAGTTACCACAGCTAACCACATCTTTTAGAAGTATCTTTGATTACACGTACAATGGTACACGGTAACATTGTGTTCAAGCCATTTGACTTACACGTGATACAAAACTAAAAAATGCAATATGAATTATGCTAATGGTATTTTTGTTTAGGGAATGGACCAACCCTTAATTTTCTTATGCTAATGTAATTTAATCGACAATAAAGCTCGAGAACATGCAGAGATGTAGGCTCCGTTCGTTTCACGGAAAATTGGCCAATTCCGGAAAATATTTTCCGGAAGTCATTTTCCAGAAAATGACAATATTTTCCGGTGTTCGGCTAAAAGTTGAAAATGTTTCGGAAAATGTTTTCCGGTGTTCGGTAAAGAAAATATTTTCTAACCATTATGCTTGGGAATAGTTTAACATGGTTTGGATCCCAAATAAGCTTTCTTTGAAACCCTAGGCATGAACAACATTTCAATTGAACCACCCCAGAAAGTCACAGAATGAATCTGCGAGTCAATGCAACCCCCTTGCCCGACACTACTCGACGATGTTACCAAATCCAACCCTCGGGTTACCTCCACCTTCATCTTCAAATCCCACAATGACCAGCACAACGAACCGAAAGCTAGCCACAACACTACAAGATCTCCACACAGATGAAACGCCAAAGACATTATATTCAGATTCCATGTCGAGAGATCATTCCAGAAAATATTCGAACATCACCGAGCGTATTCAGACAGCAAAATCGAAAAAAGAAAAAGAAAAAGAACGGACGGATAAAACTAGGAACGCCATCTTGAGGAAAATCCACTCATCTCGCGGGGGCGGGGCGGCGGCGGGATCAATCGCGGGCCTTGAGCCGCTCGAGCCGGGCCGAGCCGCTCGATGCGGACGACGAGGTGGGTGACAGAGTAGAGGAGCCGGTAGAAGACGAGGGCGGCGGCTATGAGGAGGGCGTTGCGCTGGCTCTTCATGACGGACTTCCGGTGGCGGAGGTGCTCGACGGGGTGCGAGGCGTCATGCTCGCGGGCTGGGCCGGATCTCGTACTTCCAGTAGATGTCCATCGCGGGAAGAGGCGAACGGCACCACCAATAGGAACGGCTTTAGCAGGTTCCGCGTCACGGCGACGAGCCCCGCCGGAGGCCGTCGAGGCTCGGTAAGGTCGGCGCGAAGCACCATGATCGCCTCCGCGCCGGCGGCGTAGCCGAGGACCACCCACTCTAGGGCCATCTCGCGCGCGAGGTTTTCCGAGGGAGGAAAGCTTGTGGAGATCTAAGGTCGGCGTGGGTCGAGAGCTGCAGATTTGGGCTTTTGCTTTTGGGGTTTTTTATTTGTCGATCGAATTGCAAGTGCGCTAAATGGGGAGGCTCCGTTCTTGCTAATCATCGGCGTCGAAGGAGGAGGACGAGATCACGGGGCTTCGTGAGGGCGGAGATCCAGCACCGCCGGCCCAAGCACCGCTAATCGTCGGCGTCGAAGGAGGAGGACGAGATCAGAAACCTAGGGCTTCGTGAGGGCGGAGATCCAGCACTATCGGCCCCGCTGCTACTAATCGTCGGCGTCGAAGGAGGACGACGACAAGATCAGAAGCCCTAGGTTTTGTGAGAAAGAGGGTAGAACGAGAAAGAGGGCAAAACAGAGTAATGAAAGATGAGAGCACGCAACGCGATGGGAAAAGATTTCCTCCGGAAAATGTTTTCCTCTTTTCAAAAGAGGAAAACATTTTCCAAGATTTGATGGGCAAATTTTCCTTTGATCGGAAAATATTTTCCTTGACCAATTATTTTCCGCCATCCGAACACCGGAAATTCCGGAAAATATTTTCCCGGAAGTTATTTTCCGTGAAACGAACGGAGCAGTAATATCAAAATTTACTCAATGATGCCATACCTAGGATAGAGATACATGCCAAAATTTAATCGACGACACAAATCAAAATGCCATAGCTAAGGATAAATAAAGTGCAGTGCTGGAAAGTAAGGATAATTAAAAAATAATACGTTGATTGATTTGTCGGGAGGTCTCCGAAGAGTACAATGTGTCTATTTAAAGCCTACAATAAACTATTATCAACTAATGTTACTAATAGGGGTTACAAACGGCTACAAAGAAATAAATTCCTAATGGTTATGATAAGTTACACAAAGAAGCTACAAAAAGGATATGACATACGGTTAATAAAGAAATAAATTTCTAATGGCTATGAAAAATTACAAAAGGAGGTTACGAATGGTTATCGGCAGGTACATAAACTCTATTACGTTGGCGCTTTCAACGAGATTGTTGATTCCATTTTTGTCAATTCCATTGCATTGTCGAATCTTCAAGTTCTCATATGTCGATAATAACTAAAAATCGGTAATTTTTCAGTGCAAACAGCGCCATTGAGGTGGACTTGCTTATCCGCCATTCAAAGTTGCAAAAGATATAAAGATGAGATGATGATGGCGATGACGATGACGATGGAGATTAGATATGGTATGAGAATCGATATGGTTGGGATATATCAGGGTTTGAGATGAAGGGGTTTGAGTGCGAAGTAGGAACTTGCGTCGCTTTTTTTTTTTTTTTTTTCCTGAAGTATTGATTTTGTCGAGGTTGCTTCGCTCTTCACTTGTGTTTGAGTTCAGATTGAGGGCTTTTGAGTGGGACAACTCATTTTCTAGTGTAATTTTCTACCTATGATCTTTTTTTCAAAATTGAAAAATAATAGAAAATTTATGATTTTTAAAACTTTAGAAAATCGTGAAACTAGTATATGATTTTACGTGTCAATATTTATTGACATTAATTTCAAGATATGTTGGATACTTCATTATGAAATCCAAAAAAATTTGCAATAAAAAAAAGTGGCAAACAAGTGAAAATTTTATTTAGTACCTTATAAAACTACTAAAAATTTTCTTTTACACATTACACAAATAGCATAAAGTTATTATTTTTAAATATCTATGTGTTTTAGTAATATAGGTTGAGTATGAGTTATTGAATTTGCATTTGCATATAAATATATAAAACAGATTAAATTGATCGAATCGATCTAAGTCGGATCATTTTTTACTTGACCCACTTATTAAATGACCCTAATCGTGCGTGCAGGAAAAAAAAAGAGAGAAAAAGGTGGAACATGGGGCAAAAAAATTATGAGCATGAGTCAAATGCATCATGGATATGTCTTTCTGAAGTGTGTCTACCACTCATGGGTTGAAAATGCGAGACTATTTAAATGTTTGTCTAGATGAAGAAGTCATTACCTAGTCATTGTATTAGATTAAGTCAATGTTACATTTAAAAACTGTTCTATCATGTATTATAAATGACTTTGTCCTTGACGTTATCCGTGAAGTTTTTAGTTTATATAATTTCTTTGGGTTTTTTTATTTTTTTGGTCGGGAAATAAACTTTTCATTAGCTAACTCAAAGAGTTTGAATACAAAAGACTCGAATCCGAACAAAGTAAGGCCCATAGGGCTTCCGGGGGGGTTGGATAAGCAATTTAAGGGTAAGGACCCATTTCTTTGGGTTTTTGCAATCTAGTCTGCAACTAAATTTAATTCTTTGCTACAATGGGCCAAATGTAAATTAGCAAAACCCAGTAGCAAATTCTTGGCCTCAATGAGAATTGGTTCTATTTCCCACGAGCATTGTACTTCTCCTATTAGCATATGGATAAGTACTTCGCAATCTAACTGAAGTAGAAGTCTTTGTTCACTTTGGGAGAGAAGGAACTTTAGGGTTTCCACCATTGCCAAGGCCTTAGCTTGCACAGCAGAGTTTACGCTTACTGATCTAGCAAATCCATCCATCAAAACTCCATAACTATTTCGGCAAACATAGCCGATCGCTCCGATCGTTGTTCCGGGCAAGAAAGTTCCATCTATATTGATTATGAGAGTGTCTTCGCTTGGGCCAAACCAGATCTGAGGTGAGACTTCCTTTACACCTTTCCCCTTCTTCTTTGCCTTTTCCAAATTGTTGAAGTATTGATTTTCCACCACGGCTAAGCTTATAAAGTGCTTTGGAACCACTGGGATTCGCCCCAGTGCCCACCCTTCCAACATGGAAGGGGGAGGTGAGGGGTTCAAATCCCCACCTTCTCAGGGGGGATGGGGTGAGGACACGCAAGTTTCGGGAGTGGGTTTCGACTCCCACGCCCTGCAAGAGGCAGGGCAAAAGTCTGAGAGTGAGTATAGAGTAGGAATAGAGTAGGACTAACAAAAAAAAAAAAAGGTGCTTCGGATTCGGCTTTAGGTTGCAGAAAATAGAGTTGTTTCTTTCTTTCCAAATGCGCCAAAGGATAGATGCAAGGAGGTCGAAACTTGCAAATGTATAATTGAATTGAAGTAGCCATTCATCTATTCGACCAAGTCCATAAGGTGAGATCTGATTTCGTAGTGCAAGGTCCATCCAAATTTGATGCGTCCAAGGGCAAAGTAAGAAGAGATGCTCTACCGTTTCTGGGCTCTGTTTACATATATCGCAGGTATTGTCTTCCACTATATCTCTCTTTTGTAGATTTTCTTTTGTCGGCATCACGTTTTGACATAATCCCCATAAGAAAATTTTGATTTTTGAGCTTGTCTGAGCCTTCCAAATCTCTATCCAAAGAGATTTACGGATTTGGTGAGAGGTAGAGGCTGTGGTGTTGTTGTTCAGTTCTTCCTTCCTTCTGATTTTATTATACCCACTTTTAACAGTATAGTCTCATGTGCTTGTGTTTGTCTAGCATAATTTATCCTCCTTTGCCTGGGAACCTATGGGATTGTTAGAATGTCATTAGTTGTGTGCTCATCGAACAGAGTTCCAATAAGTTGTTCATTCCAAGCTGGTATATCTTTGTGAATAAGCTTAGAGACCTTTTTTGGTTCATCCCTATTTGCGAGTCCTCTTAGGATTCCTCTAGGAAGCCATTTTGTCTCTATGATATTAATATTTTCCCCGTTCCCTACTACCCATCTTACTGAAGGAAGAATCTCATCTTTGCCCATGAGAAGACTTTGCCAGCCCCATGAAGGTCGACACCCCTTTCCAGCTAACCAAAATTCATAATGAGGGACATATAGACCTTTTAGTAATTGGCACTACAGTGATGAAGGATTTTGCATCATACCCCATGCTTGTTTACCGAGCATGGCTTTATTGAAGGTGATTAAATCTCAAAATCCCAAACCTCCATTGTTTTTCCTATTCTTAAGAATGTGCCACTTCTTCCTGTGTATTCCAAATTTTTTTTCATTAGTATTCCACCAAAAGTTTGTGACTTTCTTTTCAATACTTCAACAAATAGAAACTGGAATTTTATAAACTGACATTGCATATTGTGGGAGAGCTTGCATTACTGCTTTGATGAGAACTTCTTTTCTAGCCCTGGACATAAGTTTTTCCTTCCACCCTTCTAGTTTCATGTTTACTCTAGCCAATATCCAAGCGAACATTTGTTTTTTTGTTTCACCCCCATAAGAAGGAATTCCCAAATACTTCCCGGTTTTAGCAATTTGTGGGACCCGCAATTCAACTAGCATGTTTTGGGAGAGTGTAAAAGGACATTTTTTTGCTGAAGAATAAGTTTATAGCTTGGCCCGAAGTGAAATGGTAACTATTCAAAATCTCAGCCACATTTTGACATTCTTTTATACTCCCATCAAGAAAAAGATTGAGTCATCTACGAAGAGAAGGTGGGTTAGTGTAGGACAGTTCTTGTTTAGCTAAATGCCTTTAATAGTGCCTTGCTCTAAAGCTTGTTTCAATAATACTGAGAGCATATTTGTCATTATAATTAAAAGATATGGCGAAAGTGGATCACCTTGTCATAGACCTCTTGAGGGCTGAAAGTAAGGAAGTGGTTCTCCATTGAAATTTATACTAAGTGAAACGGTGGTAACACATTTGTCGCGACCTCTTTTTTCGGTGCCCGCGATCGGGTACAGGCGCTAGCGGAGGCTAATGGCTCGGCTGAATTTATTAAGCCCCGACTCTTCCAAGTCCACCAATTCATGACTTTAATAGTCTAAATTTTTAACCTATAAATCAATTTTTAAAATGGAGTCGCCACTAATCGATTTGGGATGGGTTGATTAGAAACCCAAGCGAAATATCGGGAGAAATACTCACTCCTGCGCAACTAGAGAAATTAGGATCGGGGACTTGATTACACTAATTAATCACTAATGCCCTTTCGGTACCTAATGTTGTTTAAACCCGAGGATTTTTTTGGATGTCCGAGGGATTTTCCATGCATTTTTGGAGGAAAAACATTTTTGAGTCTTTTTCTAATTTTTTGGACAAAAAGGGATTTTTTGGATTTTTTGGTATTTTGGAAAAATACAAGTCTTTTTGGCTTGTTCTGAATTTTTTGGATTTTCATGAATTTTTGGCTTTTTTTGGATTTTTGGCATTTTTTGGGAAATATGGAATATATATATATTTTTGATTTTTGGAAAATAAAATATTTTTAAATATTTTTAAATATTTTTGGAAAATAAATTATTTTTATTTTTCTCGATTTTTTGAAAATAAAACACTTTTTAACATTTTAAAAAATATTTTTTGAAAATAAAATATTTTTTGATTTTTTAAAAAATAAATTTTTTATTTTTTATTTATTAGAATATTATTTTATATTAAAATAATAAAACAAAATAAAATCGACTCGGGTCGGATCCGCGGGTTGGGTCCGGCCGGGCTTGCCCGAAACACAGACGGGCGCGCGGACTTTTTTTTTTTTAATTAAACAAAAACGACGTTGCGGCCGGGCGTTTAGGGATGCCCGGCTCGGCCGGACGACCCAGTTCCTAGTGGAACCCTACCCGACTCGCCGACCCGGATTCCCGCCACTCCAAAATGCGGAAACCTTACTCGAATCGACTCCGGTTCGCAACCTAGCTCCCAACATGGCTCCCAACGCCCCTAAAATCGTGGAATCCCTACCTAATTCCTAACCCGAGTCTGACCCAACGACCTGGGGCCGCGACCCGGAAAATCGGGAACCCTAGGGTTTCCGAATCGCGGTGCTGAGGGGAGGAGAGGGCTGAGGTGCAGCGGCGACGACAGTGGCGACGGCAGTGAGGATTGGACTACGGAGGGGGAGATGGCGACATCGCTGGCGATAGCACGCTACCCGCTACGCAACGGCGTGTCGAGGGCGGCGACGAGGGCGAGACCCACGCGAACCTCCTTCCCCTCCAGTCTCTCTTTCTCTCGAGCTGTCTCTGTGTTCGCTTCTCTAGCTAGATTCAAGATCTCCAGTGGCTCGTCTTCGGGCCTCCTCTAAAGTCTCTCAGGGGAAGCTATCAAAGCTTACCATTGGTGATCTCTTCTTCGCCATCTGTGTCTTTCGTCAAGGATGGAGGGCCTATTTATAGGCCAAGGGGTGGTCGATCAACGGAGCTCGACCGTCGGTTGCCACGGCCTTCCCCGGCTGAACCGGCATCCCATCCGATGCCAGCTACCCCCTACTCCACGTCCCATCACCGTCCGGTGCCAACTACTCCACGTGCGTTGCTACTCCTCCCCTCTGCTCTGGTGTCATGCCTCCGACATGTGTGCTGCAATGGCGTGAGGAAGAAGAAGACCTTTAAATTTGGGCCGAGGAGGCCCAGAGGAGGGGCTTTTTCTGTCTTTTTGTTCATTATTTTTTTATCTGAAAAAGATAAAATACAAAAATAAAATAAAACCTAATTAATTAAAAGGAAATTTTAGGCATCAACAGCTGCCCCTCTTTGAAGGTGAGCTTGCAGAAGTTGCATTCAAAGACAAACTGATGCTTAAATTTTATTCATACATGCGTAGCAGATTATATGTTGGTTGGGACCTATTATTCTATGCAGGAAAAAGAGCAATATAACTTTACATATACTAAGATAGATAAGAAGATACCTGTAGTTACTTACCGGAGTGAGTGAGATAGGGTGTGAACCCTGAGTTTGGCAAGTATGAAAGCATCATCTTACCTGGTGATATGAGGAGGTCGCTTTTCTAGGGCTCGAACCATTCTTCGGTTGCCTGTTAAAACAATCAATGATTTATCTAGGACCTGAACCATTCTTGAGTCGCCTGTTAAAATAATCAATGATTTGTCTAGGACCCGAACCTTTCTTCAGTCGTCTTGACGGGAAATTGCTCCTCTAGGACCTTAACCATTCTTCGGTCACCTGTTGGAGTAATCAGTGGTTTATCTCGAACCCGAACCATTCTTCGATCGCCGTGACTGGAAATTGCTTCTTCAAGACCCAAACCATTCTTCGGTCGCCTGTTAAAACAATCAATGATTGGTCTAGGACCTAAACTTTTCTTCGGTCGCCTTGACGGTAAATTGCTCCTCCAAGACCCAAACCATTCTTCGGTCGCCTGTTGGAGCAATTAGTGGTTTGTCTTAGACCCGAATCGTTCTTCATTCATCATGACGGGAAATTGCTTCTCCAGGACCCGAACCATTCTTCGGTCGCCTGTTAAAACAATCAATGATTTGTCTAGGACCTAAACCTTTCTTCGGTCGCCTTGATAGGAGATGCACCGACCTTTCTCAGGGCATCTCATTTGTGGGTGCCTAATTTGTATCGAGGACACCAGTTGGTACCCAACCTTTTTCAGGAGATGTGCCGACCTTTCTCAGGGCATCTGTTTTGTGGGGGTGTCTGACTTCTGTCAAAAACACCAGTTGGTACCCGACCTTTCTCGGGAGGATGCGCCGACCTTTCTCAGGGCATCGATTTTGGAAGATACCTAGGCATTCACAAACATATCAAAGAGTACCTGGATATTTTTTTTTTTTTTTTTTTTTTTTTTTGATGACCCGGGGAACCTCCCGCCGCTTCGCGGGAGAGTAAACCCCGGGAGCGCCGGGGGCCCCACCGCCGACCCCCAAGCGCGAGGTAAGTCGCGCGTTGAGCATTGAAGCACTGCGTCCACGAAGTCTCGAACTCTTCCCCTTGGCGTGGAGGGTACCAAAGAGTACCTGGATATTCACAAGTACTAACCTGAAGGATATTTGGGCCTTTGCAAGTGTCAAAAGGGGTATTTAGCTTATCATAGGCATTGAAGGGGTACTTGGATAATCACAAGTACGAGTTCTTGGGGGATACATGATAATTGGAAATATTGAGGACGTACCTTGGGTATTTGTGAAGGTGTCCCACCTCCTGGCAATTGGGAAATATTGAAGGCGTAACTGGGATATTCGTGAAGGTCTCTCACCTTCTGGTAGTGGAAATATCGAGGACGTACCTGAGATATTCATGAAGATCTCTCACCTCTTGGTAATTGGGAATATCGAGGACGTGCCTCGCATATTCATGAAGGTCTCTCACCTCCTGGTAATTGGGAATATCGAGGACATGCCTCGCATATTCATGAAGGTCTCTCACCTCTTGGTAATGGAAATATCAAGGACGTACCTTGGATATTCATGAAGGTCTCTCACCTCCTGGTAATGGGAATATCGAGGATGTACCTTACATATTTGTGAAGGTCTCCCCACCTCCTGGCAATTGGGAATATCGAGGACATACCTCGCATATTCATGAAGATCTCTCACCTCCTGGTAATTGGAAATATCGAGGATGTACCTGAGATATTCGTGAAGGTCTCTCACCTCCTGGTAATGGGGAATATCGAGGACGTGCCTTGCATATTTATGAAAGTCTCTCACCTCCTGGTAATGGGAATATCGAGGACGTACCTTTGATATTCATGAAGGTCTCTCACCTCCTGGTAATGGGAATATCGAGGACGTACCTAAGATATTCATGAAGGTCTCTCACCTCCTGGTAATTGGGAATATCGAGAACGTACCTAAGATATTTGTGAATGTCTCTCACCTCTTGGTAATAGGGAATATTGAGGACGTGCCTTGCATATTCATGAAGATCTCTCACCTCCTAGTAATTGAGAATTTGAATGTGGTACGAGGCTTACTTGGATGGCCACAGGCACTCAAAAGGGTTGGGACACCTGGGTAGCCGCAGGTGTACAAAGTAGTGGAATACTTGAGTGGCTGCTAGCATTCAATGACATGACTTTGGAGACAACTCGGACAGGTTGAGTGTCATGGAAATGGAGTATCTGAACGGCAGTCGGTACTCGCAGACAATGGGATACTTAGGCAGTTATAAGCATCTGAACTTTAAAGACAATATGAATAGGTTAAGTGTCAACAGAGGGTGCACTTGAGTAGTGACAAACACTAAAAAAATAGGGAGATGCTTGGACAATCGCAGATATCAATAGTTGGGGGACAATTTGAACAAGTTGAGCATCGGTAAGAGGAAGTACCTAGACAGTGGTAGGTACTCAAAGATAATGGTATACTTGGCTAGTCACAAGTATCAATATTCTAGGGACAACTCGAACGAGTTGAGTGTCAATAAGAGGGAGTACTTAGATAGTGTTAGGTACTCAAAGATTATCAAACATAAAGTTCTGGGAGTATGGTTGGGGATATGCTTTCCTGGCGATATCTCTAATCTCTAAGAGTATGCTTGCTATTTGCATAATATGCACACATGTATACAATGATAGTATATGCTATAAATTCAAAAATTCAGATGTGATTTATGCATGACAATCTTGTCATTTTTGTGTCATTTGAATTTCATTGGGGAAAATTTTGAAAGACAACCTTTATTTAGAATGTAGATATCTTGAGCATGCCTGATGAGGGACTTTCAGTCTAAAAGGACTTTTCACTCACTCTCATGGGAAAGGCTGTTCTATCCTGACCATTGATGCAGGATTTATAAGGATCACATTATCTCACTGTCATCATGTCAACAAGGGTCCGAGTATTCTCGCAAATGATACAACTTTACCAATGTGAGGGGTCTTTGTTCGAATTGTGATGAAGGCTTGGGCAATGGCTTGTCAAATGGGACCAATAAGGTCATGGCTTTGTGGAAAAATGTTGCATGATCATCTCCAGGTTTGTAAGTCGAGAATCCTGCGAAAAGAGAGAGAATAATCTTGCTCGTACTTCCTCAAGCGATGTTTATAGACATATGAAATCATACATTAATTGAAGTGCCCCCTAGTCTGAAGAGACTTTTTACAATGGGATGCAATGTAGGCTCGACTCTTGTGTAAAAGGGTGAGAGCTAGTGATTGCCTTGACATTTGTCATCAATCTTTCTTCTTACGGTCAGATAAAGGTTCTATCAATTGAACCACAACAGCAACTTCCCTTGGGAATACAAATGGCTGTATTTTTGTTTGGGGCATTGGCCTTGCTTTTACTAGGTACACTGCTTTTTTCATGCCCCTATTTCTCATCTCAATTTTTCATTCATGGGCATTGACCTTGCTTTTACCAGGTACACTGTTTTTTTATGCCCTAGTTTTTTTGTTCTTGTTGCTTGAGGAACTGATCTTGACAAGTTCAAGTAAATGCCTTTGTTTAGACTATTGAGTCTTCATCTTTTGCTGGCACTTCTGATTATGTTGCT
Organism: Eucalyptus albens; assembly: GCA_014182695.1. Lineage (NCBI taxonomy): Eukaryota > Viridiplantae > Streptophyta > Magnoliopsida > Myrtales > Myrtaceae > Eucalyptus > Eucalyptus albens. The sequence goes on along the minus strand of CM024655.1, from coordinate 24,649,498 downwards.
CAAACGGCAGCAGCTTCTGCTTTGCCTCCATGTGAGGGTGAATTTACAGACTCAATTGAGTTGTAGAATGGATATAAGTGCGTAAAGAAAGAATGGCTCTTCATGACTTTAGGGCACTTAAATTAACGCAAGTGTTCATATGCAATAAAGACACTCGGAAGATTGATGCAAGTGCAAGCAAGTGAATTTCTATCCCTTTTCTCACCTTGTAATGTTGACTTGCCTTTGACTTGCCCCAGTGTGGGGTGATTTTCGACGAGGGTAAGGCGGAAATTTGGCCAGTGTATGGGGCCCAAAGTGAGCAATGGAATGCCTCTCACTGTTTTGGTCATCGTACCATTCACGAGAGAACTCTTTACCCTATAATCATGGAATTTTCTGCACTCCTCTCACAAGTGTGTAGATGGGGACTGTGTGTGGGATATGGCTTACCTGTCATTATTCTGACACGCCTCATCCAGCATACTCAATTAATCTTGTATTCTTCACTTAGCTATCTATTCTAATAATCCTTAATAGAATCAAAGATTTTAGGTAGACAAAATCATCATGCAAAATTCACCTGGAAAAAGGCATGCAGTATATGATGCGAAAGAGTTTGTACTTTCAAAATAAATGAATGGCTTTTACTCAAGAAAAACTTATTAATAGCTTTAAGGGTGCTCACTTGGTGGAATGGTATTCACAAATGTGTTGAAATTTGAACATCAAAAGAGTTATGTATAAAAGGGCTATTCACAAATGAGTGTCGATAGATTGCTCCTATTAATTAGGGACATGACATATGAATGATCAACCAAGGATTAGGACTCTGATCAGGAATTTCTGCTCTTGCCTCTTGCAGAAGAGAAGCTGTGGAAATAGCTCAACCAGTAGGGCCAAGATCATAAGTGACTTGAGGCCTGAAGGGTCTCTGTCATTTGCTTTGATGATACTTTGTTTGGGAAAGATTATCAAAGTCTAACATGCTTTTCATTTATTTGTTTTCCACATTTTTTACGGTTAGGTGATCCTGTAAAAGACAAGAGAGAGCGTGTTAGTCATGAATTTTTTAGAAGTCAAACAACTGGAAGCGATACAACATTGCCCTTTACTGGTTTGCAAATGATTAAGTGGACCTGGAATACAATGAGGACATGAAGTCTCGTGTCTTCCACTTCGTCAGGTCAATTATTCTCCTTAATTGGCTTATGGATGACATGTCCCTTTACGCGAAGTCAAGTGAATTTGATGCAGGTCATTTTCGTATACTAGCTTGGCCAGTATTGATTTGTCAAACCTAACCATTGAGTTTGGTTCTTGAGTTGTGATGCTCCTTGTCAAATAGGGAAAATACGTCAAAAGCGAGTTTAGATAGTGGGAGTGTTGGAAACAATACCAAATTACCCTTCCCCGAAGTTTGTCTGTGCTATGATATTTGAATGTTGATGATGACCCTTTATCTTAGCATAGTTCAATGTATCCTTCAATTGGCCTTTCTCATTTGTGACCATGTATGCATGATTTCTAGTCGTTGATTCATCTTCAACGCCTTCCTTCTGTGGAATTTCTCCTTCTATCTTTAACTATAGCATTATTGGGCAAAAGTCATGTACCTCAAGCTTCTATAGAATCTAAGATAAAAAATCTCAAGCTTTCTGATGGCAATTACTCCTTGGAAGAATATGCGTCTAGAGTGAAGCTTCTAGATTCCAAGGTCATTGTCCAGGGTTTGGGGCTATAGATCGCCTTGATTGTCTGGATTTTCTCCCTGTTGACAGTAATCACTTTAAAGGAAGAGAAGGAACTTCTTCCTTATGCTTCTGGGCTCGTCGAAGTTGAAACTGTAACATTTAGCTGTTTGGGTGCGTCGTGTGATAAGATAGTCTTTTGGCTTAGGATGGAGTTGGGCAGGAGTGAGGTATGTCGTGGATGCTTTGATTTTAACTGTATGCATGTACCTATTACGTCTCAGCTTTTGTATCTTGTAAATAGAAGAGAGGGGTTGTCATTCTCAATATTATGTTAATGGAATAAGACTTACCCTTTTTGAAATAGGATGCTCCTTTCTATTTACCCCTACTTTCTTGAAAATGTGTTCTTGAGTTTGGTCTGTTCACATGATGTGCCAGTTTCAAATACCTTCTGTCACACTGAATTAAAGGGGATGATATTCTTGGACATGAAGTGAGAAAGTTAGAAAGATAAACATGCTTGAATTTATTATCTTATTTTGACAAAAGCTTTTGGTGATGAAATACTTTTCATTTTCAAAATATATATTTTTTGGGGAGGAAAAGCATGAGGAAATCCAGCTCTCAGTATTCTTCTTGGATGATATTTTCATTTTATGGTTGGATAACATCACTGGGCTAGTTTGGTGTACCGCCTCATGCTCTCAAAAAAAAATATTAGAATTGTACATTAGAGTACTTAGAATGGAAAATACAATAGTATCACATTAGACAAGATAAGAAACATGAAATTATAAAAATAAGTAAAACTCGTGAAAACTCCTATGTAAAGGAGCGCTTTGATAGTGCTGGTCTTGAAGCTAAGCGTCTTTGAATTCCTCGCCTTCAATAGACTCGAAGTATTCGCATGCGATGACTACCTCGTTGAAGCTACGGAAGTGTAACTCATGCAGCCAATAGAGATGTTTACAGGACAAAACTTCTATGAACTACTTCATTAACTCCTCTTCAGCCAGTTGAGGGTGGGTTTGCATCATGAAAGCCCTCCACCTTCCTGCGTATGCTCAGAAATCCTCCATTGGTCTTCTTCTGAAGTGAGCCAAACTCTCGCAAGGCAGTTCGATTCCAATCTGGTTTTGGTACTGATGCAAGAATGTGGAAGTCAGTGCATTCCAATCTTTTAGGAGATAAATATTTGCTGTGATAAACCATTGCAATGCAGACCCTGTAAGAGCTTCTTGGAATGCCCAAGTTGTGAGTGACATCGGGCCATAGTACCAACTCATTTCCGCATGGAGATATTGCAAGTGTGCCACAGGGCAAGTCGTGCCATTATATTTGCGGAGATTGGGTATCCACATTTCTACGGGGGTTAGGATCCTACGAGGGCAAGACGAATCTGATATGTCTTGGTTAAGCCACTGGTTTTCCCACTGCATGTTCATCGTAATGGTGAATTTTTCTACTTCAGGGAAGCTGGACTCTATCGAGATTACCCCATTGCTTTCTTCTAGGTCAAAATTACCGAAGGAGGAAGAAGCATTTAAGCTGTCCTCATGGTCAGGTGACGAGCTTAGTACTTCGTTAGGATCGTAGCGAATAAAGACGTATGTTTTCTCTTCTGACATGCCTTCATCCCCGGGTGAGAGTAGGAAACAGTTATACGATGAATCGTTAGTTTCATTGTCGAAATAACATTTGAAGTCCTTGGGGTTGTATTCTAGGGACGGGAAGTCTTCAGGGTTGTACTCTAGGGGATAGTAGCCTTCAAAGTTATATTCTTGGGAATGCTCGAAGCTTTGGTGCGGTGGCTCGTCGGCAGATGCTGAATTGATCTACTTAAGCTTTCTTTTCTTGGCTCCTAGTCCAGACCTTTTGAGTAAGGCCCTGCGTTTCACCAGCTCAATTCTATCAAGGGAAGTGAGAGATATTAGAGTTTCACTCTCTAATTCACTTTCTAGGTTGATGGGGGTTGGTACTCTTTAAACCCTAGCTTTGGGAGTAAGCTTAGAGAGTTGTCTTATCGTGCCCCGGTCTTGAACAGGCCCTATGTCTTGGATCTCGTACAAAGGCTCCTTGCCTTTTCTAGTGGGAAACTTTTCAATAATAAGATGTTGCTCAGTTGCCCATTTATCAAGCAAGGGTTCATTGACATGCTCCTCTCCTATCTCGGCGACTAACGGCTCCTCGTGCTCCGCGATCATCGGCTCTTTGTAGGGCAAGGCGATGTCAGGGGTGATGTTAATATTATACTTTTGGTGAAAAACATGAATTAGTTCCCTCCAGGTTTTAAGGGGACTAATCTTCCTGACAATGTACCACCGCAAGGCGGGGCCAATCAAGCTTAATTGGTACGATTTAATCATCTTTCGGACTAGGTAAGCCTGCAAATAGGTCCCTAGGCGGGAGGTATCAGCATACCTTTCGCATTCAGGTGCTTTGAGCTCTTCAGGGATCTCAATGCCGGCGTAATTGGATAGGTCTATGGGATTTTGCCATTGTAGCTAGTTTAACTTTTTCATGATTTTTTCAAACTGTCTATGGTGCTGGCTATTTTCTGGTAAATTTGCGGGTGTCATGATAGTGCTTAAAGCAACTACAGAGTTCGGCTTAGCTTGAGTAGATTTCATTTGTCTCGAGAGTTGTCGAAGAACAATGGACATCTATCCTATGCCATTTTCAATGTTGGCAAGGCGATTTTGTACATCATTATGATCGGCCCCTATTACATAAGGCCATTCACGAGCGATTGGTGGCCGATGATTCATAATTACATGTCGTTGTGAAAACAATGAATGAGCACGAAAGTAAATAGAGATTGACCATGGCAATGGTCTAATTGCCTTTTTATTTATCAAAACTTGACATCTAAAACTTCTGACATCTAAAACTTGAAATTTAAATGACAGAATGAAATACTAGATATTAAACAAAAGTCCCTAAATAATGGGACAAAACTTTCACGATATTAACACTAAGGGAGACACGACTGCCAATTTATATGCGACGAGGAGCCTTGTTCCTGCAAAGGCTGCTTGCTTTCGTGGACTGGCTCTGAGATGAGTATCTGGCCTATTTTCATATCCTCTGCATAAGCTCTGCTTACTTATGCGGGCTGCTCTCTCTGATTGAGCGAGGGACCAATGGCTTCCACCTTGTCGGGATGTGATGATTGTGGATGTAGGCCGCAGAGGCGTGGTGGGCTTTTTCTTCTCCCTCAAGCCCTTTAGGTACCACGATCCTTTTGCGATGACACTTGTCCCAAGTTTCCTCAACGATAGAAATTTTGACTACATAGTCACAGCTTGTGTTGAAAAGGACCGGAGGAATTCTCCTCCTGGAAGGCGGTGGAATCTCCTGAAGGGCTCTAAATTGTCGTGCCACCCGATATGGGTAATAGGGAACGGTGCTGGTGCAGCCAAGCAACGGAATTGGTTGGGTGCATTTGTAAGCAAAGCGGGCCCTCTTTTCATGGAACCAACCAGCACACCATTGGAATGCCTCAGGAGTTGGGTTTCTTAGGAAGTCAACTCAATTTAAACAACTTTGATTGGGAATATACGGTCCTAAAACCATAAATTTTTGTAATTGATTTTCGAAAGCATTTGTTTCAGATGATCGCATGAAGTCTCGGAATTCGCTTAAGTGAGAAAAGAACAAGACTTGTAAAATTTCGGGAGAGGCTCGCATGATATTCTCCGTGTTGTCTTTAAAACGATTAAAGGATAAGAATGTTTCAATTAAAATCATGTTGACATAATTTTCCCCCTCAAGATCTAATCAACTATCTTTGCCATCTTAGGACTTATGGCATTTCTTTGATGAGGGAAAATGATGAGCCTGAAAAAGGCCAGAAGGAAAATCTCACTTTTTTGGGTCATAGGCTAATTTTAAAAACAAGCATTCATAAATTCAAATAGGCAGGTATTATGGTTGTTTTCAAGAATTTGTATCATAACATGGACTTCAGTTCTTAAAAGTCGCGCCAACCCACGCAACGAGATGATGCATGTTGATGGCCTGATAAGCTTTTTCTCAAGAGGCATTCCAGTGATGATGTTGTATTTCTCCAGGGTTAGGGTTAGCTCAAACCTACCAAACATAAAAGTAAGTGTCCTCGGGCACTAGAAATGTGCCGTGGCTTGTATGACTGCGGGACGAACAGTGATTTGGATTAGCAATAAGAGATGACCGACTTTGGCCTTCACGCGCTCTTAGGCAAACTGATCCAATTGACCCCACCATCTGAAGAGCTCCACCTTGGGAGTAGGAATGAATTGGATATCATCTTTTCCCATTGCATATAAACTGGGACTTGAAAAGCTTATCCTAAATTGCCATGGGCCAATAAAAAGACTGAGTAAAAGCAAAGAAATCAATTTGCTTTTAAATAAAATGGCAAGCACAAAGACATACAGATGTGACGTGCGGCTCGATTTCTAACTTAGAAGGCTTGTTGAAATTAAAAGGGTATCCACCCGTCACAGTCTCACGTTAGCAGCATACCCCATTAACCTCGGCTAAAAATTCGGGGAAAAGAAAGGCAACCTCTACATCGCAGTCTCGCGTTTGAGGTCGTATTTTTCTTAACACCATCCTAAATATGCTATGGCGGCCCAGGTCCGGCGGCCGAGTTGTGTGTGCCATGTGTAGTGTTTAAAACAGTAAAGCATGCACAATAGCTTATAATCACAAGATAATCTATTTTAAGCAAAATTAAAATAAATTTCTAAGCTGATTGACCTGCATAAAGAAAAAAAACTAAGTCAGTAAAGAATTTAAACAAGACAAAAATGGCCTAAGTCTTCAAAATCCCCATGAGTCGCCAAGCTATTGCAACCTCTTTTTCGGTGCTCGCGATCGGGTACGGGCGCCAATGAGGCTAATGGCTCGGCTGAATTTATTAAGCCCAAACTCTCCCAAGTCCACTAATTCACGAATTTAATAGTCTAAATTTTTAACCTGTAAATCAATTTTTAAAATGGAGTCGCCACTAATCGATTTGGGATGGGCTGAGAAACCCAAGCGAAGTATCGAAAGAAATACTCACTTCTGCGCAACCAGAGAAATTAGGATTGGGGACTTGATTACACTAGTTAATCACTAATGCCCTTTCGGTACCTAATCTTGTTTAAACCCTAAGGTTTTTTTGGATGTTTGAAGGATTTTCCATGCATTTTTGGAGGAAAAACATTTTTTAAGTCTTTTTCTAATTTTTGGACATAAAAGGTTTTTTTGGATTTTTTTTTTTTGGTATTTTTGGAAAAATACAAGTCTTTTTTGGCTTTTTCTGAATTTTTTGGATTTTTCATGAATTTTTGGCTTTTTTTTTTTTTGGATTTTTGGCATTTTTTTGGAAAATATGGAATATTTTTTTTTTTTTTTATTTTTTGGAAAATAAAATATTTTTCAATATTTTTCAATATTTTTGGAAAATAAATTATCTTTTATTTTTCTCAATTTTTTTAAAATAAAACACTTTTTAAAATTTTTAAAATATTTTTTGAAAATAAAACATATTTTGATTTTTTTGAAAATAAATTATTTATTTTTATTTATCAGAATATTATTTTATATTAAAATAATGAAACAAAATAAAACCGACCGGGTCGAATCCACGGGTTGGGTCCGGCCGGCCAGCCCAAAACGCAGACGGGCCCGTTACGCCGGCCCAACTTTTTATTTATTTATTAAACAAAACGACACCGTGGCCGGGCGTTTGGGGATGCCGGGCCCGGCCCGCCGACCCGGGTTCCTAGTAGAACCCTACCCGACTCGCTGACCCAGATTCCCGCCGCCCCAAAATGCGGAAACCCTACTCGAACCGACTCCGACCGCAACCCGGCTCCCAACCCGGCTCCCGCACCCTCGAAATCGTTGAATCCCTACCCGATTCCCGACCTAGGTCCGACCCAACGACCCGGGGCCGCGACCCGGAAAATCGGGAACCCTAGGGTTTTCAAATTGTGGGACCAAGGGGAGGAGAGGGTTGAGGCGCAACGGTGACGACGACGGCGACAGTGGCGACGGCAGCGAGGATTGGACTACGGAGGGGGAGATGGCGACGACGACGGCGATTGCATGCTACCTGCTTGCGGCAACGGCGCGACGAGGGCCACGACGTGGGCGAGACCCACATGAACCTCCTTCCCCTCCAGTCTCTCTTTCTCTCGATCTGTCTCTATGTTCGCTTCTCCGGCTAGATTCAAGATCTCCAGCGTCTCATCTTCTGGCCTCCCCTGAAGTCTCTCAAGGGAAGCTATCGAAGCTTACCGTCGGTGATCTCTTCTTCGCCATCTGTGTTTTTCGTCGGGGATGGAGGGCCTATTTATAGGCCGAGGGGTGGTCGGTCGATGAAGCTCGACCGTCGGTTGCCACGGCCTTCCCCGACCGAACCGGCGTCCCATCCAACGCCAGCTACCCCCTACTCCACGTGCGTCACTGCTCCTCCCCTCCGCTCTGGCGTCGCACCTCCGGCATGTGTGCTGCAATGGCGCGAGGAAGAAGAAGACCTAGCTGGGCCGGGCTGAGGTGGAAATGGGCCGAGGAGGCCTAGAGGAGGGGCTTTTTTCTTCTTTTTTTTCTGTTTTTCTTGTTTTTTCTGTTTTTTCGTTCATTATTTTTTTATTCGAAAAGGATAAAATAAAATAAAATAAAATAAAACCTAATTAATTAAAAGGAAATTTTAGGCGTCAACGACATTGCATCACCGACGTCACCCATTTAGCATGAAAACCTATTTTTAACATATAAGCTTCCAAGAAGTCCCATTCAATTCTATCGTATGTCTTTTGCATGTCCAATTTCAGTACAGCCTGAAACTTCCACTTTCTAATTCTGATTCTAAGCTGGAATAGTACCTCCTGGACTATTAAAATATTGTCCTAGATAAGCCGGCCACTAACAAAGGCACTTTGTTTTGGTAAGATGAGAACTCCCAACCACTTCTTCTGCTAGGATTTTTTAGATGATCTTGCGTGAGATGTTGCATAAACTAATGGGGCGATATTGTACCAAGCTCTCGGGATGTGGGACTTTAGGAATAAGGGTGATTTGAGTTCTGTTAATTTATGGGCTGAGCTTCCCCGTTTCGATTGTCAACACTACATCAAGACAATTTACCCCAAAAGAGGCAACAGGATTTCAAGTGATGGATGCACATCGGGCACGTACCATCATGCGTTTCGCCTCAAAAGCCAAGATTAGCCTCCAACAATTACTGTCGGCTCTCTAAGGAGTAATTCTGTGCTAATCCACAAGAAAGAATTTCATCTCCCAATGCTAAAGATGCGAAGGAGTACTGTCAAATTCTCGATAAAGGAACTTTTCGACCAAATTCGGCCAACAGGACAGTTGGTTATCCACTACTTATATATCCAAATGATGGAGAGTTCAACTCTGGATTTGTATAGCTATTTCAGTCGTGCTCGTCGTTTCTCGAAAGTGTTTTTTTTTTTTTCCTGGGAACTTGGTCAACCAGCAATTTTCAAATATAGTTGGGAGACTTCACCTAAAAAATGGTTTTAAAAAATGGCTTATTGCGAATGGCATACGTGGGAAGCACTTCGGCTACCGTATCGTAGGGCTTTGATTATTAAAAAAAAAAAAAAAGCATCCAGAAAAGAGAGAATTTCCCCTCTCAGCAGCAACTCAACCCTCCATAAAAGTTAGATGCTAACAGCCCCGGAACATATATGCATGACACTTGATTCTCATTTCTTCTTTAATAGCAGCTTGATTGAGGAGTGCAGCTGAAGTTTCAATCAAAAGCGCAGCAAAATAGAGGAGACAAGGACTCTCCTTTCTAACTCCTCCCCCTTCAAACTCCCCTTTTGACTTCCACTCGGAATGACATATAACCAACCTTTATAGCCCACATCCTTCCGATGATAGTCTCTCACGAGCTCGCGAGTAGGAAGTTCATTAGCCGACGCATCTATCCTCTACTAAACAGACCGGTTCAGCTTCGCAACAAAAAGCACATGTCTCAGGGGCTCCGTTTTGATCTTTCTTTCCCATCACTTAAAAAGATCATGTAGAGATGGCTAATAAAATTTAAGTCCGGGCATCCGAGGAGTAACCTCCATGGGATTCAGCAAAGCCTCGAAAAGCCCAAGATTGAGAGAAAGCAATGCAACTTCTGGAGATACAGAACCCTATGATTGTCAAGACCTCTTTTTTTTTTTTCGTCCGAGGGAAAAGGAAGAAGGTTTAGGGGTATTTGCCTAAAGAAGCGGACCAATGGCCCTAAATTAGGCGCGGGCTCTCTCAAGCCCATACCTCGCGCGACGTTGGATTTCATATTTCAATTCTTAACAACCTAAATATTTTTAGGAGTCGCCACTAGCCTATTGTGGTCGATTAGAAACCAATCGAGACACGGGAGTGGTGTCTCGATTCCTACGCAATCAGAGATTTCTAGGAAATGGGGACTTGTTTACGCCAATGTTTCTATTAGCGCCCTTGCGGTACCACTAACTTAGAAAGTTATTTATCTAAATGGCCACACATTCTTGATTACCAATTATTATCTTTATGAAACTACTAAGTGTCCATGCAAATGTTTTTGTAGTTTTTTTTTAATGTCTAGACTAATCCTAACATAATTTAGAAGAGAAATTTACACTCAAATTAATGAAAAGCGACGTGTAAGTAAACATCCAAGAAATTGAAATGACTTAAAAATAAACACGGAAAAGGTAAACCCGATACAAGTTGAGCAAATAATATTACATGGCCTTGTTATCACGCCCTGGGACAGGACCCCCATAAGCAAAATGAGAATTCAAATATGCATGAAATTACTCTATATGCATGAAATTACTTTAAATAGTTTTAATCTATGCAAAATGGATTATTTACAAAAATGGTTATAAAATACCAAAATAGCATTAAATTAGGAAAATGACCTTTTAAAATTAGGAAAATTTCATATATGTCATTTATATCCTAATTTGATGCTATCTAACATTTTTTGATATTTTTTGAAATTTTCATATTTTTCTCTTTTTTTTAATTATTTAAAAAAAATTAATAATAATTCCTTAAACCGATCTATGCTAACATGGAGTAACACAGCACATAAATATCACAATAATCAAGCTCAAATCGACCGTTTCAAGATCGAAGCTTAGTTTGGGCATTTTGTCGAACGATTGGTGTGCATTAAACTAGCCCCAATAGCCTCCTCAAGCCATGTTTGCGGCCTTCAATCTCAACGCATGAGCAATATTATGTGGAACTACAACATCAAGGTTAAACTACCACATGCAAGGAGTAAGATTAGATAGAAATCACAGCTTAAAACACACGAAAACTAAGCTGGAATCGTCATCAAATATACGGGTTTGATCTGATTTTGCAAATCTGGGTTTGAACCCAAGTCAAGCAAATAGGTTGAATGCCCATATTCAAGCCCCGACACCCATCACATACGAGATCTAAGGGAAACATTACTTGATCCGAATGAAAGTAGGTAACATGAGCTTTCAAATGCAACAAACATCAAAGAAAATGACCAATCGAACACATCAAAACGACATCTCCAAGAAGCACACATGCAAAACTCTTGAAGAGATTTCAAACACCTAGAAAAATTTTAGCCTCAGAAATCAGTTTTCCGGACTGTTTTCCTCTTGATTTTCATGATCAAAACATGCTCAAAATCGAAAATAAATACATCTATAATGCTTAACTTGCTTTCTAGTTTCCTTTTCAAATGGTTCTTGGCCGATGAAACCGACAAATTGTCCTCGGGGGCCTGTGGAAGTTGGCTTCTTCAACTGGAAATGAGATCTGCAAAAAAAAAAAAAAAAAAAAAAAAAAAAAAAAAATCTGATAACGAAGGTTTTCGTTGACCTCTAACATTAGACTTCAAGACGTATTTTGTTGGAAAACTTGACACCATGCCAAACTGTATGTATTCTAGCTTGGGTTAAAAGTCAAGATTTTCCTCATTTGTCTCTCAACTTTCTCAAAAAACACTGGCTTTCCTCACTCGTGACCAACCAATCTCGACACTCAGAAAAAATTTCGGACTTTCTTGGCCTGCTAGGAGGGCACTATTTCGGGGGGCTTTAGGAGGCCTTACCAATCTCCATTTGGGACGTGTGACCTATGGTTAGAAAGATATTTGAGTGAAGTTTCACTCTCTAGTTGAAGGTTTTGGCTAATTGTGGCCGCAGGTATGTGAAAATCTCACTTTTCTCTCTCCAGGTCGGTTTGGAATTTCTGGGTTTTTCTTCTGGGGTTGCTTCTGAAGGCTTCTTTGGGGAACGATTCCGAGCTCTCCTCTCTCCCTCTCGTCTCCTCTCTCTCATACCTTGAAAGACCTTGCTTCAGTGACCTTATCCCCTGAATTGAGGGATTTTTGGTCGGTCTTTTGTCCACCTACCAAGCTTGTCAACAAGGCTACTTCACCCACTCTCTGACTTAGCCAATTTTTTTCAATTCTGCAGCTGTTGATTGTGCGGGTTTTGCTGCGATTTTCCGGTGCTGTCAGCAGCTTATCTCTAGCCAATTTTCGTCCACTTGCACTACTATATACGGTCTTCCATCACGTGCAAAGATCAGGCTGGTTGGGCAGCTGAGAAGGATATGGTGGGGCCACTAAATTGCTTAATCAGCAATTCCGAATTAAGACCAACTCGTGGACTGAGTTTTGGCTGCTGATTTGAGTGCTTTAATCCACTAATTTGGCTGCGTTTTTTGATCAATTAGAAAGCTCATGTATAGTAGTTTAAGATCTTGACCATTTTTCGCAATTGTGCCCACCCAATTTTGCAAAAAAGTCCCTCAAAGTTGGCCATTTTCTTATCCGAAAATACCCAATTCAATACAAATGTGGTCTTTTTGGCTCAATTTGATTGATTCGACTTGGCCCAAATTCAATTTCAACTTAATTGATGACTAAGATGATGATTTAAGGGCTCGGGCGCAAATTTTGCAAAATTTGCGAATTGGTCCCTCAACTTTTGGAAATTGCATTTTGGCCCCAACTTGTCATTTGAATTCCAATTTGACCTCTTGGGCTTGGCTAGTCACATTTAGATCGTTGGCCCCAAATTGCTCTCTTTTTTTTTTCGATTTCTTTTTTTTTTCTTTTTTTTTTTTTTAAATTATTATTATTATTTTATAGGAAAAATATCTTTCATTTAAAACACGAAATTAAACACCTAGATAATCTATATGCCGGAATGAAATATTTTTGAGCAAAAATTAGGTGTCAACAATGATCAACTAAAAGTCTCAATGATAACGGATGGTTGAGAGACTATCTTATAACTCGAGAGATAATTTTCACAAGAGGAAGAATTCCCGAGTTACCAACCCCGCCCCGCCCCCGCCCCGCCCGTAGCCGATCGTTGGTGGTCTTGGGCTAACATATGTGGGCGGTTACTTTGGTCATGGAAATATTTTAAGTCGAAATATTCTTTTCATCTCATTTTTCATTCCTTCCAAAACCATTCTTCATAGAATAATAAGAAGATATCGACGAATAATAAGATATCAATTGTCGTCATCCTAACCAAACCCACTACCTAAAGGACTCTCTTGCTCCACTGAAAATAAAATTATCTCATTCTTCACCCCTTTCCTCTTACCTACTATTTTTTCTTTTTGGGGGATAACTGTCGCTTTATTGTATTTTCTTCTTACAGACCTCCTCAACTCTGCACACGCGTGTAGTGCGTGTTCTAACCTAGTTGCACGTCTATGATAACATATGTGCAGTCTAGTTGCACGGCCACATCCTTCCCTCTAGGTCTACATCGATTGATAATATTAAACAAAGTAAAACATTCCAGCTTAACATCGACATAAATTGAAATATCCTAAAACCCTCCAATTTCCTTACCTTTGGAAAAACCTAAAATTTAAAGAAATTATGAGAACCCATCCAAATCTTGCCTATTCATTACTATCTATAACTTTCAAATTTAGGGTCCACTTGTAATGACTATAATAAATTTTCAGTAGATCAAAGAGTTGACATTCTATTATTATCATCAAGCGCATTATGGTAAAAAAACCAATGTAGGATGTGACCATTCCCAGAAATGGGCATCTCTTTCATTTTGCTTTATGGCCCTACGAATCTCCAAAACTCCTGCCTAGTAATGGATAGCTAGCAAGAAATCTTGTAGTGCTCTATTGAAGTAACAAATCAAAAGGGAAAAAATCAGAATGTTTGCAGTGCAGAATCTTCTATAAATTAGTATGAAGATAACAAATTAAGCAGAGTATTAATGAGTTGATCATTTGGAAACCGTGCAGAATCTTCTACAAATTAGCTTGCTTACTCACTTGGATTTCATATATATTACGTGACATTGGGATCTACTAATGTCAACCTTCGTTACTTTTCTTGGAGCAGATGTCGACAATGCATCTCATAGCTAATCCAGTTTTTTATACTCAGACAAAGCACATTGAGATCAATTATCATTTTGTTTGGGAAAATGTTGCTCTTGGTTCTATTGTAACACGCTATGTTCCGCTTTCTTCACAAATTACTAATGTTTTCACTAAACCATTGACCCAAGGTATGTTTGTCATTTTACAAATCAAACTCCGTCTCTGGTCCTCCCATTGACTGGTTTGAGTATTGAAGTAACAAATCAAAAGGGAAAAAATCGGAGTGTTTGTAGTGCATAATCTTCTACAAACAAATCAAGTAGAGCATCACAGAGTTGACCATTTGGAGACTGTGCCAAATCTTCTACAAATCAATATGAAGATAGCAAATCAAGCGGAGTATGAACAAGTTAATTATTTGGAAATCTTTTCTGATTTGTCTTTTATTTAATTTTGTTGTAGATATAATTATTATTTTTTTTTTTTTAACTTTCACCTAGTACATATGTATATATATATATATATATATATATATATATATATATATATATATATATATATATATATATATATATATATATATATATATATATACATATACACATATATACATATATGTATATATATATATATATATATATATATATATATATATGTATATATGTATATATACATATATATATATATATATATATATGTATATGTATATATATATACATATATACACATATATGTATACATATATGTGTATATATGTATACATATATGTATACATATATATGTATACATATATGTATACATATATACACATATATGTATACATATATATGTATATATATATACACATATATGTATACACATATATATATATATATATATATATATATATATATATATATATATATATATATATATCTTGTACAACATATCAATGAAAAGCGATGCTTCATCGACTCAGATTTTGAGTTTCTTCATACTCAACCTACAATGATATGTAACTCCAAATTCAAAGAAAACACTTCACAACCCTCGACAATGTTACCTCATAGCTCATGTAAACAATCGACCTTAACTCCTCACTCAGCCAGACATCACGAATATCCGGGTACTAGTTAGATTGGATCAAGCTATGTCTTCACATGAAAGAAGCCGCAAATGTTAACTTGCAAGGAGCTAAATCAAGAACCGAACCGAATCTCGCCTTAGTTGCTCTTGCCATCCCCAGGTGAGTTCGGTCCTCACCAGCCTAGGCACATGCATCCTTCTTATCATAAACAAGCCCGGTGATGGCCAGCAAAGGGAAAAAGTTAAAAGAAAAGGAAAAGCAAAGGAAAAAAAAAATTCATGGAATTATGAAAATTGTCCATGTCAATACCAACCGTACCAAATAGGATGGTTGCATTAGTGATTCTCTAGTTAAAATTGGCTGAAAAGAGGAAAACAACATCTCTCACAAGGCCAACATTTTTTCCTCACAAATCAGGGGACTATTTAAGGTGAAAGAAGTCGAGTCTTTCGTTGTTAAGCATAGGAAAGTGTTTGATGACCACAATTCTAGAAGACCACAAGTCCGGAAGTCCTTAGGTTGCGTTTGATCGTCTAGATTTTTAATTATGATCGGATTGGATAGGATATAATATGAAATCCAAGGGATTTTGCTATATCATGTTCTATGTTTAGTAATTGCAATAATAAAGTCAAATGTATATCATATATATTATTAGATATAAATTGCATACCGATATAAATGAACTACAAAGTTTATAATCGAATATGGTAAAAATTTCTTACAACACTCTTGTCTACTTTTATTTTCATTTGCTTTTATATTTTATTTTCCTCTCTTTTTTAATTAATTTCTTTTTATTTCTTTCTTGCCCTTCCATCATTCTCTAGTAAAATTTTATTAAATAGAAAACTATACCAATATACCTAAAATACTACAACACCTAAAAATGTAATAAATATATATTTATATATCGAATTCATATTATAAGATAAAATTAAATTTGAATATATAAATAAAGATAAGATTATAGTAAAAAATTAAATTGTTATTTTTTGTTATTTTGAATTTCTTATATTAGATTCAAATATTATTTATATTGAAATATACTTTTAAATTTGTTAATTTAAGAAGTTTATTATTTGAGAAAAATAACTTTCCTATTACGAATATTAGAAATCTTACCAACTTTTGTCCGATCTCCCCCATGGGATAATTTTATCCGATCTATATCCTGATCTATATTCTTTTTATATCTAACTTTGTCCTATCTTAAGAAGGTACCAAACGCAGAATAAAATGAATCTTATTATTTTCTAAATTTTATCCTAACTGTCAAACACGGCCTTATGGCTTAGACGATCTCGTTGTATTCTCACTAATGTTGCTGTCTACTTCTCCTTACAAAGGACATATGAGAGGATCCAAAAGTCATTGTAAAACACAAGTAAAGACTAATCTCACAATTTTATACTTCACAAACGGAGGATGATAATCCTCTTATGCTTGCTACGAGCCGATGTCCATGTCCACGAATTATGTCCAAAAACTCGCCTCGTTCTAGTCCTTCAGCAGTCAAATATTCCATAAGAAGAAGAAATCATGTAAATGCGATGAAGAAGCCATGTCTGATTGAAAGCAAAACATAACAACTTATCTGCGTCATCTTCCATGACAAGAAAGTCACGTTCCACCGAAATCGAACCATAAAATCACGTCTCCATCCTCACCCATAACAAGAAGTCATAAATGATTGAATATAAAACGTAAAAACCTATCTGCATCATTTCGCATCATCTTCCATAATCACGTTCCACCGAAGTCAAGCCATAAAAAGGCTTCTGCATCATCTTTCATAATAAGTCATGTTTGATTGAAAGCAAAACATAAAAATCCATCTGCATCATCCTCCATAGTCACGTTCCACTGTAATCAAATTATAAAAATGCATCTACATAATCTTTCATAACAAGAAGCCATGTTTGATTGGAAGCAAAAGATAAAACCCGTCATCTTCCATAACGAAACTAAAAACTTAACGGATCTCTCTCTTTTTTTTTTTTTTTTTTCCCCTTCAGATGGACTTCTTACACACTTCAGCCACTACGAATCGAAACCAAACTGCCCAAAGTCTGGACAATCATGATTGTTGTTTCTTTCGATTTCAGGTGATAAGAATTTGGAACAATTATTCACAGATCATGCTATTTCCATCCTCTTTTTAGCCTTTGACACCCTAATTTACATTGAAATGGCTACACTATCCCTTATGGGTGCTACTCTTGATTTAACAATATTTCTTACCATTTTTTCTTCCTTTTCTTTTATTTCACTTTTACTAGAGATGAAATTATCATGCTTCTTACCAAAAAAAAAAAAAAAAAAAATTATCATGCTCTGTTAGATAAGAACTTCATTGATCCTTGCCCAAAAGTGAGGGGTTCGAAACCTAGTGGAGGCACTTGGTGTCTTAAGTGTAATGTCGAGGTGGTGAGTCCTCTGCTAGCGTCACTCCAGGGTTTACTCACCGGCTACTGGCTGTACGAGGTTCTTTGGGTATCCAAAAAAAAAAAAAAAAAAAAAAATTACCATGCTCCCGACAAACAATGATTATTAAGGTTAAGTATGAGACCTACTCTTGATTTAAGACTAATGCTTTCCTTCTTCTTCTTCTTCTTTTCTTTCTCTTATGGTTTTTTCCTTTTCTTTCTCATTCGAAAAAAAAAAAAAATTTGTTTATTTCTTCTCCAAAAATATTTGATTTGGTAGATAGTTAATCGATTATTGCATTTTTGATAAAAAAAAAAAAATGATTATTTCATTAATTATTTGTATATATATATTTGTACTGAGAAATATTATAATAAAATAACCTAAGCACAAATGAGAGGATAGCTTTGAGTAAATTTTGTATAATGTATACATCAACCATGATATTCAATTTTTGAGTAAATTCTTGTAAATTTGTACTAAAAATCAAAGTAAAAAAAATCACAATCATGAGAATGCTTTGGGGAAATAAAGAAAAGAATTTATAGATAAAACTAACATTTTTTTTACTCCGATATATAATTAGTACTTGCTTAGATTATAATAATAAAGAATAAATCTAATAGAAGATAAGCATAAACAAAAGCTAAAATGTAATGGGTGTGGAAGAAGTGGTTAGTGTGAAAAAAATTACTTGGAAGGGATGTGAATAAAATTTCCTTTCAATAAAATTGAAAAAGAAGAAGAAGAAATGTAAGAAATAATTTTCAATCAAGAGTGGAACCCACAAAGAGATAATATTATCATTTCAATGTGATAAAGGGGATGTCAAAAGCCAATAAATGAGTGAAAATAGTAAGAGCCTTATTCATGGATATTTGAGAATTGAAATTATATAATTTAAGTTTTATGTTATGTGTTTCAAAATTTTTGTATTTATTTTATTTTATATATCCATCTTTTATGGACCAAAGAAAATTTCATTGTTATTGTTACTTTCACTTTCATTTTGCTCAACTAAAAATAAAACAATAAAAACAAAGAATCTGTTAAATCCTGAAATCAAATTTGAAATTTGTGACTGGATATGTTTTAAGTTTTGATAGGCAAGTTTTAAGTTTTAAAAAATGAAAAAGCTATATCGATGAGGTAGATTTAAATTAGAACCTATAAGGAGTCAAAAACTGTCCGCTCCTAGCAGCGAGTCCCATACACGACGTCGTCGTGTCGGCCGTCGCCCCATGCATTGAAAAACCAATCCTGTCGTGTCGTTTGTCGTGTCGTTCCAATTGGGAACCCCCAGACCGACTTCCTCTGTCGAGCATCAAGTCCTTAGGAATGCGAGCCGTCCGTGCTTTTTCTCTCGAGAATTGAGGTTGCAAAAGACGCCGATTGGGTTTTCCTACTACTGCTGCCGCGGCGGCGGTGCGAGAAGCCGGATGTCGGATATTTGTCTTTTTATATTCGCACGTCACGTTAATTCTCCCCCAACACTCTTGTTTTTTTCTCCCTTTTTCTTTTTCGCTTTGCTTTCTTATATTATTCGGGATGACGATTGCCTATCTTAAGAACCCCTATACGCTATAAAAACATCGGTTTCAAAACTTTTTGAGCCGTGTAGAAAGGCATGATCTAAAGCGTCACGCCATTATGAATATTTATGACTTTCGATATCCAGTTGAATATTCGATAACTCTCCTTCTCAGGCATACAAGAATCTTTTATTATTATATCATATTTTATATGTTAGTTTTATGCATACAAGATGTATTCGGGTTATAAAAAATATGAAAACCCTTTGATTTTTTATTAAGGAGGAATCTCCACCAATTAGTGGGGTTCAACTTGATCTAATATGAAGGAATGAGTTCTTTATTTTTATTTTTTTTGTTGGTCAATAACTATAAATTCCAATTAACTGTTGATTAGTTGGTAAAAAGTATGATTAAAGTTAGATTGAAAATTGAATCTAATAATATAATTTCAGTTTTGAGCTAAATTACTCTTTTTAAATTTTATCACTAACCCAAATTTCAAGAGAATTGCCTCTACGCACATACAAACATTTTCTACTTTTGATTCATGTTTTCATGATAAGTTCTAACTTGGTAAAAATAGCCCTTGGTTTTTTTTTTTTTTTTTTTTCATGCCTCCGTCAGATTTTTGCTTGATGACAAATTCATCCCAAAACTTAAAATAGATGGATTTTTTTTTTTTTTTTTTTGGGGAGCGGTCCTCTTTAGGGCCTTTTAGTGGTTTGCACACTTTCACTTAGTTTAGATAGCCAGTCATACTTTATGTGAATTCTAAATTTATAAAAAATTTCATGTGCAACTCATTAATTATCCAGCCTATTACCTTCCATATTTGTGGTGGGTGAGGGTAATGATAATTGAAAAAAAAAATCGAAATTAGTATGCATATCACGTCGAAATTCATGCAATGGTTTGGGGGGTGAATTAAAATTGAATATTATCGGCTACCATATGAGAACATTAATGATCGGTGCAGCTCAAATTTCATCCCGCTTCTCCGCGCTCTTTCAGTCCGGCTTTAACCACAAATCGTAACATCGATTTTAATGGAAATATCAACGGATTAAGAGAAATAAAATTAAAAATAAAAATAAAAGGGAAGGAATCCAATAGGATCGTAACGGCACCCGAATCCGCGTTCGCAGCAAAGATTTCTGGGAGGGCCCGAGTCGGGCTCGGTCCGAGATATTCCTTTTAGACTCTTCAACGCAGAATCACTACCTTCGAGACTCTCTCTCCTCCCTCCTCCCTCCTCCCTCCTTCGTCATCCTCGTCTTCCGTCGCTCGTCTGCCGCCGTAGGACGGCGGAGCGGAAAAGGGCACGTCTCGTCGCCGGCGACGATCCCTTCGAGTTCGCGATCTGCGGTGTGGAGGGCATTCCTCCGCCGTTCGCTTCCTTCCTTGCTTTCGTTCTTTGGATTCTAGGTCCGTTGCTGGTTCGGGTTCCGGTCTTGTTCGGTTCGTGGACTTGCGCTTCGCTCCTTTTTTGGGTTTCTCCTTTGTGGGATTTTCTTCTTTCTCCTTTCTCCTTGGAGGGGAGGGCGGGGCAAGGCGGGAGAGAGAAAGTCTCGTCTGCAGATGGCCGCGCAGTTCCACAGTGTGATGGGGGTGTATGAGCGGGTCAAGACCGAGGACGCCAATGGCGACGTCGAGAAGGCTTCTCCCGATCCTAAGGCGGGTTCCCGCGCGCCGGTGATGGTTGTGCCATCGCCGCGACGACGAGGCGGCGGGGCCGCAGTCCCCGACTCGAGATCGGCCTCTCACCAATGCGGCGGCGACGATGGCGGCGGAAGGGAATCGAGAAAGCGGCAGCAGCTTGTTTCTCTCGACGTGTTTCGCGGCCTCACCGTCGTGGTAATGTTGCTTTCGGCCCTTTTTTCCAATCTTGTTAGGAAAGTGACGCGAGTTATTCGTTTAAGATATTGATAAAAAAAAAAAAAAAAAAAAACTTTTGAGGTGCCCCACCGTTGACGCCTTAATTTTAGGCCTATTTTATTTTATTAATTAATTTTTTAATTTATTTTGTCTTTTCGGTAAGTAGATAATAAAAAGAAAAAACAAAACAAAACAAAACCAAAAAAAAGCAGCCCATTGGGGCCGGGCTCAAGGCCCCGCCTCCCTCTTTTTTCTCTCTCGCGAACCTGGCCCTCCTTCTCTTCTTCTTCCTCCTGCCTCCTTCTTCCTTAGTCGCCTGCATCTCACGCGCGGTGTCCGGCGACGCGCGTGAAGGATGGCCTACGGCCGAGGGGAGTAGGCCGACGTCGGCCGGAGGGGATAAGATTGCAGGCGCCATTAATGTTGAGCGAGTTTCGCTGGAAAGCTTGATGGGACACCGGTTCAGCCGAGCAGAACCGGATGCCGGCGGCCGAGGCCCTTCGTCAATCGGATTTCCTTCGCCTATAAATAGGTGGCCGCAGGCATCGTCGGGGGGTGGCAAGCTCGGAGATCCTTCATTGAGAGACATCGGGAAGGGTTGAAGGGCGAGTGCAAGAGAGAACTCGAGTCGAGAGCTCAGCCCACCTTCTATTGAGAGACTTCGGGGAAGGCCGGCCGCAAGCGACTCCGAGAAGGTCGATCCGGCCGGTGGAGGCTTGGATCTGGCTTGAGTGAGAGAAGATCGAGGCCGAGGAAGGCCCGGCCGAGATCTACGCCTCAGATCTGGTTCTTTTTTGCTGCTTCGCCTTGTCCAAGTCCCGACGCCGTTGCCTCGAAGGGTTTGTTGTCGTGTTTTCCTCCCCGCAAAGCCGTTGCCGTGATCGATCCGCCGAAGCCGCGCCATATTGGGAAGCTAAGTTGCCACCGTCGTTGCCCAGTCTCGCCGTCACCGTCGTTGTTCGCTGCAACCTCCACCGTCGCGAACCGCCCTCCCGCCAACGCCATCCCCGTTCGAGAGGAGGTAAAAAAGGCGTCATTGTTCATCGTTGCCGTTTAACGTTGACCTAGTCATCGTCGCCGTCGCCGTTGTCACCTTCGTTGCTGCCGTAGTCGCCGTCGCCGTTGTCACCTTCGTCGTCGTCGTCGTAGTCGCCGCCAAGCACCTCGGTTCCCCCCCTTTCGGTCTTTGGATTCACAAACCCTAGGGTTTGCGATTTCTAGGTTGTCGAATCGGATCCGGGTCTCGGAACCAGGCAGGGTTTCGCGAGATTCCGGGGTGGCGGGAAGCCGGGTCGCGAGGTCGGGTCGGACCCGGGTAGGGTTTCGTGGGGAGTCGGGTCGCGGAGCGGCTATTGGGTCATCATCAGCCGGGCCGGTGTCCCCGAACGCCCGGCCACGACGCCGTTTCAATAAATAAAAACAAAAAAGAAAAAGACGAAAAAAATCTGAGTCGAACCGCAACGCGGGCCCGTCCTCGTTCGGATCGGCCCGAGTCGGACCCAACCCGCGGATTCGACCGGTCAAAAAATCAAAAATATTTCATATTTTCCAAAAATGCCAAAAATAAAAAAAAAAAAAAAAAAAAAAAAAAAAGCCAAAAATTCATGAAAAATCCAAAAAAAAAAAAAATTTAGAAAAAGCCAAAAAGACTTGTATTTTTCCAAAAAAAAAAAACCCCAAAAAATCCCTTTTGTGTCCAAAAAATTAGAAAATGACTCAAAAAATGTTTTTCCTCCCAAAAATGCATGGAAATTCCTCGAACATCCAAAAAACCTCAGGGTTTAAATAAGATTAGGTACCGAAAGGGCATTAGTGATTAACTAGTGTAATCAAGTCCCCGATCTTAATTTCTCTGGTTACGTAAGAATGAGTATTTCTCCCGATACTTCACTTGGGTTTCTAATCAACCCACCCCAAATAAATTAGTGGCGACTCCATTTTAAAAATTGATTTACAGGTTAAAGATTTAGACTATTAAAGTCGTGAATTGGTGGACTTGGGAGAGTCTGGGCTTTATCGATTCAGCCGAGCCATTAGTCTCCTTAGGCGCTCGTACGCGATTGCGGGCGCCGAAAGAAAAAGAGGTCATGACAGCTTGGCGACTCCGCTGGGGAATTTGAGGACTTAGGCCTTTTTTCTCTTGTTTAGTATCTTTACTGACTTAGGTTTTTTTTTATATATGCAGGTTAATGGCTTAGAAATTTTTTAATCTTGTTTAAGATAAATTATCTTGTGATTATAAACTGTTATGCATGCTTTACTGTTTTAAACACTACACATGGCACACACAACCCGGCCGCCGAACCTGGGCCACCATAGGATTTTTAGGATAGTGTTAAGAAAGATACGACCTCGAACGCGAGACTGCAATGTAGAGGTTGCCTTTCTTTTCCCCGAATTTCTTAGCCGAGGTTAAGGGGGTATGCTGCTAACGCGAGACTATGACAGGTGGATACCCTTTTAATTTCATCAAGCCTTATGAGTTAGAAATCGAGCCGCACATCCCATCTGTATGTCTTTGTGCTTGCCATTTTATTTAAAAGTAAAGTGATTTCTTTACTTTTACTCAATCTTTTCTGGCTGATGGCAAAATAGGGTCAGGTTGTGTATTTCCCTTTCTTATATGCGATGGGAAGATTTGATATCCAGTTCATTCCTACCCCAAAGGGAGAGCTTCTCAGATGGCGGAAGCAGTTAGATCAACTTGGCCAAGAGTGCGTCAAAACAAGAATTGGTCATCTCCTCCCATTGCTCCAAATCAATATCCACTCTAGGGTCCTGCAAGCATTACCACATTTCTGGTGCCCTGAAGCATCCACCTTCATGTTCGGCAAGTTTGAACTGACTCCGACTTTAGAAGAGTACAGTCTCGCCATAGGAATGCCCCTGGGAAGCGAGCTTGCCACGCCACCAATCGGCATTAACCCTGTGGTTAGTCTATCGCAGTTTCTAAAAAATCATTCGGTTAGAGAAATTGTTCAAGCCAACAACAATGCTTTTCCGCTATCATCTTTAACTGAATGCTTTGAAAAGCAATCAATGACCCAAAAAGCCAAGATCTTCCTCTTAGCATTCTTTGGTTTTATTATCTTTCCCCATCGAAAGAATGCTATAAATCCTTCAATCACATGGGTAGTAAATCAAGTCATTTTTGGAGCAGGATATGTGAACATGGTTTTAGCCGAAACGTTTTTATCCCTTAATCGTTTTAAAGAAAAAAAGGAAAAAATCATGAGGGCCGCCCTAGAAATTTTACAAATGTGGTTCTTTTCTCATATCAAAGGATTTGGGCACCTCATGCAAATATTTGAAATCAATAAATTCAAACACCCATTGCAAAAGTTTCCAAGCTTGGAAAAATACTCTCCCAACGAGGAATATTCTCAATGGATTAACTTATTAAAAAAACCCATCCCCGAGACATTCCTATAGTGAGCTAAGTGGTTCATGGTAGGAGAGGTGCGCTTTGCGCTTAATTATTACAACCCCATCTCATTGTTGGGCCTCTCCGGCGCCACCTCATATTATCCATATAAGGTGGCTCATTAGTATAGGGTCCTCCAAGAAATCCCGCCGCCACTCAAATCAGGATTGTTCCGGATCTTTTTCACCCGTACAGACTACAACTACTTGGAGGAGATCCACATAATTCAGAATGCATGGAGTAGATGTCACCCTGAAAAGATTGTCATACCCAGAAGGTTGAAGGGGAAGGAAAAAGCTCATCATGCATCTACATTCTACATCCTCAACCATATAATTCCCAAAGAGCTGCAACCAGTAATCCCTCATGTAGTTGATAAACTTACCCTGAAAGGGCGAATTGAATCTCTTAAAAAGAACTTGGAGACAAGCAGAAGACACGTATCAAAGCTAGTACGAAGAAGCAAGCAGCTCCACAAGATTGGAACTTCCCATCGCATATAAAATGGGCAGCGGGACTTTTGATGTGAATATATAGGGTCGTTCTGACTTGTGTAAAAAGCCTATTTGTCATTGTATAAATCTCCTGTTAATAAATAAGAATGACTTGACCCTTGCTATGAGCCAGTTTTTTATGTGTTTCCCTTGGTTATGTTTTCTCCATTTTCTGTGCTGACAGGTAATCGCATCATAGTTGTATTTGCCAAATCCAAAAGCTAGAATGGCTGAAGAAAACGTACCAACCCGTGTCGAGATTATGGAAAGTGAAATGAAGCAAAGTCTTCAATGTGCTTCAACAACTCTCAAAGTAGATAGATTCCATCCAAGGCAAATTGGCTCCCGCCCCAGCCTCAATCGAAGTGTTGTTACTGCAATCGTCTACCCGAGGTGATCAAGGAAGAGATATTGATGATAACATGCTCGAATTGGAGGATGATGAGCACCAAATCATAGTTGAGAAAGCAAAGCCCAACAGTTTGTCTAAGACTGAACATGACAAACGCCTTGAGAAACTTGAAGAGAGGCTAAAACAATTGCGGGGTCTTCAAGATCCTACTCCAAAGACCTCTCCATCTACTCTAAGGTCAAAATGCCGGAAAAATTCAAAATGCCCGAGTTCAAGAAATACGATGGCACGACCCGCCCAAGAGCTCACTTGCGAGATGTATTTGGTTCGAATGACCCAAGACGTTAATAATGAACCTTTAATGATCCAGTTGTTCCAATCAAGCCTAGTAGGTCCCACCCTGAGGTGGTACGTCAAAAAGAACATAAACCTCATTGAGACATGGAGTAAAGCAAGTGAAGCATTCCTCAAGCAAGCATACAAATTCATAATGGACATTACCCCTTCTCGTGAGGATCTCGATCGCACGGAAAAGAAAAAGCAGGAATCTTTCAAAGAATATGCTATTAGATGGAGGAATCTTGCTGCCCAGATCGGTCCTGAGCCAACTGACTTTGAATTGAGAAAAATGTTCATCAAAACCCTCCCTTTCGAATATCGCAATCGGATGGTGACTATGATCGCTGAATCATTCAATCAACTCATTCCAGTGGGAGACCAGATTGAGACAGGTTTAAGGGACGGCTGGTTCACTGAGCCTGCACCTGTCAGCAGAAGGCTCAACATGAAAAAAGATAAAGAATCCTTGATTGATGTAAATGCTACCTACACTACAAACACCGATTATCTCCCGACTGTTCAGACAAACACAGGCCAACAACAAACTAATAGCCG
Source organism: Eucalyptus albens (assembly GCA_014182695.1). Classification (NCBI taxonomy): domain Eukaryota; kingdom Viridiplantae; phylum Streptophyta; class Magnoliopsida; order Myrtales; family Myrtaceae; genus Eucalyptus; species Eucalyptus albens. The sequence continues at coordinate 24,623,398 of CM024655.1, read as the reverse complement.
TCCACCCCAGCGCTACAACAACCGAAGACAATTCACTCCGCTTCCTGGATCTCCCTCCCAAGTTTTGGCAATCCTCCGAAATAAGAACCTCCTTTCAACTGAGCCAAAACGACCCAATGCTGAAAACTTCTTTGGCTATAACCCGTCCAAAAAATGTGACTATCACATGGGAGAAGTAGGCCATTCAACCGATGAGTGTTTCATCCTTAAGCATCGATCCGTAACTTGCCGGATACTAAGGCCTTCTCATTCCAAACCGCAAAGCCAAATGTCCAAAGCAACCCGCTCCCCGATCATGCGATAAAGTAAACATGATATATTCGAAGCCGGTCAAGTCGAAATGTCAATGCACATATTGTTGACATCTATCGAGGGCTAGTAGAAACCGGGTATTATCCGGATGATGAGATACCACCCTTTGCAATAATGGAGGAAAGGGTATTAAGAATGATAGAGGCTGGAATAATCGTGTACGCCAACCACGCCAAAGATAGTTTCTACCATATCGCAAGTCCTCATCAACGGGATGAAGAATTTGCTACTCTAAATGCGGAAAAGGAGGAGAAGGATTCCATCTCACCTGAGAGCATCTTTGAAAGGAAGGGAGCCATTGTTCAAGCGTCAGCAGCAGAAACGGCTATAGTCATCGAGATCCCTCAGCCTTACAAATACGAGTACAACAATGCAGTACCATGGTCTTATGACCTTGATGTTGGTTTAGTCACGAGATCTGGGCGAACCTATGCTCAAGCAAATACTCAGTCTGCTAAGCCTGTCACTGATGAAGAAGCCAATGAGTTTTTAGCCGTAGTTAAGGCTAGTGAATATAATGTGGTGGAACAGTTACGAAAACCACCAGCATAGATCTCTCTGCTGGAATTGCTTCAGACATCTGTCAAGCACCAAAAATCCCTCATGAAAGTATTAAGTGAAGTACATGTCCCTGAAACGATTGAGCATGACAAACTCGAGGAATTTATCAGTACCATCCTTCTAAAGGATCAAATGGCATTTTTTGATGAAGAAATTCCTGAGGAAGGTAGAGGACACACCAAGGGCCTCTACATATCAGTCAAGTGCAACGCATCTCACGTCGCTCGAGTACTGACTGACAACGGATCTGCTCTTAACATATGTCCACTAGGGACACTCTATCGTCTTAAAATAGAGAGATCATGGATCCAGGTACCCAAGATTTCTGTTCGAGCGTTCGATGGAACAAAGAAGGAAACAGTAGGAGAGATCGAGCTCGACATTCAAATTGGCCCAACCATATTCAAAATTTTGTTCCAGGTGATGGATATCCCCACCGCATTTAATTTCCTCTTAGGGCGCCCATGGATCCACGTCGCGCAGAGCAGTATTTCGAGCCTCCACCAAAGTGTGAAGTTCGTGGTTAGAGGAAAACTGATCACGGTCCGAGGGGAGGAAGATCACCGCATCTACCGTGAGACAGCCATCCCTTATGTTGAACCTAGTGACAAAAGTGAAGCCAGTTATCAATCGTTTGAGCTCGTATCTACTATACACGAAACTCGAGGGACTTTGCCTCTCGTCCCCGTGGTATCAAGCGCTGCAATCATGGTAGGAAAAATCATGGTTGGACATGGTTTTATTCCAGGACAAGGACTCGGTAGGAGAGGTCAGGGCATCCGTCAGCCCATTGAAGCCTTGAGGAGACCTTATATTATCAGTTTAGGATATTCCCCATATAAAAAAGCGAAGAAAAAAATCGGCCTTGTATATCCCCGTTTCAAGGAAACTTTCCCAGGCCCAGCCAGGATGATGCATGAGGAAGAGGAAGTGAATACTTCAAAATGGTTCAACCCCGAAAGCGCGAAATTGCCCATAATCCAGGAAGACACAACTTGGCCCTCACTTAAGAGAGAGGGGCCAGATGATGTGACCTCCATGTTCGAGGACATTTTCATACGTGCCATTGAGGAAGAGCAGTTAGAAGAGACAAGTGATAACTTCTCGTTCATCCAGCTTCAACACCAAGTCGAAGAATTACGCGAGACTGTACATCATTTGACAGAAAACTTCACTCAAGCTACCCGTATATTCCGCTCTCGTCACAATGAAGAGCTGGTAGTAAATGAAGAAGACCCTACTGACACGACTTGGCGAGGGGCACGGCTACCCTTATCCTCGAGAAGCACACGACCATATTCACCTCTTCCTAAATCAATGGCCATTGTTTTCCCCATTCTCCTAGAGCAAGGGATAATCGGCAGGGAACTAAACCATCCTACCCCCGAGTACTTCCTTGATTATGATCCATCCAAGTAATGTGATTACCATTCAGGGGAATTAGGACACTCGTTAGATGACTACACCATCTTAAGAGACAAGGTTCAAGATCTTTTGGATGCTGGGGTATTCACGTTCCGCTCTCCATGGTTGTGTTTTGGCAAGGATCACCTCCTTATGGTACCCAGCACCCGTACCATGTTCCCTAAGCATGCTAAGGAGGCGCATAAAAGAGAGGCAATCATAGACACTTTGGGCCAACCAAGTGGTAAATTTGACTACTATGTCAATTATTCAATTCCTCAAAGTTTCTATGATCATCATCACAACATCGTTCCTGATGGATGGGGAGACATGCATGATCTGAAATCCACAAAGCCGGAAGCACAAGGAGACGTGGCTGGCAACTTATATCAAGACTTCAGAAATTGGTGCAGACTTGCTCGAGTAGAATCATTTTTAATTCCTCCGCATACTCCCCTACGTGGGAGCTTGTACATATTTTTTTTTTAATGTCTGGCTTGTTTTGTTTTCAACATCGGTTCCGCTCAAGGAACTATTTTTGAAATCACCCCGTAAATCCGTCTACTAATAAATAAAGTTGAAAACATTTTGAGGGCATGAGGAAACACACCAAACCGGCCCGTTGATGATAGCTAGCCGTCAAATGAAAGAAGAAATCGAGGCCCGGGTCTCCTCATGTTTCCTTGTCTTTAATCTTTAAAAACAATTTATCACCTTTTCAAAAGAAAGAAGCATGCATGCTACTAACTTTATTTGTTCCCTTAACCTATCTACTCTATGACATAGGAATAATCTAACAGCAGGCGAGGGTATGGCAACGGTCCAGACCAATACCGTAAGTAGCCACGATAGCAATTCTGATGATTCAGATGATGATTTTGATAATTCCGACGAAATTCAACGGAATTGGAAACGCCACGAAGAGACAAGGCCCCCTACTACTGAAGACATTGTTATTGTCAATTTAGGCAGCATAGAAGATCCAAGGGAGATAAAGATTGGCGCGAACCTTCCTAAAGAAGAAGCTGCAAGCTTAATTGCCCTCCTAAAAAGGTATCTAGACGTATTTGCATGGTTATATGCTGATATGCCAGGCCTCGATCCAACGATCGTGGAACATAGTTTGCCAACCAACCTTGATGTGGCCCCTAAGAAGCAGCGGCTAAGAAGAGCTAAGCCTGAAATGTCAAAAAAGATTGAAGAAGAAGTAATGAAGCTCCTAGAAGTAGGCTTCCTCGAAGTCTCGCAATATCCTAGTTGGGTAGCAAACATTGTATCGGTGAAGAAGAAATATGGTCGAATCCGAATTTGTGTTGACTACCGCGATTTGAACAAAGCAAGCCCAAAGGATGACTTCCTGCTACCTCACATAGACGTTCTTGTGGATAGTACTGTTGGATTCAAACTTTTCTCTTTGATGGATGGGTTCTCAGGATACAACCAAATAAAAATGAAGGAGGAAGACAAGGAAAAGACGGCATTCATTACTCCATGGGGGACTTTTCACTATAAGGTCATGCCTTTTGGCCTGAAGAACGCTGGAGCAACTTACCAACGTGCCATGGTCACCCTTTTCCATGACATGATGCATAAAGAAATTGAAGTATATGTCGATGACATGATCGCCAAAACCATACATGGAGAAGACCATGTGAAGACCTTGGAAAAATTATTCAATCGACTTCGCCAATTCAAGTTGTGCTTGAATCTCGTAAAATGTGTGTTCGGGGCAACTTCTGGCAAATTACTTGAATTCATTGTGAGCTGTGAAGAGATAGAAGTGGACCCATCAAAAATTAAAGTGATATTTGAGATGCCTCCTCCCTCGACTGTAAAAGAAGTCCGGAGTCTCCTAGGAAGATTAAATTACATTGCGCGATTCATTTCCTAGCTTTCCAAAACTGCAAAACATTTCTTTAAACTTCTCAAGAAAGATGCACAAATCAAATGGGATGATGACTGCCAATTGGCATTTGAACATCTAAAGCAGTACCTGATGAAACCACCAATTTTAATACCCCCGACCCCAGGACACCCTTTGACCCTCTACCTTACCATTAACAGTGAATCTCTAGGTGCAATGTTGGCACAGAAAGGACCCCATGATGGGAAGGAGAGAGCCATTTACTATTTGAGTAAAAAGTTCAAAAGGCCGGAACAAAACTACTCCAAGTAAAAAAAAAAAACATGCGCTGCATTGGTATGGGTGTTGCACAGACTCCGGCAGTATACCTTGCATTACCAGACATTTCTTGTAATTGAGAATAACCTAATCAAGTATTTGCTCAGTTGCCCGGCCTTGGTGGGAAAATTGGCTAAATGGCAAATCCTGATCTCAGAATTCGACATCCGGTGATGTCGCAAAAATCGCTAAAGGTCGAGTGATTGCCGATATGTTAGTAGATTGCCCAAAAGAAGTATGCAAGGATCATTCCCTGCACGACCGAATTTCAACAAAAGTAGAAGAGGACACATGGACTATGTTCTTTGACAGAGCTGTAAATTTGTCAGGTTCAGGCACTGGGGCGGTCTTGATATCCCCAAATGGACAACATTATCCTGTGGCTGCAAAGTTGATGTTTCCATGCACCAACAATATAGCCGAATATGAAGCATGCATCCTCGGCCTACAAGCGGCTATTGAAATGGAAGTGTCAAAATTAAAAGTGTTCGGTGACTCCACCTTAATTATCCTCCAAACTGTGGGCAAATGGAAGACAAAAGACGCCAAACTAGTGCCTTATCACGACTACTTTGAAAAATTGGTAGGAGAATTCCAGGACATCTCGTTTGAATACCTACCTAGAATTCATAACCAGTTTGCTGATGCACTAGCAACACTATCATCTATGTTGCAAGTAACGAAGGGGTTAGAAGTAGAGCCTTTGAAGATTGAAGTCCTGACAAGATAAGCCCATTGCATGACTATAATTGAAGAACCCGATGGGAAACCTTGGTATTATGACATCATGAGATACGTCCGTAAGTGAATTTCCTGAAGAAAGCACTCCCTCCGATCGAAAATACCGATGAAAATGGCTTCGAGGTTCTTCGTCGCCGGTGAAAATTGTACAAAAGATCATATAACTCAGTCCTGCTAAGATGTGTAGATGCAAATGAAGCCACACAAATAATGCAAGAAATACATTGGGGAGTATGTGGCCCTCACATGAATGGACGTATGTTGGCCAAGAAAATAATGAGATTGGGTTATTACTGATTCCCTTTAGAGAGTGATTGTGCTAAGCATGTGCGAAGCTGTCATCGTTGTCAGATTCACGAGGACAAGATAAATGTCCCTCCAACCAAATTGCATCAGTTATCTGAGCCGTGGCCATTTTTAATATGGGGTATTTATGTAATTGGCCCAATCAATCCAAAGGCATCAAATGGGCACCGATTCATTTTGGTCGCAATCGACTACTTCTCAAAATGGATCGAGGCTGCATCCTATGCAAGCGTAACTGCACGAAGCGTTGTCGCGACCCTATTTTTTCGCGGGTTCATCACCTAAAACTAGGTTAATGGATTACTAAGTCTTTAAGCTTAGCTCGGGTTCTCCCAAGCCCATACCAATTCGCGACTTATGTTTGAATTTTTTAACATGCAAATAATTTTCAATCAGGAGTCGCCACTAATCTATTTTTGGTGGGTCGATTAGAAACCCAAGTAAAGTAACGGGAGATTTACTTTACTCCTACGAACCAGAGATTTATGAGTTCGGGGACTTGGTTACACTAGACTACCCTAGTGCCCTTTCGGTACCTTTTTATTTCATTTTCAAAAATGTTTGGCAATTGAATTGATTTTAATTTAACTTCCTAACATGTGAGGTGATCATACATGTGCACATACCACCAATTTAACACTCAAGAAAGCAATTAAACATTACAAAACATACCTAGAAAACGAAAAGATTCGCATTGTTAAATCGAATTCACATCAACAACCTAGATATGATTTCTAATTAACACGCAATTTCAATTTTTGTTTTCGTTTTCACTTTATTTAATGAAAATCATGCGATGCATGCTAATAATCTAATATGACATGGCAGCATGGCATAAACTATATGACATGAAGAAATGCAATAATTAAATGTAATCTAAATGACCTAATTTTAATGACATGCAATGTGATGCAATGACATACAAAATTATTTAAACTAAAATGACATGCAGCATATAATTTAGTATGCGAGTTATATGTCATGCGACATTTATTAAATGATTTAGTCTAATGATAAGGAAGTTTTAATTAAATGAACCTAATAAAAACTAAATGACGTGCATTTGATATTTCTATTTAAAAATGCAAAAATGATCTAGCTAGATTAAAATTCTATATAATTTAAACTAAGGATTAAGTCACATTAAATCCTAATTTAAACTAAGATATTATCTTAATCTAACATGCAATTTATCTAATATGCAATGACGTGCAAAAAATGTCCTAATATAACATGATATATGTATGATGATTTTTTTGTTTTTTTTTATTAATTTCGAAATTAAAATTTCCATGTAATTAAAAATGCAACTTAAATTAAACAAAAACTAAAAATCCTAAATGAATGCATTTTTAGTTTTTTTTTTTTTTGGTTTTTTTATATTTTCCGAACTGAAATCCCTATCCTTGATATGCCAGATAACAAAAAATATTCCGAAACAAACTGAATCCTAATTCAAATATTTTTTAGATTTTTTTTAGTGGCATTATCAACTAAATATTAAATCTAAACAATCAAGATATTCAATCAAATAAAAGATCAAAATAATCGAAAAAATAACCGTCGTTGCCTCACGCCAAATTAACGATTATCCTAACCCTAATTATCACAACAAAGAGTTCAAAATAACTAAAAATCTTATCCGAATTCTTACGGATCATATTAATAATTATATTGATTCAAGTACTTAAAAACTATAAACAAACCCCAAAAATTAATGTAATTAAAAAAAATAACCCGACATCTTACGGGTCAAATTAATAATTACAATAAGTTTAGGGATAACTCTTGCGGATAATGCCTACAAGATTCATAAAGTAAAGATCACCCCAAAACTTAAAAGAAATAAATAAAATAAATAGAAAAAAAGAAAAATAAAACTACCTAATTTCTTTTCCTTTTTCTTCCTTTTGTTTTTTTCCTAAAGCCTTGCTCGTGGATCTTCAGGGGCAGCAAGTCGTCGGTCCGGCAAGGGCGTCGCGGTCGGGGCTCCGGCGAAGGTCCGGCGAGGGGCAGCAGCGTTGCAAGGGGTCACCGTGGGTGTTAATCGCGGTGGTCGGTGCTCGGCGGCGTGGGTGCGGCGGCGTGGCGTCGTGGGTACTGGCGTCGGGCAGATCTGACTCGGGTCAACTGGCTTCGCGGCTGAGATGGCGTCGGGCCTTGGAGGTGTGCTTTGCGGGTCGTCGGGTGGAGGCGTCGAAGGTAGGGCGAGAGCTGCGCGGCGGTCGGCGTAGCTGCTTGCGGGCAAGGGGAACTCTGGTGGTGGCGCGGCACGAGCAACAGAGGAGATGCGGGCCGGTGCGGGGGCTCACTCGGCGGTGGAGCGACGACCAGCTCGGATCTACGGTCGTCGGGGCTCTCGAGTGGGCAGATCGGGATAGCGGTGGTGTCGCGGAGAGGCGGAGACGCGGCGTGGGCGGCGGGGTGGCGACGGCGCAGGGGTGCGGCGGCGTGGCGTCGTGGCGTCGTGGCTGGATCTCGGGCGGAGGGAGCGGTGGCCGGCTGCCGGAAGAAGAAGATGAACAGCACCCTTTTTTTTTTTTTTTATTTTTCACTCACCTGTCCCCTCTCACGTCACTTTTTCTCCTCTGTGTACTTTCTGCAGCTTCTCTTTTCTTTACTTTTAAACTTCTTTTTCGCAGAAGCAAAACTCTCTCTCTTTTTCTGAATTTTTTTGGGAAGCTCCCCCACGGATGGCTTCTCTCTTCTCTTTTCTTTTCCAACGAAGAGAACCCCCTCCTGAGTGAACTCCGTACATATCGAGAAAATATTCAGTGGTTGCCAATCACCACGTCACCGTCCTACGTGGCGCGCGCAAGTCTAGATGGCTCCACTAACAGGTCGACGCGTGTCCTTGGATTTAGACCAGCTGGAAAATAGAGAAGTCAAAAGTCGGAGGATTTATTTTTCTCTCTCCTCTGCTGCGGCTGAAAAGAGACTCAGCAGAAGCATTAATTAATGCTGTTGCCGCTCAAAAACCTCTCTCCTTTTCAATTCTCCTTTTCAATTTTCGAGCGCCTTTTGCCTTCTCCTTCCTCGAGTCGAGCAGAAAAAACGCAGATACCTTCTCTCTCTTTCTCCGGCACGCCCGACTGTCTCCACCTCCACCTCCGCCTCCCCCGCCGATCCCCCTTCCCCAAAGCCCCCGTCGGTCGCAGGTGCTGCTCAGATCTGCCTCTGGCACGTCGCCTCCCTGAAGACCCCCGCTGGGTTGCAGCTGCTGGGTCTCGAGCGCCCTTTGCCTCCGCCGTCACCTCCGGAGTCTCATCGGCGGCTACGATTTGTCAGCTCACTCCTCTCTCCCACCCGCGCTCGCGCTGATCTCTGGGGAACCTGGTGGCGTCTATCCCGCCGCTCTTCTATCCCCCCTCTCTCTGCAGCATCTTGCCATTTCCAGCAGTCGGAACATCAACAAGAGCGTCTTCGAGCTGCCCGCATATGACCCAGCATCGGAAATGATGAGGAAGGAGGAAACGCGCAACAAGCTCGCTACCTCCGGTCTTGATCGTGTGTACGGCTGTTCTCTGGTTCTTTTCCAATCCAGGTACAAGAAAACTAGGAAACTTCACACACCCATTGAAGCTGAGCAACAGAGCAAGCCATTACACGAGGCTCTGACCTTGGCTCTATCATTCAAGAAATCCAGGGAAAATTCGGAAACACCCCTCGACCTATGGACGCAGATGAAGATGGGCACCTCTTCGATGCACATGTAAATCGGGCTACATGTCCATGGCCTCCACTTCCTCCATCTCTCTCGCCTATCGGATTCATTGTTTGGCGGCATCTGCAGTTAACGCTGCGGGTCGAAGCCGTGGGCCGGAGCTTGGGTTCTTTAGCGTGCTGTGCTCCCGCTATTGCGCGCGCACGGCGCTTTGCGTGCGCGGACGGGGCCTCTGTCGTGGAATAAACGGAGATTTTTCAGGTATGGAGGCTTGGTGATACTGGCTGCTTCGGCTTCTAATTCCAGCCGGAGTCAGGAGAGCTTATCGGGAGGCCGAGGGGAAGAGTTCTTTGCTGGCTGTTGTTGCTCCTGTGAAGCAGGTCGCGTCCTTTGCCGTTCCTGCCGGAGTATTTGTGGTCGTGACTTTTGGTATGAAAGTTTTAACGTTATTGTTGATTTGCTGTGAGGAAGAGAGTAGGGGTGATTTTAGACTATGATGAGAAGCTTTTCCTAATTGGAACCGATTAGAACGTGGTTGTTTATGGTTTGGCGTTGCACCTTCTATTGTCAAGAGGTTGTGTAAGGATTATTTTTTCTGGCAGAGAGTTTGGGTTACAATAATGTAATTTGAGTAAGCCACCAGTATATCTTTCAGATGTCCTGATGAGAGTTGTCGACTTTGGTGTGTTTTAATGTTAAACCATGCCTGATGGATCAATTTTTAGTGTTTCCATTATTCGATTATCACTTATTTTTGCAAATAACAACACAGTTGTTCACATCGGCGCTCTAGTACATGTGTTTCTTTGCCTCTTATGATTTGAAATTTCTTGTTTTTGAAGCAGCTCTTTAGTGACATGTTCTTGTTGATAGAGTCCATGCGATGTATTGGTGAATAATACTGCTATCCAGAAGCTCCTACTGAATAGTACTGATTTGGGGATGAGGTATTTTTTGTCTTGACTGCAACATGTTTACCAAGCACTGAATTGTGGATGAAGTTTAAGCCTTCCAAATAGTGACAGGTTGGAGATGTCATCATACTTTTTTTGTGGAGGGAGCTAAGACTATTGCAGAGTTGTTGAAAGAAAAACTCAACCTTGCGAATTCTTGAACTCAACAAAAATATGATTGATTATTCTATACGCATTTACTTTATCATCTAAGATTTTTAGCCAGTTGTTATTTGTTAGGAACCAAAAGTTTGCTAGACTATTCTGTTTATCGACTGTTCATTTATTCGCTAGTGTTAGGGATTTACAAGTCTTGCAGGAGCATTGCTCGAGAATAATACCATACAAAATTTACATCTAAAGTAAGTTAACTTTCCAATGATGGTACCCAAAAAATTGTACCTATCCATTTTGAAATTTCTTGTTGTCTCATTTGCATTAGTTTAAGTTTATCAACAAATCTTAGTCTCTACTACAAAGATGCACCTGAGTTTGGTTCGCATGTGTGAACTTGCATTTCCATGGTTGGCATATCTTTGATATGCTTCTAGTGGCGTGCTTTAGTTTTGCTTCATTGAAGATTTTGATGGATGATGTATTTTCAGCCACAACTATGGTGGCGCACTAGGGGCCAATGCTTTGGCTAAAGGGTTGGAGGGAAACAAGTCATTGAGGGTAAACTTTTTATTTTTTCCATTTTTCTTTCTTAAGGATAAATAGCTCGAATTTCGGTCGGGAATTTTGTCATTAGAATGTAGTGCATGCTCCTGTCAACAAGTTCTATATTTTTCTATTATACGGTGTTGTTCAACTTGCTATTCTTCTCGTTAGTCATACGACTAACTTATCTATATATATTGTGCTGACCATGTGGGCTCCATAGAACAGATAAAGATGGACAACATTTCAACTCTGAAGGAGTAAAATTTTTTCGTCTCTGGACAACAACCAGCAGAGTTGTTGAAGAAAAACTCAACCTTGCAGGTTCAAGAGTGGTTTCAGAGAAGGTAATGAGTTTTGCTCTTATTTGATTGTCCTTGGAGTTAATGTTATTTTTTGCGCTTGGTGATGGAATTCTTTTGGTGTATTTGCTAATTTATGGAGCTGACGGTAATGCAGGTATTGAAGCTGCGCCAAGGAAGCACGCAGCACCAGCTGCGTGCCCATTTAATATGTGGGCGCAAGAAACTTTTGGGGCATAATCATGTTATTTTGAAGGATTTAGTTATTGATATGTGGACACAGGAAACTTTTGGCATATACGGTTGCGCTTTTAATATGCTTTGTTTTTGTTTCATCTATTGTGGCATTGTTTGCCATTTTGCATGATTAACCACTACTCTTACCAAGTATGAGTAGTGATCAATCATTGGCCACAGTACTCATTCTGGAGAAGGTAAGCACTGTTTCTGTCCTGGAGTTGAGAGCAAGTCTCAGATATGAATGCAAATCTCAGCTAAATAAAAATGCAATAACAACTTGCATGCTACCTCGTGATCATCATATCAACTGATGTTTCTCTGACTTCATTAAAGGCCATGGCAGACATGGAGCGGGCAATTATAAAAGCACTGGAGAAGCAATATAATGACATCTTGACTCCGTTAAAGACAGCATCCCAAAGAGGTTGAATATGCAAGTTTAGAAGCTGACAAGACAGCAGTCAACAGCAGTATATTGTGTTCCCAGCCAGGCAAGTACTTTTAAAAGCATACAAGATATACGTAGTAGTCACTGTTAAATCAAGTTTTTCTGATGGAAGGGATTACTTTCACTACTAGGCTGAGAGATTGGAATGTTGTTCTTTTTTCAGCTTGGGATATTCCTGAACACCTTAAAGAGAATACTAGATGTTCTACACTGTAGAGGGGACATGTTGAAGTGTTGGGCATCCTATTTACCCATGACTGAAGATAAGAAGTCACTGTTTGGAGAACAAATGAATGGAATCACAGTTCTACTGAGAACAAAATACAAGAACTACTTGCAAGCAATAGTTGGAAAGCTTGTCAGAAATGTAAGTGGCTCTTACTTTCCCTGAAGACGGAAGTAGTTGAGGAGATACACGTCAAGTCATCCAAAGAACTCTCGTATCTATCAACTTTGACTTGGCCTAGATAACATCCAGAGGAAAGAACTTTAAACTGTTAAACGTGATGAAGCTATTTTTTGGTTCCACTAAGTTTGCTGCTCCAAGCTTTTCTACTTACATATTTAATTACAAGTAAAATCCTGAAACAAAAATTTTAGAAGGGCTACAATTGATTTGAGAATCTTTAAGCTCCAATTAGATACTAAACTAAGGCTTTTGTATAGATACAAGAAAACCGTAGTATACGGTTGAAAAGGATGCTGGAAGAAACAAAGGAAGAAGATGGAGAGGTTGAGATCTGTGAAAGAGTGCAGATGCTGAGTTTACAACTGGCTGAAAAATTTTCACTGAGTACAAAACATAGACTTTTTCTTAATTTCTGTGTAATTGCTCAAACAAATGTCTAGTACATATAACATGTCTATGATGTACTCTGTCTGTGTTCTAAAGAAAGGGCTATTCGACATTATTATGATGTTCTTACTTTCCTTTCTACACTACAGATATTGGACAATACATTTGCTTCACAGATGCAGCGATTACTAGGAAATGCCCTTAAAGAAAAAGATCTTGAGCCCCCTCGCTCTGTGACTGAAGCTTGATCAATACTCTGCAGAGACACGGCAAATGCTGCAGATTCATTTAGCTACTTCTATGTGTAGATATTATACCACCCCTGGGTGTCAATTTTTTTGTGAATCTGTCATTTCATTTGTTCATTTTAGCAGTGTACAGGACCACACTTTAGAGCCCAAGCTTTTAGAAGGTTCTTCCATATGAGATTAAAAGCTCGTATCATATGTATTGTATTGTCCAAATATCACAAATTTTTTATGTCGATAAGAGTTCGTTTTCTGGTTGTAGTGTGATGACTTTTTTGCATAATGAGCAGTACTAGCGACCATCAAAAGCCATTGTTAAAACTGTCAGGCTTTCAGCAGGACAAAAGGGAAAACAGGCATATAGCTTATCTGGTTTGTGCATCATTTCTTATAGATTTATATTAATCCAAGGTATCGGGACTCTGAGACTGCAGAGTGCAGATTTTATCTCTCCAGGCACAGAAAAAAACCTGGCGAAATTGAGTTTTACTATGATGACCAATCGAAGGAAGGAACGGGTTGAAGGTGGAGACTAGTAATGAGATTTAACCAGATGAATTGAGAGCTTAAAGGACCAAATGAATAGACTTATAATTAAATAAACCAACATCTTGTTGGAGTTGAACAATGCTTGGTCTTCTCGCCCACATTATCATGCCAATTCCAAGCAGTGTATTTTGTATGACACGGATACTCTATAGTTGAGGGCCAAAAAGAACTTGAACACAGCCTTTCGATTTTTGAATAACAAATTTTCAAGTTATCTTCCAACAATACAAAAGAGAGAATTAAGAACCACCATATTCTTTCTAACAAGAATTAAAAATTCGAGATTGTTCTGATTTACAAAACTAATTGAAAATTAACTAATGTCGATTCTATTTCTGCAGAGAGCAAGTAAAATATGAAAATCTATTTGGTACTCATTGGGTTAGAAGTAAAATATATTTGGTACTTTCCTAAGTATATGAAAATCCAGGTAAACCTTAGAGACCTCTCCAAGCTCCATGTCTCTGCAGAGAGCAAGTACGTCCTACAAGTAAATGAAAATCTAGATATGCAGTATGACACCTAAAAGTTATCAAGTAGCCATATATTGTTGCCAAGAACAAGAATTCGTCATTCATGATGGAGAGAAACTCCCTTGAGCTAAAAGCAAGAACAATGGTCGAGCAAAAATCTAGAACTAGAGCTATAAACCACAAGATGTAATGGCGTAAAAGGCAGCCATCATATCTCATGGTCTTTTGGAATTGTTCAGTAGTTGCAATGATTGTAACATTCCACCATATCGAACGCCGAAAAGGCTGTAATTTCCTTATTTGATGTGGACACCACCTCACTCTCTGAAAAACAGTGCGATCGTTTGGGCATAGCTCAGGCTTTTATATTCTCTCTCTGTGGATCAGCTGAGACTTCACCACTAGTTGGCCTGCAAGACACCATCAACTTGTCATTGTGCAGAGAATAGTTAAATGTTGAAGTTTATGAGAATTAAATCAGAAAGAACTATTCCATAATTGTTGACAGATTGGAGCAGAACCTTCATTTTATGCGGTTTAGCGATCCAGGCAGATGAAACCAACCACCTATAGACCAGCTCTCCCACCTAACAAAATTGGGGATTAAGTTTTTAACATCACTTAGAAAGAGAATGGTCTGCTCTCCCATAGAACAGCTTCCGTTCATCTAAGCATATTTTAGATGCAATATTCAATAAGAGATAGCTGACTAACTCTATAGCCTAAGAAGGAATGAAAAGATTACATGGAAGATTTTGACACCAAAGCGGTAGAAGTCCTCTGTAAAATCTGAAAGCAAGAAAAGCAATAGAATGTCCCTCCTACCTCTAACACAAGCAAACATACTAAGGCCACAAAAAATTACCCTAGAAGGCCCTTTTGATGCATACACTTTAGGGAAGCCATCAACCAAACCTTATGCAAAGTGGGACTGTACTTGAACCCGAATTTTAATGGCTTCAAAAGGGCAAAGTGCCACATTTGCAAATGCTTCCACAGAAGCACTGCTGAGAAAAAAAAATCAAGCTCCTGTTGCTGCCGACCAAGGCATCAGAGTAAACCCATTTGAAGTACTCGTAGAGACCATCTGCACCCACCTTGAGCACCATATCCAAAGAACTTGGTAGCCCAACCTCTCCATAAGGCAGAAGGGCCTTTCTCTCTCAATAGAGTAGTGAAACATGAATAAATGCTGTTATACTTGATTGGATTCACCTACAAGATAACAAGGATTCACATATAAAAAACTTCCAAGTGAAACAATTCTTTGCAGAAATATTAACTACATGCCAAAGAAGGACAATCGTGAATAAAGCCACACTGCAGAAGCATCCAATTCTCGTTGAAAATTGGACTTTCCACATTTAGTCAGATTTGGCCATATTAGCAGTTTCGCATCAAACGGCCACCAGAAAAAATATGTAAACAAGTCATATAAGGAATCTTGTAAACTCATCCAGTTATAGTTCAATCACTGCGGGTACATGTATCAAGAGTCCACAAAAACACCACATCTTTTATTCAATCTATCAAGTCTATGTCATCAATAAAACTAGTACCGAAGCAGAAAATGATTTGGGGTGTTACCTCTGATACACTGATGAGGAAACCAATCAAGTGACTCAATTTATTCACTGAGCTCAACTAAAGAACAGAACATGTTCCTCCAATGCATTGAACAAGAAGAATGCCAACAAAAGCAGAACATCCATTTCGCTATGACACAACAAATATAAATAAAGCTGGAGCTAAAAAAACAAAAAAAGGAGAGAGGGGAGAGAGAGAGAGAGAAGGGACCTGTGTTGGAGCCAGTAGGATTGCCATTTTGAACTGCGAGTAGAAAGCAGAAATCAGGGTAAAAAAAGAACCAGGCAGCTTATGCAGACCACGTAATAGAAGAAACTGAAACTTGTTGGACATAATCACATACATCACCACAGCCATTGTCATACAATCTTATCCACCAGCTAAGGCAACCACCTGATTCGAACAAGAACAAAGTGGAAAAGGTATTTTACATTGAAAGCCTAACTGTGAGCAGACAACGGGCTCAACCAGCTTATTGTGCAACCTCAGTATTACAAGCAAAGAGCCAAATTTTTTTTGATTAAGTAGGACAAATATATTGACGAGATCGAGTCTACATGACTTCACCCTCCTTCAATATTCTCGTTGCCGAAAGACCAAATTGACAAAACAATTCGAAATTTCCTCTTCTCACAACAGAATCTATCTTTAGCACAGACCAAATGAAAGATCTAACCATCTTTTCAATGAGAGTGCACTCCAAAGATACGTTAAAAACTTCATAATCTTTGGATAATAAATAAATCGGAATGTAAGAGTTTCTTAAGCATTGTCATTTTGCGCCACGGCTCTCTAAACATCACCCATAGAACACAAACCCAATCCCTAAGAAGCTACTCCTCCATCCATTCTTGAGCATTGAATAAGCAATCTCGACCCAATTCACAATTCACTCGTCTTAATTTTTGCAGGCAGGTGAGCAATTGGCTCAGCCTTGGCAGCCATTTCCACGTAGCGAAGGCGCAGAAACGCAAATCGGAGATTGGAATCGAATGCAGAAGGAACCTGGTCGCTCATCTTAATGTTGCTTTCACATTAATCATCAACTCATCAGAGCGCAACTTCCAACCACATTTCCAAAAACAAAGCATGAGGAAGAGAATAAAAAAAAAAAAAAACAGATCGCGAAAAAGTAAAATGCAGCTAGATTTATGAGGTAATCACACTAAAATAGAAATCCACAACTTCTCAGCGTCATTCCAGAAGAATCGAACAAAAACTCAGATCGAACACATGGAGACGAACCTTCCCCTTTGTCCGCGGCTGCAACACGTACACGGTCGACATCTTCTTCTATCCAAATTCTATAGGGACTCTGGGTGCAGTGAACTCGACGAAGACGGATCTTCGACCTCACCGACTGCGATGTTCGAGGTTTTCTGTAGCTCGGTTGAGGAAGAAGAACACCCAAACAACGCCGTCAGCCGCCGGTACCCGAAATGTTCCCAGATGATGAGATCGTGGACGGGGTGAGGTGTGATGACGAGCTCGTCGGAGGGACGCAATCGGACAGAGGCCCAGAACTTGCCAAGGCTAAGAGAGATGGTGCGGCCATATAGTAAACGTCGCTAGGGTTCCCAAAAATCGGCGCGATGAGGGTCCAAAGGCGACGGCGGAGGAGAACGGGGCTCGGGACCCAGCAGCTGCGACCGAGCGGGGCTCTTGGAGGAGGCGACGTGCCAGAGGCAGATCTGAGCAACAGCAGCGACCGGCGGTGGCTTTGGGGGAGGCGGAGGCAGAGACGGAGGCGGAGGCGGAGGCAGAGACGGAGGCGGAGGCGGAAGCGAATGGGCGTGCTGGAGAAAATAGAGAGAAGGCGTCATCGTTTCTCTTCTCGACGAAGGATAAGGCCAAGAAAGGCTTGAAAATTGAAAAGAGGAGAGAGAGTTTTAAGCGGCAACTTATATTCGAGCATTAATTATTGCGTCTTCTCAGACCTTTTCAGTCGGCTGACAGAAGAGAGAGGAAAAAATAAGCCGCACCTAGCGACTTTTTTTATTTTTCAAGTCACTCCAAGTCACCGGATACGTGTCCACATTTTAGTGGAGCCACCTAGATTTACGCGCGCCACGTAGGACAATGACGTGGCAGTTGCGAACCACTGAATATTTTCTCGTACATATCCCTTTATAAGCGAAACAAAACGTGATCTTTTCTTGTTAATATCTTCATCTTTCGAATATTGCTTATAACCTCTTGATCACAAAAAATCCCTATCTCACGAATATTCACCCCGATTTCATCATCTATTGATAAAAATAAGATTACAATGCGATTTTTTTTTTATTTTCAAAAACCATAATATCGCATCAAATCTTAATTTTTTCGCAAGATAATCAATTAAAAATAACGACGGGCTTGGGTTAATTTTATCCTTTCATGGGCCTAGCCTGGCCTATTAATTTTATCCTTGCATTGTGGATTTGACTTTAGGTGGCAAATAAGATGGGTTTTAGGTTGAGAAGCATTTGGATCCATTATAATTTATAATTGCTATAATCAGTAAACTAGGCACAAATATATTGCAGGACGACGATTAAGTCCGAAAGTGATTAATTCCATCACCCGATCATATTGATACGTCATTTTGATGAATTGGTTAAGCGCTAATTATGCATATTGATGACCTCCTTCCATATCCCTTTCCCACGGGCAGCACATTCAATTTTAGTCCCAAATGAGCCAACTGGGGGACATTCCTTTCTTGCTCAAAGACACATTAAAAAACAGAACTGGTTAAAGGCAGTTCACTACTTTTGCTTTGCGAAGAATCGTGGTGAAGTTGGGATGAAAAAGATATAAAGTAAATTCATTAGCATTAGGGCACGCATATCGTGTGCAAGTAGGGAGAAAAAAAGGGATAAAATTTAGGTGCATGAGTCCAATGCATTGTGGATTTATCTAGTTTAAGTGTATCTACTACTCATGATTTGTAATTGTGAGACCATTTAAATGTTGTCTGATGAAGAAGTGATTACCTACTTACTGTACTTGATCAAGTCAATGTTACATTGGCCCTATTTGGCTAGAAACCGAAAATAAACTTAAAAATAATAAAATAATAAAAAGTGATGAATCTCCAGAAATTATTTTTCTAGGAGAATAATAATATTTTCAGCCGCTTAGCTGAAACGTGAAAATAAATTAGAAAATTTCATTGTTCGGCATGGATCTTCGTGCACTCCTTTTAATAATGTTTTGTTTTTATTTTTATTTTTCATTTTGTCTTAACTTTTTAAATTGAATTTTTAATTACTTTTTATTTTTTATTTTTATTTTTGCTTTTTCTTTGGCCGATTGCCTGCTACAGGGTTGAGATCGCCAGATTCCGATGAGCTCAAGCCTCACTAGAGTTCATCAAGGCTCGGTGAGCTTGGGTCTAGCCAAATCGTCACATGGTCGAGGCCAATTGGTCCAATGACAAGAATGAGCATGATGATATCGGCGAAGAGGACGATGGTGACGAAGAAGGGATGGATGAGGACGCGGATGAACAAATGAGATCGACTTCCCCTATGCATATTTCTTCGTCAGGTATATGTGCAGCAGGAAAAACTGCAGCGGGACAATGGCACCTTTGCCTCCGTCGGACGGCTCTCCTTCTGATATAATGGAGTGTAATGTATGTGGTCAGCTCAGGAGGGAGGATGAAGAGGCGGGGAGCCGACGGAGAAGAGGATAGCGATGAGTGAGGTCCCCCTATTTGTAATGTGTAAGAAGCTCTTCTCCTCATGGACTCACTTCCGGGAATTTTGTTTTTCTTTCTGATCCATCCTTTGGCCTTGCTGTCTAACCAAGTCAGCTGCTAGTCAATACTTAACAGCAGAGGGAGACCTAGTTGGCTAGCTTGTAGAACTTTGCTTTACAATCCAATCTTCTTTGGGCGAAAGTTGTGGATTGCAAGTATTCTGAGTTTCTAATGTCACCCATTTTGAAGGAAAAAATTGAGCTTGTAAGGCTGAACGCCATGTTCTCTGTGACTATGGGGGAGCTACTATTCTGTGGAGGTGAATTTTCTTTCTTTATCTACAGCGAGCACATCACGTAAAATCTGATGACTGAATCGCAGGGAAGTTTTACCATGAGTTCCTTCTTGAAATCGTGTATGTGTATTGATAAACTGGAATGTTCTGTGGATCCTTGAAGTTAACTAAGTTGCTCCTGTTTTTCAATCTTCAGAGTGTGCAGCTCTGACATTAGAAACTGTTGAATAATGTCTCGATTTTGAATTCGAATAAATCGAATTTATTAATACAGTTTTTTTTCCCAAGTAGATTTCAACTCGGATAAAGATGAAAAAGAAGAAGTATCTCTTCTTTGGACGTCTACGCCGAAGTCTCCGATGGCGGTTTAGAACCGTGAATATCTTTCGCTCTTTCTATTTCTGGAAGGATGCTAAAAGTTTCTAAATACTTCTTTCTCAATCATAAAAGTGTGTTTGCTCTCTGTGTTAATAATTGATTGCTTGACGACCGGAAAATATATAGACGACTTCGAAATTTGAAGCCGATGGGGGAAGAGAAATGACTTTGAAGGCCATATTTGTTGTTCACTTAATTTCCCTGCAACTTGTTAAAATTTTAATCAAGAAGAAAATGGTGCAATGGAAGATTTCATTCGCCTAAAATTGATCATCCTTCTCACAATTGGATAAACATGAAGAAGATTGAAACAAGAGAATCTTCTTATGGTAAAGATAAATAAACAGCCAGACGTCCATCATTCGGCACATTTAAAGAGGAAAATGAACATGACTGTAAAGGGAAAATTATTGTACAGAAAGGCAAAGGCTGGGTTCAACTTTTGTAGCTGAGCACGGCATATACGGTCTGAATTACAGTGAGTGCGAAGGGGAAGATGACCGCGACGAGAGACGATAAAGCCCAAGGACTCCTGAAGTAGGTCTGGATGAGATTAGCACAAAAGGACCGCTGGTATTAGCTGAAGCCTTTGTGCAAGCGTATGCGTTTATTGTTTAGTTGATTTAGAGGAATAGACGAGGATAGGTTATAAACAAGATTTAGGAGACAAGAATAGTCTCACTAAATGGTATTACAAACATAGTTGGAGGAGGTGTTGGTGGAGGAGCATAGTATATGCATTTTAAGCTCACTCCCCACGCACAAAACCTGGCATACGAAGGCTATATTTATAGCCTCTTTAACCGACTTACATGCTACGACTTGTGACTTAGTTTACAAGATTTTTTTACTAATAATAGAGCCACTTTTTTTTAGATAGGTGAAGCAACTTCCTTCTTCCGGTGGATGCCTCAAGTCTTTTTGACTTCTTTTCAATATTTCCCACCTAAGTCTTCTCCAACTTGGCTTCTGCTTACTATTTCTTTTACTAATTCTTGCTTGCATTCCCACGATCATGTGTTTCTTCAGCCACCGCCATTCTCAATAATTCTAGACAACTTGCTCGAGCTGTCCTCCCCCTACGATTTTCTTCAAGATTAAGCTAGCCACCTCTTGCCATAGTTTAGGAGAGATCTAGAGAATTTGGAAAATAGATCACAATTTCCAACAAGGACAAAATGAAGAAGACTGAAACGAGAAAATCATCATTTGATAGTGATAAATAAACAGCCAAATGTCCATCATTCGGTACATTTAAAGAGGGAAATGAACATGCTGAAAAGGGAAAATTATTGTACAGAGTCGCAAATTGTGGGTTCAATCGCCGAGCATGGTACATACGGTCTGAATTATAGTGAGTGCGAAGAGGAAGATAGCCCCGATGAGTGACAATAAAGCCCAAGGACTCCTGAAGTAGGTCTGGATGAGATTAGCCCTCCACTTGTTCCAGGGCTTGTTGCAGTACTCGCTGACCTCATTGCACACGGCAATGAGGCTGCTGTTGGGTTCAATTGTTGTGTACTTGGCCAGCAAAGGGAACAGCTCGGTAGTCTCCTTGTCGCTCCCCAGGAGATTCAGGACTATGCCCAAGCTGTGGAGAAGCGCGACGTCACACTCATTGGTGATGATGTAGTCCATGAAGTAGATGTAGGACGTGACCTCCTTCCCGGTCCCAACGTGGAAGCGCTCAAATGCAATGAGGTTGAGGAACATGGACTCGGTTGCTTCTTCCACCACAATTTCAGGGAGCCTCAGGACCCCGCCGGCAAAGGAGATGTCCGTGAGGCTGCCAGTCTTGCTCTTCTTGAGCTGGATCCCATGCTCCTTGAGCTCAGTGGCCGACTGGACTAACAGAAGGCCCTCGCACCCCACCTTGTCCAGCTTCAGCTTCTCATGGAGTAGTAGGCTCTTCCTGACAACGTCCAGGACGTGCAGGCATTTGCCTATCCTCACCGTGCGCTTGCCAGTGGAGCAGTAATTGAGGATGAGCCTGTTGACGTATTCGTCATCCTAAGTTGTTGGTGGGAAGTCAGAGCATTTGAACGTGAGATGGCGGTCGTATCAGTTGTAATTGAGTTTAAGCGAAAAAAAGAAAGAAAAGAACAAGTTGTTGCTTCCGATAATGGTGATAGATTTAGTAATCAAATTCTCAGTTGATCTTGAATATTGCATCAAACAGGTGTGGAGTATTCAATTCGATGGATCCCACGTGAGGGGCAGAAAGTCCATCTGTGATCATCAAGATTTACTGTTAGGTGAATCTGTCAAAGCAAAATCTAAGAAACTAACCTCCTTGCCATCACTCTCGACGGCGACCAGCCGATCCAGCACTAGCATTGGCAGCTGATTCTCTAGCATCAGCATGTCTGGCCATATGTATGGCATTATGGAAAGCATCCTGTGGGTGTACAATATGGGGTCATCAGGCTCATAGTCATCCACCACCTGTGTCGCACTCCTCAGGATCTCAAGCATGAAGCATCCGTCAGTGATCATCACCTTCAGGAACCGGTTTGCCTCGCCATCACTGCCGCCCTCCTTCCACTCCAGGTCCAGTGTGTCATAGCTCTCCTCGAGGTCTCGGGCCACTTCCCTCAGGGACTTGAGGAAGGGATCGAGAGGCTTCCCAGACCGTCTGAGGAAGTGGAGAAGCGCGCGGTGCTTGTGGTCCTCCATGGTGCGGAGGTGGTTCTTGCCGTGGTGGTAGGGGCCGAAGGAGACAGCCTGCGGCTGGAAGGCCTTGCGGTTGAGGTCGGTGACACAGGCGGGGACCCTGTAGATGGACCGCTTCTTCCAGTACTGTTGCTCCTCGGTGGGCATGCACTTGAGGCTCTCGTTGATTTGGACGATCCAGTTGGTCTCGTTCGGGTCCGACGGTGGCATGGTTCCGCAAGTTCCTGTTTTTGAGTGTCCTACGTTCTATTTTTTATTAAGCCGAAAGGAGTGTGAGCAGGGGTCAATTAATGGAGAGAAATGGGAAGAGAGAAGGTATTAGGGGACAAAATGTACGGGTGACTGACGCTTCGTGCACGACAATTCGAATCGCATGCCCACAATGCACGTAATCTTCCCACCGTGTACGAGGTTCTGAATCCGATGAATCTCACGAGTGTCTCTCTAAATCGAAGGGCCCGTATGCATTGAACGCATGTAATGCCAATTTGGGTAGGGACTTTGCATATTTCACTTGACACTGGAGTTAAAATAGTACTTCTTTTTGGTTATATTGGGTAATAATTGAGTCTCATGGTACTTGACGCACTTCTTTCGTGCATATATCGCATGTAGGAAAAAAAAATTACCACAAATAGTGGCGCTATGATATTATGTGTGCACGGTTAACTCATGACAATCATAAAACTTCTCATTCATTGACTTCAAATGAAACACAAGAGGGGTTGTAACCATCTTATGTGAAGCTCAAATACTTCCACTTATTTTATACAATCAGCTACGAGCATTTAGGAGCTCCAATTGAGAAGAACTCGACTCCATTATAACTGCTTATGAGCTCAAATCAAGAAGCACTTGGATTCATTATAGCTGCTATAATCAGTAAACTCTAAGCATAAATATCTTGCGGAATGTCGAGTTAATCCAAAAGCAACTAGTTTCATCACCCGATTAGATGAATACATCACTTTGATGAATCGGTTTTCCACGTTAAGTTCTAATTATGCGCATTGATGATCTCATACCGGGTCCCTTTCACCCAGGCAACACGTACAGTTTTTGTCCCCAAATGAGCCAAATGGAGGACATTCCTTTATTGATCAAAGACTGATTAAAGCAAGAAGAAGAGCTAATTGGAGCAGTTCGCTACTTTTGCTCTGAGAAGAATCCTTGTGAAGCTGGAAATGTTTAAGATACAAAGTATATTCATTAGCATTAAGGCAAAAAAATTTGGGAGCACGAGTTGAAGGCATCGTGGATTTGTCTATTTTGAGCGTATCTATCACTCAAGAGTTTTAAATGTGAGACTATTTAAATTTTTTCCAGATGAAGAAGTCATTACCTAATTCATTGTACCATATTAAGTCAATGTTACGATTAAAATAATGTAATTTTACAAACCTATCATGTATTATAAATTACTTTCTCCTTTACGTTATCCATGAAGTTTTTAGTGTAAATGATGTTTTTGGTTGTCGGCACTGTATCAACACGATGTGCCCCAGAAGAAGCTGCAGGATTTTAAGCGAAGGATGCACATCAGGCACGGCCCATTATGCGTTTCACCTTAAAAGCCAAGATTAGCCTCCGACGATTAGCATCGGCTCTCTAAGAAAGAGGAGCAATTATGTGCTAATCCTCAAAAAAAAAAAAAAAAAAAAAAATCTTCTTCTGTTACTAAAGATGCGGAGTCATGTCAAACTCTTGATAAGGGACCTTCTGACCAGATTCGGCCAGGTTGACAATAGATTTACTCACCACCTAGATATCCCTGATTATGGGCTAGTGATGGAACAAGCCTAAGAGATTTGCCGATCTTTTGAGTGGATTCGCCTAAAAATATCCTTCCCTAGAACCTTTTTGTGAAGTGAATGCAATCATAATTATTGATCATATGAGATACATATATGGACATCGCGTAGGACTCGCATGACCAATTGTTGCAATTGATTCAATCCATATTGATTTGGCTCCGGAAAATTAAAAAAAAAAAGAAAAATCCCGTGAGTCAAGGCATGTCCGAAATTCTATGCCCCTAGATACACGAATGCGTATGTGTAGTCAAGAATTTTTGTATGGAGAATTTTCATGCTTTTAGACTAGCCAAAAAATTCCAAAGGCAGGCATGGCAAGAAGAGAACGACTTCCCCAATGTGTATTTCTTCGTCAGGAATATGTGCAACAACAAAACAGCAGTGGAACAATGCCCCATCGGATGGCGCATCCTTCTGATATAATGGAGTGACGTATGTGGAACACAATTATAGAGGCAAAAGCTAATAGACAGATAAAATTGTTCAAAAATTCATAAACCTATTATACTTTTACTAATTCAATCATAAATATTTCAATTTTATCAATAAAATTTTAAAAAATTTCATGTATTGTCAATTGAGCTCATTTGGTCAATCTTGATTGAAAATCACTAACGTGAATGCAAGCATTTTATATGGCACAATTAATGTTGACATGAACAATTTTTTGTGATATTTTAATATTTTTCGAATTATTCTTTTCTTTTTGAATAGCCATAGGCTAGGCCTCCCTAGGCGAGGGCATCACTACCCTAGCTAGTCATAGGCAAGGGCCCCACGCCCTCACTAGTCACATGTGAGGGCATTGGCCCTCACCTAGATCCAAGTGAGGGTCACGACACTTACCCTTTGTCAGCCAAGACCACAACATGCTCGCCAACGATATACCCTCACCTGGTTTGGGCAAGGACCGCAACACCCTCACTTGGCATGGGTGATACAAGAGCGTCACAGCCCTTTCTAGCCAAAGGGTGACACTTGCTTGTGGCCAGTCATTAGGCGAGAGTTAAAAAAAAAATAATAATAAAAGGAAAAATAAAAGAAAAAATAAATAAAATAAATTTGAAAAAATTAAAATATTATTAAAAATTATATACTTTAACGTCGGCCGTACCACAAAAGATAATCAATATCCATATTAGCGATTTTTGGTTAAATTGGCTTGATGGATTCGATTGAAAAATTATTTAAAAAAAAAATAAGACTCAATTTGGTAAATTAAAATGTTTGAGACTGAATTGATAAAAATATAATAAGTTTAAGTTTCCGGATGAAAAGGACGTGGACGAGTGGGCTACCCTATCCTTTGGGCGTTGCTCTCCAGCTAACTTAACATTCATGGAGACATTCAAGTCAAAATCTTGTTTTATCTCGCTTTTTATTCCTTCCGAAACCATCCTTAATAAGAAAAAATTAAACTGTCTTTGATTCTATCCACATCCACCGTTTATGCGCTCGCTTGCCCCACTAAAAACATAATCGTCTCATTCTTCACCCGTTTCCTCTTCTAGAAAAAATGCCTTCTCTTTTTACCTTTTAGAGTTAACTTTCGGTGTATTAGTCTTCTTCTCATAGCGTGCTTGATGCTAGTCACATGTCTATTATGACATATGTGCATTTGATTTGCACAATCGTATCCTTTCCTCCTATATTCCTCTCGCTCTACTGTGATTGGCTAATCGTACCATTAACTTGGAAAATCGACGGTGAACCTTGCCACACATTTTCCATAAGAGGGAGAAATATTCGTGTTTTGCTTGGTAATTTCCACACGGTTGCATTGGAGAAAGATAACTTATGTGGCCGTCCTCTGACTATCAGACGGTCACATTGTGACGTCCTCAGCACGTCATGGCTAACATGGCTATGTAAATATTTCCACTTGTTAGGCACGCAAAAACGTATATAGACCAATAATCACCCACGACATACAAAATTCAAGTAGGAATAAAAACCAAGGCAATCCATTTCCTTTAGTTTTAGATACTTTTTGGGAGACCTATGTCAAGTACATTAGGGATTAACTAAAATACTCCTACTCTGGACTGTACCAAAATTCCATCAATTGTACCACTCCACTCGTGATACCATATATCTACAAGATAGCCTATCTCATCCAAACTGCCTGGTCTTCCAAAAATGCTATTCTCATCCTCTAGCCCTCATACTATTGACCCCACTGTCTCTATCATCATCGTCGTTCGGGAGTAGGAGTGGTCCAACCAAACACTCACCGATTCGGGCATAGACGACTATGAACCTGATCAACACCAAGCCTGATGGTAGACCAGCATCAAGTGTCAGTATTGTGATGACACGGATGAAGGTGACGTTGGGAAAGTAGGGGTCACGCAACTTAGTCCGGTGCCATGTGAAGTTCGTCAGGGCACCATAGAGGATCATGTGGAATGCAAGTAATAGTGACATGTCTATTGATTTGAAAAATAATAATCCACCGAGAGTGAGCCTAAACTCAACAAGCAAACTACCAAATAATCCATACTACATTTGTCAATGACGACAAATGTGAGGAAGTTTAGACATGAAATGTAGAAGACCGTTTTGAAATCAACTTGCCTGAAAACTTTTTTCAAAATCAAAATAGCAGGTGAAAAACATTTCCTCCGAAACCAGTAAACCATTAAACCTCATATGAAATCTAAAAATGTTAATGATCATATTTGCTATGAATTAGCCGCCACCAACTTTTGGGGAACCCTGTTACCCCGAAGCATCTCGCACCAATCCAGTATTGCAAGGACATCTGGGGGAACTGTGTTACGCCCCCTAATTACCCTTCTGAGCATCTCTATTACCACCCAAGGCACTGTTGTTGATGGCATTCCAAAATCACACACTCGTCTCATCCCATGGTGCAACAATTCAATAATTCAATTTAAACATGCCGTCCATTGAGTTAATGTACAAGAACAGTTCAGTGTACACCATTAACTATGTTTTATAAGCTAGAGAAGTGATAGAAACATTTAGTTGGCATTACCAATTCAAAAAAGACGGGCTACAAAAGGGAGTTTAGCTAAATTTGACCAAAAAAAAAAAAAAAAAAAAAGAAGCTCGCCCATTTGTAGAAATCAAGGATATTCGCCAAGCAAATCAATTCCAAAAATCACGGAACTTTGACACAATGTGGATGAATCTCCAAGGAACCTTTTTTATGAAGAACTCAAGAACTGGTTCAACTTGTACGAGTCATAATAATTTTATATACTTCGGGTCAGAACAGTATAAATTTTCAGGATTCGAGAATGAGCATTTTGGATGCCTAATTGAGCTCCAAAAATCGTGGAAAAATTTCACGTTATAGTTTAAGATATGATCTGAAACTTTCATGGGGATACCAGTCCAAACCTTTTGTCAAAAATTCTGTAGAAAATAGAAATCAAGTAAAGGTCTGGTAATTGAAGACATATTCGGACTCACGTAGTTTGTCAAATATATTATACACGTACGCAGTCCAAAACATCCAAATTTAAGGTATGTCGTAAAACAAGGTATAACAAGCAATTTCGTGAAGAAAGTCTCACCAAATCCATACCACACAAACCGGCACAAAATTGGCAAAATCAGTATCTGCAGTAAACCAACCAGAAAATAGCTGTAACCTCGGATTCGTACACAATTTGTGCTATTTAAGCGCAAACCAGCGAAAATATCAAATAACTAGCATTTCAACAACACATGAATAGATTCAATGAACTAAAATTTCGACAATACTTGCAATGCACATTCTTTGAAACTGTCGACTAATACAACTAAGCGCAAAATCAAACGAGACAACTAAAACTCGAGGAAATTGGCCCCGTTATACAAAAGTCAACCTACATAGCACAAATGGAAAGGAATTTACTTGCCTTGAACTTCTAGGAGCGGCTGGTGTCGTGCGGTGGTGCTGCGGAGTCCTCGGCCCTTTGCTGTTCGCCCAGTGCTTCGAGACGAACCGGGACGTGGAGCGGCTAGGGGCACGATGCGTGGGGGAAAAGTTGTTTCTTTTTTCTTTTTTTCTTTTTTGGGGGGGGGGGGGGTGTTGGCGAGACGGAGGGCGTTGTTGGGCAGCTGGACCGCGTGAAACACCACGGTTGTGCGCGCAAGACAGAAGGTCTCTGCACAAGTTGGAGAGGACGAAGAGGGTGTTTGGTGTAGAATAGTAGACGGTTGCTCGTTGCTTGCTTAATATGCGGTCTCCACCGCTTAATCTAAGTTTGATCAATAGGATTACATGCCAGATGGAAGAGTGCTCTTCAGCCTAGTGTCCCTTTCTGCTGATTAATCCTCTAATCTGTCCATCTTAAAGCCACGTTACTAGTTTGACTCTTGCTGCGTTCTACCCATCACCGATTACATCCGGTTGAAGGCAAGGCTTGTTGATGCCACAGAACGGGGCTGGTGGCGGCATGAAAGACGGCCAAGTGGCATGGCTTGGTGACGGGGAGACACAGTTGGCAAGACACGGTGGTGATGCAGATGACGTGGTTTGGTGATGAGTTTGGTGCCACGACGATGAATGCTAATCACTTGAGACTCACGATGCCAATCTGGATGTCATAAACACCGTGATATGTTAGCATCGCCCCAAATTTAAATATCCTAGAACACTCAAATTTTCTTACCATTTATAGGATAAACCTAAAAACTTAAGAAATTATTTTTCCTGTTGTTAAAAAGGCCAATGCCAAGTAGTTTATTCATTATTTTCTTGTTTCCATGGTTTTGTTAGTAATTTAATTACACAACTCACTGAAATATAATGTGGCGGCCTTCTATATCGACAAGGACAATTGTTAATTTTTTACTGCCTTCTGTATTCCAACAAGGCGCATGCAGTTCATCGGTGGCCGTGGTCACATGCTTGGTTGACTTGTACTTTTCACACGTGATTGTCCATTTTAAGGTGAGAGAATTGAGAATTGTGGAGATTTTATTTTACCCAACGGAGATTTACTGTGATCACAGGGTAGACTTTTTTTTTTTTTTTGGGTAATTTACTTTCTGTCTTAGTTATTTATCCCAATCAGCCATCAGTTTTGAGGACAGTTTTGTTAATCAATCTATCATTTGCTTTGTTGTAACAGGCATGCATATGAATAAGGTTCTCTACACATGCAATTAAAATGAGTGTGAGCGTTGTCGTAGCCGGCATTCTCTTCGATTTAATATACCTCACGGTAAAGCGCAATGAATTCCCTCGATGCCGTATTGACTTGTCAAGATTTTACAATTTTAAGTAATTGTTTTGAGCTATGCTAGCATAATAATCTTTGGGTACTGTGACAATAATAGTTTATTGTGAATTATAAATTCTTAAAGGAGTAGATCTCACAATAATTTATAATTATTTGTTATTTAATTTTTTATAATCCAAAATAAACAATTATTCTAACATTAAATTAAAAACTATCACACAATTATTTCTCCTAATTTTGTGGTACAGGGAGGATCTTGTCCTTGTCATGTCTTTGTATTATGTTCCACATATTTTGGTCTTTCATAATGGCTTTTCTCAACAGTTTGATTTCCTTGCCGCTTTGAATGTCTTGCCCATTTTTCTTCAGGACTTCTACTAGAGGCGTCTTGAGAATTAGACACCTGCTTCTCATAAAGATTTATTGCTAATTTTTAATCTATTTTCTTTCACCCATACAACTATATGATTTAGGTCATCAAACTGAATAATGAATAGAAAATGAGACTGCCAGTGATAAGCCGGGGAATGTGAGGATGACGTCAAGTCATCATGCCCCCTAAACCACCCTTCCAACATGGAAGGGGGAGGTGAGGTTCAAATCCCCACCTTCTCGGGGGATGAGGGTAAGGACGCGTAAGTTTCGAGAGTGGGTTGCGACTCCCACGCCCGCAAGAGGCGGGCACAAGTCCTGAGTGAGTGTAGAGTAGAAATAGAGTAAGACTGACCAAAAAAAAATCATGCCCCCTATGCTTTAGGCAACACACATGTTACAATGACTAGGACAAAGCATTGTGATCCCACAAGGGTGAGCTCCAAAACCCGATATCAAGATCAAATCCTATATAGCGATATTCCATTCCAATTTAGATTAGTCCAAAAATTATACTTAAATAATTAAACAGTAAGCATGCTATCATGAGACAAAAGCTCTTCTTATAAAGAGATTCGATTTGAAACTATTATATGTCCAAAGTTCAATATTAAAATAATTTCAGAGATCTTCCTTGACTTTGTCCCTGTCAATCCCTGGATCTCAGCCTAGTTTCCTGCTCCCAAAAGCTTAACGCAGGATATTTCCCTATTTCAACTACAAAACATTGGAATTATTACGTCTGACAATGTTGCATAATTGATAACTCTTCTTACAGCGGCTGAGCTTAATCCGAATTGGAAGATGATAGGAAGCTTGATATTCAGTTATTGCTACTCTGGAAGATACTCCCGATCGCTGAATATTTATAGAAGCACCTAAACTTCGCCTTTTGAAGTGTGGTTCGTTAAGCATCTAGAAACTGTCTTTTAAATTGTGGTTCGTTGCAGTTCATACAAAAAAAAATATGAGCCTCGTTCATTAAGGTCAGACAACTGCAGTTTTCTCCAAATTAGTGGGCTTTTCTCTGTACATAATTAGCAATCCACTGTCAGCTTATTTCGAGAGCAGGAATTTTCAAAATATTTGTTTCTCAGGCATAGATGTATATTTGTTCCCCGTGTTAATGATTGATTGCTTGAGACTGGGAGATACTAGAGGTGTTAAAATGGGTCATAAATTGGTCACTTATTTATAACAAAAGATAGTTAAATGGGTTTCACAATTAAAGGTTTAAAATAGGTGGGTCTTAAATGGGTTTTTAAATGGGTTGGGTTGAAAACTCATATTTAACAAAAACATTATAATTCCCCCTTTTCTCTTTAACTTTATAAAAATTGAAATTATAATTTTTTTTATTTTTATTTTCTCTTTTATTTTTCTTCCTTTTTAATTTTTCTTCTTGTTTTTTCTTTCTTTCTTTTTCTTTCTCCTTCCTCCTTCCGGTTGCCGGCACGGCAACGGCCGTGCCGGCGATCGGCCGGGCGAGCCTCGAGCTCGCTGGATTTGGTGAGGCGGAGGCCTCGCCGACGCCCGGCAAGGCTTGAGCCTCATCGATCCGGCGAGCCTTGAGCCCGCCGGCGTTGGCGAGGCTCGAGCTCGCCGGTGTCGAGCGAGGCTCGAGCCTCGCCGTTCCGGCGAGGGGCGAGCTGAAGCTCGCCCGACACTAGCGAGCCTTGAGCTCGCCCGACACCGGCAAGCCTCGAGCTCGCCGGATTTGGCGAGGTAGAGGCCTGCCGGCGGCCGGCCAAAGAAGAAGAAGAGTGAGAAGAAAAAAAGAGAAAAAAAAAAAAGAAAAGAGAAAAAGAAAAAGAAAAATAAATTTATATTTTAAAAATAAAATAAAATAATTTAAAATTTAATTTAAAAATAATTAAATTTCGATTTTTTTAAATAATTATTTTAAAATTTATAAAAATTGTCCATTAAATTTATATTATATAAAAATATTTTAGCAATACAATTTTTTAAAAAATAATATATATAAAAGCTTGGAAGTATTTTAATAATATAATCTTTACAAAAAACATAAGAATAAGTTTTTCTAAATTTGTTAAATATGAAAATATTTTATTAATATGAGTTGGGTCGGGTCAGGTATGGGTTGGGTATGGGTTGAGTCGGGTTTGGGTCGAAAAATTTACATTAAACATAAATGGGTCATAAATGGGTTAATGGGTTAATTTGGGTCAGACCATTAATGACCCGACCAAAACCCGACCCGACCCACTCGTTTAACAGCTCTAGGAGATACACAGATGACTTTCAATTTTGAGTATTCGAGATGACTCAGAAAGCCATACTTGTTTTTCACTCGAGTTCACGGCAACTTCTCTACGAATTTAATCTAAAAGAAAATGTGGAAATGGAAGATTTCATTTGTCTAAAACTCGATCATCCTTCACACTGCCTATCCAAATTGGACAAACATGAAGAAGACTGAAATCATCACTTGATAATGACAAATAATCAGCGAATGTCCATCGTTCAAGACATTTTAAGAGGGAAATGAACATGACTAAAGACAGGGTGGAAATCATTCATAACAACAATCGCCAACCAATCAAGAGATAATTATCTAGCATCAGCCATTAGGATAAAAACAAAAGTATGGAAAAAAAAAAAAAGATTATTTTAGAGAGGGAAACTGAGAATTCGGGGTGTAGGTGAGCACGGTGTACGCTGTCTGAATTAGGCTGAGCACCAAGGCGAGGATGGGGGCGATAAGAGACCATACAGCCCAAGGATTACTGAAGTTTAAGGTGCGGAGGAGATTAGCCCTCCACATGGTCCAGGGTTTCTGGCAGTACCTTTTGAGCCTCTTGCCCACGGCGTCGAGGCTGCTCTCAGGGTCGAGCACCACGTCCTTGGACAGCGAGCGGAACAGCTTGGTGACTGCTTTTTCACTCCCGATGGCATTGTGGATGAGAAAATATTGGGTGATCCCGGACCACCAGGTCAGCGTGGTCTCCGACCACTCAGGAAGCGACACGTGGAGGTGTGGGGCCGGCTCGCAAGCAAACGAATTTATACACAAAAAAAATTTCATTTCTCTCTCACTAGCCTGCACACACTAGCCCCCTACGCTCGCTCTCTCTCCTGCTCTGCAAACATTTATTTCTTTGTCTAATATTCTCTTTCCTCTTGGTGCTTTCGTTGTCTGAAGAAGAAGAACGAAGAGCAAACCTCTTTCCTCTCTACCGGACGCACTCAAAAATTGAATCTCTTTCTTCTCTCTTAGATTTGACTATTTCACATTTGTTGCTGCTCCGGCGTTCGTCAAATGGCTGTTCCCCTGCCGTCACCGACAAAGCACATTAAGACTACCCCTCGCGCGCTCGAAAGGGAGTGAGGCAGAGGCAGAGGGGCCGGCGACCGCTCTCAACAGAGCTTCGGGTTCTCAAAGTTCTTCGAGAGCAAGTATGAGCTTGATATAATTCTTGACAAAGAGAGCCCGAAAGAAAACAATGCAGAATCACCATAAGTCAGCAGTTTCTCCGACCCATTTAGAGTTTTTAGAGGTTTCAAATATTTGAAAATGAAATCCCCGAGAGCTTCAAAGGGAGACGGAACATTCAAGAAGCATTCTGCCTCTAGATAAGTTCAGAAGTTCTGCAAAAAGTTTCTTATTCTTCCCCTCCCCCTTCTCTTCTGCTGTTAAAATAGATGCGAAAGCATAATTCTTTTTCTTTTTTTCTTCTATGGTTGGAGAAACTGCTACAAAAGAGAGATAGAGTATCGATACAGATGAACAATCTGTGGATCTAGTTTCGTCTGGTACACAAGACACCAATACACCATTTCACTTGGAATCTCTTACGTGACATTAACTAATGACTATTCATTTGACATTGCCAAGAATAAAAGTATAGTTAGCGTGTGGCGAGAAAGAGAAGAAGGCCAGACCCAAAGGAAGAAACCACCATTGGAGCACCACACGACTCACAGCTTCTCGATTCCCCATTATCAAACACAACCATCTTATAAAATCTCCCCTAGAAGCTTACATAGAAACTTGCGCTAACAAGAATAGATTTAGCACGATTTAAAAACCAAGAGAAAAAGAAACAAAGAAAAAGGCTATGTCAAATGTTGCCAAACCATTTTCTATACACAACCAAATCATCGTCTAAAATCCCGTCCCCATTCTTGGCCTTCTTCAGCTGCTTCACGCTCTTCGGCTTCTTCACCGTTTCTTCGTAACCTTCGCGGCGGCAACCTTCTTCATAGCTTTCTTCCTGGGCATCGCCTTTGCAGAAGTCTTCACTGCTTTTGCCGCGGGCTTCAACTTCGGCTTCTAGGCTTCACACCCGCCGCAGCTTTCGGCTTCACAGTTGCTTAACAACCTTCTCCTTGGGAGCCGCCGCCTTCGATTACAGTGGATTTCGAATTTTGGCCCTTAACTATCACCATTCGTAAACGTCAAGCTAACCATTCTTGAGCAGTAAAATTGCACAAGAACTGGCGGTGGCAATCGGCGATGAACAGCGAAAGAAGCCAAACGAGTTGCCTTGCCAATACTCCAAACTTCTCTCTTCTTCAAGGCCCTTTTTCAAGTTCGTCCCCAAGCTCGTACTTGCTCTTGAAGAACTTCGAGAACCCTCCTCTGCTTCACTCCTTTTCGGGCGCGCGATAATGTGCTTCGTCGGCTACGGCGAGGGAATGGCTGCTTGACAAACGTCAAAGAAGCAACAAGCGTGAAGTAGTTAAATTTGAAAGGAAGAAAGAGATTCAAATTTTGGAAGTGTTTGCTGGAGAGGAAAGAGGTTTTCTTTACCTCTTCCTCGGAGAGGCAACGAAGGAAAGAGAATATGAGAGAAATAATTGTGTGCAGAGCACGAGAGAGAGAGAGAGAGAGGCGTCGTTGGAGTAACATCAGTGCATTGAATACGAGATTTCTGTCATATCGAATAGTACTCGCTTTAAACAGAACAGAAAGAAGTTTTCGATAGCGGTGCTAGATTGAATAGTGCAATTGTTAATTGTGCATCCAACAAGTCGGGAGCATTCGAGTTGATGGATCCCCCGCGTATTCATATGAGATCACCAGGATGCACTGTCAGGTGCACACAGGACCCGATTTCCATTCACACAACAACCTCGCTTATGACGGAGTGAAATCTAAGAAAGTAACCTACTGGCCATCGCTCTCGACAGCAACCAGCCGGTCCAGCACCTGCGTCGGAAGCTGATTCTCCAGCACGAGCATGTCCCACCTAATGTGCTTCATTATGTAGGCCATACCGTAGTTGCCGAAGATGGGGTCGTTGGGCCCATAGTCGTCACCCTTGTAGGTTGCGTACCTCAGGATCTCGAGCATGAAGCAGCCATCGATGATCATCAGCTCCAGAAACCTGCGCATGGTGCCCTCGTCGCCATCTTTCCACTTTGGGTCCAGCGCAACGTAGCTTGCCATGAGGTCCCCCACCACCCCCTTTGGGGATCGAGGAAGCGCTCGAGGGGCTTCCCCGACCGCATGAGGAAGCGGTGGTGCACCCAGTGCTTGTGTTCCTCCATGGAGAGGAGGTGTTCCTCGCCGTAGTGGTAGGGTCCGAAGGAGACAGCCAGCGGCTGGTAGGCCACGCGGCTGTGGTCGGTGACGTGGGTGGGGACGCTGTAGATGGACCACTTCTCCCAGGACTGTTGCTCGTTGAATTGGACGATCCAGTCGGTCTCGTTCGAGGGCAGAGCCATGGTTCCGCAAGTTTCTGTTATGGAGTGCCTTATGTTCTTGTTGTTTGTATTAAGCTGAATGGCGAGAGAGCGGAAGTGAATTTAGAGAGAGAGAGAGAGAGAGAGAGAGAGAGAGAGAGAGAGATGGGATAGTGTTCGGGGTTGCCCAAGCCCAATGCTTCAGGATGGAGAAGTACTACGGGACAAGCCATGGATGCGCGAGTCAAATTTTGGGTCCGAGGATTCGAATTGCACCCACGCAACGCCCGGGATCTCCCGATCAGTGTATTAGCCTTCGAATTCGATAAATTTCACAAGCGCTACTTTAAATTGAAGGGCTCATATGGACTGAAAACACATAATACCAATTTGGGTACCCACTTTACATATTTGATGTGACACTAGATTTAAAATAAGACTTCTTTTTCGTTATATCCGGTAATAAATCTTTATTTCATATGTTTGACATATTCCAGATTTCTTACTTGAGGTACTCAATGCACTTCTCTTGTGCATACATTGCAGGTAGGAAGAAGAAAAAAGAAAGTTATCGCAAACCGTGATGCAATGATATTATATGTGTACAGTTAGCTTATGACAATAATTTAACTTCTCGTAAATTAACTTCACATAGCACATAAGATAGGTTGTAATCATCTTGTGTGCAATTCAAATACTTCCCTTGTTTTGTACAATCGGTTGCAATCATTTATGAGCTTCAATCGATAAGAGCTCGAATCCATTATAACTGCTCAAAAGCAATTGGATCCACAATGACTACTATAATTAGTAAACTCTGAACATGAATATCTTGCAAAACGTCAATTTAATCCAAAAGCAACTAATTCCATCAGCCGATTAATCCATCATGTTGATGAATCGGTTTTCTACGATAAATTCTAATTACGCAAATTGACAACCTCATTCCAGGTCCCTTCAGCCCGAGCAACACATTCAGTTTAAATCCCAAATAAGCCAACTAGAGCACATTCCTTTCTTGTTCAAAGAACGATTTAAAAAAGAAGAACTGATTAAAGAAAGTTCGCTACTTTTAAAGAATCCTTGTGAAGCTCGTAAAGTATAAGATATAAAGTAGATTCAATAGCAATGGGGCACACGTCTAGTCGTATGTATAGGTGTCATAATAGGTTGAAAACTTATTTATTAACTCATATATGATGAGTTGGGTCATATATGAGTTAGCTTAATTTTACTAAATGAGTTAATATGAGTTCAAGTGATAAAATCCAATAAAATGTGGGTTATTAGGATAAGAGACATGTTTTGTGATGATTCCAAATGGGAAATATCTAGGCAAATAATAAATAACCGCAAACTTTTACTTCAAATTTCAAACCAAAATGCCATACAAATCTAGTTGGAATTTAATTGACGACAAAGCTTGAAAGTATAGCCACCTTCATGACAACACACATACACAAATTGTGCCGGAATTTAATTGACAACAAAACTCAAGTACATGCAATGATGTGTTGCGAGCTTCCCCAGGTGGGTGCACCTATTAAGGTTGGCCAATGAATTACTAAGTTCAACTTAGCTCGAGCTCTCCTAAACTCTTCACAACTTAGGTTAAAGTCATTTAACATGCAAATAATTTTTTTTATTTAAGTG
Organism: Eucalyptus albens; assembly: GCA_014182695.1. Taxonomy (NCBI): domain Eukaryota; kingdom Viridiplantae; phylum Streptophyta; class Magnoliopsida; order Myrtales; family Myrtaceae; genus Eucalyptus; species Eucalyptus albens. The sequence goes on along the minus strand of CM024655.1, from coordinate 24,586,246 downwards.
TCATCACTAATTAGTTTTTGATAGATCAATTGGATACCCAGGTAAAGTATTAGAAATTATAATTTACTCCTCCAAGCCAGAGAATGTGAATTCGAGGACGTGGTTACACTACATTATTCTAGCACATTTCTCTTTTATTTAAAAAAAAAAATAAAATTATAGGCAGCTTGGATTTTTTTTTCTTTTATGTCGAGGATCCAGCCTAGCCACCAGCCGGGGCCCCGCTTAAGTCACAAAACTGCTCTGGTAGTTGTGGCGAACTCTGGGAGTCAAACCCCTGACCTAGCGGTCAAGAGGCTAGGCCTCAACCAGCATGGCCATGCATGGGTGGGTTGCTTGGATATTGATTTTAGCCTAAATCATTAACATACAATGGAGTAATCTTGCAAGTGCACAAACATTATCGAAACACTCAATAATCAAAGCAATAAATTGTAGGAAATTAAACACCATGGCAAGCAATTATTTTTTGGTTTTCTTTTATCTTGAAAAATAAAATAGCTGTATGACATGCAATTTTAACTACATGACCTAACTCTATGATGTGCAATTTCTAATTAAATGAAGCTAACATACACACTATGTGACACACAAATGGCATAGCAATATAACATGGCATATGACATGCATACTATATTTTTGTTTTTTTATTAAAATTCGAAATTGGTAAATGCCCTAATTAAACTATCTAAAATAAAAATAAAAATAAAAGTCATCCAGTCTAGATTAGGGAATAATTTGACCTAAACCATATCCTATTTTAGAAAAACATTTTAATCATGCAACATTATATGAATATGCAGACATTATCTAAAATCCTCAAAGACAATTCATATCTAGAATATACTCTAAGTTGAAAAAAAAAAAATCATAACATGCAATCCAATTTAAACTAGGCAATATTATCTAATCAAAATTTCAAAATAGCAAAAATCACTCAGGATATCTATCAAGATTCAAATGAAAGATTAAGATATTCAGAAAAATAAGTCATCATACTGCATCTTAAACTAACTGTATATTGCAATCTTGATAGGGCACTCAAACATAACAAAAAAATGACCCGTCATCTCACGGCTCATATTAATGGCTCATATTAATGATTATGTTGCGATCTTGATAGGGCACTTATCCATGATAAAAACAAACATAATTATAAAAAAAAATCTTAACGCTGAAAATCACATTATTTCAAGTTAGGAAATATAATATCAAGTTTAAGATTGGATTAGATAATTACCTAACTTGAATATGCAAACTCCCAATCAGACCAGCGGATGATGATCGACTAGGCTCCTCATGGACGTGACCAACGCGAGAAATCGCAGTGGATGACGAATGATGGGCGGCTTCACGACCCGTTCACGGTGGTGCATGGCGGACTTGAGGGGCAAGTAGTTAGCTCGATGGGGGCTCTCGGTACGGCCAATGACGCCAATGGGCGTGTCGGTGAAGAGGCCTGCTTCGGATCAGTGGGATCACAGCGAGCAAGAGAGCCCAGCGACGACTTTTGGCTGGAAGTGAGGTCGCGGATTGGGGTAGAAACTTGGCCGAACGTTGGCGAGAACTTCTTCATACCTAGAGAAACAGAAACAGCTGCAACAAGCTAAGCAGAACGGCAGCCTTGTTGGATGGAGCAGGCGTCCAAAAGACCAGGGAACGGCACCATCGACCTTGGGCAAGGAACTCAGCAACGTCCTCGTTGGGTGGTGGCCAGAAAAATGTGTCAAACGAGTTACAGCGAGGTGCAGGGTTGAAGCAAACGAAGCACCAAGGAAGAAGGACACCATGTTGAAAAATATGACTTTAAATTGGATAGAATAATAAAATCAAATTTTAAGACGTGATATTTTTTTTTTTTATATAACCCATTTATACATAATGGTAAAAGGGTCTTGTGGCAAATATTCTTCAGAATATAACAAAGTCTCAATGAATAATACTATATAACAATTCCAATATTGTTCCACAGTCTCTTAGGGGAAATAATTGAGATGATGGTTATAGTTTTGGAAAGAAAAGTCGAAAAGGATTTCATATACATTCATACCGAAACTAACATATTTAATTAATTTTCAAAGTTACAAATTGAACAAGTATATTTTCAAATATTATCTTGAAAAGACATAAAATTTAGAATAAGAATAATTAATAGATAATTTATTGAAATGAATTTATGAATTTCACAATTTTCAAATATACTAAATGAATAAACACAACCTTTCAACAGATAAGTATAAATAAGGAAATTGTACAAAATAAAATTTAAAAAAGAAAATAAAAAAATTAGTGCTAATCAAATCACGAATGCGTATGGTAGTATATCTAATATTCACGCACCCGCACCCGTGAATATTGTGAATCTAACCTACAACTCATTCTTTTCCCTTAAACAAATTAGAAGTTCATACTTATAAAACAGTCTATATCCTCCCAACTTTTTCACGGGGACAAGGAAAAGACGCATGTTTGTTTTACAAGCAACACTTTTCACCCTGTCTTTTATTTTTCCTCTCCATACTCTCCTTTGTCCTTTCTGTAAACGATGTTCCCTCACTTGGCTTTTTTTCCGTATCAACGTGTCAGAGAGGACGAGCCCTCACTTTTTCTCTGAACACGCTCCTCTCTCTCTATCTCTCTCTGTCTGGTCTCTCAATGTGGCCGAACTCTCTTCTTTTGGGCCCCCGCCACATGAAGTCCCTGGGCCCTCTATTTATACAAATAGTTCCCCTCTTATTGATAAGAACTTTGACGGATAATGACAAATTTCTTTTTATTCAAACTTCAACTCATCTCAAGATCGAGTTAGCCATTCAAAGCTCCTAAAATGGCATTAATGCTGATATTTCTTATCTCTAAGACCTTCACCCTCCAAATTCTCTTACTTTTATTTTATTTCAAAATTGTTAAATCCTAGACTATCTTCTAAAGATCAATGGAATTCAATCAAATAACTATCGAGAATCATATTTCATCAACAAGGAGTTGAATGTAGTGTTTAAAGTTACCATGGCTAGCCACATCTTTCGGAAGTATCTTTGATTACACGTACAATAGTACACGATAACATCACACTCAAGCCATATGCTTTATATGTGAGGGGACTTCTATTTAGAATTAGGGAAAACAGAGTCAGTTGCTACAGATATATCTTCCCACAATGAGTGAACTTATTGTTCAAACCCTTAATTTTCTTATGATAATGGAATTTAATCGACAATAAAGTTCGAGAACGCGCAAAAATGTAATGTCAGAATTTACTTGATGATGCCATACCTAGGATAGAGATATATGCTAGAATTTAATCAACGACGCAAATCAAAATGCCAAAGCTAAGGCTAAATAAAGTGCAGTGTTGGAAAGTAAAGATAATTAAAAATAATAATACGTTGATTGATTTGTCGGGAGGTCTCCGAAGAGTATGATGTGTCTATTTAAAGCCTACAATCAACTATTATCAACTAATGTTACTAATAGAGGTTGCAAACGGCTACAAAGAAATAAATTCCTAATGGTTATGAGAAGTTACACTAAGAAGCTACAAAAGGATGTTACATACGGTTACTAAAGAAATAATTTTCTAATGGCTATGAAAAGTTACAAAAGAAGGTCAGCAGTTACATATACTCTGCTACGTGGCGCTTTCTTCAACTCAATTATCTTAACGGTTGCATCCGAGATTGTTGATTCCACTTTTGTCAATTCCATCACATTGTTGGTTCTTCAAGTTCTCAAATGTTGATAATAACTACAAATCGGGCATTTTTTTGTGCAAACAGCGCCATGGAGGTGGACTTGCTTCTCCGCCATTGGAAGTTGCAGAAGATATAAAGATGAGATGATGATGGCGATGGCGATGGAGATTAGATGAGGTATGAGAATCGATATGGTTGGGATATACAGGGTTTGCGATGAAGGGGTTTGAGTGCGAAGTAGGAACTTGCGTCGTTTTTTTATTTTTATTTTTATTTTATTTTATTTTATTTTATACCTAGGGAACCCCGTACAGCCAGTAGCCGGCAGATAAACCTTGGAGCGACGCTAGCAAAGGACCCATCACCCCGACGTCACCCCGTGTGGTCAGCGGGATTCGACCCCGTCCACTTTCGTTAGTTTCATTGGAGAGCCTTATCCAACTAGGGCACTGCAGGCGGTGGTTCGTTTTTTGTTTTTTTATTTTCCCTTTATTCAAAAACTTGCGTCATTGAAGTATTGATTTTGTCGAGGTTGCTTCGCTCCTCACTTGTGTTCGAGTTCTGGTTGAGGGCTTTTGAGTGGGACAACTCATTTTCTAGTGTAATTTTCTACCTATGATCTTTTTTTTTTTTTTTTTTTTATATTGAAAAATAATAGAAAATTTATGATTTTTAAAAATATAGAAAATCGTGAAAATTGATATATGATTTTACGTGTCAATATTCATTGACATTAATTTCAAGATATGTTGGATACTTCGTCATGAAATCCAAAAAATTTGCAATAAAAAAAAAGTGGCAAACAAGTGAAAATTGTATTTGGTACCTTACAAAACTGCTAAAAATTTTCTTTTACACATTCACAAATAGCATAAAATTCTTATTTTTAAATATCTATGTGTATTAGTGATATAGGTCGGGTATGAGTTATTGAATTTGCATTTGCATATAAATATATTAAAATTGATTAAATGGATAAAATCGATTTAAGTCAAATCATTTTTAACTTGACCCACTTACTTGATGGCTCTAATCATGTGTATGGGGAGAAAAGATTAAAAAGTGGAACACGGGCAAAAAAACTGGGAGCATGAGTCAAATGCATTGTGGATTTGTCTTTTGAAGTGTGTCCACTACTCATGGGTTGAAAATGCGAGACAACTTAAATTTTTGTCCAGACGAAGAAGTCATTACCTAGTTATTGTATTAGATTAAGTCAATGTTACATTTAAAAACTGTTCTATCATGTATTATAAATGACTTTGTCCTCCACGTTATCCGTGAAGTTTTTAGTTTATATAATTTCTTTGGTTGTCAGTACTATGTCAAGACAATTTGCCCAAAAAGAAGCAACAGGATTTCAAGTGACGGATGCACATCGGGCACGTACCATCATGCGTTTCGCCTCTAAAGCCAAGATTAGCCTCCAACAATTACTACCGGCTCTCTAAGGAGTAATTATGTGCTAATCCACAAAAAAAGAATTTCATCTTCTAATGCTAAAGATGCGAAGGAGTACTGTCAAATTCTCGATAAAAGAACTTTTCGACCAAATTCGGCCAACATGACAGTTGGTTATCCACTACTTATATCTCCAAATGATGGAGAGTTCGCATCTGAATTTGTAAATATAACAATTTCAGTCGTGCTCGTCATTTCTTGAAAGTATCTTCTTCTTCTTTTTCTTTTTTAACTTTTTCAACCAGAAATTTTCAAATAATGGTTTTAAAAAATGGCTTATTGGAAATGGCATACGTGGGAAGCACTTCGGCCACCATATCGCAGGGTTTTGATTATATATATATATATAAAAGCATCCAGAAAAGATAGAATTTCCCCTCTCAGCAGCAACTCAACCCTCCATAAAAGTTAGACGCTAACAGCCCCGGAACACATATGCATGACACTTAACTCTCATTTTCTTCTTTAATAGCAGCTTGCTTGAGGAGTGCAGTTGAAGTTTCAATCAGAAGCGCAGGATAAATAAATGAGACAAGGACTCTCCTTTCTAACTCCTTCCCCTTCAAACTCCCCTTTTGACTTCCACTCGAAACGACATATAACCAACCTTTATAGCCCACATTCTTCCGATGATAATCTCTCACGAGCTCGTGAGTAGGAAGTTCATTAGCCGACGCATCGGTTCAGCTTCGCAACAAAAAGCACATGTCCCGGGGGCTCCGTCTTGATCTTTCTTTCCCATCACTTAAAAAGATCATGCAGAGATGGCTAATAAAATTTAAGTCAGGGCATCCGAGGGATAACCTCCATGGGATTCAGCAAAGCCTCGAAAAGCCCATGATTGAGAGAAAGCAATGTAGCTTATGGAGATACAGAACCCTATGATCAACTGAAAGTCTCAATGATAATGGAAGGTTGAGAGGCTATCTTATAACTCAGAGAGAATTTTCACAAGAGGAAGAATTCCCAGATACCGACCTCGCCCCGCCCCGCCCCGCCTGTAGCCAGATTGTTGGTGGTCGTGGGCTAACATATTTGGGCGGTTACTTTGGTCATGGAAATATTTAAGTCGAAATATTTTTTTCATCTCATTTTTCATTCCTTCCAAAACCATTCTTCATAGAATAATAAGAAGATATCAACTGTCGTCATCCTAACCAAACCCACTACCTAAAGGACTCTCTTGCTCCACTGAAAATAAAATTATCTCATTCTTCACCCCTTTCCTCTTCTTGAAGTACCTACTCCTCATCTTGAAGTACCTACCTACTATTTTTTTCTTTTTTCTTTTTTGGGGATAACTATCGCTTTATTGTATTTTCTTCTTACAGACCTACTCAACTCTGCACACGCGTGTAGTGCATGTTATAACCTAGTTGCACGTCTATGATAACATATGTGCAGTCTAGTTGCACGGCCACATCCTTCCCTCTCGGTCTACATCGATTGATAATATTAAACAAAGTAAAACATTCCAGCTTAACATCGACATAAATTGAAATATCCTAAAACCCTCTAATTTCCTTACCTTTTATAGGAAAAACCTAAAATTTAAAGAAATTATGAAGACTCATCCAAATCTTGCCTATCCATTACTATGTATAACTTTCAAATTTAGGGTCCACCCGTAATGACTATAATAATTTTTCAATGGATCAAAGAGTTGACATGCTATTATTATCGTCGAGCTTATTATGAAAAAAAAAAAACCAATGTAGGATGTGACGATTCCAGAAATGGGCATTTCTTTCATTTTGCTTTGTGGCCCTGCGAATTTCCAAAACTCCAACCTAGTAATCAATAGCTAGCAAGAAATCTTGTAGTACTCTATTGAAGTAACAAATCAAAAGGGGAAAAATCAAAATGTTTGCGGTGTAGAATCTTTTACAAATCAGTATGAATATAACAAATTAAGTAAGTGTTAACGAGTTGATCTTTTGGAGACCGTACATGATCTTCTACAAATCAGTTTGCTTATTCACTTGGATTTCATATATACTACGTGACATTGGGATCTACCAATGTCAACCTTCATTACTTTTCTCAGACATCTCACAGCTAATTTGGTTTTTCATGCTTGTACAAAGCACATTGAGATCAATCATCATTTTGTTTGGGAAAATATTGCTCTTGGTTCTATTGTAACACACCATGTTCTGTTACTAATGTTTTCACTAAACCATTGGCTCAAGATATGTTTGTCGGTTTACAAATCAAACTTGGTCTTTGGTCCTCCCATTAACCAGTTTGAGTATTGAAGTAACAAATCAAAAGGCAAAAAATTAGAGTGTTTGTAGTGTGGAATCTTCTACAAATCAGAATGAAGATAATATATCAAGAAGAGTATTAACGAGTTGATCATTTGGAAATTGTGCAATTTTTTTACAAATCAATATGAAGATAGCAAATCGAGCAGAGTATCAAAGCGTTTATCATTTGGAAATCTTTTCTTATTTGTCCTTTATTTAATTTCCTTGTAGATATAATTGTTATTTTTTATTTTTAACTTTCACCTAGTAATGTATATATTGCACAACATATCAATGAAAAGCAATACTTCATCGGCTCAGTTTTTGAGTTTCTTCATACTCAACCTACAATGATATGTAACTCCAAATTCAAAGAAAACACTTCACAACCCTCCACAATGTTACCTCAAAGCTCATGTAAACAATCGACCTTAACTCCCCACTCGGCCAAACATCACAAATATCCCGGTACTAGTTATATTGGATCAAGCTATGTCCTCACATAAAAGAAGCCGCCAATGCTAGCTTGCAAGGAGCTGAATCAAGAACTGAACCGAATCTCACCCTAGTTGCTCTTGCCATCCCCAGGCGAGTTCGGTCCTTGCCAGCCTAGGCACAGGCATCTTTCACCTCATAAATAAAGCCCGATTTTGACCAGAAAAAACAAGGCCTAATGATGGCCAACAGAGGGAAAAAGTTAAAAGAAAAGGAAAAGCAAAAATTGCCCATGTCAATACCAACCATACTAAATAGGATGGCTACATCAGTGATTCTCCAGTCAAAATTTGCTGAAAAGAGGAAAATAACATCTCTCACAATGCCCCCATTTTTTCCTCTCAAATGAGGGGACTATTTAAGGTGGAGTGTTTCGTTGTTGAGTGTAGGAAAGTGTTTGACGACCACAAGTCCGAAAGTCCTTAAGCTACGTTTGATTGTCTAGATTTCTAATCATTATAGGATTAGATAGGGTATGATATGATATGAAATTTAGGGGATTTTGCTTTATCTTGTTCACTATTTGATGATTGCAGTAATAAAGTCGAATATATTCACATTATATCATATATATTATTAGATATAAATGGCATATCAATATAAATGAACCATAAAGTTTACAATCGAAGATGGTAAAAATTTCTTATGACACTCTTGTCTACTTTTATTTTCATTTGCTTTTTTATTTTATTTTCCTCTCTTTTTTAATTAATTTCTTTTTTTATTTCTTTCTTCCCCTTCCATCATTCTCGAGTAAAATTTTATTAAATAGAAAACTATACCAATATACCTAAAATACTAAAATACCTAAAAATGTAATAAATATATAATTAAATATTGAATTCACACTATAAGATAAAATTAAATTCGAATATATAATAAAAATAAGATTATACTAAAAAAATAAATTGTTATTTTTTGTTTTTGAATTTCTTATATTAGAATTCAAATATTATTTATATTAAAATATAATTTTAAATTTGTTAATTTAAGAAGTTTATTATTTGAGAAAAATAACTTTCTTATTATGGATATTAGAAATTTTACTCACCTTTCCTTGATCTCCCCCATGAAATAATTTTATCCGATTTATATCCTAATCTATATCTTCTTTATATTCAACTTTGTCCTATCTTGAGGAGGCACCAAACATAAAATGGGATAAATCTTATAGCTTAGATGATCTTATCTTATTCTCACTAATGTTGTTGTCTACTTCTCCTTACAAGGGACATATGAGAGGATCCAAAAGTCATTGTAAAACACAAATAAAGACTAATCTCACAATTTTATACTTCACAAATGGAGGATGATGATCCTCTTATGTTTTCTACGAGCTGATGTCCATGTCCACGAATTAACTCCAAAAACTTGCCTCGTTGTAGTCCTTCAGTAGTAAAAATATTCCATAATAAGAAGAAATCATGTTAAATGCAATGAAGAAGCCACGTCTGATTGAAAGCAAAACATAACTTATCTGTGTCATCTTCCATAACGATAAAGTTCTATAATTTATGTTTTATGTTTTACGTGTTTTGAAATTTTTTAGTATTTATTTTATTTTATATATCCATCTTTTATGGATTGAAGAAAATTTCATTTTTATTGTAACTTTACTTCCATTTTTCTTAACTAAAAATAAAGGATTTGTTAAACTCTGAAATCGATCTTGCATAACAAGATATATTTCAAATCTCGATGGGCAAATTCTAAATTTCAAAAAATGAAAAAGTTGAGTAGATTTAAGTTAGAACTGAACTGAGGACCTATGAGGAATCAGAAACTGTCCGTTCCTAGCATCGAGTCCCATACACGTCGTCGTCGTCGTCGTCGTCGGTCACCCCATGCATTGAAAAACCAATCCCGTCGTGTCGTTTGTCGTGTCGTTCCAATTGGGAACCCCAGCCCGACTTTCCTCTGTCGAGCATCAGGTCCTTGTGAATGCGCGCCGTGCATTGCTTTTTCTCTCGAGAATTGAGGTTGCCAAAGATGCCGATTCGGTTTTCCTAAACTTACTGCTGCCGCGGCGGCGTTGCAAGACGCAGCGGCATCAGAACCGAATTTAAGACAACCGCCCCACTCCCACCACATCCCACCAGCTGGATGTCGGATATTTGTCTTTTTATATTCGCACGTCACGTTAATTCTCCCCTACCACTCTTTTGTTTTTTTCTTCTTTTTTTCTTTCACTTTTCTTTCTTATATTATTCGGAATGACGATTGCCTATCTTAGGAACCCCTATACGCTATAAAAATATCGGTTTCAAAACTTTTTGAGCCGCATAGAAAGGCATGATCTTAAAAGTCACGCCATTATGAATATATATGACTTTCAATATCCAGTCGAATATTCAATAACTCTCCTTCTCAGCCATGCATAATCTTTTTTTTTTTTTTTTATTATATCATATTCTATATGATAGTCTTATACATACAAGATGTATTCGGGTTATAAAAAAAAAGTAAAATTCCTTTGATATTTTTATTAAAGAGGAATCTCCACCAATTAGTAGGGTTCAATTTGATCTGATCTATGGGAATGAGTTCTTTATTTTTTTTTGTTGGTCAATAATTATAAATTCCAATTAACTGTTGATTAGTTGGTAAAAAGTAGGATTAAAGTTAGATTGAAAATTGAATCCAATAATATAATTTCAGTTTTGAGCTAAATTACCCTTTTAAAATTTTATAACTAACCCGAATTTCGAGAGAATTGTCCCTATGCACATACAACCATTTTCTACTTTTGATTCATGTTTTAATGATCAGTTCTAACTTGGTAAAAATAGCCCTTGTTTTTTTTTTTTTCATGTCTCCGTCGGATTTGTCCTTAATGACAAATTTGTCCCGAAAACTTAAAATAGATGGATTTATTTTGGGAGCGGTCCTCTTTTAAGGCCTTTTAGTGGTTTGTGTGCTTTCACTTAGTTTAGACAGCCAATCATACTTTATGTGGATTCTAAAATTAGACAAATTTTCATGTGCAACTCATTAATTATCTCCATGACTTATCCCGATCCAACCTGTTGCCTTCCATATTTGTGGCAGGTGAGGATAATGTTAATTGAAAAAAATCTTTTGAAATTAATATGCGTTCAACATGCAATGGTTTGGGGGGGGTGAATTAAAATCGAATATTACCAGTTAACAGACGAGAACATTAACAAATCGGCTCAAACTTCATCCCACTTCTCCTGTGCTCTTTCAAGTCCGGCTTTAACCACAAATTGTAACATCGATTTTAATGGAAATATCAACGGATTAAGAAAAATAAAAAAAATAAAAAAAAAATAAAAGGGAAGGATTCCAATAGGATCGTAATGGCACCTGAATCCGCGGTCGCAGCAAAGATTTCCGGGAGCGCCTGAGCCGGGCTCGGTCCGAGATATTCCTTTTAGACTCAGCGAGTCCCCGGCCGTTCGCGCGCGACTCAGTAAGAGCGAAAACGGAAAAAAAAAAATCTCCCCAGCTCCACCGCCCGATCACGGGGCGCCACGTCACCACGTGGACTCCACTTTGACTACTTATTTATTGCGGGGAAAAACTGTTAATCCGGGCTGATTAGGCAAGATGATAGGAGAAATTACCGCCAGATAAAGAATAATATTTTTTTAATTGGAAAGTAATTCTTTTTTAAAGTAATAGGTAAGAATATTATCTCATTAAAAGGCGGGCATCCCATATTTCTTTCTTTCCTCCTTTGGGTTCTGGGTCTGGTGCTGGTGCTAGTTCTGGTTCTGGGTCTTGTTCTGGTTCAGGGGCTTGCGCTTCGCTCCTTTTTTGGGTTTCTCCTTCGTGGGTTTTTCTTCTTTCTCCTTTCTCCTTGGAGGGTTGGGCGGGGCGGGGCAGGGCGGGGAGAGAGAAGTCTCGTCTGCGGATGGCCGCGCCGTTCCACAGTGCGATGGGGGTGTACGAGCGGGTCAGGACTGAGGACGCCAATGGCGACGTCAAGAAGGCTTCTCCCGATCCTAAGGTCGGGTTCCCCGCGCCGGCGATGGCTGTGCCGTCGCCTGCGACGTCAAGGCGGCGGGGCGGCATGTCCCCGACTCGTGATCGGCCGGCGGCGGTGGCAGGGGCAGGGAATCCGAGCGGCGGCAGCGGCTTGTTTCTCTCGACGTGTTTCGCGGCTTCTCCGTCGTGGTAATGTTGCTTTCGGCCCTTTTTTCCAATCTTGTTAGGAAAGTGACGTGAGTTATTCGTTTAAGATATTGATAGAAAAATGAAACTTTTGAGGTGCCCCACAATGCTCATTCTCAGTGGGCATTTGCCGGAATCCCAAGATCTGCTCACCGGAAAGTTGCGACCGCCAGTTCGAAAGATTTGCCGCGCTGTTGACATGATAAATTAGATTATGATGGGATACGAAACTTAAAGCTGTTGACATGATAATTTAGATTATGATGGGATGCGAAACTTTTTTATGTGTCGCGATTATCTTTAATTCGGCATTGTAGAATCTGCACCGGAAGTGTTGAATTTGAGTACCGGAAGGTCGTGGCTGGTCAACCATGTCTGTTATTGTCCAGATAATAGAGGTAGACGAACTGTTATCCTCAGAAACACAAGAAAGCTTCTATCTTAATCAGGGACAAAGGGTGGTTTATTATCTTAATCATATTCATTGATAATGTAGTTGTTTTGCCTCTTTTCTGTAACTTGGGGAAATGAGCAATGGATTAGGTAATGTTTTCTTCTCAGTCAATTCTCCTAAGTTTTGAGCCTTGGCCACCTATCAACCTCTGCATTTCTTTAGAACCTGAGAAACAGAGGAAAGGGAAGTTATTGGAGAAGGTATCTTTAGATTTCTAAAATATTTATGTTACTATCCGTACTCAGGCCAAAAAATATTTATTTAAAAAAAAAAGAATATTTGATGGTCATCTAGACCCACACTTGGCACCCTCCCATGGACCCTGCGTGGATGTTATTGCATCATCTTTACTTAGAGCAAAAGTTAAGACAGAGGAAAACTATTATCTATTCTTTGCTTATAAAGTTGGTTTCCATCCTACTCGCATTAAGGGGAAAAAAGGAGCTTTCTTCTTATTGCCCCAATCTGAAGATACAATAATATGGAAAAAGAACGAGTGTTCTTCCTAGTGCCACGCTCCGAAGAAATAATAATAACCCTGCATATGGTTTTCCTGCAATAGGGTAGGTTGAACTTCTGTCCAAAACAGATAGGGCATAAACTCCCACCCTACATTAGTGAAAAGTTAATTTACTTGGGAAAACTCCAATCTGGGAGTACTCAGGCATGAGCTCTGTCCCTGTCCATATCCGAATGTATTGGAAGTGTTTTACTCCTTTTTCAACATGTTGTAGGGAATTATTAGGTGGGCTAAATGAAGCCTAGTTTAGTTTTGCAACAAATGCAATATGATGCATTGGCTTTTATCTGGCCATTAATTGCAATAATATTGTTGAAGGCGGGGACATAATGGCTGAACTACGGTAGTTTGTATACCATATCGTCAATGTTTCTCTAAGTAGGACTTTGACAATCTTTACTGATGTCATGATCTCCTGGGTATTAAGTGGTAAGAAAGAAATTTGTTTCATTCCTGGTATTTATGCAACTTTCTCCAGTCAGATTGTTCATGTGTGCTCTGGAGTGGGATTTTTCCTGTTAGCTAACTTATCAATAATTAGCCCATGTACTTGGGAAGCTTTAAAATAGGAAATGAAAGAGAAAAATATGATGTAATATTTCAGCCGCATGTGATCTTGGAAAAGGTATAATGACAACCATGAATCACTTAGTGGCTGTTTCCCTTTGTTTGCAGATTTCTTTGATATATTTTTGGGTCCTGAAAATGACTTTTGACTAAATCATCACTGGGCGAAGTACTTAATTTGCTTCATGCAGCTAATGATTGTCGTGGATCATGCGGGTGGAATTATCCCTGCCATCAACCATTTACCATGGGATGGTTTAACTCTGGTAGATTATGTAATGCCATTTTTCCTGTTTATTGTTGGTGTCTCACTGGGACTTGTGTACAAGGTACAATTGCTGATGTCTTTCTTTATATCTCCAAGCAGTTGTTCTGATCTAATGAGTCGGACTTGTGCGGTTCCATAGGAGACATAGTTCCACAAGTTTCTGCTCTGGAGGCTCTTTTGCTCTTTTTTTTTTTTTTTTTTTTCTTCAAGCTGAAAGGAGTGAGAAAAGAGGTGAATATATGGGGAGAGGGAGAGAATGGAAGAGTGAAGAGGGCTGGGGGATGAAATTTTGGGGGTGCCCAGGCCCAACTAATACTTCAAGATGAGTTACGGGACAAGCCATGTACATGTGATTCGCTTCTCCTGCACCAGGATTCGAATTTCATGCACGCAACGCCCGTAATCCCCCGATCGTGTATTAGCCTGTGAATTCGATGAATCTCCCGTGTGTCTCTCTCAATCAAAGGGCTCCTATGGATTGAATACATGTAATGACAAGTTGGACACCAACTTTACATAGCTGACGCGACACTAGATTTAAAATGATACTCTTTTTTGTTGTCATCTTTTCATCATATATTTCAGATATTCCAGATCTCTTACTCAAGTCTCAAGTTTAGTGTTTGATGCACTTTTTTTATGCATACGCTGCACATATATAAAAGAAAAAAATGTTGCCACAAATAGTGACGTAATGATATTATCCATGTAGGGTTTGTTCACGACAATCATATAACTTCCTGTTAAATAACTTCAGATGTCACATAAGACTAGTAATAACCATCTTGTGTGAAACTCAGATATTTCCACCTGTTTCATACGAAATCGGCTACAAGCATTTATGACCTCTAATCAAGAAGAGCTCCAACCCATTATAATTGCTTATGAGCTCCAATTGAGAAGCACTTGGATCCATTATAAATGCTATGATTAGTAAACTCCGAACACAAATATATTGCCGGATCATCACCCGATTAGATTAGTACTCATTTGGATGAATTGGTTAAGCCCTAATCACGCATATTGATGACCTCATTTCGGGTCCCTTTCGTGCGGGCAACACATTCAGTTTTAGTCCCAAATTAGCCAACTAGGTCTTGCTTAAAGACTGATTAAAAAAAGAACTGATTAAAGGCAGTTCACTACTTTTGTTTTGAGAAGAATCCTTACAAAATAAATTCACTAGCATTACGGCACACGCATCATGTGCAAGAAGAGGAGGAAAAAAGATAAAATTTAGGGCATGAGTCGAATGCATTGTGAAGTTGTCTATGTTAAGTGTATCTACCACTCATGAGTTATAATTGTGAGACTATTTAAATGTTGTCCAGATGAAGAAGTGATTACCTACCTACTGTACTAGATCATGTTCAATGTTACATTGGCCCCGTTTGGCTGGAACCCGAAAATAAACTTAAAAAAAATAATAAAATAATAGAAGTGTGATGCATCCGAATTTTTTTTTTCCAGTAAATAGTTTTTCTAAAAAAATAACAATATTTTCAGGTATTTAGTTGAAATGAGAAAATAAATTAGAAAATATTTTCAACTGCTTGGTATGAACCTTCGTGCACTTCTTTTGATATTGTTTTATTTTTTTTTTTTTCATTTTTTCTTTACTTTTAAAATCAAAATTTCAATTACTTTTTATTTTTTGTTTTTCTTTTTTGCCTCTTCTTCAGCCAATCGCCTGCAACAAGCAAGGTTGAGCTCACCAGATTCCAGTGAGCTCAAGCCTCACCAGAGGTCAGCAATGCTCAATAAGCTCGAGCTAGTCACATCAGTGCAAGGTCGGGGCCAATTGGTCCGATGACCAAAATGAGAACCATGATAGCAATGAAGACGACATTGGTGACAACGAAGGGATGGAGAAGGACACCGATGAACAAATGGGCAGGTCAGAGGTGGGTATAACGGAGGAGAAAGAGACCGACTTCCCCCATGGGTATGTCTTCGTCAGGTACATGCGCAACAGGAAAAACAGCGGCAGGATAATGGCTCCTTTGCCTCCGTCGGATGGCTGTCCTTCTGATATAATGGAATGTAATGTATGCGGTCAGCTCAGGAGGGAGGATGAAGAGGCGGAAGCCGACGGAGATGCGATGTTGTAAGAAGCTCTTCTCCTTATGGACTCACTTCTGGGAATTTTGTTTCTTTTCTAGACCATCCTTTTGCCTTGCACTTCAATCGAATCGGCTGTTAGTCAATACTTAACAGTAGAGGGACCCAGTTGGCTAGCTTGTAGAACTTTGCTTTACAATCCAAACCTCTTGTGGTGAAAGTTGTGGATTGCGAGTACTGAGTTCCTAGTTTCAGCCATTTGGTGGGAAAAAAATTGATCTTGTGATGCTGAATGCCATGTGCTCTGTCTGCGACTATGGTGTAGTTGCAATTCTCTGAAGGTGAATTTTCTTTCTTTATTTACTTCAAGATATTATTTGAAATCTAATAAGGTGAAGTTCCGGGAAGATTTAGCATGAGTTCCTTCGTGGAATCATTGAGTACGTGTATTGATTAAATGGAATGTTTCGCAGATCCTTTAAGTTAACTAAGTTGCTCATATTTGTCGATCCTCAGATTTTGCAGCTCTTTGGCATTAGAAATGGGGGTTGAATCTATTGATAAGAGATTTGATATGATTTCCCCACCTATGATGTCGGGAGGTGGAAAAACTTGCCATATATGCTTTGATTCAATTAGAAGGTTGTTTGTGGATCTTAAGGGACAGGTCTTTTTCTCTCTTTGGAATCCTTGGGGCCATACTAGCCTGGTTGTGTTTGGACTTGTGAGCTGGTGAGTTTCCATTGCTTCTTCCCTCATTAGTTCGACGGCCAAGGATACGTCTGGTGCATGATGCTAGTTTCTCCAATCCGAGCTCAGCAATAATCTCACCCATATAAGGAAACATCGAATGGCATCCTATTCATGTCTCGTTTTCGTGTTTTCATCGTCTCAAGCCTGTGTAGAGACTGAGTTTGGTCCCCAGTTATATGTTTCTCGGTATGTTTCTCAACAGCAAGACGACGAGGTGAGACAGAAGGAACATCATCCTTCCATCCGTCAAAAATGATACTTAAACAGCTACAGGCTTCAAGGATTCAGCTTTTTTTTTTTTGGTTAGTTCTACTCTATTCCTACTCTACACTCACTTTCAGACTTTTGCCCTGCCTCTTGCAGGGCGTGGGAGTCGAAACCCACTCCTGAAATTTACGCGTCCCTACCCCATCCCCCCGAGAAGGTGGGGATTTGAACCCCTCACCTCCCCCTTCCATGTTGGAAGGGTGGCCACTGGGGTGAATCCCAGTGGTTAAGGATTCAGCTTGAGCTAATAAATGGGGTTGTCTTGCGTATTATGTCTTCTCATTTTTTTTTGGGTGATATTCCATAACTCGATGTGGAAACTCAAATCTCATCCCTTTATATACATCATACTTAATAATAATTATGAGAATTATTATTTATTAGAATGGTGAGTATATTCACCGCAATTCGTATATTGCAAGAATTATATAACGACACCACTTATTATGTATCACATTAATATTCGATTAATTTAATAACCATCAATCATCAATAATTTGAGTAATTTAGTCGTGATTATAGCTTATGGCCATCACGTACTTAAGGCATTATTGTGTAGTTACTTATTAGAGATTGAAAGAGAGTGTGTAAAAGAGTATTTTGGGCATGTTATTTGTGACATCTTGAAATTCGACCCGTTTCGATAAAGTGAAATGGGCATTTCGTCGACGTGCTTAGGGTCCTTTTTCTCTGAGCTGATCACTCACGAGTTAACTAACCTATTGGGTGAAGCCGTTAAGGGACATATCTGCAGTAAAATCCCTAAAAACTATTCAATTTGTTGGATTAGACTAAAATCACGTATGATCGATTTTTAACCACGAAATTGAACTCGATTTCGGGAATCAAATTTTAAGCGCGTCATAATTCTTATTTTTAGGATCTTGTCTCATCGTTCGTCAATTTATTGACGAGTCCGAAATTTAAAGAAAGAAATTATCGGAGAAAAAAATTGAAGACCGAAATAAAATAGAAAGGGAAAGAGAAAAAAAAATAAGAATAATATTATTATTTTATTTCTTTTCTCTCTCTCCCTTTTCTCTCTTTTCTCTCTCTCTTCTCTCTCCTCTCCCCTCCCCTTTGTGCGGACAACTTCCCCCCACTGACTTCTCTCTCTCTCTCTTCTCATTTTGACCGGTCAATCCTTATCTCTCTCTTCTCTGTCCTCCTCCCCCATGTGACCGTATTCTTCTTCTTCTTCTTCATTCTTTGCGTGCAAACCAGCGAGCTGAGGAAGAACAGAAGCTGCAGCTCGCCGTCGCTGCTCCGTCGCCGCCCGTCTCGCCGCCCGCGCCCGCGCCCGTGTGCTCGCCGCTCGCCGCTGTGCGCCGCCAGCCCCGTCCCTCGCGCCAGGCGTTCCCCCGAGCGAATCCAGCTCTACCCAGCCCCCGTTCCGCTGACCAGCTCCAGCTCCGACCACCGCCCAACCTCGCCGGACCTCCCCGGCGTCCCCCTCGTCCTCCGTCGGCCTCCCTCGCCGTTTTGGCCGCCGGATCGGCTCCAGCCAGCCAAGGGCAGAAACCCACGAGTGGGTTTCCAGGCCCTTTTCGGGCTCATTTTGAACCGTTTCCGGGCCTCGGACTTGAGACCCACTTTGGAGTTTATCGTTCCTCGCGTCGTCCCGTCGGATTGATCCGATTTGCGCGCGATTCCGGTGAGTAATCTCACTAATCCCGGATTAGTTGGCTAATTATGCTTATGGTTGGTTTATTTTTAATTAATTATGTTTAGGTTGTTAGATTAGAATAAATTAGCAATTATTAGTCAATTGTGATGCGATTTAGATAAATTGATTGCGCAATTAGCAAGTAGACGTGGTCTACTAATTATTGGAAGTGTCTCGGGATTTTTCCCGACCCTTAGTGGGCTCCAATTAGGCTTTTCGGGCCTAAGTGGAATTTTTAGTATTTAAATATTGATTTTCGGAATTAAATTAAATAATTATTTGTTTTTCGAAACTTCAACTGAGATGGCCCGGAATCGGAATTTTATGCTGATGACCGTGGTGAAGTCTGTTTATTTAATCGGGCTTTATTTTGAGCTAAATTGAATTTTTAATATTAATTATTTAATTTTCGAAATTAATAAATTAATTAATTATTTTCGGAAATTAAGATTGGGATAGCCGACGACCGAAATCTCGTGCCGATTGTTATGGCGTAGTCCGTTTATTTATTTGAGCTTTGAATTGTGTCAAGTTGAATTGAATGTAGAATTTAGGATATATTCCTAAATGGTTGTGGTTAATTATTTCATTGAGAAATCGTTGAGTATTAATTGTCGATATTGAAAGTGGTCGAGTGGGACCGTAAAGCCATTGAATATCAAAAGTGGTCGAGTGGGACCGTAAAGCCATTGAGTATCGAAAGTGGTCGAGTGGGATCGTAAAGCCATTGAGTATTGAATGTTGTTGAGTGGTGGACTGTGTCTTCCACCTTTGCTTAAGATGTGATCTGAGGATCGTAGTTCGTAATTGGGGATTGAGATGGAATAATCGAATCGACCTAGAAATGGTCTGACTGACATGTAATCGACTAGGTCGATTGATCATTGCTTTGATTTGATGTCGTGAATTGATTGACTGATTGGAAATGACCGTGAGTGGTCTTGTTGGCATGTAATCGACTAGGTCGATTTGATCGATACTTCGATATGTGATTTGATTGATTGTGCATTGAGATATTTGAAGTATCTGTTGATTGATTGTGCATTGAGATATTTGAAGTATCTGTTTATAACCTTGAATTGCAGGTTGAGACTGATGCCAAGGTACGTCTTCTGCCCTGTGCGTGTATAGGCAGCTTATAGTATAATGGTTTACTAATCGGGCTTAGTGGGGTAGAACTCGCTGAGATGTAGTCTCATCCCAGTTTGGGGAAAACATTTCAGGACCCCGTTGAGGAGTTGAGGAGGAAGAGTTTGAGAATGAGAACTCTGGGGTGAAACCTGAGGAGAAGAATTTTGGAAGAAGAAGATAACCCAGAGAGAGATCTTGAGTATGACCCGGATGGGCTGAGATTCCATCTTCTTTTGAAAACTCCATTTTAATGTGAATAGAGTAAACTAAAAAGTTGTGAAGAGTTGTGAAGTGCTCTGGTTTGTGTTTTGTATAAAAGTTTGGTTATAAATTTCAATATGAAAAATATGGCCCTGCTTTTTTATCCCATTGTTTTATTATCTGGGGATTTTAACTGCTTCCGTATGTGCTTAATAAATGAAAGGGTCGGCGATACATTGTCCTGGGATATCGCATTTTAAAATCGACCAAGTAGAAGGATGTGTGCGTGCCCGAGGATCGGGGTGTGACATTATCTCTATTTTTCTGTGATTGAATGTCAAACCATACAAAGAGACAGGAGTAACTCCGTTAATCAAACGATCAACTTTTATTCATTTGCTAAAGCAATATTTTTCTTAGGTTTCAATGAAATTTTGTTTCGTATGTCTATAAAATAAGATGAAAGGAGGGTGGCTGTTTTTTTTTTTTTTTTTATGCTTAGGAAGGAGAGTAGTGGGAGTATATATCGAATCGACGCAAGTGAGCTTCGATTTTTTTGTTATCTCTAATGAAATTCGTATCTTGTTTCTATATTTTGAAATTTACTTTTGCGTCAAACTTCAAATTAACTTAAGAAAAACGGAATTGAGGTAAAAAAAAAAAACAAATTGATAGAATGAAAAGGAAAAAGTTTGTCTTTGATCACAGAAAAAGAGGGCCGAGAGGCGCACGCCGACGACAGCGTCTCGGCCACGCGGTTCCTGCATTCGCTGCTCGCCTCGGTTTGTCCTCCTCTCCTCCGGGTTCGCCTTTTCCTCAGGGGTTTTCTCTTGAAATGATCCTGGCCTTGCTGTCGAAGGACAAGCTCAACGCTTTTGGTTTGATGGAGCCGGTTTCGTCACGGGGTGCGGGCGAAGTGGATGGGGAGAGATCGGTGAGAGCTTACGGTATTTACCCAAGAGCTTCTTTCTTCAACCACGATTGCCTTCCAAATGCTTGTAGATTTGACTATGTAGACTGTTGAATTATGTCTCAAGTTTGAATCCATTATACGATACCCAATACGCGCAAAATATTTTCACGTTGAAACGAGGAAGAACTTCGGCGAAGCATTTAATTAAATTAAGGAGCATGCGATAGGAGCCGAGAAAGATCCAACCCTTGGCGTTGGAAATAAAGTCTTCAGTCCATGGGATTCTTCTCATTTGTCAGCATGAAATTTGAACGGGTGATCGTCCAAATTCTTCTACGTCATTAAATGCATGCACATGGCCATGTGCATGCATGCTTGTAGAAGAATAAACTTGGTCAGCACTGGTAGGCGCCGAATTCCCTCTTTCACGGTTTCTCTTTTGTGGGTTTCTCTTGTTTTTATTAATAAAGAAAGAGGGAAGGCAGAAGCTACTCTACGTGTGTCAGTGCATGATGGTCATACGCTTGCTTCTCTCCATGAACAAGAAATTCGAAGACGGCCGCCCACCTCAACTCACGGTTATCTTCAAGGACCATAGGCGCACGTTTGTTGACTCTCCTCTGCCTTATTAAATGCTTGCCCATGCACATGCACGATCTGCATGCATGCCTAAAATTATGGTGGGCGTCGGTGCCGATTGTGGGCGCCTGCGTTGCATTTAATGAGGCCATTTATTTGCATTTTTTTTGTCTTGTTCTCTGCCCTTCTCCCTATATAAATAGAAGACGTCCGAAGATGCAAGCAGAGCAAACAGAAAGAGCTCGAGAGAGAGAGAGCGAGAAGAAAGAGCTCGAGAGAGAGAGTGTGAGAAACGAGAGAGAGCTCAGACAAGTTTTGTGCTGAGTTGAGTCCATTGAGTGAGTTGTTAAACACCGTGGGTATCGGGTATAAAATAGGGTTGGGAAACACTTGAGTGCATGTGTGATTGTAATCCTGTAATTCTCCGATTTATAGTGGATTGATTTGCTGGCTCTCCCCGTGGACGTAGGTTCCGACATTCGGACCGAACCACGTAAATTTCTGGTGTCCTTTAATTTTATTGTTCCTCGTTTTATTTCGATCGATTTCTATAGCTCCCGACATAATTGCAAAATTACGATCCGCTTCCGTTGAGACGCCGATTTACAACAATTGGTATCAGAGCTAAGATTTTGCAATTATGTCTGGAGCAAAAGTAGAGATTGAGAAATTTAACGGGAGGAACAACTTCGGGTTGTGGAGCGTCAAGATGAAGGCGCTATTAACAACTCAAGGATTAGCCAAGGCATTGGAGGGCAAGGCTCAGTTGCCCGAAACAATGCGAGATGCTGAAAGGACGAGCTAATGGAGAAGGCCATGAGCATCATCCTGTTGAACTTATCGGATGAAGTGCTAATAGAGGTGGCCGAGGAGGAGGATGCCGCAGCGTTATGGGCCAAACTCCAGGCCCTCTATGTAAAGAAGGGTTTGAACAACCGCTTATATATGTTGAAGAGAATGTTCCAGTTTCGATATACTCAAGGTACGTCCATTAGATCCCACCTAGATGAGTTTAATAAACTCATGATGGACTTGAAGAATGTTGGCAAGATTTTAGATGATGAAGAACAAGGCATGATGTTGTTGGCGTTTCTACCGGAGTCATGGGAGCATTTTATCGACTCCTTGTTACAGGGGCGTACTACGATTACCTCAGAGGAGGTAAAATCTACCCTATTCTCAAAGGAGTGGCAGAGAAAGTTGCGTGATGATGGTCTAGCGCAAGATGTAGCGCGTGGACTGGTGATTCGAGGTAGAGACCAACATCGAAGGCCTAGCAACAGAAGCCAAAGCAAAAGCAGGTCGAAGTCGCGACATAGAAAATCAAAAGGTCGCGTGAAGTGCTTCGAATGTCATGAGGAGGGGCACATAAGGAGAAATTGTCCAAAGCTAAGAAATAAAGGCGTTTGGCAAAATGCCACAAGCAGTGTGGCGAATGTTGCCGAGGAGAGTACCAGTGATGCCGAAGCTATCCTATGTGTATCTACGAGTTCGTCAGAAGACGAATGGGTGCTAGATTCTGGATGTTCCTATCATATGACTCCTCACAAGAACTGGTTCACTACCTACCAGACTGCAGATGGTGGTAGAGTTCTTTTGGGGAATAATGCAGCTTGCGAGGTTGTGGGGATAGGAACGGTCCGGATCCGAATGCATGATGGCGTAGAACGGACGTTGACAGAAGTAAGGCACGTATCGAAGCTCAAGAAGAGTCTTATTTCTTTGGGAACACTCGATGACCTCGGGTGCAAATACACAGCTGAAGGTGGAGTGCTGAAGATCTCTCGAGGTGCCCTGACAGTGATGAAAGGGAAGAAGGCGAATTCTCTCTATCATTTCTTGGGAGAAACCGTGACCGGAGTTGCTGCGGTTTCATCGGGTGAGTCGAGACTCAAATTTGACTCGGTTATGGCATATGCAATTGGGACACATGAGTGAGGTAGGTATGACAATGCTGAGTGAGAAGGGGTTGCTGAAAGGTCAAAAGACAGGAAAGCTGGACCTGTGTGAGCACTGCATCTTCGGGAAGCAGCGTCGTGTTAAATTCGGTACAGCTCTACATTCGACCAAGCAACTAGTCGAATACGTTCATTCAGATGTTTGGGGACCGTCTCAAGTTCCATCGAAAGGAGGTGCCAGATATATGCTGACATTCATCGACGATTACTCAAGGAAGGTATGGGTGTACTTCCTGAAGCACAAATCTGAGGTATTTGATCGTTTCAAGAATTTTAAGGCACTGATTAAGAAGCAGTCAAATAAACAAATCAAGTGCCTGAGAACTGATAATGGCATGGAGTTCTGTGGTAAGGACTTTACTGAGTTCTGCCAAAAGGAAGGGATTGTGAGACACCGCACAGTTCCCGGGACACCATAGCAGATTGGCGTAGCAGAACGGAAGAACAGAACTCTACTCGAGCGAGCTCGGTGCATGCTTTCGCATGCAGGATTGGGCAAGGAATTTTGGGCCGAAGCAATAAATATGGCGTGTTACCTGGTTAATCGATCTCCATCTTCTGCTATCGAGTGGAAGACTCTTGAGGAAGTATGGTCGGGGAAACTTGTTGATTACTCCGGATTACGAATATTCGGATGTCCTGCGTATGCTCATGCGAGAGATGGTAAGCTTGAGCCGAGGGTGAAGAAGTGCATATTTCTGGGTTATGCACAAGGGGTGAAAGGCTATCGGGCGTGGTGCACCGATCCCGAGATCACCCGGTTTTCTAATCGCAGAGACGTGATCTTCGACGAGGCGCAATGCTTCAAAAGAGGAATCTTGAGACTCAACCAGCAGAGCAAAAGGATCATGGTGTCAGAAGTGAGGTGGAGATTCAGGCGGAGTCTCCAAAGACCACAGAGGTAACAGAGGAAGAGATTGCGGATGAGGCCACAATTCCTGAAGACGGTGATACTGAACAACCAGTAGAGCCACAACACAACATAGCCATGGGCAGACAAAGAAGGCAAATTAAACCACCGGTACGTTATGGTTATTCTGATATTGCCTATGCATTAACTGTAGGTGATGAGGTGGAGATGGATGAGCCTTCTTCCTATTTTGAGGCGATGGCTAGTGCTGAGTCATCACAGTGGCTAGAGGCTATGAGTGAAGAAATAGAATCACTCTATCGGAATCAGACATGGGAGTTGGTCAAAGTACCCAAAAGCCAAAAATTATCGGATGCAAATGGGTCTACAAACGGAAAGAAGGCATTCCCGGTGTAGAGGCAGCTAGGTTCAAGGCGAGACTTGTAGCGAGGGGGTATACTCAATGAGAGGGCATCGACTACAATGAAGTGTTATCTCCTGTGGTAAGGCATACCTCTATTCGTGTATTACTTGCCTTAGTTGTTGCACAGGATCTTGAGCTGGAGCAGCTAGATGTGAAAACGGCATTTCTTCATGGTGAATTGGAGGAACAAATTTACATGAAGCAGCTTGAGGGATTTGCTATTCCAGGTAAGGAAGACCATGTTTGCTTATTGAAGAAATCCTTGTATGGATTGAAACAATCTCCTAGACAATGGTATAAGCGTTTTGATGCTTTCATGACTAGTCAAGATTATTCGAAAAGTCAATTCGATAGTTGTGTTTATTTTAGGAGGTTGGAGGATGGGTCTTTGATTTATTTGCTATTATATGTTGATGATATGTTAATAGCAGCTAAACATATGTCGATATTGATGTGTTGAAGCGGCGGTTGAGTGCTGAGTTTGAAATGAAAGAATTAGGTGCTGCTAAGAAAATATTGGGTATGGAAATTTTGCGTGACAAAGCTGCAGGAACGTTGCATTTGTCTCAAAAGAAATATATTGAGAAGATCGTGGCACGTTTTAATATGCAGTTAGCAAAATCTGTAAGTACTCCTTTAGCCGCACATTTCAAACTTTCTGAAAAGTTATCACCGCAAACTGAGGAGGAGGAGGAACATATGTCCCGTGTTCCTTATTCTAGTGCAGTTGGTAGTATTATGTATGCTATGGTATGTACTAGACCTGACATTTCACAGGCTGTAAGTGTTGTCAGCCGTTACATGAAGCACCTGGGTAAGACTCATTGGGAAGCCGTGAAATGGATCCTCAGATATCTAAAGGGGACAGTAGACGTCGGCATTATGTATCGGAGGAACGTCAATGGCAATGAGACCACAGGGTACGTGGATTCAGATCACGCCGGTAACTTGGATGATCGCAGATCGCTAGCAGGGTACGTGTTTACGCTAGCAGGTGGTGCAATAAGTTGGAAAGCGTC
Organism: Eucalyptus albens; assembly: GCA_014182695.1. Classification (NCBI taxonomy): domain Eukaryota; kingdom Viridiplantae; phylum Streptophyta; class Magnoliopsida; order Myrtales; family Myrtaceae; genus Eucalyptus; species Eucalyptus albens. Next base: position 24,560,578 of record CM024655.1, on the reverse strand, counting down.
TTTACAAGATGATGTTGCATTGTCTTCGACTGAGGCGGAGTATATGGCACTAACCTTTGTTGCAAAGGAGTCGATATGGTTAAAAGGTTTGCTCTCGGACCTTGGACTGGAGCAGAAAAGTGTCACCGTACACTGTGACAATCAAGGTGCGATATATTTAGCTTACAATCCAATATATCATGAGCGAACAAAACATATCGACATCAGATACCATTTCATCCGAGATGTCATAGCGAAGGGTAAAATTGTTGTGAAGAAAATAGCAACAGCGGAGAATCAGCAGATATGATGATGAAGCATGTTCCTTCAGCAAAGCTCGAGCTCTGTATGAGCTCGATTGGCGTCTGTAGAATATGAGCGCCCATCGGGGTGTTGGGAGAGCCGAGCATGGAAAATAATCACTATAACTTGACTTCAAACATTGAGCCAAGGTGGAGAATTGTTGAATTATGTCTCAAGTTTGAATCCATTATACGATACCCAATACACGCAAAATATTTTCACGTTGAAACGAGGAAGAACTTCGGCGAAGCATTTAATTAAATTAAGGAGCGTGCGATAGGAGCCGAAAAAGATCCAACTCTTGGCGTTGGAAATAAAGTCTTCAGTCCATGGGATTCTTCTCATCTGTCAGCATGAAATCTGAAGGGGTGATCGTCCAAATTCTTCTACATCATTAAATGCATGCACATGGCCATGTGCATGCATGCTTGTAGAAGAATAAACTTGGTCAGCACTGGTAGGCGCCGAATTCCCTCTTTCACGGTTTCTCTTTTGTGGGTTTCTCTTGTTTTTATTAATAAAGAAAGAGGGAAGGCAGAAGCTACTCTACGTGTGTCAGTGCATGATGGTCATATGCTTGCTTCTCTCCATGAACAAGAAATTCGAAAACAACCGCCCACCTCAGCTCACGGTTATCTTCAAGGACCATAGGCGCACGTTTGTTGACTCTCCTCTGCCTCATTAAATGCTTGCCCATGCACATGCACGATCTGCATGCATGCCTAAAATTATGGTGGGCGTCGGTGCCGATTGTGGGCGCTTGCGCTGCATTTAATGAGGCCATTTATTTGCATTTGTTTTGTCTTGTTCTCTGCCCTTCTCCCTATATAAAGAGAAGACATCCGAAGATGCAAGCAGAGCAAACAGAAAGAGCTCGAGAGAGAGAGCGAGAAGAAAGAGCTCGAGAGAGAGAGTGTGAGAAACGAGAGAGAGCTCAGACAAGTTTTGTGCTGAGTTGAGTCCATTGAGTGAGTTGTTAAACACCGTGGGTATCGGGTATAAAATAGGGTTGGGAAACACTTGAGTGCATGTGTGATTGTAATCCTATAATTCTCCGATTTATAGTGGATTGATTTGCTGGCTCTCCCCGTGGATGTAGGTTCTGACATTCGGACCGAACCACATAAATTTCTGGTGTCCTTTAATTTTATTGTTCCTCGTTTTATTTCGATCGATTTCTATAGCTCCCGACATAATTGCAAAATTACGATCCGCTTCCGTTGAGACGCCGATTTACAACATAGACTCTGCTTCTGATGGCAATGCTGATATAATCGTGCGGATGATCCATGATGTCCCTCAAGGGAGGGAGGTCTGCCTGAGTTATTTTCCTGTCAACTTGAATCATGCGAATTGGCAGAGAAGGTTGATGGAAGACTACGGGTTCGCCTGCAACTGCGACCGATGCAAGGTCGAGGCCAACTGGTCCGATGATGAGAATGAGCACGATGATATTGGTGAAGACGATGATGGTGACGGTGAAGGGATGGATGAGGATGCCGATGAACAAATGAGCGGGTCAGAGGTGGGTATTGCAGAGGAGAAAGAGACGGACTTTCCCCATGCATATTTCTTCATCAGGTATATGTGCAACAGGAAAAACTGCAGCGGGACATTGGCTCCTCTGCCTCCATCGTCGGATGATGCTCCTTCTGATATAATGGAGTGTAATGTATGTGGTCAGCTCAGGAGGGAGGATGAAGAGGCAGAAGCCGATGGAGAAGAGGATATGGACGAGTGAGCTCCCCCCATTTGCGATGTTGTAAGAAGCTCTTCTCCTTATGGACTCACCTCTAGGAATTTTGTTTTTCTTTCTCATCCATCCTTTGGCCTTGCTATCCAACCAAGTCAGCTGCTAGTCGATACTTAACGGCAGAGAGAGACATGGTTGGCTAGCTTGTTGAGCTTTGCTTTACAATCCAATCTTCTTTTGGTGAAGGTTATGGATTGTGAGTGCTCTGAGTTTCTAATGTTGCCCCATTCGAGGGAAAAAATTGACCTTGTAGTGCCGAATGCTGTGTGCTCTGTGATTACGGTGGACCTACTGCTCTCTAGAGGTGAATTTTCTTTCTTTATCTAAACATAGGACGTTGTGTAAAATCTGATAAGTGAAGTTCCGGGAATTTTTATGATTAGTTCCTTCGTGATATCGAGTATGCGTATCGATAAACTTGCATGTTCTGTGGATCCCATCAAGTCGACTAAGTTGCTCATATTTTCAATCTTCAGATTTTGCAGCTCTTTGGCATTATGATAGGTGGTTGAACCTGTTGATAAATAATTTGATCTGATATTGGGGCATGTGATTTCCCAACCAAATGATGTTGGGGAGGTGAAAAACTTACCATATTTGCTTTGATTCGATTCTGCAGCATGTGCAGTTTCTTTCCTTAATAACGTGCTGCTAAAAACGGACTGAAGGTTGTTCGTGGTTCTTAAGGGACAGGTTTTTCCCGTGCGTCTCTTGGCATCCTTGGGGGCTACGTAGCCTCGTTGTGTTTTGACTTGTGAGCTGGTGAATTTTTCGGCCTCTTCGATAACTAGTTTGATGGCCAAAGATACATCTGATATACGATGCTAGTGTCTCTAATCCGAGCTCAACTTGCCTTATGTCCCTAATCTCACCCATACAAGGAATGGCATTCTACTTGCGTGTCCCTTTTTTGCTTTCTCCATCATCTCGAGTCTGTGTAGAGACTGATTTTGGTCCCAGATATGTTTCTTGGTATGTTTTTCAATAGCAACGACAGGGTGAGACAGAAGGAGACCCTTTGTCCTCTCGTCTGTCAAAAATGATTCTGAAAAAACTACAGGCTTTAAGAGTCGGCATGAGACGATGAAGGGGTTGCCTGGCACATAATGAGGGTCACTGAAGGTGTGCTAATGGTAATGGAATGTCTAGAATAAATATCAAAATCCCTGCATTGTACAGACATCTCTGTGTGCACTGCTAGTGTTACGATTAGACAAAACAGGCTAAGACTGTAATCCAAGTTTAACAATAGCCTTAACATCCATTGAACAGAGTGTGAGAATCAATTGCAGACGAGTCATTATGCAGTTTATAGGTCCGAATGTACTAAACATGACAAACACAGGCATTCCAAATCAATTTGATGATTAAAGTCTGCAAAATTTATGTTGCATAACTCAATGCAGAAACTTAAAAAGTATGGGCATCTCATCCCATTATGTAATACATCGCACTTAGTAATATTACAAACGTTATTATAAATTAGCATTCAGTATATCAACTTTGTTCTTTTCTTCCTGTGGATGCATATTTTTCTGAGGGTCCAATGCAAAATTTGTTTCGTATATCTATAAATTAGATGAAAAGAGGGTCTTTTTGGATGTATAAGAGGCAGAGTAGTGAGAGCGTACAATTGATGCAAGTGGCCTTTGATTTTTTTTTTTTTTAAATCTACTCTCCATTTGTTGTTTTAATTTTTAATATAGATATTTATTTCTGTCACAATCTGTTTATATGGGGCAACTGCCTTGTTTTGAGGACGAAAAATACATGTCTTATGTTTGCAAACTTGAGAGAGCTTTGTGTGGTCTCAAGCAAGCATCAAGAGCATGGTTTATTCAGTTTAGCTTGTTTCTTTTAGCATTTGGTTTCTTTTGCAGCATTTTAGATCCTTCTTTGTTCATTCAAAAATCAGATCATGGCATTCTAGCTCTACTTTTATTCGTGGACGATGTGATTGTCCTTAGTAATGATCCAAACTTGCTTGATGGATTTATTTCTTCATTGAGTAGTGAATTTACAATGAAGGATACAGAGTCATTACATTACTTTTTGGTTGTGGAGGTTAGAATATTTTTTGATGGTCTTTATTTGTGCCAACCATAATATACTTTGTCAATTCTTGAATGTGCTCAAATCGAGGTTTGCAAGCCAGGATCCACGCCTATAGCCACTCACACTCATTCTCTCAAATGCAAAATTACTTTCAGATCCTATGCTATATCAAACTATTGTTAGAGCTCTTTAATATCTCACCATTACATGGCTGGATATTTCATATGCAGTCTATTTTATATGTCAATTCATGCATTGGCCTATTATGACTCATTTTCAAATTGTGAAGCACATTTTGTGCTATGTCAGTAGCACAATAGATCGAGAAATGCAAATCCTGTCCAAGTTAACTACGGAGTTGTATGCCTTTTGTGATGAAGATTGGGCAAATTGCTGCTTGACTCGAGGAGCGGCTATGATATTTTGTATCTGTAATAACCATATATCATGAAGTGCTAAGAAGTAATGAACGGTTGCTCGATCTAATGCCAATATAGAGTATCGTGTCATGGCGTTGAAAATTGCTGAGAATGTTTGGATACCTTTTCTTTTAAGAGATTTAGGTATTTATCTCTCAAATCCATCAATATTATTTTGTTATGCTATCAGTGCAATTTGTATGTTGATTAATCTCCTGTTATATGCAATAACTAAACACATCGAATTAGATTATCATTATGTGTGAGAAACAGTGGCTTGTGGAATTCTTGTGACTAAGTATGTCCCGTTTGTGTATCGAATTTTTGATCTCTTCATGAAGCTATTATTCCAAAAACGCATTTGGAAACTTACGTTGCAAATTGAGAATTTGGGATTGTCACATTCCCAATTTGAGAGGGAGTTAAGGCATCGATTTATCTATGGAGATGTCAATCAAAATTACAAGCAGAATCTCAAATATACTAAAATAAAGGATTGACGGCTTTATTATTTATATTATTGTATTGTTTCCTTATAAAGTGTAATGCTTTGTAATATCTTTAATATAGTGGAAATCATTTCAACAAATTATACATTGAGATCAACAATCAAAAACCTTTATTCTTTTAGGATGTTTGAAGCAAATGGTGATTAGAGATGACTTTGAAGGCTGCATTTGTTTTCTCACTTGAATTCACCGCAACTTCACAAATTTAATCAAGAATAAATGGTGCAATGGAAGATTTCATTTGTGTAGAACACGATCATTCTTCACCTTGCCCGATTCAAATTGGACAAACATGAAGGAGATTGAAGAAAGAGAATCATCATTTGACATTGTTAAGTGAAAATGTCCATTATTCAGAACATTTAAAGAGGTATATGAACATGACTAAAAACAGGAGGAAGATCATTCATAACAACATTCAACAAAATCAAGAGATGATGATCGAGCATCCGTCATCAGGAGAAAAACCCAAAAAATCGGAAAAAAGAGAGTATATTATTGTACTGAGAGGCAAAGGGTTCATTTGTGAGAGTCGAGCATGGAATATACAGTCTGAATTGCGGTGAGTGATAACTCTATAAAAATAGAGTTATTTTACCTATTTTAGGCAATAATTAATGCAATATTTTAAAGAAAATATTTGGATTTCCTTCTGATTATTTGAATTTTCCTTGTTTATGCAGAATAATGAGATATGAAGAAGATAAGGAAAATAATGGCAAATATCAGGAATTAAAAAAAAAAAAGTAGTGGAAGATGGATATCAAATCAGGAAATTCTTGATTTTGTTCCTAATGTTATCTACAAGCGTTGGGAGATAGATATCTTGGATATATCCTATAAATAGGAGAACATGGAAAGAGAGAGAGGAGTTAGGCTTTTTTTTGTTAGATCGTTTTTCATTATTCTGAGAGTTTTTCAAGTATTTTGAAGAAAAGACAAAAGTGGTGACATAATTCTTGTCCTTTGATTCAAGATGCTGGGTTTGATCAATATTTTTATTTTTTCTTCTACTATGTTCTAATTTTCTTTTGTTAGGGTTATGATGTAGCCTAACCATGATAATGTGAATTTCATGATTTTTATGTTTTATAATTGATTTCATTCATGTGAGTTATATATTATTGTGCTTAATGCTTTTGAGTGATTGGCCACCACTTAAATGATCTGATGTGTTGTTTGAGATTGAAAAGTGATAATATGCAATTGCTCATTATAATATATAACCATGAATTAAACGTGGATCGAGATATACCACGTTATTTGTGTAGCTTTCGGTGATAAGATGATCTAAAAGACTCATTATAAGCCGGGAATATTCATAATTTTTAATGCACTCATGTTTATTTTAATTCACATAGAGATATAGTGGATTAATAAGTTGAGTAGGTTTGCTATACCTAGAGATATGATAGTAAATAGATTAGGAAATTCCGCTATCACATGTTTGATATCGTTCTTGTACTCACAATAATCTGAAATTCATATATAGTAGTTATGGTGAAATTGGATGCTCTAACATATTTATCTTATCGATATATTGCATTTAGTCTACAAATTTCGTTTTTAATTTATTCTTAATTATATTTTGATCTGTTAGATAAATTTTAGAATTAGTCTATTTTAGTATTTAATTGGTTTATTAATCATCGATTTCCGTGGGACGATACTTTTTCTCATTATTATATTACTTGTTTGACACGTGCACTTGCGTTTAGAATTTTATGAACAAGTTTTTGGTGCCGTTGCTGGGGATCGTTTGTTTAATACTAATTAATATTGATACCAGATAATTTTAAGTTTAATCTAGCTTTCGTTTTATTTTATTTTTCAGGGTGTACATCGGTTTATGACACGTAGCCAACAAGGGAAACTTGTTGAGCTTGATCCAGAAATCGAACGTACATTCAAAAGGTGACTAAGAGAACAGAGAAATCACTCTAAGAAGATGGCAAACGGTGAGAATGAAAATCCACGTAGACTTTTAAGAGATTATGCTGTGTCAACAGTTCAAGGCACTACATCAAGTATCAAGAGACCTGCAATTCAAGCAAACAACTTTGAGATTAAGTCGTCACTCATTCAGATGCTTCAACAATCAGTGCAATTCAGTGGGCTACCAAGCGATGATCCAAACGCTCACATCAATGATTTTTTTGAAATCTGTGACACCATTAAATATAATGGAATTACAGATGATGCTAGTAAATTGAGATTATTTATATTCTCTCTTAGAGACAAAGCTAAGAGTTGACTTTCTTTTCTTCCTGCATGATCAATTACTACATGGAATGATATGGCTCAGAAATTTCTTGGTAAGTTCTTTCCACCTGCAAAGTTTGTGAAGATGCGTAACGATATTACTAATTTTATGCATATGGATAATGAATCATTATCTGAAGCATGGAAAGATTCAAAGAAATTCTTAGAAGATGCCCACATCACGGACTACCCATATGGATGTAGGTATAAACTTTTTATAATGGCTCTAGTACAAATCTTCATTCTATGATTGATGCAGCTGCATGAGGAACTCTAAATAATAAAACACCAGAAGAAGCCTACAATCTATTAGAGGAGATAGCATCCAATAGTTATCAGTGGTCTACTGAGAGATTACCAATGCGAAAAGTTAGCGGAGTTCATGAAGTGGATGCTTTTGCTGCAATTGTTGCACAATTTAAAACACCCAACAAAAAGCTTGATAATATGAGTGTTTCAGTCATGAAAATTCAGAATTTAACATGTGATTTTTGTGGTGGAGGATATGTTAGCACAGAGTGTTAGGTAGGTAATACTTTTAAACAATCTAGTGAAAATTCTAAGTTTGTTGGAAATTTTAACAGGTCACAGAATAATCCTTTCTCCAACACTTACAATCCGTGATGGCACAATCATCCAAATTTTTCATGTAATAGTCAGAATGTGATGAGATTACTGGAATTCAAATAATCATAAGAGACAAAGTCAAATTTGGAAGATATAGTCACCAAACTTGCTAACACGACTCATGACTTCATCAAAAGTACGGATGTGAGATTTCAAAACCAAGAGGCTTCAATTAGAAATCTGGAGATGCAAGTGGGTCAGTTAGCAAATATGATGTTAGGGAGACAACAACGTTCTTTGCCCAGCAACATAGAGAAAAATCCAATTGAAAAGATAAATGCTATTACCCTAAGAAGTGGTAAACAAGTGGGAGAAGAAGAGATGATCAGAGACAAGGAAGATGTGATCAATAAACAATCAAAAGAGACAAGCAAGAGTAAACTTTTTCCAGATAATCCCAAGCCATATGTGCCGTCAATTCCATTCCCTCAGCGACTCCAGCAGTGCAACATAGATAAGCAATTTTCTAAATTTCTTGATGTATTTAAAAAATTGCACATTAACATTCCTTTTGCAGATGCCCTAGCGCAAATGCCTAGTTATGCAAAATTTTTGAAGGAGATTTTGGCAAACAAAAGGAAATTGGAGGATTATGAAACTGTGAAGTTAAATGAGAAGTGTCCAGCTATCCTACAAAATAAATTACCTCCAAAATTAAAAGATCCATGGAGTTTTACTATTCCTTGCACCATTGAGGATTCTTATTTTGAAAAAGCATTATGTGATTTAGGAGCAAGTATTAATCTAATGCCTTATTCAGTTTTCAAGAAATTAGGATTGGGCAAGGTAAAAGTAACCACATTGTCACTTCAATTGGCTGATCGATCAATTAAATATCCGAGAGGTATTGTGGAAGATGTTTTGGTAAAAGTTGACAAATTTATTTTTCCTACAAATTTCAAGTTCTTGACATGGACGATGATTTTGAGGTATCGCTTATCTTAGGTCGACCTTTTCTAACAACAAAAATAGCTCTTATTGATGTACAACAAGGGAAGTTGATCCTTAGAGTTCAAGATGATCTTGTTTCATTTAATGTTTTTAAAGTAATGAAATATCCATCTGACGATAATTCTTGTTTTAGAATTGAGACAGTTAACAAGTTGGTGAATAAGGTTTTTCAGAAAAATATTTTTAAAGATTCACTTGAAGCATGTCTGATTCGATCAAGGGACAAAGATATTCAAAATGAGAAGATAAAGGAGTACGCAAATTTCATGGAGGTAATTCCACCATATTCAAGGCAAAAGGCAATTAAATTTGAGGAGTTGAGACAACACATTACAAAGCCTAAACCATCAATTGAAGATCCTCCAATTCTTGAACTCAAACCCTTACCTTCTCATTTGAAATATGTTTATTTAGATGGAGTTTCTTCTTTACCGGTAATTATATCCTCTTCTTTGATAGATTTGATGGAGGAGAAATTGCTTAGAGTATTAAGAGAGCATAAGGGTGCAATTGGATGGAAAATAACCGATATCAAGGTAATTAGCCTTTCAATTTGCATGCACAAAATTTTGATGGAGGAACAATATAAACCCACTATCCAACCTCAGAAACGTTTGAACCTGAAGATGCAAGAAGTAGTGAAAGCTGAGGTAGTTAAGTTACTTGATGCAGGTATCATCTATCCTATCTCTGATAGTTCTTAGGTAAGTCCTATACAAGTTGTGCCAAAGAAAGGTGGTATAACTGTTCAGAAAAACGATAACAATGAATTGATTCCAACTAGAACAGTTACTGGGTGGCGTGTGTGTATGGATTACAGAATATTGAATGATGCCACTAGAAAAGATCACTTTCCTTTACCATTTATTGATCAGATGTTGGAAAGACTTGTAGGACATGAGTTTTATTGCTTTCTTGATGGATATTCGAGGTATAATCATATTCTTATTGCACTAGAAGATCAAGAAAAAACTACTTTCACTTGTCCCCATGATACTTTTGCTTTTAGAAGAATGCCCTTTGGTCTTTGTAATGCACCGGCTACTTTTCAGAGATGCATGATGGCTATTTTTTTCTAATATGGTTCAAAAATATATTGAGATTTTCATGGATGATTTTTCCGTTTTTGTTTTATCATTTGATTCTTGTTTAAATAATTTGGCTTTGGTCTTACAAAGATGTGAGGAGACTAACCTTGTTTAAATTGGGAGAAGTGTCACTTTATGGTGCAGGAAGGAATAGTGCTTGGACATAAAATTTCTCGAAATAGAATAGAAGTCGATCGAGCCAAAGTGGAGGTCATTGCAAAATGACCTCTGCCAACATATGTGAAACTTGTCAGAGGATTTTTGGGGCATGCAGGATTTTACAGGCGATTTATAAAAGATTTTTCAAAAGTTGCTAAACCCCTTTCTAATCTTTTTGAAAAAGATGCCCCTTTTAATTTTTCTGTTGAATGCATGTAGGCTTTTAACATTTTAAAAGAGAAGTTAATATCGGCACCAAATTGGGATTTAACTTTTGAACTGACGTGTGATGCTAGCGATTCTGCAGTAGGAGCTGTTTTGGGACAAAGGAAGAATAAAATTTTTCAAACCATATACTATGCCAGTCAAACCTTGTTAGGTGCACAATTGAATTATTCAATAACAAAAATGAACTTTTGGCGGTAGTATTTGCTTTTGATAAATTTCGTTCTTATTTAATTGGCTAAAAATTTATAGTTTATTTTACCATTATGCTCTTAAGTATCTGCTTGAAAAGAAAGAATCAAAACCCAGGTTGATCAGGTGGATTCTATTGTTGCAAGAATTTGATTTGGAAATCAAAGATAAGAAGGAGACTGAAAATCTAATTGCAGATCACTTATCAAGAATTCCATATTCAAAGGAAGATGAATACCAATTTTGGAAGAGTTTCCAAATGAGAAAATTTTTTCCATTAAGTCCACAAAAATTCCTTGGTATGCTGACTTTGTAAATTATTTGATAAATAATGTTCTTTCTCTTGAATTATCATATCAACAGAAGAAAAAATTCTTTTATGATATTAAAAATGATTTTTGGGAAGAACTTTTCTTGTTTAAAGTATGTGTAGATCAAGTCATAAGGAGATGGGTTCCAAATGAAGAGAAGTCAAACATTCTATATCATTGTAATGATAGAGAGGCAGGTGGCCATTTTGGTGCCACCAAAACTACAGCTAAGATTTTACAATTTGGATTCTATTGGCCTACACTTTTTAAAGATGCATACTCCTATGTAGTTTCATGTGATAGGTGTCAGAGAACTTGAAATATTTCAAGAAAAAATGAGATGCCTTTAAACAACATTATTGTGTGTGAATTATTTGATGTTTGGGGTATTGATTTCATGGGACCCTTTACACCTTCTTATGGAAATTTATACATTTTAGTGGCTGTGGAGTATGTGTCTAAATGGGTAGAAGCTATAGCATTGCCAACAAATAATGCTAAGGTTGTGGTCAAATTTTTTAAGAAAAATATTTTTACCCGATTCGGCATTCCTAAGGCAATCATAAGTGATAGGGGGACACATATTCACAACAAACAATTTCAAGTACTTTTGAGTAAGTATGGAGTCACACATAAGGTTGCAACCCCTTATCATCCTCAGACTAGTGGTCAAGTAGAGATTTCAAATAAGGAAATCAAGAAAAAACAGTGAATGCCTCTAAGAAAGATTGGTCAATAAAATTGATGATGCACTTTGGGCCTATAGGACAGTGTTCAAAACTCCAATTGGAATGTCTCCATTTAGGCTAGTATTTGGAAATGCTTGTCACTTACTAGTGGAATTATAGCATAAAGCATATTGGGCATTGAAATTTCTGAATTTTGATATGCAATTTGCAGGTGAAGAAAGATTATCGCAACTGAATGAATTGGAGGAATTTCGCAATGAGGCCTATGAAAATTCTAAGTTGTACAAGGAGCGTACAAAAAGATGACATGACAAGCACATATTCAGAAGAGAATTTAAAATTGGTCAAAAAGTCTTACTTTATAACTCTTATCTTAAACTTTTTTCAGGAAAGTTGCGATCTAGATGGTCTTGTCCTTTTACAGTTACACATGTATTCCTATATGGAATAGTTGAAGTTGCGTATGACACTGAGGATACATTCAAAGTGAACGGTCAACGTTTGAAGCCCTACTTCAAAGGTGGTTACAACAAGCAGAAGAACACAATTGAACTTCATCCTCCGGGATAGCAACATCTGAGATAGTTTGGCTAAAAACTATAAAGCAAGCGTTTCTTGAGAGACAACCAAAGCATTTTAATTATATTTTTTATTTTTTTTATTCTTAAGTTTATGTTTTGCAAAAAAAAAAAAAAAAAAAAAGATTAACTTTTCTCTGTTTTATCCAGGTTAATTTTTAGAGAGCACATTTCAAGAGTTTAATCATCAAGATCATCTATGGACTTATCATATAACCAGGGAAGTTTTCTTCTTCCTATTCTATTTTTTGCATTGAGGACATTGCTTCATTCAAGTTTGGGGGGAGACACGTTTTTTTGGATAATTTTTTTTTTTATCACGATTGCATTCTTGGTTGTGAATTTTTACGATTCTTAGGAAAATTTAAATTTTATTTAAACTTGTAATTGATGTGTGAGTTAATCTTAATTCTGACTATGTTGATCCACTTACCGAGCACTAAAAGTCCTTAATTTTTGAATTGTGTGTAAATCTAGAGAACATTCATGTGAAGTATGTGATTTTCTTAAATTTCACCCAAATCTTAGAATTTGTTTGATTTTCTCTTGAGGCGAAATCCTAAACTAAATCTAACTAAGAAAATGATTTAGGCAATTTTTGGATCGATTGAGCCTTTCAAGTTAACCCTGTTTATTTATCCCTAGTCACCCCGTTGAGCCTTAATTACTACCCAATTTTTCATTGGCACCCATATGTATTTAGCCTAGCCATTATCAAATTATATTCTTATCCTATGCCCTATGAACACGTTGATTTTCTTTTGGGATAAAAAATTATTTGAGCATAATAGACATTTGAGAGGAATGATGGAGTAAAAAGAAGCAAAAAAAAAAAAAGTGATTGCAATGGTTGTTTGGGGTGTATTGTCAAAAAAAAAAAAAAAAAAAATACTTTTATGATTCCCTATCCAACTTTCAATTGAGTGAGCATTTTGATACTTAATGGGTTGTAAATTTTCAAGTTATATTATGAGGGACTTTGGGAGAAACTCCAACATAAAGCAATTCAAAAAAAAAAAAAAAAAAAGAGGAATGATGATATATGGTGGCAGAAAAATTATCTTGAATGAGTGAAATTGGATAATAACATTGGCTCTAATTAAATCCTAGAAATTAACGTGTTGATGGGTGATTTGAGCTTAAAATTACTGAGATCTCACCTTTAGCCCAGCCTTACATTACAACCGAGAAAAGCCCTATTGATTTTTGGTTGGATGATTAGCTTACATTAGTGGAGAGAGGAATGAAAAGCAAACCTATGAGATTTGGTCATAATTATTGAGAATTTTTTAGAGGTTGCATGTAAATGTGAATTTATCCGGATTGCATATAATTCGAAAAAGATGAGGACTCACACACACACACTTGGATCATATAGTTAGAATTGGTCTTAACTTATAAATTGATTTCAATGTTTGGATGAAATTTGTGTTTTTCTTTGAATTGTAAATTTGAGCAATTATGGAAAAATGTCATGGAGGAGGTTGTTAGCTTGAGTATGTATTATATCTTGATTTTGCTCGAGAACTAGCAAAATGTTAAGTTTGGGGGTTTGATAACTCTATAAAAATAGAGTTATTTTACCTATTTTAGGCAACAATTAATGCAATATTTATGAGAAAATATTTGTATTTCCTTCTGATTATTTGAATTTTTCTTATTTATGCAGAATAATGAAATATGAAGAAGATAAGGAAAAGAATGGCAAATATCAGGAATTCAAAAAAAAAATAAAAGCAGTGGAAGATAGATATCAAATTAGGAAATTCTTGATTTTGTTCCCTAATGTTATCTACAAGCGTTGGGAGATAGATATCTTGGATATATCTTATAAATAGTAGAATATGGAAAAAGAGAGAGGAGTTAGGTTTTTTTTTGTTAGATCGTTTTTCATTATTCTGAAAGTTTTTTAAGTATTTTGAAGAGAAAACAAAAGTGGTGACAGAATTCTTGTCATTTGATTCAAGATGCTGGGTTTGATCTATATTTTTATTTTTTCTTCTACTATGTTCTAATTTTCTTTTGTTAGGGTTACGATGTAGCCTAATCATGATGATGTGAATTTCATAATTTTCATATTTTACAATTGATTTCATTTATGTGTATGCTTGCTTTTGAATGACTGGCCACCACTTGAATGATCTAATGTGCATGTTTGAGATTAAGAAGTGATAATATGCAATTGCTCATTATAATATATAATCATGAATTAAATGTGAATAGACATATATACTACGTTATTTGTGTAGCTTTCGTTGATAAGATGATCAAAAAAACTCATTGTAAGTCAGGAATATTCATAATTTTTAATGCACTCATGTTTATTTTAATTCACATAGAAATATAGTGGATTAATAAGTTGAGTATGTTTGCTATACCTAGAGATATGATAGTAAATAAATTAAGAAATTCCACTATTACATGTTTGATATCGTTCTTGTACTCACAATAATCTGAAATTCATATCTAGTAGTTATGGTAAAATCGGATGTTCTATCATATTTATTTTATCGATTTACTACATTTAGTCTACAAATTTCATTTTTAATTTATTTTTAATTATATTTTGATCTGTTAGATAAATTTTAGAATTAGTCTATTTTAGTATTTAATTGGTTTATTAATCATCGATCTCCGTGGGACAATACTTTTTCTTATTATTATGAACAGTGAACGCAAAGAGGAGGACAAAGGTGATGAAAGACCATATATCCACTGGATTCCTGAAGTAGGTGCGGATCAAATTAGCCCTCCACACGCTCCAATTTTTTTGGCAGTAGGCGTTGACCTTATCGAGCACGTCAATCAAGTTGGCGTTGTAGTTGACAATCACACCCTCGACCAGCGAGTCGAACATCTTGGCTACCACCTCATCCCTCTTTAGGTGATCAGGAGGATACCATTGTCGCGGAGCAGCAGGACGTCCTGCCCGTTACTGATTATTTGGTCCATGCAGTAGATGTAGGACATGACATCGTTCCCAGCCCCAACATGGAGGCGCTCGAACGCCATGAGGTTGAGGAACCTGGACATGGTGATGTAATCCACCCAGATCTCGGGGAGACTCAGGACGCCGTGTGCAAAGGAGATGTCCTTGAGGCTGTTGGTCTTGCTTTTCTTGAACCGGATCCCATGCTTGCTGAGCTCAGTGGCCGAGGCCAATTGCAAAATCTCCAGACTGTACTTCCGCTCCACCTCGTCCTTCTTCTCGGGCTCCATCAGCATGCACTTCCTGAAGACGTCCAGGACGTGCAGGCATTTGCCCATCATTTTGACGCGCGGGTGAGGGAGGCAGAGATGGAGGATGAACCTGTTGACGAATTCGGCGTCCTGTGTTGTTGGAGTGAAGTACACTGAATCTGACATTGTGGTCGTATTGATACTACTTGCATAAAATAGAAAAGAAAATGAAGTTTTGGTGATAGATTGACTAATCAAATTATTGGTCGATCGTGAACCGTGCAATCGACCCCGTTGAAGAATTAGATTCAGTGGATCCATCGTAGGTTTCATGTGAGATCACAAAGATGTACTGTTAGGTGCACATAGTATGGCGGTTTGTGTACTTGCAAAATTTTCTCATCTTACAACCAACCGAAATATACGAAAGTAACCTTCTTGTCATCGCTCTCGACAGCCAGCAGCCGATCCAGCACTAGCATCGGAAGCTGATTCTCCAGCACCAACATATCCTCAGGATCCCAAGGTGACTGAAGATGGGGTCGTTGGGTGCGTAGTCGTCCACCTCTTTGTTTAATAACCTCAGAATCTCGAGCATAAAGCAGCCGTCAGTGATCATCAACTCCAGGAACTGGCGCTCGCCGCTGCCTGCCTTCCACTTTGGGTCCAGTGCATCGTAGCTCTCCTCAAGGTCCCCCGCCACCTCCCTCAAGGACTCGAAGAAGTGCTCGCGGGGCTTCCTGGACCGCTTGAGGAAGTGGCGGCCCACGCAGCACTTGTGTTCCTCCATGGGGAGGAGGTGGTACTCACCGTGGTGGTAGGGGCCGAGGGAGACAACTTGTGGCCGGTAGGCCTCGCGGTTGAGGGCGGTGATGCAGGCAGGGACCCTATAGATGGACCGCATCTTCCAGTACCGTTGCTCCTCGTCGTCTGAGGGCATGAATTGGAGGCTACCACCACGTCAGTACCACCTCCTCCCCATGGGAACACAAGTCGAACTCGTCCAGTTCCATAGGGGGCATCATTCCGCAAGTTTCACAGGTTCCACTAGTTTCTGTTCTGGAGGGTCTTCTGTTGTTTTTTTTTTCTTAAGCTGGAAAGGAGCGAGAGAAGAGGCGAATTTATGGGGAGAGGGAGAGAATGGAAGAGTGAAGAGGGTTGGGGGATAAAAGTTTGGGGGTGCCCAAGCCCAACTAGTGCTTCAAGTTCAAGATGAATTACGGGACAGGCCATGTACACGTGACTCACTTCTCATGCACGAGGATTCAAAGTTCGTGCACGCAACGCCCGGAGTCCGCCCATTGCATATTAGACTTTGAATTCGATGAATCTCCCGTGCGTCTCTCTTAATTGAAGGGCTCCTATGGATTAAATGCATGTAATGCCAATTTGGACACCAAATTTGTATATTTGATGTGACACTAGGGTTCCATTCGTTTCACGGAAAATAACTTCTAGAAAAGTATTTTCCGATTTTTCCAGTGTTCATTTTACAAAAAATGAACTAGTGGTGGAAAACATTTTCCACCAAGGAAAAAAAGCCTTCTAGAAGAGGGGAAAATGTTTTCAAGTTTTGAGGAAAAGGAAAATATTTTTCATATATTATTTCACCAAATATCTTTTCATTTATTTTATTTATTTTTGTTTTTTAATTGAGCTTTAATTAATTCTTTATTCCTTTTCTTTTCCTTCTTCTTTGACTAGTCTTTGGTCCGGAGAAGGCCGGTGACTATAGCTTGCCAGATTGGCGACACCCGAGTGTCGATAGAGTTGGCGAGGCTTGAGCCTTGCAAATCCACAATGCTTGAGCGTAGCTAGAGGGCGGTGAGGCCTAAGGCGGCGCTTGTCGATCGTTGTTGGCTTGGCGGTTGAGGAAAAGAAAAGGAAAAAGAAAAGGAAAGAAATGTAGGATAGAAAAATAAATTAAAATTTGAATTTTAAAAATAAAATAAAAAACCATAAAGAATTTAAAATTCATTTAAAAATAAATTTAAAAAAATAAAAAAATAATAAAAAAATAAAAATAATAAAAATAATAATAAACATAAAAATAATAATCAAAATAAGTGCACGGAGGAAAATCAAATTAGATACCAAATAGCATAAAATATTTTTCACTTCAATTTCAGATTTTTCTGAATACCGAAAAATATTATCATTTTCCTTGAAAATGACTTTTAGGAAAATATTTTTTAAAAATATTACATTTTCCACTAAAAGAACGGAGGCTAGATTTAAAATTATAGTTCTTCTTTGTTGTAATTTTTTTTTTTATTATGTATTTGAGATATTCCAGATCTCCTACTTGAGTCTCAAATTTAGTACTTGATGTACTTTTTTCATGCATACATGGCATGTAGAAAAAAGAAAAAATGTTGCCACAAATAGTGATGTAATGATATTATGGGTGCGTGGTTAGCTCATGACAGGTTGTAACCATTTTGTGTGAAACTTAAATACTTCCCCTTGTTTCATATGAAATCGGCCACAAACATTTATGAGCTCCAATCGAGAAGAGCTCCAATCCATTATAATTGCCTATGAGCTCCAACTGAGAAGCTCTCAGATCCAATATAACTGCTATAATTAGTAAACTCTAAACACAAATACATTGCAGGACGATGATTAAATCCGAAAGCAACTAATTCCATCACCCGATCAGATTAATACATCATTTTGATGAATTAGTTAAGCCCTAATTACGCATATTGATGATCTCATTCTGGGTCCCTTTCGCGCGGGCAACATGTTCAGTTTTGGTCCCAAATAAGCCAACTGGGGAACATTCCTTTCTTGCTCAAAGACTGTTTGAAAAAAGAATTGAGTAAAGGCAATTCACTAGTTTTGCTTTGAGAAAAAACCTTGTGAAGCTGGGATGAAAAGGATATAAAGTAAATTCATTAGCGTTAGGGCACGCGTATCGTGTGCACGAGGGAGAGTGCATTGTGGATTTGTCTATTTTAAGTGTATCTACCGCTCGTGAGTTGTAATCATGAGACCACTTAAATGTTGTTCAAATGAAGAAGTGATTACCTACTTACAATACTAGATTAAGTCAATGTCACATTCGCTCCCATTTGGCTGACACCCGAAAATATATATATATATATATAAAATATATATATATATATATATATATATATATATATATATATTTAAATAATAAAAAAGTGACGTAATGATATTATGTGTGCACGGTTTGTTCATGACAATCATATAACTTCTTGTTAATTAACTTCAGATGGCCCATAAGATAGGTTTTAAAAATCTTGTGTGAAATTCAAATACTTCCACTCATATTAGCCGAGAAAAGTACCAAAAAAGTCATAAACCTATTGCCTTGATACCAATTTAGTTCTAAACTTTTTAATTAGACCAATTTAGTCCTAAACCTTTTAATATTGATGCCAATTCAGTCCATCCGGCCAATTTTGGCGGGCCGACGCTAAAGTGGACATCGGCTGGTGGTCAGATGCTGACGTGGCAATTTTTATTATTTTTAATTATTTTTTGATTTTTTTATTAATTTTTTTCTTTTTCCTTTTCTTTTCTGGTGGTGGCTGACGAGGGCTGCGAAGCCCTCACCTGCCGCTAGCGAGGGTTGCGGCCCTCGCCCGGCCTCTCCTAGGCTACTGGTGAGGCGGCTTCGCCTGGATTTGGGCGAGGGCGGCCTCACCCGCGGCTAGCGAGGCCATGGTGGAGGTGAGGGCCGAGGGCTATGACCCTTGCTGGTGGCTAGCGAGGGCTTCGCGGCCCTCGCCTCCGCCCGGCGATGGCCACCATGGCCTCGCCAGCCGTGGGCGAGGCCGCCTTCGCCCGTGGCAAGGCCTAGGTGAGCCAGCCTTGCCCAAATCCGAGCGAAGCCTCCTTGCTAGAGGCCTAGGAGAGGTCGGGCGAGGGCTGCAACCCTCGCTAGGGGTAGGCGAGGGCTTCGCGGCCCTGGCCCAGTGGTCGACGAGGCCATGGCTGCCATTGCCAAGGCGGAGGCGAGGGCTGCGAAGCGCTCACCAGCCGCCGGCGAGGGTCGTGGCCCTCGGCCCTCGCCCCGCCCGGCGATGGCAGCCATGGCCTCGCCAACAGCAGGCGAGGCTGCCTTCGCCCATGGCAAGGCTTGGGCGAGGCCGGCCTCACCCAGATCCGGGCGAAGCCGCCTTGCCGATGGCCTAGGAGAGGCCAGGCGAGGGTCGCGACCCTTGTCGGTAGCAGGCGAGGGCTTTGAGGCCCTAGAGGCTCGCTGGCCACCGCTAGAAAAAGAAAAGGAAAAGAAAAGAAAAAATAAAAATTAATAAAAAATTCGAAAAAATAATTAAAGAATCTTAAAAATTGCCAGTCAGCGTCTGGTCATCGGCCGATGTCCACATCAACGCGAGCCAGCTAAAATTGACCGGATGGACTGAATTGGTATCAATATTAAAAGGTTTATAACTAAATTGGTTCAATTGAAAAGTTTATGACTAAATTGGTACCAATGCAATGGGTTTAAGACTTTTTTAGTACTTTTCCCCATATCGGCCACAAGCATTTGTGAGCTCCAATCGAGAAGCATTTGGATCCATTATAACTGCTATAATTAGTAAACTCTAGACACAAATATACTGCAGGATAACAATTAAATCCAAAAGTGATTAATTCCATCACCCGATCAGATTAATATGTCATTTTGATGAATTGGTTAAGCCCTAATTACGCATATTGATGACCTCATTTTGGGTCCCTTTCGCATGGGAAGCACATTCAATTTTAGTCCCAAATAAGCCAATTGGGGGACATTCCTTTCTTGCTCAAAGCTGATTAAAAAACAGAACTGATTAAAGACAGTTCACTACTTTTGCTATGAGAAGAATAGTGGTGAAGTTGGGATGAAAAGGATATAAAGTAAGTTCATTAGCATTAGGGCACACATATCGTGTGCAAGTAGGGGAGGAAAAAAACGTATAAAATTTAGGAGCATCAGTCCAATGCGTTGTGAATTTATCTAGTTAAAGTGTATCTACTATTCATGATTTGTAATTGCGAGACTATTTAAATGTTGTCCAGATGAAGAAGTGATTACCTACTTACTATACTTGATCAAGTCAATGTTACATAGAAACCGAAAATAAACTTAAAAAATAATAAAACAATAAAAAGTGATGAATTTCAAGAAATAATTTTTCTAGGAGAATAACAATATTTTCAGACGATTAACTGAAACGTGAAAATAGACTAGAAAATATTCTTCATCGTTTGGTATGGACCTCCGTGCACTTTCAATAATGTTTTATTTTTATTTTTCATTTTTTCTTTACTTTTTAAATCGAATTTTTAATTACTCTTTAATTTTAATTTTAATTTTTGCTTTTCTTTGGCCGATTGCCTGCTACAGGGTTGAGATTGCCAGATTCTAGTGAGCTTAAGCCTCACCAGAGGCCATCGAGGCTCGGTGAGCTTGGGTCTAGCCAAATCGTCACAAGGTTGAGGCCAATTGGTCTAATGACAAGAATGAGCATGATGATATCGGCGAAGACAACGATGGTGACGAAGAAGGGATGGATGAGGACGCGGATGAACAAATTGTTAAGAGTTTCAGAGCACAGCAAGCACAGCCTAATCTCAGAGCACAGCAACAGCAACATCAAGCACAATCTATTCAAGCATACTCTGCACAAGGTGTTGTGGCTTCAACGAAGGAAGAAAACACGTGTTCAAGGTGTCCACGTGTTCAACTATGAAGAGAAGACTTCCTTGCTGAAGAACTGTTGTTCAGTTCTAGCTTACGTAACAGATTAAAATAACAGTTTCTCTTTTCTATTTTTTAGTTAGTTTTTCCTTTCTTAAGTCGGTTTTGCTTCTTCTTCATCGAGTTCATGTAAATAAATAGAATATACAGAGCAAGCCATTGACAGATTGAGATAGAGAGAGAGAGAGAGAGAGAGAGAGAGAGAGAGAGAGAGAGTTGAATCCAAAAGAGATTCTTGTTCATTCTTCATCTTTCTTTCATTCTGCTCATCTTCACACAAATGAGATCGACTTTCCCTACGCATATTTCTTCCTTAGGTAAATGTGCAGCAGGAAAAACTGCAGCGGGACAATGGCTCCTTTGCCTCCGTCGGACGGCTCTCCTTCTGATATAATGGAGTGTAATGTATGTGGTCAGCTCGGGAGGGAGGATGAATAGGCGGGAGCCCATGGAGAAGAGGATAGCGATGAGTGAGGTCCCCCTATTTGTGATGTGTAAGAAGCTCTTCTCCTCGTGGACTCACTTCCGGGAATTTTGTTTTTCTTTCTGATCCATCCTTTGGCCTCGCTGTCTAACCAAGTCAGCTGCTAGTCAATACTTAACAGCAGAGGGAGACCTAGTTGGCTAGCTTGTAGAACTTTGCTTTACAATCCAATCTTCTTCGGGCGAAAGTTGTGGATTGCGAGTATTCTGAAATTCTAAGGTCAGCCATTTTGAAGGAAAAAATTGAGCTTGTAAGGCTGAACGCCATGTTCTCTGTGACTATGGGGGAGCTACTATTCTGCGGAGGTGAATTTTCCTTCTTGAAATCGTGTATGTGTATTGATAAACTAGAATGTTCTGTGGATCCTTGAAGTTAACTAAGTTGCTCATGTTTTTCAATCTTCAGTGTGCAGCTCTTTGACATTAGAAATGGTGGTTGAATCTATTGATAAGAGATTTGATCTAAGGATATGATTTCCCCACCTATGATGTTGGGAGGTGGAAAAACTTGCCATATATGCTTTGATTCAATTTGAAGGCTGTTTGTGGATCTAACATGGAAGGGAGAGGTGATAGGTTCAAATCCCTACCTTTTCAGGGGGGATGGGGTGGGAACTCGTAAGTTTCAGGAGTGGGTTTCGACTCCCACGCCCCGCAAGAGGCAGGGCAAAAGTCTGAGAGTGAGTGTAGAGTAGGAATAGCATAGGACTGACAAAAAAAAAAAAAAGGACAGGTCTTTTTCTTTATTTAGAATCCTTGGGGCCATACTAGCCTGGTTGTGTTTGGACTTATGAGCTGATAAATTTCCATTGCTTCTTCCATAACTAGTTTGACGGCCAAGGATACGTTCGGTGCATGATGCTAGTTTCTCCAATCCGAGCTCAACGATCCCGCCTCATATCCCTAATCTCACCTGTATGAGGAAACATTGATTGGCATTCTATTTGCATGTCTCGTTCTCGTGTTTTCATTGTCGTGAGCCTGCGTAGAGACAGATTTTGGTCCCAGTTATATGTTTCTCGGCATGTTTGTCGACAGCAAGATGACGGGTGAGACAGGAGGAACCTCGTCCTTCCGTCTGTCAAAAATGATACTGAAACGGCTACAGGCTTCAAGGAGCCGGCATAAGCTAAAAAAAGGGGTTGTCTCCCATATTATATCTTCTCAAATTTATTGCATAACTCGACATGGAAACTCAGATCTCATCCCTTTATGTAATACATCGTACTTAATGATTATTATAGGAATTATTAGTAATTTTTTTTTTTTTGGTTGGATGAATTATTTAGTAATTTGAATGGTGAGTATATTAAATGCTATTCATATATTGTAAGTGTTATATAATGAGACATTTGATTATATATCACAATAATAGTCAGGTCATTTAAAATACAGATGGATATTGAAACTATCAATCATCGGTCATAAGATTAACGAGTCTCAATTATAGGGTATGGGCATTGCATATTTATGGCATTATCACTTAATTACTTTGTTAAAGAGAGAAATAGTAAAAGAGTATTTTGGGAATGTTATCTCTATTTCTTTGTGATTAAACGTCAAACCATACAAAGGAATAGGAGTAACTCCGTTAATCAAACTAGCAACTTTTATTCATTTGCTAAAGCGATACTTTTCTTAGGTTTCAATGAAGTTTTGTTTCATATATCTATAAAATAAGATGAAAGGAGCGTGGCTTTTGTTTTTATGGATGTATAGGAGTATAGAATTGAAGCAAGTGGGCTTCGTTCTTTCTAATCCACTAGCCATTTGTTGCTTTTATTCTTAAATTATCATCGAAGATGATGCACCTAATTAACTTTTTCCTTTTTTCTGAGATCAAAGAAAAACTTTTTCCTTTTCATTTTATCACTTTTTTTTTTTCTAAATTCCATTTTTCTTAGGTTAATTTGAAGTTTGACGCAAAAGTAAGTTTCAACATATAAAAAACAAAATTCCACTGTAATCCAATCAATTTGTATCTGAAATATTCAGTTTAGTCAACCTAATTTTCATCATTACTTAAAAATTATTTTTTAAAAAATTTACATATCATAGTAAATTAAGTACTGCAAGTGGTCGCCACACTTATGGTTTAGGTATGCTTAACAAGATTATCTCAATTATGCCAATTAAATGAAAGAACGAGTTCTTCCTATATGTATATGTTTTGACCATTAAGGAGTTAATACACTAACCAATTGACATCATATTGTTTTGTTTTGCTATCTTTACTCATCACTTTTCTATGTGCTATCCTCTTTAAATTATTATTTGAGTTTTTCAACATTACTAGCACTCTCTATATATCTCAATTTATCTCAGTAGTTTTTCTCGAAATAAAGTTTATATACAACGCATAAAACTTTCTTAGAATTGGAGATTCTTTCTTTAGAATAAATCATGACCCACAACTTGTCCTCCAAATTTTGAGAAATTCTTCTAGAATCAAGATGAATCTAAATTTACGTAAAGAGATGATCTAAAAGCACTAATCCTCACAAAATCAAGCATCTGACTCAGTTTTAGCCAAACTTTTTCGAAATGGATGTTCTTTCTTTAGAATAAACTATGACCCACAACTTGTGCTAAAAAAATGTTAAGTACTTTTAAAATCAAAAGAATCTAATTATAACTAAATTAAATTATCTAAAAGTTCTAAATCTGACGAGATCAAACATTTAACCTCGGTTGTTGCTAAACTTTGTTAGGATTGGATGTTATGCCTTAAGAATATATTAGATTTGTCAAAAAGGGTTATAGATCCATTTCCTAAATCATATTTGATAGGTTGAGCTATTATATGAGTTTGTACAAGGGAAAAAGTCGCAAAAAATCTCAAACTATGTTCAGCATGACATAATTACCCTAATTTTCTTTTTGACATTAAAAACCCTAAATTATGCATATTGTGACACATTTATCATGTATTTTTTCTTGTGAAATGAAAAATATCTCAAATTTGAACCTATGTGACCCATTTACTTTGCATTAGTGTTCCATTAGATGACTTTTCAGTTAAAATAATGACGTTTTTATTTCATTTTAGTCATGTGGGTGCTTGTTGACACTATTCCCTTATTGACGTCCATGTAAGCAAATTTTTAACCATTCTCATTGACAATATTTTGATGGGGGTACATATATCACACAAGTACAAGATTATGATTTTTGACGTTACAAAGAAAAATTTAGAGTAAATATGTCAGAGTAGACATAGTTTAAGATCTTTTTTCCCTTTGTTAAATTTAGAAAGTGAGTTATAAATGGGTTTAGAATAGCAAAATCCATTAAAATATGAGTGTTGAATGGATTCAGAATTTACCAAAATCCAATCCACCTCTGTGATTCTCTCTGGCCCTCGTTTGATCTTGCTCACTCACTTTGCACTCTCACTTTGACTTGAACAATATCGTTCATCTTTCTGACTCTCTATCTCTGCACTCTCATATTGAAGGCCGTGTATTACCAAGCTGGATCCTCCCACGCACAATCCCCAATTCTTTGTCTTCGCGCGTGTCCGAAGCGATAGAGAAATGGGGGCTGGTCGAGAGGCGTTGATTTTGCTGGACCGCGTGATGCAGCTGAAGAAGCTCAACATCGCCGTCGTCCCCATCCGCTACAACGATGGAGTCAGGCTCGGAGGGAGGAGTGTCGGCGTCGGTCGCTCGGGTGGTGAAGGAAAGGTTGGGCTTCGGTGGATGGGCTTACGCGAAATGAATTGCTAGACGCTTAGGACCACACCGGGGACATTGGACGCTTCATTAATTGTCCCGATGGCTCCCCTAGGTAAGTTTGGTTCCTGTTGGGATTCTGATTGTCTTCGGAGATTGCTTTGATTGGGGTGTTTTGGAGGTGTTGAGATTGAAATTCTTGTAATTCGTTCGTTTTGCCCTCGAGTTTTTTTGAAGAAATGCCAGCGAGGGGCTTTTCTCGAAGAAATGATGGATTAGATGGTTTGAGAGGGTAAGAGTAGAGATTGCCAACTATGGTCCAAAAGAGAACCCAATTGTGAGATTGCCGCTCTGTGTACGTATGCGATGACCATAATCGGGGTACTCAAGAAATTTATGTTTTGAAGAATAATCATAATCATTAGCTACAATTGTAATTATATTTATTTTGATTGTGTAGGCATTATTTTTTTCTAATTTAAAGAAAATATCGAAATGCAAAGAAAATTAGAAAGAGCAATGCTAATATAAGGAAGGATATGAGTCGGACTGAGTACGAGTAATGATCGTTAAATTTGTGTTGCGTATAAATATGTCGAAATGGGTTAAATAGGTGATTTTGGTTAGAACATTATCGACTGACCCACCTTTTTGATGGCTTTACAATCCATGTACACACATGCCTATTTAAAACCTTTTTGTCAACTAATAGAAAGATACTCCGAAATACTTTTACGTACGTGGAAATTACCTTTTTTAATGGTGCCAAATCATGATTATATTTATGTTATAACTGAAACATATGCAAGAACGAAATGTGCCAATGAAATTTGAAATGGCCGATGTCTTGGCAATGCTCTGAATCCTTTCGTATTGAACGAGGATGAAGCCTTTTTATAGTCCTTCATATTTGACTCTTCAGCAAAGAATCTGTGTCACAAATACAGACATTTGCTTCATCTTACATGTTGGACAGTTTTTTAGCCATTACTTTTAACTACCACCAACTAATCTAGACTCACAAACTTCAACTATTCGCTATAAATGTAGAAAGAAGTAGGATCTTAGCTTTTTTGGATTCATGGACCACAACTTCAACAAAATTTACTTTACCATAAAAAAAAAAAAAAAAAACTTCAACAAAATTTAATCAAAAAGAAAACATTGCAACGGAAGGTTACAATTGCCTAAAACTTGATCATTGTTCAGACTACCTATCCATCCAAATTGGACAAAAATGAAGAAGACTGAAACAAGAGAATCATCATCTGATAATGATATATACACAGCCAAATGTCCATCGTTCATAACATGTAGAGAGGGAAATAAGCACAACTGAAAACAGGAGGAAAACCATTCATGACAACAATCAACAACCGATCAACAGATAATTATTGAGCATCAGCCATTAGGAGAAAAACCCAAAGATGAAAAAAATAAATTATTATGCAGAGGCAACGGAGGTTTCAATAGTAGCTGAGCACCGCATATACGGTCTGAATTATGATGAGCACGAAGAGGAAGATGGCGGCGGTGAGAGACAATATAGCCCAAGGATTCTTGAAGTGGGTGCGGTTGAGGTTAGCCCTCCACAAGTTCCAGGGCTGTTCGCAGTACTTACTGATGTCCTTTTGCACGGTCTTGAGGCTGTTGTTGGATACCAGCGTCACTTCCTTGCACAGCGAGTTGAATAGCTCCGCAACTGCCTTGTTGCTCCCGATGGCATTCTGAATGATGCCTTCGGTGTGGAGCAGCGCGACATCCTGCTCGTCGTTGATGATGTTGTCCATGAAGATGACGTAGGATGTGACCTCTGTCCCAGCTCCGATGTGCAAGCGCTCGAACGTCATGACGTTGAGGAACATGGACTTGACGGTGTCATCCACCGTGATAACGGGGAGCTTCAGGACCCCTCCGGCAAAGGAGATCTCCTTGAGACTGCGGGTCTTGTTCTTGTCGAACCGGATCCCGGCCTCATCAAGCTCGGTGGCTGACCGGATTATCTCCTCATGCGGGACATTTTCGGTCTTCTTCGGCAGGCACTTCCTGAAGACGTCCACCACATGCCCCATCCCCGTGATGCCCGTGTCGACGGAGCTTTCGTCACCCTGCGTTGTTGGAGTAAAGTCAGGGCATTGAATACGAGAATGTTGTTGTTTTCAATACTGCTTGCTCAAAGGGGAAAAAAAAAAAAAGATTATCACCTCGCCAGCCTCACGTCCCATCAGCAGGCCTTTCCTGAAGACGTCCAAGACGAGAAAATATTAGGTACCCTCAAAGGACCACGTCATCGGTGCTCTGAACGATTCATCGTTTGACACCTGTCCAGCGGCAGGTCCACGTCGGCCCTCTTCGCTTTTCGGTGCGCTTCTCTCTCTCCTCTCTCTTCTCACTCTCTCCCAAGTAACTCGGCGGCTGGTGGCTCGGCTCGGCTGAGCAGAAGAAAGCACGGATAATAAATGCGCAACATCCCGCTTAAAATTTCTCTCTCCTCACTTGAATATTTTCTGGACTCTCTCTCTCCTCGTGGATGAGCTGCACTTCCTCTGTTTCCTTCTCAGCGCATTCCACCCCTCCGTCTCCGCCTCTCCAAGAAGCCTCGCCGGTCATCTACCTCTGGCACGTCGCCTCCTCCAGGAGCCCCATCAGTCGCAGCTAGTTCCCGACCCCCTTCGCCTCCAACTGTTTCCAACGGCGAGATCGAGCATAAAGTTTGTGCTCACGTTGTTCTCTTGGCAACTTCTGGCCTCCATCCGATTGCCTCCCTCCGACGAACTACTCGTCATCAACTCCGACTCCGAGCTGCCGCCGCCGCCGATGGCGTCCTTCGTCTCTGACATCTGCTTGTTCTCCCCCTCCCTCAGGCCGAAGACGCCGCCGGCCTCCGCCGAGAAGCCGTCGGCCTCCGGCAGGAGGGAGGCGGCCTCGGTCTCGTTCCCGAGCGGCACCAGGCTCCCCGCCGTTGACCGGGTGCTGTCCCTGTCGCTGGCCCGATCGGTCGCGAGGGAGATCTCAGTGTACCTGGGTAGGGCCGACGGCGCGGCGAAGAATGAGAGGCACGGGCTAGAGGGCTGGAGCTTGCTGTGGACGAGGTACGTGGTGCAGCAGCACTAGATTTAGGGCTTTTCCTTGGACGCGAGCCAAATTAGGTTCACGGACGAGTTCGTGGAGAAGATGGAGCCTCGGTTCCAGGCCGCGTTCAAGGTGATGGAGGAGCTGGAGAAGGGCGCGATCATGAACCCGGCCTGGGCGAGGGCCGTATGATTGGGCATTACTGGTTGAGGAAGTCAGAACTCGCGCCGGCCCGGCTCCTGATGCACGCTCGACGCCGTCTACAATTTCGCTGCCGACGTGGTCAGCGGTGAGGCCAGTTCTGGAATTCCGGTCGTTGTTGCTCTCCGTGTGGTAAGAAAGTTCGTAGTTCCCTGCATTCTTTTTTTTTTTCTTCCCTGGGAATCGGTTTGCCGTCGTAGATGCCTGTGTCAGTTTTCTGGTAAACGCCAGCATTGTAGCTTGAGAAGAGCGTGAGCTGGGGATAAATTGAATTGGTTTCTGGTTGAAGAGATGGAGAGCTCGTTTACGTATTATTCACTTGAAATGACCGTGTATGGAAATTTCTGACTCTAAGACGCAGTAATTTCAAAATTTTCTTCAGGTTTTCCGATTAATGTCAGCATGAAATTCGGTTTTTGATTGTTGGTTTTCTTTTAGTGTGCTTAGCTGATTGCATCGGACACGGACGGATTGATTGACTTGATTATGTTTGACGCTTAATTTGCAGATTAAGCCCCCTCTTACTTCTCCCGTGGATCGCTTTCTCTCTCGCCCTTTCAGTTGGAATAGGAGGTTCAGCTCTTGGGCCATGGTTTGTTGCAGAGGCATTGGCTCCCAGTAATCCTCCATTTAATTGTTAAAGACCGGAGTGTCCATCCTCCTCTCACAATCTACCCTTCAGGTATTTAGCTTTATGGAATGTGCTGCTCTTTTAACGTTTTATACCTTCATTGATCTATCCATTTAAGTTATCGGTGGATGCACATTGCACCGTTGGTAGTGGAGGTGAGCACAGCCCTTTTTCATTCAGTTGGGCATAGAACCAAACAAACTGCATTAATACGGTTTACCAAACCAAGCCACACTATGTTCTTTTTGGTAACTTTTACTCCATCCTATTTTTCAAAGCAAGCTGAGCTGGTCACTTCCTTCGGTTTTATTGGCAAATTGTGCGGCAAGCCAGACTCTATTTTTGCTTAGCGCATTCCTTCCCCCTCAACAAAAAAGAGTCCCTCTAAAATCTATGGCATGGACAAATATGTGCGCTATTTGGTGGTTTAAATCAGCACCTAACCTAGCTCTTCACCGTATGTCATTTTTTATTGTCTTTATTAGGAAGCAGCCTTGCAGGAGTTGGTATTGCTCTATGCTGAAGAAGTGGACGAAACTGATGTTCAAGGTGAATCTGAGTTCAAATCATTGGATGTATAGATCTATGAGAGAATCCCTATTTGAGCTTTGCCGTTAAATTCTTTATGATATCTGACATTACCATGTTTTTTCGTTTATTTAATTTTTCCACATGAATCGATGAGCTCTAAACTTGTAGAATTGAATTCACTGCATTTTTTTTTTTGCAATTGATTAGGATATATTTCCTCACAAAGTATCATTTCGTATCATGGACACGGCATGTAGAAGATCTACTCTCATCATGTCTATGCTCTCAGCATGTCCCGAATGAACTTCTTTTATACTTCTCTGATTTATTTCTTCCTTCAATGAAGTAGTTTAGATTTTAATAAAGAAAGTGATCTATCTAAATTACTTCCATTCACATCATCTACAGCTTCATGTTTAACTGCTAGAATCAAAATTTGCTACCTATTTTATCGCATTTCAAGTAACTTCAATGGTTAATCGTAATAATAATAGAAAAACTTTCATGGTTAATCACATTTAAAATAAAGCGAGGTACAGAGGATGTATATCCACTGGATAAGAAGACCTTAAATCCCAGTACTCATTTCAAGTCGTTAAGTTGCTCAACATTTGACGCTCATAATAATCTTTTAGTATCAGGGAAAGGTGTTGAGAGATGAGAATATGAGCCCCAAATCTATTATTTGATACTCCTGATAATTGCTTAGTTGTAGGTGGCTTATGGACACATAAAAGAGTTACATATTGCTCTACGACTTAAATACTGGCTTCTTGTTGACTACATATTATTGTTTGTCATCTAATATTCGTGAAATTAGTTGGAGAGCTTGGGTTAGCGGTGCACAGCAAGTCCAGTTCAAGTCAAGAATCGGGTAGAGCCATCCTGATGAAGTCCGGTTCCAGGTCAATTCTGAAAAAAATTAGTCCACTTCTTGATAATGAAACCGTAGAGTCGGCCTTTTTCTGGTTTGGCTCCCGGTTCTTATACTAAAACCATCTATTGGACCATGAAACTGACCAACCAGGGTGGTTCTAGGCTCAAACCAATCCAGAACCCATGTTTCACTTTAGTTATAAAAAATGTAATAGCAAGTTGCAACCGAGAGGGATTGGAAGCCGTGACCTCAAGTATGAGGTGTATGCATAACACCACTAAGCTCACAAGAGTTTGCTTGACAACAGCTATAAAAGATGATCAATGATATTTTAGACATGATTTTCACAAGAAAAAACCTGGTTCTTGAGTACTGGAAACTGGCCCGAAACCGGCCAAGTGTAATTGACTCGGTTCTTGCTTCCAACCTCGGAAATGAATCGCCCAATTCCCAAAAAGAGCTTTTGTGGAAATCAGATCATACATATTGTATGTTATTTTCCATTGCTCATGTCCAGGCTAGTTGCAGATCATTTGTAACTGAGACCTCCATGGTTGGTACTAGGTTTTTGCCATGGAATTGACACATCCTAGAACAGGTCGCCTGTAGTTTTAGATGTCAAGTAGCAGTATTCTTTATACATCTGATTTTTCGATCTCAAATTTTCCTTTCAATGATTCAAGGAATTGATACTCCACAAACCATTGTTGTTTGATAGGGTGACAACAATCTATCATTTTTCTCAGTTTTTTCCCCTGCCTATAGAAGTTTCACCGACAAGTCGTTGAGTTGTTTTTTTTATAAAGATACTAACTAGAGCAGAGTTAACAACTAATTATTAGCTTCTCGTGACGCGCCAGAGCTATAAGCTATCGAATATCAGACTTATCCTTTTTATTGCAAAGAAATTAGTTAATCTTGGTTGATGTGCTCATGTGGTTATCACAGAGTAGGTTCCATGGCCTTTCTATTGTTGTTGCACATAAAAATAATAATAATAATAATAATAATAATAATAATAAAAAATAATAATAATAATAATAATAATAAATCGAACACCTTGTTGGTTTCTTTTCTGGTTGAGCATTTTCTTTAGGGCAAGCTTCCAGAGGTCTCGGGTTGAACTCTATTTTGGTGCATGTATTTTATAATTAGGACTATCCAGTCTAGTGGCTTTTTAAAGTCATTATCGCTAATGAGGCTTAGTCAGTTTGTTAGTCTTGCGTGGAAAAGTTATTGCTTGTGATGTATAACAAAATCTTGGGTAACTGGATGTCTTCATTTATATGTCATTCTGATGGTACACTTGCATGAAGTTATGTCAAAATTAATCTTTTTGGTCGTTTGCTTAAGTGAAATTTTGGCATCTTTAATTTTGCAGATATTGCATTGATCACTGTTTTCCCCATCATGAATGTAGGGTGTTCCCATAGCACGAGAACTCGTTGTTGGACAATACTGCGTGGGTTGAGGGCTGGTTGGCTAGATTTCCAATGTTTGACCGGGTGGGTGGTAGAACATCTGACATGTCTGCAGTTGGTCTATTTCCAGTAGTCCTTCAAGTTCGTAAGCCTTACTTCTAATCTCATTGTGGTTATATTCTGATTTGACTCGAAGAGCATATTCATTAGCGAATCCAACTTTGGGGGATCGATATCAGAGAAATGCTTGTTGGTGCATCCTTGGTGGATGAGGCTACCGCGACGAAAGTGGTAACATTGCTGTCAACTAATGTTTTTTGGTGTTTCTTCGGAACGTTTTGTTGTTACCCAAGTCCAGTAAAGGAATTAGTTTCGGTATCAATGGGGCAATTTATGGTGTAAAATCTTGCTCAGTGTGTAGTGCTCAGGATTCTGCATGTGCACTTTTATGATGTAGGAAGCTTGGTCGCTAGAATGAACTTAGTATGGTCGAGATATCAGTCTTGATTATAGATACCTAATCAGGCATTAAAGGATGTCAGCTAACAAGTTGAACAGTTGTCACTGATGGTATGCACTGTGATGTATGCAAGAGTAACTTGTGAACTTATATGTAGCAGAATCATACTTGTATCCAGTCATTATGCGCTGAGAAGATTTTGTAGTATATGTGCTAGAGGATGTCATACAGTATAATTCATTGTAAAATAGAATGTAGAGGATCCATTTGATCCATTTAAGCTCACGACTGGCAATTGCTAGCAATTGCTGTTGTTGTCGTTTAGTTGCTTCAAGGCATGTTCATTTCTAGTTGCTGATGCACGCTACAGTGAATCAAAGTACAGTGCACTTTGATTTGTGCCTTCTCTTGTTGCCTGCTTGTAGTATCAAATTCCCTAGCAATTTGAATCCTTGTTCAGGATGCAGAGTAAATCTGCAATGCAAGTCGGAGAGATGATTTTGTTTCCTTGTCCAGGATATCCATTATTTTGTAGGTTGTCTGAAAAAGAACCATAGACACGTTCATTTAGGGACTGAGCATATCGACAGTGTTTGCATTCCTAGATTGTGATTCCTTTGCTTGCTAGTAGTGTTAAATCTGGCAGCAAATAAAATTCTCTTTAAGGATACAGTCCAATGTAAGTCTGGGAATCAATTCTGTTTCCTTGTCCAAGACATTGTTAACTTGTATGTTGTGTCGAAGAAGATCCACGAAACATTGATGTAGGGACTATAGATTAACTTAGCATGTCCACATTGTTTTTTTTTTTTTGGTGATCCGGAAACCCCCGAACAACCAACAGTTGGCGGGGTAAACCCGGGGCGAACTAGGCCACCACCACAGACCCAACCGTGGGTGAGTCGTGCAATGGAGATGCAGGGTTTCGAACCCCTCCCCCCTCGGTGGGGGAGAAAGTGCGAAACCATTGCGGCCACCGCGGGCGGTGGTAGCATGTCCACATTGTTTGTGCTTCCTACATTGTAAATCCTTTGGCAAGTAACTTATCATTGTACTACTTTCGTCAAATAATCACAAACATAAATGTAAAGGTCTGTTTGGGTTGGCTGTGAGTTTCAGCTTACCCTTCTGGTTTTAGCTGTAGGTTTGAGTTTTTGGCTTTACAAAAATGAAGTTGGCGGAAGACATAACTTCTAACTTGAAAATGACTATGGCTCATTTTGAGAATTTAATAATACTGAATGCTGAACCTTAAATCATAGATGTTTGGATTCCTGGATAATTTTACTTCTAAAATGAAGCATGTGATAACTTTTAGTGACCAAAAGCCATATACCTGATGCGCAGTCCCTATCATCCCTCCCCCCCACCACTGGCGGGCGCGAAAAAAAAGAAAATAACAACACACACACTCACACACACAAAAACAACAGAAGTTACAACATAAGCAGTATCGATAGTTTTCCATAGCTGTCTGAGTGGCTTTTATATTGATACTGATGAAAGGATGGTTCTTGCCTTTTGTAGTCCTGTGCAGTGAAAATAACTCATTTCTTTTCCAGGTGAAGAACAACCCAGCTGCATTTCCAGATTCTTTCTCCTTTTCTTTGGTAGGAGTAAATCCTTTATCAGAATGACTGTTCTGTAACTATAAGTAAGGAGAAAATATGGGCCTCCATCTTTCAAGATTCTTGCTCTTAATGCTTTTTATGATCACTTGTATTTTGTAGATGGGAGAAATATCAAAGTGAGGAGGAAGCAGCTCTTGGTTGGGGAAAGCATGTCAGAAAAGCTGTTTCTTACAAAGAAGCATAGGCAGCACATCCAAGTGAAATGGCCAACGAGGTATTTTATCTAAATTGCCTTGTCTTATGCTGTTAGGGCTGGAAACTTCAGAATAAGAGTGTACTTGATGGTGTTAAATATTGACCAAGGGATTATGATGGTGATCTAATGGTTATTTCTTTGATATGCTGAAGAAACTCTCTGTTGTGCTGAAGAGCAACTTCATGGATCCACTTTTAACCATGCTCCGTTTATGGAAAGGGCAACTAAATAAATCCCTTTGTCATTGTTCTTTATTTATTCTGGGTCCTGGGAGTTGAAATTTGGATTATGAAGTTGCAAATGTCTTTCCTTTTTTAATTGGTTATTTTTCCACTAATGAAGGAAAGTTCAGTCGCAAACACTTGTAAGGAGGACTCCTGCATTGAACATACGGCTTATTTTCCTCCTTAACTTTTGTGCATGCATGAGTTTGCTTTCAAATTCCTGTTGAAAGATATATTTTTTCTCTTCATCTTGTCCTAATGTCGCTGTTGGCTTGAATTGCTGACATCCTTGAAGGTAGGATGCTGGTCTGTATTTTGAGTTTTTCACTGAGTATATTAAGCTATTTGATCCATTAGAAAATTTATGGGCAATAAAACTCAAATTTGTTCCTGATCTCAATGGTGCTGAGGTTTTCATGCATTGACTTGCATTTATATAGCATCATAATTTCATTATTTGTTGGTTTACCTTTGAAACATAAAGCAGAGTGGTGACAAAGAGGAACGGGTGCCAGAGCAAGAGCCAGAACGGGAGTATACACCTGCTGGACACGCTCTAAAGGAAAAATAGTAAGTGCCACAATTCTTTATGTTTTTCTTCTCAGTGTAAGTTTTTTGCTGCTAATTCAATTGATGAAAGGGATGCCAATGCTAATTTAGTTGATGAAAAAGAAGTTGTGACTGCTCCTCCACCCCCACTAGATCATGAGCTGCCGCCCACTGTATCTGCAATAGCTCAATCAGTGAGACTGTTATATGGGGAAGATAAGCCTACCATTCCTCCTTTTGTGATACTAGGCCCTCCTCCTTCTCAACCTAAGGATGCAAGACTCATTCTTAAAAAAAGAAAGAAGTTAGAGCAAATGCGGCCCATCCAGGCAGAAGTCCAGGAGAGCAGGCAATGCCCTCTGCAGAATTTCTTAGGTGATGATGCTGCTTCAAGTTCTATCCCTCTGGCCCCTAAGCTTAATGCATTTCCACCATCGGTGGCCACAATACCAAGTCCTGCTCAGAAGGAGGCTCCACTTAACACATCAACTTCAGCGATGCGTCAACCTTCTTGGGAGAAAATGAATGTAGAACTGTCCCCATCATCTGAAGTACTTCAGTTGGTTGAGTCGAGCATTGGTCCGGGTCAACAGCTTGCCCTTTTTCTGCCCCCGAAAAGCTTAGATCTCCCTGGAAGTGATGTATCCTTAATGAAACACAGTCTTGACCTTACACGCAATTCTGAACCAAATCATGATGGAGGCAAGAAGCAATCACATCCCGTCAATGGGCTTGCAGATCTTGAGAAGTTAGACCAGCTTGAAAGAGGGAATTCTTCCAGTAAGACTTGGTCGGTTCTTTCTCGAACTGATCATATTGATGCAGAGGAAGTCTCGTCTAAGGAGACTGTTTCGGGTCATCCGACAGTGACACTAATCCATAAATTCAAGGCAGGGGAGTGACAATCTATGGAAATCACAATTCTTTCATGGGACTAGAAGCGTTAGGGTGCTTTGTAGATGGTGGCATAAATTCTTTTCTTGTAGACTTTGAGTAGTGACAGTGAGCAATGAAACTACAAAGATAGGGATAATTAGCCAAATTAGGACACCCCCGTGTAAAGCTTTTGTTATAGAAAATGAGATTATAGTGTTAGTCGATATACATTCGTCTTACTCAAGTGTTACAGGTGCTAGATTAGCATAAAGATGAGTTAGTGCAAGCGTTTAACCAGAGTAAGGTTGTTGAGTGGCTTTGTCCAATACATCACCCTTAGATCAAGTCTAACTGGTGCATTTACCTTTCTTTTCTTCACTTGCCTTGTTCTATCTCCCCAAGCTTTTAGAAGGTTCTTCAGTATGAGATTAAAAGTTTGTATCATATATATTGTATTGTCAAAATATCACAAATTTTCTATGTCAATAAGGGTTCATTTTCAAGTTATAGTGATGAATTTTTTTACATAATGAGCAATATTAGCAACCATGAAAAGCCATTGTTAAAACTCTGCCCAGCTTTCAGGAGGACAAAGGGGAAACGCGCATATAGTTTACCTAATTTGTGCATCATTTCTTATAGATTCATATTAATCGAAATCGAGACTATGAGATTGCAAAGTGTAGAGTTTTATCTCTTCAGGCACATAAACATACTTGGTGAAATTGAGTTTTACTGTGATGACCAATCGAAGGAAAGAATGGGTATGGAGACTACTAATGAGATTTAACCAGCTGAATTGAGAGCTTAAAGAACCAAAGTGGATGGACTTCTAACTTATTAAACCAACATCTCATCAGAGTTGAACAATGTTGCGTCTTCTCACCAACATTATCATGTGAAATCGAAGTAGTGTATTTTGTATGACATTAGTATTCTCTAGTCAATGGCCAAAAAGAACTTGAACATAGCATTTCGATATTTGAATAACAAAGTTTTCAAGATATCTTCCAACAATACAAAGAGTGAGAATTAAGAACCACCATATTCTTTATAACAAGAATTAAAAATTCAAAATTGTCCTGATTTCCAAAACTAACTGAAAGTTAACTAATGTCAATTTT
The DNA here is from genome assembly GCA_014182695.1 of Eucalyptus albens. Lineage (NCBI taxonomy): Eukaryota > Viridiplantae > Streptophyta > Magnoliopsida > Myrtales > Myrtaceae > Eucalyptus > Eucalyptus albens. Next base: position 24,523,629 of record CM024655.1, on the reverse strand, counting down.
GTTTGTATATCTACACACTCAAAAGCTAATGAGAGAATAACCACTGAAAAACATTCAGATTGTGCAGTTTTATATCACTGCCAATGCTTATATCAGCTTGTCTGTCATCAGCAAGTCCACCCCCGTCTCTTGCATCTACGTTGATTTCGCCAGGAAGTACTATGTCGATGTCTCTCCTGCTTCTCTAGAACAGGTAAACTAACAGAATTAAGGATGTCCACAATACATATAGAAACATAAGACAATGAACTTGCATCATGACCTCTAACACGACAGCCAAAAACCCGATCAACCTGAAAAGTACAAATGTATCAAATGAATTAAAGATGGATTCTAAGATCGATCACCAGAATCAAACAACAAAGTTGGTCATAGGTAGATTTACTAGGTGAAATTCACTCTGGCAGCGTAAATGGCACGACGAGCACTAGCATGTTAGGCATGAGAAAAATAAGGACTAGGGGAGAGAGAGGGAGTAGCATTTATACCAGGTACTATAACTGTCTCATATTCATGTGGTCCAATTCTCTCTACACTTAATTTGTACAGCTCAGTACATCCTCCCACAGGATGGCACACCCCTCAAGCGTATAGTATCTTCTCTTATACATAATATGCATCCCACTAGCTAACTCAGGTTATATGCCTCTCACTAGCTTAGTCACATAACTGAGACCTACTTCACAACCGAGCAGCATAGCATCTAGTTTCTCTGGACACAGAAAAGCCATGAAAACAGCAAGGTTGTGTATGGATTTAGCTAGCTTTCTTCTGAATCACACGTGCTATGACGTCTGAGACTCCACCGGCCTTCTTTTTTCTTGTTTTCTTCTCAAACGATAGTTCCATCTTTGATTGTTGCGTATTTCAGTGTGACTGTTATCCCTGACCTGATGTAGAATCCTTCTTCTGGTCTATCTGCTTCTTGAACACCCTGTAAATGGAAGGATCACATCCAGTCACAAATCCGGATGGAATTGAAGTATCAGGATTGCAAAAGGCAATACTTACATCAGTGTCATGAATAACCACATTTTTCCCTATCTGGGCATTCTTGTCAATTATGCAGTTCCTTGAGAAAGGAAAAGTAAGGGAATTTGTCAGTGGAAGGATTGTGAACTACTATTAACAAGTCTTCGATTTAGAATTTCCTGTAGACATGCCTATTCAAAGAATGAATAATTACCTGATTTTAGTATTTTGTCCGACCCCAATAGGAACCTTCCCTTGTGCCAGAAGAGATGCAATTTCAGCTTCAGTCTGATAGTAATCTGCACCCATCATCACGGTATCTTGCAAATTCAAACGTGTCCCAAAAACCAGCACCCATTAAAGTATGTCGCCATTGCTATAGAAATTGGCACACAAACTAACCCCAGTATTGTGAACTTGTAGCAAATTTGGAATGTCTATAATGATGACTAGCTTAGTACATTAGCTTGACAAAGGAAATTAGCGTCTATAAAAAACGACACGTAAAATGACCATCAAGTAATCAAAAGACTTGTATTAGAAGCATCCTGACTTGTTCTAAGTCCAATATACCTTCAACTTGAGGAAATCCAACCAATAGATGAAGATACAACAATTCAAAAATATCACTGTACACCAGAGTTATATGAACAAATTGAATGGCATCATTTGCCCTTGTTAAATCTAGTCCACCACCTCAAAATGTTCTGATGGGATCTATTAACCCAAAAAGTTGAAAGCTGAAAATGTCAACATTCCAACCAAATCATCCAAGAATCTGAAAATTAATTTTCTCAAGCAATCACCATTATGATCTTCAAAAGGTCAAAGAATGTATACGAATGCAGCACACCATAAACTCAACACCATAGTTTAGACGCAAGCGCACACCAACAATGTAAGAAGCAACCGTGAGAGATTATTGCATCTACAGTCTGTAGAAACAGTTCAAATAAGAGACAGAGTTTAGACCATTACAAAAATAGAGACTTATCGTGTTGACAAGCTTACCCTGCATTTATCAACTTTACTGGGGGTAAAATCTCGAAGACGTGTAGAAAGGTGTTTGTGGATCATAAAATTCGAACTTTGGAGGCTGCATTACAGGAAATTAACCCACTATTAGAAAAGCCACTGTCTACTCAAAGGACAAACAGTATCGCTTTATGACAGCCAAAGTTTGAACTTGAAGCATCTATGATTTTTCTAAGAATGTGCTTGAGATGAGGCCCCAGATTGACATAGAAATTGTAGTCAAAAAGATCTAAAGAGTAAGTATTTTTCCAGCCCTAAGGTTAAGCTAGCATATCAAGTGATTAACGACTATAGAAGGTGATGACTGAATTCGCAGATGACATTGACATCTCCAATTGAGTTATCGAGCAGAAGATGCAATACCACATACACACCTGCCTGTTAGGGCCAAATTAGTGTCAAAGAATGACTTGATTGTTCCAATGTCCTCCTAGTAGTCATTAAACAGATACACCTGACAAATCAATGCATCCTGATAAGTCAGCATTTCTGTTAAGGTAGCTTGCAAGTACAAGTTACCTATAAACACACATCTCTAATGAAGGGGAGAGAGAGACAGAGAGAGACAGAGAGAAAGCCCACAGCTTAGACTATGTTAAAGAAAAGGTCCTGACCTAGACATTATGCTCTACAACAGTTGACGGAATTATTTCAGAGCCAAAATCATTGCATGAGGGGTAGCTCCATCTCAGAAGCTTTAGTAACACGTTGGTTTTACGTACATAGACGCCCATTGAGGCAATGTATGGCAAGTTCACTGCATCTTGCTTTGATAGCCCAAGAAGAGTACTATCAACTTGCTGTGGGCAGAGGTTTATGCAGGAGACGAGAATCCAAATAAGATTAGTAACTAGTTGATGCATTACATGATGTGCAGAGGTTTATGCAGGAGACGAGAATCCAAATAAGATTAGTAACTAGTTGATGCATTACATGATGTGCAGAGATGATGTTTGCCAAGGAAACAGCTAAAGCAATCACGTCAAATGATAGGAAATGTTTATTGCATTAATGATACCATTGCTTTAACCTCATTGTCCTTCGATTTTCCGGCAAATTGGATGATCCGTCCAGTTCTGTCAATCTTCATCAGTCCACAACTCGAAGCATGACTGCAGCAACAAAAACTAGAAAGGGTTAGTTGCAAAACCCATCAGTAGCTCTAAATTTAGTACAACTGAAAACGGACGTAAGAAACAATATAATCACAAAAATTTGGTTCTTCCCAACCATAAGTGGAATGTCAAGGAGAAGTGAGCTTTATATGCTCTTAAATCTTCTCAGCTTTATATGCTCTTAAATCTTTTAAGGCAATATATTTAACCACAATAAGAACCTGTCATCCATTGGGACACATGAAACTGTGATATCAGCATTTGTATCAATATGCTTCTGCAATCAAGCCACAACTGGTCAGTTTAAACTCACAAACATATTAGATGAAGGAGTTTACGATGAAATCTTCAAAGTACCTGCACAAAATTCATGTAATTCATCTAGTACAAGTGGTCACCAGACAAAATCAAGATATTCTCCACATTCTTGTTCTTGGCATCCTGCGGAAATAATTTGAAACCAACATTCAACTTCAAGAGAAACTCCAAAAAACTTTGCACAAGTAATTGCCAAAACCCTAAGCACTTGCCTCAAAGATCCATATGAATTGCCTAATAGCATCAGCAGTCCCCTGGAACCACCTCTTTCCAGCTTCACCCGGAGTTTGAGTTGCCGCAAGGACCTATATGTGTTACCAAATTTTTTTCATATTAACTGCAGTCGTTTCTTGAGTTAAGTCATCAGGAATCCAAAATAATAAATCGGAAAAAAAAATTATACCTCCACAAATCCATCACCAAAACTAACGCCATTATCAAAGTTGTATGTCCAGGAAAGGTGGCGATTGAGGGAAAAGGAATTAAACTACGTTAGGATGAATATTTTTCTAATACCACTGTTAATGCAATTGCTCATTGGGATATCAATCAACCGGTAGCATCCTCCTATAGGAACCTGCGGATTTAAAAAAACCACATAATTGAATATATCGTTGAGAGAGTGCTATGTGGGTAAGCAATGGGCATATACAAATAATCACTGACTGCTGGCTTGGCCCTTCTGCTAGTAAGTGGAAACAATCATGTTCTAGCACCTCCTCCCAGTATAATTAAAGCAACACTCTTCGGGTCTGCTCTTGGAGTTTCTAACATTGGAGCTCGAAGAGTCTGAAATCACAGTTCAAGGAAAGTAACAAGTAACCCACATTAGGGAACATCATATTGGGATCAAAAGTAAATCTCAGATAAGAGGACAGACAGGAGAGCATCTTCAACTGAGAACTTCCCCATTTTTAGACAACTAAATTATCTCAATCAAGTACGATAAGACAAATGATAGTAATTAACACATCGAACTCAAGGCAAGACCCCTCAAATAGCTATGAACTATCTTGAGAGGAGGATCAAGGCACTCAATATGAAAGGTCTGGGGAGCTATCACAAATAATGCCTTCATAGTAATACTGCAAGAAAAAATGTTACAAAAACCACCAGTGAGAGAACAATAGATGGTCCCCAAAAAGTCCTCAACATCGAAATGATACAAATCCTCAAGACATCTAATTGACACAAAAGAGGATAAAATTTTATCCTGTAGACAAAATTTTGCCTATGGTCACTGTTATGATTCAACAAGGGTTTAGTGTAAATATAAAGGAAAACTAGAAGGTGCCTCACAACTTTAGAAACAACATAGTTACGAATAAACAGAAGTGGTATGCGATGGCAAAGCAATTAACAATATATTACCCCATCAATTCCTTTCTTCTTAGATGAATAACAATCCAGAGAAATTTCAGATTTTAGCTAGTTCCTGGCAGAAGTCGTAGTCTCTGGGACCTCCGAGCCTACTAAATTCTGTTCTTTATCATATTTCTGAGTGTTAGGACTGTTCTTAAGTACTCGGGACAAAAGCCTCGAGCTACAACTTGCCATGTAAGCTCGAGAGTGAAAAACTTCTACAAACTCCAGAATTTAACAGTCGATTCATCTCGATCCAAGAGCAAATAATACATTCCGCAGGGATATCTATGAGCTCAAGACAAGGGATGAGCGAGAGAAGAAAGAGAGAAAGCAATCCACGGGAGAAGTAAGAGGGGGCTTAATCTGCAAATTAAGCGTCAAAGATAATCAAGTCAATTAATCCGTCCATGTCCGATGCAATTAGCTAAGCACACTAAAAGAAAACCAACGATCAAAAACCGAATTTCATGCTGACATTAATCGGAAAACCTGAAGAAAATTTTGAAATTACTGCGTCTTAGAGTCGGAAATTTCCATACACGGTCATTTCAAGTGAATAATACGTAAACGAGCTCTCCATCTCTTCAACCAGAAACCAATTCAATTTATCCTAGCTCACACTCTTCTCAAGCTACAATGCTGGCGTTTACCAGAAAACTGACACAGGCATCTACGACGGCAAACCGATTCCCAGGGAAGAAAAAAAAAGAACGCAGGGAACTACGAACTTTCTTACCACACGGAGAGCAACAACGACCGGAATTCCAGAACTGGCCTCACCGCTGACCACGTCGGCAGCGAAATTGTAGACGGCGTCGAGCGTGCATCAGGAACCGGGTCGGCGCGAGTTCTGACTTCCTCAACCAGTAATGCCCGATCATGCGGCCCTCGCCCAGGCCGGGTTCACGATCGCGCCCTTCTCTAGCTCCTCCATCGCCTTGAACGCGGCCTAGAACTGAGGCTCCATCTTCTCCACGAACTCGTCCGTGAACCTGATTCGGCTCGCGTCCAAGGAAAAGCCCTAAATCCAGTGCTGCTGCACCACGTACCTCGTCCACAGCAAGCTCCAGCCCTCTAGCCCGCGCCTCTCCTTCTTCACCGCGTCGTCGGCCCTACCTAGGTACACCGAGATCTCCCTCGCGACCGATCGGGCGGCGATGAGGGACAGCACCCGGTCAACGGCGGGAGCCGGTGCCGCTCGGAACGAGACCGAGGCCGCCTCCTCCCGCCGGAGGCCGACGGCTTCGCGGCGGAGGCCGGCGGCGTCTTCGGCCTGAGGGAGGGGGAGAATGAGCAGATGTCAGAGACGAAGGACGCCATCGGTGGCGGCGGCGGCTCGGAGTCGGAGTTGATGACGAGTAGTTCGTCGGAGGGAGGCAATCGGATGGAGGCCAGAAGTTGCCGAGAGAACAACGCGAGCACAAACTTTATGCTCGATCTCACCGTTGGAAACAGTTGGAGGCGAAGGGGGTCGGGAACTAGCTGCGACTGATGGGGCTCCTGGAGGAGGCGACGTGCCAGAGGTAGATGACTGACGAGGCTTCTTGGTGAGGCGGAGGTGGAGGGGTGGAATGCGCTGAGAAGGAAACAGAGGAAGTGCAGCTCGTCCACGAGGAGAGAGAGAGTCCAGAAAATATTCAAGTGAGGAGAGAGAAATTTTAAGCGGGATGTTGCGCATTTATTATCCGTGCTTTCTTCGCTCAGCCCGAGCCGAGCCACCAGCCGCCGAGTTACTTGGGAGAGAGTGAGAAGAGAGAGGAGAGAGAGAAGCGCACCGAAAAGCGAAGAGGGCCGACGTGGACCTGCCGCTGGATAGGTGTCGAACGGTGAATCGTTCAGAGCACCGATGACGTGGTCCTTTGAGGGTACCTAATATTTTCTCCGTCCAAGACATGCAGGCATGGGCCCAACCCCGTGAACTTTTGTTTTTAAGGGGGAAGTAGAACTTTCGGATGAGCTCGTTGACCTCATCTTGCGTTGTTGGAGTAAATTCAGTGCATCGAATACGAGAGTGTTGTTGTGTCGACACGACTCGCATAAAAGGGAAGAAAATGATTCTCCGATTGAGTTGCTAGATTTAATAATGAAATTGTTAATTGATCTCGAACCAAGACGTGAGGTCCATTTGAGATCATCAAGATGTATTGTTAGGTGAACATAGTATGGCGGTTTGCGTGCTTGCAATAACCTCTCTAACTACGGAGTGAAATCTAAGAAACTAACCACCGCCTCGCCATTGTTCTTGTAGGCGACCAGCTGATACAGTAGAGGCATCGGCAGCTGATTCTCCAGCAGCAGCATGTCCCGTCTTATATACGGCGTCATGTACGCCAGCCAGTGGGTGCTGAAGATAAGGTCATCCTGCTCATAAGCATTCTTCTCCTCTATCACGTAGTCATTCTTCTCCTTCTCTATCGCAGTGGCCCAGGCCCTCATGATCTCGAGCATGAAGCAGCCATCCCTAATCATCAGATTCAGGAACTTGCTACCCTCCTTCAACTTTGGGTTCAGCGCGTCATAGCTCTCCTTGAGTTCTGGCAACATACGCTCCAATGGATCGAGGGACTCAACCCAACTAATGAAGCGGTCGTACGCGCGGTCCTTGTGTTTCTCCATTGGGGAGAGGTGGTCCTTGCCTTGGTGGTAGGGGCCGAAAGAGACAACGTGCGGCCGGTAGTCCTCGGGGTTGAGTTTGGTGATTAAAGCGGGAACCTCTATAGATGCACGGATTCTTCCGATACTGTTGCTCCAGCTCCAGCTGCCGCTTCGGACTGGCTGGGAAGGCAAGCATGGTTAAGACAGAGGGTTCGCCAGTTTCTGTTCTGGCCGAGAGAAGAGGAGAATCCATGGAGAGAGAGTGCGTGGGAAGAGTGTTTGAAGTTTGGGGTAATACAAGACCAATGTTGGCGATGTATATATTGAGAAGAAACCGAATATAGAACAAGATCTGTATATGAAAGAGATCCAGATCTTCGAACAATCAATGAAAAATACCTCAGCTCAATGTATTTCTTCCTTAAGAACTTCAAGATCATGTTTTACAGGACTTTACCATTCTCGAATTACAGAGATGGAAGAGAAAGCTTCAAGATGAATCCAGGAAAATCAGAGATCAAAAAATGAAGGTAAAACTCTCACTATTCCTTCTCTCATTCTCTTATCCTTTTATACTAGTTCAGCTTTTTCTGTTACGGACTTGTTACAACAGAATTAACCAATATGGAAACACACGAGAGTTCTTCTAGCTGTGCGGCTCCTTTTAATTTTGCTTGATCAACTTCGTGCTTTAGATTTTGACGTCATGGATTGCTGAACGTCATGGATTGCCAGATCATCACTTCACTGGATTGCCACTCACGACCTTCCTCCTCGTTCCGGCTTCCTCTCATTCCGGCCTCCTCTGCCTTAGTCACTTCATTACGTTCGGCTTTTCTACTATCACCAACTCCTGTGTTTGATTGTTCTTTTAATCTTTGTTTAATTCCTCTAACATCCCCCCTCAAATTGGGAATGGGTAGAGTACAAATTCCCAATTTGGTTCGCATATAAGAATGTGCGCTTCGTGTAAGTGGTTTAGTGAAAATATCAGCTAATTGGTAAGAACTTGGAATGTATCTTACCTGTAAAGATCCTGAGGATACTTTTTCTCGAACGAAGTGAAAATCTACTTCAATATGTTTAGTTCGAGCGTGTAAAACATGATTCAAAGTGAGAGAGATTGCTGACTTATTATCACAGTACAAATGGATAGGAGGAGTAAGAGAACACCCTATATCACGTAATACAAAACTGACCCAAGTAAGGTCGGCAGTGGCTGATGCAAGGGCACGGTATTCAGCTTCAGTGGAGGATCTGCTCACTGTAGGCTGTTTCTTCGCTGCCCAGGATATAAGGTTGGATCCAAGATATATACAAAAACCAGTTGTTGACCTTCTGGTTTCTGCACACCCTGCCCAATCTGCATCAGAGACACCATAGAGATGCATGGCACTGTGAGAGTGAAGGAATAAGCAAGCTTGATAGTGCCCTTTATATATCGCAAGACTCTTTTTAATCGGTTGAAGTCTGCAATTGTTGGTTGCTGCATTCTTTGGCAGAGTCTATTGGTGGCATAAGCGATGTCTGGTCTGGTTAATGTGAGGTATTGCAGACCTCCAACTAGGCTCCGATACTCAGTGGGATTGGTTAAAGGTATAGAATCATTGATTAAAACAGGTGATTTTAATGAAAGGGGAGTTGAAACTGGTTTGGAGTCAAGCATATGAGCTCGGGTGAGGAGGTCTAGAGCATATTTGGTTTGGCATAGGAATAGGTAATCAGAGGTTCGTGTAGCTTCAATGCCAAGGAAATAATGCAAAGACCCTAGATCCTTCATATGAAAATGAATGCTCAGAGAAGTAATAAGAGTAGAAATCATTTGAGGAGAGCTTCCAGTGAGAATGATATCGTCTACATACAATAATAAGAGAATAGTTGCTTTTTCAGTATGTAGAATGAATAGAGAAGGATCAGTAGAGCTGCAGAAAAATCCATATTTGAGTAGGAAGCTGCTAAACCTATCAAACCAGGCTCGAGGAGCTTGTCGAAGTCCATAAAGAGATCTTCGAAGGAGACAGACATGGTGAGGCTTTTGTGACTCTTTAAATCCTGGAGGTTGCTCCATATACACTGTTTCACTTAAGGTTCCATGTAAGAAGGCATTTTTAACATCTAATTGATGAATTTTCCATTGTTGCATCATAGCTATTGATAGAATTATTCGGATTGTTGCATGCTTCACTACAGGGCTGAAGGTTTCTGTGAAATCAAGACCTTCTTCTTGATGGAAGCCTTTAGCTACAAGCCTTGCTTTGAGCCTATCCAAGCTCCCATCAGGTGCGAGTTTTGCCTTGAACACCCATTTGCACCCGATAACATGCATGTGATCATCTCTGGGAACTAATTCCCAGGTTTGATTTTGATATAATGCATCCATTTCTTCTTTCATTGCTTGATACCACCCTCGGTCTGCTAAGGTAGACTTTACTGATTTTGGTTCGATAAGAACCTGATACTCAACTAGACATGCATATTTGGGATTTGCTTTAACTATTCCAGATCGAAGTCTAGTTTGCATAGGGTGAGTTGACGAAGTACCTTGTATTTGTTCAGTTTCAGAACTGATTTGTATTTGTCCTGTATTAGCATTTGATGTTGAGACAATCTCTTGATTTGTAGGTATTAGATCCTCTATGATTGGAGATGACTGATGCAATTCAATAACACCAAAGGTATTATTATTAAGATCACTCTGTATCTTAGTATAAGGTACCATCTGTATTTGTGATTGAACTGCAGGATTAACTGTATTGAGCTCATTGTCCTGCATTACTGGAGTTGTTTGATTGAATCTGGTATGCTGCAAATGTCCCCTTGATATATTGTCTTGTGATTGATCCTGCTTAGTAGAGCTAGAAACAGAAGATAGTACTCCTTTTATCCATTGTTTATATAAGTCTGACCCCTGCTAATATTCAGTATGTAGTGTATGAGAAAAGGGAAAGACTTTCTCATCAAATATGACATGTTTGCTGATGTAGACTCTTCCATTCGTAGGTAAGAGACATCTGTACCCTTTATGCTTCTCACTATATCCAAGAAAGATACATATAAGTGATCTTGGATCAAATTTATGCTTTGTGTAGTGCTTGAGACATGGATAACAGGCTGATCCAAACACTCGAAGATAAGAATAGTCTGGTGTCTTATTGAAGAGCTTATAATGGGGTGAATGCATATGTAGTTTTGGTGTGGGAAGAAGATTGATAACATATACTGCTGTTTTGAATGCATCTACCCAGTATTTCAGTGGTACTTTAGCATGATACATCATTGCTAGACCCAATTCCATCACATGTCGATGTTTTCTCTCCGAGACACCGTTTTGCTCTGGTGTATGAGGGCAAGAAATATTCTGCTTAATTCCACATTTTTGTAGATGAGTTTGGAATTTACTACTAGTGAACTCACCTCCTTCATCACTCTGGAAGATTTTGATCTTGTAGTTAAGCTGATTTTCTATAAGTCTCTGAAACATAATGAATATCTCATAGACTTCTGACTTTTGTCTCATTGGATATATCCAACTATACCGAGAAAAGTCATCCACAAAAATGACATAGTAGGAAAATTTCTGAACATATTGAATTGGTGACGGTCCCCATACATCACAATGTATTCTTTCTAATGGAACATTCGAGATATGGTCTGAGAAATGAAAAGATAAAGCTGTGCTTTTAGCAACTTGGCAGCTACTACATATATTCTGTGCTTTAGAACTACACTGAATGAGTTGTTGTTTCTGTAGAATCTTCACTGTTTTAAGACTGGTGTGAGCAAGTCTTTGATGCCAGATATCCTCTCCAACTTCTGGTTGAGTCTGTGTGAAGAAGACCTCTGCGACTTTAGGTTCCACCTAGTATAGCCCCTTGACTTTCCTTCCTAGCTTCACTGTCGTATGATTGTGATTGTCCTTCATATATACCCCATGTTTATCAAAAATAAACGAGCAGGGATAATCATCAGTTAGTTTTGATACAGATAGAAGGTTCTTTTTGATTTCAGGGACTATTAATACATCGTTCAAAGGTAATTTGCTATTTTCTATATTCAATATTCCATTACCAATGCATGAGATTGACAAATGAGATCCATCTCCTATCATGACAGTGTCATTACCATTATATGTACCGTAGTTTCGAATCATACCAGGTTCTGAGATAATGTGTGCTGTAGCCCCTGTATCTGGATACCATTCTGAGCCATAGGGTTCTTCAATGTGAACTACTGCCAATGCAGTTGGTATTTCATGTGCTTGATACGAGTTATCAAACCTATACCAACATCTGAGTGATGTATGACCTGATTTCTTACAAATCTGACATTGCAGAGGTCCATTACTCATTGGCTTTGTACTCTGTGTTTGTCTACCACCATTTGAACTTTGTGGTGGATAAGATCTAACACTTTGATATCTCTGTGCAGGATTAGAATATGGTCTAAATCCTTGTCCAAAGTTAGACCAATTATCCTTGTTGACCTGACCTTGCTGAGTTGAATTCAGGTTGTTCATTTTAATTTGTTGATTCCTTCCTGCATTTGTAGAATTATTTCCATATTCTCTTCTAATGAAAGACTGACCTCTGCCATAGTTAGCTTCTCCTAGAAAATTTTCTCTTTGATTTCTGGGATTGACTCTCTGCTGACTTGTTCCAGTCTTCTTTGCCCATAATAGGCCGGAGTTAGTATTATACTCGATCACGAGAATATGTTTTTAATCGGGTTTCAAATCTTTCAAGTTGTGAAATAACCTCATCATATTCTGGCTGGGGCTTAAGACAATACATGGTTGTCCTAAAAGTTTCATATTCAAAGTCTAGCCCTTCAAGTAAGCCAAACATTCTTGTTATATCATCAACAGGCTTTCCAATTGCATTTAACTGGTCACAGATGGTTTTGAACTCACGAAGGTATTCGCTTAGTGATCTGTTTCTTTTCTTGCAAGCTTGAAGTTTTCCCCTTAACTCAAACTCCTTTGCAACAGATTTCTGTGTAAACCTATTTACAAGTGCTTGCCATACTTCGAGTGAGGTTTCTAAACCGATTATCAGACTTAGAATATTCTCTGATACAGCACCACTTATCCAGGATGATATTAGCTGATCGATTTTTATCCAATCCAGATGATTAAGATTCATTATTTCTCCTGTCTCTGTCTGTATCATTTGTGTTGGAGGTAATGTTTCACCATTAATAAAGCCAATCAGATCTTAGCTTTTCAGAAATCTGTTGAATTGAGCTTGCCATAACAGAAAGTTCTCTTCATTCAACTTGATAGTAACGAAGTTAGCTATATTCACATGGATAGGAAAAGGATACTTCTGCACTCTAGTTGCCATTCTTATATGTCCAGAAGCTTTTGAAGAATCGAATAAACAATCCGGTAAACTTTGAAGGTAAACTATTTAAGAAACACCAGAATCTTTATACTATCTTGTAGTAAGAACATATCATATCTAGTATTCCCAGGCTAATAGCTCTGATACCATGAGAAGAAACCGAATATAGAACAAGATCTGTATATGAAAGAGATCCAGATCTTCGAACAATCAATGAAAAATACCTCAGCTCAATGTATTTCTTCCTTCAGAACTTCAAGATCATGTTTTACAGGACTTTACCATTCTCGAATTACAGAGATGGAAGAGAAAGCTTCAAGATGAATCCAGGAAAATCAGAGATCGAAAAATGAAGGTAAAACTCTCGCTATTCCTTCTCTCATTCTCTTATCCTTTTATACTAGTTCAGCTTTTTCTGTTACAGACTTGTTACAACAGAATTAACCAGTATGGAAACACACGAGAGTTCTTCTAGCTGTGCAGCTCCTTTTAATTTTGCTTGATCAACTTCTGTGCTTTAGATTTTGACGTCATGGATTGCTGAACGTCATGGATTGCCAGATCATCACTTCACCTGGATTGCCAGCTCACGACCTTCCTTTGTTCCAGCTTCCTCTGTTCCAGCCTCCTCTTCCTTAGTCACTTCTTTACGTTCGGCTTTTCTACTATCACCAACTCCTGTGTTTGATTGTTCTTTTAATCTCTGTTTAATTCCTCTAACATATATAATATAAGTAGAGGTGTCAAGACGGACCTTTCGCCCACTTCCTAACTCATAAAATGAATTGGGTCATATTGTTTAGTCAAATTTTAATAAATGGATTATTATGAATTTGAGCCCTAAAGTCGAATTAAAAATGGATTTTAAATGAGTTTCACCCTAAGCACGAAACTACAAATCACCACAAGACGTGGCCGAATCTGACCCTCCTCTTCCTCTCGCTCCAGCGATAATGCTACAAAGCAATCGGATTAAGCATGTCCCATGGAAGCCATAGCAAATGAATTGCATGCATGTGAAGCACAACATCTAGTGACTGTGCGTGAGCCTTTGAATTTGATGAATCTCACAAGTGTTTGCCTAAATTAGAAGGGTTGTTTGGATTGAGTACATGCAATGCCGATTAAGGTATGAACTTCGCATATTTGATATTTGATATGACACTAGCTTTTTAATAGTATTTTTTTTTGTTTGGGAAAAGTGTCAAAAAAGTCCTAAATCTTTTGCCTTTGTGCCGATTTAGTCATAAACTTTTTTTTGGTGCCAATTCAGTCCTAATCCTTTTTATGTTTTGCCAATTTAGTCATTTCCGGCCAATTTTGGTAGATTTTGCTGACAAGACGTCTGCTGGCTAATGTGACCTGATCGACGCTAACATTGACAACTTTTAATAATATTTTAATTTTTAATTTTTAATTTTTGTCTTTTTCCTCCAGCCAGTTGCCGAGGTCTAGTGACCGGCTAGAGGCGACGGTTGGCGAGGGCGAGGCCGACCTTGCTAGCCACCTCGTTGGCCCCCGCCAACCTTGGGTAAGGCTCGCCCTCGTCGGATCGGCGAGGCAAGCCTCACCCATGGCCGACGAGGGCGAGCCTTGCCCGTGAGGTGGCCAGCAAGGTCGGCCTCGCCCTCGTCGGCTGTCGCCTTTGGCCGGTCGCCAGACCTTGGCGATCGACTGGAGGAAAAAGACAAAAAAAAATTATTAAAAGTTGTCCACGTCGGTGCCAATCGGGCCACGTCAGCCGGCCGCCGTCCAATCAGCAAAATCCGGCCAAAAATGGCTAGAAAGGATTGAATTGACACAACGTAAAAATGTTTAGGACTAAATTGGCACAAAGTCAAAAGGTTTATGATTTTTTTTGGCACTTTTCCCTTTTTTGTTTTGTTTTATTTGATGATTATTTTTACCTTGTACGTTAGGGATATGTCGGATTTCTTATTTGAGGTCTCATTCTTAGTACTTGGCGCTCTTCTCCCATATATACATTGCATGTAGGGAATTTTTTTTTTTTTAACAATGAGTAATGTTTCGATAATTACAATGTACGGTTCGCTCATCACAATCATATAACTTCTCATAAATTAAATTTAGCTGGCACACATGACAAGTTGTAATCATCTTGTATGAAATTCAAAAATGTCCACCTATTTTATATGGAGGACAGTGACCAATTATGAACTTCAATCAACAAGTCTCTTAAAAGATGTCTCAAGTCTGAGCTTGTACACGAGACTTGATCCGAATTGGATGAGGTGGACTAGAATTCTTGATGGGAGAATTACCAAAAAAGTCCTAAATCTATTGCAATTGTGCCAATTCAGTTCTAAACTTTTTTTTTTTGGGCCAATTTAGTCCTAAATTTTTTTAAATTGTGTTAATTCAGTCCATCCGGCCATAATTGGCCGGCTAGAGCTGATGTGGACGCTGGCGGGGGATAGCCGGCCGGCGAGACAATTTTTAATATTTTTTAAAAATTTTTAATTCTTTTTTTCTCACCTTCTTCTTCCTTTGGCTGGCCGGCGAGGTCAGCCTCGCTGGCCACGGGGGAAGGTCACCCCCGCTAGCCGAAGGCGAGGGCCGGCGCGGGCGAGGCCTCGCCAGATCTGGCAAGGTCAGCCTTGCCGGCCATTGGTGAGGGCATGGCCCCGCTAGATCTGGCGAGCTCGACCCTCGCCAAGGCTGGGCAAGGCTGCCATCGCCAAGGGCTGCGGTAGAGGCGGGGAGGGAGAGGGTGAGGAGGAGGAGGAGGCGGCGGCGGAACGGCTGCGGAGATGCAAAGAGGGGGGCTGCGGCTGCGGCGGCGGTAGCGATGGGGAGAGTGAGGTGGGGGTGGAGATCTCGTGTACGAGTGCGAGGACAATGGCAACGACGACGACAACGATGGGGATGTCAGGTTTCTCTGGCGCTGGAGCAACGCCCCCTTCTCCGCAGCCACTCCGCCGCCTCCTCCTCCTCATCCTCTCCCTCCCCGCCTCCACTGCAGCCCTTGGTGACAGCAGCCTCGCCTAGCCTTGGCGAGGGCCGAGCTCGCTGGATCGGCGAGGCTCGGCCTCGCCCAGCCTTGGCGAGGGTCGACTCGCTAGATCTGGCGGGGCCTCGCTCTCGCTAGTGGTCAGCAAGGCTAACCTCGCCAGATCTGGCGGGGCCTCACCCTCACTAGCCCTCGCCTCCGGCCAAAGGGGGCGAGCCTCGCCGACCCACACCTCTGGCCGGCGCCGGCCGCCTAGAGGAAGAAGAAGGTTGAAAAGAAAACAAAATAAAGAAAAATTTTTTTTTTAAAAAACATTCAAAAATATTTAAAAATTTGAAAAAAATATTAAAAAATTGTCCCGCCAGCTGGCTGTCCCCCGCCGGCTTCCACGTTAGCTTCGGTCGGCCAATTTTGGCCGGATGGACTAAATTGGCACAATTTTAAAAGGTTTAGGACTAAATTGGCAAAAAAAAAAAAAAGTTTAGAACTAAATTGGCACAATTGTAATAGGTTTAAGACTTTTTTGGTATTTTTCCCAAATTCTTGACTGAATACCTATTAGAGTCATTTTGTAGAAACTCAACCAAAATAAGGGTTGTTACTTTACTTTTTCTAATATCTTGGAGCGGTGGCAATTATCTAAATATCCAAGATTGATCAATCAAGAAATATTCAAGCTTGTAAGCGATTATTATTTTGTAATTGTTGAATTGATTAGTGGACTATTCTCTGTCGACTCTCTTGGTGGAATAGGTATACAGATACTTAAACTGAACCATATAAATATCCAGTGTTTCTTTATTGTTCTTCATTTATTTATCTGATAAATTCGTATTGATTTGATCATAAGATTTGGTGAGTTTTCCCATTAATTTTACAACAAGCTTAAATCGAAAAGTACTTGGCTCTCTTACGACTTTTATACTTAATCAACTGTAAACACGAAAATCTCATAAAAGATGTTGACTTGATCCAAAAGCAACTAATTCAAACCAATCAAATTAATATGGGAAGCCGAACAAAAAAAAAAAAAAATCAATTTGGGAAGAATTTTTGGGGGTGCCCAAGTGCCTTTTCATACACCAAGTAAAGACAAAAAGTGTTTAGTTAACATCCCATGAAAAACGTGGGAATCGAATTGCAAGCATGCCATCCACATATTGAATTAAGTGCATGTAAAGTGATTTGTGCATGGACTTCACATATTTGACGTGACATTAGATTTATAATTTTTACCTTTAAATAATCTAAATTTCTTGCTTGAGGTCTTCTTTTTATTACTCACCGCCCTTTTTTTGTAGATACATCTCATGTAACCAAAAAAAAAAAAACAATATCTCACAAAGAGTGATTTTCCGATAATATATATATGCCCAATTAGTTTATGGCAATCATATAACTTCTTATAAATCAACTCTAAGTGGCGCATAAGACAAGTCAAAATCAGCTCGTGTGAAATTAACAAAATTTTTATTGGCTTCATATGGATAAAAATTGATTTAAGCAAAAGGATATATTAAAACTCACATCAAAGTCAATTTTATAAGTTATACTAAATATCCATGCTGCTTGGGAGGGAATCAACATTTAATGAAGAAATCAAAATGCGCATCAAAACCTCCCTTTTCAATTCCACAACCATTGATAATGCCTAAGACAAGTCAGATTTTTCTCACCAATTCAAAACCAGAACAAGCAAAACCCAATAGGAAGAAATTCAAGATAACCCCTCCCCTAACTCAACAAAGGAAAAAAGAAAACAAATCCAATTTACAATGGGGCAAGGCCAACATGAGGTCGTAGTGGTTGATGGTGGGGGCTTCGTGAACATGGCTATTGACCATGGCAATGGCTGAATCAAAATGGGCCGCCATCTAAGCACGTGGTGATCAATGAGAAGAGTTAAGCATGACTCACCTGAAGATTCAAATCCACTTAATATTTTCTCATAGAGGATTCATAGAGGATTCATGTTATTTTAAAAAGACTTGAAGAGCATGTCTAGATTTGCTCTTAAACACCTCAACCACCCTAGCTTGCTTTTATTAAATCTTAAATTGGGTTGGGTCACCTCATTACTAGATTTTTCTCTTCGATCATTTTCTCCTCCCTATTGACTTTTGAACGAGAGTGAAGTGCTTCTAATCCAAAATTTGAAATTTGAAATTAATAAGACATATTCAAAAATAGCGAAGTATAACAACTTTTAAATTTTCTTAAAGCAACTTATCCTCCATTTTATTTTCTTCTTCTAATTTTGACTTTTCTTTCAACAAAAATCTCTCTCTCTCTCTCTCTCTCTCTCTCTCTCTCTCTCTCTCTCTCTCTCCACTATACTTCTTTCCGGTCTTTTCGTTACTTTTTTATTCCCCTATATAAAAAGGTCAAAGGAAGTGCAGACTCGAAATATCACATTGAAATCATGCACAATCTAAAGTGTAATAGAAAATTTGCACTAAACTCGACTTAAAATGATACGTCTATCATTCAAAGTTTACATTACATTGACCTCTTTTTATTAGATCAATGAAGTAGAGCTTATGGAACACTTTCCCAACTTTTAAAGTGTCCCTATTGAATCGAATAGATTTTTCACATATCAAACACTATAAATTCCTTTAATTTGATTCAGAACAATATTATTTAGTTAGAGGTAATTAGATTGGATCAACAAAAATTGCCAGAATAGCTTTTGTAGGAAGGCACCATCTGAGGAGCAATTCAGTCGCAATCCTACAGGAGATGTTGTGCCCTTCTATAGCTGGCAGATTACGAAGTCCATAATTCCAACTACTGAAAATTGACATGTGGGTCAGTTCAATATCGAGTGCGTGACTAATAACTTTTTAAAGGCATTCATCATAAGTGTTAGAAATTGGACATGATATGACACTTGTGATGAAGGTTTTTTAAAAGGTTTATGACACTTAAATGATTGATTGAAAGTTATAACACTTAGTGAACTTTATTTAAAAGTGAAGTCATTCAAAAATAAGTTATGGTATTCAAGTGGGTACTATACCAATATAATGATACTTGTGGAATCCTTATCTCATAAATGAGAAATCAAGTTGCGGTTAATAAGATTGCGGAGAACCCGTTACAAAGTGTAAGTGCCACATCGCAAGAGAATAATTGGTTAAATCCCCTGGAATTCATCTTGGGAGAGTCACGATAGAGAGTTTCCACGATTTTAGACAGGCCAAAGAATTTCAAAAGAGATAAGATCTTTAAATCCTACGGTGTTTCTCTTGGTGTTCCAACATTGATGTACGCCTTTTTGGTATACATCAAAATTGAGACTTATTAAGACGTTTAGGGGAGCAACGTACATGACAGGGCATTCATGTCATTTCGAAAGGATTGGACGAGCCCAAACGCCTCTTTGTTAGCTCCGCAACCCGAGACAAGTTTATTGAGTCTTAAATAGGGTTAGGCTGCTCCACTAGACGTACAAGTTAAACCCTCCAGTAACTTTTAGGCCCATAGATGGTCCATTTTGATATTTTTGCTTTTTTTCTTCTTTATCTACATAGAACGAATTACCAAAGACAATAGGGGTGAGCAACGATCTAGGGTTGACCCTGGACCGACTCCTGGACTGACTCTGGACCGGCCCAACCCTGCCGGTCCTGGTCCGGTTCCCAAGGGAACTGGGTTGGTATTTGATCTTGAAATTTCGGGACCAACACTGTACGGGTTGGTCCTCGGTCCTAAAAGTTTTGGGTCGGTCAAACCCTGGACTAACCCTGTATATTATATTATATTATATTATATTATATTATATTATTTATAATTCTTTTATATATTCAAACCTAAGTAAAATTTCTATTATATTATATTATATTGAGATATTTTATCAATAGACCTAATAGTAATTTCAATTTAAAACTTTTGTTGAGTATTAATTATATGTCGTTTGTTTTGTTTTCAGGTATTTAGAAGTTCAAGTGAATTAACAATATGTGAAGTTATATATTCATGGTTTATATTAAGTATTTTGAATTTTTTATGGTTTAATTGTATTTTAGTAATGAATTTCAGTTGCACTTTGCTTTTCAATTTGTGTCAAATGGTAGAAGTTTTTGAAGAGTAGAGTAGCACTGTAGTTACTACGGTGATTTGCTAGTCAAGTGGTGTGAAGCTCATTTTTTGGTTGAGTGGACTCTACATGATCGAATGTAGTAAAATGCTTATGCATATGGTGTTATGAATATTAAAGATAGATGATTACAAGAACTTTCCATCTTGTCTCATATCTCAATGAGCAGTTAGCAGGTATGAAATTTCTATTATTGTGTCATCTTAAATTTGCTAAATATGTATTGGTATTTATAGTTTAGTTGCACAATGCCGCATTGTTGATGGATGTGTAATTTGAATTTGTAGGTTTTCTTTTTTAGGGAGTATAAAAAATAAGACGAAAAAAATTATCGATCGGTCCCGGGTTGACCTTGGAACCGGACCGAACCCATTAGGTCGGTCCGGTCCTTGGTCCCAGGCTCAATAGGGTCGGTCCTCGGTCCTAAAAATTGAGGACCAACACTGTATGGGTTGGTCCTAGGGTTAGGGGGTGGCCCGGACCAACCCGGACCATGCTCACCCCTAAAAGACAGTGTGCTCAAAGAGGTTTAACAAATTGATCTCCCACTATTTTCCAAAATCATATTAGGTACCACTAGTTTATTCTTTTTACTAATACAATTTTCAATTTTGTCCTCAAATTTTTAAATGCAATAAAATCCTTTAATATATTTTTATTTATACAAGCAAACCTTTCATCATTAGAAAAAGAAGATAAAAAATGTCACATGTGAAAAATTCCAGTTAAGAATGTTGTGGCGCGCAAAACATTCAAAATATTTTTTCTGTGACCATGATTTTCGAAAAGTGATTCCATTAAGATTAAATTGATAAACATTTGTGCATAGGTTGATTATATAGAGTAGCTATAAAACACGTATCACCATAATAATTATTATTGGAGACTAATACGCTATGAGATTAACGCATTGAATAAGTAGTCGGTCAGAAAATTATTGAATTTTCTCCTAGCATTTGGTAACTTTCATGGAACATTTTAGTGGGTTTAAAATATTTTTAGATTTATCTGTATTTAGAATGGATACCAATTTCCTTATTTATGTACCAAAATACTAGATATCTAAGTAATTTATCGGAATATCTACTTCGAAACCATATAGTTGAGCCATTTGTCTCTCTCTAATTTATAGACCTCTCGCTCAATTTCAACCTTGTATTTTTAACCCAATGTTATCATTGCTTTTAACATTAGTTAAACATTCTCATCCCTTTATAACTCATATGAGTCTTCCAAGTACATCCTCTTTTGATCGTATGAAGTCTTTAGAAATAACTCAGCTTACAAAAATATTCTAACTTATCCTTGCAAGGAAAAAAAAGAGCACCCATCACTTTGCTCTTCATTATCACTTTTCAATCTTTCAAGTAAAAGGAAAGACTCCATGCTTGTGTTGTTGAAGCTTCAGAATTCCATCTTTCAACAGTTTACATGGTAAATTTGTGAGCTTTATTATTTTCTATTAAACTAGTTCTGTTAAAAGATTGATAACTATTAATCTTTGTTCTTGTTATTTTGCATTAAAGCTAGTTAAGCTTTTGAGTTGTCCAAGTCTTTATTCGAGATAAGTGAAACTCTTATGGCTAAGTTATGTTGATCTACTTAGTACTTTTGACTTGGTTGGTTGATGATGTTTAACCAAGTTCGAATATTAATCTTGAGTGTGGTCAAGATTCAATAAAGGTTTGTTGTAATATTGTGTTTACTTGATATAAGTTGATAACTATTTTCAGGTGTAGAAATTGTGTGATCGACTCCCTAGAAAACTTTGTTGTATATTGGGAGAGATAAGTGCAAAAATGTGGAATTTTGACTTATAAAAAAAAAAAATCATGCGATTTTTGATTAATTGTTAACTAACAACTCATCTTACTATTACCACCGCATTGGTGACCGCGATGATTTGGGCTCTTTCCCTCTTAAGAAGGGGAGGAGTTCGAATCCCCTCACGGTCGCTTGAGGTCTTAAGTGGGACGCTGGGGGTGGTGGGTTCTCCCACTTACGTGTCCCTTCAGGTTTACTCACCTGTTGGCGGCTATATGGGGTTCCTAGGTCCAAAAAAAAAAAAAAATTACCGATTTGGTCATTTAGTCGAATTTTGAGCCAATTTCTGATTTTGAAAGTCATCAATTTCTGATCAATCATCGTTCTTATTGTGGCACCCCTCGACGGCCCCCGAACCGTTAGGGTCGCTACAATTCGATTACCATTCTCTTTTGCTTGACCTAAAGGTCTATCAATCCTGGGGGTTTACATCTTTTAGATCGGTCATTGGGCAATTTATATGGTGGAAGCATATCCATCAACTCCCTTCCCTATATTTAGAAAATGATGCACACCAACTAAGACATTTATAGGTAAAAGCCGAACACTTTTATTTACTTAAACTAGATGGACATCATTCATCGATACATCAGAATGCCATAGTCTTCTATACTCAGCTATACTTCAAAAGATGATCGACATCTTCTCCAACAGTCATATACTTAAAGTCCATCGATCAGTGTCGGCGTCCAAAAGTTCATTCCTTTGCTATCCTCCTCCTCGCAGTCATATCAAACCACTCGATATATTTGCTGGTGGCAGTGGCAGCAGAGGTATCTTGTCTAGTCTGAAATGTTAGTTCCCAAAAGGGGTGAGTACAACCACTCAGCAGTAAAGATTCACCAAACTACACAATGCAACAAACAAGACAATCAAGATATCACGAGCAAAGCACATATTATACATGCTATCAAGCATACATCACCATGCAGTTGTACATATATCGCCATGCAGTCATGCATATCTCGCCATGCCATCATGCATATACCACCATGCAGTCATGCATATCTCACCTTATAGCCATGCATATATCATCATGATTCATATCATCCATGCTATCAAGCATACATCACCATGAGATCCATTCATGCCTTCATGATCGCATTTTCAATATCAAATAGCATCAATTTACTTTCATAAGCAGATCATGCATAATGCCATATGCATACACCCATGCACATGATTCACTTTCAATTCTTATCTTTACAAGGATATCATCAGTTTTTCTTTCCAGGGACAATGTTTGCATTCCACAATTTATCACTCGCACCCAACCTGGCATCGCGAGGAACCTTCGGCACACACCTTCGGGCATCTGGCACACACACTCCGGGCATCTCGCATCCCACCTGGCATCACGAGGAATCTCCGAGGCTCGCCATGAAAATGGTTACCCCTACCCTTCGGGCATGCATCATGATACAATCCCTCACCCTCCGGGCATGTATCGTAATACAACCGGGCATCCCGACACTCCCGGGGAAAACCTCTGGGCATGTATTTATAATACAACCAGGCATCCAAAGGGCATCGATTCATTCGAACCTTTGGGCATCCCGACTCTCGGGGCATCGTTGGCTCACACCTCCAATAGTCTTGTTACCATCTCAATTTACATTTATACATGTATCTCAATTTCAACATGGCATTTGATGCAACAATATCAAGGGTCTCAACCAACTTTTCATGCCATATAACACGCCATATGCCATTACATATGCAGCAAAATCAACCACTCAAAGTATTTCATCGCATGGATAATTTCATTTATTTTTCAAAACACATCAATTTTTTTTTGAATAAATCAGAATGCATTCCTCTAATTAAAACTCAGAAAAATTAGTAAATGACATTAATAAATTCTGAAAAATTGATACATTATAGACGAGACCTAAATTCAGGTATCTCATGAATAACATCATACCAAAAGAACCTCACACAAAACAGCACGGTCCATGCATCATAGTTTTCAAAACTTCAATATTTCAACTTGCACAGTTTCGGAAGAAATTTAAATTAAATACCCAAATGAACTCCAAAATTTTGAAATTTTGATATGTTTTAGATAAGTCCTAGAGGTAAGTACCTCATGAAGACATTGAAACCCAATTCGTTTTAGGTTAATAGATATAGACGATTCTTTCTCCCTGTTCTCGGTGTCATCTTTTCCCAGATTGTCATCTTCCAAAAGAAACTCATTTCACCGAACTAAATATGTTATTTTATTCTAAATTTTCAGTATGTTATTTCTAAGAACATTACCTACAACTTTCATTAAAGACACATGATCAAATTTTAACTGTATGATTTTATAAAAATCATGAAATCATACTAGGTCGAAGCAGCGTTTTTCCCAGATCCAGTTCCTTCAAAGAACAACAATTTCACCGACCTATTTTTGTTCATTTCCTCTAAATTTTTGATATGTTCTCTCTGAAGAAGTAAAATACAACTTTTTTTAAGAGATCAAAGTGAGATTTTCACAAGAAGGTTACTTTAGAGATCACGAAACCACTGAAGGTCATCACGACGAATTCCAGATCTAGTCTCTCCAAAGAAAAATCATTTCACTAACCATTTCTTGTTCGTTTTACCTCAAATTTAGTATGTTATTATTCAATGTGTTCTATACAACTTTCATGAAGAAATAGAAACAAGATTATGACTAAAAAGGCACATGAAACACACAAACTCAAAGATGGTCAAACTGGTCTTTCCAGAAACAGCATGCATGACCAACGAATCTCTCTCCATAGCTCCGGAGTTTCATCCCATCTACCCCAACCAAGACTTACCATCCACTACACATACACACAGCAATGCAAAGGGTAGGTTTTAGGACTTCACTTGCCTCTAATTCCTTAGCTTGACAGCAAGCAAAACCAAAAGCTCGGGCTTGGCTCAACGGCGACAAAGACGTGACGGCGGCAGCTCGCACTAGCACGGACGGAGGGCAGCCTTCCTTCTCAGCCCTCACATGCGCAGACCGCTCGCTGCTCACCCTCTGTTTTGGTCTCTCACTCGACCCTCTCTCCCTCTCTCAATTGCTCGGTTCACTCCCTTTCTCTCTCTCCCTTCAATTCCGAAACCCCCTCCCCTTTTGTTCTTTGATTAATAGTTAATCACCCTTTCTTTTGCATGTAGGTGACAAGTGTTCTCATGGAAAGGACAAGTGGAAGATGCATGGACAAGTGGTGAGTAGCCTTTTGCATGCGAGAGACACATGGAGAATCCCTCACGCCACTTGTCAATCTCCATGCAAAGGTGATGGCCCTCAATGGGCCGGGCTTGGGCTAGGCCTTTGGTCGACCAAATGGGGGAAATGGTGGGCTGGTTTTTGGGGGTTTTTGGGCCTTAACAAATCAGCCCACACCTTTTCCTAATAATCCACCCTAAATCTCCACTTATAATAACTTAATTTCAATTATTCACATGGCCATAAAATTTTGCAACATTAAATCATAAGAATCAAATCTATAAGGTGCATAGTCTCCTTATCAAATTGTCCTATAGCACCAACCTTGATCATTCATTAACATAAGATATATTTTTATCCAAACAATTCTCCATTAAAATACTCGGCATTAATCTATTATAATTCTTTGGTCTAAAGGCCATAACATAAATCAATAACACTTCCATCACCTATTCATGGTTCATGGTATATCTAGGGGTTATTATGAAATTTTGGGATGCCACACTTGTCCATTTGTCAGTTCTCTTACTAGTTTGCCAATTTTAGTCTTTTGCCAATTTTGATCATTCAATCAACTTCCTAAGTAAATCAATTACCCGATCAACTTACTGATTGTTGACTAACTAATCGGTCATCCAAGTTATTGATCTCTATGTGTCAAACTTCGAGTAGTCCATTTTGAAGAAGTTGACTTCTAACCAAAATTGCCATTTCAAATTGTCAATTTCAACCAAAATAATCTAGTTCTACGGTACTAAGATGTCGGTTTAAAGTTGTTTCTTCCTAAGTGTTCATTTCGAGCCGTCGATTTGTAAGTATTGATTCCTAAGTCACAATTACCCATCTATGGCTTTCGATTAAATGATGATGGCTTAGCAAGAATAGAATGAGGATACATGTGATGAAGTGCATGTGATTATTTGTTTATCAGTAATTGCTTGAGAAAGGACAAATTATTGAGATGCATATAGCAATCGTTATGTCATAATAATTTATATGCCATTGATGCTATAGCAAATGTTGGCCATCAAAATGGCATCCCAAGATCAACATAGCTAGAAACTTAAATATGTGTGAGGAGAAGACAGAGATTTGCGTACCTAATTTGGAATCCATGGTTCTTTATGCGGACTAACGATAATTCAATGTTTAGATGACGAACCGACGCTCAGGTTCTTCTCCTCTATGACCTTCGGATCCTAGCACGATGAGAGCACCCCTCACGGCTTCCTTATGTAAGGTGAGAGAATGTTCGTGGAAGAATAAGAGTTAAATGATAGACCTTAGCGCTATTTATAGAGTTTTGGACAAGCCCTTTTATCACGAGCAGGGCCCAACTCGGCCCACACAAACCAAACCCATATTCGACTATTAAGAATACCTTATGTCTTACCTTATTAGACCAACTGCGTAAAACGGTAACTTACATTCTCAATTAATATAGTTCACGTTAAGAGAACTCTTACATTCTCCCACTTGGGCTTTGTTAATTGAGATTGTACTATATGTGTGCGCCTTTATGTTGGTCTAGTGACAATTCTTAATAGTTAATCTTATCCCATAAAGTCTTAAATACCAAATTATGGCGATAACTGCATGTACTTACACACAGTCTTCCATGGCCATGAATGTTTTCAACTTTACTAATATGAATTCAATATGATTGTGTGGTAAATGGATAACACCTCATAAAAAAATAATACTTTGTGTTGTTTCCTTTGTCGATTACTATTCTCCTACTTTAAGTGTCAGAAAACCGGATGTGCCACTAGAGAATATCTTTATGGTTCCAATGAACTCACATATGTCTTATCTTTATGATTAACCTTTCTTTATGTGTAATTAAGACATATGCTCAAGGTTGATAACCAGATGCCCCCACTATAGAGCAAATTCCCTTGTACGAGTATGTGTATGAGACTTTGCAATTAACTAGTTGTTCTATAATTTGAGACGGTTCTCTACAAAGTTGAGAGGAATGAAATTCTACAATGACATGGCTTGTGTAGCCTTTGATATGATCTTAAGAAATTACCATTATCATGCAGGTACACAATAGTGTATTTATCTTTGTTGATATAAAGAACACCCATGACGGATAGGCTAAGAAGTGTAGCAAATGGGCATGCATGATTCCATCTCCCATAAGTTGATGGTGATAATGACCATTAGTCAAGATGTCTCGTGAGTCGAGATGAGTCCTAGCTAGTGACAAGTAGGAGTTAGAAACACATCTATGTATATTGGTGAGCTATTATGTGATATCTGCAAATCATGAAATAATATACCATCTATTTGTATGTGAATGAATAATCTTATGCAATGTCGTTAATTGTTTCCACCGGTGCATCGTGATAGGAAGATAATGTTGTTTTTATTTCAGGAAGAACGTTGGAAATTTCAAAATATTTTTTTCTCAGTCATAAAAGTATGTTACTTTGTGTTAATGATCGATATCTTGAAGACCGGAAAATATATAGATGACTTTAAAATTCGAAGCCGATGGGAAGAGAAATTACTTTGTAGACCATATTTGTTGTTCACTTAAATTCCCTGCAACTTTTTTTTTTTCAGTGTTTCCCACCAAAGTCTTCTCCAACTTGGCCTCTGCTTAGTATTTCTTTTGTTGATGCTTGCTTGCATTCCCACGTTCATGTTTTTCTTCAGCCACCGCCATTCTTGACATAGTTGAGGAGAGATCTATAGAATTTGGAAAATGGATCACAATTTCCAATATGGACAAATACAAGAAGACTAAAACAAGAGAATCATCATTTGATAATGATAAACGAACAGCCAAATGTCCTTCATTCGATACATTTGAAGTGGGAAATGAACATCATTGGAAAGGGAAAATTATTGTACAGAGAGGCAAATTGTGGGTTAAATCACCGAGCATGGCATATACGGTCTGAATTATAGTGAGTGCAAAGAGGAAGATAGCCATGACAAGAGACAATAAAGCCCAAGGACTCTTGAAGTAGGTCTGAAAGAAAGTAGCCCTCCACTTGTTCTAGGGCTTGTTGCGGTACTCATTGACCTTATTGCACATCGCAATGAGATTGCTGTTGGGTTCAATAGTTGTGTACTTGGCCAGCAAGCGAAACAGCTCAATGGTCTCCCTGTCGCTCCCCAAGACATTCAGGACTATGCCCAAGGTGTGGAGAAGCGTGACGTCGCACTCATTGGTGATGATGTAGTCCATGAAGTAGATGTAGGACGTGACCTCTGTTAAAGCTAGTACGAGCACCTAGAGGGGGTGAATAGGTGTAAAAACAATTTTATGAAATAAATATGAAGCACTACTCAACAATGGATTATGAAAAGGAAATTTATCTCTCGTAACCAAAATGAATTACGATCAAAGTAAAAGAGCGTAGGGAAGAGAATATGAACACGGAGATTATAGTGGTTCGACTTAATCCAAGCCTACGTCCATTCTTCCACACTGACAGCCCACCAAGCTGGATTTCACTATGAACAAAAGAGTTGTTACAGTAAAGCTCTTCCTTGATTCCACAATGTAAAGACTCTACTACACTTCCTCAAGGTCTCTCAAAGATATAGACTCTCTTTTGCGTACAAGTATTTCGCTCAACAATTTAATCGACTAAGAACAAGGAGCTTCAGACTTTGGAATTCTTCTATCGCACACACACTTGAACAACTGGAATGTCTTCTTTATATACTCCTTTATGCCATCATATCCGTTGGCACTTACCAAATGAATTCTTCCAATCTACCCGTTGGACAAAATCAATTTGGAAGATCTTCGAGCTATTTAAGGAATATGACGATAGCTCATCAATCCTGCTCGCCTATACAATCAGGATCTAGGTTTCCATAAGTAGAACCTTCCAAGTATACTTCGCCAATCAACGGATCCAAATCCCTGAATCAATCTTGATTTGAATAATGGATTCCGACATGCTATATTCAGCCAAGAGATCTTCTCCAGTCAATAAAGTCAAATCCTTAACAAAACATCCAGTTCCGGATAAACCTTCTTCGACGGTCTAGTAACTGTCAATGAGGATAGACTTTGAGTCTTGAGTTTGGTAGTCCGGAGTCTTCAGACTTTGATAAAAGAGTCTTCAAGTCTTCAGACTAGACTGATGGAAACGTTTTGTCAGCTTTAAAACACTCAATGAAGTTTTCTCTAACAATCTCCCCCTTTTTTATGGTGACAAAACTTTCCTGCAGATTTGGATAACTTTGACCTGCAAAACATTACTCAAGCAAATATGGATATCTCACAAAGATAAATGGCTTAGTAATAACACTAGAATTTACATCCACAGAAAGTAGGTTAGTCTTGTAAATGAATGTTCAAACAGTCAAATCCAAATCCAGTCCAAAACCAAACAGCCAAACACAAAAGTCAAGTCAATCGACACAAAAGTTCAAAGTTCAAATCAAATCTGCGCCACATCTCTCCCTCTTTTTGCCATCATTAAAAAGGTAGAGATGAAAAGAGAATGAATTTAAGATTGCTTGGGAACACGAACAAGCTAGAAAGCTCCCATTGATTGAACAACTCCTTCCAGCTTTTTCAAATCCTCCTTCAGTTGCGCCACATCTTCACCCTTGGCATTTGCTTGAACTTGAAGAGCAAGGGCATGAATTTGATCATGCAAAGAAACTGAAGAGGTTTGACTTGCATTTTGCAAATTTTGGACTTCGCATCCCAAAGTGTAAATTTGGCCTCTCATTTCCAAAAGAACATCAAGAATTCTACGAAAGTCTGCCGAATTGTCGGTCTAAGTACTTGCTTTTGCACGATCAGACGGAGTATTGGCAAATGATGGCATTTCAGCGCGATCATGCAGATTGGGCGACGAAACCTCATGTCCTTCTTCAGGAAATTGAATTGCATAAATGTCCTCTGAATCTACTAGAGAATGACTTACTCCTTCACTAGTGGCAAGGAATGAAAACGTTCATCTTTTCTCAAGATCTCCCCCTGTTTCCATGCTTTCAGTTGGAGAAAAGTGTTCCTTATGCTCGGCGTCCGCTTGGTCTCCTCTCTCCTCTTCTTCTTCTTCCTTAAATCTTTCCTCCTCTACTTCTTTCTCCAAATCTTCTCTCTCTCCAGTCCTCTGTTCTATTTCATTCGTATCTTTTTCTTGTCTCTCCCTTGATTCTGGAACAGAACGACTCAAGTTCTTCAAAGCCATTGTAGAAATGGTGATATCATCCTCATCCTCTTCATCTTCAATAATGAGTGCTCTTCTTTTCTTGGATGGAGCAACCATGGGTTCCTTCCCCTTCCTCTTTGCAGCCGAAGAGATTTGATGAGTCTTGACAGGGGTTTTCTCCTTGAATTGCTCCGACGCCTTGTTGAGTTCCTTCAGACGCATTTTAGAGACCATTTTCAGTCCTACCACCATTTGATCGCACGTTCGAACACAAAGAATCTGGGGAGGCTGAACGTTCAAATGTCTGAATAACTTGGTCACAAGTGTTGGGTAAGGAAGTTGACCCTTGTCCTTCACCACTGCCCTGTACATGTGGAACATAATAGTGTGTGGAAGAGAGAACTTTTTACCAGCATTGATGGCGTACATCAACTTTGCTTCCGAGTTTGAAACGTCGGTTTTTGAAGTTGATTTTAGTCTAAGACACTTAATCACTATCTTGTGAAGCAAAATGTTAGATGCATTCATTCTCACATAAGAAATCTTTCCTTCCGTCCTTCTATCCTGAACAAGCTCCAACGTTGCACGAGCAATAGACACACTGATAGGTTGATATCTCCATTTTTCAACCCAAATCACATCAGCCAATGTATTCATGTCAACCACATAGTCCTGATCTCGGACACGAAAAGAGAATCTATTCTTATCCAAAACTTAGATTCGAATAGAAATAAGCAGCAAGTTCAGCATAAGCTTCTGTAGACTCAGAAAAAAACTGTTCGAGTTGAAGAAGACTGAATTTTTCCCGCAGATTAACATTCACAGAGTCAAGAAAATCAAAGTCCACACTTCTAGGGTTTATTACCCCACGCTTCAACAATTTAGAGTACAGTTACTTGTGTTCTTCCGATCGAAATAAATCCGTCATTTTGCTTCGGATTTTCGCTACAACACCCATTATAGGTTTAAACTGACTGTACAACTTGTCATCATCATTCCCATCTGGTTGATTAAACCCTCCAACCCGTGGATCACTTGGGATATTAGCAAAGGCTTCCTCCGCCGACCCCACAGGGGCAATTCCCAAATGTTCCATGGTACGTAAGAAGAAAGATTCATTTTTATACCCTTTGTCCTTAAGAAACTCATCAATGTAGTTCAGTGGAGTACTGCTCCTCTTCAAAGCACGGTAAAGCTTATAAGTAAAAGATGGCTTATGAGTTCTTACAGGTTCTGCGTCTTCGATGATTTCTTCCTCTTCTCGATGTGCAACATCCTGAGGTCTAGATGGAGAAGATGGATGCTGCTGAGAATGTTGTGGGCTTTGTTGCTGTCTAGGAGATTCTTCTTCTTCGGTGAGATCAAAGTGCATAGGCCCCTCACACATTTGCTGTGGTCCCCTGCTCGTGATCCTCGAAGACTTCCTTTGAGACGACATCTTTCACAATTTTTGAGAGATTACAAGTTTGTTTCCCAAGAAAGATGAAAACTTTTTTGAGGATTAAACAAGAGAAGAAGACATAATTGGAAGATCGGTGTTCTCTTTAGGGTTTTTGTAAGTAAAAACGAAGAGGAACCGTTAGTATATAAGACAATTCAAAGCGAGGTATATGAACGGTCTTAAGAAAAAGGAAATATTAAAAATACCTTTTAAAAAACAAATAATTGCCTTTTAGATAACTGTCATTTCAAAAATCACTTCTTTTTCGAAAAGGTAGGTTTGCAATAATTACGAAAAACTGGGGAATAATACCAATCAATTTCGGATGACCGTACCTTTTCAAGATTTGATCCGAGAAATAAATTTCTAAAATAGAAATAACTTACAGTCATAAATCTTGATTGTTCGAGACTGGGAGCCTTTAGACTTTCAATGTTGAGTCTGAACTTCCTTAGACTTTAAGATATTGAGTCTGGAACGAATAAATTCAAATTGATTTTTCTCCAAAGGCCTTGTAAATATATCCGCTAGTTGATTCTTTGAGTCAATAAACTAAATCGAAACTTCTCCATTTTGAACATGATCTCTAATGAAGTGATGTCGAATCTCTATATGTTTTGCCCTTGAGCGAAGAATCGAATTCTTGGTGAGATTGATTGTGCTGGTGTTGTCACATTTGATTTCAGTGCATGAATCTTCAATTCCAAAATCTCTTAACTATTGTTTTATCCACAGAATTTGTGAACAACAACTTCCAAGAGCTACATATTCAGTTTCTGCTGTAGAAAGAGCTATTGTACTTTGCTTCCTCGAAAATCAAGATACCGTCCTGCTTCCAAGTAGTTGACAGGTGCCCGAGGTGCTCTTTCTATTAACTCTGCATCCGGCTAGGTCTGCGTCTGACTATCCAAGAAGAGTAAAGTATCATTCTTTAGGATACCAGAGACCCAAATTTGAAGTTGAAGTAATGTATTTGATAATACGCTTTGCAGCACTTAAATAAGATTCTCTAGGGTCTGATTGAAACCTGGCACAAATGCAAACACTAAACAAAATGTCAGGTCTAGAAGCAATAAGATAAAGAAGTGAACCAATGATACTCCTGTATAGCTTCTGGTCAACTTTCTTTCCTCCTTCATCTTTGTCCATCTTCAAGGAACTTGACATTGGTATATCAGTTTTTTTGCAATTCTCTAGCCCAAACTTTTTGATAAGATCGTTGGCATATTTTTCTTGATGGATAAAGATTCCTTCCTTCAGTTGTTTCACTTGAAGCCCGAGAAAGAAGGTTAGTTCACCTATTATGCTCATTTCAAATTCATCATGCATAGACTTAGAGAATTTCTTGCATAGACTTTCATTAGAAGATCCAAAAATGATATCATCAACATAAATTTGAACAAGTAGAAGACTTTTGCTTTCTTTTTTGATAAACAATATGGTATCTACTTTACCTTTGACAAAGTCATTTTGAATTAAAAACTTACATAGTCTGTCGTACCAAGCTCGAGGTGTTTGCTTTAAACCATATAAAGCCTTTTTCAGTCTGAATACAGAGTCTGGTTTCCTTGGGTCTTCAAAACCGGGTGGTTGTTCCATATAGACTTCCTCTTGGACAAATCCATTTAGGAAAGCACTTTTGACGTCCATTTGGAATAACCTGAAATTCTTATGACAAGCAAAAACAAGTAATAATCTTATTGCTTCTAACCTTGCTACTGGCGTGTAAGTCTCATCATAGTCAATCCCTTCTTCTTGAGTGTATCCCTTGGCCACGAGTCTTGCTTTGTTTCTTACGACCTTTCATTTCTCGTCCATCTTGTTCTCGAAAACCCATTTAGCTCCAATGATAGATTTACCTTTCGGTTTAGGAGTCAATTCCCAGACATCATTAATGTTGAATTGCCTGAGTTCTTCTTGCATAGCTTCAATCCAGCTTTCATCAATTAAAGCTTCTTCTATGCTCTTGGGTTCTATTTCAGAAATAAGAGCCAAGGCACTAGATTCTTCCCGCCTTTTGGATCTTGTACGAATTACTTCATTAATATCACCAATAATGAGATCTTTGGGATGACTAGACTTATGCTTCCAGTTGCTGGTTGATTTGTCAAACTGTTGATCTTTTTCCTCATTTGAATCTTCGACGGTCATTTGTTGCTGATCTTCTGAAATCTGAGCCACTTTTGGAGAATTAGACTTTGTAAAGTCTAGAGCAGGTTCAGGTTCTTCAAGTTGAGTTTGAACCGCTTCATTTTGCATAGAGTCTTGAAACTTGACATTTATTGATTCCTCCACAGATTGAGTCTTTTTATTGTATACTCTATAAGCTTTGCTTGTGATAGAATATTCAAGGAAAATACCATCATTTGATTTTTCTTCAAACTTACCAACTTGATCATTTGCATTTTTTAGTATAAAACATTTACATCCAAACACATGAAAATATGAAACAATGGGCTTCCTTCCTTTGAACAACTCATAGGGAGTTTTCTCCTGAATAGGCCTTAGAAAAACTCTATTAATAATATAGCATGTAGTAGAGACTGTTTCAGCCCAAAAAAGTAAAGATATGTTACTTTCAATTAAAAGAGTTCTAGTCATTTCTTGAAGCGACCTATTTTTTCTTTTCACGATTCCATTTTGCTCTGAAGTATATGGTGAAGAGAACACATGTTGAAAACCGGATTTATCACAAAATTTTGTAAAATCTTGATTTTCAAACTCACCACCATGATCTGTCTGTATTCTTGAAATTACATATCCTTTCTCATTTTGGTCCTTTTAGCAAACTTTGTAAAGTAAGAGAGAGTTTCTGACTTACTTGCTAGGAAATATACACAAGTGAATCGTGAGTAATCATCCACAATCACTAAACAATATTTCTTACCTCTAATGCTTTGAGTTTTGGTTGGTCCAAAGAGATCCATATGCAGAAGTTGCAGTACACGATTATTGGAAACTTGATTTTTGGTTTGAATGAGTTTCTTACCTATTTTCCCAACACGCATGGAGTGCATAGATCAGCCTTTTGGTATGACAAATTTAGTAGACCATGAACAAGCTTCTTTGCTAAAATTTTGACTATTTGTTTCATGTTGATGTGCCTAAGTTTTTTATGCCATAAGTTTGCTTCTTCTTGAATTGAGATTAGACGTTGGGTTTCATTTGGTTTGACATCTAAGAGGTAGATATTTCCATGTCTTCATCCCTTGAAAGACTGAGAGGAGTCTTTACTGGTTCCTGTACATATTCTCTCTTGAAAATTGATTTTGAAACTGGTGTTGCACATTTGACTGATACTTAGCAAGTTGTAGTTGAGTCCTTCCACTAAGGAGACATTACTGATCGTGAGGCTTCCAATCTTTACAGTTCCGAATCTCACAATACTTCATTTGCTGTTTCCTCCAAATGAAACCTTTTCACCATTAACTTAAACAAGCTTTATGAAGCAATTTAAATCTCCTGTCATATGCCTTGAGTATCCACTATCCAGGTACCATTTAACCTTTTTCTTGATAGTGACCTGCATTTATAAAAGAGACTCAAGCTTTCTTTGGTACCCATATTTTCTTGGGTCCATTGATGTTAGTATGATATACGATCTTTGCCCATACTTTTTTAACAGGTTTCCAAACCATAGGACATTCTTTCTCAAAATGATTTGAGTTGTTACATTTAGGACATCTAAGAGCACTGTGACCTACTAGTTTTACAAAAACTTTTTGGAAATGATTTTTGTAAGCATCTCTTGTAGGTCTTTGCTTAATTCTATCTTTTACTTTAGGAAAATCAATAAAAGGAATGGTTTCAGCAGTCATTCCTAAACCTGATTTGTTGAAGTAAGTTCTTTGTGCTGAAAGAATTTTTTCAAGTTTCTTAGATCCTATAGAAAATCTTTTAGAAATATTTGAGATGTCATTTTTCAAGAATGCATTTTCTTTTGAAAGATTGTCTTCATTTTCTTTCAAGGTAGAAACACTTTTGTCTAAACTTTTGACCTTTTCTTTCTAAACATTTTCCTATTGTTTTAGAGCAGAATTTTCTCTTTTAAGTTCGGAAATCCTTTTAAGAGAGGTCTTGAGACTAAGACACAATTCATCAATGTATTTAGAAACTTTAGTAGGGATTTTCAAATTACTTACCTCAAATTCACTATCTGAATCTGAGTCTCTCTTGGAGTTTGAATCTGAATCCGATTGTGCCATGAGACAAATATTGGCATAATCATCATCACTTTCTTTACATTCTGTATCACTCCAAGTTTCTGCTTTAAGTGCCTTTCGATATTTCTCAGCTTTTCCTTTCTTTTTCCTTAGAAGGGGACAATTGGGTCTGATGTGTCTCTTTTTCTTACGTTTAAAGTAGACTATATCTCTATCAGATTCATCATCCTCAACAGACTTAGTCTGTTGCTTTTGGGAAACTTTGTTTCTTTGGATTGAATCTTCTTTCCTTTCTGTTTAACTTTCTGAATCTTCTTATCATGAGAGCGAGCTCCTCATCATCCATATCATCTTCAGAATCTGTGACATCAGAATCATCATTAGATTTTAATGTAATGGATTTCTTACCTTTAGGATCTTCATCTTCATTGATTCGCTCCACTTCATAAGATTGAAGAGTCCCAACCAATTCATCGATAGAAAGTGGCATAATTCTTTGTGTCTCCCTTATTGAGGTCTTTATGTGATTCCATTCCTTGGAGAGTCCACGCAGTAGCTTGTTTACTTTCATGGGATCAGAAATTGGTTGACCTTGATTTTCAAGACCATTCACGATTTATGTAAAATGACTAAACATGTTAGTGATAGATTCTCCTGATTTCATTTTGAAAGTTTCGTATTAACCGAGCAGAATGTTGATTCTGGTTTCTTTCACTCGATCAGTTCATTCATAAGTGATGTGTAATCTATCCCAGACTTCTTTGGCTGTAACATAAGAAGATATTCTGTTATATTCAGTATGTGATAATGCACAATATAAAAAATAAATTGCTTTTGCATCAAGAGCTTGTCTCTTGGTTATCTCTTCTTGAGTCATCTTGCTAGATTCAACGGCTTCTTTTCCTCTTTCTGAGACAGATGCAGCTTTAGGAATGATTCCCTTTTCTACCACATCCCATTCCAGAGGATCCTTTAATCTTAAGAATGCCTTCATCTTGTTTTTCCATATGTTGTATTCATTTCCATCAAAATAAGGCGGTTTGGTATTGCTTTGCTCTTCAACCAGTCCTGGAGCTAATATACTAGCCATGGATCTTTAACTCTGAAGTAAAACACTTCAACTTAAGTGAGTACACAAGCTCTGATACCAATTGTTAAAACTAGTACGAGCACTTAGACGGGGGTGAATAGGTGTAAAAACAATTTTATGAAATAAATATGAAGCACTACTCAACAATGGATTATGAAAAGGAAATTTATCTCTTGTAACCAAAACGAATTACGATCAAAATAAAATAGCGTAGGGAAGAGAATATGAACACATAGATTATAGTGGTTTGGCTTAATCTAGGCCTACATCCACTCTTCCGCACTGACAGCCCACCGGCTGGATTTCACTATGAACAAAAGAGTTGTTACAGTAAAGCTCTTCCTTGATTCCACAGTGTAGAGACTCTATTACACTTCCTCAAGGTCTCTCAAAGATATAAACTCTCTTTTGCGTACAAGTATTTCGCTCAACAATTTAATCGACTAAGAATAAGGAGCTTCAAACTTTGGAATTCTTCTATCGCACACACACTCGAACAACTGGAACGTCTTCCTTATATACTCCTTTATGCTATTATACCCATTGGTACTTACTAAAGGAATTCTTCCAATCTACCCGTTGGACATAATCAATTAGGAAGATCTTCGAGCTATTTAAGGAATATGATGATAGCTCATCAATCCTGCTCGCCTATACAATCAGGATCTAGGTTTCCATAAGTAGAACCTTCCAAGTATACTTTGCCAATCAACGGATCCAAATCCCTAAATCAATCTTGATTTGAATAATAGATTTCGACATGCTATATCCAGCCAAGAGATCTTATCCAGTCGATAAAGTCAAATTCTTAACGAAACATCCAATTCCGGATAAGCCTTCTTTGACGGTCTAGTAACTGTCAATGAGGATAGACTTTGAGTCTTGAGTTTGGTAGTCCGGAGGTCTTCAGACTTTGATAAAAGAGTCTTCAAGTCTTCAGACTAAACTGATGGAAACGTTTTGTTAGCTTCAAAACATTCAAGGAAGTTTTCTCCAACAATACACTCCATTATATCAGAAGGAGCATCATCCGACAACAGAGGTAGAGGAGCCAATGTCCTGCCGCAGTTTTTCCTGTTGCACATATACCTGACGAAGAAATATGCATGGGGGAAGTCCGTCTCTTTCTCCTCTGCAATACCCACCTCCGACCCACTCATTTGTTCATCGGCATCCTCATCCATCCCTTCACCGTCACCATCATCATCTTTGCCGATATCATCGTGCTCGTTCTCATCATCAGACCAATTGGCCTCGACCTTGCACTGATCGCAGTCGCAGGCGAACCCGTAGTCTTCCATCAACCTCCTCTGCCTATTCGCATAATTCAAGTTGACATGAAAATAACTCAGGCAGATCTCCCTCCCTTGAGGGGACATCATGGATCATCCGCACGATTATATCAGCATTGCCATTAGAAGCGGAGTCTACATAGTCAAATCTACAAGCATTTGGCAGGCAATTGTGGTTGAAGAAAGAAGCTCTTGGACAAATACCATAAGCTCTCACCGATCTCTCCCCATCCACCTCGCCCCCACCCCGCGACGAAACCGGCTCCATCAACCGAAAGCATTGAGCTTGTCCTTTGATAGCAAGGCCACGATCAATTTTAAGAGAAAACCCCTGAGGAAAAGGCGAACCCGGAGGAGGGGGAGGACAAACTGAGGCCAGCAGCGAATGCAAGGACCGCACGGCCGAGACGCTGTCGTCGGTGTGCGCCTCTTGGCCCTCCTTTTTCTGAGATCAAAGACAAACTTTTTCCTTTCCATTTTATCACTTTGTTTTTTTTTTCCTAAATTCTGTTTTTCTTAAATTTATTTGAAGTTTGACGCAAAAGTAAATTTCAGCATATAAAAACAATATACGAATTTTGTTAGAGATAGCAAAAAAATCGAAGCTCACTTGCGTCAATTCTATATACTCCCACTACTCTCCTTTCTAAACATCCAAAAGAAAAAAAAGGGCCACCCTCCTTTCATCTTATTTTATAGACATATGAAACAAAATTTCATTGAAACCTAAGAAAAATATTGCTTTAGCAAATGAATAAAAGTTTATTGTTTGATTAACGGAGTTATTCCTGTCTCTTTGTATGGTTTGACATTCAATCACAGAAAAATTAAGATAACATACCCAAAATACTCTTTTACACACTCTCTCTCAATTTCTAATAAGTAACTACACAATAACGCCTTAAGTATGTGACGGCCATAAGTTATAATCACGACTAAATTAATCAAATTACCAATGATTGATGATTATGATATTAATGTCTATTGTAAATAATCTGACTATTAATGTGATACATAATCAGTGGTGTCATTATATGATTCTTGCAATATACGAATTGCGGTGAATATACTCACCATTCTAAGAAATAATAATTCCCATAATTATTATTAAGCATGATGTATATAAAGGGATGAGATTTGAGTTTCCAAATCGTGCTATGGAATATCACCCAAAAAATTTTTTAGAAGACATAATACGCAAGACAACCCCATTTATTAGCTCATGCTAATTCCTTGAAGCCTGTAACTGTTTCAGTATCATTTTTAACGGATGGAAGGATGATGTTCCTTCTGTCTCACCTCGTCGTCTTGCTGTTGAGAAACATATCGAGAAACATATAACTGGGGACCAAACTCAGTCTCTACACAGGCTCGAGATGATGAAAACACGAAAATGAGACACGCGAATAGGATGCCATTCGACTTTTCCTTATATGGGTGAGATTAGGGACATGAGGCAAGATCGCTGAGCTCGGATTGGAGAAAATAGCATCATACACCGGACATATCCTTGGCCGTCGAACTAGTGAGGGAAGAAGCCATGGAAACTCACCAGCTCACAAGTCCAAACACAACCAGGCTAATATGGCCCCAAGGATTCTATAGAGACAGAAAAAGACCTGTCCCTTAAGATCCACAAACAACCTTCCAATCGAATCAAAGCATATATGGCAAGTTTTTCCACCTCCCAACATCATAGGTGGGGATTGACAAATACAATCCTCAGATCAAATCTCTTATCAATAGATTCAACCACCATTTCTAATGCCAAAGAGCTGCAAAATCTGAGGATTGACAAATACGAGCAACTTAGTTAACTTAAAGGATCCGCAAAACATTCCAGTTAATCAATACACATACTCAATGATTCTACGAAGGAACTCATGGTAAATCTTCCTGGAACTTCACCTTATTAGATTTCAAATGATATCTTGAAGTAAATAAAGAAAGAAAAATCACCTTTAGAGAATTGCAGCTACACCATCGTCACAGACAGAGCACATGGCATTCGGCATCACAAGATCAATTTTTTCCCACCAAATGGCTGAAATTAGGAACTCAATACTCGCAACCCACAACTTTCACCACAAGAGGTTTGGATTGTAAAGCAAAGTTCTACAAGCTAGCCAACTGGGTCCCTCTACTGTTAAGTATTGACTAACAGCCGATTCGATTGAAGTGCAAGGCCAAAGGATGATCCAGGAAAAAAAAAACAAAATTCCTAGAAGTGACTCCATAAGGAGAAGAGCTTCTTACAACATCGCATCTCCATCGGCTTCAGGAGAAGAGCTTCTTACAACATTGCATCTCCGTCGGCTTCCGCCTCTTCATCCTCCCTCCTAAGCTGACCGCATACATTACATTCCATTATATCAGAAGGACAGCCATCCGATGAAGGCAAAGGAGCCATTATCTTGACCGTTGTTTTTCCTGTTGCGCATATACCTGACGAAGATGTACGCATGGGGGAAGTTGGTCTCTTTCTCCTCCGTGATACCCACCTCTGAACCTGCCCATTTGTTCATTGGTGTCCTCATCCATCCCTTCATTGTCACCATCGTCGTCTTCGTTGCTATCATGGTTCTCATTTTGGTCATCGGACCAATTGGCCCCGACCTTGTGATGATGTGACTAGACTCGAGCTCATTGAGCATCGCTGACCTCTGGTGAGGCTTGAGCTCATTGGAATCTGGTGAGCTCAACCTTGCTGCGATTGGCCAAAGAATAGGCAAAAAAGAAAAACAAAAACTAAAAAGTAATTGAAATTCGATTTTAAAAGTAAAGAAAAAAATAAAAATAAAAATAAAACAATATCAAGAGGAGTGCACGAAGGTTAATACCAAGCGGTTGAAAATATTTTCTAATTCATTTTCTCATTTCAGTTATGTTAAAATATATCTTTAGTTTGAGTCCAATGTTAAATTCCAAATATTCTGAATTGGATATATTGCGGACATTCAAAATTAAGCAAAGAAGATCCGAAGATCAACTTCCCAAAATTCGAATTTGCGTTAGAGAGTTTGGCCGCTAAAATAGGAAAGTCCAACTTTCTTTTGGATTTGGATTTTGTTTAAAACATCTAGAGATATATTTTGGATAAAATCGTTTAAGTTAGGAAACAGAATCTTATGAGAAGTTGAAAAAGGAATAAGGCTATCGCATATATGTATATAGACTTGTGGCCATGGATGGAAGAGGGTTGATCATGAAGAAGTGTTCTTGAAGCGTCGTCTAGTCGTCGAGTGCTTGAGAGGGATTTTCTTTGTCATTCTTGTCTATGATTTACATCCAAGAAAGATTGGTGTATTTGGTGTAATTGGGGTTTGGGAAACACCAAGAGAGTGTTTGAGTGACTCGAGTGTGTAATCTTCTTGTATCACTTGATCTACAGTGAAATTTGCTGCTACTCTCCCCGTGGACGTAGGTCTTTAAGACTGAACCACATAAATCTGGTGTCCGATTTATTTTCTTCTCTGTCTATATTATTGTTCGATCGCTCGCTTTTTGCAACAAGTGGTATCAGAGCCAGGCTTGGCTAAGTTGAAGCGAATTGATGTCGACAAAAGAAGTAAAAGTGAGAATCGACAGATTTGATGAAAAGGATTTTAGTTTATGGAAGATGCATATTGAAGATTATCTTTACTAGATGAAATTACACTTGCCATTGTCTAAGGAGAAACCATGGGTGTTATTCGGCTGATGTTGGCTCATAACGTCACATTTAACATCTTGAAGGGGAAGACCACTGCTGATTTGATGCAAGCCCTATCATATATGTACGAGAAACCCTCTGCAATCAACAAGGTCCATTTGATGTAGCGTCTGTT
This sequence comes from Eucalyptus albens, assembly GCA_014182695.1. Classification (NCBI taxonomy): domain Eukaryota; kingdom Viridiplantae; phylum Streptophyta; class Magnoliopsida; order Myrtales; family Myrtaceae; genus Eucalyptus; species Eucalyptus albens. The sequence goes on along the minus strand of CM024655.1, from coordinate 24,481,843 downwards.
TAATTTGAAGATGAGCGAAGATGCGTTAGTTGCAGATCATATCAATGAATTCAATGTGATTGTTAGTCAATTGAGTTCAAATGAGATTGATTTTGAAGATGAGGTACGTGCTTTGATTCTATTATCCTCATTGCCTGATAATTGGAATACTACTGTTACTGCTGTTAGTAATTACTCTCGGTCAACAAGTTTGACGTTTGATGGGGTTCGAGATTTAATTATGAGCGAGGACATTCGTAGAAGAGAATCTGATGAACTTGTATCTACTGCTTTAGTAGGTGAAAATAGAGGAAATCTAGAACACGTGTTAGTAAAAGTAGTATTAATATAAACATACGTAATCAGTCTAGGATTGCTGATGTTGTCTGTTGGAGCTATGACAGGATAGGGCATCTTAGAAGGAATTGCTTTAAGCTGAAGAATGAGAAGGGCAAGGGAATTATAGTTGATTCTAGAGATAATGTTGCAGCTGTAGCAGATAATGCCAATTATGTCTTGTCTGTCACTAATGATTCATCGTTTGATAGATGGATTATGGATTCTGGTTGTTCTTTTCATGTCACACCAAATAGAAACTGATTTATCACTTATCAGTACACGGATAGTGGTAAAGTCCAGTTAAGGAACAACATTGAGTACGATGTTATGGGTGTTGGCAATGTTAAAATCAAAATGCATGATGGTATCATGAGGACATTAACTGAAGTGAGACATATTCTAGAGTTGAAGAAGAATTTATTTTCCTTGGGTGCCCTAGATTCAGCTGGTTATAGCTATTCTTTAGAAGGTGGAGTTCTGAAGGTTGTTCGAGGTGCCCTAGTGATAATGAAAGGAATTAAGCATGGAGGCTTGTATAAACTTCAATGTGAGATAGTGACAAATTTCATTGTGGAGACGTTAGATACATCTGTTCAAGAGTCTTTTGACTGCTTGAGGAAGACTTGGGTGTCTGTGTCGATGCACAAGTTTGATGCTAGTGTCAGGATCACATGGTTAAGAGCTTTGATCGAGACGAAGACTGGTAAGTCGATCAAGCATGTGCGGACTGACAATAGCAGGGAGTTATGCTCAGAGTTAGCAAATAAATTCTACATGAAAGAGGGCATAGTGAAACACCGCACTAGTATCAATAAATTACAACAATTTGCAGAATTGATGATCGGAACATTACTAGAAACGGCTCAAAAAATTATCTTTAGTGCTGGTATTGCTAGGAGAATCCTAGCTGATGTGCTTAGTATAGTAAGCCGCTTGGTGAATAGATCCTATCAACTACTATTGAATGGCGGACTCCTGAATAAGTGTAGTCAGGTAACGTTGCTGGTTATTCTATTATTAGAATGTTTGGTTGCCCGTGTTATTTTCGAGTGAGTGATGGTAAGCTCGATTGGAGGGTAGGGTACATATTCCATGGCTATGCACAAGGTGAGTGGGGCGATCTGTTGTGGTGCCCAGATATAAATTCACCTATTAACAGTAGAGAAGTTACCCTTGATGAGTCTTTGGTACTTTTGGCTAAGAGTGTTTGTGGCGGTGTTAATACAGATCTGAACGGTGTTCAGCTTGAGGTGGAGTTGCGACCAGAAATTTCTAAGGTAGCGAGTACAAGTACTAGCAAAGTAATCGACACAAATGGTGCTCGTAGCGAGATGGAGCTTATAGAGCCAATGGTTGCTATAACTGCTGATATTGATAAGGTATGTATTCGATCTCCTAACACATATGGATGCAACAATGGTTTTGCTTTATCTGCAGTTAAGAAAGTTGTGTCGGAAAATTCTTGCGGAGTAGTTAAAAGTGTATGTGGAGTTGGTATTCTAATGAGGTCCTCAGTTATGGTGAAGTTCAAGCGAGGCTTAGACTTGAATAATATCTATGGCGGTTGAGTCCATCGGGGCTATGGGAAAGTTGCTGCAGAGTTTGAATTTTTTGTGAAGCGATTGTGACTTGGCTCAAACGTCGAGCCAAAGTGGAGATTGTTAAAATGTGTCTCAAGTTTGAGTCCAATGTAAAATTTCAAATATTCTGAATTGATATATTGCGGACATTCAAAATTAAGCAAAGAAGATCCGAGGATCAACTTCCCAAAAGGCCGCTAAAATAAGAAAGTCCAACTTTCACTACGATTTAGATTTTGTTTAAAACATACAGAGATATGTTTTGGATAAAATTGTTTAAGTTAGGAAATAGAATCCTATGAGAAGTTGGCAAAGGATTAAGGGTCTCACATATATATATAGACTTGTGGCCGTGGATGGAAGAGGGTTGATCATGAAGAAGTGTTCTTGAAGCGCCATCTAGTCATCGAGTGTTTGGGAGGGATTTTCTTTGTCATTCTTGTACATGATTTATATCCAAGAAAGATTGGTGTATTTTGTGTAATTGGGGTTTGGGAAACACCAAGTGAGTGTTTGAGTAACTCGAGTGTGTAATCTCCTTATATCGCTTGATCTATAGTGAAATTCGTTACTATTTTCCCCGTGGACGTAGGTCTTTACAATTGAACCACGTAAATCCGATGTTCGATTTATTTTCTTCTCTGTCTATATTATTGTTCGATCGCTTGCTTTTCGCAACAAGTCAAATACCTGAAAATATTGTTATTCTCCTAGAAAAACTATTTATTGGAAAAAAAATTTCGGATGCATCACACTTATATTATTTTATTATCTTTTAAGTTTATTTTCGGGTTCCAGCCAAACGGGGCCAATGTAACATTGAACATGATCTAGTACAGTAGGTAGGTAATCACTTCTTCATCTGGACAACATTTAAATAGTCTCATAATCACAACTCATGAGTGGTAGATACACTTAACATAGACAAATTCTCAATGCATTTGACTCATGCTCCTAAATTTTATCTTTTTTCCTCCCCTTCTTGCACACGATGCATGTGCCCTAATGCTAGTGAATTTATTTTATAAGGATTCTTCTCAAAGCAAAAGTAGTGAACTGCCTTTAATTAGTTCTTTTTTTAATCAGTCTTTGAGCAAGAAAGGAATGTCCCCCAGTTGGCTTATTTAGGACTAAAACAGAATGTGTAGCCCACACGAAAGGGACCCGGAATGAGGTTATCAATATGCGTAATTAGGGCTTAACCAATTCATCAAAATGAGGTACTAATTTGATCGGGGTGATGGTCCGGCAATATATTTGTGTTCAGAGTTTACTAATGGTAGCAGTTATAATGATCCAAGTGCTTCTCGATTGGAGATCATAAGCAATTATAATGGGTTTGAGCTCTTCTTGATTAGAGGTCATAAATGCTTGTAGCTGATTTTGTATGAAACAGATAGAAGTTTTTGAGTTTCACACAAGATGGTTATTACTAGTCTTATATGCCATATGAAGTTATTTAACAGGAAGTTATATGGTTGTTGTGAACGAACCCTGCACACATAAGATCATTGCGTCACTATTTGTGGCAACGTTTTTTTCTTTTATATACGTGCAGCATATGCATGAAAAAAGTGCATCAAATACTAAACTTGAGAGTTGAGTAAAAAGTGCATTAAATACTAAACTTGAGACTTGAGTAAGAGATCTGGAATATCACAAATATATAATGAAAAAATGACAACAAAAATGAAGGATAATTTTAAATCTAGTATCACGTCAAATATGTAAAGTTGGTGTCCAAATTGGCATTACATGTATTCAATCCATAGGAGCCCTTTGATTGAGAGAGACGCACGGGAGATTCATCGAATTCACAGGCTAATACACGATCGGGGGATTACGGGCGTTGCGTGCATGAAATTCGATTCCTGGTGCAGGAGAAGCGAATCACATGTACATGGCTTATACCGTAACTCATCTTGAAGGTATTAGTTGGGCCTGGGCACCCCCAAACTTTCATCCCCCAGCCCTCTTCACTCTTCCATTCTCTCCCTCTCCCCATATATTCACCTCTTCTCTCACTCCTTTCAGCTTGAAGAAAGAAAAACGAAAAACAAGAGCAAAAGACCCTCCAGAACAAAAACTTGTGGAACCTGTGGAACTTGTGGAACTATGTCTCCTATGGAACCGGACAAGTCCGACTCAATTGCCCCACTTGACGAGATCCTCCAGTTCATGCCCTCCGATGACGAGGAGCAACAGTACTGGAAGTTGCGGTCCATCTATAGGGTCCCCGCACGCATGACGACCCTCAACCCTGAGGTCTACCAGCCGCGTGTGGTCTCCTTCGGCCCCTACCACCACGGCAAGGACCACCTCCTCCCCATGGAGGAACACAAGCACCGTGCGGTCCGACACTTCCTCAAGCGGTCCAAGAAGCCTATTGAGTGCTTCTTCGAGTCCCTGAGGGAGGTGGCATGGGACCTCGAGGAGAGCTATGATGCGCTGGACCCGAAGTGGAAGGCAAGCAGCAGCGAGGGTGCGGCACGCCAGTTCCTGGAGCTGTTGATAAATGATGGCTGCTTCATGCTCGAGATCCTGAGGTTCATAGTCGACGGGGAGGACAACTACGCGCCCAACCACCCCATCTTCAGTGACCACGGGACATCCCACATAATGATGGACATTTGCCAGGATATGCTGATGCTGGAGAATCAGCTTCCGATGCTAGTGCTGGATCGGCTGGTGGCTGTGGGGAGCGATGGCGAGAAGGTTACTTTCTTAGAATTTGGTCGGTTGTGAGACGAGAAAATATTGCAATTACGCAAACCGCCATACTTTGTTCACCTAACAGTACATCTTTGTGATCTCACATGAACCCTACGATGGATCCACCGAATCTAATGTTCTAAATGCATTGATTGCGTGGTTCACGATCAACCGATAATGTGATTAGAAAATCTATCACCGAAACTTCATTTATTTCCCTTTTTCGCAAGTAGTATCAATATGACCACAACCTCACATTCAATGTACTGACTTCACTCCAACAACACAGGACGACAAATTCGTGAGCAGGCTCCTCCTCGAGTTCTTCTCGCCTCCCACCCAGGACATCACAAGGATGGGCAAATGCCTGCACGTCCTAGACTTCTTCAGGAAGTGCAAGCTGATGGAGCCCAAGAAGAAGGACGAGGTGAAGACAAAGTACAGTCAGGAGATTATCCAATTGGCCTCGGCCACCGAGCTCAGCGCGCATGGGATCAAGTTTAAGATGAGCAAGACCGACGACATCAAGGACATCTACTTTGCGGATGGGACCCTGACGCTCCCCAAGATCGTGGTGGATGAAACCACCATGTCCAATTTCCTCAACCTCATGGCGTTCGAGTACCGCCATGTCGGGACTGGAGACCAGATCACGTCCTACATCTGCTGCATGGATCAAATAATCAACAACGAGCAGGATGTCGCGCTGCTCCGCAACCAGGATATCATCGTGAATTATCTGGAGAGCGATGAGGCGGTAGCCAAGATGTTCAACTCGCTGAGCAAGGTTGCGCCGATCTACCCCAACCGCAGCCTTAAGGACCTGTTCAAGAGGGTCAACGAGTACCGCGATAAGCACTGGAACATGTGGAGGGCTAATCTCTTCCACACCTACTTCAGGAATCCTTGGGTTGCATCGTCTCTCATCGCTGCCATCTTCCTCTTCGCTCTCACCATAATTCAGACTGTATATTCCGTGCTCGGCTACCACAGTTGAACACTTTGCCTCTCAGTACAACCATATACTGTCTTTTTTCCACTTTTTTTGGTTTTTCTCCTGATGACGGATGCTCGATCATCGTCTCTTGATCGGTTTGGGCTGTTATAAATGATTTTCCTCCTGCTTTCAGTTAGGTTCATATCCCTTTTTAATGTTTTGAATAATGGACATTTTAATTTAACATTATCAAATGACGATTCTCTTGTTTCATTCTTCTTCACGTTTGTCCAATTTGAATCGGGTAGGGTGAAGGATGATCAAGTTTTAGACAGATGAAATCTACCTTTGCAACATTTCTTCTTGATTAAATTCGTTAAGTTGCAGTGAATTTAAGTGAGAAAACAAATATGGCCTTCAAAGTCATCTCTAATCACCATTTGCTTCATATATTCTAAAAGAACCAAGGTGTTTGATGTTGATACCTAAATTTTGGTTAAGTATTTATGATAAAAATTGCATAAAAAAATTAGGGACCAACTGGACCTTTTTTTTTTATATTTTTTTTTATCGAATACCAACTAGACCTTAACAAAAAGGATTTTCGCATCACCTAGGTCTTAGTTTTATTTTACCATATTTTCGTATTTATAAAAATAAAAATAAAATAAAAGAGTGAGGCCTGCGCGGGTTGGGCCTTCGCGCCCAGCCCCTCCTTTTTTCCCTTCCGCGTGGGCTCGGGCCCATCTGGCCCCAACTCCCCCCTCACGGCCCGGCTTGGCCCTTTCTTTCATCTTCTTCCTCCTACCTTCCTCACGCTGCACGCCACGTGCATAGGGCAACCTATAGAGCATGTGACACCACTCGACAGCCCCCGAACCGTTAGGGTTGCCATAGTCCGTTTACCTTTCACTTGACCTGATAATATAATACTCTGATACTAAGGAATTTAATTAAAATTCATAAATTCCGGGGGTTTACATCTTTTAGATTGGTCCCTGCGCAATTTATATGGTGGAAGCACATCCATCAACTCCCTTCCTTATATTCAGAACGATGCACACCTACTAAATATTTTTAGGTAAAAGTCGAACACTTTTATTTACTTAAACTAAATGGACATCATTCATGGGTACATCAAAATGCCGTAGTCTTCTATACTCGGCTGTACTTCAAAAGATGACTGACATCTCATCCAACAGTTGTATACTCAAAGTCCATCGTTCAGTGTCGGCGTCCAAAAGTTCCTTCCTTTGCTATACTCCTCCTCGCGGCCATATCCAACCATTCAGAGGTATCTTATCTAGTCTGAAATATTAGTCCCCAAACGGGGTGAGTACAACCATTCAGCAGTAAAGATCCACCAAACTACACAATGTGTCAAACAGAACAATCAAGGTATCATGAATAAAACACATATCATTCATGCATTCAAGCATATCTCACCTTACAACCATGCATATATCACCATACAACATGCATATACCACCATGCACTTGTACTCATATCATCAAGCAGCCATGCATATATCACCGTACAACGTGCATATACCACAATGCACTTGTACTCATATCATTAAGCAGCCATGCATATATCACCATGCAACGTGCATATACCACCATGCACTTCATGCTTGCATTCCCATGAGGTTCATCCCATGCCATATGCACACATCCATGCGTATGATTCAATTCTCGATCTGTATTTTTCAATTAGATCACATCATTTTTCTTCCCAGGAACCAATGTTTGCATCCCACAATTTATCGCTCACACCCTACTTGGCATCGTGAGGGCTTTTGGCACACACCTCCGAGTATCCGGCACACACACTCCGGGCATCTTGTACCTCAACTAGCATCACGAGGTATCCCCCCGGCACACACCTCCAAGGCTTCCGGCACACAGGCATCTTGAAACTCCTGAGGACATCCGACACACACACTCCGAGCATTCGGCACCCACACTCCAGGCATCCCAACACTCTCGAGGCATCGTCAGCTCACACCTCTGACAGTCTCGTTATTATCACAATATATAATCTCATATATGTCTCATTTTCATCATGGCATTTGATATAACAATATCAAAGATCTAAACCATCTTTTGATGTCACATGATATGCCAAACATCACCATATATGCAGCATATATAACCACTCAAGACATCATATTTCGTAGGGCAGTCCATTTATTCTTGAAAATACAGTAAATTTCGAATAAAGCAGAATGCACTTCTTTAATAAAAATTCTGAAAAAATTAGTAAAAAATCTCAATAAATTATGAAAATTTAACACAATATAAACAAGATCCAGAGAAAGATATTTCATGCAGAACACTATGTCAAGAAAGTTTTACATCAATCACATAAATCCATACATCACAGCAAAAGAAATTTTAGTACCACTTTTGCACAGTTTCAGAAATAATTTCGATTAAGCCTTTAAATGAACTCCAAAAATTATGATATTTTGATATGTTATAGATGAGATCCAAAGGTAAAAGTCTCATGAATAAATAAAAATTTAATTCCTTTTCGGTTAAAAGATATAATTTTTATAACTCTTCTTATCTCTCGGTTCACTGTCCAGATTCATCATTTAAAAAAAAAAATCATTTTCCCAGATCATTACTTGTCCGTTTATCCTCAAATTTTAGTATGTTTCTCCTCAAGATTTTGTCTAAAACTCTCATCAAAAACATGAGATCAAATTTAGAATGGATAATTTTACAAAATTCACGGAATCACGACAGATCAACATAACAGTTTCCAGATCTAGCTTCATCAAATAAAAATGGTTTTATCGACCTATACTTGTCCGTTTCCTTTAAAATTTTGATATGTTATTCTACAAGAAGTCTTTTACAACTTTCATAAAGAGGTCGAAGTCAGATTCCAACTAAAACATCACATGCAACTCACAAAATTATCAAAGGTCGGACTGTTTTTCCAGAAACAGAATACTAGGCTAGAACACAACTCCTATAACTTCGAAATTTCACACTTCATCCACATCCGAGATTCACCATTCATCACACACAAAACAAAGCAAGCAAGGGATAGATCAATGGACTCTACTTACCTTAAATCCAACGAAAATCTCGGCAAGCAAAACGGCGAGTTAGGCGGCGTCGACAGTCTCCTCTCCCCTTCACGGCTACGCTCGGCTTCCCCTCTCTCGGTTCACTCTCCCTTTCTTCTGATTTCACTCTCCCTCTCTCGGCTCTCTCTCTCTCTCCCTCTCTTGGTCAATAACCCCTCCCCCTTGTTCAATCCACTTCTCCACTTTTCTTCCCTTTCATCATTAGCAATCATTAACCTTGCATGCATGACACTTGGCTCTAAGGGAATAACACTTGGCAAGCTCCTCTTGCCACTTGTGGATTTTCATGCAAAGAAGATGGGCGTCATTTGGCTGGGCTTGGGCCAGCCTTGGTCGACTACTTCATGGGCTCCTTGGGCCGGGCCTCTTGGCCCACTTTGGGTCCAACACTTTTGGGTCTAAAGTCCAACTTTTAAATGGCTCAAAACAATACTAAAAAGCCCATAATTGCTCTTAACAATTTACTTTAATCCCCACTTAATTTCATAATCTCAAATACTCACATGACCATAAAATTTTGTAATATAAATCAATAAAAATCCAACTTATAAAGAACATGGCCAATAATAAAAATTTTCTATCAATTTATCCTTTAATACAAATCCTTAATCACTCATGGACATAGGATATATTTCTAACCAAATAATTGTCCATTAAAATGCTCGGCCTTAATCTATTACAATTTTTCGGTTTAGTGGCCACAACATACTTCAACGGCACAACCATTCACTTTTCCATAGATTGTAATGCCTCTAGAAATTGTCATGAAATTTTGGTTTGCCACAGAGCAAGAGGGGGAGAGGATGGCAATGCATGTGGAGCAGTGCGAGGACCGACGAGAGACTCAGACGAATGGGTGGGCGCCTTCAATGCGGTAGAGGAGGCGGCCTAGCTCGAGCTACCTCACCTGGTGAGATGCCGGTTCAGCCGGGGGAGGACGTCGGAGTGCCGAAGACCGACTATCGAGGAGCCACCGCTGACCGGCCCCCCTTGGCCTATAAATAAGGCGTCGCGGGGAGGCCAAAAGACACACACAAAGAGAGACACAAAAGTAGCGAGCTCCGACCCCCCCGAGAGTCATCCGAGGCATCCCGAGTGACCAAATCCAAGAGAGAGACAGAGATTTGAGTTCGAGAGCTATGAGCGAAGGTTGAGTGGAAGATCTAAACTGTATGAGAGGGAGGAGAGATTTACGGGGTAAAAAAAAAAAAATTCAGATCCGATGGAGAGAGAGGGTCGCAAGGACCCGGCCTTGCCGCCGTGTGCATCACTGGCTGCTTGGCCCGCTGCCACCGCCGTGTAGCCACCGACGATGAGGCCTGCTCTCGTTGCTCCCACCGCCGGCCACACCTATAGCCGTTGCCTTTTTGTCCGACGACGACCCAACCACCCACTAGGCTCAACCGAGCCCTTGCATCGTCGAACCGGCCGTCGCCTCTCCCGTCAATCCACAGCCCGGTGACTTCCCAGCTGCCCCCATCACCACCGTAGAGAGATAGAGAAGGAGAGAGAGGCGTGAGTCGAGTTAGATCCAGGTCGGGCGCGGGTCATAATCGGGTTGGGCTTTCGCTGCTAGGAGAGAGAAATGGGCTAGGCTTGTTTTTTTTTACTTCGTTTTGGGTCTCGGCCAAATTCGCGGGCCAGGCCTCACCTTTCATTTCCTTTGCGGCTGAAGGGCACAGTTAGGTTGGGCCCATTCACGGAAACCAGCCCAACCTGAGGCCTGTGCCACGCGCCCGGGCCAAGTTCGACCGGGTTGGACACGGAGCTCCGACTCGGATTCGTTTTTAGAATATGATATATTCTCATTTTAATAAAAAAATAGAAAAATCCAAAAAATGATTTACACTTTAAAAAATGGAAAAACCCAAAAATATATTATATTTCCCAAAAAAATCTTTAAAAAAATAATCTTAAAAAAATCAATAATCTTTGAAAAAAAAATCAAAAAAGGCTTTAAAATAGCCTTTGAGTGGTTTTTCTTAATATATGTGAAAATAATTGACTAAAAAAAAAAATCGTGTTTAAGTTCTTGGAAGCAAATATTGGCTAATTCTGATTGCACCCTTATGATACATAGATTTCTATTTCCTTAATCTTATTAGGAATTGAATCATAAAATTCGTAATTGGTACAAAATGCTACATAAATGCTTTACTTGATATTTAAATAAGATGAGATACCGGTAGGACATTAATGATTAACTAATATAATCAAGTCTCTGAACCTAGTTTCTCTAACTGCGCTAGAGTGAAGTATGTCTTTCAATATTTCACTTGGGTTTCTAATTGACTCACCTCAATCGATTAATGGCAATTTCATAATGAAATTGACTTGCAAGTTAAAAACTCAAATAATAAGTCATGAACTAATGGGTTTGGGAGAGCCCACACTAAGCCTTATGCTTAGCGAGCCATTAACCTTTGCCCTCGCCAGCGCGTAATAGGGCGTTGAAAAGGGAGGTCACGACATTTTTCTGTTGATCTCAATGTATAATTTGTTGAAATGGTTTCCACTATATGAAAGATATTACAAAGCATTACACTTGATAAGGAAACATACAATAATATAAATAATAAAGCTGTAAATCCCTTGATGTTAATATATTCAAGAATATGCTTGTGATTTTCATTGACAAATTCATATTCTTCTCTCTTGATTGATAAATCAATGCCTTAACTCCCCTTCAAATTGGGAATGGGACAATCCCAAATTCTCAATTTGCAACAAAAGTTTCCAAATTCGTTTTTGGAATAATAGCTTCGTGAAGAGATTAACAATTTGATGCACAAACAAAACATACTTAGTCACAAGAGTTCCACGAGCCACTTTTTTCTCACACATAATGATAATCTAATTTGGTATGTTTAGTTCTTGCATATATTAACATATGAATTGCATTGATATTATAACAAAATAATATTGATGGACTTAAGAGATGACCTTTTTCTCACTAGGGGGTAGTTTTTGGTGAAATGGCATTTTTTTTGTTACGGATGACGCATCAAGTCGATTTCTTGTGGCCTTAAACGATCTTTCTTTTTGCGTAGGAATCTCCATTTCTTGTTTTTCCGAAAATGCTTAGATCCATGTCTGGATTACTTTATCTAGAATTTCTTAAAGTGCTTCTTCTTTTTAGAAGACTTTCTGCAAGAACCATCACAGTCTTTCTTAGAGTATTTGATCTTTAGCTTCTGGCGAGAGCAGGCTCTATCAAGTTCTCTGTTGTCCGTGAGATAAGTTTTGACCATTTGGCGCTTTAAACACAAATCATCAAGGTACAAATGGATCTCTTGTTGTATTTCCCCTAAAGGAATATCCATAATTCTTCATTGTTTGCTGAGAAAAGATTTTTAACCTGTTGGGATAACTCTTTGGCGATGGAGGTTAGAAAGACTTGCTTTAGGTTTGGATCAGCTCCAATACCATAGAAAAGCTTGAGCATTTCCCGATAATGTTTATTGAGGTGCTTTTTCTGGAGAGAGCAGCATTTTCTTTTAAAAAATTCTCTCATTTTGAGTTCATGAAGGTTAAAAGGTTTTCCAATTAAAATTGTATAGGAGGGTAAAGGCATAGCTAAAGTTTGGTGAAAGCAGAAATTGAACTTGGTTTTGTTCTGTCACCGATTGCCATTAATGTTTGAGGCTTCCTATAAACATTGTGACAAAACCAAAAAGGACATCATACTTATCCTGAGTTGGTAAGAGCTTGGGCATTTAACCAAGTATGAAATTCTTCAAATCTTTCTGGCCATTTAGAATAAGGAATGTCATCAACAGTAAAAAACTGTTTGGAAGAAATAGTCATATGCTGAGAAGGATTGTTTGGTTGAACAACCTCTGGTTCAGAAGGGTTGGATTCTATATCTTGGTCTGAAGGGTCGGCCATGAATATTGATGAAGTTACTAGTGCAATAAGAAATGAATAGATGTCAGGGATTGAGAATGATGAAGAGGATGAGAAGGATATCGAATCTAACTCAATATCAAAATTATCTGGAACAACTAGTTTTGATGGGAATAGGATTTGGTCTTTCAAAATTATCTCAGGAATGATTATAACGGATTCGATAGCATCATTTGGTTTGGCTTTTCCTTTATAACAAATGAGGATTCTTCAGGCATCTTCTCTTTTCCCTTTTCCTTCCTTATTTGATCCGGTTCTTTGAGGCGATTAAGCATCTCTACTACATCTGTCTTATCTTGTCTAGTGGGAGTTTCTATGAGAGTAGCAAAGATAGACGTATTCTAAGATGGTGGAAGAGGTGAATGCTCTATTCGCAATATAGTCGAAAATGGGTTAAAAGGATTGAATCTTCCTTCTTCAAGGAGTTGGATTTGTCTTTTGAGCTTTTCTATTTCCGGCTTGGGGCTTTCGAGATGATGATATCCAATTGTTGTCCAGATTCCAAGGTATGAAACCTTTTTTGGAAGTTCGAAAGCATCTTCTTGGTGGTTTCATCATATCTTCAAAATCTCGTTGCACATCCACAATTTTGGAATCAATTGTTTTGAACACATTATTGTGTGCCAATAAAGTCTCCAATTGCCAATTCTAACAGCTTCGGCAATAGGAGTCCTCTTTTGTCTTCCATGTTCATCCACATCAGTGGGGGCAGGTATTTTGGGAGCATGTTGGTATCTGCCTTATGGATTGATGAATTCTTCTAGAGTAGGAAATTAAAGTTTTGAGCTTTCTCATGCAAGAGGAGGAAAATCTGCCTCTTGGAACATGGCAATGGAAGAACTAGGTGATGTTTTTTATGGAGTCTCGAGTAGGTAGGAATGTTTCTTTGTCACTTCAGAATTCGCTTATAAAACGGGGGAATAGCTGGTTTTTTCTAAGAAGGAGGTGGTGGTGGTGAAGCTGATGAACTTGAGGGCGGAGCAGTGAACTCTGGTGGTGGAGTTGAAGCATAAGATACCATAAATTGAAATTTATCACACTCAACAAGAGTATCAATGGAGGAGTCTCCGTTCAAGTATCTTTGGTACATAGTATTCTTTGACTTATTGTGATTCTGTCAAGGTCTTGCATTTGGGTCTATCTAATTGGGAGAATTTGTACAGTAGGAACATTGACAAAAAAGGTCCCAAAAGTAGTGACCATATCGGTCATTGTAGTAATGGACAGGGTTTCCATTACTTTGAAAATATTGAACGAGTTTTTTGGGATTTAGCTCGGAAATTGACTCAGGAACACATGGTTTAATGATGAAGAGGGTTTGGAAGATACAATGACCCTCTTCCTTTTTCTTGCCAAATATGATGGAAATGGTGCCATTTTTTTTTTTTTTTTTTTAACGAATTTGGAGTCTGAAGACTAGAAAGGCTTGTCATTCTAATATAGTTTTTCATAGTTGGTGATTCAAGTCTCTAGAAGGAGCTTGACCAGCTTTTGTTTTGGGATTTGTCTGGGAACATGAATGCATGATGCTTGATTACTCTGCATAGAGATGAATAGAGCATCTTTATTTTCATTGTGGAAATTCAAGTCAAGAGCATGGTTTTGCACTCGGTAGACCATTTAGTAATGCAGTGTTGCTGCAATGGAATCAGCAGTCTGAGGAGCTCCAGTGAGTTGGATTTGGACTTTTAGAAAGGAGAGTAGCTGGGAGTCTGAAAGAGTGATATTGAAGTTTGGATATAAGGTTACAAAGATTGTATAGGCATTCAAAGTGGTCTAAACAATACCAATACAAGCATACTGGTATTCTAAGAACCTAGTATCCAATAACGCTATTCTTGCCACAATTATCAAGCCTTTTCGACCATGGAAAGTTAGAGCAAGACAAACAGCTCCATAATGGACATGAGAATATCCTTGTTGAGTTCATTGCTTGGGTAACTATGGAGGAATTTGGAGGGTAACAAAATACTAATTTTCAGTGGTAGGAATGGGATGTTGATCAAACTTGGAGGATTGGACGTACTTCTTTACTTCCTTTGGGGTTTGGCGGATGAGCTGTCGGATGGAACGAATGAGAAAAAATGATGAAGTAGGTTTTGCAAAGGCAGAATAAGGGTTCATAAGAGGAAGGTGAGTTTCAGAGATTTTGGTTTTATCACTAAGAGAGACTTCATAAAGATAATCAATCTTAGAAACATTTGACACATGAAAATCTGAAAGGGTTGAAGAAGATGGGGATGAGGCGAGAGAAAAAGATGCTTCTAGTATTTTGGTCCATTCATGGTATCAGAGTCATGATTTCATTTGTAACAAGATCCATTCCATTCGCTCAATAGGTAAATCCAGTGCTGAAAAGATCTCCTCACACCATGATACCTACAGGAAATTGACTCTGTCTTTCTTGGTTCTAAGCCTAAGTCCATTCATTGTATTAGAGCCATGGTTTCGTTTGTAACAAGATCCATTCCATGTGCTCAGTAGGTGAATCTAGTACTGAGAAGATCTCCTCACACCATGACTAAACCAGAAATACTGGAAGCATCCATTTCTCTTGCCTCATCCCCATCTTCTTCAACCCTTTTAGATTTTCATGTGTTAAATGCTTCTAAGATTGATTATCTTTATGAAGTCTCTCTTAGTGATGAAACCAAAATCTCTGAAACTCAGCTTCCTCTTATCAACCTTTATTCCACCCTTGCAAAACCTACTTTATCATTTTCTCCCATCCATTTCATCCGACAACTCATCCGCCAAACCCCAAAGGAAGTAAAAGAGTACGTCCAATCCTCCAAGTTCGATCAACATCCCATCCTTGTCACTGAAAATAAGTATTTTGTTACCCTCCAGATTCCTCCAAAGTTTCCTAAGTAATGGACTCAACAAGGATATTCTCATGTCCATTATGGAGCTGTTCGTCTTGCTCTAACTTTCCATGGTCGAAAGGGCTTGCCAGTTGTGGCAAGAATAGCGTTATTGGATACTAGGTTCCTAGAATACCAGCATGCTTGTATTCGTACTGTTCAGACCACTTTGAATGCCAAAACAGTTTTTGTAACCTTATATCCAAACTTCAACATCGCCCTTTCAAACCCTCAGCTACTCTCCTTTCTAAAAGTCCAAATCCAACTCATTGGAGCTCCTCAGACTACTGATTCTATTACAGCAACACCGCACTACCAAATGGTCTACTGAGTGCAAAACCATGCTCTTGACTTGAATTTCCACAATGAAATAAAGATGCTTTATTCATCTCTATGCAAAATGATCAAGTATCCTGCATTCATGTTCCCAGACAAATCGTAAAAGAAAAGCTGGCCAAGCTCCTTCCGAAGACTTGAATCACCAACTATGAGAAACTACATCAGTATAACAAGCATTTCTAGTCTTCAGACTCCGAATTCATCTAAAAAAAAAGAAGATGGCACTTTTTCCATCAAATTTGGCAAGGAAAAGGAAGAGGGTCATTCTATCTTCCAAACCCCCTTCATGATTGAACCATGTGTTCCTGAGTCAATTTCCAAGCCAGATCCTAAAAAACTTGTTCAATACTTTCAGAGTAATGGAAACCCCATCCATTACTACAATGACCAATATGGTCACTATTTTTGGGACCCTTTTTGTCAATGTTCCTAATGTAGAAATTCTCTTGATGAGGTAGACCAAAATGCAAGACCCCAACGGAAGCACAAGAAATCAAAGGATACTATGTACCAAAGGTACTTGAATGGAGAATCCTCCATTGATACTCTTGGTGAGTGTGATAAATTTCAATTTATGGTCTCTTATGCTCCAACTCCACCACTAGAGTTCATTGTGTGGCACCCCTCGAACGGCCCCCGATCTGCTTGGGTCGCCACAGTTCGCTTACCTTTCTCTTGACCTGATAATATATCACTTTGATACCATAGAAATTTAATAAGTCCATGAATCCTAGGGGTTTATATCCTTTCCATAGGTTCCTGCGCAGAAATATGGCGGAAGCACATCCATCAACTCCCCTTTTACAAATTAAAACGATGCACACCAACTAAAACTCTTATAGATTAAAGCCGAACACCTTTATTTACATAAACCTGATGGACTTCTTAGTCGATACATAAAAAATGCCATGGTTTTCTGTACCTGGCTACGTATCAAAAGATAACCGACATATTTTCCAACAGTCGTATACTTAAAGTCCATCGATTAGTGTCAGAGTCCAAAAGTTTCTTCCTTTGCTGTCCTCCTCCTCACGGTCATATCCAACCATTTGGTCCATTTGCTGGTAGCCGTGACAGTAGAGGCATCTTATCTAGTTTGAAATGTTAGTCCCTAAATGGGGTGAGTACAACCACTCAGCAGTAAAAGATTCATCAAACTACACAATGCAGCAAACAAGACAACCAAGATTTCATGTGAAATGCACATATCATCTATGCAATCATGCATATATCTTCACAAGATCCATTCAATGCCTTAATGTGGCATCCTAGAATTTCATGAAAATCCCTAAGTATGCCATGAGCCATGGATATGTGATGAAAACACCGTTATTGTATTTTTGTAGCCTTTTGATCCATGATTCGGAATGAGATTTATGGCCAAGCTTTTAATGGATAAATTTTGGGAAAGAAAGTTCTATCTTTGGCCATATGCATTATAAATTGGAACTTATGGATTTACGATTGCAAGAGTATAGCCATTTAATTTGCAATTTAGTACTTTGTATAAATAGGGATTAAGCTGTTTTTTCTTTTTTTTTTTAAAAAGGGGTTAATCTTGGATTTATTTAAGCTTGGGTCTTAGGCCCAAGAGGTTGGGCCTAAGATGGGCCTTAAAATGACCGGCCCATAAGCCCATGAAGGGCTGTTGTCGCACGAAGGAGGGGGGGAGTCCGGTTTGCATGCCTCCCCCCATTTGTCCCATGGTGATGGCCAAGTGTCACCCATGCAAAGCTAATGATGGCTAATGATGGAGGGAAGGAAAATTAGAGGGGAAAGTGGCCGGTTTAAGCGAGAGAGAAGGAGAGAGAGAGGAGAGTTCGTCCGAGATAGAGAGAGGAGAGAAAGAGAAGGAAGAAATGAAGAAAGGAAGAAGGGAAGAAGGAAGGAGGAAGGGCCGTGCACCGTCATCCGTTGCCGCCGTGTCTCGCCGTTGTGTGCGCCATTCGCTCGGTCTAGAGGCAAGTGGGATCTCTTGATCTACTCTTGCATGCTGTGTTTAGTGTATGTGATTTAATGGTGACAATTTCGGATGTATAGAATGCGAAAAATTGAAGTTATAAGAGTGGTGCTCTAGTCTAGTGTACTGTTCTTGAGAAAAACAGCTCCACCTTGGATGTTCTAGTGACTTGCATGTGATGTTCTAGTTGAAGTTTGGCTTCGATCTCTAAATAAAAGTTGTAAAGGACTTCTTGGAGTATAACATACTAAAATTTGGGAAAAAAAAACAAGTATAAGTGGGTGAAACCGTTATTCTTTGGAAAGACTGGATCTGGAAATTTCGGTACTAGGAACAGAAGTTTTAACAGCTAATATTTCATTACCTAGGACGAATATGACTTTGATGTCTTCATGAATTATTTACCTTATGGTCTTGGCTATCACATAGTCGAATTTCATAAGTTTTGAATGTCATTTGTGTATTTAATCGAAAATGTTTCTAAAACTGTGTAACCTGATGTGTTCGGACTTGGTAATGTTGCAATGCGTGGTCTATACCGTTTTGTATGAGATTCTTTTGGAAAAATGTTCTGCATGAAATATCTTTTCTAATATCTTGCCTATAACATATTCAAATTTCGTAATTTATGAAGTTCATTTGCCTATTTAACCAAAAATGTCTCAAAACCTGTGGAACGGACAGAATTAGTAGTGCTGTGATGTGTGGTTTGTATTGAACTATATGGGGATCTTTTGGTGTAGTATTCTTCATGAAGTATCTGCCTTTATGTCTTGACTATCACATGTTCGAATTTCATAATTTTTGAATTTCATTTGGGTATTTAATGAAAACGATTTCTAAAACTGTACTAGCTGGATTGTGCAAATATCAAAAGCTGAAATTGACTTTGTTGCCACCACATCATGTGCCATGTTAATATTGAGACACAATTGTGAACATGAATTGTGATAAACGAGGATGCTATTGGAGGTATGAGCCAATGATGCCCCGGGAGTGTCGGGATGCCCGGAGTGTGTGTGCCGAAGGCTCGAAGGTGTGTGCCGGATGTCCTCGGGAGTTTCGAGATGCCCGGAGTGTGGGTGCCGGATGCTCGGAGGTGTGTGCCGGAGGTTCCTCGCGATGCTAGGTTGGGTGCGAGTGATAAAAATGTGGGATGCAATTACTGGTCCCGGGAAAGAAAAATTTGGCGATCAATTGAAAAACAAGAGATAAAATTGAATCATGTATAGTGTGGTGACATGTATGCATGACTGTATGATGTTATATGTACAAGTGCATTGGTGGTATATGCACATGACATGGTTGTTGGAGAAATCTTCTTGAAGTGTTTTGAAGCTGACAAATCGTTTCCATCGGTCTGGTCTGAAGGCTTGCAGACTCTGTTGTTTAAAGTCTGAAGACCTCCGGTCATTCAGACTCAAGATTCAAAATCTATCCTCATTGGCAGTTTCTAATCCGTTGAAGAAAGGGTATCCAGAACTAGATGTTTTATTAAGGATATGACCTTATCGACTGGAGAAGATCTCTTGGCTGGATATGACTTATCGGAATCCTTTTGAATTGATCGAGATTGATTCAATGGTCAAGGATCCGATGATTGGCGAAATATTCGTGGAAGGTTCTACTTATGGAAACCGAGATCCTGATTGTATGGGCGAACAGGATTGATGGGCTATCGTCATATTCCTTTAATAGCTCGAATAATCTTCTTAATTGATTCCGTCCAATGGGTAGATTGGAGGAATTCTTTTGGAAAGTGCCAACGGGTATGGTTGCATAAAGGAGTATAAAAAGAAGACGTTCTAAGCTGTTCGAGAGAGTGCGCGATAGAAAAATTCCAAAGTCTGAAGCCTCTTGTTGTTTAGTCAATTCATTTGAGTGAAAAACTTGTACTCAAAAGAAAGTTTATACTTGTGAGAAACCTTGAGGAAGTGTGATAGAATATCTACATTGTGGAATCAAGGAAGAACGTGCTTTGTAACATCTCTTTTGTTCATAGTGGAATCCAGCCGATAGGCTGTCAGTGCGGAAGAGTGGACGTAGGCTTAGGATAAGCCGAACCACTATAAACCTTGTATTTAATCTTCTCTTCCCTACTCTTTACTTTGATCGTAATTCATTTTGATTAAGAAAAAAAGAGTATTTCCTTTCTATCATCTGCTTAGTATTTCTGTGGTATCTCGAGAAATTATTTTTACACCTATTCAGCCCCCTCTAGGTGCATATACTAGCTACATCAATTGGTATCAGAGCTTGTGTACTCATTTTGTTTGAAGTGTTTTACTTCAGAGTAAAAGATCTATAGCTAGTATGTTGGCTCCAGGGCTGGTAGAAGGGCAAAGCAATACCAGACCACCTTACTTTGATGGAAATGATAAAAACATATGGAAAAACAAAATGAAGGCGTTTCTAAGATCAAAGGATCCTCTGGAATGGGATGTTATAGAAAAATGAATTACTCCTAAAGCTGCACTTGTCTCAGAAAGAGGAAAAGATACTGTGGAGTCTAGCCAAATGACTCAGGACGAGATAATCAAGAGACAAGCTCTTGATGCAAAAACAATTTATTCTTTATATTGTGCTTTATCACCTATTGAATATAATAGAATATCTTCTTGTGTTACAGCTAAAGAAGTCTGGGATAGATTACATATTACCTATGAAGGAACCGATCAAGTGAAGGAGACCAAAATCAATTTTCTCCTTGGTCAATACGAAGCCTTCAGGATGAAATCGGGAGAATCTACAACTGACATGTTTAGTCGTTTTACAGATATCGTGAATGGTCTTGAAAATCAAGGTCAACCAATTTCTGATCCCATGAAGGTAAATAAGATGCTGCGAGGACTCTCCAAGAATTGGAATCACATAAAGACCTCAATTAGAGAGACTCAAAGAATCATGCCTCTATCTGTTGATGAGTTGGTTGGAACTCTTCAGTCTTATGAAGTGGAACGAATCAATGAAGACGAAGACCCTAAAGGTAAGAAATCCATTGCATTAAAATCCAATGATGATTCTGATGTTGCAGATTCTGAAGACGATATGGACGATGAGGAGCTTGCTCTCATGATAAGAAGATTCAGAAAGCTGAATAGAAAAGGAAGAAGATTCAATCCAAGGAAACAAAGTTTTCAAAAGCAACAGACTAAGTTGTTGAGGATGATGAATCAAACAAAGATGTAGTCTACTTTGAATGTAAGAAAAAGGGACACATCAGACCCAACTGTCCTCTTCTAAGGAAGAAGAAAGGAAAAGTTGAAAAGTATTGAAAGGCTCTTAAAGCAAAAACCTGGAGTGATACAGAATGTGAAGAAAGTGATGATGATTATGCCAACATATGTCTAATGGCACAATCGGATTCAGATTCAAACTCCGAGACAGACTTAGACAGTGAATTTGAGGTGAGTAACTTCAAAATCCCTATTAAAGTTTCTAAATACATTGATGAGTTGTGTTTTAGTCTTAAGACTTCTCTTAAAAGAATTTCCGAACTTAAAAAGGAAAATTCTGCCTTAAAACATCAAGAAAATGTTTTGAAAGAAAAGGTAAAATGTTTAGATGTGAATGTTTCTTCTTTGAGAGAAAGTGAAAATAATCTTTCAAAAGAAAATGCATTCTTGAAAAATGATATCTCAAATATTTCCAAAAGATTTTCTATAAGATTTGAGAAACTAGAAAAAATACTTTCTGTTCAAAGACCTTATTTCAACAAATCTGGTTTGGGAATGACTGCTGAAACCATTCCTTTAATTGATTTTCCTAAAGTGAAGGAAAGAATCAAATAAAGACCCTCAAGAGATGCTTACAAAAATCATTTTAAAAGGACTTTTGTAAAACCAGTTGGTCACAATGCTCTTAGATGTTCGAAGTGTAATAGCACAGATCATTTTGAAAAAGAGTGTCCAATGGTTTGGAAACCTGTTAAGAAAGCATGGGCAAATACAACATATTATACTAACTCCAATAGACCTAAGAAAAGATGGGTACCAAAGAAAGTTTGAGTTTCTTTTTTAAATGTAGGTCACTATCAAGAAAAATGTAAAATGGTATATAGATAGTGGATGCTCAAGATATATGACAAGAAATTCAAATTGTTTCATAAAGCTTGTTCAAACTAATGGTGGAAAAGTTTCTTTTGGAGGAAATAGCAAAGGAAGAATAGTGGGACTTGGAACTGTGAAGATTGGAAACCTCACAATAAACAATGTTTCTTTAGTTGAAGGACTCAACTACAATTTGCTCATTGTCAGCCAGCTTTGTGATACCGGTTTCAAAATCTACTTTCAAGAGGGAATATGTTTTGGAACCAGTAAAGACTCTACTCAGTCATTTATGGGTCGAAGACATGGAAATATCTACCTCTTGGATGTGAAACCAGATGAATCACAATGTTTAATCTCAATACAAGATGAAGCAAGTTTATGGCACAGAAAGCTTGGACACATCAATATGAAGCAGATAGCCAAAATTTCAGCAAAGAAGCTTGTTCGTGGTCTACCTAATCTATCATACCAAAAGTCCGACCTATGTACACCATGCATATTGGGAAAATAGGTAAGAAATTCTTTCAAACCAATAAATCAAGTTTCCACTAACCATGTACTGTAGCTTCTGCATATGGATCTCTTTGGACCAACCAGAACTCAAAGCATTGGAGGTAAGAAATATTGCCTAGTAATTGTGGATGACTACTCACGATTTACTTGGGTATATTTCTTGGCAAGTAAGTCTGAAACCTTCTCTTACTTTGAAAATTTTGCTAAAAAGGTTCAAAACGAAAAGGGATATGTTATTTCAAGTATTAGAACAGATCATTGAGGTGAATTTGAAAATCAAGATTTTGCAAAGTTTTGTGATGAATCTGGCTTTCATCATATGTTCTCCTCTCCATATACTCCAGAGCAAAATGGAGTTGTGGAAAGAAAGAATAGATCGCTTCAAGAAATGGCAAGAACTCTCTTAATTGAAAGTAACATTTCTTCACGTTTTTGGGCTGAAGCAGTCTATACAGCATGTTATATTATTAATAGAGTTTTTCTAAGACATATTCTAGAAAAAACTCCCTATGAATTATTCAAAGAAAAGAAGCCCGTTGTTTCATATTTTCACGTATTCGGATGCAAATGTTTTATACTGAAAAATGCAAATGATCGAGTTGGTAAGTTTGAAGAAAAGTCAGATGAAGGCATCTTCCTTGGATATTCAACCTCTAGTAAATCATATAGAGTCTACAACAAGAAGACTCAACCAGTGGAAGAACCAATGAATGTCAAATTCCAAGATTCCATTCAAAATGAATCTATTCAGACTCATCTTGAAGAATCTGAACCTGCTCAAGACTCTACAAAGTCTAAATCTCAAGAAGCAGCTCAGACTTTGAAGGAACAGCAGCAAGTGACTGTTGAAGAATCAAGCGAAGAAAGTGATCATCAATCTGACAAATTAACCAGCAACTGGAAGCATAAGTATAGTCATCCCAAAGATCTTATCATTGGCGACATCAATGAAGGAATTCGCACAAGATCCAAAAGGTGCGAAGAATCTAGTGCTATGGCTTTTATTTCTGAAATATAACCCAAAAGCATAGAAGAAGATTTATCTGATGAAAGCTGGATTGAAGCCATGCAAGAAGAGCTCAGGCAATTCAGTATCAATGATGTCTGGGAATTGTCTCCTAAACCTAAAGGTAAATATGTTATTGGAGCTAAATGGGTTTTCAGAAACAAGATGGACGAGAAAGGCAAAGTTATAAGAAACAAAGCAAAACTCGTGGCCAAGGGTTACACGCAAGAAGAAGGGATCGACTATGACGAGACTTACGCATCAGTAGCAAGGTTAGAAGCAATTCATTTATTACTTGCATTTGCTTGTCACAAAAATTTCAGGTTATTCCAAATGGACGTCAAAAGTGCTTTTCTAAATGGATTCATCCATGAGGAAGTCTATGTGGAACAACCACCTGGGTTTGAAGACCCAAGGAAACCAGACTCAGTATTCAGACTCAAAAATGCCTTATATGGCTTGAAACAAGCACCACGAGCTTGGTATGACAGGCTGAGTAAGTTTTTAACTCAAAACGGTTTCGTGAAAGGTAAAGTAGACACTACTCTATTTATCAAAAAGGAAAGCAAAAGTTTTGTACTAGTTCAAATATATGTCGATGATATCATATTCGGATCTCCTAATGAAAGTTTGTGCAAGAAATTCTCTAAGACTATGCAAGATGAATTTGAAATGAGCATGATGGGTGAGTTAACCTTCTTTCTTGGACTTCAAGTGAAGCAACTAAAGGAAGGAACATTTACTTGTCAAAAAGTTTGGACTGAACAATTGCAAAAAGACTGACATTCCAATGTCAAGTGCCTTGAAGATAGACAAAGATGAAAAATGAAAGAAAGTCGACCAGAAGCTATACATGAGTATCATTGGCTCTCTTCTTTATCTTACTGCTTCTAGACCTGACATTTTGTTTAGTGTTTGCATTTGTGCTAGATTTCAAGCAGACCCTAAAGAATCTCATTTAAGTGCTGTAAAGCGTATTATCAAATACGTTGCTTCAACTTCAAGCATCGGCCTATGGTATCCTAAAAGGGGAGACTTCACTCTTCTTGGATACTTAGACGCAGATCTAGCCGGTTGCAGAGTTGATAGAAAGAGCACCTCGGGTACCTATCAACTACTTGGAGGCAGGACAGTGTCTTGGTTTTCAAGAAAGCAGAGTACAATAGCTCTCTCTACAGCGGAAGCAGAGTATGTAGCTCTTGGGAGTTGCTGTTCACAAATTCTATGGATAAAGCAACAGTTAAGAGACTTTGGAATTGAAGACTCATGCACAGAGATTAATTGCGACAACACCAGCGTTATCAATCTCACCAAAAATCCAATTCTTCACTCAAGAGCAAAGCATATAGAGATTCGACATCACTTCATTAGAGACCATGTTCAAAATGGAGAAGTTTCGATTCAGTATGTCGATTCAGTATTTGCAGGTCAAAGTTGTCCAAATCTACAAGAAAGTTTTGTCACCATTAAAAAGGGGGAGATTGTTGGAGAAATCTTCTTGAAGTGTTTTAAAGCTGACAAATCGTTTCCATCGGTCTGGTCTGAAGGCTTGCAGACTCTGCTGTTTCAAGTTTGAAGACCTCCGGTCAGCCAGACTCAAGATTCAAAGTCTATCCTCATTGGCAGTTTCTAATCCGTTGAAGAAAGGGTATCCAGAACTTGATGTTTTATTAAGGATATGACCTTATCGACTGGAGAAGATCTTTTGGCTGGATATGACTTATCGGAATCCTTTTGAATTGATCGAGATTGATTCAATGGTCAAGGATCCGATGATTGGCGAAATATTTGTGGAAGGTTCTACTTATGGAAATCGAGATCCTGATTGTATGGGCGAATAGGATTGATGGGCTATCGTCATATTCCTTTAATAGCTCGAATAATCTTCTTAATTGATTCCGTCCAACGGGTAGATTGGAGGAATTCCTTTGGAAAGTGCCAACGGGTATAGTGGCATAAAGGAGTATAAAAAGAAGACGTTCTAAGCTGTTCGAGAGAGTGCACGATAGAAGAATTCCAAAGTCTGAAGCCTCTTGTTGTTTAGTCAATTCATTTGAGCGAAAAACTAGTACTCAAAAGAGAGTTTATACTTGTGAGAAACCTTGAGGAAGTGTGATAGAATATCTACACTTTGTGGAATCAAGGAAGAACCGTGTCGTAACATCTCTTTTGTTCATAGTGGAATCCAGCCGATAGGTCTGTCAGTGCGGAAGAGTGGACGTAGGCTTAGGATAAGCCGAACCACTATAAACCTTGTGTTTAATCTTCTCTTCCCTACTCTTTACTTTGATCGTAATTCATTTTGATTAAGAAAAAAAGAGTATTTCCTTTCTATCATCTGCTTAGTATTTCGTGATATCTCGAGAAATTATTTTTACACATATTCATGGCTGAAAGGTAAGACATGTTCAACATGTATGAACTATATGTACTCTATGATGTCATAATTGTTCTGTTTGATGCATTGAGTATTTTAATGGATCTTTTACCTGCTGAGTGGTTATACTCACCCCTTTGGGGACCCACATTTCATATTAGAAAGATGCCACTCCCTACGGTCATGCGGGGTACCATTTACGGCCTTCCATTTGACGTGGAGGTCAATTGTATGGAGCTTGATAGTGTCACCATGCTGGTTTGATGTTCATATGGGTTCGTGTGCTAGTAATCGTGACGGAGTGATGCGGGGGATGTTGCCGCCGCCACCGCCCGATGCACCAGGATGGGTGTGATGGCCCGTGTGAGGAGTGGGAGGTGACTCTTTTTTGGGGATAGCCAACACTTGTAGATGGAAGGTTATACTCTTTTTGGGGATAGCCAACACTTGTAGATGGAAGGTTATACATGATCAATGTAGGGGGTCGAGATCTCTCTTTTGAGCTGTAGGCAAGTTTAGCTAAAAGTCTTGGCTTTTTGGTTGTACCGACCCAAGATGTCCATCTTAAAAATGTAAATAAAAGTGGCTCGGCTTATGTTTTCCTTCGATGTATAGTTGGTGTGCATTGTACCATCATTAAGAGAGTAGAGGGATGGTGAGACTCGTCTTTAATTTCGCTATGAGCTGCGCTAAACTCTTTAAAAAAAAAAATGCCTATGGACCTCGGTCCTTCTTTAAACCCCTTTATATCAAAGATACGTAACTGGTATTCATTAGGTGGAGCGATAGGTATCTGTGGCGACCTTGCCGGATCAAGGGTGCCACACTTAATGACCACATTTTCAGTGCCAAATAGTACCAACTCAATTCATAGACAATTTATGCACCATGCCATATGCACACACATGCGCATGATTCATTTCCCATATTAGTATACAAAAAGATCTCATTTTTCCCAAGGACCAGTATTTGAATCCCTCCTGCCTTTATGTCTTGACTATCACATGTTCGAATTTCATAATTTTTGAATTTCATTTGGGTATTTAATGAAAATGTTTTCTAAAACTGTACTAGCTGGATTGTGCAAATATCAAAAGCTGAAATTGACTTTGTTGCCATCACATCATGTGCCATGTTAATATTGAGACACAATTGTGAACATGGATTGTGATAAACGAGGATGCCATTGGAGGTATGAGCCGATGATGCCCGGGAGTGTCGGGATGCTCGGAGTGTGTGTGCCGAATGTTCGGAGGTGTGTGCCGGATGTCCTCGGGAGTTTCGAGATGCCCGGAGTGTGGGTGCCAGATGCCCAGAGGTGTGTGCAGGAGGTTCCTCGCGATGCTAAGTTAGGTGTGAGCGATAAAAATGTGGGATGCAATTACTGGTCCCAGGAAAGAAAAATGTGGCGATCCAATTGAAAAACAAGAGCTGAAATTGAATTATGCATAGTGTGGTGACATGTATGCATGACTGTATGATGTTATATGTACAAGTGCATTGGTGGTATATGCACATGACATGGTGACTTATATACATGGCTGTTTTGATGAGATGTGCATGGCTGAAAGGTAAGACATGTTCAACATGTATCAACTATATGTACTCTATGATGTCATGATTGTTCTGTTTGATGCATTGAGTAGTTTAATGGATCTTTTACCTGCTGAGTGGTTGTACTTATTCCTTTGGGGACCAACATTTCAGATTAGAAAAATGCCACTCCCTATGGTCACGCGGGGTACCTTTTACGGCCTTCCATCTGACGTGGAGGTCAATTGTATGGAGCTTGATAGTGTCACCATCCCTGGTTTGATGTTCATACGGTTTGTGTGCTGGTAATGTATGATGTGGGCCTGGCTGGGGGCTCGGTCAACCAGGAGTTCTTGTCTATCCACGTCCGCCGTGATGGAGTGATGAGGATGTTGCCGTCGCCACCGCCCGATGCACCAGGATGGGTGTGATGGCCCGTGTGAGGAGTGGGAGCTGACTTTTTTTTTTGGGATAGCCGACACTTGTAGATGGGAGGTTATACATGATCGATGTAGGGGGTCGAGATCTCTCTTTTGAGCTGTAGGCAAGTTTAGCTAAAAGTCTTGGCTTTTTGGTTGTACCGACCCAAGATATCCATCTTAAAAATGTATATAAAAGTGGTTCGGCTTATGTTTTCCTTCAATGTGTTGTTGGTGTGCATTGTACCATCATTAAGAGAGTAGAGGGATGGTGAGACTCGTCTTTAATTTCGCTATGAGCTGCGCTAAACTCTTTTAAAAAAAAAAATGCCTATGGACCTCGGTCCTTCTTTAAACCCCTTTATATCAAAGATATGTAATTGGTATTCATTAGGTGGAGCGATAGGTATCTATGGCGACCTTGCCGGATTGGGGGTGCCACACTTAATGACCACATTTTCAATGCCAAATAGTACCAACTCAATTCATAGACAATTTATGCACCATGCCATATGCACTCACATGCGCATGATTCATTTCCCATTTTGGCATACAAAAGGATCTCATTTTTCCCAGGGACCAGTATTTGCATCCCTCCTGACTTTTGCATCCAATCCTAACATCGCGAGATCTCCGGCACACACCTCCGAGCATCTCGCATCCCACCTGGCATCGCGAGGCTTCCGGCACACACCTCCGGGCATCCGACACACACCTCTAGGCATCTCACATCCCACCTGGCATTACGAGGAATCGCCGATGCTTGTCATGAAAATGGTTATGCTTGCCTTCCGGAATTACGTACCGACACACCACCGGGCATCCCCTAGAATTACATACCGATATACCACCGGGCATCCCAAAACTCACCGAGAAAATCCTCTGGGCATGTATTCAAAATACAACCAGGCATCCAAAAGGCATCGACTCATTCGAACCATTGGACATCCCGATTTCCGGGGCATCGTTGACTTAAAGGTCCGACGGTATCATCAACATCACAATGTATATTCACATATATGTCTCACTTTCAAAATAGCATTTGATGCAATAATGTCAAAGGTTTAAATCAACTTTTTGATGTCATATGATATGCTAAATGTCACAACATATGCTGTATAATTAACAACCCAAGATATCACATCTCATAGAGCAATTCATTTGTTCTTGAAAATAAAACAATTTTTGGATAAAACAGAATGCACTCCTTTAATTAAAATTCTAGAAAAATTAGTAAATGATCTTAATAAATTTGAAAATTTAACATGTTATGAAGGAGATCTAGAGGAAAAGGTTTCATGAGAACACCATGTCAAAAGAACTTCGTACGAGTCGCTATGGTCCATGCATCACAGCCTTAAAAATTCAAAACATCACCATTGCACAGTTTTATTCACAAATTCAGTATAAACCCTAAATCAACTCAGAAAATTCTGAAATTTTGATATGTTATAGAAAAAACCTAGAGGTAAAATTTTCGTGAAGAACTTGAAGTTAGATTCGTGATTGATCAAAAACTATGATCACCATAACTCTCTCTAACCCTCGGTAACGATTTCTAGATTTAACCATTTCAGAGGAAAAAAATTGTTTCACCGACCAATACTTGTCCGTTTCTTCTCAAATTTTATTATGTTACTCCTCAAGATGTCATCTAAAACTTTCATTAAGAACATGAAGTCAAATTTCGGCTTGATAATTACAGAAAATTCACGGAGTTGCCAAAGGTCAAGCTGTTTTTCCATGAACAGTTTACTAGCTTGAAGAACTACTCCTATATTTTCGAAATTCCAACATCCAGCATCACAACTCAAGCATCTCCAAAATCCATTACATTCACACATAACCACATAAAGCAAAGTGTAGATCAATGGACTCTCATTTGCCTTAAGTTCATGCAAACACAGCAAGCAAACGGCGACTTGAGGACTTCGGCCGCGGCTCGATCAACGGCGAAGCTAGGCAACGTCGACGGCGGCAGCAGGCATACGCACGATGGGGCTGGTCTCCTTCTTCCCCTTGCCGATGCTCCCTCACAACTCTCTCTCTTCCTCTCTGTTTCTCACTCGGACTCTCTCAGTCTCATTCTCTCTCTTACTTCAACCAAATGCTTTTGGTTTTCTTTAGTTAATTGTTTTGTTTATTTTGCATGCGGGTGACAAGTGTTCTCATGGGAAGGACAAGTGGAAGATGCATGGACAAGTGGCTTCAAATAATGAACAAGTGGAGGTAATTCAAAGACAAGTGTTGAATGGCATCCCCTTCTCGCGAGCCCTCTCTCTTTCTGTTTTGTTTTGCTCGGCTATCTCTCTCTTCCCCCTCAAAACCAAGCAAATCCTTCTCTCAAAAATCTATTAGGGTAATGATGGCTTGCGTGTAAAATTTTCGGTGGCTACAAGGGAGTTTGCCAACTGGAATGGACGTGTCCACCATGCTTCACCTCCTTCATGCGTTGGCCACCACTCCAGGAGCAACGTGGCCGTTGCTGGCCATGTTTCGGTTAGCATTTCTCCTCAATTGTTGATTCAAGTGTCAACAATGTGGAGTGGCTTTGGGCTGGTGGTTTGGCCACTCATTACTCTAATTACACGGCCCAATATCTTCTCTATTTGTTGGCCTTAGTCTCCGCTTATGCGTGAATTAAGTGTAGTCTACTTACATGGCCGTGTGATGTCGCGGCAATAATCAAGGGAAGTCCAATTCATAGGGTACACAACTAGACGGCCAAATATCTCGTCTATTCTTCTAATAGAGCAAATCTCGGTCTCGCCAGGAATGGTACAAAGGAAAGTTCTTGTCGAGACTATAATTTCATTCGACAATTAGATCATTCCCGTATGTGATCCATTGGTCCGATGGTGATTATAAGGTAATGTCCGTACAAGACACTATTGGCATCCTCCAGCGGTACTCCTATCTATTAGTCATGGTCATCGCACGTTTGGGGTTATAATTCTTCACATTCGCCCACATGCTTTTGAACAATCCTCATGCATCATTGAATTTTCTTTTATTAGCCGCCTATAAGTAAATGGACAGCTTCCAATGGCCGATCCTCGGATGTTTCTTCATTAGTGTACCCGAGTTGATAAGGCCAAAAATCATTTGGAATGAGTCTTGGTCTCACATGAAAGATCTCCAATGAGACTATAACTTATATGAAAATCCGATCATTGATAAACGTAATGCACTTGTCCAACGATGATACAAACTAATGTTCGTATATAACGCTAATATCATAATCCGGCAATACTCTCATCATTTAATCCTGGACTACCGTTATCTAAGGATCGTTACGAAATTTAGGATGCCACACATTGCTCCGCCCTCAAGTTCATCAGCTTCACCACCACCATCACCACCTCCTTCTCAGACTAAACCAATTGTTTCCCCATTTTATAAGCCAACTCTAAAGTGGGCAAAAAAGCATTCCTACCCACTCGAGACTCCATAAAAAACATCACCCAGTTCTTCCATTGCCATGTTCCAAGAGGCAAGTTTTCCTCCTCTTGCACGAGAAAGCTCGAAACTTTCATTTCTTGCTCCAGAAGAATTCATCGATCTATAAGGTAGATACCGACATGCTCCCAAAATACTTGCCCCCACTGATGTAGATGATCATGGAAGACAAAATAGGACTCATGTTGCTGAAGCTATTCTAAATTGGCAATCGGAGACTCTATTGGCACACAACAATGTGTTCAAGATAATTGATTTCAAAATTATGGATGTGCAACAAGATCTTTGAAGATATGATGAAACCACCAAGAAGATTCTTTGGACTTCCAAAAAAGGTTTCATGCCTTGGAATCTGGACAACATTTGGGATATCATCATCTCGAAAACCCTAAGGTGGAAATAGAAAAGCTCAAAAGATAAATCCAACTCATTCAAGAAGGAAAATTAAATCCTTTTAACCCATTGTCGACTACATTGCGAACAAAGCATTCACCTCTTCCACCATCTCAGAATACACTTATCATTGTGGCTCTTACATAATCTTCCATTAGACAAGATAAGACAGATGTAGTAGAGATGCGAAAACGCCTCAAATAATTGGATCGAATAAGGAATGAAAAGGGAAAAGAGAAGATGCTTGAAGAATCCTCACTTGTTATAAAAGGAAAAGTCAAAACCAAATGATGCTATCAAATTCGTTAGAATCATTCTTGAGAGATCTGGGCAATCGGGAGGAATAGCTCGATCCTGTCACTTTAAAAGATCAGATCCTATTCCCATCAGAACCGGTTGTTCCAGACAATTTTGATACTGAGTCAAATTCGGTATCATTCTTATCCTCTTCATCATTCTCAATCCCTGCCATCGATTCCTTTCCTATTGCACTATTAACTTCATCAATATTCATGGCCAACCCTCCGGACCAAGATATGGAATCCAACCCTTCTGAACTAGAGGTTGTTCAACTAAACAATTATTCTCAGCATATGACTACTTCTTCCAAATAATTTTTTACTATTAATGATATTCCTTATGTAAAAGCTAGTACGAGCACCTAGAGGGGGTGAATAGGTACGAAAATAAATTTTCACAATTAAGTTTGCAATTCCAATCAATAATAGATTATGAAAAGGAAATTAGATTCTAATAATCAAATAGAATTACGATCAAAGTAAAAGAGCTTAGGGAAGAGAATAAGAACATAAGGTTTATAGTGGTTCGGCTTAATCCAAGCCTACGTCCACTCTTCCGCACTGATAGCCCACCGGCTGGATTTCACTATGAATCAAAAGAGTTATTACTATATGTCTCTTCCTTGATTCCACAGTGTAGAGACTCTGCTACACTTTCTCAAGGTCTCACAGAAGTATAAACTCTATTTTGAATACAAGATTTCACTCAACAATTGACTAAGAACAAGAAGCTTCAGACTTTGGAATTCTTCTATCGCGCACACACTTCGAACAATTGGAATATCTTCCTTATATACTCCTTCATGCCATCACACCCGTTGGCACTTACCAAAGGAATTCTTCCAATCTACCCGTTGGACATAATCAATTAGGGAGATTTCGAGTTATTTAAGGAATATGACGATAGCCCACCAATCCTGCTCGCCCATACAATCAGAATCTAGGTTTTCATAATTAGAACCTTCCAAGTATACTTTGCCAATCAACGGATCAAAAATCCCTGAATCAATCTCAGTTTAAATAATGGATTCCGACATGCTATATCCAACCAAGAGATCTTCTTCCAGTCGATAGAATCAAATCCTCAACGAAATACTCAGTTATGGATAACCCTTCTTCGACAGTCTAGAAACTGTCAATGAGGATAGACTTTGAGTCTTGAGTTTGGCAGTCCGGAGGTCTTCAGACTTTGATGAAAGAGTCTGCAAGTCTTCAAACTAGACTGATGAAAACGTTTTGCCAACTTCAAAACACCCAAGGAAGTTTTCTCCAACAATCTCCTCCTTTTTGATGGTGACAAAACTTTCCTGCAGATTTGGATAACTTTGACCTGCAAAACAATACTCAAGTAAACATGGATATCTCATAAAAGATAATTAGCTTAGTAAATATAACATTAAAATCTGCATCCGTAGAAAGTAGGTTAGTCTTGTAAATGAGCAACTATTTTTGCCATGAAATACCAATAGTACTTAAGATAAACAAATGATCAAATGGTCCAAATCCAAATCCAGTCACTGCCAAACAGAAAAGTAAAGTCAATCAAACAAGTCAAGAGTTTAAATCTCAAGTTTCAAATCTCAAATCTACACCACATCTCTCCCCCTTTTTGTCAACATTAAAAAAAGGTAGAGACGAAAAGAGAGTGGAATTATGATTGCTTTGGAACACGAATAAGCTGGAAATCTCCCATTGACTGGACTATCACTTCCAGCTTTTTCAAATCCTCCTTCAGTTGAGCATATCTTCACCCTTGGCATTTGTTTGAACTTGAAGAGCAAGGGCATGAATTTGATCATGCAAAAAACGTGAAGAGGCTTGACCTGCATTCGGCAAGTTCTAAACTTCGTATCCCAGAGCATAAATCTGGCCTCGCATTTCCATAAGAACATCAAGCACTCTACGAAAATCTCCTGATGGCAGATGATGGCAAGTCAGCATGATCACGCAAATTGGGCGATGAAACCTCATGGCCTTCCTCAGGAAATTGAGAGGCATAGATGTCTTCTGGATCTGTTGGAGAACGACTTACTCCTTCACTAGTGGCAGCAATTAAAGATGTACCTCTTTTCTCAATAACTCCCCTTGTTTCATTGCCTTCAGGCGGTGAGAAGTACTCTTCATGCTCTGCTTCTTCTTGTTCACCTCTGCCCTCTTTTTCTTCTTCCTCAATCCTTTCCTCCTCTACTTCTTTCTTCAAAGATTCTTTCTCTCCAGTTCTCTGTTCGATCTCTTCTTTGTCTTGTTCCTGTCTCTCCTCTGTCTCTGGAACAAAACGATTTAAGTTCTTCAATGCAAGAGCAGAAATTGTGATATCATCCTCATCCTCTTCATCCTCCAAAATGAGTGCTCTTCTTTTTTTGGATGAAGCAACCACGGGCTCATTCCCTCTCTGTTTTACAGCCGAAGAGACTGGATGAGTCTTGACAAGTGTTTTCTCCTTGAAACGCTTCAAAGCCTTGTTAAGTTCCTTCAAACGCATTTTTGAGACCATTTTCAGTCCTACCACCATTTAATCGCATGTTCTAACACAAAGAATCCTGGGAGGCTGAATGTCCAAGTGTCTGAATAACTTAGTGACAAGTGCTGAGTAAGGAAGTTGACCATTGTCTTTCACCATCGTTCTATACATGTGGAACATGATAGTGTGTGGAAGAGAGAACTTTTTGCCAGCGTTAATGGCATACATCAACTTTGCCTCCGAGTTTGAAACATCGGTCTTTGAAGTCGATTTGGATATGAGGCATTTGATCACTATCTTGTGAAGCAAAATATTTGAGGCATTCATCCTCGAATATGAAATCCTTCCTTCCGCTGTTCTATCTCAAACAAGCTCCACCGTCGCACGACCAATAGACACACTGATTGGTTGGAATTTCCCTCTTTCAACTCCAGTCACATCAGCCAATGTATCCATATCAACTACATAGTCCTAATCTCGAACACTGAAAGAGAATCTATTCGCATCCAAGAAACTCAGATTGGAATAGAAGTAAGCAGTGAGTTCAACATGGGCCTCTGTAGTTTCAGAACAAAATTGTTCTAGTTGAAGAAGATTGAATTTCTCTCACAGCTTGACATTTAAAGAGTCAAGAAAATCAAAGTCCACACTTGTAGGGTTAATCACACCACGCTTTAGCAACTTAGAGTATAGTCACTTGTGTTCCTCCAAGCGAAACAAATCTGTCCTGTTGCTTCAGATTTTCGCCATAACACCCATTCTAGGTTTAAAATGAGTGTACATCCTATCATCATCATTCCCATTAGGTTGACTCAGCCCTCCAACACGTGGATCGCTTATGACATTCGCAAATGCTTCTTCTGCTGACCCCGCAGGAGCAATTCCCAATCATTCCATTGTGTGTAAAAAGTAGGTCTCATTTCGATACCCTTTGTCTTTCAAAAATTCATCAATATAATTCAAGGGAGTACCACCCTTCTTCAAAGCACAATAAAGCTTATACATAAAAGTAATTTCTTCCTTTTCTCGATGTTCAATATTCTGAGGTCTAGAAGGAGGAGATTGACGCTGCTGAGAATGTTGTGGGCTCTGCTGTTGGTTAGAGATTCTTCTTCTTCGATGAGATCAAAATGCGTAGGACCCTCACGCATTTGCTGTGGTCCCCTGTTCGCGATCCTTGAAGATTTTCTTTAAGACGTCATCCTTCACAGTCTTTGAGAGATTCCAAGCTTGTTTCGCAAGAAAAGTGAAAACTTTTCGAGGATTAAACAAGAGAAGAAAAGAGAAGTTGAAGATCTGTGCTCTCTTAGGGTTTTTATGAGTAAAACGAAGAGGAACCAATAGTATATAAGGCAGTTGAAGCGAGGCATACGGAACATCATAAAAGGAAAAATAAAAATTTCTTTTAAAAAATAATTGCCTTTTTGAAAAGTTAAATAACCGTCATTTCAAAAATAACTTCTTTTTGAAAAGGAAAGATTGCAATAATTATGTAAACGGGGAAGATAAAATCAATCAATTATAGATAGATGATCATACTTATTCGAGATTTTATCCGAGAGATAAATTTCTAAAATAGAAATAACTTACAGTCGTAAAACCTGATCATCTGAGTCGAGTGTCTTTAGACTTTCAATCCTGAGTCTGAACTTCCTCAAACTTTAAGATATTGAGTATGGAACGAATAACTTCAAATTGATTTTTCTCCAAGGGCTTTGTAAATATGTCCGCCAGTTGATTCTTTGAATCAATAAACTGAAGCGAGACTTCTCCATTTTGAACATGATCTCTAATGAAATGATGTCGAATTTCTATATGCTTTGCTCTTGAGTGAAGAATTGGATTCTTGGTGAGATTGATGGCGCTAGTGTTGTTGCATTTGATTTCAGTGCACGAATCTTTAATTCCAAAGTTTCTTAGCTGTTGTTTTATTCACAGAATTTGTGAACAACAACTTCCAAGAGATACATATTCTGCTTCTGCTGTAGAAAGAGCTACGGTACTTTGCTTCCTTGAAAACCAAGACACTGTCTTATTACCAAGTAGTTGACAGGTGTCCGAGGTGCTCTTTCTCTCAACTCTACATCCTGCTAGGTTTGCGTCTAAGTATCCAAGAAGAGTAAAGTCTCATTCTTTAGGATACCAAAGATCTAAATTTGATGTTGAGGCAATGTATTTGATAATATGTTTTGCAGCACTTAAATGAGATTCTTTATGGTCTGATTGAAATTTGGCACAAATACAAACACTAAACAAAATGTCAGGTCTAAAAGCAGTAAGATAA
This sequence comes from Eucalyptus albens, assembly GCA_014182695.1. Lineage (NCBI taxonomy): Eukaryota > Viridiplantae > Streptophyta > Magnoliopsida > Myrtales > Myrtaceae > Eucalyptus > Eucalyptus albens. The sequence continues at coordinate 24,445,331 of CM024655.1, read as the reverse complement.
AGAAGTGAACCAATGATACTCCTGTATAGCTTCTGGTCATCTTTCTCTCCTCCTTCATCTTTGTCTAGATTCAAAGAACTTGACATTGGTATATCAGTTTTTTTGCAATTCTCCAGTCTAAACTTTTTGACAAATTCTTTAGCATATTTTTCTTGATGAATAAAGGTTCCCTCCTTCGGTTGTTTCATTTGAAGCTCGAGAAAGAAGGTTAGTTCACCCATCATGCTCATTTCAAATTCATCCTGCATAGACTTAGAGAATTTCTTGCACAGATTTTCATTAGAGGATCAAAAATAATATCATCAACATAAATTTGAATAGGTAAAAAACTTTTGCTTTCTCTTTTGATAAACAGCGTAGTATCTACTTTACCTTTGACAAAGCCTTTTTGAATTAAAAACTTACTTAGTTTGTCGTACCAAGCTCGAGGTGCTTGCTTTAAACCAGATAGAGCCTTTTTCAGTATGAATACAAAATCTGGTTTTCTTGGATCTTCAAAACCGGGAGGTTGTTCCACATAGACTTCTTCTTGGATAAATCCATTCAAGAAAGTGCTTTTGACGTCCATTTGGAATAACCTGAAATTCTTATAACAAAAAAAAACAAGTAATAATCTAATCGCTTCTAACCTTGCTACTGGTGCGTAAGTCTCATCATAGTCTATCCCTTCTTCTTGCGTATATCCTTTGGCCACAAGTCTTGCTTTGTTTCTTACGACTTTTCCTTTCTCATTTATCTTGTTCCTAAAAACCCATTTAGCTCCAATGATGAATTTACCTTTTGGTTTAGGAGTCAATTCCCAGACATCATTGATACTGAATTGCCTGAGTTCTTCTTGCATAGCTTCAATCCAGCTTTCATCAGTTAAAGCTTCTTCAATGCTTTTGGGTTCTATTTCAGAAACAAAAGCCACAGCACTAGACTCTTCACGCCTTTTGGATCTTGTGCGAATTCCTTCATTAATATCTCCAATAATGAGATCTTTGGGATGACTAGACTTATGCTTCCAGTTGCTGGTTGATTTGTCAAACTGTTGATCATTTTTCTCATTTGAATCTTTGATGATCATTTGTTGCTTGTCTTCTGAAGTCTGAGCTGCTTCTAGAGATTTAGACTTTGTAGAGTCTGGAGCAGGTTCAGATTCTTCAGGTTGAGTCTGAATCGATTGATTTTGCATGAAGTCTTGAAATTTGACATTCATCGATTCCTCAACAGAATGAGTCTTTTTGTTATATACTCTGTAAGCTTTGCTTGTGGTTGAATAACCAAGGAAGATGCCTTCGTCTAATTTTTCTTCAAACTTACTAACTCGATCATTTGCATTTTTCGATATAAAACATTTACATCTAAACACATGAAAATACGAAACAATTGGCTTCTTTCCTTTGAATAACTCATAGGGAGTTTTCTCTAGAATAGGCTTTAAGAAGACTATTAATAATATAGCATGCTGTAAAAACTGCTTCAGCCCAAAAACAAGAAGAAATGTTACTTTCAATTAGAAGAGTTCTAGCCATTTCTTGTAGAGATCTATTCTTCCTTTCCATAACTCCATTATGCTCTGGAGTGTAAGGAGAGAAGAATATATGCTGAAAATCAAATTCATCATAAAATTAAGCAAAATCTTGATTTTAAATTTCATTTCCATGGTCTGTTCGTATAGTAGAAATAACATACCCTTTCTCATTTTGGACCTTTTTAGCAAACTTTATAAAATAAGAAAAAGTTTCAGACTTACTTGCTAGGAAATATACCCAAGTGAATCATGAATAATCATCCACAATTACTAGGCAGTATTTCTTACCTCCAATGCTCTGAGTTCTAGTTGGTCCAAAGAGATCCATATGCAAGAGCTGCAGTACACGATTAGTGGATACTTGATATATTGGTTTGAATGAGTTTCTTCCCTGTTTTCCCAACACGCATCGTGTGCATAGATCAGACTTTTGACATGTCAGTTTGGGTAGTCCACAAACAAGCTTATTTACTGAGATTTTGGCTATTTGCTTCATATTGATGTGTCCAAGTTTTCTATGTCATAAGTTTGCTTCCTCTTGAATTGAGATTAAACATTGATATTTTTTTGGTTTAATATCCAAGAGATAGATATTCCCATGTCTTCGCCCCGTAAAAGTCTAAGAGGAATCTTTACTAGTTTCTGAACATATTCCTTCTTGAAAGTTGATTCTAAAACCGGTGTCGCACAGTTGACTAATACTCAGCAAGTTGTAGTTGAGTCCTTATACTACGGAAACATTACTGATCATTGAGACTTCCAATCTTTACAGTTCCTTATCCCACTATTCTTCTTTTGTTATTCCCTCAAAAAAAAAAAAAAAAAACTTTTCCACCATTAACTTGTACAAGCTTTATAAAGCAGTTTGAGTTTCCTGTCATATGTCTCGAGCATCCACTATCTAAGTACAATTTGACCTTTTTCTTGATAGTGATCTGCATTTAAAAAAGAAACTCATGCTTTCTTTGGTACCCATATTTTTTTGGGTCCAGTGGAGTTAGTGTGATATACAGTCTTTACCCAAACCTTCTTCACAGGTTTCCAAACCATAGGACATTCTTTCACAAAATGATCTGAGCTATTACACTTAGAACATTTAAGAGCACTACGGCCTATAAGTTTTATAAAAAAATTTTGGAAATGATTTTTGTAAGAATCTCTTGTAGGTCTTTGCTTAATTCTTTCCTTTACATTAGGAAAATCAATTAGAGGAATGGTTTCAGCAGTCATTCCCAAACTAGATTTGTTGAAATAAGGTCTTTGTGCAGAAAGAATTTTTTCAAGTTTCTCAGATCCTATAGAAAACATTTTAGAAATGCTTGAGATATCATTTTTCAGGAATGCATTTTCTTTTGAAAGATTATCTGCATTTTCTTTTAAAATAATAACACTTTTGTCTAAAATTTCAATTTTGTCTTTCCAAACAATTTCATGTTGCTTTAGTGCAGAATTTTCTCTTTTGAGTTCAGAAATCCTATTGAGAGAAGTTTTAAGGCTAAGACATAATTCATCAATATATTTAGAAACTTTGTAGGAATTTTTAAATTACTTACCTCGATTTTACTGTATGAGTTTGAGTCTGTCTTAGAGTTTGAATCTGAGTCCGATTGTGCCATGAGACAAATATTGGCATAATCATCATCACTTTCCTCACATTCTATATCACTCCAAGTTTCTGCTTTAAGTGTCTTTTGATATTTCTCAGCTTTTCATTTCTTTTTCTTCATAAAGGGACAGTTGGGTCTGATGTGTCATTTTTTCTTGCATTCAAAGCAGACTATATCTTTATTGGATTCATCATCCTCAACTGATTTATTTTATAGCTTTTGAGAGTTTTGTTTCTTTGGATTGAATCTTCTCACATTTCTGTTTTGTTTTCTAAACCTTCTTATTATGAGAGCATCATCATCCATATCGTCTTCAGAATCTGTGACATCAGAATCATCATTAGATTTTAATGCAATAGATTTCTTACCTTTAGGATCTTCATCTTCGTTGATTTGCTCCACTTCATAAGACCGAAGAGTCCCAACCAATTCATCAACAGAGAGTGGCATGATTCTTTGTGTCTCATTTATTGACGTCTTTATGTGATTCCAATCCTTGGACAGTCCACGCAGTAGCTTGTTAACCTTCATGGGTCCAAAAATTGGTTGACCTTGATATTCAATACCATTTATGATTTCTGTAAAACGACTAAACATGTCAGTGATAGATTCTCCTGGTTTCATTTTGAATGCTTCATATTGACCGAGCAAAATGTTGATTCTGGTTTCTTTCACTCGATCAATTCCTTCATAAGTGATGTGTAATCTATCTCAGACTTCTTTAGCTGTTTCACAAGATATTCTATTATATTTAGTAGGAGATAATGCACAATATAAAGAATAAATTGCTTTTGTATCAAGAGCTTGTCTCTTGTTTATCTCTTCTTGAGTCATTTCACTGGACTCAACAGCTTTTTGTCCTCTTTCTGAGACCGGTGCAGCTTTAGGAATGATTCCTTTGTCTACCACGTCCCATTTTAGAGGATCCTTTGATCTTAGGAATGCCTTCATCTTGTTTTTCCATATGTTGTATTTCTTTCCATCAAAATAAGGTGATCTGGTATTGCTTTGAACTTCAACCTGACCTGAAGCCAACATACTAGCCATGGATCTTTAACTCTGAATTAAAACACTTCAACTTAAGTGAGTACACAGGCTCTGATACCAATTGTGAAAGCTAGTACGAGCACCTAGAGGGGTGAATAGGTGCGAAAACAAATTTTCACAATTAAATGTGCAATTCCAATCAACAATAGATTATGAAAAGGAAATTAGATTATAATAATCAAATAGAATTATGATCAAAGTAAAAGAGCTTAAGGAAGAGAATAAGAACATAAGATTTATAGTGGTTCGGCTTAATCCAAGCCTACATTTACTTTTCCGCACTAATAGCCCACCGGCTGAATTTCACTATGAATCAAAAGAGTTGTTATAGTATGGCTCTTCCTTGATTCCACAATATAGAGACTCTGCTACACTTTCTCAAGGTCTCACAGAAGTATAAAGTCTCTTTTGAATACAAGATTTCGCTCAACAATTGACTCAGAACAAGAAGCTTCAGACTTTGGAATTCTTCTATCATGCACACACTCGAACAACTAGAACATCTTCCTTATATACTCCTTCATGCCATCACACCCGTTGGCACTTACCAAAGGAATTCTTCCAATTTACCCGTTGGACAGAATCAATTAGGGAGATTTTGAGTTATTTAAGGAATATGACGATAGCCCACCAATCATGCTCGCCCATACAATCAGGATTTAGGTTTCCATAAGTAGAACATTCCAAGTATACTTTGCCAATCAATGGATCAAAAATCCCTGAATCAATCTTAGTTTGAATAATGGATTCCAACATGCTATATCCAGCTAAGAGATCTTCTTCAGTCGATAGAATCAAATCCTCATTGAAATACTCAGCTCTGGATAAGCCTTCTTCGACGGTCTAGAAACTGGCAATGATGATAGACTTTGAGTTTTGAGTTTGGCAGTCCGGAGGTCTTCAGACTTTGATGAAAGAGTCTGCAAGTTTTCAGACTAGACTGATAAAAATGTTTTGTCAACTTCAAAACACCCAAGGAAGTTTTCTCCAACACCTTATTCTAAATGGCCAGAAAAATTTGAAAAATTCCATACTTGGTTAAATGCCCAAGCACTTACCAACTAGGATAAGTATGATGTCCATTTTGGTTTTGTCACAAGGTTTATAGGAAGCCTCAAACATTGGTGGCAATCGGTGACAAAACAAAACCAAACTCAATTTATGCTTTCACCAGACTTTAGCCATGCCATTACCCTCCTATACCATTTTTTCATTGGAAAACCTTCTTACCTTCATAAGCTCAAAATGAAAGAATTTTTTGAAAGAAAATGCTGCTCTCTCCAGAAAAAACACCTCAATAAACATTGTTGGGAAATGCTCAAACTTTTCTATGGTATTGGAGTTGATCCAAACCTAAAGTACATCTTTCTAACCTCCATCCCCAAAGATTTGTCCTAGTAGGTTGAGAAATCTTTTCTCAGCAGACAGAGAAGAATTATTGATATTCTTTTGGGAGAAATACAACAAAAGATCCATTTGTGCCTTGATGATTTGTGTTTAAAGTGTCAAATGGTCAAAACTTATCTCATGGATAACAAAGAACTTGATAGAGCCTACTCTTGCCAGGAGTTGAAAATCAAATGCTCTTAGAAAGACTGTGATGGTTCTTGCAAAAAGTTTTATAAAAAGAAGAAGCACTTCAAGAAATTCTAGATAAAGAAATCCAGACATAGATCTAAGCATTTTCAGAAAAAGAAGAAATGGAGATTCCTACGCAAAAGGAAAGATTGTTTAGGCCACAAGAAATCGACTCAATGCGTCATCTATAACCAAAATGGCCCTTTCGCCAAAAATTGCTCCCTAGCGAGAAAATGTCAGAATCATATGATAAATCATATAGAGATCAAGATGAGCATTTCACTCGAAAATGATGATGTTGAATCTCTATTATCTGCGGATGAAGAACCATCTAAACAAACTCTTTGTGTTATTCATTGTTACTAAACTCCCAATGAAACTGAGTCAGATTCAAATTCTAAAGACCTTTTTTACATATGCCTCACTTCTTCGGAACAAGACCTTGGCATATTTTCAAGCCAAATCCATTGTCCCAATTTTCCCTTAAAAATCTTCACTTTAAAATTTGCCAAACCTATCATGTCATTGCTCTCATAGACACTGGTGCAAGTTTTTTATGCCTAGATACTAAAGTTCTTATTGAAGAATATTTGTCTTCCTACATTCGATATATCAATTATGTCTCAAGAGATACTTTTTCTACGAATGTAAGAACTACCCTAGTAACTGTCCAGCTTTTTCCCTAGTGTTCCATAACTACAAAAATCTTTGGATTCAGTATTCCCAACAAAGATTTGATCATTGGTTGGGACATCATGACTCAGATTTCTCAATTTCTTATCATTCTTAGAAAATGTCTTATGTATAAGGACCAATTCTCTAAATTCGTCAATATCCAAAGACTTTTTTCCATCCAAATGAATCTGTTAGATCCAATCATGCATAAGTATTTAGAATCCTACTCAGAATCCCATTCGAAATTCTCTTAGAAATATTCTCATCCTTTATGGAAAAATCCGGAATTCTTTGTTCGCCTGCCCTTCAAAAAGAATAAAGATATTAATCCAACCAAGGTAAGCCATATGGGAATGAAGCAAGAGCATATGGTCTTGACTCATAAGAAATGCTCAGAACTATTGCAACAATACCTTATTGAAATTTCAAATTCTCAATGGGCTTGTGAAGCCTTTTATGCCAATAAGCGTGCCGAGCAAAACAGAGGAAAGATGCGGTTGGTAGTAAACTACCAACCTCTTAATTTCTTCCTTCAAGATAATAAATTCCATTTACCTTCCAGAAATTCCCTATTTACCGGATTATCCAAAGCCCATATTTACTCCAAATTTGATTTCAAAGCTGGTTTTTGGCAATTAGGCATCCATTATGACGAAAGGCTCAAAATAGGGTTTAGCATTCAGAATCAACATTTCCAATGGAAAGTTCTTCCTTTTGGTCTAAATGTAGCATCATCCCTATTCTAGAAGGACATGTGTCAGATTTTCCAACCAATCATATCAAGTGCAGCAGTATACATTGATGACATCTTACTCTACATCACTGATAAGAAATCTCATAGCCAACTCCTTGGGTAATTTACAGACATTGTAAAGGAACATGGGATTATGCTTTCTCAAAAAAAGATGAATATAACCCAGACAAAAATTGAATTTTTTGGTATGCACATTACTTAGGGCCACACATTACTTAGGAAATACTAAGATTTCCTAAAGAGAACTTCACTACAAAACAAGTTCAGCAATTTCTTGGGATAATTAATTATCTCAGAGACTTTATTCTAAACATTGCAAAACTAGTGATTCCACTACAATCAATGCTGAAGAAGAATCTCCCGCCTTGGGGAAAATCTCAGACTGAAGCAGTTGCTGAACTTAAGGAGATCATACAGACTCTTCCTCCATTGCAAATCCCATCAACAAGAAAGAGAATTCTTCAAACTGACACCACTAATGAATACTAGATAGCCATTCTATTCAAAGAAATTGATGGTAAGAGACATATGTGTGCTTACAAAAGTGAAAAATTTTCACAGGCCGAAATATATTATCATTACACTTTCAAAGAAATCTTGGCAATAAAGACTGGAATAAAAAAGTTCGAATTCCATCTTATCGGCCATCATTTCCTAGTAGAATTGGACATGGTATCTTTTCCCTAGATGACCAAATTAAAACAGAAACAAATTCCACATTCTTAACTGCTTCAATGGGCTAAATGATTTTCAAAATACTTTTTTGAAACCAAACACATTGCTAGGAAAAAAAACGTGCTTGCTGACTTTTTGTCAAGACCAAAAGCACCAGCAAAAATCAACATGTACATCATGAGGCATGCATTCCATACTTTTTACCAACGAAAAGTATAAGATCGAAAGAATACGAGATTGACCAAGCTAGCAATACCCCTAGGAGATTGTTGAAGAAATTCAGAATAACAGCCTTACTGAAAATCTAGAAAACCTTATGTGGCAATGCCACACAGACCTATTCAAACTCCATGGAGATTCAATTCTTTATCCTTTTGGATTAAATTCCAACTAATAAGTACTTAATAGCTATCGAGATTCCAACCAGGAGATTCATTGCCAACCTCACCAGGATATTTGAACTTGGACGAAATATTGAAAAGGAAAGTGACAAAAATCTTTTAGCTTTCCTCAATTGGTTTTATCCTCTCACTCACTGCAAGCAGCTCTTATAGCAAGAACTAAGAACTATCCAACTAGACCCTGAAATCCACATTGTTCTATTCTTCCGACGACCATGGGTTTTTGTAAAAAATAATGACAGTATTACTAATGCCCCACAAATTATAGGTACCACATCCTATAAACCTTAGCCACACCTTAAGGAAGCTCAAATTTACAAATCTTTTCTAAGACCCGTTGGTTGCTGTGAACACCAGTACCGAGAACTCCAAAGAGTTTTGTGCCAGGAAAATAAAATAATTCCTGAAGATGTATGGAACTGTAATGTACCAATTGCATGGGATCATTATGGCCTTACACCAAAAGCCAAAGAAGCACTCGAAGAATTCAAACAACTACATCATCACAAGAGCAAGAAATTACATACACAAATGACCTTGCACAGTCATCTCAAGACCCCTATGTACAATGGGGGGTCCTCTCTCTCAAGACCCCTATAATCACGGACCCCTATCCTTATCTCTAGGAATGGACATATCTTACTATGCTCAACCATCCAATTGGCCTCAGCCAAACATGTCTACCAATACTATTAGGTCCTCCAGGAATCATGAAGAAGCATCTTCGTCAAACGAGGTAAATATGTGGAATGCCCGGACTCTCTCTTTGAAGATCCACTTGCAGGATTTGAGCAAAAATACAAAGAACATCTTTTGGCAGAAAAGCATAGTTCTAATGACTCAGACTATGATTACAATGCTTGTGACGGAAGAGACCGCTTACTATAGCAGATCACTGTAGCAGTAGGTTAGGGAAATCATTATTTATTGTCACTATTCATATCACCGAGAATAATTCCCCACCAGATTTTCCAGAGCCTTTGTCTATTTTAGGACTCATGAGCTTGGTCCTTGTATGTTTGTGACCTCCTAATGTCTATAAAAGGTAATGATGATGTAATGTGTTGGACAGAGTTCCTTGAAGTAAAGTGAGTGTTTTGTAAAAATTCTCGATATCTTTCTAAACACATCTTCTTCTCCAACCCGGTAGGATCCTCTGAGAAATGCAACTCAGATAATTAGAAATGTTACCATTCTAGCATCTCTGAGTATCTTTAGGTTATGAACTAAATGTCAGAGTGGTTTTATGCTAAAAGGCTATCCTTGAAGGGTTTGAATAAGAGGTTCGCCCATAGTAGGAAGGCATACCTGCAAGAAACTGACTCCGTCTTCCCTAGCTCTATGCCTAGGTCCATCCATGGTGGCTGGTGTTAATGATAATACCAACCAACGCAACGTAGACAATTTTTACTAATATTCATTTTTGATATTTTTTAATTTTTAATTTTTCCTTTTACTTTTCTTTTTCCTTTTATATTTCTTTTCTTCCTTCTTTACTTTTTTTTTCCCTATTGTGGTTGAATAGGCTTCGACGAGGCTTGTTGTCCATGAAGCCCTTGTCAGTTGGCGAAGCCACCTTGCCAACTACGAGCAAGGTTGCCTTCACCACCAGTAAGGGAGGCCATGGTGAGGCTGGCCTCACCTAAATATGGATGAAGCCACCTCACCCGGTTGCCAGCCATTGTTGGAAAAAAAGTAAAGAAGGAAAAAAAGGAAAATTCTAAAATTCTAAAAAAACAAATTATTATAAAAGATTATTCACATCGATCGGCTGGCTAAAATTTGCCAGGTGGATTGAATTGACATAATTGCAATAGATTTATGGCTTTTTTAATATAATTTTCTCCAAAATTAAACACGTTTATCAGAAGAAAACTAATAGACTGAAAGTTAACTTAACAAAGAAAAAATAGTAGGTATTTTCTCTAGATGAAGCAATGGGTGAAGAATGAGTTAATTATCTTTTAGTGGGGCAACAAGCGCACAAATGGTGGGTGTGGATAGAATGAAGATATTTAATTTTTTTCTTATTAATGATGGTTTTGGAAGGAATAAAAAGCAAGATAAACCAATATTTTGACTAGCAACTGTCTTGGCTAGAGAGCAACACCCAAAGGATGGTTTAGAAAATAAAAAGCAAATTCCTAGAAGTGAGTCCATAAGTAGAAGAGCTTCATACAAGATCAAAGATGGGGGAGTCCACTCGTCCACCTCCTCTTCATAAGAAAAATTGTTCAAAAAATCTTAAAATCTATTATATTTTCATAAATTTAGTCCAAAATCTTTTAATTTTATCAATTGAGTTCTAAATCTTTTTTCAAGGTTTTCCAATTGAATCCATCCAAACAATTTAAACAAAAATTACTAATGTGAATACTAATCATCCTATGTGGCACAATCGACACTAAAGTGGATAATTTTTATTTAGATTTTAATCTTTTTTCTCTTCTTTTCCCTTTTTCTTTTTTCTTTTTTCAACCCTAGCCTGGTGACCCTCTCTTGGTTTGGTGAGGGTATTTGGGCGAGGGCATTTCTACCCTCATCGGCCACAACCGAGGGCCTCTGCACCCTTGCTGGCGAAAAGTGAGCCTCACCCTTTGGCCGATGAGGATGCCATGACCTTCGCTTGGTTCAAGGCAAGGTCCTGACGACCTTGCCTACGGTTAGTGAGGGTGTGGAAGCCCTTGCCCAAGCCAAGCAAGGGCATTATGGCCTTGGTTGGCCAAAAATGAGAGTGGCAACCCTCACCTGTGGTTGGTGGGGGCGCAAAGGCCCTCATCTATGGCTGACTAGGGCAGTGCCCTCACCTAAGGAGGGTTGGTCGGCAACCTCGCTAGCCTAGGGTTAGGAAAAAAAATAAAAGAAAAATAAAAAATAAAAGAGTTAGTAAACATATATAAATAAAAAAATTGACAATATTATTAAAAATTGTCCACATTAGCGTTGATCGTGTCATATAAGATATTTGGTGTTCACGTTAGCGATTTTTGGTCAAAATTAGTCTAGTGAAATCAATTGGCAAAACACATTAGCATCGACAGTGTCCATAGGATGTTTGGAGTTCACATCTATGATTTTTGGTCAAAATTAGTTTGGCGAAATCAATTGGTAAAACATGATAAAGGTTTAGATCTCAATTGATAAAATTGAAAATTTATAACTGAATTTGCAAAAATGCAATAGGTTTAGAATATTTTGGACAACTTTCCCTTTCTCTATCAGCTTCCGCCTCTATGTCTCCATTCATGAGCTGACCGCATACATTAAACTCCATTATATTAGAAGGATGTGCCATCCGATGGGGCACTGTCCCACTGCAGTTTTGTTGTTGCACACATACTTGACAAAGAAATACATATGGGGGAAGACATTCTCTTTCTGCCATACCCGCCTTTGGAAATTTTTTTTTTGGTGACTCAAGATTTGCCGGGCTCGACTTTTTGCTTACGCTAATCACCAACCCATGGCCCATACAATGTACGGTGCACCTTAGATCAAGCATCAATACCTAGGGGGAAGTTAGCATAAGACCCCACCACCATGGCCCCCTACTTAAGACGTGTTAGTAGCTGTAAAGTTTTGACTTTGGGACCGTTGCAATGAAGTGCCCAAAGCTGAACCAACTTAGCTACCCACCAGTGGGTCCTGCCTTTGGAAGTTTTTGGACTGTCTAAAATCATAAAAATTCTCCATACAAAAAAGCTTGACCACACATACGCATTCGGGTATCCATGGGCATAGAAGTTCTCGGACATGCCTTACTATGGGGATCTTTATTTTTTCCCAGAGCCAAGTCGATATGAATCGAATCAATTGCAACAGTTTGTCACGTTCCTACGTGATGGCAGTATTTGTATTTCACATAATCAATGACTATGATTGCACTCAGTTCACAAAGTTGGTTCTAGGGAAGGATACTTTTAGGCGAATCCACTTAAAAAAAAAAAAAAAAAGAAGCCAAATCTCTTAGGCTCCTTCTTATGACCGGCTTATGATCAGGGATATCTAAGTGGTGGGTAAACCTATTGTCAACCTGGCCAAATCTAGTCAAAAGGTTCCTTATCAAGAGTTTGGCAGGACTCCTTCGCATCTTTAGTATCAAAAGATGAATTAATTTCTTCTAAGGATAAGCACACAATTGTTCCTCTTTCTTAGAGAGCCGATACTAATCATTGGAGGCTAATCTTGGCTTTTAAGGTGAAACGCCTAAGGGACCATGCCCGATGTGTATTTTTCACTTAAAATCTAGTGGCTTCTTTTAGGGGATACATCGTCTTGATATGGTGCTGACAACCAAAGAAATCATATAAACCGAAAACTTCATGGATAACGTGATGGACAAATTTATTTCTAATACAAAATAGGCTAGTAAATTTACATTATTTTAATCTTAACATTGACTTAATCTAGTACAATGATTAGGTAAAGACTTCTTCATCTAGACAACATCTAAATAATCTCACATTTAAAATGGGAAAAGTACAAAAAAATTCATAAACCTATTGCATTGGTACTAATTCAATCCTAAACTTTTCAATTGGACCAATTTAATCCAAAACCTTTTTACATTGGTACCAATTCAATCCATCCAGCCAATTTTGGCCAGCCGGCACTGACATGGACGTTGATTGGTGAACGTTGATGTGACAATTTTTTGATTTTTTTTTAAATTTTTTGAATTTTTTCCTTTTCTTTTCTCCATTCTTCCTCCTTGGACTGTTCTGGCAGTGGCCAACGAGCCTCTGATGAAGCTCGCCGGCCACTAGGCGAGGGTCGCGAAGCCATCACCTGCCACCGGCGAGGCAGCTTTATCTAGATCTGGGAGAGGCTTGCCACGGGCAAAGGTGGCCTCACCCGTAGCTAGCAAGGCCAAAACAACCATCGCTTGGGTGAAGGCGAGGGCTTCCAAGTCGGAGGCTCGCCAGCCACTGGACAAGGGCTGCTAAGCCCTTGCTAGACACCGGCGAGGGTCGCGGCCCTCAATCGACCTCGCCCTGGCCTTGCCGCGAGCGAAGGGGGCTAGCGATGGCCACCTTCGTCCGCAGCAAGGCCTAGAGAGGGCCGCAGGAGAGGATCACGACCCTCATCGGCCACCGCCGGAACAGTCCAAGGAGGAAGAAAGGAGAAAAGAAAAGGAAAAAGAAAAGAAAAAAGAAAAAAATTAAAAATTATACAAATATATATATATTAAAAAATTACCATGTCAGCATCTGGCCACCGGTTGGCGTCCACGTCAGTGCTAGCCGGCCAAAATTGGCCGAATGGACTGAATTGGTATCAATGTAAAAATGTTTAGAACTGAATTGAGCCAATTGAAAAGTTTATGACTGAATTGGTACCAATGTAATAAGTTTATGACTTTTTTGGTTTTTTCCCGTTTAAAACTCATGAGTGGTAGATACGCTCAAAATAGACAAATCCACGGTGCCTTCGACTCGTGCTCCCAAATTTTTGTGTCTTAAAGCTAATGAATATACTTTATATCTTATAATTTCCCAGCTTTTTTTTTTTTCTTTGGTCATAAATACTTTCCCGGCTTCACAAGGATTCTTCTCAGAGTAATAGTAGCGAACTGCTTCAATCAGTTCTTTTTTTAATCAGTCTTTGGTCAAGAAAGGAGTGTCCTCCATTTGACTTATTTGGGGACCAAAACTGAACGTGTTGCCCGGCGAAAGGGACCCGGTGTGAGGTCATCAATATGCGTCATTAGAACTTAACATGGAAAATCGATTCATCAAAGTTATGTATTCATCCTGCGACCCAAAGAAATGATATATTTATCTGACCGGTTGATGGAATTAGTCGCTATTGGATTAAATCGACGTTCCACAAGAAATCTGTGCTTAGAGTTTAAGAATTACAGCAGTTATAATGGATCCAAGTTCTTCTTGATTGGAGCTCATAAGTGGTTATAATGGATTTGAGTTCTTCTCCATTGGAGCTCATAAATGCTCGTAGTTGATTGTATGAAACAAGTGGAAGCATTTGAGTTTTACACAAGATGGTTACAACCTGTCTTGTGTGCTATCTGAAGTTAATGAATGAGAAGTTTTATGATTGTCATGAGCATCATTATTCATGGTATATTTTTTTGTTTTTCCTACATGTGATGTATACATGAAAGAAGTGCCCTGAGTACTAAATATGAGACTCAATTATTACCAAATATAACCAAAAAGTACTATTTTAACTATAGTGTCGCATGAAATATGCAAAGTCAGTACCCAAATTGGCATCACATGTATTTAATGCATACAAGCCCTTCAATTTAGGGAGACCCTGGTGAAATTCATCAAATTCTAAGGCTAATACACGGTCCGGAGATTACGTGCATTGCGGGCTCTGAATTCGAATCATCTTGCACGAAACGTGGGTCACACGTACATGGCTTATCCCCAAATACCTCTTCAATCTTCCCATCTCTCTCCATAAATTCACCTCTTCTCACACTCCTTTCAGCTTGAGAAAATAGAACGTAAGACACTCCAAAACAGGAACCATGCCGCCGCGGGACCCGTACGAGACCGACTGGATCGTCGAAGTTAACGAGAGCCTCAAGTGCATGCCCACCGACGAGGAACGGCACTGGAAGAAGCGGTCCATCTACAGGGTTCCTGCCTGTGTCACTGACCTCAAACGCAAGGCCTTCTAGCCACAGTCGAGATCTCCGCACCATGGATGACCACAAGCACCGCGCGCTTCCCACTTCCTCAGGCGGTCTGGGAAGTCTTTCAATCCCTTCCTTGAGTCCAGGAGGGAAGTGGTGCAGGACCTCGAGGAGAGCTACGACGCACTGGACCTGGAGTGGAAGGAGTGCCGTGGTGAGGGCGTAGTGAACTAGTTCCTGAAGCTGATGATAACTGATGGATGCTTCATGCTTGAGATCCTGAGGAGTGCGACACTGGCGGAGGATGAGTATGAGCCTGACGACCCCATATTTTACACTCGCAGGATGCTTTCCATAATGCTATACATATGGCCAGACATGCTGATGCTGGAGAATCAGCTGCCAATGCTAATGCTGGATTGGCTGGTCGCCATTAAGAGTGATGGCAAGGAGGTTAGTTTCTTAGATTTTGCTTTGTCAGATTCACTAACAGTACATCTTGGTGATCATATGGGCTATGTGGACCTCACATGGGATCCATCAAATCAAGTACTGCAAACCTGTTGGGTGCATGATTCAAAATCAACTGAGAACTTGATTACTAAATCTATCACCACTATCGGAAACTTCTTTTCTTTTTTCATTTTAACTCAAGTACAACTGATACGGCGATGATCTCACATTCAAATGCACCAACAACTCAGGATGACGAACACATCAACAGGCTCATCCTCAAATACTGCTCTTCTGGCAAGCTGTTGGAAATTGTGATCCATTTTTTTTCTAAATTATTTCAAAACTATTGCTTAACTGTGAAGAAAGAAGAATCAAGAAAAATGGACAACTAGAACCAAGCAACATACAGCTTGCAAACTAGAAGAATCCTCAATGGCGGCGGCTGCAAAATTGAAGAAGAGGAGTCAAAACTAAGGCTGGAAGTCAATAATTGCTAGCTGAACCTAGAAGACTCACTTTGGAATGCAAGCAAGCAGCAGCAAAAGAAACAGTAAGCAGAAGTCCAAGCCAGTGGCTAAAATCAAGAGTAATCTAGGTCCTTCTTCATTGATAAATAGATAGCTGTAACGTGTACAAGTCCAGCTATTGTTTGAGTCGGTTGTCAGCCTATATAAAGGAGCAAGTGCTCCATGTTTTGCGTGTGGGGTGAACCCTCCACCGTGAGAGGTTTAGGCCTCCACCATGTGTGAGGAGTAGAGCTTAGATAGTCCTTGGACTATCAAAACATATTATACTATGCATTTCCATCAACTTGATAAACTATATCTCATGTTCATTGTCCTTGGACTATCCTATCTTGTCGCTTGTCCATTTCTCAGCTCCCTTGCCATATATTACACACTTCTACAAAATCCAACACAAGCACACACTTCCGCGAAATCCAAGACAAGAACACAATGAGGATAGGCAAATGCCTGCACGTCCTGGACGTTGTCAGGAAGAGCCTACTACTCCATGAGAAGCCCAAGCTGGACAAGGTGGGGTGTGAGGGCCTTCTGTTAGGCTGGTCAGCCACTGAGCTCAACGAGCATGGGATCCGACTCAAGAAGAGCAAGACCCACCGCCTCATGGACATCTCCTTCGCTGGCGGGGTCCTGAGTCTCCCTGAAATCGTGGTGGAAAAAGCGACCAAGTCCATGTTCCTCAACCTCATCGCACTTGAATGCTTCCATGTCGGGACTGGGAGTGAGGTTGTTGGAGAAAACTTCCTTGAGTGTTTTGAAGTTGACAAAACGTTTCCATCAGTCTAGTCTGAAGACTTGAAGACTCTTTTATCAAAGTCTGAAGACCTCCGGACTACCGGACTCAAGATTCAAAGTCTATCCTCATTTACAGTTACTAGACCGTCGAAGAAGGCTTATCCGGAACTAGATGTTTCGTTAAGGATTTGACTTTATCGACTGGAGAAGATCTCTTGGCTGGATATAGCATGTGGGAATCCATTATTTAAATCAAGATTGATTCAGGGATTTGGATCCGTTGATTGGCAAAGTATACTTGGAAGGTTCTACTTATAGAAACCTAGATCTTGATTGTATGGGCGAGCATGATTGATGGGCTATCGTCATTTTCCTTATTTAGCTCGAAGATCTTCCTAATTGATTATGTCCAACGGGCAGATTGGAAGAATTCCTTTGATAAGTGCCAATGTGTATGATGGCATAAATGAGTATATAAGGAAGATGTTCCAGTTGTTCGAGTGTCTGTGCGATAGAAAAATTCCAAAGTCTGAAGCTCTTTGTTCTTAGTCGATTAAATTGTTGAGCGAAATACTTGTATGCAAAAGAGAGTCTATATCTTTGAGAGACCTTAAGGAAGTGTAGTAGAGTCTCTACACTGTGGAATCAAGGAAGAGCTTTACTGTAACAACTCTTTTGTTCATAGTGAAATCCAACCGGTGGGTTGTCAGTGCGGAAGAATGGACGTAGGCTTGGATTAAGCCGAACCACTATAATCTCTGTGTTCATATTCTCTTCCCTACGCTCTTTTACTTTGATTGTAATTCATTTTGGTTACAAGAGATAAATTTCCTTTTCATAATCCATTATTGAGTAGTGCTTCATATTTATTTCATAAAATTGTTTTTACACCTATTCACCCCCTCTAGGTGCTCGTACTAGCTTTAACAATTGGTATCAAAGCTTGTGTACTCACTTAAGTTGAAGTGTTTTACTTCAGAGTTAAAGATCCATGGCTAGTATGTTGGCTCCAGGACTAGTTGAAGGGCAAAACAATACTAGACCGCCTTATTTTGATGGAAATGAATACAACATATGGAAAAACAAGATGAAGGCATTTTTAAGATCAAAGGATCCTCTGGAATGGGATGTGGTAGAAAAGGGAATCATACCTAAAACTGCATCTATCTCAGAAAGAGGAAAATAAGCCATTGAATCTAGCGAGATGACTCAAGAAGAGATAACCAAGAGACAAGCTCTTGATGCAAAAGCAATTTATTCTTTATATTGTGCATTATCACCTACTGAATATAACAGAATATCTTCTTGTGTTACAGCCAAAGAAGTTTGAGATAGATTACACATCACTTATGAAGGAACTGATCGAGTGAAAGAAACCAGAATCAACATTCTGCTCGGTCAATACGAAGCTTTCAAAATGAAATCAGGAGAATCTATCACTGACATGTTTAGTCATTTTACAAAAATCGCGAATGGTCTTGAAAATTAAGGTCAACCAATTTCTGATCCCATGAAAGTAAACAAGCTACTGCATGGACTCTCTAAGGAATGGAGACACAAAAAATTATGCCACTTTCTGTCGATGAATTGGTTGGGACTGTTCAGTCGTATGAAGTGGAGCGAATCAATGAAGATAAAGATCCTAAAAGTAAGAAATCCATTGCATTAAAATCTAATGATGACTCTGATGTCACAAATTCTGAAGACGATATGGATGATGAGGAGCTTGCTCTCATGATAAGAAGATTCAGAAAGTTAAACAGAAAAGGGAGAAGATTCAATCCAAAGAAACAAAGTTTTTAAAGGCAACAGACTAAATCTGTTGAGGATGATGAATCCAATAAAGATGTAGTTTGCTTTGAATGTAAGAAAAAGGGACACATCAGACCCAATTGTCCCCTTTTGAGGAAAAAGAAAGGAAAAGCTGAGAAATATCGAAAGACACTTAAAGCAGAAACTTGGAGTGATACATAATGTGAAGAAAGTGATGATGATTATGCCACTATTTGTCTCATGGCACAATCGGATTCAGATTCAAACTCCGAGACAGACTCAGATTCAGACAGTGAATTTGAGATAAGTAATTTGAAAATCCCTACTAAAGTTTCTAAATACATTGATAAATTGTGTCTTGGTCTCAAGACCTCTCTTAAAAGGATTTCCGAACTTAAAAGAGAAAATTCTACTCTAAAACAACAGGAAAATGTTTTGAAAGAAAATGTCAAAAGTTTAGACAAAAGTGTTTCTACCTTGAAAGAAAATGAAGACAATCTTTCAAAAGAAAATGCATTCTTGAAAAATGACATCTCAAATATTTCCAAAAGATTTTCTATAGGATATGAGAAACTTGAAAAAAATCTTTCAGCATAAAGACCTTACTTCAACAAATCAGGTTTAGGAATGACTGCTGAAACAATTCCTTTAATTGATTTTCCTAAAGTAAATGATAGAATTAAGCAAAGACCTACAAGAGATGCTTACAAAAATAATTTCCAAAATTTTTTTGTAAAACCAGTAGGTCGCAGTACTCTTAGATGTTCTAAGTGTAACAGCTCAAATCATTTTGAGAAAGAATGTCCTATGGTTTGGAAGCCTGTTAAGAAAGTATGGGCAAAGACCGTATATCATACTAACATTAATGAACCCAAGAAAATATGGGTACCAAAGAAAGCTTGAGTCTCTTTTCTAAATGCAGGTCACTATCAAGAAAAAGGTTAAATGGTACCTAGATAGTGGATACTCAAAGCATATGACAGGAGATTCAAATTGCTTCATAAAACTTGTTCAAGTTAATGGTGGAAAAATTTCATTTGGAGGAAACAGCAAAGGAAGTATTGTGAGATTCAGAACTGTAAAGATTGGAAGCCTCACGATCAGTAATATCTCCTTAGTGGAAGGACTCAACTACAACTTGCTAAGTATCAGTCAACTATGCAACACTGGTTTCAAAATCAATTTTCAAGAGGGAATATGTACAGGAACCAATAAAGACTACTCTTAGTCTTTCAAGGGACGAAGACATGGAAATATCTACCTCTTGAATGTCAAACCAGATGAAACCCAATGTCTAATCTCAATTCAAGAAGAAGCAAACTTATGGCACATAAAACTTGGGCACAACAACATGAAGCAAATAGTCAAAATTTCAGCAAAGAAGCTTGTTCGTGGTCTACCAAATCTGTCATACCAAAAGGCTAATCTATGCACACCATGCGTGTTGGGAAAATAGGTAAGAAACTCATTCAAACCAATAAATCAAGTTTCCACTAATCGTGTATTGCAACTTCTGCATATAGATCTCTTTGGACCAACTAGAACTCAAAGCATTTGAGATAAGAAATACTGTTTAATGATTGTGGATGATTACTCACGATTCACTTGGGTATATTTCCTAGCAAGTAAGTCCAAAACTCTCTCTTACTTTACAAAGTTTGCTAAAAAGGTCCAAAATGAGAAATGATAGGTAATTTCAAGAATACGGACAGATCATGGTGGTGAGTTTGAAAATCAAGATTTTACAAAATTTTGTGATGAATATGGTTTTCAGCATGTGTTCTCTTCACCATATACTCCAGAGCAAAATGGAATCGTGGAAAGAAAAAATAGATTGCTTCAAGAAATGGCTAGAACTCTTTTAATTGAAAGTAACATATCTTCACGTTTTTAGGCTGAAGTAGTCTCTACTGCATGCTATATTATTAATAGAGTTTTTCTAAGGCCTATTCTGGAGAAAACTCCCTATGAGTTGTTCAAAGAAAGGAAGCCCATTGTTTCATATTTTCATGTGTTTGGATGTAAATGTTTTATATTAAAAAATGCAAATGATCGAGTTGGTAAGTTTGAAGAAAAATTAGATGAAGGTATTTTCCTTGGATATTCTATCACAAGCAAGCTTACAGAGTATACAATAAAAAGACTCAATCTGTAGAGGAATCAATGAATGTCAAGTTTCAAGACTCTATGCAAAATGAAGCGATTCAAACTCAACTTGAAGAACCTAAACCTACTCCAGGCTCTACAAAGTCTAAATCTCCAGAAGCGGCTCAGACTTCAGAAGATCAGCAACAAATGATCGTCGAAGATTCAAATGAGGAAAAAGATCAACAGTCTAACAAATCAACCAGCAACTGGAAGCATAAGTCCAATCATCTCAAAGATCTCATTATTGATGATATTAATGAAGGAATTCGTACAAGATCGAAAAGTCGCGAAAAATCTAGTGCTTTGGCTCTTATTTATAAAATAAAACCGAAGAGCATAGAAGAATTTTTAACTGATGAAAGCTGAATTGAAGCTATGCAAGAAGAACTCAGGCAATTCAGCATTAATGATGTCTGGGAATTGACTCCTAAACCGAAAGGTAAATCTATCATTGGAGCTAAATGGGTTTTCAGGATCAAGATAAACGAGAAAGGAAAGATCGTAAGAAACAAAACAAGACTCGTGGCCAAGGGATACACTCAAGAAAAAGGGATAGACTATGATGAGACTTATGCGCCAGTAGCAAGGTTAGACGTAATAAGATTATTACTTACTTTTGCTTATCATAAGAATTTTAGGTTATTCCAAATGGACGTCAAAAGTGCTTTCCTAAATGGATTTATCCAAGAGGAAGTCTATGTGGAACAACCACCCGGTTTTGAAGACCCAAGGAAACCAGACTTTGTATTTAGACTGAAAAAAGGCTTTATATGGTTTAAAGCAAGCACCTCGAGCTTGATACGACAGACTAAGTAAATTTTTAATTTAAAATGGCTTTGTCAAAGGTAAAGTAGATACCACATTATTTATCAAAAGAGAAAGCAAAAGTTTTCTACTTGTTCAAATTTATGTTGATGATATCATTTTTGGATCTTCTAATGAAAGTCTATGCAAGAAATTCTCTAAGTTTATGTAGGATAAATTTGAAATGAGCTTGATGGGTGAACTAACCTTTTTTCTCGGGCTTTAAGTGAAACAACTGAAGGAAGGAATCTTTATCCATCAAGAAAAATATGCCAACGATCTTAT
Source organism: Eucalyptus albens (assembly GCA_014182695.1). Lineage (NCBI taxonomy): Eukaryota > Viridiplantae > Streptophyta > Magnoliopsida > Myrtales > Myrtaceae > Eucalyptus > Eucalyptus albens. The sequence continues at coordinate 24,423,746 of CM024655.1, read as the reverse complement.
CAAAAAGTTTGGGCTAAAGAATTGCAAAAAGACTGATATACCAATGTCAAGTTCCTTAAAGATGGACAAAGATAAATGAGGAAAGAAAGTTGGCCAGAAGCTATACAGGAGTATCATTGGTTCATTTATTTATCTTACTACTTCTAGACCTGACATTTTGTTTAGTGTTTGCATTTGTGCCAAGTTTCAATCAGACCCTAGAGAATCTCATTTAAGTACTGCAAAGCGTATTATCAAATACATTGCCTCAACTTCAAACTTGGGTCTCTGGTATCCTAAAGAATGAGACTTTACTCTTCTTGGATACTGCATACGAACCTAGCCGAATGCGAGTTGATAGAAAGAGCACCTCGGGCACTGTCAACTACTTGGAAGCGGGACAGTATCTTGATTTTCGAGGAAGCAAAGTACAGTAGCTCTTTTTACAGCAGAAGCAGAATATGTAGCTCTTGGAAGTTGTTGTTCACAAATTTTATGGATAAAACAATAGTTAAGAGATTTTGGAATTGAAGATTCATGCACTAAAATCAAATATGACAACACCAGTGCAATCAATCTCACCAAGAATCCGATTCTTCGCTCAAGGGTGAAACATATAAAGATTCGACATCACTTCATTAGAGATCATGTTCAAAATGAAGAAGTTTCGATTCAGTTTATTGACCCAAAGAATCAACTAGCGGATATATTTACAAAGCCTTAGGAGAAAAATCAATTTGAAGTTATTCGTTCCAGACTCAATATCTTAAAGTTTGAGGAAGTTCAAACTCAGCATTGAAAGTCTAAAGGCTCTTGGTCTCGAACAATCAAGATTTATGACTGTAAGTTATTTCTATTTTAGAAATTTATTTCTCGGATCAAATCTTGAAAAGGTACGATCATCCGAAATTGATTGGTATTATTCCCTAGTTTTTCGTAATTATTGCAAACCTACCTTTTCGAAAAAGAAGTGATTTTTGAAATGACAGTTATCCAAAAGGCGGTTATTTGTTTTTTAAAAGGTAATTTTAATATTTGCTTTTTCTTAAGACGGTTTGTATACCTCGCTTTGAATTGCCTTATATACTGATGGTTCCTCTTCGTTTTTACTTACAAAAACCCTAAAGAGAGCACCGATCTTCCACTTCTGTCTTCTTCTATTGTTTAATCCTCAAAAAAGTTTTCATCTTTCTTGGGAAACAAGCTTGGAATCTCTCAAAGACTGTGAAAGATGTCGTCTCAAAGGAAGTCTTCGAGGATCGTGAGCAGAGGACCACAGCAAATGCGTGAGGGGCCTACGCACTTTGATCTCACGGAAGAAGAAGAATCTCTTAGACAGCAACAAAGCCCACAACATTCTCAGCAGCGTCCATCTTCTCCATCTAGACCTCAGGATGTTGCACATCGAGAAGAGGAAGAAATCATCGAAGACACAGAACCTATAAGAACTCTTAAGCCCTCTTTTACTTATAAGTTTTACCGTGCTTTGAAGAGGAGCAGTACTCCACTGAACTACATTGATGAGTTTCTTAAGGACAAAGGGTATAAAAATGAATCTTTCTTCTTACGTACCATGGAACGTTTGGGAATTGCGCCTGCGGGGTCGGCGGAGGAAGCCTTTGCTAATATCCCAAGTGATCCACAGGTTGGAGGGTTTAATCAACCGGATGGAAATGATGATGACAAGTTGTACAGTCAGTTTAAACCTAGAAAGGGTGTTGCAGCGAAAATCCAAAGCAAAAGGACGGATTTATTTCGATCGGAGGAACACAAGCAATTGTACTCTAAATTGTTAAAGCGTGGGGTAATAAACCCTAGAAATCCTCAACGTGGGGTGGCGGGGAAGTCCAACTTGCAGACTTGGGCTAGTGTTGCGGTTGCAAAGGCGGCCTCAAAGGGATATGATCTGGATTTCTGCCCCCCGACTTATGTCCAGGATCGAGCGGTCCTTCAAATGACCGAGGAAGACATCGAT